>CM038043.1:154332137-155569012 GCA_021397845.1 Areca catechu
AATGAGCTTAAAAATTAACTTCTCAGATCGAGAATACTTGAGCTCAGCGTCGTGGAGAAGCTTACTTGTATAGTATACAGGTCTTTGGATCACTCCGTTATCCTTTCAGATCAGGATCGAGCTGACGGCCTCCGGAGTGACCGCCATATACAAGAGGAGCTCTTCTCCCTCCTCTGGCCGGGAGAGTAGTGGTGGTGATGGCAGGGTCTTCTTTAGCTCCTCGAATGCCTCCTGGCACTCCTTCGTCCAGGCGAAGTTATGCATCTTCCTCAGCACCTTGAAGAAGGGCTGGCAACGATCGGTAGATCATGAGATGAATCGGCATAGGGCTGCTATCCGGCCGGTGAGTCGCTAGACTTGCTTCTTGGAGGTGGGCTGCTCAATGTTAATGATCGCTCGGACCTTCTTTGGGTTGGCTTCGATCCCTCTTTGAATCACCATGAAGCCAAGCAACTTCCCCGCCGCTACATCGAAGGCACACTTCATCGGGTTCAACTTCATCTAGTGGAGGCGAAGGTTGCGAAAGGTCTCCGTCAAGTCGTTGACATGGTTTAAGGTTGGCTTGCTCATCACGAGCATGTCATCCACGTACACATGCATGTTACAGCCTATTTGGTCTTTGAAGACCTTGTTGACCAAATGCTGGTACATGGCATCAGTATTCTTCAGGTCGAAGGGTATCATTTTGTAGCAGTATATCCCGCGGTCTGTGATGAAGGCAGTATGCTCCTCGTCCTTCGGATGCATCTGGATCTGATTGTACCCTGAGAACGCATCCATGAAGGAGAGGAGGCAGTGCCTCGAAGTGGCATCCACGAGCTGGTCGATCTTTGGGAGGGGAAAGCTATCTTTCGGGCAAGCATAATTGAGGTCGGTGTAGTCCACACAGATCCTCCATTTTCTGTTGTTCTTCTTGACCATCACCACGTTCGCTAGCCAGCTAGGGTATTGCACTTCGTGAATGAAGCTAGCGACGAGGAGCTTCACCTCGTCATTGATCGCCTTCTGCCTTTCTACGGCAAAACTCCTCTTCTTCTGCTGAACTGGATGGTACTTCGGATCAATCTTCAACTGATGGGTGATGATATCCGGGAGAATACCTGGCATATCTATTACAAACTAGGTGAACACATCTGTGTTTGTCCAAAGGAAACTCAGCAAGCGAGCTCGCTCGTCTTCCGGGAGTTGGGCTCCTATCTGCACCGTATTCAGTGGATCCGAGCCAAGGGGGTACGTCAGAAGGCACTCAAGGGGCCACCCTTGAGGTCCTGCACCCTTTGATCGAGGTCGTCGATGTCAAAGTCGAGCTCGACACTCCGGGCTCTTGGGACAGCCTGCAAGCAATGCGGGATGGGCTGAACTGCCCCCCTTATCTCTCCCACCCCATAAATGGTAGGGAACTGTACCAATAACCTTTTGGTAGAAATGACCGCATTGAGCTGGTTGAGCCCAGGGCGGTCCAAGATAGCATTGTACAGTGACGGGAGTCTGACGACAGTGAAAGTCATCATGACTGTGCTCTGCCGGGATGGAGTCCCGGCGGTGACAGGGAGGGTGATCTCTTCCTCAACTCCCACAGAATCTTCGGTAAAACCTACGAGAGGGGTATGCACCGGCCTTAGCCGATCATGAGACAAGTTCATCTGAGAAAAAGTATTGTAAAAAAGCATATCCGTGGAGCTCCCACTATCAACCATAATACGGCGTACAAGATGCTTAGCGATGGTCATCTTGACCATGACAGCATCATTATTTATATTTTTTTCTTCACCTCCCTTCCCCTTCTTAAAGGAGAGTACAATTTCTAAATCTCCTCTCCCTCGGGCTCTCTTCGATGCGCGCCCTATTCCCCAAGAGATCATGACCACCATCTTCTCCATGGGACGGTTATCGATCGCAAAAATAGGGAGAAGGGCTGCAAGTGGTTGATCCTCCACTGGAGCCTCGTTTCTCACGAACTTTTTGAGATAGCCCCTCTTGATTAGGTCTTCGATCTCCCTCTTCAGATTGCGACACTCCTCAGTATCGTGGCCATGGTCGTGATGGAACTAACAATACTTAGTCTTGTCATGATTGCTTGACGGCCTCTAAGGGGGAGGTCGGCGAAGGTAGCACTCATCCTCAATCTCCATAAGAATCTTTATCCTTGGAGCTAGGAGGGGAGTGAAAGTCTGCTCGGGGACGGGACCATTCTTTGGCTTCGATCCTGACCGGAAGTTTGCAGGCGGCCCGGGCCTTCATGTTCTAGGCACATCCCTTGGAGTAGGCTTCTTCGAAGGCTTCCCGTCCAGTTCTCTCCTGGTGCAGTCGGCCTCCTCAGTACGGATATACTTGTGGACACGGAGGAGGTCAGAGTACATCTTGGGCGGCTTTTTGTCCAAGGAATATGTCAGACGGGAGGTCCTGAGCCCTCACTTCAATGCCAGCATGGCGATAAGCTCGTCCAGGCTATAGATCTCTAGGGCAGCGATCTTGAAACGGGTTACATATTCCTGTAGGAGCTCATTGTCTTGTTGCTGGATGGAGAAGAGGCTATCCACCTTCCTTGGCACCTTTCGACAGGCATCGAAGTAGGCCACAAACCTCCTCTCCAGCTGCTGGATGGAGTCAATGCTTTCGGGCTTGAGGCGGGTGAACTAGACTTGAGCAGCCTTCCAGAGGGTGGCCGGAAAGGCGATGCACAGGAGGGCATCTATCACCCCCTGGACTCTCATGAGAGCTTTATAGCTCTCCAGATGGTCCAGGGGATCGGTGGTCCCGTCGTAGGGATCCACTTGAGGCATGCAGAATCGACTCAGAATCGGTTCCTCTTGGATTTCCCGGGAGAAGGGGGGTCGGGCGTTATAGCCTACTAGCTCGTTGGGGGAGCCTTGCATGTTGGCAAACAGGTGGGAGAGCTCCGCCAGTTTACGCTCTTGTTCTTCTAGGCACCTTTCGACCAGGCACCTGATGGCCTCATCAGTGGAACCTTCCATCGAGGCCACTGGAGAAGAAGGGGCTGACAGGTCGCGGCGAGGAGCCTTGCCCCAGAGGCGCTTGCTGCGCTTGGTGGCATCATTTTCGTCCACCCGGATAAGCTCTCACGGTCTGCTGATCCAGTGTGATTCCTCTTTATGGGAGTCTAGTGAATCCCGCGGGGGTTGGTCGTTGTCCGCGGATCGGACGTCCTGCCTTGGATGGAGCGCAGGCTTCCACGGAGGCCACGGCTCGGGCCACGGGGGTTCCTGGTTGAGCTTGAGTGGCCAGGGAGCACTGCTGATGCTGCAATTGCCTCACAACCACGGTCAATGCCTGCATCTGTTGGATCAGTGTAGCATACTGACCGTCTGTCGAGGGTAGCTGAGGAGGAGTGAAAAGTTCCCTCTCCGGGCTGCGAGGGCCCGGGGGAGACGGGACATCTCCGGCTCGGCCGGTGGAAGCTTCATATCCACCAGTCACCACAATGCTTGGAGTCGAGCTCCTCTCAAGCCCATAGGGGGCTTGTTAGTAAAAGGGCTTTCGTCCCCTTACCTGGCATGCCAATCTGTTGCCGACCATATCACTGTGGCCTGTAGCTATGAGTTGGCACCGTACATCTGTCCCTTTACTCCGGAATCCTATCATTCCCGGACCTGTAAAATAAGGTTAGAGACCCGGGCCGGGGATCCCGGCAGGGGCACTCTGACAATCAAGTCAACGAGCGACAAAGCGGAACAGACCCACTAAGGTGGATCCCGATTGGGTCTCCGTGCTTAGGGGAATCCTTGATGAGGGAATCAATGAGAATCAGAGAGAACGAGAGGGGGTTAGCACTCCAGTTCTTGCGATTGAGCTCATAGGACTCGCTCATGGGAGTCTCCTCGGAGCCTTTGCCCTTGGGTCGCTTGCTTTATCCTTTCATGCCTTTGCCCTCCTGATTGCTTACCTTCCTCTTCACTCGGGGGTGCCTTTTTAGATCGTTGGGTGCTTCAGTGCCTCGATTCTCTCGCTATAGGGGGGCTTGGAGGTCAACGGTGTTCGTTGGCCGCTCTCCCGAGGTTGCTTCCCCTCACGGTTGGGAGTTAAGTAGTGAGCTTGTCTTGTCCACCGTGCCGTCATGAAGGGAGAATTAGATGGGACCTCGATCCAGGTGTATTCGCCCTTGGGTCTGAGACGTTGACCGTGGCCTTCACCTTCGGGGGGTTCCAGGTCATCGGTTACAGGATCTGGTACCTCGATCGGGGCATCCCTCCCAAACTAGTACAAACGAGGCTACGGGCACCGTCACAGATCTGAGGGCACCGTTCTGGGCATGCCGCACCGCGCGCTCCAGCCTCAGCAGCATCCTCAAAGCTGGCTCGCTCGGTCCTCCCGACGTTCCATGGAGAGGGCGCGACTTCGACCGAGGTGGACTCCACTTGGGGGTGCCACCTGGCGAAGGAATAGGAGTGCATGGCTCGACTTCGGCCGAGGTGGACCCATCTAAGGGTGCCACTTGGTGAAGGAGCAGAGGCAGGCTCAACTTCGATCGAGGTGGACCCCACCTGGGGGTGCCACCTGGCGAAGGAGCATGAGTGCCTGGCTCGACTTTGGCCGAGATGGACCCATTTGGGGGTGCCACCTAGCGAAGGAGCAGAGACAGGCTCGACTTCGGTCGAGGTGGACCCCACCTGGGGGTGCCACCTGGCAAAGGAGCAGGAGTGCCTGGCTCGACTTCGACCGAGATGGACCCGTCTGAGGGTGCCACTTGGCAAAGGAGCAGAGGCAGGCTCGACTTCGATCGAGGTGGAGCCCACACGGGGGCTCCACCTGGTGAAGGAGAAGGAGTGCCTGGCTCAACTCCGGCCCAAGTGGATCCATCTGGGGGTGCCACCTGACGAAGGAGCAGAGGCAGGCCAACTTCGGCTGAGGTGGACCCCACCTGGGGGCACCACCTGGAGAAGTAGTAGAGGCAGGCTCGACTTCGATCAAGGTGGATCCTACTTGGGGGCACCACCTGGCGAAGGAGTAGGGGTTCCTGGCTCGACTTCGACCGAGATGGACCCATCTGTGGATGCCACCTGGCGAAGGAGCAGAGACATGCTCGACTTCGACCAAGGTGGACCCCACTTGGGGACGCCACCTAGCGAAGAAGCAGGAGTGCCTGGCTCGACTTCAGCCGAGGTGAACCCATCTGGGGGTGCCACCTGGCGAATGAGCAGAGGCAGGCTCGACTTCGTTCGTGGTGGACGCCACCTGGGGGCACCACCTGGCGAAGGAGCAAAGGCAGGCTGGACTTTGATCGAGGTGGATCCCACCTGGGGGCGCCACCTGGCGAAGGACCAGGGGTGCCTGGCTCGACTTCAGCCGAGATGGACCCATCTAGGGGTGCCACTTGACGAAGGAGTAGAGGCAGGCTCGACTTTGGTTGAGGTGGACCCCACCTGGGAACACCACTTGGCGAAGGAGCAGGTCAGGCTCGACTTCGACTGAGATGGACCCCACCTGGGGGCACCACCTGGCGAAAGAGCAAGGTTGCCAAGTTCGACTTCGACCGAGGTGACCTGGGGGCACCACCTGGCGAAGAAGCATGCTCGACTTCAGCCAAGATGGACCCCACCCGGGGGTGCCACCTAGCGAAAGAGCGGAGGTGCCGAGCTAGACTCGAGGTGGCTGTGATCGTTGATCAGGTCACCTGGCAGGGGAGCTCGGAAGGGAACACGGCGCGGTGCTGCTTGGCCGCTAGCTAGGTCTGATGCACGCTCCACGTCAACGATCTTGCCATATCAAATAGTACTCTCTATGCTTTCTAGAGGGTCGAACATCTCCTCTCTACAGTATACATGATGGGGACATGCAAAAATTAGAATCTACTATTGAAAAGAAGGAGATACATCATTGGATACTATGAGCACACATTATCATATCCATCATTGTCACTTCCATCGACTATAGCCACAGTAGCACTTGTCCGATTCTTGAGCTATGGATGATTTCTAACACGATATCCTAACTCATCGCACCGGTAGCACTTGATTTTGTTGGTGTTCTTTGACTTAGACCTGGATCACTTGTCATGTGATTCTTTGCCACTCTATTTTCTACCGCCAGCTTCTTTAGAGATCATCAATGTTAAGTTTCCATCTGAACTCAAAGCTTAGTTCTTCCACTTGAGAATCTCATTATGAAGAAGTACTAAAGTAACCTCTCTATCTTAATAGTGCTCTTTTCTACTAAAAGAATAGCCACTAAGTACTCGAAGGAGTGCGGAAGTGATGATAACAAAACCAATACCCTGATCTTCTCTTCAACCTTCTTATCTATATTAAGAAGATTGATAACGATCATTTAAAAATTGCTCAGATGCTCATGCATACTATTTTTTGTTCATCTATGTTGATAAAACTACTTCTAAAGAAAGAACACATTGGTGAGAAATATTATTATGTACAACTCCTCGAACTTCGTTCATATCACCATTGAGGAAGTCTTGCTTAGCACATTGATCACTAGGTTATCTGCCAAATACAAGTAGATCTTACTCACCACCTGTATCTGAAGCTGTCTTCAACTTTTCTCTTTCATGATGGCTAGCCTCTTCTCGTATAACAGAGTGTCGATGAACTCCTACTGGATGATTACATTTTTTACTCTCGTTTGTCAGAGAGAGAAATTGCTCTTTCCATCTAATTGATTAATGTCGATTTTGATTGTGCTTGTTTCTTCATTTTTTTCAATTTCAATCAATATGGACCATCTGAAACTCTGATACTAGTTATTGTGGTATCATTTATACTGATATCACTCGTTAAAGAATCTCTCGTACGAAATATGGATTCTTGTATCCAAGATTGCGATATCATTATTGATAGCATAAAAGAAAGAAGATGAGAAAATAGAATAAAGATACAATTAATGAGGTATACAAGGTTTTACTATAAGAAAAAAAATTATAAAGAAGATCTTACACTACTCTCATCTTATATAAAAAAACTTGATAAGAAATCTAAAAATCTCTTTCATAGATGCTCTCAACTCTCGATTCTTATAGACTTTCAGGAGACCCTTCTCACCATTCCTTGAAGACCCGTGGCTCTCTTTTTGCTATCACACCCTCTACTTAGCCTCTATCCTCTTTTTTTAAAAGTTCCAGGACCGTGTACAAGTCTCCTTGTTGAAGAGTCCTTCGACAGGATGCCAGAGATTCGGATCATATCGAAAATGGTGTCCAAACAATCCTGAACCAGCCCAAAAATACATAAAAAAGGGTCACAAATCATGTCCATGCATGTGGACCGCACGTCCCACATATGTGTCGGAGTTCATGTGTATCCCCGCATGTGGGCCATGTGCGCACCACGCATCCTCTGCCGGCCCATGCATCTAGGTCAAATCGAGGCATACCCAACATTGAAGAAAGACAGGAGAGGTGGGGTGGCCCTCAAACACATGGTTTATCCAAGGAATAGCAAGTTGGATGCAAAAGATGCTTTCTATTTTGGAGTTCCCAAAAATTTTTGGGAACTCAACGATTCTCTGCTGATTCTTATGTAGAGATAAGAAGTTGACTAGATGATTGCGCTGTTGATAAACTCTTTGAAATGTTGACACTGTATAACATCTTTATTGGAGCAATATCTCTTTCATGACGATCATTTACACACACACACACACACTCTCTCTCTCTTTTGTCTTGTTCTTTTCTTTTTTTTTTTTTTGTGGACCTGCTTCTTTCCAACATTTTCTTCTCTGATAATTTTGAAAAGACATTTGCATGATAATCTCTCAGATAAGCAATGATCGGTCTGTACCGATAGAACTTGTCAAGTTTCAAAGAAATTCTAGGACAAGAATTGCTATTACTTTGCTACCGCCATCAAGGATGCTTCTAGTGGGAATAGAGAACATCGATCTATCACGTCCCTTTTTTAAGGATGTATGTTGAGATGACAATGACGAGCTAGTTGACTGAGGTGCAGCATTTTCATTGGAAACATATCATTAGAGCTGGCACGGCCGGGAAATAGTGACCAGGTTCTCTTATACACAGAAGGGCATCGAAAACGTAAGGAGAATACGAATCAGTTGGTTCGATTGTTTCTGTATGTATGCGATCATGCGGTTCTTGACCTGGGTGCATGTCCTTGCTCTAGTGCCATGCATCTATTTCCGGTGCTATAAGTTGGCAGGTCTTAAGGTTTTTTTAGGAGGACGAAAGATTAATACATGTTAACATGCAAATTCTCTTTTAGTCCGCAAGGGCACGTACGGTTGGACTACCAAATGTTGTAGCGTGTGAGCGAAGATCTTATAGTATTATTTTGCTGATTGATTGATGCTCTATTATCATTATGGTATGGACCCATTCACTTGACGAAAGGGCACAAATTAAACTCTCTAAGATTCAGAAGCTAATCAAAAGTTTTAGTGATTTGGAGCCAAACCCTTCAAGGTTATCTCAAAATGAACCAAAAAAAAAAAAAAAAAAAGACAGTCTCTATTCTTTTAAGAATGATAGCTACGATTTAGCCTCGTATTGCAGTTTCAAATTTTCTTCTATTTAAATGGTTTGGATTGACATTAAAATATTTAGACTACGTTTATTAGCAATCAACTTTGATTGACAGCAGCAGTAACAATGATAGAGACTATGATAACACAGCATGGAGCATAATAAGTCGAGATAATTTCAAGGATGCGGTCATCCCATTACAATGGACCCAACAAAATTATTATCTGCTATAATCATGGCTAAACGAGTGTTAGTTGCCTAGATTTGTTTGAATTAAGACTATTTGGAATGAATTAATAATTTTCATATCAAATATTAATTTCTATCATAATAAAAATAATATTTAATAATAGAAAGATAATGACCTGGCACTTCGTTCATCAAATTTTCAAAATATATATGTACTTGTTGATGCTGAATCTCCCTCGATCGGATGGAGCGATCCTTCCGCCGCTGGGCCGTCGCGAACCAGAACCTGCAACACAGATCCCTGACTGGAGGTTTTCCGGCGGGGGACACTCCGATGCCAAAGTCAGAAGAGACCCAAGCAACAGCATAATGGAAAGCTTGTAGAAGCCAAAATGAGAAAGAAAGGGATCGAAAAATGGTCTCCAAAACCCCGAGTCCGGATCCCTGGAGCGTCCCCTCTTACCAGTATTTATAGGCTCCAACGTAACTACTTACGGTTACAAAGGTTGTCAAGCGCAACCATTTCTTAACTGCAAGTAGTGGCTGTCGGAAAAGCCGTTATATCCGAGGTTTGTTTAATCTGAGGTTTCGGATCACGTGGGTGGTTGCAACAACCTAAACAGATTTCAACCGTTTATCCAGGAACCCCACGTGTTCCCTAAACCTCATCTTAAAGCATAGATCCGAAGCGATCTTTACATTCTCTTTAGTAGTGCTCCTGAAGGGAATGTCAGTTTTACACTTCGGATCTCTCTTAGACGATGAAAATAAATACTTACAATCTTTAGGTCGAAGAAGCAAAGTCGAAGATATTTGTCCAAAATATCAAGTCTTCGAATCAAGACAGTTGTACGGAGCCATAGACATTCAACATCGTCTCCGGACTGAGATAAAAATACGAAGCCGAAGACCCAGTGTATAATCTCCTTTAGAAAATAGGCCGAAGATAATAGGTACGATCTCCGGACAAGAATAATAATATGAATCCGAAGACAGAGAAAGCATCCTGGAACATAGATGCGAAACCGTATACTCTAGGCATAGTCTTCGGATTAATGTGGATGCACGAAACCGAAGATAGTAATCAATTTGCTTCCTAGACAATCAAGCACCGCCTTCGGACTGAAGTAATGATACGAAGCCGAAGACTTAGGATCAGTAACAAGGAGATATCAGCGTGAAGCCGAAGACTCATCTTGCCATCAGATATAATCTTATAAAATGATTAATTAATTAAAATAAAATAGGAATATCATAACAATACTCATATAGCTGGCTCAAAGATTTGAATTTAAAAATATATTTTTTTGATGAATAATATATTATATATTAAATAAACAAGTTATGTTATTCCCATTATTAATTAATTAATTGCCATGAAATGACCATGATTTAAATTCTTGTTACTAATATATATACATAGTATAACTAACCCCCCTCCAAAACCAGTCATAAAATATTGCAACGGTGCTTTTATCATCTAGAAAAACTCATTAGTATAAAGAAAACTTTAGTATCTAATAAATATTCTGTCCAAGAACCAAGCAAAACATCATCCAATGATCCAAACACCGATCGAGGAAAAAAAAAAAAAAACACGGGTTCTTTGAATGATTGAGGGGAACAACTTAAAACAATACTGCATGTCAGCTCTCATGCACGTTGGTTTCAGCCGACCAGGGATGGTCGTCGGAGCCTGTACTGTTTCCTTTGTCACCAAGTCCATGGAGGGAGGGCACACACCCAGGGACGAATCTCAATTATATATTTGTCCATCGATTACTTGGATGGGAAGTGTTTCTTTGCACGGTTCCCTTCTCGTCAGGTACGGGGTGCATTCACGGGGGGGGGGGTCGGTGCCAATAATATATATTCTTCACGGGTTGGCGGCTTCTTCCTCGGATTTTCCTCCCACCACCACGTCGGAGCGGGAATCACCTTCGAATACGTTGTCGAGTCGTCTTAGCCTTTTCCCGTTGGCAGTTAGCATGGCCTCGGCTCATTAATGAGGTTCCTCCTGCTGTATGGTATCATCTTCACTATTTTGTTTGTCGTTGTTTTAAGCCATCTCCAAACCATAAATGGTGCATGGTGTTGTTGCCGCCAAAATCCGATTTGACCAAGTTGGATGAGTTGGCAGATGATGGTCGGTGGGTTATGATCGGGCAAAGAGGTCTGCTCATAAAAAAAAAGAAGAAGTCAAGACCTGAAAATAAAAAATAAAATACGTACGGAAAGATGCTTAAGATTATCCAAACGGGGAACTCCCTGATGTCTAAGTTGACAAGAATTTTTTTTGGAACGGTAAAAATTTGAAAGAGTAGAGTATCTCGGTGCAGGCTACTTAAGCCTACCACTAGATCCTTCGGATTCTAATAGTTAATATAATAATTAATTGAGGCATGAAGCTGTTATTCGAGATACTTTTATGATAGTTGGATGTGCAATACTGGGCTCGGTCATGTATTAACTGCTCAACATATATACGGGACAAGCTAGAATCATCCTCTACCGTATCTCATAAGCATGTAGGGGTATAGCTATCCCTTCAATGGACTTCGATGGTCTTAAATATGCTTTTAATCAAAGACACGTGGTTCATTGCTATTGGTTGGTTGGTCTGACCAGTCAATCTGTTCAAACACTGATTGGTTGCTTTGATTGTCCGTTTAGCTTGATAACTCGATCAACAACTCAAGTTCACAACTTGATCGATCGGCTACTCAACTCAGCAGCTCGATCCATTGCTCTAGTCGGTAACAATCAGAAACCGATAAATTAATGCCACATCGACTATTATATTTGTAATTTTAATTAAACAAAGATTTGGCTTTACCTACATGTTGACCAGCTTGTCACACTTTCAAATATTTTAATATTTTTTGGACTTTTAGATAGCTAATTGTAGCAATGCAGCTCATGAATGAATTGATATATCACTAGCTTTTGGCATATGCATGCGATGCATTGTTTGATCCATCCTCCTAATCATGGATTTTTTTAAAAAAGAAAAAGTGCTGCACGTTTCTCAAATTGGTAGCTTTTTGAGAAAATTATATGATCATCCGGACTTCCATTTTGAGTTTGACCTTTTCGTTCCTTCATGTTATTTTTCTTTTCGCATGATCACGCGTGAGGTACAAATATATTATTTGATATTTGGTGGGCACCTCAAAGAGTTTATTGTAAATAGAGCAAGTGATTAGGATAAAAGTCCAAAGTATAGATTCTTAAATGAAACGATTAGAATTTTATGTGGCAAAAAAATTTACTCAAAGAAAAAGCATTAACACCATTTACAGTCTCTAAAATTAGTTTGCATGATTCTGATATTAACCTGCAATCAATCAAAGAAGTTGACTGCATGTGCTTCTTATTATTCACGAGCAGTATTTTTAGTTTTTCAAACCCAACTTTAAGAATTCTTCGTGGAAAGAATCTCATAAGTAGGTTTGGAATTGGGCCGGGCCAATCCGGGCCACACCCCTACTCGAGCCCGGTCTGAAAAATATTCGAGCTTCGGATTGAGCTTCAGCCTAAAATTTTTTCAAAACATCAGGCCTGAGCCTAAGCCCGAGCCTGACCCGAGCTCGATGGGCCAGCCCAAACCGAAGCTAGCCCACAATCATTGAACCCCCCCCCCCCCCAAAAAAAAAAAAAAAAAAAAAAAAAAAAAGCTTTGGGCATCGGGTGCGGTCACCAGAGTCAGGAGAAGGAGATCGGAGAAGGGAAGGGGTGCCTTGTGTCGGGTATGGGCACCAGGGCCGGGGACAGAGATCGAAGCTTAGGGGGATGCGGGGTCGCATGGGGGTGGAGGGGGCGTTAAGTGCATGTACTGGGGCAGGGAAGGGAGATCAGAGCCGGGAAGGACTACGAGGTCGTGCAGGGGGAGGGGAGGGGAGGGGGCATCGGGTGAATGCGCCGGGGCCGGAGAGGGAGATTGAAGCCGGGGGGCTGCGGGGTTGCATAGGCGGAGGGGGCGTCGAGCCCGTGCATAGGGGTCGAGGGAGGGAGATCGGAGCTCGGGGTGGTGGTGGGATCGGCGATCGGAACAGCAGGGAAGAAAGGGTGGAGAGAATGTTACCAGAGAGTTGACGGTGAGGGAGGAGAGAACGGAGAACCAGAAAGACGACTGATGGGTTGAGACTTCATAAAGTGTAAACCCTCAACCTTAAGATCGGTACGACCCTATCTAAATAAAAGGAAATCGGCTTGGGCCACAAGGCCTTGTTCGGGCTGGGTCGGTCTGGGCCACGTTCGGGCCAAGTTCGGGTCGGGGTGAGCCAGGCCAAGGGGGTGCTCGAGCCAGGCCTGAAAATGAAATGGATTATATTTTTAGGCCCAAGCCTGACCCAACTTTAGGCTGGTTCGAAGCCCATCGGACCGGCCTAAGCCCACTTCCGGCCGTACTCATAAGCTCTTAGATAGGTTGGGGACTAAGTCTATAGGGGGTGTTCAATTTATAATGTGTCACACGTTAGAGGTTGTATCTAAATCAATTATGTAGGCTGAAATAGACGTTATCCATAATAATTATGTAAAGTTCAACTATAATATAATAACCATTTGTTATATACTTATAATTTTATAGGAAGTTTATCTTTAGCCAGGGTTCAATCAAACAAAATTTGTAAAACAAATCCCGATAGTGTTAATATGGGTCAATTCTAGATGGGCTAAATTGGATAAATTCCAACATTCTCCCATTCGATCTAACCTAACACAAATCATCTTCATTTTCATTATTTAAAATATTTTCAAAATACTTAATGAAATTTATCTAGATCTAATAATTGAAAAACTAACATGGTCATATTTAAAACTTAATTCCTCCATTGGATATATACTATATATTTGATTATAAAATAATCATCAGTAAATTATGATGATAAATGTATTATCAATCAACACACGACCTTCTATATATTACAACACTAATGATACTTCACAATCAAGTTACTTTATGTAGAATTTAACTTTATAAATAAATAAAAAAATTATATTTATTCCTAGGTTATTTTTATATCACATGATAAATACCTGATTAGAATAAAAATAAACTAAATTTTATTATCAAATATAATATAATGACTTTATTATAGTATCTAATATATATCAATCATAAAAAGCTAATAAGTGTCATATAATTCACATGATCTCAAAAAATTTCAGAAGTGAGTCTTTTGATTAATAGATCTACTATCATTTGCTCTGTACTAACATGTTCCAAAAATACTAAATTCTATTTTATTATTTTATGAAGAGTATAGTATTTAATGCTAATATGCATATAAATGCTTGTACTTTTTATATTGTTGAAGAATTTTATTGCAAAATTATTATCATAATATATCTTGTTCGCTCTACTAATAGTCAACGAATCTAAGTCTCGTGATAAAATTTTATAACCAAATAGCTTATGAGAAAGTCTCATAATAGGTTATATACTCTACTTTCATAATGGATATAGTGATACAACCTTGCTTTACATTTATTCATGATATAGCACCTCCTGTAAGTAGAAAAATGTATCTGATGGTAGACTTCCTACTGTCAGTGCATCCAGCAAAGTGCAAATCTGAATAGCTGATAAATTGAAGATTATCAAACCGTTTGTAGGTGAGCATGTATTCTTTAGTACTCTATAAGTAATGCATAGCTTTCTTTGTAACTTTTTAGTGCTCCATTCCTGGATCGTATTGATAACATCCCAACATCAATACAATAAAGCCATGTCTAGATGCATATGAACATAGGCATAATTTAAACTCCCAATAATAGATGCATAAGGTATGGTCTTCATTTCTCTTTCTATATCTTTTCTTGGACATTGAAGTTTATTAAGTTTATCACCCTTTATAATAGGAGCACCCCAAGAGGAATATTTTTTCATCCATAATTTCTTCAATAATCTATAGATATAAGTCTATTGAGATAGTCTAAGTAACTCTAGGGATTTATCACTGTGAATCTCAAGACTGATAATATAAGCGATTTCATCCATGTTTTTTTCATCTCAAAATTTTAGGATAGAAACTATTTAGTTTTTTTACGCAGACCAAGATCACTATTAGTAAATAGAATGTCATCCATATATAGTACCAAAATTATGAATTTACTCTCATTGACCTTTAGATATATACATTGATTAAAATATTTTCTTGAAATCCAAAGGAAGTGATTATCCCATTAAACTTGAGATACCACCGTCCGAAAGTTTGTTTAAGTCCATAAATGGATTTCTTTAATCTACAAACCATGTGTTCTTGTTCACTAATAACAAACCCTCGGGTTGATCTATATAGACCACTTCCTCTAGATCACCATTAAGAAAAACCATTCTCAAATCCATCTAATATAGCTCCAAGTCAAAATGAGCTACTAAGGCCATGACAATCCTAAAAGAGTCTTTTGGTAAAATAGGAGAGTAGGTTTTTTAAAGTCAATGCCTTTCCTTTGTATGAACACTTTTACTACAAGTTTAGCCTTATACCTTTCAACTTTATCCTTGAGATCCCTTATGGTCTTAAAGATCCATTTGCAACCTATTAGTCACACCTCTTCAAGAAGGTCAACTAATTTCTAGACATGGATTTTAGTTATGCAGCCTAGCCTTCTTTCATAGCATTCAACCATTATAAGGAGTTCTTATCCTTTATGGCTTGTGAGAATGTATCAGGATCATCATCCTTTTTACCCTTATTAATCAAATACACCATATAATTTGGAAGAATAGTAGATCTCTGTATTCTAGTAGATCTCTGGAGACTTGTCCCTTAATCCATTTATGGCTGTGGTTGGACAGTTACTTCATCAACATTAAAAACCTCATGGGTTGCATCTTGATGAAGTGGTGGTTCCTCTTGTATGTTATTTCGAGGAATAATAATAGAAATCATCACTTATGTCTATTTTTTAGGTCTAGAATTTATTTCTTATATTTTTTAAAAAATGATATCTTGAGAATCTTCTCTCTTACTAAACATGCCATCCTCTAGGAGTTTGGCTTTATTAGTTTTTACTATATATCATGTATGAGATAGATAATAAAATCTATACCCTTTTGACCTCTCAAGATAATTAATGAAAAATTCTTGATCATTTTTAGGTCAAATGCTTTCCCTTATGGATTATAAATTGGGGATTCAACTAGACAATCCTATATATGCATATACCCTAAACTAAGTTTTCTATCAATCCATAATTCATGAGTAGTCTTTTGAACTTCCTTAGTCAGGATCCTATTAAAGATATGCATAACTATCTTTATAGCCTCACCCCATAAGGAAATCGGAATAGTAGAATAATTTATCATAGCCCGAATAATTTTTTTAAGCATTCGATTCCTTCTTTCAATTATATCATTCTGATTTGGTATGCCATGAATTGTATATTAAGATACAATCTTTTATTTTTTTAGAAATCTTGCTAATGGTTCTGGCTTTTGTTCTATCTTAATAAGTCTACCATAATATTCACCACCTCTATCGGATCTAACTACTTTAATCATCTTTTTTAATTATCTATTTATCTCCTTTTTGAATTCTTTAAATACTTCAAAATATTAGCCTTATCAAATAAAAGGAACAAATGCATATACCGTAAATAGTCATCAACGAATGTGATGAAATACTTTTCACCAGTTAGATATGAGAAAAAAATGATCGTATATATTAGTATGAATGATTTTCAAAGTTTCTTCACTCCTTTTGGCACTTTTCTTAGATGTGTATGCTTACTTTACCTCTGTGTAGTCAACATAGGTCACAAAATCAATAAAGTTTAATGATATTAAGATCTCTTCCTTTACTAGTCTTTTGACCCTTTGTTTGGAGATATGCCCCAATCTCTAGTACTACAACATAGAGGAGTTTTCATTAATTCTCTCTTTTATTGTTCAAAGAAGAATTTACAAAGATGGATCGTTTAAATAAAGGATGTAAAAATAATTTATAAAGACCATTAGACAAGAATCCAGAACCAATAACTATAGTCTTTTATTAGTTCAAATTTGGAGTTTTCCAAAAAAACATAAAAAACAATTTTGTCTAAATCTGAAATAGAAACTAAATTTTTGAAAAAAGAAGGAATATAAATAGTCATATTTAAATCTAAGACGAATCTAGAACTTAAGACTATCATGTAGCATCTAACTGCATTGATAAGCGAGCATGCTTGATTTTCGATAATTTATTTTTAATCGAAGGCCTTTTTGATAGAAAGTCTTGTAAGTTATTGGTAATGCATATAGATGTACTAAAATCAATTCACCGGGTAGAATTAAGAATATTTATTAAATTAGATTCAAAATATATAAGAGAATAGAGGGTACTTTCTTTTAGACTTTTCATACTTAGTGCAGTTTCTCTTTAGATGTCCCTTCTTCTCGTGGAAGAAGCATTTGATAGCTTTATTGATGGCTTCACTTGATGCCATGGCTAATTCTTTCTTTCCTTTCGCTTTCGATACTCTCTTTATTTTACCTATTTGTTTACTAATTTGATGTGAAGTAAAATTCATATCAAGTGATGGTTAATTCTTTATTTCCATTTGCTTTCAATTCTCCTTTTATTTTTTAGTAACTTGATGTGAAGTAAAATTCGGTTCTCTATGTCTTCTCCCCATAATCCACTACCCCTTTTACCAGTGATTGGGAGGAGAAACCATTGGTTTCTCAAAAGTCGATGGTTCCATCTTTATCCTCCCTCTCTACTTTTGGATTAATGGAAAGATGGGTGGCTAGCGAACGGATGGTTGGTGAAGAGGGGGACTGGTGCATTGGTGTCAATGATGGTCCACCCTAGAGGGTGGTCGGATGGGGGAGGGAGACCGGATCCTTCCTACCAAGACAAAGGAAAGAGGAAGACGAGATGAGATCCTGTTTTCCTTTTTTAATTAATTAATTCAATGAAAGATTGAAGGGGTCTCCTAAATTATTTATCTACTTAATTAACAGGGATAAGAGTCAAAAAAGGATCATAAGCAACCATAGATCGTAGTTAATATTTCATGTTTTTTAAAATTTATGCTATCAAAAATTGAATCGAGTTCAAAGATTGAATAAGATTAGGTATCCTGGCACTATATTTCGACTATTTATTTGAACTTTAAAAATTCATGTACCATCCGTTACTCTTTCGAATGCCTAATTCATCACCATTGGAGGAACATTCGTGAGGAGACCCTATCTAACCGCACATTCTTAGCGTGAATCATTTTTAAAATTTTTTTAAAAAATTAATAAAATAATTTTGAAGTTTTTATTGATCAGTGATAGTGAAAAAGTTAGGAATATATATAATAAATCATGTTTACTGGACTGATACCAGTGATAATCAGGTTGACGTACTCATCTTCGAGTGAGGAATGGTCGCAGAAAAATTAATATGCATCATGTATCGAACATTTTTTGACTGGAGTTGGAGAACCATTTGGGGATGGCCATGCCTGGAATCTAATTCCTCCCCCTCTTTTTATTTCTATAAAAAAAAAAAAAAAAAACACGTGAACCATTCTCAATTCGACCATACGTCATTTCACATCTTGAGTGTCTTCTTCTTTTTTTTTTCCATAATTGATGAGGATTTTTTTTAATAATATTTTTTAAAAATAAAATTACCGAACTACGGTCCATTTAAATAATTTTACTGAAATATTGCTGTTTGGGCCGCATGGTAATTGTTTAAAGCTTATTTTGCCACCCGGAGAAGACGCAGCTTGAAGCTGCGCCTTCCCAATGGTAAGATGCAGCTTCCAGCTGTGTTTTTACACAGTGATCAGCTCCCGTTTAAAAAAAATAAAAAATAAGTTATTGTTAAAAAAACTCTAAGATGCCAGTTGAGATTATAGAACCCGAAGATGATGAATTTTTTTAAAATAATATTTTTTAATAATTTTTTTTAAATATTTTAAATATTAAATATTTTATATGTTAAAATAAAGTAAATTAAAAATATTTGAAATAATATAACAAAATTTAAAATTTAAAAAAATAAAAAAAATAAAAGAAGTCGCAGGTAAAGTGAAGCCGCATATCGTACATGTAACTTTATCTTATTTATGCATTTCAATTTTTAAAATAAAAAATTAAAAAATTGAAACATTCTAGCAATCGGATCGATGATCGGATAGTGGTCGGATCGGAGCCCGGACCAACAATTGGATCGGTGGCTGGACTGGTGACTGGATTAGATCGACGATCGAATCCGGTCGCCATTCCGGTCGTCGGTCCGGTCACCCATTCGATCACTTGTCTGGTGACAGGTCCTACCATTGGTCCTGCCACCAGTTTGACCACCGGTGCTGCCATCGGTTCGACGAACCGGTAGGTCCTACCACCGGTCTGGGCATCGGTCCAGCCACCGGTCCGATCGCCGGTCCTGCCACCGGTCCGGTCGCTAGTCCGACCAGGGTTCCGGCCATTGGTCCGGTAGCCGGTCCGGCCATCGATCCAGTCACCAATCTAGCCATCGGTCCTACCACCGGTTCGGCTGCTAGTCTGACCAGGGATCCGGTCATTGGTTTGGAAGTCAGTCCTGCCATCGATCTAGTACCAATCTAGCCACCGGTCCTGCCATCAGTCCGGTCGCCAGTCATACCAGGGGTACGATCGCCAGTTCGATAAGGGGTCCGGTAACCAATCCGGTAGCCGGTTCGGCCACCAATCCGGTCGCCAATCTTGCCATCGACCCAAATGCCGGTCCTGCCACTGGTCTAGCCACCGGTCCGGATACTGTCCTGCCATCGATCCGGTCACCGATCCGCCACTGGTTCGGTCACCGATCCTGCCACTGGTCCGGTCGCCTGTCCTGCCACCGGTATGATTGCCAATCCATCCAGGGATGCAGCCACCGGTCCGACAAGGGGTTCGGTCGATTGGTCCGACTAGGGGTCCGACTGCCGGTCTTGTCACCAGTTCGGTCGCCAATCCGACTAGGGGTCGGTCACCGGTCCGGTCACCAATCCGGCCATCGATCCGACTAAATTATAAATTTTATATAATATTTTTTTCGGTGGCCGGACCGGTGGCAGGACGACATCCGAATCGGTGGCAAGATCGGCATCCGGACTGATGGTCGGACAGGGGGCCGGACTGATGGTAGGACCGGCGGCTGGATCGACGAACGAGCTAGTTGCCAGACCCCTTGTCGGACCGGCGACTGGATCCTTGGTCAGATCGACGGTCGAACCGATGGCCATATTGATGACTGGATCGGTGGCCGGACCAGCTGCTAAACTAATGGCCGGACCCCTAGTCGAACTGGTGGACGGATCAGTGGCAGGACCGGTGGAAGGACCGATGGTCGGACGGTGGCAGGACCGGTGCCCAGATCGGTGGCAAGACCTGTCGGTCCGCCGGATCGATGGCAGCACCGACGGTCGGACTGGTGGTAGGATCGGTGGTAGGACATGTCGCTGGACAAGTGGCTGAACAGGTGACTGGACTGATGGCCGGAATGGTGACTAGATTCGATCACCGATCCAATCCAGTTGCCAGTCCAGCCACCGATCCAATTGCCGATCCGGGCTCCGATCCGACTATCGATCTGATCATCGAACCGATTGCTAGAATGTTTCAATTTTTTAATTTTTTATTTTAAAAATTGAGATATAAGTATAAGATGAAGTTGCAGGTACGATCGATGCTTTCATTTTACCTGTAGCTTCTTTTAATTTTTTTAATTTTTAATTTTATTACATTATTTTTAAATATTTTAAATATAATTATTTATATTTTAAATTTAAAATATATAAAATTAAAAATATATAAATAAAAATCTTATCAAAAAATATTATTTAAAAAAATTCATCATCTTTCGGTTCTATAATCTCAATTGGCATCTTAGAAATTTTTTTAAAATAATAATTTATTTTTTATTTTTTTTAACCGGAGCTAATCGCTGAGTAAAAACGTAGCTTGGAGCTGCATCTTATCATTCGGAAGGCGCAGCTTTAAACTGCGTCTTTCTCCGGGTGGCAAAATAGGCTTTAAACAATTACCACGCGGACCAAATATTTATATTTTGATAAAATTATTTAAATGAGCCGTAGTTCGGTAATTTCGATTTTAAAAAATATTATTAAAAAAAATCATAATTGATGAGAGTGCCTCTGACTCCGATCTGAAGTATATCTGAAGTATTTTTTTTTTTTTTGACCGATGGTTGTTATTAACCCCCCCCCCCCCCCCCCCCCCCCCTCCCATCAACTTTCCTCCGAATCAGATCGGAGATGGCGGCCTTTTGACCGGATCGAATCTTTTTAGATTGATGGTTGTTGTACCTAATCGGCCTTCCTCCGAACTAGATCGGAGCCGACGGCCTTTCGGCCGGGTCAGACCAAAGGTCCGATCGATCCACTTCAACCGGATCCATATCGGTCCAAGATGGGCCACTCCAAGAACGACTTAGAGGCTCCAGAGGCTCTTTCCAGTTCGTACCAGGATTCTGTTACAACAGAACTTGACATATTGGCGCCATTACTTTACGGATCCCACGATCTCGATGCCGTTACTCTACAGGTCCCACGATCTGGTCCCACCTGACCACTATCAAGATTCTTGTAGGGGTAGATTGGCCATTCATAGCCTGATCCCTAACAGATTCTGGTGAAGTTCCGTACCTATATAAGGGAAAAGGGGGACTCTGAGCGGTAAGAGAGCATTTCCTTCCCCACAAGCTATCTCCTTTAATTCCTCCATTTATTGCTCTAAGGCTCCCACTAATTTAATCATTGGAGGGTTCCCCGCCAGAACACCACCGGTCCGTGGGATATTTTTGCAGAAATCTAGAAGATGCACATTCCAGCCAGGTTGAGAGAATCCGGTTCGGGAGATCCAGTGACAATAATTATTATTTTTTATTTCGAACAAGACAGAAGGACAGCCTAGCTTTTTTTTTTCAATATAAAAAATAAAAATTAAATCCATATTTTTTTTATATTTTAAAAAATAATTTTAAAATTTAATCGAATCATCCAAAAATCCTGTCTTAAATCCACAACCTGTTAATAATAAAATAAAACTCCAACCAACTAAACTTTAATTCCAATTTTCTAACCTCAATCGTGATTTGTTATCTATTTTGTTTGGTTTTTGGTCGTAAATGAGCTAGTTCTTGCATAGCTAGTCTTCTAAGATCACTGTATTCTTTGTTTTTTTTTTTTTTAAAATTTTTTTTTAATCAATAAAAGTGGGTGCTTCACACGTCCCTTTTCGTCACAATAATGAATCTTGGGCCAAGTTCAATGCTAAGCGCATATTATAACATATATTTCACATTAGTCATGAATCAAATTATTGCTTATTTTGGACCCAATGGTGCAGCCCCAACGCAGAAACCATATCGAATTAATATATTGGCAGTCCATTTCCAACTTCTTGTGAAGGGCGCCCCCAGGGGGTGGGGGGGGCGCTGCGGAATCACCATAGCTTTCTACCGAACTGGTGGACGGTCCCCTTTCGACTTTGTTCTTCAACCATGCTCCGTCCTTGACACCTTGTAGTGCTCCACCCACGGGGTCCCGGAATCACTTGCGTCACGTTATTTCCATGTATTGATGCTTCGTTGAATCGAGAGCGCTTTTTTTTTTTTTTTGGCTACTCAAGTCAGCAGCTCGATCCATTGCTCTAGTCTATCGATAACAATCACAAACCGAGAAATTCATGCCACATCGACTATTATATTTGTAATTTTAATTAAACAAAGATCTGGTTTTATATATATATATATATATGTTGACCAGCTTGGCACACTTGCAAATATTTTAATATTTTTTGGATTTTTAGATAACTAATTGGATGTATTGCTTGATCCATCCTCGGGCTTTAAAAAAAGAAAAATAAAGAGTGTTGCACGTTTCTTAAAAATTGTAGGTTTTCGAGAAAATTATGATCATCCGGACTTCTATCCGGAGCTTGGCGTTTTCTTTCCTCAATATTATTTTTATTTTCGCATCACTATCCTAAATTGAGTTATTCTCGATACTAAAAATGGTATTTCTTGATATTTTAAAACATCGCTAAAATTTTTTTTGATACTTTAAAATGCATCGGGAATGCGGGAGTGGGGAGAGTTTCGAATAATCCCGACGCTTTAAAGTATCGAGAATAACTCTATTCCCGATGCTTTTTAAAATTATTGGAAATAAAGTTATTTCCGATACTTTAAAGCATCAGAAATAAGTCTGGGGTAAGGTTATTCCCGATACTTTAAAGCATCGAGAATAAACTTATTTCTGATGCTTTTAAAAAGTATCAGAAATAATTCCGGTATTATGTTATTCCCGATGCTTTTAAAAAGCATCGGGAATAACTTTATTTCCAATGCTTTAAAGTATCAAGAATTCTATTTTTTTTAAAAAATAAAATAATTATTTTATTTTTTAAAAATCTGTATAATATTTTTTTACCTGTATGCAGTAATATAAATCCACACATCCAAATATAAATCCACATATCCAAATATCTCATTGCATGCATTATTCACACATCCAAATATAAATTCAAATATAAAATTCACTACGATCAAATATAATAAAATTTGTTACACATATGTTTGTTTAATAAAAAAAAAAAATACATGAAAATACAAGATATAAAATAATAAAAAGTTGAGGTCAATGATCTGCAGGAGGTAGGTCGTCACCCTGTCCATGAGGATCTGATGCTCCAGAAGCCTATATAAAAATATTTAAAATATTTAATTTATGAAACTATTAATAACAATATATTACATAAATTATTAATTTAATATAAATATATATATTTAATATCATATATATGTACCTGACGTGGAACATATATCTGTATGACAGATGTAAGTCGCTCTATATGCTCTCTCATACTCTCCATTGCTGCTCTATCGGCGACACGGTTCTATCGTATCTCCTCTATCTCCGCCTTGAGTCTGCGATCATGTACATCCTGAGCAATCTCTGCAGCCTCACGTGTATGTCTATTGACTGCAGATAATTGAGTGGGGGTGACTCTAACTCTATAGTCCCTCACTCGACCATAGCACTCCAGGCCTATCAACTCTGTAAATACCTTGGTCTCGATGCAACTACTTTGCATGGATACTGTAGAATCATCAACATGCTCGATAATAAGAGCTGTAGCTCTTTCCTGTATTACTTTAGAAAAAAATAGTTAGATCTTAAAGACTAACAAAATCAAATTTAAATTATCGCATGAAATAAATTGTAATAAAAACTTACACATATATCCATCGACTCATTTCTGACAAAAGTACCGTCGCGATGAGTATGAGTCATCCGGTAAAACTCCACCTGACCGGGTTCCCTTCCATGCTCATCCACCTACAAGAAAAATTATAATTTTAACCAAATAATTTAAACAAATTTAAAAATTATCTAAGTATCACGATATGTATATGTATCGCGATACATCATCCATGATACATCTGCAATACATATATGTACCGCGATACATATATGTACTGCGATACATATTGTTGCCGCCAAGATCGTCGTGGCCCGTAGCTGCTGCGTCGGAGCGCGCACCTCTCGCCACCTGCCAGTCCTCCGCTCCTGGACCTGCAAAACAGGGGTCAAAGACCCGAGCCGGGATTTCCGGCAGGGGCACTCCGACGGTCAAATCAGTGATGATCCAAGGAAACAGATCCTCCTAGTCGGGCCCCTCTTGATGGACTCCGCACTAGGAGGGATGTGGAGTATGTTTCTTTTTTTTTAGAGGGAGACAAAAATAGCAGGGGGAGAGTGATAGAGGGGACAGAGGGGTTCCCTGTTCCTCGGGTTTCTCCTTATTCCCCAACGACTTTCCTTCTTCCGTGGTGCTGGTGGTGGCCATTTTTTTTTCCTCTTCTTGTTCTGTCTTGTTTTTTGTTGTTACCTTCCCCATCTTGGGGGGTGTCGATCGTTCTTTGTAGTCGAAGATTAGCTGTTGGGGGCTCGCCTCGAGATCTCTGCTGGGTTGGCAGCCGCATGGGGCTGGATTCCGTGTCGTGAACGGGATGCCTTTCCTGACAGGTGGTAGGGAAAGCTCCCATTCCTTCTGACATTCTCTCTGGTTGCTCCATTTCGAAAAGTTTGGCAGCGCCTCGATCCGGGAGCTGTCGTCCTAGGGGTGCGTGCTCTCTGGTCAGCCCATTTCCTGGAAGTACGGCCGGACAGGTAGTTATGGCGGCATGGGGGGTGCCATTCCGTGGTACTAGGGCGGCTCGCCGGCATCTCGGGATGGCAGGGTCGGCTCCGATCTGGGCGCTCCGGGCTTGCGGGGACGGTCAGGTGGAGGAGGGCGAAGTACGGGCCCGGTCTAGAGGGTGCATGCTCGGAGAGGCTCGACCTCGGCGGGTGAGCTCTTGGCTCAACCTCGACCGCGGGGCACTAACCTCCGAGGACTCCTCTGGAGGGCGAATGTCGGCGGACCCGGTCCAAAGGGTGCGCACTCGGAGAGGCTCGACCTCGGCGGGTAAGCTCTTGGCTCGACCTCGACCGCGGGGCACTAACCTCCGAGGGTCTTCTCTGGAGGGCAGATGTCGACGGACCCGGTCCAGAGGGCGCGCGCTCGGAGAGGCTCGACCTCGGTGGCTGAGCTCTTGGCTCGACCTCGACCGCGGGGCACTAACCTCCGAGGATCTTTTCCGGAGGGCGGATATCGGCTCCGACCTAGTCGCCGAGCTCACGAGCTCGACCTGGTGGAGGACTGAGCTCAACTTGCGGCGTTGGAGAAGCTCGGCCCGGCTCGGCAAGGTGCTCTTGGCTGAGCTGTTGCCTTGGTGTCCGGCGTGGCAGTCTCCCTTAACGTGGCGCCTGTCCGCTATCCACGTCAGCGGTCTTGCCACATCATTTGCCCCCCACTCCCGAGGCTCGTTAATGTGCGGTGCTCGGGGTGAAGGGAGTAGCTGTAACGCTGGCGTGGAGAGGCAAAAATCCGGTGCCATAATGGCTGCAGTTGCTGGCACTTTGAGGGACGTCCCCGCAGGCCAGTATGGGAATGCTGCGTGGCCATGCTCGAGGAATGATTAATGCTGGCACAGAATTCTGAGCGACCAAGATTCCTCGTTCGTCGATGGGCAAAACATGGTGCAGATCCGTTGGCGAGGGAGTCATAACAGCACAGGCTTGGCGGGCCTTTTCGAAGCAACAAGAAAAATTCCTCATGCAAAGGCCTCCCTTCTCTCAGAATCCCTCGTGCTCATTGCTGTGTCCATGTCCTTCTTTGTCAATTCATTATGTCTCGTCCTGAGTCCTGCACTCGAAGGGTGGTGCTCTCCTCTTCTGACGAGGAATCGGAGGGGGAGCGATTTAGGATTAGTGTGAGGCCAGCCCTTCCCGCCCCTCCCGCCTCCAGTAGGGGGCTGGAGGTCACTCCTCCTCCTGTCATTCCTCCTCTTTTGCTTGAACTAGCCCCTGAGCCGGTTCGGTCGATAGGTCCGGGTGGGGTTGCTTCGACGATCTCTGCCACGGAACTGGAGGCCATTCAGGATGCTTACGGGATCCCGGCTTCTGTCCGGCTCATGGTTCCCCGCCCTGGGGAGCGGGTCACTTCCAGCGGCCCAGGGCGTCTCGCTTTCTATGAGGGGACCTTCTCTGGAGGTCTCCGATTCCATTTCCATCCTTTTTTTTGTCTGTTCTGAGCAACTATCGTCTGGTCCCCACCCAGTTGGTACCGAATGCCATCAGGGTGATCTTTTCTTTCATTGTACTCTGTCACATCCACGGGTTCGTTGCCCGGTTCTCCTTGTTCAGGGCATTCTTTATCCTGAAACGCCACCCGACAGAAGACGGGTGGTGGTCTTTGTCTTCCCGCCCGAAGGGCATTAGGTTTGAACTTCCCTCTTTTGTCAAGGGATGGAAGAGTAGGTTCTTCTTCGCGGACGTCGGGGGAGTCGACTGGGCCTGGAGCGAACCAGACAAATCCCCAAACTGGATCTTAGTGGTCGAGGCTGTCGATCAGGACGACTACGAGCAGCTTCGCACCGCCCAAATCCCTTCCTTGGAGGTTCTATTATTAGAGCAAAATCTCCTCGACGCAAGGATCAACTCGTCGGCTGGGCCGGGTAGGTTCAGCTTTTTCCTCTGCATGCAGTCCCCCCCCTTTTTCTTCTCTCTCTTCTCTTTTTTCTTTTTTTTTAGTTTGACTTTCCCGGTTCCCGTATGCAGGGTTGGACCTTCTAGAGGGCGAGGCGTCGCCGGTCTCTAGGAAGAGGCCGCCCACCGGGGCGGTCACCGAGCCCTTTTCGAAGCGGGCTCGGGTTGATGAGGCGCCGGTACCCACTCCTGCTGTGCCGGCTGGCTTGAAGAAGAGAGGGGTCGTGGGAGTCTCTACCCAACGGGCAGAGCCGCGGGCAGAACCCCCTCTCCCATAGCCCGTAGAGGTCGTCCGGCCCGATGTCGCTGTCGCCGCCGCTCCGCTTCACTCCCCGGGCCCGGGGGTGGCCGAAGTTGACAGCTTTCCAGTCATGACAGTGCCGGGCCCTCGGTCGGTCTTCGGGAGTCCTGCTGAGGGAGTGGCGGACGTAGTTGCCCCCCGGGAGAGCTGGAGGGACGAGGCGAGGCGCCGCCTCCCATTCAAGCTAGGGCCGGAGAGTTCCCTGGCCGACAATCGCGCACTGGCCTACCAAATGATGGACTTCTCCGTCCCGCGGCGCGACCGGTAGAACATGGATGGATTGCCGGTCGGGCTCGTAATCGACAACATTTTTCCCCATCTGTACATGGTAGGCAGCTTCGTCCTTTCCCTCCTCCTTCTCTTTCCCCTTTTGTTTGAACTTCTAGGTATTGCAGATGGGTGTCGAGGCCCTCTTCATTAGAAGCTGCTACCAGAACTGGGAGCAGTCCGCGCAGCAGCAGATGGCCGTGATTGCATCGTTGAAGATCGATCTAAAGGGGAAAGCCTACTCCGAGGAGGCGCTTGACCGACGGGTTAAGAACCTCGAGAGGCAGCTCACCGACTCCGAGGAGCGAGCAAAGGAGCTCCAGGAGAGGCTCGACTTCGAGCAGGTGGAGTCGAAGAAAAAAGCCAAGGAGCTCACCGACTCAGATCAGAACTTGGGCTTGGTTATGGCTGAGGCAACCCGGTAGAAACGGATCGCCCAGTCTCTCCAAGCTCGACTGACGGCAGAGGAGGAGCGGTCAGCCGTGGCTCAGAGGGCAGCAGATGAGGTGACCAGGTCGATCGCGGATGCCAGGCATGAGGGAGCTGCCGCAAAGAAGGGAGCCGAGGAGGCAGTGGAGAGGTACAGGGCTTCGGAGGAGTTCCTCGCCAAAATCTAGCAGACAGCATCGGACTCCTTCAAAGGTTTCATATACTTGCACCGCCTAGTCGAGGAGTTCGTCTTAGCCGAAGGCCGCGGCTACCTCGACTACCCTGTTACTTCAGATCAGGAGGCGGGTGCTTAGGAGGCCACGCCAGCTGAGACCAAAGCCGCGTGACCAGAGGCCCTTGGTGATGGAGATTCCTGGCCTAACGATCCAGCTAGGAGATAGCTATTATCTGTTCCTCTCTTTTTTTATATTCAGCAGGGCCGCCCGGCATGTCGGGGGCTCGTGATAGGATTCATGTACTTGATACTTGATCAATGAAATGCAGATTTTTCTTGAAACTGCTCTTCTCATCTGGCTCCTCCCCTCCTTCACTCCCTTTCTATTTTTGTTTTTCTTTTTAATGTATGGGGAGATCAGGTATGGGGTACCCGAGGGCTGCCGAGCTTGGCGGTCTCTGGGCCGGAGATCTGAGCTCCGGTCTTATGCTGGTGTCACAAGCTGGTGTCCCGGGGCTAGGCTCGGGGACGGAGATCGCTGAGAGCTACTTGGCTCGAAGTTTCCTTGGCCGGAGATCTGAGCTCCGGTCTTGAGAAGATGTCCTGGAGCTGGGCTCGGGGATGGAGATTGCTGAGAGCGGCTTGGCTCGAAGTTCTCTTAGCCAGAGATCTGATCTTCGGTCTCGAGAAGATGTCCTGGAGCTGGGCTCGGTGATGGAGATTGCTGAGAGCTGTAGTTTTGATGGTGCTGTATTTTCTTCTCACTCCCTTTTTCTTTCCTTCCCCACTCTTCTTTTATTCATTTTTCTTTTCATTTTCATTCTTTCATCATCATCATCATTTCATTTTTTTTCATTTTTTTTTTTCGAGTGGGGAGATCAGAAGAGGGAACGCTGGTTGGACCCCCATTTTTGCTCTCTTTCTTTCCTTCCACTCTTGTCTTCTTATTGAGGAGGGAGATCATAGAGGAGGGCTGCCGTGCTTCCCTCCTTTATTCCCTTTCTTTCCTTCCCCTCCCGTTTTCTATTCGAGTGGGGAGATCAGGGTAGGGGGGTTACCGGTCTTGGCTGCCTTGGAGCTAGGCTCGAGGCCTTCCTGGACGTGGAGCTAGGCTCGGGCCCAGAGATTGCCTGAGATCTTGGCTCAGGTCTTTAGCACCTTGGAGCTAGGCTCGAGGCGTTGACGGGAGCTACATGGCCTCGTGATCCCTTGGCATCTTGGAGCTAGGCTCAGAGGTGTTTGAGATAGAGAGCTGCTTGGCTCGAAGTCCTTTTGGCTAGAGATCTGAGCTCCAGTCTTGGGAAGGTGTCCTGGAGCTAGGCTCGGGGACTTTTGAAGTCGGAGAGCTTCGTGGCTCAAAGTTCCTCTGGCATCATGGAGCTTGGCTCGGGGGCACAGGGAGGTGGGAGAGCTACATGGCTCAAAGTTTCTCTGGTATCCTGGAGCTTGGCTCGGGGGTGCAAGGGAGTGGGAGCTACATGGGCTCGAGATTTCTTTGACATCTTGGAGCTGGGCTCAGGGATGCTTAGAGTTGGAGAGCTACGTGGCTCGAAATTCCTCTGGCATCCTAGAGCTTGGCTCGGGGGCCCAGGGGAGTGGGAGCTACATAGCTCGAGATTTCTTTGACATCCTGGAGCTGGGCTCGGGGATGCCTTTGGCATTCTCCTGCAAGATAGACAAACACTTGCACAGGAAATGACCATTGTTATTTATTGTTGGGGAACCTTACATTATTGATAGTATTTCCGTAAATTGCAGGCATTCCATATTCTGGGGAACCTGATGCCATCGAGGTCTTCAAGATAATAGGCCCCTTGAGAGAGGGCTTCAGCCACTTTGTAGGGGCCCTCCTAGTTCGGGGAGAGCTTGCCGGACTCCTTAGGCTGGGACGCTTCCGCCCGTCGCAGCACCAGGTCTCCGGGCTTGAAGGCTTTTGTCCGGACACGGGCATTGTAGTATCGGGCGACTCTCTATCGGTAGGCCGCCATCCGTTGGTGGGCTCTATCCCTTGCTTCATCAAGGAGGTCCAAGTTGAGTAGGAGGTGCACCGAGTTCCGCGCTTCATCGTACTGCCGCACTCGCAGTGTAGGCATGCTGAGCTCGATAGGGATGACTGCTTCGGCACCGAAGACGAGGCTGAAGGGCGTTTCACCAGTCGCCGTCCTAGGCGTTGTGTGGTAGGCCCATAGGATGCTAGGTAGCTCTTCTGCCCATAGGCCTTTAGCTTGATCCAGCCTGGTTCGGAGCCCTTGAAAGATGGTCCAGTTGGTCACCTCGGCCTCCCCATTTGTTTAGGGATGAGCCACCGAGGTGAACCGGTGTTGGATGCCATGGGTTGCGCAGAACCCTTCGAACTCGCGGTTATCGAACTGTCGCCCGTTGTCGGTGATGATGCAATGGGGGAGCCCAAATCGGTAGATGACGGACTTCCAGAAGAATTGGCGGACGTTGGCTTCTGCGATCCGAGCCAGCGGCTCTGCCTCGACCCACTTGGTGAAGTAGTCGATCGCCTCCAGCAGGAACTTTCGCTGCCCTAACGCCGGGGGGAACGGTCCAGGATGTCCATTCCCTACTGTGCAAAGGGCCAAGGGGCTGAGAGCTGGGAGATCGGTGCCGTCAGCTGACGCTAGATGTTGGCGTGGCGCTGGCACTTGTCGCACCTTTTGACGAAGTTGGCTGCGTCTTCTCTCATGGTCTCCCAGAAGGACCCTTGGCGGAGGGCTTTGTAGGCCAGTGTCCTTCCTCCCACGTGATTCCCGCAGAGGCCTTCGTGTATCTCCTGGAGCACGAAGGTTACCTCGGCGGGCCTGAGACATCTCAATAGTGGGTACGAGTAAGATCGGCGGTAGAGCTCGTCCTCCATCAGGACGAACCGAGAGGCCTTCTTCTTGATGAGGGCGACCTCCGCACGATCTCCTGGCAGGGTGCCGTCGGTGATATACTAGATGTACTTGTCCATCCAGCTTGGCTCGGGGATGACTTGGTGCACCTCCGTCGGGTCCCCGTAGTTAGGACTTTTGAGGTGCTCGATGCAGGCACATCCCAGCGACGAGTCCGGTAGGGTCGCGAGCCTGGATAGCGCATCCGCGCGCGCATTCTTTCCTCGAGGGATGTGGAAAATGCTGAAGCGCCGGAGGCCTGCCATTCTCGCCCGGACTTGTTCCAGATATTTCGCCATCTGGGCATCCCTTGCTTCATATTCCCCAGATACTTGCCCGGTGACCAGTTGTGAGTCAGTGAAGACTTTCAAGTCCTGCACGCCCAACTCACAGGAGACTCTCAAGCCTGCGAGGAGTGTCTCGTACTCCACCTGGTTGTTAGTCGTGATGAACTTGAAGCGGAGGGCACATTCCGCCACAACCCCATCTCCATTGGTGAGGATGAGGCTGGCCCCGCGACCGCCGGAATTGGACGCTCCATCTACGTGAAGGATCCAGGGCTCTTCTCCCGGCTCGGGCTCCGTTGCTGTCTGCTCTAGCTCCCCGGCGAACCTGGCGCACTCGACCACGAAGTCGGCCAAGACTTGGGCCTTTTACGACGACCTCGGGCGGTACGATATGTCGAATTCGCTGAGTAGCAGGGACCACTTAGCCAACCTCCCGGATGTTTCGGGTCGGGTGAGGATAGTCCTCAATGGCTGGTCCGTCACCACCACTATTGGGTGTGCTTGGAAGTAGGGCCTAAGGCGCTTAGTAGACATCATTAGTACAAAAATGAGTTTTTCGGAGCGAGTATACCTGATCTCCGCATCGCGGAGGATCTTGCTGGTGTAATACACCAGCTTCTGAGATTTGTCCTCGTCTGTGCAGACGAGAACCGAGCTGACAGCCCCCAGTGTCACTGCCAAATACAGTAGGAGTTCCTCCCCCTCCTCCGACCTGGAAAGCAGCGGAGGGGAGGCAAGGAAGTTCTTCAACTCCTCGAAGGCCATCCTGCATTCCTCGGTCCAGTTGAAGTCATGCATCTTGCGCAGTGCCTTGAAGAACGACTGGCAATGGTCAGCCGATCTCGAGATGAATCTACTAAGGGCGGCGACACGTCCCGTTAGTCGCTGGACCTGCTTCTTGGAGGTCGGATGCTCCATGTCAGTGATGGCTTGCACCTTCTCTGGGTTCGCTTCGATCCCCCTTTGGGTGACCATAAAGCCGAGAAACTTTCCTGCGGCCATCCCAAAGGCGCACTTCGTCGGGTTCAGCTTCAGAAGGATTCGGTGAGGTCGGCTACATGGCTTGAGCCCGACCTGCTCATGACGACCATGTCGTCCACATACACTTGCATGTTACGACCAATCTGGTCCTTGAAGACCTTGTTGACCAGGCGCTGATAGGTGGTCCCCGCATTCTTCAAGCCAAAGGGCATCATCCTGTAGCAGTATCTCTCCTGGTCAGTGACGAAGGCAGTATGCTCCTCGTCCTCCGGATGCATGCGGATTTGATTGTATCCAGAGAAAGCATCCATGAAGGAGAGCAGCCGGTGGCCTGAGGTGGCATCCACCAACTGATCGATCTTCGGGAGAGGAAAGCTGTCCTTTGGGCAAGCTTTGTTGAGATCGGTGTAGTCTACATAGATCCTCCATTTGCCATTATTTTTCTTGACCATCATCACATTTGCCAGCCAGCTCGGGTACTGGATCTCTCGAATGAAGCCGGCAGCCAAGAGTTTATCCACCTCTTCCTTGATGGTTGCCTGCCTCTCCGGGGCAAAACTTCTCTTCTTCTGACGAACTGGCTTGTGCTTCGGGTCGACGCTCAATTTGTGCGTAATGGTGTCAGGAGGGATGCCTGGCATGTTCGCTGCCGTCCAAGCGAACACGTTCGCGTTCACCCGCAAGAATCCCAGCAATTGCATCCTCTCCTCCTCAGGCAGTTGAGCTTCGATCTGTACCATCCTTGCGGGATCGTCTCCGAGCGGATAGGAAAGTAGGCGCTCTACCGAGCCTCCTCGGGGGTCTTGGGCCCTTTGGTCGAGGTCATCTATGCTGGGGTCGTCCCGAGGGGTCTTGGCCCCAGGGAGAGTCTGGAAGCAGTGCTGCACTGGTTGGGGCGCTCATCTCATCTCTCCAACACCGTGTGGGGTTGGGAATTGCACGAGCAGCCTTTTGGTGGAGACAACAGCGTCAAGCAAGTTGAGCCCAGGTCGACCCAATATCATGTTGTAGGCGGAAGGAAGCCTCACAACAGTGAAAGTCATCATGACGGTACTTTGCCGAGATGGGGTTCCGGCAGTGATCGGGAGAGTGATTTCCCTTCCACTCCCACAGAATCGCCCATAAAATCGATAAGGGGCGTGTGCACAGGCTTAAGCCAGTCGGGGGAAAGATTCATTCTGGAGAAGGCATCATAAAAAAGTACGTCTGTCGAGCTTCCACTATCAACCATGATGCGCTTTACAGGATGCTTCGCGATCGTCATTTCGACAACCATGGCATCATTATTTACACTTTCCCTCCGTTTTCCCCCTCTCTCATAAAGGGGAGTACATTTTCAGAGTCCTCTACCCCCCGGGCCTTCTTGGACACGCGCGTTGCTCCCTGGGAAATCATGCCCACCGGCTTCTCAGTGGGGCGGTTGTCGATGGTTAGAGCTGGCGGGAGAGCGACGAGTGCCTGGGACTCTGCTTGAGATCTGCCGCCCACGAACCTCTTGAGGTAGCCTCTTTTGATGAGCTCCTCAATCTCCCACTTGAGGTTGCGGCATTCCTCGGTGTCGTGGCCGTGGTCGCGATGGAAGCTGCAGTACTTCATCTTGTCACGACCAGCGAAGGGCTTCAATGGAGGTGGGTGTCTCAAGTAGTCCTCGCCCTCAATCTCCATAAGAATTTTAGTCCTTAGGGCGAGGAGAGCGGTGTAGTTTTCCTCAGGGACAGGGGTCCCCCTCGGTCTCCGCCGATCCCTCCGAGAACTCTGATCCTGAGGTGCTGGCTTCCAAGCCCCAGCCATTTTGGCAGGGGCCGGCTTCTTCTGAGGTCCTCCATCGAGCTCCTGCCTTGCATGGTCTGCCTCCTCGGCGCGGATATACTTTTAGGCCCAGAGAAGGAGCTTGGCGTAGGTCTTGGGGGGCTTCTTGTCCAGCGAGTAGGTCAGGCGGGAGGTCCTGAGCCCTCGCTTTAGTGCCAGCATGGCCACTAGCTCTTCAAGATTGTAAACCAGCACGGTGGCCTTGAAGAGGGCCACGTAGTCCCGTAGGGGCTCGTGATCCTGTTGCCGGATGGAGAAGAGATTGTCTGCCTCTCATGGCAACTTCCTACAAGCATCGAAGTGAGCCACGAACTTCTGCCCTAGCTGGGCAAAGGAGGTGATGCTCTCCGGCTCCAGACGGGTGAACCACACCTGGGCTGCCTTTCGGAGAGTAGCAGGAAAGGCGATGCAGAGGAGAGCGTCGGCGGCCCCCTGGACCCTCATGAGAGTCCGGTAGCTTTCCAAGTGGTCCAGGGGGTCGGTGGTCCCATCGTAGGGATCCACCTGCGGCATCCGGAACTGGTATGGGATTGTCTCCGCTTGGATTTCTTGGGAGAATGGGGGACGGGCATCGTAGCCCGCTGGCTCGCTAGTGGAGCCCGGCATGCTGGGTAACCGGCGATCAAACTCTGCCAGCTTGCGCTCATGTTCCTCCAGGCGCTTGCCCGTCGCGCGCCTGGCGGCTTCGTTAGTGGACCCCTCTGCCGAAAGAGACGGAGAAGGTGACATGGATGCATGGCACCCGTGGCGGAGGGTCTTACTTTTCTTGCCTCGGCGGGGTCTGAGCATCTCCCGCTCGAGGTTTGGTGAACGGCTCACTCTGTCGGCTGAGCCGGCTCGTTGTCTTTTCGCTGGAGCTTGATGGCTGCCCCGATTGTCTGTGGTGGCCCGCGGTTGCGACGACCTTCCTTGGAAGGAGCATAGGCTGTTGCGGGGAGCTGCGGCGTTCGCCACCGGGGTCCCTTGCTGTTGGTGGGTTGCCATGGACCGGTGCTGGTGCTGAAGCTGGCGCACCGCCGTAGCAAGGACTTGCATCTACTGGGCGAGTGCGGCCAACTGGGCTTCTGGTGGAGGTGGGTGGACCGGAGCGGGTGGCTCCACTTCTTGGTGGTGCGGGTTTCTCCGAGAGGGGGAGTCCCCTGCACGACTGGTGGAAGCCTCCCTTGCTCTTGTCGTCACCATGCTTCCACCTGGCTTGCTTGTGGTGAAATGAAGAGCTTACTTGATCATTCTGCCCCCCCTTCCTGGCATGCCAAACTGTTACCGCCAAGATCGTCGTGGCCCGTAGCTGCTGTGTCGGAGCGCGCTCCTCTCGCCACCTGCCATCCTCCGCTCCTGGACTTGCAAAACAGGGGTCAGAGATCCGGACCGGGATTTTCGGTGGGGGCACTCCGACGGTCAAGTCAGTGACGATCCATGGAAACAGATCCTCCTGGTCGGGCCCCTCTTGATGGACTCCGTACTAGGAGGGATGTGGAGTATGTTTCTTTTTTTTTTGGAGGAAGAGAAAAGTAGCAGGGGGAGAGTGATAGAGGGGATAGAGGGGTTCCCTGTTCCTCGGGTTTCTCCTTATTCCCCAACGACTTTCCTTCTTCCATGGTGCTGGTGAGCTCTTGGCTAGACCTCGACCACGGGGCACTAACCTCGAGGGTCTCGTCCGGAGGGCGGATATCGGCTCTGACCTAGTCGCCGAGCTCACGAGATCGACCTGGCGGAGGATTGAGCTCAACTTGCGACATTGGAGGAGCTCGGCCCGACTCGGCAAGGTGCTCCGGGCCGAGCTGCTGCCTTGGTGTCCTGCATGGCAGTCTTCCTTAACGTGGTGCCTGTCCGCTGTCCATGTCAGCGGTCTTGCCACATCATATATATATGTACTGTGATACATATATATACCGCGATACATATATGTACCGCGATACATATATGTACCGCGATACATCGTCCGTGATATATATATATATATATATATATATATATATACCGTGATACATATATATATAGCGATACATCGTCCGCGATACATATATATGCTGCGATACATCATCCGCGATACATATATATACCATGATATATCATCCACGATACATATATGTACCGTGATACATATATGTACCGCAATACATATTTGTACCATGATTATTATCCGTGATACATATATGTACTACGATACATATATGCACCGTGACACATATATGTACCACGATACATCGTCCGCGATATATATATGTATCGTGATACATTTTTCATGATATATAATATTAGTTTCATTAAAATGTATAAATACTTTAATATTGAAAATATAAGTGTATAGTTTAAGAAACTTACGAACTCCTGTCTGACTTGCGCGTAACTCTTTGGTCCTAATGTATGGGGAATAGATAGAGCTGCTCGTGTAGCTCTACCAATATCAGAATGTCTGCAAAATCAAAAAGATAACTTCTTATATCCAGAAAGTAATGTATATATATATAATGTATAATATAAACTAAATATTTTAATAAACTTTCTTCAAAGAAATTATAAGATACATGTCCCCTCTCGGAAAACCAATAATGAACCAACTCCATCTACTGATGAGGGGTACAAGTACCAACTACTTGCTCCTCTATTATACCCGACAACTTGTACTTCATCTTCAACTGTGCTTTATATTCTTTGCATTTCTGATTGAGAGATTTCAGTAAAAAATCATGAGAGGATGGAGAAAGTATAAACTTGGACTGTAAAAAAAATTAATTAATAAGAATATAAAACATAACATAATATTTTAACTATGCAAGATAACAAATAATTTAATACCAACTTTTTTTCTGTACAACTCGTAGAATCTCTACTTTATACATCGGAAGCATGTCATTCCACTTTGCATAACTTAGTGGACAATGTTGATGCCTCAGAGCAACTGTCCCTAAAAAAGAACTCAATAAGCTGACGGCTTTTTTAATTGGCTACCCCAGCTCATTGCACTCAATCACTATCTTTTCACCCTCGGGCATCTGCCGCACATCCCGTACTGCTATAGGCCTGTGCCTAAGTGTAACCCTCCCAGATCTGTCTGTATAGAAATGATAAAAGTAAGCTATAGTAAAAAGTGTAATGAAATTTTATCTAATCAAGGATATTGGAATAAATTACCTTGAATATATAGCTCATCATCTGCTGGATCGATGGGAGGATCATGATGCCCCGAGGATGATGGACCTGCAGTAATCTGGTGTGCCGAAGGACTGGATGCAACGTCTGGTATGGAGGAAGGACCAGCACAAACATCATGTGATGAAATACTAGCCTCAGCCTGCTGTGCCGAAGAAGAATGTCGGCCTCTGTCCGTGAGTGCTGGAACTGCACATCAAGAAATCATCGCGAGCGCGGTATAGTATCACCTATCATTTATATTAGAGTTAGAATTAGTGAAGATAAATATTAATTTAACATAATAATCACTACAAATTACATGCATTACAAAATTTAATACCAATAAGAATCAAACATTGGCATTTTCTTTAAATTTCATCTTAACCAAGGATACTGTAGCATGTACATCATCACTAGTACAAAATTGAATGGCATGGAATGCGTATAAGTATCATCATCTTCATCATCTTCCAGTTATTTTTTCATATCATATAAGTTTCGAGGTTTTGTTTTAATAACAGTAGCACAATCTTTGTCTTTTGCATCTTGTACAAAAAATACTTGACGAGCTTGAGAAAAAAAAATAAATGGATCATCCTTCAATAAGACACCAGTATGTATCAACCTTGTAAAATTTACAAGTGTAAATCCATTTGCATCTTTTTTCAAATCCTTTGATGAGTTTATATCCATCTAATCACATCTAAATAATATGACTTTAAAGATTCCGTAGTAATCTAACTCATATATATCTTTAAGTGCACCATAATAAGTCTTTTCATTAGTTTCCACCGTAACACCGTTATTTTGTATTTTTCTAAATTTCTCGTGATCTTTAGGATGAAATTTTAAATCATCGATTATGAAACCATTATATCTGATGATAACTTTGTTAGGTCCTCGAGCTAGGACTATTAATTTAATTAAATAATTTTTCTCCATCATTGTTAATACCTAAAAAATAGTAAAAAATGTTAACAAGTTATTCGATGATAAATCTATCCATATATTTTTTAAATATGTTACACATGTTTTGAAAGCCATATAGGAAATAACTCGACTAACCATTGCTGCTCAATCATTGGATTAGGTCGAGTGCTATGATTAGCTTGTCGCTGAGATATTAAAAATTCGCTGCATAAAATTTATATTTATTAATATATTTTAAAAAATAAGATATGATATTTAAATTTGAAATATGTTAAATATGCTAACCTTCGATAGTTAGATATGATTTCACTATGAAGTAACACATAATAATATGCTTGTGCAATTGATTTCTGATCCAATACAATACCTTCACCTTTTTCCATTACTCTTCCAGCAATAGAAAACTTATTCAACTCTGTATTATCTACGAAATCACTATGCCATTGAGGTCTATTAAATATAGTATATATACCTTGAAGATATCTTGAATAAAATGTTAAACACTCTTCAGCAATATATCCTTCCATAATCGAACCCTTTGGATAGGCTCTGTTTCATACATAATCTTTCAATCGCACAAGATATCTACAATATTGAAAAATTTATTTACATATCATCATGGAACTACTTTTATTATAAACTATATAGAGATTAAAAATTGACTATAATACCTCTCAATAGGATACATCCATCTATAGTGTACCGGTCCACTAAGTTTGACTTCCGAAGCTAAGTGAATGAATAGATGTACCATAATAGTAAAAAATCCAGGTAAAAAAATCTTCTCCATTTGATAAAGTGTAACCGCAACATCCAACTCCAATTGATCAAGTTCTCTAGGATCAATAACCTTTGAACATAATGCCTTAAAGAATGATGATAACCGAATTATAACTGTAAGAACTTGTTTAGGCATTGATGATCTTAAGGCTATTGGAAAGATATCTTACATCAATATGTGACCATCATGACTTTTGATATTAGAAATTTTTCGGTCTTTGAGTTGCACGCATCTCGAGATGTTAGATGCATATCCATTAGATACTTTAATATTTTTTAATACTGTCAAAAAATTATTTTTTTCTTGAGCAGACATGGTATAAGATGCAGCAGGCAAATAAATTTTTTCATTAGTAAGCATTTTGGGATGAAGCTTATGTCGGATACCCAATTCTTGTAAATCCATTTGGGCCTTCATGTTATAATTGGTCTTTCCATCAAGATTCAACAATGTTCGAAGCAAATCATCACATACATTCTTCTCTATGTGCACGACATCAAGATTATACCGAATAAGATTATATTCCCAATAAGGTAAGTCAAAGAAGATACTTCTTTTCTTCCATAAATGTTTACTGGACTGATTTGTAGATGCTATCTGTACGTCTTCCTCATTTTCATTTTCAAAAAAAATACCAGGATCTTCAAATACCTGTGCATCCGTAGTACTAGTAGTCATTTCTTCTGCCAATCCTTCTTGATCATCCCTTCCTCTTTTTTTGGAAGACTTTGAGAATTTACCATATATATAACTGATGGAATCCATTTGTCTACGAACATTAGTTCCAGAAGGTAGAATAGGAGCACATCCAATTTCTATGGTACCATCAAATAAATCTTGTTGAAAATGAAACGGATGATTTGGTTCTAACCATCGACAATGTCCCATATAACAAAATCTTTTTTCATGTTTTAACCAAATTGAATGTATCGAATCTGCACAACAAGGATATGCAACCCATCCTTTTGTACTCTAGCCAGATAAATTGGCATATACTAGAAAATCATTAATAGTCCATAACAAAGTTGTCCATAGTTTAAATGTTTCACTATTAGAAGCATCAATTGCATCGACACCTTACCACAACTGTTTCAATTCCTCTATTAAAAGTTGTAGAAAAATATCAATATTATTTCTTGGACCCTTATTGAAGGGCGAAAAAGCCAGCATACCAATATGCAATAGCAAGGCAGAAACATGCATTTTAAAACTATTTTAAAACAAGCATAGTGTAAGACTTGGTAGATCGATCAAACGATCTACCAATCTGCCTATAACAGGATCTAGTATAATGATATAGCATGCAATAAATATCAAAAACAAGATAAAACTCAAAGATATAAAGATACCTTACCGTTATACCTTTGATGGATGAAGTGGCGGTGCTCCAAGGACGGTGCTTTTGAGCCACGCATGTGTCTGGCCTCTATAGGTAGTTCACATCTGGGCTCGACTCTGATCAACTCCCTCGGAGTGCTAGCTCCTTGGGATCCTTAAGGCTGGTTTGGTTCTTCTTGGAAGACGAGGAGGAGAGGTGGACCCTTCCTAACTAGCTCTCTTCCCAAGACCTAGCTTAAGTGCTAGGTAGCTCACAACCAATGCCCAAATCCTCACAAGCCCTTTTCTTTCCTCTCAAAATCTCAGCGGCAAGGAGATTCAAAGACCAAGAACTAGTTTTCCATCATCGAGCAGCCCAGAAATAACTCTTATTTAAAAAGGTAGCCATATGAGGAAGAAAGAGGAAGGAGGAGGGATTGGGAGAGAAGATGGGGAGGCATTCCAAAAAGGTTCTAAGCATAAAAGGCAAGTATGACCATCATACTATTACGCTTGGAGCCAAAACTGGTCAGATTTCGAATTTCGAACTTGAAATTTGAAGTCAAAACCTTCCCAGAATTCTTCCCAGAATTCTGTTTGTCACAACAAGTGTCGATGCATGCAAAATCGCCAAGTGTCGACACTTGGAACATGATCAATCATATTGACCTCCGATGATGGTAAACGATTCTCAATCGTTGATCAGCCTTAAGATCAGATAGAAACCCCTATGGTGTGTGACCTCATAGGTTTGAACACTAAGCGGTAGCACTGTAACACTTCCAGTATCAGTCAAAGTCCTTATCTAGCAATAATACCCGACGTCCGGATAGGTCGAAGATACAGAGCACCTCTCTAGAACCTCTGGCATATGGTTACCACATAATTCATCCATTTGATCTCATAATGCTTAGGATGACTTAGGATTTGACTGCCAACCCTAATTTGGTTTATCCAGATCATGTTTCAACTTTATAAGTTCTGTGACTCCTCACAAGAACTACCCTGGCCAAGGATTTACTAAATTAAGATACAATGAGTCATTCACTCCAAACTATTTGGGGAGGTCAATTCCATCTTGATCTATCACAGCTCCATAAGTACTTGACTATACCCAAAAACCTTTCATCACTAGATTAGAAATCCAGGTGGTCCGGTACCAAAGTACAGTGAGTTGCTTGCAAGCTACCATGGTGACCTCAGGTCTGAGGGATACATATACCCATATCCCTTCATGAGCAACCCTTTGGCAGAAGGGAGCTCCGTAGATGGTCACGTTCAGTGAGATGTCACACATTTCACTTGCATATCACATCACTGTATCCACACTCCTTGGTTAAGAGGACAACCAACAAATATGACCTATAACAACCTACACTTGATACATTGTCGTCCTATAATAATGTATTATTTGATTGTGAACCAATTTAAGAACTACTTGATATATCTTCTCTATATCAAATAATGTAGTTTTAAAGACTCCATCATACAAGGGTTCATTTCAGGAAAATATAAATATGATGAATAGCCAAAAGAATAACTTTTATTTATTAAAAATTTATATATAATTACAAAATGGCACAACTATTTATAGCCTAGATGATTGACTTTGGGACACAATTTCCAACACTTATCACCTGGACTAACCATTGACAAGATAAGTGAGGATTGTTTCATGCACAACCATGGTAGTAAATTATATGGTATTAGAATAATTGACTAAGTGCTATATATAGAATTTAGAGTCCAGAAAGGATTGAAGCCATCTGAAGCTAAACTCAACCAAACATTACGAATATCAGAGGCAAAATCAGAATGCCTAGCATTAAATACTTTTCATGCTAAACTATCTGCTGGATGTCTCAACATTCTATCATTCGTACGCCCTTCATGATGCCATCTCATCAATGAAGCTATTTTCAATGATGATATAGCCTTTTCAATCAAGAAATAATAGGAAAGTAACGTAATACCTTCGTCGATTTCTTTGTACGCTGTAGTGTATCTGTTCCATTCACTACATCATCCTCATCTCCTTCGTGAGTTGTCCATCGTGAAGATCCACATACATTGCATGACTCTTGATCAGCATTTTCATCATGATATAATATGTAGTCTTTCGGACAACTATGAATATTTTGATATCCAAGATCTAGATTGTTGACAACTTTCTTTGCTTCATAATAAGAGGATGGTAAACCATTGCCTTCTGGAAATGCATCCTTTAATAACCTCAGAATCATAGTAAAACTCTTTCTCGACCATTTATTCATATATTTTATATGGAATAAATGTATAAGAAAAGAGATCTTAGAAAATTTTAAACAGCCCGAATATAATTGTTCATCCTTCTTTCATTAAATTATGATATCGAGCAGACTCAAAAGTTGATGGTTGCATCTGCTCCTCGATATATGTTTGTTCAATAAATGTAAAACCTTCACATATTTTAGTTGGTTCATGTGTATCGGTTGAACTTCCAAAATTTTGAACACCATGTTGAAAAGTATCTGTGATCAAGCCCGTTATATCATCATCTCCTACAGGATTCTCTTGCATATTACTGGATCCAGGATCAGACAAGGGTTGATTACTTGATTCTGGCAATATAAATTCTTCATGAAAAATTAACTAAGTATAACCTCTTGCAAAACCATTCTCTATCAAATGTTCTTCAACTATTTATGGATCTATACAAGAACTGTTAACACATTGTCAACATGGACATTAAATCTTTCCATTCCAACTACTTTTATCCATAGCGAATTTAATAAAATCATGAACTCCATCTAAATATTTTTTGATATTTCTCAATTTATTTATCCAGCTTTTATCCATTTTAGGATAAAATGATCCAACTTTCAAGTTATCTAAATACAAAAAAATTCTTCAGTCAATAACAATGCACCAAGTAATTTTTTTAAAAAATATGTAAAAAACAACATAGATTAATTAATAAACATATCATATCACCAACTAATAGATAAAGAGGTCTATCCCATTCAAGAATTGCATTAATTATATAGTCATTTACAGTAATCAAACGATACACAATAGGAGCTCCAAAAAAATTTCGACAGTATTTTTTTTAGTTCTCCTCATACGACTAAAGATATATGAGAAGAACTAAAAGAAAATGCTATCCAAAATATATCTGAAACTCTATCCATACCGCTTGATTACTGTATGTACCTATAAAATTATTTGCAATTATCAAACTGTTCAAACTGGATAATTAATTGATCACTATACATAACTCTCCCACCTGTACAAAAATAAAATTAATGTACGGATGATATAGAATATGTACATTAATCAATTGATGAGTCTATATTTCTATGCAATGCAAGTTTTTAAAAAAATATTAAAAAGTTATTATTAATCATAGTAAAACTATACATGATATTGAAATGAAAGATTTGAAATAATGAACAAATCTTAAAGTATAACATGTTGAGTAATATGCAAGTATACACCAAGAAGCCTTAATATTCTTGAAACAAGTATATGATGCCGTGCAAGTTATTAATCCAGATAAATACATGCCATTCAACATCATTGGTGAAAGATAGGTGAGTCAATTTATTAATTATATTTAACCATTCAACATCATGTCCTAAAATCAACTCTATTGTGATGATGCACAAATGAACTATGTACTATTTAAAATAGTACATAGTCAAGCACCTAATAAGAAAAATACAACAAAACAGGTAGATCTACAATCAGCTTGACCAGAATGGTAACAAGAAGCTTCCATAACCATCACAAAGCACATAGCTTCTCTAACTACTACACAAGTAACTAAAATATAATTATTTGCATATAATAAATGTAACATGTCCCGGCCTCCATGCAATCTATACATCTATAATAAATGCTTATGTACTACACATTGCAGTAATTAAGAAAAAATCTTAGAATATATATAGTATAAAAAGGTATAGTGAAATTGGGCAACTCTGTTGCAATCCTTGAATAGGCAAAAAAATCATGAGGTAGCACAGCCATTAACCAACAAAACAAATTGAGGATGAAAAATATATATAAACCTTGACCCAATTAATAAATATTGATTGGAATCCAAACTGAGAGAGAACCTGAAATAAAAATTGCCAATGCACCATATCATAACACATCAAACCCATAGAATATATATACAAAAAAGGGAACAATTACATTTTTGGTTAACTGTTTTAAGGCTCGTATGCATAAGACGTCCGTCTAAGATTTCGCTTGCATTATTACATTACTTATTTAAGATGTCTTGAATTTCACTATTATCATAAAATCATAAAAAAAGAATACTATGATATTTTTGAAAAGAAAAAAGGGAACAATTCATTGCTAAGGCTCCTAAGAGCCAACAAGAAGTTACACCAATTGATGCCACAAAACTTTTGAACAAAGCATAGATGTAGAATAATCAATAATGTGTCCTTCTCCTCTTTTATTTTCGCTTGGCTTTCTCTACTGTGGCTACTAATCAACATATTCTATTTGACTTTGTTATCAAGTAAAGTTTTCCTTTTATTTTACCTTATACCATAAACCCTTAACCTAAATAAACTTCGAACCCTAAACCCTAATCACAAACCTTAAAGCCTAATCTCCAAATGCTAAAACACTAAACTGTAAACCATAAACCCTATATCTCAAACCTAAATTCCTAAACCATAAACCTTAAACCCGAAGACCCTCGGCCCTAAACCATCAACCCAAATCCTAAAATCTAAACCCTATACACTAAGCGCTAAACCTTAAACCCTAAATCCTAAAACTCTAAACCATGAACAATAAAACTCTAGATCCTAAAGCTTAAGCACTAAATCCTAAACCCTAAAATCATAAACCCTAATCCCTAAAACCCTAAACCCTATACCTCTAAATCATAAAGCGCTAAATCCTATACCCACAACCTAAATACTAAAACCATAAATCCCAAAGTCTAAATCCTAAATCCTAAATACTAAGACCTTAAAACCTAAACCTTAAAACCAAAACTCAAGACCCTAAAGACCAAACCATAATATGATGAAAACCATAATCTTATACATGTAGACCACCGATAGCAACAAGTTAGAATCTAAGGCTATTAGGTTTTGAAAGCAGGTGAGCCATAAATCAAGTCAAAAGATGGTGAGATATGTGCGACCCCTAGGATCGGGCGGGCCAATATCCCACACCGACTCTAAAGGCCCCTAGAATCCAATTAAACCTCCATCTACTTTTGCTAGCCTTCTTTTTTCTTTTTTTATTGACATCCATTTTGTTCTTTACTTCTTATGGGGACATTAAGCTTCCATCCAGAAAGGATGGGTAGAGCTGACCTATTATCATCCGCTGCTTGACTTCAGGCACACTGGAATGAACCCTAAATTCTTTTTCAGAGCCTGGCCCACTAGACCGACCTCCTTTTAAGTGGCCTGGTTCTGGTTTGAAATCACTAGCAAAATCTGGCGGACCGAGAAAGCCCAATCCAATTCACATGATAAATATACCTGGCATATTTTGTGCAAGCTTAACTCATATTATTTCAATGTGCAATTTAGGTACCAAAGAATATGAATGTTAGAGCTTTGAGCATGCATTTGCTTGACCGTACAAGTTTAATAATGAGTTAGGAGTTTCTGGTGGATGGCATTGTCTCTCTGTGTTGCTGATCTAATTGGGCTGGGCTTGACTTGGTCCAAGTTAGCAGATAACAAACTCCAGCTTGGCCTGGTCCAGCCTGCCAAAAGTGCACTAGTTTGAACTTTGGATCGAGCAAGAAGTGGCCTAAACTATGGGTGTGCTTACATTCTTCAAAGTAGGTCTGGAAGACCTTAAGCTTTTTTTTGTTTTGCTTGTAGGAAGAACTTACGCTATTATATGAAACACAGAGAGGATTGTACCTAATTACATAGGGTATGGTCTTAGGAGGCTAGTCGTAAAGAAGGCTAGAATTGATATCTGATAATTTATTTCAAAGGTGGGTCTGGGCCTAATCCAATCATATTTCACAATGATATCAATATCGGAACCATGATAAACCCTCATGCGATTAGATATTTTAGTAGCACTAGGACTAGCAGAAAGAGCATAATGCTATTTTAAAATTCATGATTTCAGTATATCATGATGGACAGATCAATATTATAGAACAAAGATGTCCGTCAAAGCATAAAGCTCAAATCCTGATATCAAAGTATAAAATTTTTTGTTACTTTTTTTTTTCTAAAACTTGATTCTAACCTTCAAATGACGCGCAGGATGGCGACGACGGATGGCAACGATGTGTGAAATGGTGACGACGTCACGGTGAGGTACCGGAGAAGATAGGAGGAAGCTCAAGAGGAGGCTAAAATGGTGATGAAGGAGGAGGGAGCTCGGAGGAGGCCGAAATGGAGATGAAGGCAGAGGGAGCTTGGGAGGAGGCCGAGACAGAGATGAAGGATGAGGGAGCTCGGGAGGAGGCCAAAATAGAGGAGAGGTGGTGGATCGAGAGAGAATGAGATTAGGGCTTGGTAGGGGAAAGAAATGGGAGAAGCTGTCGATGCTTTAAAGCATCGTTAGTACCTGTTTTTTGTCGACGCTTTTCAAAAGCATCCGTAGGTGGCGGCGCTTACCGACGCAAGCCCCTAGCATCGAGAAAAATAAGTTAGCAATGCCAGGTTTTGTTGTAGTGCATGATCACACGAGATGTACAAATATATTTATTTTGATGTTTGGTGAGCGCCTCAAAGAGTTTATTGTAAACATAGCAAGTAATTAGAATAAAAGTATGAAATATCGGTTCTTAAATAAAATTAATAAAACTTTATGTGATAATAAAATTTATTTAAAGAAAAAACTATTAACACCATCCACAACTTTTGAAATCAATTTGCATGATTTTGAAATTAACCTGCAATCAATCAAAGAAGTTGACTGAAGGTGCTTCTCATTGTAGCACCCTCAGTTTTGCAAACCTAACTCCAAAAAGTTTTCATGGGAAGGACCTGATCATAAGCTCTCGGATAGGTTGGGAACCAAGTCCGTAGAAGGTGTTCAATTTATAACGTACCTTATTTATTAGAGATAGTATCTGAATCAATCATGTAAATTGAAATATATATTATCTATAATAATTATGTAAAGCTTCAACTATAACATAATAACCATTTGTTATATACTTTTAACTTTATAAGAGGTTTATCTTTTGCCAAAGTCTAGTCAAATGAAAACGCGTAAAACAAATCCCAATAGTGTTAGTATGGGTCACTTCTAGATGGGCTTAATCATATAAATCCCAATATTCTCCCACTTGACCTAACCTGACACAAATCATCTTTGTTTTAATTATTTAAAATATTTTCAAAATACTTAATAAAAATTATTATCTAGATCTGGATCTAACAATCAAAAAACTGATATGGCCACATTTAAAACTTAATTCTTTCATAGGATATATATACTGTATACTTGATTACAAAATAATTATCAGTATGAATAATAGCGGTAAATGCATTATCAATCAATATACAACCTTTCACGCATCACAACACTAATGACACTTCATAATTAAGTTCTTTATATGAAATTTAACTTTATAAATAAACAAAGTTTTATGCTTATTCCTTGGTTATCTTTATATCACATAGTAAATAGCTGATCAACATAAAAATAAATTAAACTTATTATAAAATCCAATGTAATAAATTTATCATAGTATCCAATGCATATCAATCATAAAATGAGCTAATAAATCCCATATAATTCACATGATTTCTGAAAATTAAATATCTCGAAAGTGAGTTTTTTGATTAGTAGTGGTGCAATCATCAGCTCCACACCAACATGTTCCACAGATGCTATGTTCTTCTTTATTCTTTCATGAAGAGTACAATATTTAATGCTAATATGCTTATAAGTGCTTGTACTTTTTATATTATTGGAGAATCTTATTGCAAAATTATTATCATAATATATCTTGATCGGTCTACTAATAGAGTCAACAAATCTAAGTCCTATGATAAAATCTTATAATCAAATAGCTTGTAAGAAAGTCTCATAATTGATTACATATTCTGCTTTCATGATGGATATAGTGATGTGACATTGTTTTATACTTATCCATTATATAGCATCTCTTGTAAGTAGAAAAATATATTTGATGGTAGACTTCCTACTGTTGGTGCTTCCAGCAAAGTCTGAATTTGAATAGTTGATAACATTAAGATAATCAAACCGTTTGTAGATGAGCATGTATTCTTCAGTACTTTACAAATAATGCATGACTTTCTTTATAATTTTTCAATATTCCATTCTTGGATCATGTTCATAATGTCCCAACATCAATACAGTAAAAGCAATGTCTGGACGCATATAAACATGGATATAATTTAAACTCCCAATAACATATGCATAAGGTATGAACTTCATTTCCTCTCTTTCTATCTCTTTTATTGAATGTTGAAATTTATTAAGTTTATTAACCTTTACAATAGGAGCATCTCAAGGGGAATATTTTTTCATCCAAAATTTCTTCAATACTCTAAAGATATAAGTCTATTAAGATAGTTCAAATAAAGGATCTATCACTGTGAATCTCAATGCCGATAACATAAACAGCTTTATCCATATCTTTTTTATTTCAAAATTTTAGGATAGAAACTGTTTAGTTTCCTTAAGCAGACCAAGATCACTACTAGTAAGCAAAATATCATCCACATATAGTATCAAAATTATGAATTTAGTTTCACTGACGTTCAAGCATATATATATTGATTAATATTATTTTTTTGAAATCCAAATGAAGTGATTATTCCATTAAACTTGAGATACCACCGTCTAGAAGTTTGTTTAAGTTCAAAAATGGATTTCTTTAATATGCAAACCATGTGTTTTTGTCTACTAAAAACAAACCCATGAGTTATTTCATGTAGATCACTTTCTCTAGATTACCATTGACAAGTTGTTGGAGGACATATATATATATATTGTTGATGCTGGACCAAATAGACCGGGTGGAGTGATTTTTCCGTTGGATCGCTGTCGATCGGTACCTGCAAGAAGTCCTTGATTGGAGGTTTTCCGACGGGGGACACTCCGATGCCTAAGTCAGAAAGAGCCCATGCAACAGCAGAATGGAGAATTTTGAGAGCAAGGAGGAAAAAGAGAAATTTCAAAGTGCTAGGAGAAAAAGCTTAGAAGATCTCCTGAGTGTCCCCTCTTACCAGTATTTATAAGCTTCAACGTAACTACTTACGGTTATGGAGGTTGACGACTGCAACCACTTCATAACCGTAAGTAGTGGCTGTCGGAAAAGCCGTTGCACTCGGGATTTGTTCAATCTGAGATTTCAGATCATGTGGGTGGTTGCAACAACCCAAACAGATTTTTAACTGTTTGTCTAAGAAATCCACAAGCTCTAGAACCTCCTTTCTTTACGCCCAGGTCCAAAGTGAGCTTTTCATTCCCTTTAGTAGCGCTTCTGAAGGGAATGTTAGCTTCACGCCTTGGATTCTTTGGAAATAATGAAAAATGAATACTTACAATATCGGGATCACATTGAGAGGATAAAGCCGAAGATATTTTCCTGGGAGGTCAAGTCTTCGGATAAAGGTGGATGTACGAAGCTGAAGACAATAAACAAAATTTACCTCCTGGAAAGTTGGTATGGTCTTCAGATTGAGATAATAATACGAAGCCGAAGACCCAGAGTTAACAACATCTTTCGGAATGAACACAAAGCCATAAGTATTGAATATGTTCTTCAGTTTTCTTTTCAAGCATCAAATAATCAGGTAGAGTATGAAGCACTCATTGCTGGACTTAGAATCTCCCAGAAGTTGGAGATCAAAAGGGTCAAAGTTTTTTCTGATTCACAGCTGGTGGTAAATCAAGTGAAAGGTGATTTCGAAGCTTGAAATCCAAATATGATCCAGTACCTAGAAAGGGTCTGAAGCCTGGCATCTGGGTTAGAATACTTTGAAATTATTTATATGCCAAGAACAAAGAATTCTCGGGCAGATGCTCTTTCATGACTTGCAACCACTGCGCCGGATTCTCTTGGAAGGACGTATGTGGAATATCTTGAAGATCCTAGCATATCGGAATCCCCAGCTAAAATCTATCAAGTTGAAACATCAACCTTCATGGATGGATCCAATTTTCAAGTTCTTGAAAGAGGGTACCCTGCCCGAGGACAAGCTAGAAGCTAAGCGGCTTTGGTGGACGGCCTTTCAATATGTCATCTTGGACGAAGCATTGTATAAGAGGTCTTTCACACAACCTCTGTTGAAATGTTTAGGTCCATTCGATGCAGATTACGCACTCAAGGAAGTGCATGAAGGGATATGCAGAGACCATTTGGGGGGCAGATCTTTGGCATATAAGATAATCCGCCAAGGTTATTATTGGCCTACCATCCAGAAGGATTCTGCATAATTTGTTCGAAAATGTGACCATTGTCAGAGATATGCCAATGTACAAAGATGGCCTGCTAATCAATTAACTCCGTTGACAGCACCCTGGCCCTTTGCACAATGGAGGATAAACATTCTTAGTCCGTTTCCTCCAGCTCTGGGCAGCGAAAGTTCCTTATAGTAGATATTGATTACTTTACAAAATGGGTTGAGGCAGAAGCATTGGCATAAATTACTGAGGCATAGTTGAAACTTTCGTAAGAAATTTCATCATCTTCCATTTTGGAATTTCCTATTCTATTATAACTGACAACGGGAGACAGTTTGACAAGCCGAAGTTCAAAAACTTTGGTGCCCAGTATCATATTCTACACAAACTTACTTCGGTAGGGCATCCTCAGTGTAACGGAGAGGCTGAAGTAACCAACAGAACTATTCTTCATGGTTTAAAAACCAGGTTAAATGATGCTATGGGATCATGGGCTGATGAGTTGAATTCGGTTCTTTGGGCATATCGAACTACTCCTAGAATGGCCACCGGTGAATCTCCATTTCATCTTTCTTATGGCACTGAAGCAGTTCTTCCTGTAGAGGTCTCTTTACACTCTCTTCGAATTGATCACTATGAGGAACCCGAAAACTCTGAACACCGAAGAGTTGACCTGGATTTACTGCATGGTGCACGGCTCTAGGCACAGTTAAAGATGAATATGTACCAGCAAAAAGTTGCAGGATACTACAATTCTCGTGTAAAAGAACGCGTCCTTCTCCCTGGTGATCTAGTTCTACGAAAGTCCGAAGTGTTAAAGCCAACAGAACATGGTAAACTTTCTCCTACATGGGAAGGGCCATACCAGGTCAAAGAGGTCGTTCGACCTAGAACTTATTAGTTGGAAACTTTGGGGGGTGTTCCATTATCTCGATCTTGGAATGTACAAAATCTCCGAAAATATTATCAATAAAGGTTTCATTCAAAGTCATCAATACATATTCAATCTGTTTATCTTCATTCTATTTCTTAAAGGTATTATGATAATCTCCGTGATCTACTATATGAAATGCCGAGGTAAGCATACCTAGCCTATCTTATTTCTCTTAAAGGAATGAGGATGATCTCCGGATCTACCTTACAAAGTACCGAGTTGGGCTCAAAATAGTCCATCTTAATCTTAAAAGGCATGAGGATGATCTCCGGATCTACCTTACAAAGTATCGAGTTGGGCTCAAAATAGTCCACCTTAATATTAAAGGCATGAAGATGATCTCCGGATCTACTTCACGAAGTGCCGAGGTGGGCATGATCAGCCTGTCTTAATCCCAATGCAAAAAGGCATGAGGATGATCTCCAGATCTACCTCACGAAGTGCCGAGGTAGGCCCGATCAGCCTATCTTAATTTCTAAATGATTCAAGGAATTCTTTTATCCTATGTCCGAAGACTTAGCATAAATCCAAGTCCAAGAGACTTGATTATTATTTGGAATTCTTTTATCCTAAGTCCGAAGACTTAGCGTAAATTCAAGTCCGAAGACTTGATCTTTGTATTTGGATTTCTTTTATCCTAAGTCCGAAGACTTAGTGAGAATCCAAGTCCAAGAGACTTGACTATTATCTAGAATTCTTTTATCCTAAGTTTGAAGACTTAGCGTAAATCCAAGTCCAAGAGACTTGATTATTATTTGGAATTCTTTTATCCTAAGTCCGAAGACTTAGCGTAAATTCAAGTCCGAAGACTTGATCTTTGTATCTGGATTTCTTTTATCCTAAGTTCGAAGACTTAGTAAAAATCCAAGTCCAAGAGACTTGACTGTTATCTGGAATTCTTTTATCATAAGTCCGAAGACTTAGCATAAATCCAAGTCCAAGAGACTTGATTATTATTTGGATTTCTTTTATCCTAAGTCCGAAGACTTAGTGAAAGTCAAGTCCAAGAGACTTGACTGTTATTTGAAATTCTTTTATCCTAAGTTTGAAGACTTAGCGTAAATTCAAGTCAAAGAGACTTGATTATTATCTGGAATTCTTTTATCCTAAGTCCGAAAACTTAGCATAAATTCAAATCCGAAGACTTGACCTTTATATCTGGATTTCTTTTATCCTAAGTCCGAAAACTTAGCATAAATTCAAGTCTGAAGACTTGACCTTTATATCTGGATTTCTTTTATCCTAAGTCCAAAGGCCAAATTCTTATATGAGGTTATATTTCCCAGATCTAAAAATTTGGTATTATGTGCTTCAGAATTCTTACTTATCCGAAGACTTCACACTTAAGAAATCTCTATCCTGCCATACGCAATTGGAAATTCCAAAAGAAGTTTTTCATTGATAACACTTCTTACCTTCTCTTCAAAAAAAAAAGGAGCAAAGTTACAAGTCCTCTGTTAGAGCCTCATTAGTTAAATCAATCATACCCGCCACCTCTTCGATCATTGTTGGTGCTTCAAGGTCTGTTTGGAGTTCAGGTACAGTTGGACTCTCAAGATCAAACATTTGGATACTTGAAATGTCTAAGTCTGGGTAAAGTTTTTGCACCTCCTCCACTCCATCGTTGAAGCCTCCTTGATAGCTATGAGTCCCTGCTTCAACCATTTCAGCTTCGAAGGCCAGAGATGCTTTATAATTTTCTATTGCCTTCTCCAGTTGATCTTTCAAAGATCGATTTTCTTCGATGGCCTCTTCCCTTCTTTTGGAAGCTTCTTCGGAATGTTCGTTATCTTCCTTAAGTGAGGCTTCCAAGGACCGAATTTTGGCTTTCCTCTTCTTAGATCTTGCCTCTTGTTCAGCATGCTCTGAGCACGCTCTGATCGGATTTTTTCCACTTTGACTTTCAGATTTTGAACCGAAGCATCACTCTGGGCGAGCTTCTCCTCCATAGCGTGCCTTTGCTCTTCAGCTACGGCCTTCTCAGCTTTGGCCGCTTTCACTTCTTTCATTTTTTTGTAGGTTATTCTAAAGTCGAAGATGCTTTTTTCCATATGAGTAATGTCATGCATCATCTGCAATAGCAAATGAGAAACTTAGTAGTTATAAACCTAAGTTTAACACAGCGAATGGATATTTACCTTCAAAGCGGATGAGAACACTGAATCAGAGATTTCTTTGATGCACTGGGACTTGACTTTGTCCCAGTCTTTCGGAAGAAGAGTACGCTTCATCAATTCCCTTGCCAGCTCGAGATTCTCCAAGCCCTCTTAATTCGAGAAAGTGGTGAAATCCACGTTGCATCCCCCCTCTGAAGTAGCGTTCCACCTAGGACCTTCTTCGGATCAGTACTTTGACCTTTCCTGACTTTTATCTCTTGGAGGGGCGATCACAGACTCCTTATTGAAGGCCACATCACGCTGACCCATGGATGGCGTCTGTTGAGGACTCCTTGGAGGGGCACCCTCGGGGATGAGCTTCTGGCGGAATCAGGTGGAACCGAAGAAGCGGAAGGAACGTCTTCATTTGATACGGGCCTCACCGGAGGTGCGCTGGAACCCTCCTTAGCCCTTTTCTTCTTTCGAACTTCAGTTGTTGCAGGAGCAGCCACCGCCCTTTTTCTGGAAGCTTGCCGAACCTTTTCAAGTTCGGGCTTCATTTTCTTACCTACAATTGGAAACAAGAAGTTTGTTATACATGTACATATAGAGAAGGGAAGCAAGAAGAATCCGAAGACCACTTATTCTATACCTAACATCGGGACTTCGCTGATATGAGCGCGGTGAAGATTTTCTTCCCTCAGCAGTTCTTTAAGGGAAGGGATCTCCGACTCTGACAAGGCCTCAAAATCTTTAGCATCGGCTTTCAATATCCTCTTACCGGCATTTGCATCCAAACGCGGAGCTGTCCATTCAGTGTTGAAATCCCAGTGGGTATAATACACGAAGAAGAAGCAAGGCTTCCATCCATGTATCGCACTGGGAGTTCCTTTTAGTAGTCTTCGGCCTGGCCGAGGACCTATGACCCACCACCCTTTGCCGTGAAAATCCCTTTTTAGCATAAACAAGGAGGTAAACAAGGATGTCTTCGGCTCTATGTTCCTAAGTTTGCAAAGTACCAGCAACCCGCAGATGTTCCTAAAGCTATTGGAGGTCAGTTGAGCTGGGACTATCTGATAGAGGTTAAAAATCTTCGCAAAAAAGGGATGAAGGGGAAGCCGAAGACCCGCTTTGAAGTGGTCTTTGTATATAGCTATGGATCGCATGGAAGGCTTATCTACCCTTTCTTCGGGTTTTGGAAGAATCATGTGGAAGGTCTGTGGAATGTGGTAACATTGCTTAATTTCTTTTATTTTGGCAAGGGAGAAGGAGCTTTTAACAGAATCTGGTGATCATTCCGGGCTTCGCTTCCTACTAGAACTTCTTCCCCTACTGTTTTTGTCCTGAGGATTCCTACTAATCCCACCTCCTAGTGGGATCCTATCGATCTCTCTTTCAGGTAATACTCTACTCGCTTCGCCTACCGGTGAACCTTTGCTAGAGTTGGAAGAAAGGCTCCTAGGAGACCCCGACATTGTAAGGAATAAGGAAGTGGAAGGAGGGAAGGACCTCTAACTTGTGAAAAAATAAAAATGGCGGACTACGGGGAAGATGACGGACTACGAGGGAAGACGACGGACTGCGAGGGAAACTGGGATTCCAGGGGCACGGACGCGAAGGAAAATTTTTCTCTCAAGTTCTCCTCTCTTTTTATAGGTGAAGGAGGTGGGTCTTCGAGGCGGTTCGGAGATCTAAACGATCGTGCACCGTATCGGTGGTTTCGATCATGGGTACGGTCTTTTAGAAAACTCATTAATGATATAAGTTGTCGCGATCCGTGTGAAACCCCGTTATTGGCTGAGATTGCGCCAACAAGATTTCCACACCCCGGATGACTGCCACGTGTCCGATCCCTATCGAATACAAATCTCTTTCCTGGGAATTTTTTGAGATTTTTTCGGAATCGAGGCGTTTTCTTTTAAGGCCGCCCGTGGTGAGATGACACGTGTCTTTGCCACGTTTTGTTGCGCCACCTGGCAGTTAAGGCGGAAAGCATGTCAGGACCCACTACCATCATTACCTGACGGTTATCACTAGCAGACAAATTTAAAATACTCTCATTCTTCGAAACTTAATCATTTCGAACCTGGGAGTGGGGGACAGCTGTTATGATATCCCCATTTTGGTCCAATTAATTATGTTTTCCTCTTATTTTATTGGTATTATATTGCTCATATCAGTTGACAAGAGAAGGGGTCTTCGGCTTCGTATCATTATCTCAATCCGAAGGCCATGCCTAATATTTATGGCTTTATGTTCATTCCGGAAGATGTTAACTCTGGGTTTTCAACTTTGTATCATTATCTCAATCCGAAGACCATGTTCAATACTTATGGCTTTGTGTTAATTCCGAAAGACGTTGTTAACTCTGGATCTTCGGCTTCGTATTATTATCTCAATTCGAAGACCATACCTAACTTTCCGGGAGGTAAGTTTTGTTTATTGTCTTCGACTTCGTACATCCACCTTGATCCAAAGACTTGAACTCCCAGGCGAATATCTTCGGCTTTATCCCCTCAATGTGATTCCAAGATTGTAAGTATTCATTTTTCATTATTTCCAAAGAATCCGAGGTGTGAAGCTAACATTCCCTTCAGAAGCGCTACTGAAGGAAATGAAAAGCTCACTTTGGACCTGGGCGTAAAGAAAGGAGGTTCTGGAGCTTGTGGGTTTCTTGGACAAATAGTTAAAAATCTGTTTGGGTTGTTGCAACCATCCATATGATCCGAAACCTCAGATTGAACAAATCCCGAGTGCAACGGCTTTTCTGATAGCCACTACTTACGGTTATAAAGTGGTTGCAGTCATCAACCTCCATAACCGTAAGTAGTTACGTTGGAGCTTATAAATACTGGTAAGAGGGGACACTCAGGGGATCTTCTGAGCTCTTTCTCCTGGCACTTTGAAATTTCTCTTTTTCCTCCTTGCTCTCAAAATTTCCCATTATGCTGTTACCTGGGCTCTTTCTGACTTAGGCATCGGAGTGTCCCCCACCAGAAAACCTCCGGTCAGGGACTTCTTGCAGGTACCGGTCGACGGCGATCCGGCGGAAAAACCACTCCACCCGGTCTATTTGGTCTAGCATCAACATATTGTCCGAAACCTCAGATTGAACAAACCCCGAGTGCAACGGCTTTTTCGACAGCCACTACTTACGGTTATGAAGTGGTTGCAGTCATCAACCTCCATAACCGTAAGTAGTTACGTTGGAGCCTCAGATTGAACAAACCTCGAGTGTAATTGCTTTTCCGACAGCCACTACTTATGGTTATGAAGTGGTTGTAGTCGTCAACCTCCATAACCGTAAGTAGTTACGTTGGAGCTTATAAATACTGGTAAGAGGGGACACTCAGGGGATCTTCTGAGCTCTTTCTCCTGGCACTTTGAAATTTCTCTTTTTCCTCCTTGCTCTCAAAATTCTCCATTCTGCTGTTGCTTGGGCTCTTTCTGACTTAGGCATCGGAGTCTCCCCCGCTTGTGGTGCAATAAATCTGTTGATGCTGGACCAAATAGACTGGGTGGAGTGGTTTTTCCACCGGATCGTCGTCGACCGGTACCTGCAAGAAGTCCCTGACCAGAGGTTTTCCGGTGGGGGACACTCCGATGCCTAAGTCAGAAAGAGCCCAGGCAATAGCAGAATGGAAAATTTTGAGAGCAAGGAGGAAAAAGAGAAATCTCAAAGTGCCAGGAGAAAGAGCTCAGAAGATCCCCCGAGTGTCTCCTTTTACTAGTATTTATAAGCTCCAACGTAATTACTTACGGTTATGGAGGTTGACGACTGCAACCACTTCATAACCGTAAGTAGTGGCTGTCGGAAAAGCCGTTGCACTCAGGATTTGTTCAATATGAGATTTCAGACCATGTGGATGGTTGCAACAACCCAAACAGATTTTTAACTGTTTGTCCAAGAAATCCACAAGCTCCAGAACCTCATTTCTTTACGCCCAGGTCTAAAGTGAGCTTTTCATTCCCTTCAGTAGCGCTTCTGAAGGGAATGTTAGCTTCATGCCTCGGATTCTTTAGAAATAACGAAAAATGAATACTTACAATCTCGGGATCACATTGAGGGGATCAAGTCGAAGATATTCGCCTGGGAGGTCAAGTCTTCGGATCAAGGTGGATGTACGAAGCCGAAGACAGTAAACAAAACTTACCTCCTGGAAAGTTAGGTATGGTCTTCGGATTGAGATAATAATACGAAGCCGAAGACCCAGAGTTAACAACGTCTTTCGGAATGAACACAAAGCCATAAGTATTGAACATGATCTTCGGATTGAGATAATGATACGAAGCCGAAAACCCGGAGTTAACAACATCTTCCGGAATGAACATAAATCCATAAATATTAGGCATGGTCTTCGGATTGAGATAATGATACGAAGCCAAAGACCCCTTCTCTTGTCAACTGATATGACCAATAAAATAAGAAGAAAAAATAATTAATTGGACCAAAATGAAGATATTATAATATATATATATATATATATATATCAGAAAATGGGAATCTTGGAGATGCTGAAACTTATTAAACAACCTCTTGTTACGGACATCCCAATTTAGAAGCTTTCCGCTATAGGTGCTTTTACGACAATTTTTTTTAATATAGTATTCTCAATTTTTGTGGTCTTAAATATTCTTGCTATCTCATTTGGTAATGGATCCTAGCTTCTAAGAAGGTCAAGATATTGGTAATCAAAAATAAACTTCACACAAGTGAGATCCTTTATAAGAAATGATGGAATGTTAGTCAAGACTGTGTTTTTTGTATGGTTCAAACTTGGAAAGCATCAGTCATCTTTTCTTCTTTTCTTTTTTTTTTTTTTTTTTCATATGTTCAATTGCAAAGAGTATTTAGACGGTCTTGAAACTGTAGCTTCATTATTCAGCTAGACAGTGTTTATTTTTCAATTTATGATCAATTTAGAGAGAAAGAAATAAGAAAGGTAGAATGGGAGTGGGGACTAATTAAATATGCACTTTATTGGGAGATGTTGAATGAACATAATGCTAGAATATTCTTACGAAAATCATGATGGAAATATGAAGTCTTGTAATTTATCACTTAAACTTTCAAGAATAGGAGAGTGTTATATATATATTTTTTTTGATAAACTATTGTATTCATATTAAATGAATATGACTCAATTCAAAAAAAATCTAAAAGAATAATGTTCCTGAAATTCCTAAAAAGATCTCCAAGATCAATCCATAAAATCTGATCCAAATGATGGGCAGCATAGAAGACTTTCAACTCAGCCACCCGGTTTAGCAACACATACGGAGAACTACAATAAATTGTATCACAAGATTCAAATCTTCCCGGCGCCTTAAACACTTTTGGGACCTGTTGCGCCTCCGGTTGAGGTAAAAGGTGTAGTCTGTAATCATGCCTAGAAATGTAATGAATTTGATGAATTTAATGTAGGATGTGACATCTTAAATTTTACCAGGTTGAAAACGTGGATTTCAGTATCATCCTAGCCTAGCTAACTGTATATTTTTTGTACTTAATTATTAGAGAATGTGGACTTCCCTGTTTCTGTTAAAAAAAAAAAAGGAAAAAAAGTTAATGTCCACCCTCTCTCTAATGCCCACCCCAGATCTTGTACCATCCTCTGATTGATCTTGCACCTCTCCCATTTGTAAATAAGTTTATTTATTAATAAATTCAGAGAAAGTGCCTTACTTTTATCATTTTCGTAAATAAATAAATAAATAAATAAATAAATAAATAAATAAATAAAAAAAAAGAGGAGGAGGAGGAAGAAATTTTTTTTTTTTTTGGATGAGATCAAAATATTATAGAAGATCAGCGATTACAGGATGCAGGAATGAAGGGAGTTGGAAGAGAGGTGCCTGGTGAGGAACACTCTATTCTTGCTGCCCGTTGATTCAACCGACTGCAAAACGAGAATAGGAGCCATTTTTGTCTTAGCACCAATGAGAACATCAAATGAGATCCTTGCCATTTTCAAATGTAATTATTTGAGTTAGAATTTACTGCTAAGAAAAAATCGCAACCTTACGAAATGATAATGCCTCAAGCTTTTTTTCCCACTTTATACGATTAAATGGGATATCATTATGATTTACCAAACAACAATATTTTTTATAAATATTTCCGGATATTAAGAAATAAAATAATCAAGCAATCCATAATATCATAGTTTTTGTAATATGGAAAATCCTTCGGTACGAACATAACAGAGCTTTTTAAATTAACTAGGGATTACATAAATATATAATCGAAATTAAATCCTGATTTTTGGGACAAAAATAATCATAGCTAATGAGATATATTTGAATGATAAACAAAAATACATAACAGATCTCGTCAAATATAGATATTTAAAATAATCAATGAAGAAGGTTTTTTAAAGATCAAAATTATCCGATTTATAGTTTCCAATACTAGGAACAATATATTCAAATTTTATTAAAATTGAAATTAGACCGGTCATTGGATCGTTTAACAAAATACTTTTTTTTCTTTTTCTTTCTACCACGTTCTTCAACTTTTTGCCATTTTTGTCACCACAAAACCAATTACCCAAAATATTCGAACTCGTTTGGTCCGTGGGAAGTAGAGGGGAAAAGCTAATTCCTGAAAATTAAATGAGCATTGCTTTATTTGTTCGGAGTTTTAAAAAGAGAGAGGATGAAAAAAACTCTTTTCATGAAATGATATTTTCCACGTTTCATAGGTGTAAGTCCACAGGGAAGATAGAATTTTAAGACTTCCCATGATAAAAATTGATAACTTTTTTCTTTTAAAATATATCCTTTTAATTATTATCCTTATGAACATTAATATAACATTATATTAATTTATTAATATTATTATAGATATATTATATTATGGTAATATAATAAATTATCATGATTTAATATTATATTATATTAATAAAATATTTATATTAATATAAATATTTTATTAATATCTATATAGAGTTTGAGAATAAAATAAAGTATGATCATATATTTATTAATGATATAATAGATATTTTACATAATATTTTTCTAAAAAATAGATACTAAATCAAATATAAATCATCATGAAGTAAGATACTTTTTTATGATCAATAAAATATATCAATATTATATTTCTAGGCATCACATTCAAAGGAATATGCTTAATTTCAAAGAAAAAAAAAAAAATTCACGTGAACCAAACAAATCCTTCATATTTTCTTATTTTAATTTAAAGGATGTGGATCCCACGTGAGAAGGGACCATACCAACATTAACTATATTGGCTTTCTAGGGCATGTGAAGACATTTTAGTAGTTGCAAGATGGACACATCCGAACTTTGAATAAGTCAAAGGCAAGTTGCCCATCAAAAGGGATCCACTACGATAAAAATGAGTGTCGCTGTCATCGATAATATAATTAGCAATAGCACGATGTTGCAAATTATTAGCCATCAGATAAGTCTAAGTCCCAGTTGCAAATGATCTTTATCAGTGATGGTGCCCAAAGCTGTCACTAATTAATATTATTAACAACAATATTAGAGATAAAAAAAGTACCATCACTAATAATATTTTAATTTTTTAAAAAAATATAAATTATTAATGTTCTAAAATTTTTGTCGATTAAAAAAGCCATCGATAATAGATTTTTAGTGATGATCGTATCATTGCTAATACCATTGCTAATAATATTTTCAATTTTTTTAAAAATAAGTAAATAAATTATTAGCACTAAAAAAGCATGTCGGTGAAGAGTGCTATCGGTAATAGCTATTTAGTGATAACAAATGCCATCGATAATATTGCAGTCATCAGTAGTTTTTTATTTTTTAAAAAATAATTACTTTTTAAAAATAATTTTAATGATAATAATAAATAAGTAGAATTCTTAAATAATATTAAAAATAAAATAATAATTAACAATCATAATTATAACAAGGTAAAAATATAATTTAAAAGTATAAATTTTATAATTTCATAAATTTTTACTATTAGAAAAATAAATATATAATATCAAAATAAAAAAATCGCGTGAGATTTATGCTGTTGTCGTCCTCCTCCTGCATCTCCTCTCCAGTAGCCGGTGCTAGTGGATGAGAACCGGATGTCCCGACATCCTGTAATGAAGAGAAAATATTATTAATAAATTTATAAGTATAAAAATTATTTTTTTTTAATAGACTTGTTGCGATGGCTATGAGAATGAGATTAGCTGATCGTGTAGATGCGGGTCCCGAAAAGCTCTACGATAATATCAAGAATGGTGTTCCAGAGGTGCTGAGATCGCTGGACTAAAACATGACTCATAATGTCTTTAATGTGTACATCATTCCATGTCTAGGTCGTTAGAGCCTGAGAAGAGGATGCTGAAGAGTGTCGAGTTACTGGAGGGTTGAAGCTATAGTCGAATCCAAGGATCTGGCTCTTACTCACCCCTCCTATGATCCTGAGCCATCCCTCAAGATTAAGGAGAGGCCGAGAGGATAGATCCTCACCGTACCGCCCTATGACATACTCTGTGTACTCTGCCTATATATTCATAAATTGATTAGTCTAATTATATATTTAAGTATATATAGAAACTAATACTTTTAAGTTCTTATCATAATACATCGAGATCTCTCATCTAAATAATCATCAGTCCTCTTGGATTGATATGTGGCTTCCCATACTGCAGCTATCCTAGTGCATAACCCATCTACCATGTCTATAATAAATAAATAATAAAAATAATTTAATTAAAACATATAACATTAATTAAAATTAAAATTAATTAATATAATTATGCATAGAATTCTTACCAATCTATCAGCTACCACATGTGTGCCAACAAAGCCACTAGTATGCTTGATCGAATCTTGCCGAGCGGTATGATTCTATTATGCCCTCTATTGCCTAATGGAATACTCCTCAGTGCTCCACATATCACAAAGGGCTTCCTATATATCTACCCGTATCTAGTGATCCGTAAAAGTTCTCTGATCCGATGATGACTCGGAACTTATGTGCTTTGTGGTTCTTTGCTTGAGATCATGCAACCTGTCCTGGAATCGACGTGTGGCCATCTCCTTGAAGATTGGATGGCCAACCTCCTTAGCTCGAGAAGTGTTGAATCGATAATACTCTTACAAATAAAAGCAATCTTGGGATTAATTAAATAAAATATAATTATTTCATGATTTTAAAAATTAAACTCATTACTTACCAGGAACATCTGCCAGGCTGCATCTTGAGCTCCTGATGGTCAATTAGAGAACTCGTTCATCGGTCCTGACATCAATTGACGAATAATCCTAATAACCACTCAAGAAATTTTAGGCTCTCTAAATATCTTGCAAATTTGAAATTTAATAATAAATGTTAACTCTAAAATGATTATATTTTAAATACATTAATAAGAAGATTTAATACTTACAAGTGGCTCTGGACATTGATGAGCTTTCTATCCTTCAGATGAGTCGGAGGTGCTGCGAGCCGGGAGGGTCCTCGACCATGATGCTAAGTCTGAGATAAGTCGGTCTACGCAGCTTGTGATTATGGGATCACTGGTGATCCCATGTCCTCTGAAATTAATCAAAAAATATCTAAAATAAAGAATATTATTGTGAGGCCCAGGACCGTTTTGGGCTGAAGTCGGCAGCCTTTGCCGACTTCATCCGGAACTTAGAAAAAAATATAAGGAGAAGTTCGCATCTGGAACAGGGGATTTCAATCCAACCTGGGTCTTCACCGGAGATCACGGTGGTCGACGTGGGGAGTTGGGATTGACTGGCGGAAGAAGCGAGGAAGGCGGTCGACGGTGCTGGGGGGGAAGGATAAAGGTTTTCTTTTGGATCGGGGAGGTGCCTCACCCTGATCCAACCTTTCTTCCTCCGGTGGACATCGACGATCTTCTCGTGAGCCTCTGCTTTTTCGGACTCGTCTTCCTCCGGTGGACCCCAACCCGCCACCGATCATCGCCGGTAAGTGATCTAACCTTAGTTCCTGGAGCATGGGGGATTGATTGGAAATGGTCGACGGAGAGGAGGAGAGATCTGTGTTATCTTTTCTTTCTTTTTATTTTTTTTATTTTGTTCTGTGGTTTTGGGTGGTCTGACGGCTGTCGATGGTTGTGTCGTCATCTGCTCCGGTCAGCCTGGCCATGTTCGCCATGGCCGTCTCCCATGACCATCGCTGGCAGTATAGGAGACCGGTTTGGCCAAGCCTTAGGAACAACATCTGATAGGTGGGGGGGAGATTTGGTTTGCTGGGTTTCCGACAGGTGGTCAGACAGCCATCGAGGACACCGTCGGTCCCTCCCTTCCCTTCCGGCGATCCTTCCCGGGCATTTGATCATGTGGATCGCCGCCATTCTTCCGCTCTTTCAGGGAGAAGTTGGTCGGCCTGTTAATAGAGAAAGGCTGACTTTGTTAATAGGTTGGGCCAGGTTCTGATATCCGTACTGGGTCGGGCCTGTTTCTGGGATGGGCCGACCTAGTTAAAATATAATCTAGACAACAATAATAATAATAAAATGTATAGATATATAAATAATAATAATAATAAATAAATAAAAGGAAGGTGGAGGAAGGGAGGAAAAGAACTGTTAGTTGAGGATGTCCTAGGAAATTTAGTTTCTATTTAATTTCTTTTTAATTTGTGATTCAGGATCGTTGTTGTCTTTGGAAGATCAGGTCTAGTGTTGGATTACACATTGTTGATGGATACTCTTCGGTAAGTTATCTTGACCTCTGATGTTGTATGCTAATATGTATATATTATGAATTAGTAAATATATATAATATATCTTCATTTGATTGCATTGGATTGCGTACATCGTGTTGATATGGGTGTATTGTGTTGGTGTGGGTGCATTGTGTTGGTGTGAGTGCATTGTGTTAGTGTGGATGCATTGTGTTGGTGTGAGTGCACTGTATCGGTGTGAGTGCTCTCTAGTCCGACTATGATCACACGAGGACCTAGTCTCCTTTTGGGCCTCCAGCGGGGCTATCGATGGTACGTGACCGTTGAGCGGTATGTGACACAGGAGCTAGTTGCCTTATTTTAGCCATGCATGGTAAGCACATGTAGAGGATGCATGTTTCTCGCGTGATACTCAGAGCTAGTTTTCCTTTTGGGCCTCCAATGAGGCTATCGCTGGCACATGACTGTATGTGACACAGGATCTAGTCTCTTTTGGGGCGAGCCACGGGCCGATCGTGGCCATAGTCAGAGAGACTAGGAGAGTAAAGTAAATGGTTGGCCATCCATAGTCGTGTCGTGCCATGTCGTGTCTGTGTCGGTTGCATTTAAGTGTACACATTTGCATAGTATTGCTGGTATATTATTTTGAGATGGATATCTTATATGTGTGTTATATATGTTACTGGTTGTTATTGACATATTTGTATATATATATTGGAGGTAATGATAACTTACTGAGCCTGTATATCTCATCCTATGTTTTCCTATATTTTTGTTGCAGGTCCGGAAAATCAAGCGGGCTTTGGGTCCAGTCAGTGAGGAGCTAGGGTTTAGGTGTTGATCTTCGAATTTATATTAAATTATACTTGAATTTTATGAAAAATTCTTGGAATCAATAAATAATTTATGAGATGTGTTCCTTACCACTATTTGGATGTTGAGTTGAAGGATAGGCCTGGCATGATCTCTAGGGTGATTCCTAGGGTTGTGCGGCCGGTCGCGTAGCCGATTCTAGTTCTAGATTCGGGACGTGACAGAGTGGTATCAGAGCAAATGTTTAAGATCAAGATGACTTAGTTAGTGAGAGTGGGGTAGAATTAGGGTATTGAAAGATACTTGATGATTTGAAATTTTATATTAGAGTTCGCAGCGGAAGTGTGGTAGACTAAAGATACTAGAATTAATTTAAAGTGTATTATGATGGAAGAAGAGAGGCTCTTATTGGGATTACCGAATTTTTAGACAAATGAATTATGTGAGTTTTGGATTGCGCATCTTTGAGTTTTGGAAGACTTAGATTTTTTTAAAAAATTTCGAGGACGAAATTTTTTGTTAGGAGGGGAGAATGTGAGGCCTAGGGCCATTTTGGGCTGAAGTCGGCAGCCTTTGCCGACTTCATCCAAAACTCAGAAAATAATTTAAGGAGAAGTCTGCATCCGGAACAGGAGATTTAAATCCAACCTGGGTCTTCGTCGGAGATCACGGTGGTTGGCATGGGGAGTTGGGATTGACCGGTAGAAGAAGCGGGGAAGGTGGTCGATGGCGCTGGGGAGGCGGGAAGGATAAAGGTTTTCTTTTGGATCGGGGAGGTGCCTCACCCTGATCCAACCATTCTTCCTCCGGTGGACATCGACAATCTTCTCACGAGCCTCTGCTTTTCCGGACTCGTCTTCCTCTAGTGGATGCCAACCCGCCATCGATCATCGCCGGTAAGTGATCTAACCCTAGTTCCTGGAGCATGGGGGATTGATTGGGAATGGCCGACGGAGAGGAGGAGAGATCTGCGTTATCTTTTCTTTCTTTTTAGTTTTTTTTGTTTTGTTCTGTGGTTTTGGGCGGTCTGACGGCTGCCGGTGGTCGTGCCGTCATCTACTCCAATCAGCCTGGCCATGTTCGCCATGGCCGTCTCCCATGACCGCCGCTGGTAGTATGCGAGACCGGCTTGGCCAAGCCTTGGGAGCAGCATCTGACTGGTAGGGGGGGAGATTTGGTTTGTTGGGTTTCCGGCAAGTGGTCGGACATCCATCGAGGACACCGCCGGTCCCTCCCTTCCCTTCCGGCGATCCTTCCTGGGCGGTCGATCATGGGGATCGCCGCCATTCCTCCGCTCTCTCAGGGAGAAGTTGGTCGGCCTGTTAACAGAGAAAGGCTGACTCTGTTAATAGGTTAGGCCAGGTTTTGATATCCGTACTGGGCCGAGCCTGTTATCTGGGATGGGCCGACCTAGTTAAAATATAATCTAGACAATAATAATAATAATAAAATGTATAGATATATAAATAATAAAAAAAAAAGTAATACTAAATAAATAAAAGGAAGGTGGAGGAAGAGAGGAAAAGAACTGTTAGTTGAGGATGTCCCAGGAAATTTAGTTTCTATTTAATTTCTCTTTAATTTATGATTCAGGGTCGTTGTTGTCTTTGGAAGATCAGGTCTAGTGCTGTATATCACGTTGTTGATAGATACTCTTCGGTAAGTTATCTTGACCTCTGATGTTGTATGCTAATATGTATATATTATGAATTAGTAAATATATGTAATATATTTGTATTTGATTGCATTGGATTGCGTACACGTGTTGATGTGAGTGCATTGTGTTGGTGTGGGTGCATTGTATCGGTGTGAGTGCATTGTGTTAGCGTGGATGCATTGTGCTAGTGTGAGTTCATTATGTCGGTGTGAGTGCTCTCTAGTCCGACTATGATCACATGAGGACCTAGTTTCCTTTTGGACTTCCAGCGGGGCTATCGCTGGCACATGACCATTGAGCGGTATGTAACACAGGAGTTAGTTGCCTTATTTTAGCCATGCATGGCAGGCACATGCAGAGGATGCATGTTTCTCGTGTGATACTTAGAGCTAGTTTTCTTTTTGGGCCTCCAGCGGGGCTATCGCTGGCACATGACTGTTGAGCGGTATGTGACACAGGATCTAGTCTCTTTTGGGATGAGCCACAGGCCGATCGTGGCCATAGTCAGAAAGACTAGGAGAGTAAAGTAAATGGTTGGCCATCCATAATCGTGTCGTGTCTGTGTCAGTTGTATTTAAGTGTATACATTTGCATAGTATTGCTGGTATATTATTTTGAAATGAATATCTTGTATGTGTGTTGTATATGTTACTGGTTGTTATTGACATATTTGTATATATATTGGAGATAATGATAACTTACTGAGCCTGTATAGCTCATCCTATGTTTTCCTATGTTTTTGTTGCAGGTCCGAAAAATCAAGCGGGCTTTGGGTCCAGTTAGTGAGGAGCTAGGGTTTAGGTGTTGATCTCCGAATTTATATTAAATTTTAGTTGAGTTTTATGAAAAATTCTTAGAATCAATAAATAATTTATGAGATTTGTTCCTTACCACTATTTGGATGTTGAGTTGAAGGTTAGGCCTGGCATGATCTCTAGGGTGATACCTAGAGTTGTGCGGCCGGTCGCATAGCCGATCCTAGTTCTGGATTCGGGACATGACAGAGTGGTATCAGAGCAAAATGTTTAAGATCAAGACGACCTAGTTAGTGAGAGTGGGATAGATTTAGGGTATTAAAAGATACTTGATGATTTGAAAATTTATATCAGAGTGCGCAGCAAAATTGTGGTAGACTTAAGACACTAGAATTAATTTTAAATGTATTATGATGGAAGAAGAGAGGCCCTTATTGGGATTACCAAATTTTTAGATAAATGAATCATGTGAGTTTTGGATTGCGCATCTTTGAGTTTTGGAAGACTTAGATTTTTTTAAAAAATTTTGAGGACGAAATTTTTTGTTAGGAGGGGAGAATGTGAGGCCTAGGGCCGTTTTGGGCTGAAGTCGGCAGCCTTTGCCGACTTCATCCGGAACTTAGAAAAAGATTTGAGATGTCCGCCTCTGGAATAGGGGATTTCAATCCAACCTGGGTCTTCGCCGGAGATCACGGTGGTTGGCGTGGGGAGTTGGGATTGACCGGCAGAAGAAGCGGGGAAGGCGGTCGATGACGCGGGGGGGGGGGGGAAGATTAAAGGTTTTCTTTTGGATCGGGGAGGTGCCTCTGATCCAGCCTCTCTTCCTCCGGTGGACATCGACGATCTTCTCGCGAGCCTCTGCATTTCCGGACTCGTCTTCCTCCGGTGGATGCCAACCCGCTGTCGATCATCGCCGGTAAGTGATCTAACCTTAGTTCCTGGAGCATGGGGGATTGATTGGGAATGGTCGACGGAGAGGAGGAGAGATCTGTGTTATCTTTTCTTTCTTTTTATTTTTTTTTGTTTTGTTCTGTGGTTTTGGACGGTCTGACGGCTGTCGGTGATCATGCCATCATCTGCTCCAGTCAGCCTAGCCATGTTCGCCATGGCATCTCCCATGATCGTCGCTGGCAATATGGGAGACCGGCTTGGCCAAGCCTTGGGAACAGCATCTGACGGGTGGGGGGGGGGGAGATTTGGTTTGCTGGGTTTCCGGCAAGTGGTTGGACATCCATCGAGGACACCGCCGGTCCCTCCCTTCCCTTCCGGCGATCCTTCCTGGGTGATCGATCATGGGGATCGCCACCAATCCTCTGCTCTCTCAGGGAGAAGTTGGTCGGCTTATTAACAGAGAAAGGCTGACTCTGTTAATAGGTTGGGCCAGGTTCTGATATCCGTACTGGACCGGGCCTGTTTTTGGGATGGGCCAACCTAGTTAAAATATAATCTGGACAATAATAATAATAATAAAATGTATAGATATATAAATAATAATAATAATAATAATAATAAATAAAAGGAAGGTGGAGGAAAGGAGGAAAAGAACTGTTAGTTGAGGATGTCTCAGGAAATTTAGTTTCTATTTAATTTCTTTTTAATTTGTGATTCAGGATCATTGTTGTCTTTGGAAGATTAGGTCTAGTGCTAGATTACACGTTGTTGATGGATACTCTTTGGTAAGTTATATTGACCTCTGATGTTGTATGCTAATATGTATATATTATGAATTAGTAAATATATGTAATATATCTGCATTTGATTATATTGGGTTGCGTACATCATGTTGATGTGGGTGCATTGTGCTGGTGTGGGTGCATTGTGTCGATGTGAGTGTATTGTGTTAGTGTGGATGTATTGTGCATGTGTGGATGCATTGTGCTGGTGTGAGTGCATTGTGTCGATGTGAGTGCTCTCTAGTCTGACTATGATCACACGAGGACCTAGTCTCCTTTTGGGCCTCCAGCGGGGCTATCGCTTGCACATGACCGTTGAGCGGTATGTGACACAGGAGCTAGTTGCCTTATTTTAGCTATGCATGGCAGGCACATGCAGAGGATGCATGTTTCTCATGTGATACTCAGAGCTAGTTTTTCTTTTGGACCTCCAGCGGGGCTATCGCTGGCACATGACTGTTGTGCGGTAAATGACACAGGATCTAGTCTCTTTTGGGACGAGCCACGGGCCGATCGTGGCCATAGTCAGAGAGACTATGAGAGTAAAATAAATGGTTGGCCATCCATAGTCGTGTCATGTCTGTGTCGGTTGCATTTAAGTATACATATTTGCATAGTATTGCTAGTATATTATTTTGAGATGGATATCTTATATTTGTGTTGTATATGTTACTGGTTGTTATTGACATATTTGTATATGATATTGGAGGTAATGATAACTTACTGAGCCTGTATAGCTCATCCTATATTTTCCTATGTTTTTGTTGCAGGTTCGAAAAATCAAGCGGGCTTTGGATCCAGTCAGTGAGGAGCTAGGGTTTAGGTGTTGATCTCCGAATTTATATTAAATTTTAGTTGAATTTTATGAAAATTCTTGGAATCAATAAATAATTTATGAGATTTGTTCCTTACTACTATTTGGATGTTGAGTTGAAGATTAGGCCTAGCATGATCTCTAGGGTGATATCTAGGGTTGTGCAGCCGGTCACGTAGCTGATCCTAGTTCTGGATTCGGGATGTGACAATTATATTAGATAATAATGCATAAAATGACATAAAAAAAGAATATATATCTAAAATTTAATAGTTTACTACATGGTATGAGTCGCACTAAACCATGAGAGTTGGCACCATGATCGCTCTTTTCTCGAGAGCTCTATCCTCGACTAGTGTGGCTACGATCTCTGGAAGATATGATGTATAATCCCTGAAAATAAAAATAAATAGATTCATCAAATTAATTATATAATTATGGGTGTAGGTAATGATAGATTTAAAATGTATGGAAGACAAGTATTTAAATTGATTCAAGCATTATATACTTAGTACTACTCATTGGTCTCTTTAGATGATTGATACCCTTCGGATTTTTCTTTTGAATCATTCTTTAGATGATTGATACCCTTCAGATTTTTCTTTTGAATCATTCTTTAGATGATTAATACCCTTCGGATTTTTCTTTCGAATCATTCTCTTCTTCTATTTCTTCTTCATCATCCCCTTCCATTTCTTCATAATCTTCCTTTCTTCTCCTTCTTGGATATGTTTGGCCTTTAAAACAAACTCAATATAATTTATCTCCTCATGCTAGCTATCATGTAGGAGAATTTCTGGAGCATCCAACTCTAAATCAATGTAGGATTGGTGAACTCCTAATATTTCATCCTCCTAAACGCATTCTTGTAAATTTGACTCTTCTTCGTTGAGCTCATAATAAATAGCTCGAGATTTAATCTTGTTTGTAGCCCACCATTCTTTTCTTCATCTTCTCCTTGATAGAAAAGAAGGATAATATATTTGAGCAGCTTGTTGAGCTAGCATAAATGGCTCGTCGACATATGCTTTTGATCTAATTTGATTTTAATAAGCCCATGCCATGGATCAACCTTCATATCATTGTTATTATCAAACCATTGACAATTAAATAGAATGACACTATTACCTTAAATATAGGTCAACTTGATCAATTCTTCGAGGATTCCATAATAGTCACTCTCGACCCTTCTCACCAGCTACTCTTTACACACACTGTTCATTATACTTTTATGATATCCATATTTATGGGTGTGAAATTTAAAACCATTAACGTTATAGCCGTTGTAACATATCACATATCTTTTTGGTCCATAAACTAATGGTCTTAGCCTTTTAGAAATAGAGTTCCCTCCTTGCATAGCTTGCATTATATAAAAAGAATAAATTGAAAAAAGTTAAAATGGATGAAATGTCAATGGACGCTTACCTATTGATGGAACCAATCTGCAAAATTTTGTTAGCGATGTATAGAAATTTCTTGCTCACTTATTCTCGGGTTGTCCTGTCTTAATATTCGATCATAATCTTTAAATATATGTAAGATTAGTATGCTGTAATAAATAATTGAAGAGTTTGGATTGTGATAGATACTTACTGAATATATGGATCAACCTCACTGCAATTTAGCAAAATATATGTCTATGCCTGTTAAAATTCAGCATCAGTTAAAATCTGGCAAATCTCATGGCCAAATTCATGAGCAGGATATACAAATATTGAGATCTCTCGCTCTGATCCCTTACCATCACCATCATCTTTTCAACTAACTTAAGTCAACTTTGTTTGCACATTGGAATTAAAGTAGTATCAGCTAAAATTTGAAATTTTTTCTATTATATAAGCCTCCATAATAAAACCTTCGACTCTGGTCTTGTTTTTCACTTTCTTCATGAGATTATGCATATATCTTTCAAATGGATACATCCATTTGTACTGCATGGGTCCTCCCATCCTAGTTTTATATGTCAGATGAATTACAAGATACTCCATGGAGTCAAAAAAGTTAAGAGAGAATATCTTCTCCAACTTGCATATTATCTCTATAATGCTAGCCTCAAGACTAGAGCTGTGTTTGGCAGATAATTTAGTAGCATAAATCTCTGAAGAAAAACTAAGCTCGATTAAAGAATTCCATATAGAGTTTGGAAGGTGATTACACCAAGCCAATGATAGTAATCATTGCATGAAGATATGACAATTATGGCTTTTTAATTCATAGAACCTACAATCTTTGATATTGATGCACCAAGCTAAATTACTTACATAATCATCTAGAAATTTAAAATTTTTATACCATTCACATATATCCTTTAACTGCTTTCTCATTAAGGTGTAAGATGCTTTTGGCTTCAAGAATTTTCTAAGAACATCTCAACCAGCTCTAACAGAGGATGCTTGCATATGTTCTGCATATCTACTCGGGTCTTGGAATTGTCTTGTATCTTGCCCTTGATATCCATAACAGTGTAGAAAATATTATCGAATACATTCTTCTCAACGTACATGATGTCAAGATTATGACAAATCAAATTGGTATACCAATATAGCAACTCCTAGAAAATAATGTACTTCACCTAGTTATGAGTTCTTCTAAATCTCCAAGATTCTGCTTATCAAATAGTATACCAAACTATATTTTATCAACTTAGGATACCCTCTAAAACATTTCTATACCACTGAGGTGCAGGGGTGCACCATCTTTCTTTATCTTATTTCTCTTGAAACTGTCCCGTTGCTTTTACAAGGGATAATGCTAGGAAAGAAATTGATGATGACAATCGAACTAACAAGGCTTACGACCATGCTCAAGCTAAAATAATTTTGTATTCTCCATGTAATATGGACATGCTAGCTTTTCATGAGTGCTCCATCCTGATAGCATCACATAAGCAGGAAAATCACTAATGATCCACATCAGTGTAGCCTTTATTATAAATTTTTGCTTCTTTGATGCATCATAAGTACATGTGCCATCGTACCATAAGAATTTTAGCTCATAAACAACAAGCTTCAAATATACATCAATGTTTCTACTATGGTGTCAGGGTCCAGAGATGATTAATGTAACAAAGATATTATATTATTTCATGCACATCCCAGGTGGTAGATTGTATAGAGTAATAAAGAGTGGCCAACATAAATAAGGGGCCACTGCATGGCTGAAAAGTGTAAACCTATCTATAGATAGATCCAATCGAACATTACATGATTTCTAGCAAATAAAGGATGACAAGCATCAAATTTCTTCAATAACTTATTATCTGATGGATGATATATCATATTGGTATGCCTTCGAAGCCTAGGAGTGAAGGAAAGGTATCGAAGAATTTTATATGGTATGTCTTTCTGATTTCTACCCTCTTACCTTGACTTAAATTAGCTTTCACCACATACATCACATGAACTCTTCATTTTATCCTCCTTGTAGAAAAGTATGCAATCATTGCAGCATGTACTATCTTTCGTATCCCATGCCTAACACTTTCACCCTTTTTTTGGAAGCATAGAAACTCCTAATAGGTTTCTCCTCCTTTAATAGCATCTTCTTTATTATTTCTACCATTTTATCATAATAATTAAGTATCATATTAAACTCAGCCTTCAAGTTCAATAACTCTGATACAGCTGAAATTATAGTATATGTTTCACATCTTGGCTATAGTGGTTCATCAATATCTTTTAGCATATAATAAAAATCATCAATGTCAGCTTTTAGATCATCCTCCATATTCTAGTTAAATTCAGGACTAGTTGCATCAAAAACTATGTCTACCATTCTATCTATATCGCTATGCTACTAATTTCTAACCATTGCAACTGTCTCCCATGTCTCTCCATGCAGGTACCAATACTCGTAGTTTGGCATAAATCACTCCTATATAAATGAATAGCTATTATATCCCTATCATGCATTTCTCTAGAGATTCCCAAAAACATAATAATAAAAGTACTTGATATCCTACTTATATTTAATAGAAATCATTCCGTCAACTACTCGACGGTCCATCCAACTACGATCCATTATACACTATCCAAAAATTCTATATATACAAATACATGATAATGCTTACCAATTATTTTGTCATTTAACATGCTAACACAAGTATTAAAGATAATTAAAGGTAATACAAAAAAAATGGTATATAAGGTTGCAGGGATACTAAGTATATATTCCATCACTAAAGATAAAACTTAGAAAAATAAAAATAATCACATAATAATTACATATATGAGATATAAAGCCTTTGAAATCTAGATGGAGGCTATTGCTAAGAGATGCTCAGACTCATAAGTGAAGCCCAAGAAAGGAAAGATGAAGCTTCATAGAAAAATACTTGAGTATGAACAAAATCTTCATGATGAAAAGATATATGAATACTTCATAAGAGATAAAGTACAATAAATCAAAGATCCAAAAGCTCAAGACAAGCATGGAGCATTGCCTATCAAACTCTTTAGATGTTTAATACTATTGCCCAGGTGGCTTTCCAAGAGGGGGGTGAATTGGGTTTGGAAAACTTTTCACAATTATGTGCACTTTGAAATTTTTTTAGTGTTGTGGTGCAATATGCAATGCGGAAGTAATTAAGTAAAAACAATAAGATAATAAGAGCACAAGCACAAACACAAAGAGATTTAGAGTGGTTCGGAGCAACCGGCTCCTACGTCCACTATCCAAGCACCACTTGAGATTTTTACTATATCCCCCAACCAGAATATAGTCGGATTGCTTTACCAGGTTCACAATCCAAACCTATACACTTTGATTTTACCGGGATCACCAAAGAAATCCAAACTCCTTTTGGTTTTAAACGGGATTACCAAAGAAAACCCTAGTACTTAGTTTTATACCGGGATCACCAAGAACCCAACTTAGGTTTTTACAAGGTTCACCTAAAAACCTTTAACCCTCTCTTAAGATACAGCCCCTTGCTGTTCTTAGAGAGAAAACAAAGATAGAGAGAAAATAAATAAGCAACTACAATAAACCGAATTTGTTTAAATGTTGCTGATGTAGATCAAGACGAAGCCTAGTTTTGAATGCTCTTTAATTGCTCTTCAAGCTGCTTCTTTTCTTCTTCAATGAGTGGATTCAATGATGAAATGGAGTTGGTGAATCTTTGAATCCTAACTTGAAAGCTCTTGAAGTAGGTAGGTGAAAGACTTGAAGGCTCTTCAATATCTCAAGATAAATCAATAATAATGCTTTAATAATTATTTAATCCCTCAAAAATAATCCCTTTTATAGTTTTTCATGAGCTATGGTTGTTGTAGGGCCTAGGGATTTGTGAAAGAGCTGTTGGAGATGAAATGGAATTCAAAAATCACTTTCAGCAACTAGTCGTTGGAGTGTAGAAAATGGCTACTCCAGTCGGCTCGAGGTCCACAAGTCAGGTCGAAGTCTCAAACAGTCCAAAATAAATTTCTATAAGAGTCGGCTTTTCAAGCTGGAGTTGGCTCTTACCTTCAATCACTTCAAAATAACAAATACCTAGAGTCGGCTCTTCAAGGCAGAGTTGGCTCGAGTTCTCAGCTTATTAAAAAACATAACTCTGGACGAGTCGGCTCTTGGGGCTCGAGTTGGCTCAAGTTCTCATGCTTCAGAAATAAGTATTCATCCATGAGTCGGCTCTTGATACTGAAACTCTAAAATTTTTTCCGTGCCGTGCCACAATGAGTCGGCTCTTGATCCATGAGTCATCTCTTGCTAAGACTTCAATTGATACTTCAAGCTTCTCCAAAACTCTTCAACACTTGAATCAAACAAGAGCTAATCTACATACTCTCAATTTTACAATTTTCAACTCTTTTTACAAGATTACAAAATTTACAAAACTAAGACTTTTACAAGTTAAAGTTCATAAGAGTACATACATAATTGAATTACCTCTTCATCAATTTGAAAATAAATTTAAACCAAAGGTAATCAATTTTCTGCAAAAATTTCTCAAGTAATTGAAAGAATTAGTATCAAATACATTCTCCAATATTTTGTGATCATCAAAATGATCCCAGGGGTCAACAATCTTCCCCTTTTTGATGATGACAAAACACTGGGCATGAGCAAAATTTAAAAGCACTTTACAATTACTGTATATTCACATTTATCAAATGATATTAGATATAGTGTGTATCACATAGATTGAATATCAAGGTATCAACACAGTGTGTCATAATGTATCATATGTATCAACTATATAAAATTGAAAACTATTAACACTAAGTATCATAAGTATCGATACACTATATTATCTATATCGTATGAGCAATAAGTATCGAAACATAATGTATCAACACATAATGTATCAAATGTATCATTTATACATTACGAATCGAAACTTTAGCATTAACTGGTATCTGAAGTGAATTTCATGAAAACTTAACAAGAAACTTGACAAAAGCTCCCCCTTACTATTGTAATAGCATTTCTTTTTATTTTCATCAAATTTTCATATAAACATTTTCATAAACCAACATTCTAGCTCATCATATCATTTTCATGCACATTCATATCATTTTCATGCACATTCATATCATTTTCATGCACATTTTCTCTTCTCCCCCTTTTTGTCATTAACAAAAGGTATAAAAGATAAGAGAACCTACATTTATAGAGAATCATTTGCAATGTATTTGATAAAGAGACATGTTTCATAAAAGATCAGTTGTATATATATATGAAAAGTAAGTACATAAGTGATACATTACAAATATGCCTCGGCACGACAAAAATAGTATCACAACAACATAACATAACAAGCATAGAGTCCAAAAAACATCAAGATAAAAAACTAAAACATCAAAAGGATGGACTAGGATCATCACCACTAAGGTCTTCCTTACTAGAGGAGGAACCGACCTCTAAGATGCCTTGAACAGGCCTGAACTTAGGGAACCTAGGCCTAAGGTCTCTGAGTCTAGTCCTAGTAGGTGTGATAGTCCTAGAAGCTTTGATTTTGGCTTTAGCTTTTACTTTGGACTCTGAGGAAATGATAATGGGAGTGGGTCTGGCAGTGGGAGGATCAAAGGACAAAGCCAAAGTGCTGGTGGTAGATAATATCTCTATAGTTGGAGTCTATCCAACATCATATCCTGTAACCTCAATACCAGCCTCAGCCTCAGCAGGACTGGTCTGAGAAGGAATGTCACTGAAGTGTGCCGCCTGTCCCTGCTCGCAGTCAGGTGCTGCTGTGGAAGTGGTCGGTACAGACTGGCTGACTGTAGTAAGCTATCGAAGAATGGACATGATATCCTGGAATCCCTGCTGCATCTCAGACTGAAATAGAGCTATCCTGGTATCAATGTCAGATTTGAGATGAGATATCTCATCCAGTATCCTCTGTAATCTATCATCAGCATCAGGTCCAACATCTGTAGATCCCCTGAATGGTGAACGAGGAGTGGTAGGAGCTGGCTTTGAAGGTCCAGCAACATCAGTATGTGCATCTCCCTCCGCACCATGTCCCTTTGCTACCGAAATGTCCTCATATGAGTTATCCTCTGAGTGAGCTACTGGATGACCTGATGTCTTTCGAATCCAGTGACCGTCTACTTTGATAAATTCCATCTGAGTAAAAGATTTCAGATTGTATCTATCAGTGTATAAAAGTAGCCTGCTGTCCTCACCTGTCAAGTCAACTAGGGCATCCTGAAATAGAAGTGTGAAAACCATGCCATATGGAAGACATTCCCATGCCCTACGAGCAGCTTCTCTCATCTATGAAAGCATGATAAATGGTAGATTGAGGGCCTCCCCCTTAATCAGACATCTCATAAAAACCAGGTCACGCTCACTGACCCAATCAAACCGCCCTGTTCGGGGCAAGAAGATACGACTAATGATGTTGTACAATAATCTCATTTCCAATGATAACTGATTTACACTAACAAGAATAATACCCTTTACATTTATTCTTTCCAGTACTAATCTCAGGGTATTCTACTTCTCCTTCAGAACTAGGTAACATTCACCTTCTTTTGGAATGTGAAGTATGCTTGATAATTTTTGTTCATTAATTTCAATGTGTTTTCCCTTCACAGTCCCTTCAATATGGAATGCACCTAAAGACATACTTTCAAAAAATTGTCTGACAAGATTTGGATAAGTGGGTATATTTAACAAACAGAAATCTCTCCAACCCTATTTATCCAACTAATTCCCAATATGCAGATGCTCTTGCTCCAAGAAATCGAAATCAATACATCTACCAGGAGTAACTTGTCTATTACCCATTAAAATGACTTGCCTGGGTGCCTGTGGCTCTTCCTCTTTCTCTATTTGCTATTCTTCTTCCGGATTTGAGGTGTCCAAGCATCGTTTCGTCCTTCTTTCCTCCGCAACCATTCGAACCACTCTCCTAGGTTTTTTAGCTATGGCTTTACGAGGTGCCATCTAGCTAGGATTAGGAGTTTGGAGGGTTTAGGAAGTGTTCTAGGATGTTTTCCTAGGATGGAAAGAGGAGTCGACTAAGTGGAAGAGAGAAAAATGGAAAAATACAATGAATACAAACCAACAAAACCCTATTTAAAAACATTCGGCCCGACTTTCGAGTCGTTTCGCCGATCAGCCTGATGACTCGAGTCAGCTCGAGCCAAAAATCAGCCTAAAGATCGAAAAAGGTTAAAATCAATTTCTATGGGTTTCTAGATACTAAAATGGGTTGTCCTAAGCTCTAGAGAGAAATTTGAAATACCTAGATAATTTTTCCTTATTTTTCAAAAATTAGGTCAAAATATTCAGAATGGGTCACACAGCCCTAATTTGCCTCTAATCTTTTCAAATCTATTTAGACTAAGAGGTTTAGTAAAAATGTCAGCAAGTTAATCTTCAGTAGGTATAAATTCTAGCTCAATAACATTATTTAAAACATGATCATGAATGAAATGATATCTAATTTCTATGTGCTTAGTTCGTGAATGCTGAATTGGATTTTTGGATAAATCAATAATACTAGTATTGTCACATTTAATAGGAATTTTAGATTGGACAACACCAAAATCTTCTAGTTATAGCTTGATCCATAATACTTGAGCACAACAGCTCCCAACAGCCATATATTCTACCTCAGCAGTAGACAGTGTTACAGAGTTCTGCTTGCGATAATGCCATGAAATCAAGTTAATACTTAGAAATTGACAGGTGTCACTTATGCTTTTTCTATCAATCTTACATCTTCTATAGTCAGCATCAGAATAACTAACTAATTTCAAAGATGTATGCTTAGAATACCATAAACCTACATTGCATGTGCCTTTTAGATATTTAATGATTCTTTTAACAGCTATGATGTGTGACTCTTTTGGATTGGATTGAAATCGAGCACACATACAAACACTAAATAAAATATCAGGTCTACTAGCTGTCAAATAAAGTAATGAACCGATCATACCTCGGTACAGCTTTTGATCAATATTTGTGCCATTCTCATCTTTATCGAGTCTACATGCAGGACTCATGGGTGTTCCAATTTCTTTGCTTGATTCCATGCTAAATTTTTTGATAATCTCCTTGATGTATTTAGCCTGGTTGGTCAGGATACCTTCTTTAGTTTGTTTGATTTGAAGTCCAAGAAAGTAACTCAGCTCACTCATCAAGCTCATTTCAAATTCTCCCCACATTAGCTTAGCAAAATCTTGACACAAAGATTCATCAGTAGATTCAAAAATAATATCATCAACATAGATTTGAACAACTAAAGTATCATTATTTTTTCTTTGAATAAACAGTGTAGTGTCAACACTACCTCTTACAAAATCATCTAAAGTTAAAAACTTACTTAGTTTGTCATACCAGGCTCTAGGTGCCTATTTCAGACCGTACAAAGCTTTATTCAATTTGAAAATATGATTTGAAAAAGTGTGATCAATAAAACCCGGTAGTTGCTCAACAAAAATTTCTTCGGATAGAAAACCATTCAAAAATGTACTCTTTATGTCCATTTGAAATAACTTAAAATTCATAAAGCATGCATAAGCTAGTAGTAATCTAATGGCTTCTAATCTAGCTACTGGTACATAGGTTTCATCAAAATCTATTCCATCTTCTTGATTATATCCTTGTTCTACTAGTTTAGCCTTATTTCTAATTATATTTCCTTCTTCATCTAGTTTATTTCTATAAACCCACCTAGTATCTATAACAGGATAGTCATTAGGTCTTTCTACTAGGATCCAAACATTATTTCTCCTAAATTGGTTTAGTTCATCATGCATTTGCATTGCTAACATCCAATTAGGATCAGTTTCAGCTTCTTCTATAGTGTGTGGTTCTATATGAGAAACAAAAGCAATTAAGTCATGTGTATCTCTATGTGCAGCTCTAGTTCTAACACCTTGAGATGGGTCTCCTATAATTAATTCTTTAGGATGTGATTGACATACCTCCATTCTTTGGATATATCATGATTTTTGCTTACCTCTTCTTCATGTAGTTCACTTGATTGTTTGTCTTTGAGAGTCAAATCTTTCAGTCCATTTTCTAGAGTACCTACATCATCATCAGTAAGATCTTCTTTTCTAGAAGATGTAATGTCAGATTCATTGAAAACAACATATATAGATTCTTCTACAGTCAAAGTTCTTTTATTGAAAACATGATAGGCTTTACTATTTAAAGAATATCCAACAAATATAGTCTCATCGAATTTTGCATCGAATTTACCAAGATTATCTTTTCTATTGTTAAGAACAAAATATTTACAGTCGAAAACATGAAAATATTTGATATTAGGCTTTCTATTGTTTCAAAGTTCATAGAGGATTTTTCTAATAATAGATCTAATCAAAACTCTGTTCAAAATATAGCATGCAGTATTTACAGCTTCTGTCCAAAAATATTTTGGAAGATTTCCTTCACAAAGCATTGTTCTGGACATCTCTTCCAAAGTACGATTCTTTTTTTCTACAACACCATTTTGCTGTGGTGTTCTAGGTGCAAAGAAGTTATGATCAATACCGTGCTTTATGCAAAAGTGATCAAAATATTGATTTTCAAACTCGGTGCCATGATCACTACGAATTGAAATATCAGATAGATTTTTCAAATTTGTGACTCTTTTATAAATTTTTTTGAATACTTTGAAAGTTTTATCTTTATGTGCAATAAACAAAACCCATGTGTATCTTGAAAAATCATCTACAATTACAAGGACATATTTCATACCACCTAGGTTGGTAGTCCTAGTAGGTCCAAATAAGTCCATGTGAAGTAGCTCTAAGGGTCTAGTAGTAGAAACGATATTTTTGGATTTTAAACTCTCCCTCACTTAAGTTTTGGCAATCCTTTAACTAAATCTTTTGAAATAAGTTTAGCTATAGTATCCATACTAGTATGTCCAAGTCACCTGTACCATAGTAAACTTGATTCCTTGCTCTTATCATTCATTGCTACAAGACTTGTGTTACTTGATATAGCTAGATCATTAAGATCTATTATGTAATTATTACCAAGTCTATGTCCAACAAATTTAGTACTAGAGTCAAGTGGATCAACTACTATACACATTGAAGACTTAAAGAAAATATTAAAACCAATGCCACATAGCTGAATAATACTCAAAAGATTATGTTTTAACTTTTCTACAAGTAGCATATTTTCAATAAATGTAGAAGGAGTATTTTTAATTTTATCGATATCGATTATCCTTCCTTTTCGATTATCACCAAATGTTACCATTCCACCATCTTTTTGTTCTAGGATGAAGAATTGATCAATATCACCCGTCATGTGTCTTGAACTGCCGCTATCCAGATACCATCTTTTCTTTATATTTGTGGCTGCAAGACATCCCAGCAAAACAATCATTTAATAAATTTAGGTACCCAAGCTTTCTTGGATCCTTGCAAGTTAATAGAAATTGTTCCTTTTGTAACCCAAACTTTCTTAATTTTTTTTTGTCATTATATTTCAAATGACATTCAAATGCTTTATGACCAAAGTTATTAAATGAATAGCATACAATCCTTGACTTTGAATAATAAACATGAGATGATGCATGATATGGCTACATCGCTGACGTGGGGTGCGTGTCAGGTCCAGCTGGATACGGTCAGTACCACGTAAATTTTTTCTTTCAAAAGATCCCTCGTTCGGGAAGAAGTGCTCCTACTCCTTCGCCAGGTGGGACCTGAAGACGGGTCCACCTCGGCCGAAGCTAGTAGCCCCTCGCTCCCTCACCAGGTGGCATCCCAAGACAGGTCCACCTTTACCGAGGTCGAGCCGGGCCCTCCTACTCCTTCGCCAGGTGGCACCCAAAGATAGGTCCACCTCGGCCGAAGTCGAGCACCTCCCTGCTACTCCATCAGGTGTCCACCCAGGAGGGGTCCACCTCGACCGAAGCTGGCGGCCCCCTCGCTCCCTCGCCAGGTGGCACCCCAAGACGAGTCCACCTCTGCCGAGGTCGAGCCGGGCCCTCCTGCTCCTTCGCCAGGTGGCACCCGAAGACGGGTCCACCTCGACCGAAGTCAAGCCTCTCTTTGCCACTCCACCAGGTGTCCACCCAGGAGGGGTCCACCTCGACCGGAGCTGGCGGCCCCTTGCTCCCTCGCTAAGTGGCACCCCAAGACGGGTCCACCTCTACCAAGGTCGAGCTGGGCCCTCCTGCTCCTTCACCAGTTGGCACTTGAAGACGGGTCCACCTCGGCCGAAGTCGAGCCTCTCTCTGCCACTCCACCAGGTGTCCACCTAGGAGGGGTCCACCTCGACCGAAGCTGGCAGCCCCTCGCTCCCTCGCCAGGTGGCATCCCAAGACGGGTCCACCTCTGTCGAGGTCGAGTTAGGCCCTCCTGCTCTGTCGCCAATTGGCACCCGAAGACGGGTCCACCTCGGCTGAAGTCGAGCCTCTCTCTGCCACTCCGCCATGTGTCCACCCAAGAGGGGTCTACCTCGGTCGAAGCTGGCGGCCCCTTGCTCCCTTGCCATGTGGCACCCCATGACGGGTCCACCTCTGCCGAGGCCGAGCCGGGCCCTCCTGCTCCTTCGCTAGTTGGCACCCGTAGACAGGTCCACCTCGACTGAAGTCGAGCCTTTCTCTGCCACTCCGCTAGGTGTCCACCTAGGAGGGGTCTATCTCGGCCGAAGCTAGCGGCCCCTCGCTCCCTCGCAAGGTGGCACCCCAAGATGGGTCCACCTCTGTCGAGGTCGAGCCGGGCCCTCCTGCACCTTCGCCAGGTGGCACCCGAAGACAGGTCCATCTCGGTCGAAGTCGAGCCTCTCTGTGCCACTCTTCCAGGTGTCCACCCAGGAGGGGTCCACCTTGGTCGAAGCTGGCGGCCTCTCGCTCCCTCACCAGGAGGCACCCCAAGACGGGTCCACCTCTGCCGAGATCGAGCCAGGCCCTCCTGCTCCTTCGCCAGGTGGCACCCGAAGATGGGTCCACCTCGGTCGAAGTTGGCGGCCCCTCGCTCCCTCGCTAGGTGGCACCCAAAGACGGGTCCACCTCTGCCGAGGTCGAGACGGGCCCTCCTGCTCCTTCGCCAGGTGGCACCCAAAGACGGGTCCACCTTGACCGAAGTCGAGCACCTCCCTAACACTCAGCCGCACCCAGGAGGGGTCCACCTCGGCCGAAGCTGGCGGCCCCCTCGCTCCCTCGCCAGGTAGCACCCCAAGATGGGTCTACCTCTGTCGAGGTCGAGCTGGGCCCTCCTGCTCCTTCACAAGGTGGCACCCGAAGACAGGTCCACCTCGACCAAAGTCGAGCCTCTCTCTGCCACTCCGCCAGGTGTCCACCCAGGAGGGGTCCACCTCGGTCGAAGCTGGCGGCCCCCTCGCTCCCTCGCCAGGTGGCACCCCAAGACGGGTCCACCTCGGTCGAGGTCGAGCCGGGCCCTCCTGCTCCTTCGCCAGGTGACACCCGAAGATGGGTCCACCTCGGCCGAAGTCGAGCACCTCCCTGCCACTCTGCCAGGTATCCACCCAGGAGGGGTCCACCTCGATCGAAGCTGGCGGCCCCTCGCTCCCTTGCCAGGTGGCACCCCAAGACGGGTACACCTCTGTCGAGGTCGAGCCGGGCCCTCCTACTCCTTCGCCAGGTGGCACCCGAAGACGGGTCCATCTCGGCCGAAGTTGAGCCTCTTTCTGCCGCTCCACCAAGTGTCCACCCAGGAGGGGTCTACCTCGGTCGAAGCTGGCAGCCCCTGCTCCACCACCAGGTGGCGCCCCCTGACGGGTCCACCTCGGCCAAGATTAGCCCTACTCTGCAAAGCCTCGGGGAAGCAGAGACACGGGTTGCAAGGTCACCACTAGAGCCGGCACGCGCCGCGCCCCATAGGGGGCGCCAGTATGGCCTGCAGTGACACGCGAAACCTCGTTTATACCAGTTAGAGGGGGCCCCGCAATCGAGGAATGGAATCCTTGTGGGCAGGAGCTTGAAATGGCTGGAAACCCACCGTCAATGCCTTGAAAGGAGAGTTCCCGCGCTCTGCCCAAAGCCTCACCAGTCTTCCCCCTTTCGTGACACACTACGGACGAGGCGGTCCGGCCACTTAACTCCCAGACCAGAAGAAGAAGGGGGAGGAGAAGGTCTAGAGGTCTCAGGGAGCCCCCTGGAAGGAACGTGGGCTGAGGGCAGTCCGATGGTATAAAAGGGACGGTAAAAACGGGCAGAAAGGTAAGTCGAAATAAGGAAAAAATACCAAGAGAATGATCCTGAAGGCCTCAAGAAGTCCTCAAGCGTGAGCTCAGTGAACCTAGCGCAGGAAGCCGGGCTTCAACTCCCCTCTTCCCCATATTTCTTTTGTTTACATCTCCTCTAAGCATGGGAATCCTTCGGGAACCCGCCTTAGAGAATCTGTTCCATTTTGTCGCTCTCTAACTTGACCGTCGGAGTGCCCCCACCGAAATCCCCGGCCCGGGTCTCTGACTTTATTTTGCAGGTCCGGGAGCTTGGAGATCTCGGGGTAAGAGAGTCCGAGACCGGTGCCAGCTCAAGAGCTACAGGCCACCGCGGTGAGATCGGCAACAATGCAAATTTAGGTTTAACTTGTTTTGAATTAGTAAACTTAGGAGCATATGATATAGATGTAGAAAATTTGTTTGAAATTGAACCTTTGTAACCAATTCTAAATTTATTATTTGTCTCTCTTTGATTTTTCAAAATCAATTCAAGCTTGTTGGAACTTAGGGTTAATTTTTCAACCAAAGGCTTGAGCTTTTGAACTTCTTTCTTTAAATCATTATTTTTATTTTTCAAACCTTTGTTTTTCTTAAGAAGCTCATCTTTTTCAAATTGTGTGATTTTAAGTCTTTCACAAACTAAACTAATTTCCTTTGCAAAATTTTATTTCTTTCACCAAATTTATTTTTGTCTTTTTTAATTGTATCACAATGATTTTTCAAGGTTTTCATTTTCAAACCAACTTTCTTGTATTCTACTAATAATTCACAAAATGCATTATGCAACTCATCATATATAAATTTTAAGTTAGGTTCAAAAGTAGTTACCTCGTCCTCCAAACCCATAAGACAGATTTGTGCAGTCTTTGTTGTCTTTTCATCCTCTTTAGTGGATGTAGATTCATCGCTGTCACTCCATGCTGTAAGCATTGTCTTCTTCTTCTTTCTGGTGATCATCTTTTCTTTGCTTCAGGATAGTCAGGATGAATGTGTCCCGGCTTCTTGCATTCATAGCAGATTGGTACTTGATCTTTATCTTTATCCTTCTCTTTTTCTTTTTCTTTTTCTCTTTCTCTCCCAAAATCTCCTTTTCTAAATTGCTTTCTCTATCTATTTATTTTTCTTCTGCCCATAAACCTTTTAAATCTTCTCATTACAAGGGTTATCTCATCATTTTCTAAATCATCATTATCTGATGAGTCTGAGTCTTCATTCTTGTCCTCTTCTGTAGCTTTAAATGCTATAGCTTTTTTTCTTTTGATATCTTCATCAGTCCTTTGTTGCATAGCTCATTCATGTGTGATTAATGATCCAAGCAGTTCATCCAGTGATAGAGTGTTTAGGTCCTTCGCCTCTTGAATAGCTATCACCTTAGCTTTCCATTTATCTGGCAAGGATCTCAAAACTTTTTGGACAAGATCAGCATTAGTGTAAGTTCTACCAAGACTTTTCAGACCATTTATAATATCAGTAAAGCGAGTATACATAGCAGATATAGTTTCACTAGGATCCATCTTAAATAACTCATAGTTATGCACAAGAAGATTAATTTTTGATGTTCTAACTTGTGATGTACCTTCATGTATAATTTCTAGCTTGTCCTAAATTTCTTTAGCAGAATTACAAGTTGAAATTCTGTTAAACTCATTTGGATCCAAAGCACAATACAATAAATTCATCGCTTTGGCATTCAGCTCAGCTAATTTCATATCATCTTCGTTCCAATCTTCTTCTGGTTTAGGAACATCTACATCATTAACTTTAATAGTGGGTGTGTGAGGTTCTTTCAAGATAATTTTTCATAAATGAAAATCTACGGCTTGAATGTATATTTTCACTCTTGCCTTCCAATATATATAATTGGTTTCGATGAAAAGTGGATATCGATTTGTGGATTGACCTTCGGCCAATGAAGTGCTCATGGGATGTGCCATCTATTTTTACTCTAAGTAACTTTCAGAGACTTCGCTTTGATACCACTTGTTGCCCAGGTGGCTTCCCAAGAGGGGGTGAATTGGATTTGAAAAATTTTTCACAATTATGTGCACTTTGAAATTCTTTTAGTGTTATGGTGCATTATGCAATGCGGAAGTAATTAAGTAAAAATAATAAGACAATAAGAGTACAAGCACAAACACAAAGAGATTTAGAGTGGTTCGAAGCAACCGGCTCCTATATCCACTACCCAAGCACCACTAGGGATTTTCACTATATCCCCCAACCGGAATACAGTCGGATTGTTTTACCAGGCTCACAATCCAAACCTATACACTTTGGTTTTACCGGGATCACCAAAGAAACCCAAACTCCCTTTGGTTTTAAACGAGATTACCAAAGAAAACCCTAACACTTGGTTTTATACCGGGATCACCAAGAACCCAACTTAGATTTTTACAAGGTTCACCTAAAAACCTTCAACCCTCTCTTAAGATACAGCCCCTTGCTGTTCTTAGAGAGAAAACAAAGATAGAGAGAAAATAAACAAGCAACTACAATGAACTAAGTTTGTTTAAATGTTGTTGATGTAGATCAAGATGAAGCCTAGCTTTGAATGCTCTTTAATTGCTCTTCAAGCTGCTTCTTTTCTTCTTCAATGAGTGGATTCAATGATGAAGTGGAGTTGGTGAAGCTTTGAATCCTAACTTGAAAGCTCTTGAAGTAGGTAGGTGAAAGACTTGAAGGCTCTTCAATATCTCAAGATAAATCAATAATAATGCTCTAATAATTGTTTAATCCCTAAAAAACTATCCCTTTTATATTTTTTCATGAGATATGGCCATTGTAAGGCCTAGGGATTCATGAAAGAGCTGTTGGAGATGAAATGAAATTCAAAAATCACTTTCAGCAACTAGCCGTTGGAGTGCAGAAAACGGCTACTGAGTCGGCTCGAAGTCTCAGATAGTCCAAAATAAATTTTTGTAAGAGTCGACTCTTCAAGCTGGAGTCGGCTCTTGCCTTCAATCATTTCAAAATAACAAATACCTAGAGTCGGCTCTTCAGGGTAGAGTCAGCTCGAGTTCTCAGCTTCTCAAAAAAACATAACTCTGGATGAGTCGGCTCTTGGGGCTCGAGTCGGCTCGAGTTCTCATGCTTCAGAAACAAGTATTCATCCATGAGTCAGCTCTTAGGACAGGAGTCGGCTCTTAATACCAAAACTCTGAAATTTTTTCCGTGCCGTGCCACAACGAGTTGGCCTCTGATCCATGAGTCAGCTCTTGCCAAGACTTCAATTGATGCTTCAAGCTTCTCCAAAACTCTTCAACACTTGAATCAAACAAGAGCTAATCTACATACTCTCAATTTTACAATTTTCAGCCCTTTTTACAAGATTACAAAATTTACAAAACTAGGGCTTTTGCAAGTTAAAGTTCATAAGAGTACATACATAATTGAATTACCTCTTCATCAATTTGAAAATAAATTTAAACTAACGGTAACCAATTTCCTACAAAAACTTGTCAAGTAATTGAAAGAATTAGTATCAAAAACATGCTCCAATATTTTGTGATCATCAAAATCATCCCAGGGGTCAACAAATACCCTTTGAATTCTTTATTCGATTATTCATCCTCTTCTACATCTTCCCCTTCTATTCTTTCCCTTCTTGGATATATTTTTTCCATCCTAGAAAGGAATGACTAGAAAGAAGAAGTTGAAGAAGAATCAAACAAAAAATCTAAAATGTACCAGCCATTAGAAGAGGCTAATAAGATTTCTCTCCACTTGCAATGAATTTCTGGACCTATGACTCCCTGTACTTTATCTTCAGCGAAACCGTCATGTACCTATCCATCATGAAAATTATGCTCTTACTCAAATACTCTTCTTCGAAGCCCAACCTCTCCTTTCTTGCATGACACTTCTAAGTTTGAGCATCTCTTAACTATAATGATCTCCACATAAATATTGAAGCTCTTATATCTCGCATCCTAAATATTTTCTCTAGTCATTCTAATTCTCCAAAGTTTGGTCTCTAATGATGGGATACAAACTCAGTATCTTAGGTACATTCTTATATTATTTAATACATCATATCACCAATTAATAGATAAAAATCTTATCATATTCAAGAATTGCATTAATTATTTAGGTCAATCACAATAATCAAATAATATATAATAGAGACCGAATAAAAATCTTGGCTGTATTTTTTCTTAATTCTTTCCATATGGTTAAAGATGTGTAAGGAGAACTAAGAAAAACTACTATCCAAACTTTTTATTGAACTCTCAGCAACTTATAGAATTATTTGCAACTCCTAAACTATCCAAATTAGACAATCAATTATCAATATATAAATATATGGATGCCATAAAATATATACATTAATCAATTAATAAATCTATGGTTATATGCTATGTAAATTTTTAAAAATAAATACCTAATCATATAACAACTAACTAAGTAATTATATAAATAACTAATTAATTAACAAATATTTAATTAAAATAATAAATAATTATTTAATTAAAAAATTAATTAATTGATTAATTAAATAAATAACCAGTCTTTCTGGATCAGTGTTTGGCCTTCCATGATTGTAGTTGATCCAGTACATAACCTAACTAATATACAAGACCCAATTCCAACTCTATCCACATGTCGAGATTTGAATCTCGTATATTAAAAACATGCATCCAAACATACCTAATTAATTATTTACTTAATTAAATAAAAATAAAAATGATTAATTAATTAATTAATTAATTAATTAACTATCTAAATTAATAAATAAATACCTAATCAATTAATAAATAACTAATTAATGAAATAAATAATTAATTAATTAACTAATTAATTAAATAATCAACTAATTAAATAGATGATCATCTAATTAATAAAATGAATAACTAATTAATTAAAAAAATAATATAATTCATTAAATAAACATCTAATTAATTAATTAAGCATATAATTAATTAATTAAACAACTAATTAATTAAATAAACATCTAATTAGTTAAATAGTCCCTTAATTAAATAATTAAACAACTAAATAATTAAATAATCATCTAATTGATTAAATAAATAACTAATTAATTAAATAAACATTTAATTAATTAATCAATAATTATTTAAATAATCATTTAATTATTTAAATAATCATCTAATTAATTAATTATTTATTTAATTTATTAAATAAATAAATATCTAGTTTATTAAATTAATAAATATAAAGTACTTAATTAAATTTTATTAATATAAAAATATTAATTTCTAATGATAGTGCCAGAGCCATCATTATCATCATCGCTAATACTTTATATATGTACCAAGGTCTCAAAAATAAGTAACCTAGTCTCCGTACTCATCATAGATCATCTTGAAATTTTTGTTACCAAGAGTATAGGATAAAAATTAAATAAAATTTTATAAAAAATTAACTTAAAGTTGTTAGAAAATATATCAAAATATAGATAAAAAATAAAAATATATCCAAATATCATGATCACTTCACCTTAAATAAAAGAAAAAATTATGGTAAGGCAACTAAAATATAATAAAGCAAGAAAAAAATCTAAAATATGAAATGAAATATGAAGAAATAAAAATTAATGTACATCCTGGCTATGCATGGAGATGCTCACCAGAGAGGAGGGAAGGGAGGATATCAGTGACCAATAATAGAAGGAAACTAGGAAGCATGGGAGCTCGATGATTGCACCAGCAGGAACGAGAGGTGCCGGGAGTGGGGAGCTTGGAACCTTGGCATAGGTACAGATACTGGTGATAGCATAGATGGTGATAAGAGTATGAAGGAGAGGCATCGGCAAGGAAAAGGGAGGTGTGAAAAGGGAAGGAGAAAAGATGCTCGGTGGCGATGAAAAAGGGAGGAGAGAGTGCGAAGGTAGGCTCGACAGTGGTAAAAAAGTGAGGAAAGTTGCTGGGTGATGGTGAAAAAGGGAGGAGAGGCATTGGATATCCAAGGATAGGTACCGGTGAAGTAGTGCGAGTGAGGGATTGAGCTACGGGATGGCGGTGCCTTTGTATGCCGATGGACATTGAAGGAGAGGTGCTGATGAAGGGGTGCAAGCAAGGGATAGAGCCATGGGACGGCAATGCTCTGTACACCAGTGGACATCAAGGATAGGCACCAGGAAAGGGATGCAAGTGAGGGATGAAAGGGGGAAAGGGAAGACCAACAACCAAACGAGAATGAGGAAAAAATAGGCACCGGAGTTATATTAATTCAATTATTAGCGATGGCTATTTTCATTGCTAATATGTCATCGATAATATTTTTATTAGCGATAGCAAAGCTAGTCATCGATACTATTTATCGGAAAAATGTTAGAATCTATGACAACTATTAGCTACGGAATCGACCATCACTAAAAATAAACATACCACCGGTACGAGTCTTTTTCTAAAAAAATAGAATTTAAAAAAATATTAGCGATGGCTTTGTCATCGCGCGCTACTACTTGATAACTCATTCCTAATAATTTCTTTAAAAATTAAAATTATAAAAAATATTTAAAATTATTAGCATCAGCTTTTGCCATTGTTAATATATATTTAGCCATCACTAATATTATTAGCGATGACATTTTTTCATCATTGTTTTGGTCATTATATGATATTATTAGCGACAACAAATTTGCCGTCTCTAATAATACCTTTTCTTGCAGTGATCCATGATTTAGTCATCAGCTAACAACATTGAACGTAGTTTTCTAACTTTAATCCAAGTTCTTCGATACGAAGCAAGGAGCTTTGAATTCTTTGAAGTTAGGGGTCAATCATCGAATAGACGGAAACCCTCAGCTGCAACCTATGCCATAAGAATTTTTGCGGAGGACAATCCTTGCATTCCTTTTGTCCAACATAACCAAGTTGTTGCAACGAAGGAGCTTGGAATCCTTCAAGGTTAGGGACCAATAATTGAAGAGACGGATACCCTCAACCCCAACCTATGCCATAAGAATTTTTGTGGAGGAGAATCTTTGCATTCCTTTTTTTTCCAACATAACCAAGTTATTGCAGCGAAGTGCATGAGAATCATGGGTTCTAAAGGATAGCTCTTATAATGATATAGGACTTCATTCAAAAAAGCTAGCTAAAAGGTACTATTTAAATTTTTTGATCCTGTATAAGTATCCAAGATTATCCCAGCAAATAACTGATTTGGGATCGATGTACTACATATATACTCATATGTATCCTCGCTGCTCTTTTTGTTTATGTTATGATGTCCCCATCAAGCCAAGGGTCCAAAGAACCTAAATCATATCTTTTGACTTGACTTTTTGGATAAGTTTCTAGATCATTAGAAATGTATCAAAAGCAATCCAGGTATTAACTTATGTAGACCAGAGGACATTACTTGCAAGTTCATTAGGTTGACATTAATAAAAGTATCCAAGAAAATTCATTTATGATAATTAAATTTATTCAATTTTCTTAAAATTCATCTGATAAAAAAAATTTATAAAATAATTAAAATATAAATAGTATTATACAAAAAATTATGTGATTATAATCATTATATAAAATATGATCAGACATGACAATATTATTTTAGTATTAAAAAATATTTTTATAAATAATTTATAAATTTAATCATATTCCTTCGATTAAATATAGTAATCTTTTTCTAGCATCATTTTTCGAAAAAGATTTTCTACCAACCAAACTCAATAAAAATTATTTTTTTTTCTATAATTATTTTTTAAAATAAATATTTTTTTAAAATTATTAAATTATTTTATATATCCCGGTCAAATGGATCTTGAGAGATATCTTTTAAGATGGTATTGTTCTAAACTAACACAAACGTAGCCGGTCCCAGACCTAGACCTGTCAAAATGGGCTAGAGCCCATAGGCCAGCCCATTTGGCCCTATAAATGGGATGGGCCGGGCTGAAAAAAATTGGCCCATTTATGTAAGTGGGCTTTTTGGTCCCAGCCCCTGTAGCCAATGGGCTCAACAGGATTAGGACCGGGCCAGTCCATGGGCCATGATATAATAATAATAATAAAAAACTTAGCCTTATGGGTAAGGGCTCACTTAATATGTTACTGTTAGTCAACTCACCTATGGTCCTACAGTTTACTGATTTAGGACTTACTAATTACTACTTACAGGGTGAAGACTGAAGGCATTACGGATTTTATTTACTCGATGACGACGGGAGACCGGGAATCGGGACTTAGGACCCTCTGTTAGGTCAAAGCCGCCGCCCTCCGCCGGAGAGAACTAGTGAGTCCGTGAGTGACTCATGGAGAGCCGCTGGAGAACAGAGTCTCAAGTTTGGCTGTTTGGGAGAACCGGCGACGGGAGAACGAAGAACCCTACCCCACGGCCGCCATTCTTCTTCCGCGAGACCGTGATGCCGGCCAGAACCCAGGACTTCGGCCATTCAGCGGTGAGGACTCGTCATTCTTCTATCTTTTTTTTTGTGATTTCTCTTAACGGATCATTAGAGGCACGGGTCCGAGGGGGCTTGGGGTCGGGGGGTGCCACCGTCGCCGTGCCGGCCTGTCGTGAGGGCTCACAAGCTTTCCCCGATGTCGTGTCGATCCATCATCGAAAATAGTATATATTGGAGAGGGGGAAGTTTGATCTCCAGGTTTTCCCTGCTTCCTAGCTCCCACCGGCCATCGTTTCGGCCTCCGAGACTGGGAGACCTCCTTCGTACGACCGTTCCAGCTTATGATTGATATTCTAGACTTCTAGTCCAGCCTCTTCTTTTTCTTGTTAGATTTACCTGTTATAACATGCTTCAAATATGCATCTTATCATTGCATCTCCTACCATAGTAACAGCACATATTTCCAGTCCCAAAATCTACAGAAACGAATACTATAAATTGATTCATTTTTTTCCTACTTTATATTTTAAGTACGTGGATCCTTAGCCCATGGCCCTAGCCCACGAACCTGGCCCACGGCCCTAGCCCACGGTCCACATAGAGGGCTGGCCCGGCCTTAGCCCACGGTCCACATAGGGGACTGGCCCGGCCCTAGCCTACGGCCCACACAGGACCGAACCGGATTGAATTTTTTTGGTCCATTTATATAAGCGGGCCTAGTCCGATCCGATTCATAAAATACAAATCCAAAAAAATTAAAATCGAATCGGACCGAACCGGTCATATTGACAGCTCTACCCATACCTACCAAAAGCATTTGCTTCCCACGAACCAACAACTCCCTCCTACGAGTTTAGAGTTGGTCCCGACTACCAACTCCGAAGTCTTTAAAATATAAATAAACTTGAATTAATGCATTCTTCTGAGGTCATTAATTGAAATGGTTTGTACGAACAAGAAAGGCAGCCCACCTCCATTATTATATCATTAATGCATACGATGGCAAGTAGATACCATAATTATTTAGGATGGCAACCAATCGGATTTGGATCGGATCACCGAAAATACATACATATTTTATTAAAAAATTATCTATTTCATATCTGTTTCATACCTATCTTGAATCGGATCAAATCGGATATAAAAAAATTATGGATCAAGTCGGATCGGATATATCCGGTCTCATAAAACTTAGTTTATTTAAAAATTAAATGAATCGGATCGAGTCGGATCGGATCGGATATATCCGTCCCATATCCTATTTACTTAAATATTTTATAAACATATTTTTTTATATATAAACGGATCGGATTCGGATCGGAATGTACTACTACCCGTATCCGATTCGAACCCGAATCAGGTTTTTTTTTATATAATTCATATTTATTTATAAATTAGGTGGATCGGATTTTATCCGTCCGATTAGGATCGGATCGGGATGGATATCCATCGAATCGAGAAAAATTACCATCCCTGATAATTATGTATGGCTACCAGTGTCATAAAATTATATTATATTATTTATAACAACTTTTATTTGTATTTTTGATTACTTCTTAAATTATTTATAATACTATTATTGTCAATTATTAAGTACAACAACGTTAGTTTTGGAAGCATGCTTTTTTGTAGGTTTATGCGGTTACCACAAAATCGCGGCAATGCAATTCACAAATAAAATTATATTATATTATTTATAACAACTTTTATTTATATTTTTGATTACTTCTTAAATTATTTATAATACTATTATTGTCGATTATTAAGTACAACAACGTTAATTTTGGAAGCATGCTTTTTTGTAGGTTTATGCGGTTACCACAAAATCCCGGCAATGCAATTCACACGTCGGCATCATGCAGACCAGAAGGGATATGAAAGGGTTGGTAAATATTAGTTGTGCAACGATTGATAGCGATGTTACATGACATGGTTTTCAATGCCAACCATTTAACAATATTATTATGGCAATATTTATTTAACCTTCTAGAAGCATATCATTTCAAATAAATCCTTAAATTAAGTTGTCAGGCGTGGCTTGAGGGCAGTGGCCAGGGAATATTTTAATGTTCTGAAAAATTAACAAAATTTATATTTAAAACTTCAGAAATAAAGTTTAAATGTATGTCATATTAAATACTTTTATTCTTAAATTTTAAAAATAAATATATTATTGAATAAAAATGATTAATAAATATCAATAATATAATAATAGATTAGATTAGATTAGATTATACATAATATTTATTAATTATTTTAAGGATATACTTGTTTTTAAAATTAATAAATAATAATATTTAATATTACTTAAATTTAGATTTTATTATTTTTTATTTTTTTAAATAAAAATTTTATTAATTTTTAAAAACATTAAATATTTTTTGTAAATAAAAAAATATAAAATTAAATCGGATATAACTATCCCGTATGTTTCCATTCTATTAGATAAGCATTCAGAGCCCAGCAAAATTCAATCTTTCAAATAAAGTGTTTGATGAGCATCCAATATTATTTGATAGGATTGGAACATGTGGATAGCTATGCCGGGATTTATTTATTTTTTATTAATCAAAAAATAAATAAATAAAGTATTTGGTGTGACTTGGAGGCCCTCATCTACGGTTGGCGTATTTAATGTTTTATAAATATTGGAGCACAGGGAGATAACCAATATATATAAGATTTCTTCTTAGTGGCATCATTGCAGGATGCTTTACCAGCACCAAGTCCACAGGCTTGTCCTCGGCCACAAATCACGGACACCGGCGACAATTGGACGAAACCCGAATCTTTCTCCACAGAAAGAACTCCCCAAGTGGAAGAGAAACACCATTGCGCGGTCGAAAGTCACGCGAATGGTCTTGCTCGGAATCCCCCATTTCCCATATTCATTGATTCTGGACATATTTTTGACTTTTCTCCCTTCCCAGCTTTACGTATATATTCCAAATCGTTCATGGCCATTGATCGTGCGATGGAAAAAACAAATTGGTGGGGCCCGGGAAACAGAAACAAAGAAAATTCCAGCCTTGTTGACCCGAATGTACGAGTCTTTCGATTTTTTTTAAAATAATTCTTTTTTAATTATTTATTTATAAAATTATTCTTGCCTGAAATTTATTTTTCAATTTATTATTATTATTTTTTAACTAGCCTACGTAGAGAAACTGTAGCTGAATTTCGTAATGTGCCATAATTTTAGACGGCTTGGTTTATTTCAAATTTTACAAATCTTTAAAAATAATAAAAAATTAAAATTTTTTTTATATGCATATCTATCTAAATATTAGAATTTTCGTGAATATCATTTTAAAATTCATATTTACTTATATATTCTTGTAAAATTTTATTTTTACATTTATATTCTTTATTTAATATAATATTGATAACGTTAACTAAAAATATTTTTTAAAAAAATAAAAATTAAAAATTAATAAAATTTATTAAATGATATTATTATTTTTGAAAAGGATGATGATTAATGGATCCTGAAATCAATCTATTTTTCCACCTCTTCTATCATGTAAGGGATATTTTTATAAAAATAATATTTAAATTGAGTACAGATATAATTAACGATTTAATAAGGGTATTTACATAAAATTAAATATGTTGCAGGATATTTATGTAATTTTATTTTTTTTCTTTCGGTTACTCCTGTCTTTGTCTTTTCTTCGGAAAGTTATTTTAAGCGGGTATTCTCGAAATAATAATAATAATTATAACGATAACGATAACTGGGTTTTCTTAACTCGCTTCCTCGCTGTTGAGAGGAATTTGAGGGAGAAACGAAGAGTAGGATGGTTAAAAAGGAGCCGAACAAAGCTTGGTGGGGGGAGGCGGCCAAGTTGTGCATCAGGCCATGGTCGAAGCTTCTTACGTGGTGCTTTTGCTTGGCTTTATAAATCGTGTGCCTTTTCCCTTAACTCTCTTTTTAGATTCTTCTTTTGTTTCTGTTGTATAATTCGCTAAATATGTTATTAAAAAAAAAAAAAAAAAAAAAAAAAAAGCATTGAAAGAGGGTAAAAGGTTTTTGTTTTTGGTAGGATTATTTGGATATTACAATGATGTGATCCCTTCCATCTGTTTGGAAAGGGGGATGATATATGGTGCATGCCTGATTTTTCTTTTTCAAATTAAGATTTTATTTTTTTAATCCCCGTGATTCATCTTATTTGCATTTGGGATTTTCATAAAAAAAAATAATTTTGAATAACCCAATTTTCTCTGTTATGCGAATTGATCTTTGTTTCCTTTCTCAAAGTAAAAAAGAGAGAGCGAATTGATCTTTGTTTCTGCGGTGCATGTGGTGATTTTTAGGTTTTCTTTTTGGCGTGAAAGGATTGGGCAAAGATTTCACCCAAATTTATTAGATAAAACAGTTCATTTAACTTTTCAAATGCACCTTTTCCCTCTTGTGGAGTGATCATTGATCTATCCATGAAGTTCTTTAGCTCATGTTTTTTCTTTGATATCCTGCTTTTCTTCTTTGGAAACCAGAAGTAATTATTATTGGAGAAATCATAGCTGTCTTTGATAATATATATCTGTGTGCGCATAGTTGTCTTTGATGACTGAAAACATTTCTATATGCTTGAATTATGCAAGCATCATTACTTTTCTTTCCTACAACATACTAACCATGGGCTATGAAGGAAACAAATAGTGATAGTAAGTGTATAATGGATAGATAGGGAGGAACAGGTATTCATAATTTTCATTTAGTAGTATTAGCAGCTGTTTTGCAATTTGACGATGAGCAAATTATTAGAACCATGAATGGTGTCTTTCATGATGGCATGATGTGGTGAACGGAAAGATATATGCCCTCTCGCTTTGGGAAAACACTACAACCAGAGAAGTCCACTCTCAGGATTCCCTGTGACTTATGATTACCCTGCCTACTTATGTCAGTGGAAATTACATGCTTCGATTAATATAGAGTTTGCAAAATCTATCCCATATCCAAGCCAACACTCTACAGAACTGTTGCTTATGACATTTTTTCCCTTCTCTGGAAAATGGCTGTCTATTACATTACCAACACCAGAGATACAAAGTATGAAAAAAGTGTCTTAGTTGTGCCAAAGTCTAACCTTTGATTATTTCTTCCATTGCTTTCTGTATATTGAATGCGGCACAAATGCAATCCAGGTTCATCAATGCTTGCCATATCTCACTTGGCTTGGAAGTTTGACCTGAAACTTTATTAATTTTCTATGTTAACATGGCAAGGAATCTTCTTGTTTTGATTAAAGTATGGCTTGTAAATGGTCAATGATCTTGAATGTGGTTTCCTTCAAAGCTAGGTTCACAATTGTGGTTGTTGTTTCAGTTGGTTGAAAGGTCTTCCCTGGGTATCTAATTAACTCCTATATAAAGAACATCTACTAGTTCTTTCTATCGACAAAAGAGGCTTTGGTGTCGGGAGAAATTGTGTACGCTTCCTTTCACCTCAGCTCCAATTTGCTTGTTTGTAAATTTCCATCTACATGCCCATCTATCTTAGAGAAGCTGAAAGCTAAGCTACAAATTTGATCTTCTCAAAAAAAAAAGGCTAAAAATTTAATCTTTTCAGTAACACATGCTTTTCTGTCTGTGGTACTTGGCATGATTGACATAAGTTTTGCTATTGTAATTAGACCTTTCTTACTTCTCAAACACAAAAATTTATCAAGCTGGTCGTTCTGTTTGATTGGAATACCGTGTTTGAATGGCAGTTTGCATTTCAGAATATGACTGATTGTTTGTTTTTGCTGGTTTCACTCCATAGTTTTGCATGCAATGGTAATAAATAAATAAATAAAAAGGAGTGATTATGACATGCTTTGAAAGGTAGTATTTGTTTGTATGCAACCACTTCGATATAATCTAACCACTCCTTTGTTTGGCAGGTGAAAACTTGACACCCTTGTTCAGCATTCTTGTGTCCCTCAACAACCAACCTTGCAATGGGTGACTCTGTTCCTGATGGAGTCGAAAACCAGGAATTGGATGTGGCCAGCCGTCGTTCCTTGCATGGACAGATTGGGAACCAACAATCTGTTCACAAGGTTGGATTCCCCCCTCGGAGGAATTTCTTTAGAGAGTTCAAAGATACTTTGAAGGAAACATTGTTCGCGGATGACCCTTTTCACCCTTACAAGGATCAACCCAGATCAAGGAGGATCATATTATGCCTGCAATCCCTTTTTCCAATCCTTGAGTGGGGAAGAAACTACAACTTGAGTAAGCTGAAACGAGATCTTATTGCTGGACTGACAATTGCAAGTCTCTGCATCCCTCAAGTAACCATCTTCGTACATAATATGATTTTATGAGCAAGTTTTTTATATAATTTAACATGAGATTGGTCTTCTAACTAGGACATTGGATATGCAAAGCTTGCAAACATGGACCCACAATATGGGCTCTGTAAGTACCATAATATATACCTTTAGTTTGTAACTTCTCCAAATCATATAAACTGTTAGCTTGTTTATGCAATAACGTTTGTGATGGGTTTCTTTCTTTCTGATTATGTCAGACTCCAGTTTTGTTCCACCGCTAATTTATGCAGTAATGGGCAGCTCAAGGGACATTGCAATCGGACCGGTGGCAGTCGTGTCCCTCTTGCTCGGAACTCTTCTACAAAAGGAGGCTGATCCTGTGACAGAAAAGGAGGAATACATTCGGCTTGCATTCACAGCAACCTTTTTTGCTGGCATCACTCAAGCAGCACTGGGATTCCTGAGGTGAATATTAGCATTGACAATCTTGTTTTAGTGTCTACCATGTCTTATGTCTTCCTTAATCTCATTTCATTACTAATCTTTATATTTGCAAATCCAACTCATCTCACAAGACAACATTTTCAGATTAGGCTTCCTCATCGATTTCCTGTCTCATGCTGCCATTGTTGGATTCATGGGTGGAGCAGCCATTACAATTGCCCTTCAACAGCTAAAAGGATTTCTTGGTATAAAACATTTTACCACGAAAACTGACATAATTTCTGTTATGAAGTCTGTGTGGGGTTCTGTTCACCATGGGGTAAGTAATCTATTGGTCTCCTTTTTATTGGCTAATCATTTACTAGTCATTGCATGGTGGTACGGATAGTTCTTGATGAAATTTACCCATTTACAGTGGAACTGGGAGACGATAATGATAGGTTCAGCCTTCCTGGCATTCCTCCTTTTTACTAAATACATTGTAAGAATCTAGTTTCATTTCATATGAATATCTTGAATGATAATTAGATTACTTAGTAATGTTACTTCCTCTAGGACTCATGTTGTTTAAGACCAACAGGGAAAGAAGAGGAAGAACTTTTTCTGGGTTCCTGCAATTGCCCCATTGATCTCTGTCATTCTATCCACCTTTTTTGTGTACATAACCCATGCTGAAAAGCACGGTGTTCAGATTGTAAGTTCTTAGCTCTATGATATCCATTCAAGTGAAGACAAATAGTTGCTTCTCTCTCTCTCTCTCTCTCTCTCTCTCTCTCTCTCTCTCTCTCTCTCTCTCTCTCTCTCTCTCTCTCTCTCTTTCATTTATTTTTTCAATGAATTCTATCATTGGATCTAACTCTGATACTAACACATGAAAGGTGACACACATACACAAAGGCATCAATCCATCATCTGTTAATAAAATTCATTTTACTGGTTCGCATGCCGCGAAAGGCTTCAAAATTGGAGTGGTAGCTGCAATGATAGCTTTGACGGTATGCTAATCATAAACCTTGATCACCAGCTATGAGAGAAACATATTTGTCTTACCTAAACTAAAATGCTGTGGCCTTGTCAGGAAGCTGTTGCAATTGGGAGAACATTTGCTGCGATGAAGGACTATCAGTTGGATGGAAATAAAGAAATGGTAGCACTAGGAACCATGAACATCATGGGTTCAATGACTTCTTGCTATGTAACAACAGGTAAACATGCCTTGTTTACTCTGGAAAGATACTGAGGTGGTAAACATGAAAGCAAATTGCTGAAATTAGTGCTTCAAAAAAAAAATCTGTGGTTTTACATGCAGGCTCTTTTTCACGATCTGCTGTCAATTACATGGCTGGCTGCCAAACAACAGTCTCCAATATGGTTATGTCAACAGTAGTACTTCTTACCCTGGAACTAATCACACCTCTCTTCAAATACACCCCAAATGCCATCCTAGCATCTATCATCATATCAGCTGTGATTGGCCTAATTGACTATGAAGCTGCATTTCTTATCTGGAAGGTCGATAAATTAGACTTTGTTGCCTGTTTGGGAGCTTTCTTTGGTGTGGTCTTTGTATCGGTCGAGATTGGCCTTCTAATTGCTGTAAGAATCTGGCTACCCTTTTCAATATTTGACTGGATGGCTTTCCTATTGGAATCTAAACGCAGTTTTAATGAATTTCCACCCTACATAGGTCTCAATATCACTTGCTAAGATTCTTCTGCAAGTAACAAGGCCAAGGACAGCTTTACTTGGTAATCTTCCGGGAACTACAGTATATAGGAACATCGAACAATATCCAGAGGCTACCAAAGTTCCGGGAGTTCTGATTGTGAGGGTTGATTCTGCCATCTACTTCACCAACTCTAACTATGTCAAAGAGAGGTAATGAGTCAGCAATACCTGCTTGATGAATTTGCTCCTATTGATTCTTTTTTTAAACTCAGGGACCAATAGTTACTAATTTTATCTCCATGAAGCATATATCCATATTAAAAATGAGGTTAAATACACATATGTCTAGATTTTAGTTGGACTTCAAGAACATGCCCAATGTTTAACATGTCTTAGGGAAGTGTGAGCAAGCAAGTTTAGAAGCTTGCAGCTCAACTGAACGCTGCAGGTTGAGCCACAGGACTCATGCCCAAAAACCAGCAGCTGTGTTTCATAGATAGCTGTATACTGGAGATTGATATATACATCATTATACATGTACATACTCTGAGAGAGTTTTACACCTTAGATTCATTTCTATGTCATTATACATGTGCATACTCAGAGAGGGCTACAGATTATTAAGAATGCAGCACCAAAGCCATATCATCCAATTCTTCAGTCTAAAACTCTGTTGATTAAAGCAAGCTATAGAGTAACCTAATATTTATATTAGGCTTTGTGGAGAAGTTTAGGAAAGCAGCTAAGAAAAATTGTAACTTTCTGGTGCTACGTCCACCTGATGTTTCAGTCATGCTCTTCCAAGATGCTGCTAGTATCTGGATTGAAAATGCTACCAATTATTCATTTCATCGATACTGGCTCTTGGCTCAGAAGATATCCTTCACACAACTCCATGGACAATGTCATGCTCATTTTTATCCATTCATCATCGTTCTCCATGGATCATGCCATATTCATTTTTATCTATTCATCATCGTTCTCCATGGATCATGCCACATTCATTTTTATCTATGCATCATTTTTCTCTTAGGTATCGTATTTCCACAGATTCACCATTTCATGGGTATAGCTTCAATTTTGAGATTTGGAAACCCAGAACATCCACAAGCATGCAAAAGCCAATTCCACAAAAGTTGATCTTGATGAACAATTCTGTTGTGGCAAATGAGTAGAAAAACATGCAGTGATTTAATCTAGTGATTCTAGTGAACACACCAAAGGGATTTTAAAGTTTTAAGTGACTTCAAGTGCTTGGAGGTGCATAGAACCTCAAGCCGACACATTCCTAATGATTAAAATCATATTATGTGGTAGCTAATGGCCATTTATGAACAAATGAACAACATTGTTAAGGCTCTCCAAGTCATATCTTCTATTCCTTTGAACTTTAAATACTGACCATATCCTTGGAGACACTCACTTTCTTAAAAATTTCTGTAAATATTTCTCTGATCTCTTGTAAACTATGTTCATTTGTTATATTTCAACTAAGCTGCATTGACCTACTAATAAACTAGGATGCTGTCCGGTAGGGGATGATATTTTACATCATCCTAGCGATGTGATTATCTTGTTTAATATTGTAAAATCTCATTTAGTGATGAGAAATCTAGTAATAAATTTAGTGATAGCATCACTGCATTGTGCAATGATGCTATGACCTCGCATATCCTTGGTAATAGCACATCACCGGGTATTGATGATGTGTTAAAATTATTTTGGGATAAAAATATTCCTAGTCAATAAAAGTTCAAATAAATGTCCTTGATAATTGAAAAAAAAAATTCTCATTATCATTTTAATAGCCTAATCATAATAGATGTTTATAATAATAGCAATAGTAATAGTAATAATAGTAATAATAATTACTATTACTGCTACTGTTTCTACTACTACTGTTTCTACTACTACTACTATTACTATTATTATTATTATTATATATTTTTGTGAGTTGTGAATGAAGAATGTTTAATTATTTTATAGTGTAATTATTACAGTAAAGTTATTTATGATATTTTATATATTATCATTATCATTACTCGGTGATATACCAAATATAGTAAAATTCTATTCTCAGTGATATTTCAATGATATACTAAATACAGTGATCATAGTATTTGTATATCATCCCTGTACTTATATCATCCTGGTGATCGCATTACTTCAATGATTATATCACTGGTGATGTACCAAATAGCATCTAGAAGTATCTGCCATAATAGAACTGCAGAAAATTTATAACAAGCTATGTTCTATTTCAGGATCATAAGATGGTTGAGAGATGAAGAAGAACAACTTAAAGCAAAACAACTACCAAGGATCGATTTCTTGATTGTTGAAATGTCGCGTAAGAGATCTCACCTTGTTCCATATTTTTCAGTACTAGTCTTCCAAATTGCAAGTCATTCACTACTCGATCCTTTTTGCAGCGGTGACTGACATTGACACCAGTGGCATCCACGCCTTCGAAGAGTTGCACAAGAGCCTTCAAAAGCGCAGCATTCAGGTTATAACAAAACTCTCCTACCATACAACCATATCTCAAATAATAGCAGACATTAGTAAAGGGAAAAGATTGGAAGCATATCTTACAAGTCAATATTATGTTTTCCTTCAGCTTGTTCTTGCCAATCCTGGGCCTGTGGTGATCGACAAGCTCCACCTGGCCGAGTTCACAGGGCTCATAGGCCAGGACAAGATTTTCTTGACAGTAGGAGAGGCTGTGATGACTTGTGCTCCAAAGGCAAGAGAAGAGGTATGAAGGGAAGAAAAAACCTAGTTAGCTTTGAGATCAAACAACCGAGTAAGCTACTAAGTGAAAGAGCTTCTCACTTGTAATGAAGAGAATGAGTGCAATGGATCCTATATCGGATGGTATAGTGTAATAGGCTCTATAATTAAGCAGGGCATGCCGGGGAAAAGCAGAGGCAGGAATGAGTGGGGTTGATGTCAATGTAAACCAATTCAAATTATTGAGTGGAGTACAAAAGAAAACATTTGTGGATTGCGCACTCACTAAAGCTTTGAGCCGTCTTGGATAAGATTGAAGATGAAGTTCCAGATATGCCCCTTATCCTGTTTCTCTTGTGAATAAGAGATCTTATAATCTAAATGAGGCAAAATAAGGCAAAATTATTAGGTGTTAGACACCAATAAATGGATTTGATTGAATATGAAGTTCTAGATATGTCCCTTGTCCTGTTTCTCTTGTAAATAAGATATCTTATTATTGGCATCGAATCCCTTCTTCCGATCGGGTAGAGCTACGGGTTTGCTAGACTGCTTCCTGGTTCACCTGCAAAACAGATTTCTTGCCGGAGATGCTCCGGCGGGGGACATTCCGATGTCTATGTCAGTGGCGGGCTCTAGCCACAGAATGAGGAAGACAGAGAAGGAAAAAGTTCTGATATAATCAAGGGTGTCCAGTCTCTTATCTCCAGCATTCCCTCTTATCATTATTTATAAGGAGTTGTCCCGTTTACGGTTTTCCTTCTCCCCCGGCAGTTACGATCAGGGAGTTATTTTCTTTCCCTTAATCAAGGATCATGGGTGATTACCGGGACGGTTTCGGCGGCCAGGCCAGGCGCTGCCGCTGGAATTACGTGCCATGGTCACGCCGGAGATAATCGAGGATAACCGTTGCTTTCCATGTTTCATAGAGATTCGAGGTGGATCAGATGTGTCTTTGGCGTGAGTCATAGACTCGATCCTTATCGTAGGCCGAAGACTGTGTCTTCGGCATAGATCGAAGATTTTGTCATCGGAAGTCGTATTCTGGTCCAAGCTGAGGACTTGGTCTTCAGAAGCTGTGGACTTGTCGAGAGCTTTTGTTTGCCCGTGGTTATTCGGTTTTTTCCGGATACCCGGGCCTGACGTTCATGATTCGGAGAGAAATGTCTTCGGCTGGTGGTCTTCGGCCGGTCAAATCGGCGGCTGGCCCGTGCCTGGGCTGACATATCCCAACAGTTGTCCCCCTACTCTCAGTCTTCAGAACGAAGATTTGCCTTGAAGAGTGAGAGTATTTGTCATTTTCCTCCTGGGAGGTGGTGCAGTGGATGATTATAAAAATCTCTGATTGAGCCATCTCCCATAACTACCGGCTGATTCGAAAATCTGGTGATGGATAGCTGTCAGTCTTTGATTGAAGGGTGGAAAAGGAGTGGGCGTGCCTGGGACAGTCCCTCCTTTTTCCGCAATGCGATGGTTCACCCAATCTTTTAGTTGAGATTTAGATGGCGGTCGTGGTTCTTCCCCACCCTTGGATGAAGAATATGCTCCACCTTGGCCATTGATTCATATGGGTTAAAACCTTTGATTCACTCTGCATCAAATCAATTTATGGCCGCAGCTGTCTCGAGCATCCATGATGGGTCTCTGTAGATGATTCCGTTTTTCGAGGTGCTGTCTTGGACTTTTTCCGTCTCTTTTCGAGAAGGAGGAGTCTCAGTGGGGAAGCTTCTTCAACCTCGCACTCCCAATCCTAGTCCAGCTTTCTTTGTTCTCAACCATTGACTTTTTCTGTAGGTAGAATCTTCCTTCTGCCTCCTTGTCTCATTCTTTTGTCATGGCCGAATCCGTAGGAAGACAAAAGGGACAAGTTGGGCCTTCGGGTGTCAGTGACGTAGTGAGTCTGGAGTCGATTCCCAGTTCTATTTCTCAAGGAAGGATTACTTATCTTCAAGAACGTTATCACGTTCCAGAGGGATTTCCTCTAATCCTCCCTACCTCCGAGGAATGAGTGAACAAAGCACCGACCGGATATCTAGCTGTGTACGAAGACTATCTGAAGGCCGGCCTTCGATTTTTTCTGCACCCGTTCTTCATTAAAATCTTTTGTTTGTATCAAGTAGTGCCTGCACAGTTGACTCCGAATAGTATTCGGAACATCTGTGGCTTTTTGATCTGGTGCCAGATAGCGAATATAGAGCCCAGAACTAACTTATTTAATGCCCTTTTCGTACTCAAAAAGGATTTCCATGGTAGTAGATGGTGGGTGATTGGCCCTCGACTGGGTCGTAAGATTATCAAGGATATGTCCAGCGCCATTCATGGGTGGAAACTTGTTTTTGTTTTTGTGTTGTCTGTCGACTCATGGGATTTTGGCAGCGATTGGAGAGAACCGCATCTAACCGCCAATGATGGAAAGAAGGTCTTAGTGGCCGATCAGTTCAATTATGATTTACTGACTGATTCGGAGGTTGTTCCCATCAGCGAGTTGTTGGAGGAGAGGAATCTCCATCTTGCAGGGATTAGCAAGTTCCCTGTGCTAGGTATACTGACGAAAATTTCTACCGCTTTCTTTTCTATTCTTGCCATAATTTGGTCCACATTGAGGTGTTTTCCTGTTCGCAGGTGGAGGGATGAAGCCTAGCTTGAGTTGGCTCCGTCAAACTTCCGAGAAGAGGGTAGCTCAGGCCCCTCTTACAAGATCAGTAGTCTGAAAGAGGGCCCGAAGAGAGGGTCCTGAGGGAGACCGGGAAACTTCATCCTCCCGGGGGACCTCCGGGGAAGATGTGGCGCCGACGGGGGGGGGGTCCCAATAGGACCTCATCCAGTCAAAATTTCATCGGCGGACACTTCTCCGGTCCGTACGAGGGAGAGCCCGCCTCAGAGGGCAGGTGTGCCGTCGTCTTGCCCCTGCAACTGATAGGGGTAAGACGCCACAAGTCGAGGGAGAGTTTGCATGTGAAGCTTCTCCCACCGGGAGCCGTCCTACTGATTCTTCGGAGTTTTCTCCTATGGGGGGATTGTTGGTTCCCGTCGTGGCCAGGCAAGTGTTGAAGAGCACATTGCTGCCTCACGATTTGGCAGTTATCCGAGGCCGAAGCCTCGCTAGGGTGTTTGATTCTGTATTTTCTTCCTTGCAACAGGTAAGGTTCCCGCCACTCCTCTTCCATTCCAGGGATTAACCGACTCATTATCTCACATTGTCGATGTACCTGGTCTATGACGTCACCTTCCTGGAGGAAGGCTTGGGAAATGTCGACAACCTCATCCACAGCCTCAAAGAGGAACTCTATACGGCCAAAGCTGCAAAAGAGGTGGCCGAGGAGCTGAGGCAGTCCATGGAAAACCATCTCGCTCACACGGATGCGGAAGTTCGCGGATTGAGGGGCGAGTTGCAAAGTGCCCAGTCGATAATTGCGGAGCAGAGGGCAGGGTTAAGGAAAAGCTGGAAACAGATCGAGTCCTTGGAACAATCTGCCTAGGAGAATCAGGAAAGATTGGAGGGTCAAACCAAGGCAGCTGAAGAGGTTGCCAGGAGGGCTGAAGAGCTGGCCTTGGAGTCCGAGGAGGCCAAGAAAGAGTCCACGTCTCTGAGGAAGCGGGCACGTGATGCCGTGGTGGATTTCAAAAGGTCTTCACAATTCCAGGAGGAGATGAATGAGACAACCCTGTATGGTTATCGGCATGTCTTCAATGATGGACTTTCCAAGGTCAAAGGGGCCTTCCCACATCTTGATCTTTCTGGCATCACTGCTTTCAGTATAGTCGAAGAAGAAGAGGAGGTCAAGGCCATAGAAGAGGCTGTAGAGGTATCGAGCCCGAGGGAAGAGATCCCGATCATAGTTGAAGACATTGGTGCGGCTTTGGTGCAAGCCAAAGGGGCCGACAGGGCTGAAGAGTTGCCGCGCTTGGGAGAGGAGGCTCCTGCCTCAGTAGAAGGCCTGGAGGTGGTTCCAACTCTAACCTTGACCCCGGAGGGGGTTTAGTTTGGGGAGGAAGTCCAAGTTGAAGGCTCTCCAGTCTCAGCCCAAGCCGATGAAGCCCTTACTGCACAGATCGACAGGCTGCTTCAATCATGTGGTGTAGGGTCCCCTCCTCCTGATGTTTAGGAATTGGGGTAGCCCTAGATCTTGTATCTCCTCTTTACATTTTTTTTTCAAGGTGTAATTAACGAATTTATGAATTTCCAAGTGGCTTCTCAAACTTTTAAGTAGTTTTCAGAGCTCCCAAGTAGCTTTTGGTGTGTGTTGTGTTACATTCTTGAACATGGTTTAGGCCAGGTTGCCAGCCTTGGTGAGGGTTTGACGTTCATCGTTTCTTCTCCCTTTTGGTCGAATTTCGAAGTAGAGTCGTATTATCATTGCCGATGGCTGGCCGTAACCATAGCCAATGACTGACGGTGATTGTAGCCGATGACTGACCGTGATCGTAGCCGATGACTGGCCATGATCGTAGCCGATGACTGACCACGATCATGCCAGGATAACACCGGTCTTTCTTCATCATAAGTAATCTGGACATTCTGAAATAGACACGATGGACATGTGTCTCCTTCTCGTTGACCGTTGATTATGGGACATTAATCACGATTCTCACTTCTCGCATTGGGCACGTCGATATTCGAATAGTCGCATTCCCCTGCATCCTAGGTGCCGCCATATCTTTCCTTTCCAAAAGAGAACCATTAATGTTGCCACTATTCGATGAAGATTATTTCGAATTCGAAGCGTTGTCGACCTCCATTCCTGAGAGTGGTTACTAATGATCACGCCGCTTCCGCGCGGCCACCTGAGATTTCGAAATGTCGCTTTGACGCGTGGCATTTTTTGGTACGCCCGGGAAAAGGCGTGGAGCACGTTCTCCCTGGCCGTTAATGGATGCCAGGTTCTTATAAATAGGCCACTATCTTCCCTGCCGAAAGCCATCGTAGCACAGACTTTTCCTTCGAAAATTTTTCTCCCTTGACAAATCTACTATAATGAAGTTCAGTATTCCAGAACTCCGAAGGGCGGCGAAGAAGAGGGCCATCAGCGGTGGAGCAGGGGGCAGCCCAATGTCCTTCGGGCTAGGCGACAATGAAGGCCCGGTCGTCGATCACCTGGAAAGGAGGATTCGGGTCCTGGAGGCCCAACTGAAGGAGGCTAGGGCTCAGGTGGAAGCGGCCAATGTGGAGGTGGTGGAGGCCAAGAAGAAGATGGCGGATGCCATTATGGATTTCAAGGCATCCCCTGCCTTCAAGGAGGAGGTCGCCGGGGTGGCTCTGGATGCTTATCATCAGGGGTTCCGGGAATGTAGGGGTAAGGCCTTCAAGTTTTATGACTTGAAGGGCCTTGACAACATCAAGCCCTCAATTCCTTTCCCTAGACATAAATTTGACTCTGACTTTGAGGAGTCAGATTCGGACCCGGAGAGGAATCCCGGGGCCCCTTCATCCTCCTTCCAAGACTCCCCCCGCTGGCATGGGAAAGGGCCAGCGGGCGGTTATTGAATGTGCTTCCCAAGTTCCTGCAATCTCTTTTTCTTCTTCTTCTTCTTCTTCTTCTTTTTTTTTTTTGTAAAAAAACTTAGAAAAGAAATGAAATATGTTAACTTTTCTGACCTTTTCCCGCGTCTCCATTATGATTTGTTGAATTATAGTATGCCAAGAGCGTAGACTTCTCAGACCACTTGTGATCCACAAAGGAGAGATGAGATTGGCTAGGTTGGCTCATGCACGTTTTGTTACTGACAGGAAGGACAACATAGGTCCGTTCAAGCACGTTTTTGGATTTACCGTTGGGTAGGGCGTCTATGCCATCCCAATGCATTTCTGTTGTGATCAAGGTAGGCTATTCAAGCCCATCCCGGTGCGTCTTCGGATCTTCCGTAGGGTAGGTTACGAAAATCATCCCTGCTCCTTCTTTAGTATAAGGTAGGCTGATTAGGCCCGTCCCAGAACGTCCTCGAATTTTTCATAGGGTAGGTTACTTGAACCATCCCTGTGCCTTTGATCTTTTTGGTGATCCGATGGGGCCATCCGTTGCGCTCGTCGGACATGCCGATAAGGTAAGTGGATCAGACTCTCCTTTGCGCCATTGGCAGATTGTTCAGATCGTGTCATTCAAGCTGTTGTCGTTTTGTTGATGTAATAGATCGTTTAGAGTTGGGCAAGTTTGCAAAAAAAAACTTGGGGGGTCAGTTTATTGATAGTATTTGCGAAGGTTTTGTACATTCCATGGCCAGGATAGATTTCTCCTTCTAAAGTCTTGAGCCGATATGTCCCTGGACGTACGACTTCTTCAACCAGGTATGGACCTTCCCAATTGGGAGAAAGTTTATCCTGTTCTATTGGCCTGGAAATTTCTGTTCTTCGCAACACCATGTCTTCGATTCGGAAAACTTGCTCCTTTACTCTGGAATTATAGTACTTGGCAACTTTTTGCTGGTATGTCGCCATTTTCAGTTGAGCTTGGAGCCTAGTGCTTGGTAACAGATCCAAATCAACCCTCCTGCAATCGGAGTTTTCAGGCTCTTCATATCTGTCGATTCTCAAAGACTGGAGGGAGACCTCGATAAGGAGAACGGCTTCGGTACCGTATGCTAGGTTGAACGGAGACTCGTTGGTGGCCGTTCTTGGGATAGTTTTATATGCCCAGAGAACGGACGTCAGCTCTTCGGCCCATAGTCCTTTGGCAGCATTCAACCTTGTCTTCAGACTATGAAGAATGGTCCGATTAGTTACTTCGGCTTCTCCGTTGGACTGCGGATAGGCAACGGAAGTTAGCCTGTGTTGTATGTGGTACCGAGCACAGAAGTCTCCGAACTTCGAATTGTCAAACTGCCTTCCATTATCAGTAATTATCGTATGTGAGATCTCGAACCGAAATATGATAAAATTTCTGACAAAATTCTTAACCTTGCCCTCCGTGATTTAGACCAGTGGTTCGGCCTCAACCCATTTTGTAAAGTAGTCGATTGCTACGAGAAGGAATTTCTTCTATCCCGATGCAGGTGGAAAAGGGCCAAGAATGTCCATTCTCCATTGGGCAAAAGGCTAGGGGGCTGTCAGCTGGGTCAGGTGACTCGTTGGTTGCCTTTGAATGTTGGCATATCTTTGGCACTGATCACACCTTTGCACGAAGTCAGCCGAGTCCTTCTGGATGGAGGGCCAATAATATCTTTGGCATATAATTTTATAAGCTGAGGACCTGCCCCCCAAGTAATCATCACATATCTCCTTATGGACCTCCCTTAAGGCGTAGTCAGTATCTGATGGCCCCAGGCATTTCAATAAAGGCTGAGAGAATGACCTTTTGTAGAGGATCCCATCCAAGATGACATACTGAGATGCCATCCAGCGGGTTTTCTTGGCCTCGGCCTTATCTTTTGGTAGTACGCTCTCGTTCAAAAACTTGACGATGGGGTCCATCCAGCTTGGTTCAGTTTCTATCTGATGCATTTTCCTAGCTTTTTCAGCTATACTTGGGGCCTCGAGGTGTTCAATGAAAGTGCGACCGAGGGATTCTAGGGCTGTAGCGGCAAGTCGAGATAACGCATCTGCCCAGGAATTCTCTGAACAGGGAACATGAATGATTTCAAAATGTTTCAGTTGTGAAGACAAGATCCGTACCTTCCCTAGGTATTGTGCCATGGTGGGATCTCTAGCTTCGTAATCCCCTTTAACCTGATTCACAATTAACTGGGAGTCCGAAAAGGCTTAAAGCCTTTGAACCCCCAAACTCTTGGCGATCTGAAGCCCTGCAAGGAGGGCTTCATATTCAGCCTGATTATTTGAAGCTCTGAAGGAGAATCGGAGTGTGTACTCTAGTAGGTGGCCATCGGGTTTGGCTAGTATGAGATCGGCTCCATATTTAGTAGAGTTGGAAGCCCCATCTACATGAAGCACCTAGACAGATTCCGTACTCTTCGGATCTCCTTCTTCGAATGGAGATGCTTCATCTTCGGTCTTCCAGGTGCATTCAGCTAGAAAATCTGAAAGCACCTAGGCCTTCATAGCCGATCGGGGCTGAAAACTAATATCAAACTCGCTTAGTTTCACGGCCCACTTGGCTATCCTCCCCGAAGTATCAGGGCATCGGAGAACGGCCTTGAGAGGCTGATATGTTAGCACCACGATGGCATGGGCGTGGAAGTAAGGCCGTAGTCACTTTGCCGTAATTACCAGAGAGTAGATCAGCTTCTGCATCTTTGAGTATCTTGTTTCAGCATCATGCAAAACTTTGCTGATGTAATAGATTGGCTTATGAGAGCCGTCCTCTTCTCTTCGGACAAGGACCGAACTGACCGCTTCGTCCGAAACGGAGAGGTATAAGTAGAGCACCTCTCCCTCTTGAGGTTTAGAAAGTAGGGGCGGGGTTTCCAAGTACTTCTTTAATTTTTCAAAGGCAGTTCGACAATCCTCGGTCCATTCGAAACCTCGAGACTGTCGAAGTACTTTGAAAATGGGAAGACACTTCTCGGCAGAACGAGAAATGAATCTACTCAAGGAGGCTATCCTTCCAGTTAATTGTTGTACCTCCTTCTTACAGGATAGGTGTCTCATGTCCTCGAGGGCTTGAATCTTTTCAGGGTTTGCTTCGATCTCTCGTATGGTTACAAGAAAACCCAGGAATTTGCCCGAAGTGACCTCGAAGGCACACTTCATGGGATTCAGCTTCATTCGGTGATGCCTCAAGGCGTTGAATGATTCTTCTAGGTCTCGGATGTGACTTTCCTTAAAGAGGCTCTTGACGATCATGTCGTCAACATAAGCTTCTAGATTTCTTCCTAGTTGCTCTTTGAATACCTTGTTGATTAGCCTTTAGAATGTTGCCCCAGCGTTCTTGAGCCCGAATGGCATCATTTTGTAACAGTATAAGCCTTTGTCGGTGGCAAAGGCTGTCTTCTCTTTATCTCGGGGGTCCATTCGAATCTAATTGTAGCCGAAGAAAGCATCCATAAAACTTAGCAGCTGATGGCCGGTGGTGGCGTCAACCAGTTGGTCAATCTTTAGGAGAGGGAAACTATCTTTTGGGCAAGCTTTATTGAGGTCTGTATAGTCGATGCAGTTTCTTCACTTGCCACTAGCTTTTTTCACCATGACCATGTTGGCCAACCAATCGGGGTAGTGGGCTTCCCGAATGAACCCTGCCTTGAGGAGCTTGTTCACCTCTTCATCTATGGCCTTTTGCCTTTCTGGGGCAAAGCTCATCTTCTTTTGTCGGACTGGCTTGTATCCAGGAGTGACCTCCAGCTGATGAGTGATCACTTCAACGGGAATTCCTGGTATGTCCGAAGCCGACCAAGCGAAGATATCAGCATTGTCTTTGAGGAAGCATATCAGCTCGGTCTTGGTTTTTTCATCTAGCATGCTTCAGATTTGCACGACCTTGGTGGGGTCTTCCTCGGTCAAGGGTACAGAAATGGTCCTCTCCATGGGCTCACTAGAATCTGTACTTGAATCTCTTGGGTCCAGGTAATCTCCATATGTAGGGTCATTGGAATGCTTGTCCTGGATCATCAGGCATTGTCATGCCACTCTCTGGTTTCCTCTAACTTCTCCAACACCATTCCTGGTGGGGAAGCGTACTAAGAGATAATAAGAAGACACTACGGTCCAAAACTTATTCAAGGCAGGCCATCCCAAAATAATGTTGTAGGCCGAGAGAGTTCGGACTACCGTGAAGTTGATTGATAGTGTCTCTTGTCGAGGTTCGGTGCCAAGAGTTACGGGTAATACTATCTCTCCCTCGGTATCAACCTGATTACCCCCGAAGCCAGTAAGTGGAATGGAGGATTTCCGTAATTGATGTCTAGTCAAACACATTTTAGAAAATGCATCGTAGATCAAGACATCAGTCGAACTTCCATTATCAACCAAGACTCATTGTACATCGAGTTGGCCATAACGGCCGAGATTGCAATGGGATCATCGTGCGAGAGCCGAACTCCTGCAAGGTCATCGTCGGAGAAGAGAATGGTGTTGTTGTCCTTGAGTCGCTTTGGGACGTCGTCTTCATCCCTTCTCCAGCTGGTAGGTCGATGTATCATCCCAACACCTCCATTGGTAGGCCTTTGATTCAGCAGTTCGGCCTCTTCGGGAGTTGGTTGGGGAACAGCAGCCTCTGATCGAGGTCCTTGGCGACCAATACACCATCCCAAATACCCCCTTTTGATAAGATCCTTAATTGCATCTCTTAGTTGGATGCAGTCTTCAGTGTTATGGCCATGGTCCTGGTGGAATCGGCAATATTTGTTCCTATTCCGCATGAAGGCATCTTCCGCACGGAAGATGATGCCTTCATGGGACGAGGCCGCTGGAGAAAGTTTTCTTTTTCAATCTCCATGAGGATTTTTTCTTGAGGGAGGTTGAGGGGGGTATAGGAGTCGAATCTTCCACCCGATGCTCTGGGCCTGGGGGGACTCCTTCGACGGTCGGTATAGTTATTGTTGTTGGAGGTTGGGGGACCTTGTCCCCTGTTGTTTTTCTTCTTTGAAGGGGGCTTCCCTTCAATCAGTCATCGGTTTGCCTCCTGCTCTTCAGCATCGGTATATTTCTGAGTCCTTGCGAGCAGCTCAGCATAGCTTTTAGGAAACTTCTTATCCAGGAAGAAGGTGAGCCTGGACGGGAGAAGGTGAGCCTGGACATGCGAAGTCCCTTCTTCAGTGCTGACATGGCCACATGCTCATTGAGATTAGGGATCTCAAGTGTGGCCGCATTAAACCTAGAGATATAGTCTCGCAGGCTTTCTCCTTCGTTCTGGTGAAGGAGGAATAGTGTATCCGTATTCCGGGAGGGTCTTGTGACAAGTCCTAAAATGCAAGACAAATAATTTTTCCAACTCGAAGAAGGAATCGATGGTACCTAGGCGTATGTTCGAGTACCACATCCAAGCCACTTTTTTTAGGGTAGCTGGGAACGCGAGACAGTACATCGCATCCGAAGCCTCCTGGATCATCATATGGGCTTTAAAACTGTCCAAGTGATCAAAAGGATCGGAGGTGCCATCATAGGGCTCCATCTGGGGAACCTAAAATGCCGAGGAGTGACTTCGGCCATGATGCGATCGGTAAAGGGCGGGCGCAGATCGCATGCCACCAAGTCGTCGTGGCCCCTTTGCTCCCGCATCCTTGCCATCTCTGATTCGATGGCCTTGAGCTTCCCGTCATAATCAGGAAGAGCCTGCTTCGGCCCTTTCTCTACGGGAGTAGAGTCTTCAGAAGAAGTTGAGGAAGCCTGCCTAGGTCTTTTCCCTCTCTGCGGGGAAGCAGTAGGCCTAGGCTCCCCTGAACTTCGACCTTCGGGGAGAAGGCCGAGGGCGGAGGGAGAGGTGTGCGGACCCCTCGCGAGGGGCTCTCTTCCTCTGAGATCTAGAACTATGTCCGGAGGTGGCCGGAGGATGAGCCACTTGGAAGGTTCTGTTATGGAAATCCTGAACCATGGCCGTGAGGTTGGCGACCTGGTCCAGGAGGGCTTCAAATTGCTGCTGTCCCATGACAATTATGGGAGGTGGGACTTCATTTTCCATAGGGGGTGTATCCCCCTGAGATGGAGCATGATTTCGACTGGTCGAGGCAATCTGAGCTTTTCCTTTTGCCATTGAGGATTCCTTTCTTCTCTTTTATCAATGGAGGGAGCTTAACGATGCGATTTGTACTCTTTCGCCTCCCCTTCCTAGTGTGCCAATCTGTTGGCGTCGAACCCCTTCTTCCGACCAGGTGGAGCTACGGGTTTGCTAGATCGCTCCCTGGTTCACCTGCAAAACAGATCCCTTACCGGAGATGCTCCGGCGGGGGACACTCTGATGCCTAAGTTAGTGGCGGACTCTAGCCACAGAATGGGGAAGACAGAGAAGGGAAAAGCTCTGATATAATCAAGAGTGTCCATCCTCTTACCTCCAGTGTTCCCTCTTACCATTATTTATAAAGAGTTGTCCCGCTTACGGTTTTCCTTCTCCCCCCAGCAGTTACGACCGGGGAGTTATTTTCTTTCCTTTAATCAGGGATCATGGGTGATTACTGGGGTGGTTCCGGCGGCCAGGCCGGGGGCGCTGCCGCTGGAATTACGCGCCATGATCATGCTGGAGATAGTCGAGGATAACCGTTGCTTGCCATGTTTCGTAGAGATTCGAGGCGGATCAGATGTCGTGTCTTTGGCGTGAGTCATGGACTCGATCCTTGTCATAGGTCGAAGACTGTGTTTTCGGCGTAGATCTAAGATCATGTCTTCGAAAGTCGTATTCTGGTCCAGGCTAAAGACTTGGTCTTCAGAAGCCGTGGACTTGTTGAGAGCTTTCGTTTGCCTGTGATTATTCGGTTTTTTCCAAATACCCGGGCCTGGCGTTCATGGTTCGGAGGGAAATGTCTTCGACCGGTGGTTTTTGGCCGGTCAAATCGGCGGTTGGCCCGTGCCTGGGCTGACATATCCCAACACTTATAATTAGGGATGGCAATTTTTACCGATTCGATAGGTACCCGATCCGATCCGACCCTAATGGAACGGGTAAAACCCGACCCGCCTAATTTATAAACGGATATGGGTTATATAAAAAAAAACCCGACTCGGGTTCGGGTCGGGTACGGGTAGTAGTATGTCCCAACCCGAACCCGATCCGTTTATATATAAAAAAGTTTATATTTATAAAATTTTAAGTAAATTGGATATGAGACGAATATATCCGACTCGACCCGACCCGTTTAGCTTTTAAATAAAGTTTTATGAGACCGGGTATACCCGACCCGATCCACACGTGATTTTTTTATACCGACCCGAGACGGGTATGGGACGGATAATTTTTTAGCGGAGAGGTATGGATTTTGGATGACCCGATCCAAACCCGATCCGTTGCCATCCCTACTTATAACCTAAATGAGGCAAAATAAGGCAAAATTATTAGGCATTAGGCACCAATAAATGGATTTGATCCGGCTCTCATCTTCATTTCTGTCACGCTTCCTCTCTCTCTCTCTCTATTTTTTTTATTTATTTTTTTATTTTTATTTTTTATTTTTTATTTAAAAGGATAACTTAAGAAAACACTAGCGCTCCATCTTATAGTTTTCTTCTTTAGATTTACAGGAATCATACATGCAAGATGTCAGAATCAATAGCCTGTAATTAAGATATCAGAATCAATAGCCTGTAATTACTCATTATGTATATAGAGTCAAGTTGGTTTCATGGCACGAAGTCAGATCACCCCAGGAATCCATCAAGCAAGCTATATGTTCTTTATTTGTCCTCTTGCTTTGTTTGTTTTTGCTTTTCCTTGTACAATTTCCTTTCTACGTAAAATATTCGCAAACTATAAGCGGGCAGCAAATAAGACGGTTACTCTAACCCGCGAACCCAATATCCAATCTAGTTTTCTAGCTGAGCTCGATGCAGAACAAACAATGAAGTGGTTAAGTATGGATCCAAAGTCAGAAACATTAAAACTTTCAAGTTAGATTAGAGGTTCTTAGACTTGAACCTTAACTAAACCTGCATGGATATCCTGTTTGTTACATACATACACATATAGATACATAATAAATAGATACATGCATACGACATGCATACATACACATGATGTTAAGTTTGTTTGTATGTCATTTAATTGTTAATTTCTTGGTATATGATATTTTATTCTATAATTTAGAAAGAGATAAAAAATAAAACATAACGATAAGTTAGAAATTGTTAGGATATTTATACTTAATAAGTAATGCATATCTTTTTAATTTTAAATTAGTCATGATTTTATAGATTATCAACAAGTGCTTTTTGCTTTTGATTTAAATTTTTTTAGTGTATATTAGATATTTCCCTGATAAACTTCTAAAATTATGGACTGTCTTATCTTAATTAATTCTTCAAGATATTGCATTTGATATCCAATGGGTACCCAAATCCTATCGCCACTTAAGCATAACTACTTGCACATTTTTGTTATCCAAATCCAACCTAATCTTTTAATGGACCAAATATGGAATAGAAATCAGACATGAAACCTAATGGATATGGGTTTGGGTTTAGCGAACGAACCCTAGCGACCAGGTAGCATCTCTAGAAGCAAGGCTTCCTTTCATGTTGCATGTCCTGTAACTAACAATATTCATGCTTTTAAACATCCCAAGCTTGTTATCCTTGAAAAAGAAGACAAGGTAGAAAGAAAGAACAAGAGATGGTGATGCCATCCCAATCTTGTCAACTAAGTTGCAGCAATTGACACCAATCTGTAGTTGGTCTGGTTGAACATGGATGCGTTCTTTGCTTGCTTTTACTCTTCTTTCCCTTTTTCTCTTTGCCACTTCCTCCTTGGACGCCCTCATGGGCTTTCTACCAATGGTGAAACATATCTCCTTCAAGAATTAACCACCTCTTCCACAGAAGAGAAGCCATCTTGAGCCTACTTTTGTACATTATATATTGGTTTCGTACATTTCTATTGCATCTGTTTGAGCACAAACAAAGGTGCCATGCCATTAATCTATCAAGGTTATCCCATTCTCAATTTCTAAACTAAGACATGAACTAGTTAAGCCTCTCCTCTCTCACAAAATTATAACTATAAAGAGAAAAGATTAGAGTATGTTGTTCAACATATTTAAAGGCCATATCACAAATAACAAAGCTAGCTGGTTTTGTATAGTACATATGTTATAGGATTTTCTGTTACCTCGTTGGAACAACCCGACCTTAGCTCAGTTGGTAGAGCGGAGGACTGTAGTTGGTAAAGGCAACAGATATCCTTAGGTCGCTGGTTCGAATCCGGCAGGTCGGATTTGTTTTATTGTTTGTCCGTCCCATAGTTTTAAATATCAGCTATCATCCAATTTTCCCAACTAAAATATTTATGATTTCACTACTTTCTGAAGTCACAATATTTTTTTTATTGTTTGTCCGTACTCACTTTTGGAATAAATAGTTTTAAATATCATCTATCATCTAATTTATCCAACTAAAATATTTATGATTTCGTTACTTTCTCAGGTCACAATATGCATGCCATGAAAGCAGCTATTTATGTTCATTGTAAATTTATAATGAAATACACACACAAGTTCAAAATAGTATTACGATATCCAAGTTTAAAATTTACAATATTCTAGTTAAAAAACTGTGACACCCATACAGAAATTATAAAATAGAAGTTTGTAATCCTTCTACCTCTACTACATATGAACTGTGGCTTGTTTTATGACTCCTAAAGTATTATTAAATTACCACGGATACTATAACATTACTTAAAATGGCCAAAACAGTATTATGACATCCAAGTTCAAAACCTACGACATCCTAGTTAAAAAATTATAATATCCATGTAAAAATTGTAAAATAGAAGTTTGTAACCCTTCTACCTATAATACATGTGAAGTCACAATATTTATGAAGTTTGTAAAATTATAATATTTATGATTTCACTACTTTCTGAAGTCACAATATTTTTTTTATTGTTTGTCCGTCTCAGACTCACTTTTGGAATAAATAGTTTTAAATATCATCTATCATCCAATTTACCCAACTAAAATATTTATGATTTCGTTACTTTCTCAGGTCACAATATGCATGCCATGAAAGCAGCTATTTATGTTCATTGTAAATTTATAATGAAATACACACACAAGTTCAAAATAGTATTACGACATCCAAGTTTAAAATTTACAATATTCTAGTTAAAAAACTGTGACACCCATGCAGAAATTATAAAATAGAAGTTTGTAATCCTTCTACCTCTACTACATGTGAACTGTGGCTTATTTTATGACTCCTAAAGTATTATTAAATTACCACGGATACTATAACATTACTTAAAATGGCCAAAACAGTATTATGACATCCAAGTTCAAAACCTACGACATCCTAGTTAAAAAATTATAATATCCATGTAAAAATTGTAAAATAGAAGTTTGTAACCCTTCTACCTATAATACATGTGAAGTCACAATATTTATGAAGTTTGTAAAATTATAATATTTATGATTTCACTACTTTCTGAAGTCACAATATTTTTTTTATTGTTTGTCCGTCTCAGACTCACTTTTGGAATAAATAGTTTTAAATATCATCTATCATCCAATTTATCCAACTAAAATATTTATGATTTCGTTACTTTCTCAGGTCACAATATGCATGCCATGAAAGCAGCTATTTATGTTCATTGTAAATTTATAATGAAATGCACACACAAGTTCAAAATAGTATTACGACATCCAAGTTTAAAATTTACAATATTCTAGTTAAAAAACTGACATCCATGCAGAAATTATAAAATAGAAGTTTGTAATCCTTCTACCTCTACTACATGTGAACTGTGGCTTGTTTTATGACTCCTAAAGTATTATTAAATTATCACGGATACTATAACATTACTTAAAATGGCCAAAACAGTATTATGACATCCAAGTTCAAAACCTACGACATCCTAGTTAAAAAATTATAATATCCATGTAAAAATTGTAAAATAGAAGTTTGTAACCCTTCTACCTATAATACATGTGAACTGTGGCTTGTTTTATGACTCCCAAAGTGTCATAAAATTACCACGAATGCTATAACATTATTCAATATGGCCAAAACAGTATTATAATATCCAAGTTCAAAATCTACGACATCCTAGTTAAAAAACTAGGATACCCTGTAGAAATTATAAAATAGAAGTTTGTAACCCCTTTACCTCTAATACATGTAAATCCTGGCTTGTTTTATGACTCTTAAAATATCATAAAATTACTACGAATGCTATAATATTACTCAAAATGGCAAAACAGTATTACGATATCCAAGTTCAAAATCTATGATACCCTAGTTAAAAAACTGCGATATCCATGTAGAAATTATAAAATAGAAGTTTATAACCCCTTTACCTCTAATACATGTAAACCGTAGCTTGTTTTATGACTTTCAGAGTATCATAAAATTGCCACGAATGCTATAACATTACTCAAAATGACCAAAATAGTATTACGACATCCAAGTTCAAAATCTACGACATCCTAGTTAAAAAACTATGACATCCATGTAGAAATTATAAAATAGAAGTTTGTAACCCCTCTACCTCTAATACATGTGAACCGTGGCTTATTTTATGATTTCCAGAGTATCATAAAATTTATTGTTTATAATTTATTGCTTGACTTACATTTATGTTTTACTTATGTTTCAGGTGATCTTGTAATGGTTCGGTTACCTAGAGTAAAGGCTTCATAATTATTTAAAAATCATTGCTAGCCAGCAGTGTATGTTAAACAAGTTTGGAAAATGGGTTTTTCTAGTATTGATTTAGAATCATCCAGAAAACTCCTTTCAATGCGTTTGTTGACATGCAACCGTTTATTGTCGACAGTCATCTATTAGCTGAAATTATTAGATGCTACAAGGGAGGTGACAAGTTTATTTTTTGTGACAAGAAACTTACATTCAATGTTGAAGACGTGGCCCTGATTTTGGGTCTGCCATGCCACAAAAAAAAAGATTGCAATGGAAGATCAAGATAAGAAGGGTCGGTTATTCAGATGATTTGGAAGGAAATTAAATCTATAGAATAAGGGGCTGGAGAAGTTAATAGCCCAAGTACATTCATCAAACTTATAAGAGGATGTCGAGGACACTATGAGATTATGGATTGCATATATGTTCACAATTGTTACCCAGGTGGCTATCCAAGAAGGGGGTGAATTGGGAATTTTAAAAATTTAAACAAATAATATGCAATTAAAAATCCCTATTAAAGTGTTAGGTGTTGTGGTAGATTAATAATTTGCAAAAGCTAAATAAGAATGAAAAAGCACAACACAAACATACAAGATTTATAGTGGTTCGGAGCAACCTAGCTCCTACGTCCACTATCCAAGATACCACTTAGAATTTTCACTATATTCATACCCGAATACAGTAGGATTGTTTTACAGGATCACAATCCAAAGCCTCTATACTTTGGTTTTAACGGGATTACCAAAGAAAATCCAACACCCTTTGATTTTAAACAGGATCACCAAAGAAACCCAACTTGGTTTTCATAGGATCACCAAGAACCTAACTTGGTTTTACCAGGATCACCAAGAATCCAACACTTGGTTTTTATCAAAGGCTCACCAAGAACCTATTTAGTTTTTCAAACGGGCTCACCAATAATCCAAACAATTCAAAAATGAATTGAAATAAATGCAACAATAAATGATAAAGTCAATTTATTGGATAGTTGCCGGTGTAGCTTGATAGAAGTCCACTTGAATGTGCTTCAAGGCACTTTAACTACTTCAGTGGCTTCTTTCCAAATTGCTTTAAGCTTCAGATCAAAGTTGGTAAAGACTTGAAGACTGACTTGAATGCTCTTTCTGCTCTCTTCTTATTGGTAGGTAGGATATTCAATAAAGCTTTCAAAACTTTGAGGAACTCACTAATTACTTCTTCAAGTTCAAAACCCTCAAATATAAGGTCTTCCATCACTCCGAGGCAGTTTGAGATGTTGTAGACCGTTAACGTTGGGATGTGACACATAACCATTGGAGCACTTTTTAGCATTCAAAAAGAAATTCTGGAACTAGCTGTTATGTACTTGAAAGCGATATTCGAGTCGGCTCAGATTCCTTCGAGTCAGCTCGGATCCTTCGAGTTGATAGGTCGAGTTGCCAGTTCTTCAATGTAATCGGCTCTTTGTCTCAGGGTGCAAAACTTCACTCTAGACGGGTCGACTCTTTTTAGCTCGGGTCAGCTCGAACTTATATCTTTGAAAATCTTGAACTCGAGGAGTCAGCTATCTTGAACTTTGGTCGGCTCTTATTCTCAGGTTCTAAAATCTTTACTCTAGAAGAGTCAACGCATTGCAGTTCGGGTCAGCTCGCTTTCTCAGATCTTCAAAATTTGTTCTGGTAGAGTCGGCTCTTTGAGGTTCGGGTCGGCTCACCTGGCTGTTCTCAGAAAATTTCAAAAACTGGACTCTGAAAAAGTCGGCTCGAACTTATTCCAATCAACTCATATTTACTAGAGTCGGCTCGGATTGCTGCATACCAGAATCCTTGATGCGTGCCAAGAGGTGGAGTCGGCTCTTCATTGTGCTAGGTCGGCTCGAGTGACTTCTTCAGGATTTTTATAATTGAACTTCAAGAAGACTCTCACCAACTCTCTTAAACTTTTCATGCAAACCAACTCAAAATAAATTTAAGGCGCACACACACTCATATAGAAGTAACCATTTTTATAGATTTTTTTTTAACTTTTTCATTGGGTTCTTCTTTATAAGATAAGATTGCAACACAACTCAAAACAAGAAGTAAAGATGTAGGAGTTGAAGTTTGAATAAATAAGTCATCCTACAAAAACTTGTAAGCCACTTGAAGAGTTGTTAGAAATATATGTGCATGCTCCAATGTTTGGTTATCATCAAAATCACTTATGGGGTCAACAACAATATTCTTGTATCCAAAGTCAAATCAATCTTGTCCAAGATATATCATCCATTACTTGGATGATTTATCCCAACTAGGTCAACTCGACTGGGCTTTCACAATAAGGGAGTTGACTCTTATGTCACTCCCAGATGCTGCTTTTTTGCTTGAGATCCGAGGAGCTAGCCCTAATCAAGAGAAGTGACAAGGTTAGGAGGCAGCCAACCCTGTATGGGTGTACAGCTGCTCTGGTGCTAAGTATCATTAATATGCAGTAAAAGTATAATTACATTTATTTTAAATTTTTTATATATTTAACGTACATGATTATTATGTACAGGTTTGGTTCCTCGAGCATAGTACCTTAAGAGTCCCAGCATATCCAAATAAACTACCTAGGCTATTAAAATGGTATGACAGCCATGTGAAGATAAAGATTGTTCAGCTTATGAACTTGTAGCCTCCAGAGTTGGTAAATAAAGATATTTTTTCATTACAACATTAATGAACTATATATCATTATGATTAATATAAAGTTATTTTGTCATTATTCTTGGCTTGCAAGTGGAGGGAGCTATTGAGCCTACGATAATGGAATAGTGGCTTCTCATTAAAGAAACATTAATAGCAACATCCCCCAAAAAAGAAAAAAGTTATGAAAGTTGTGCACAGGTGAGGGCTGAAGTTGAAGAGATAAAGAAGAGGCTTGCGATAGTTGAAACCCTCCTTAGTTCATTGAGAAATAAAGATACCAATGCCACTAAAGAAGGGCACAAAGGGTTGGAGGGAGATGATATTGAGGTTGAGGTGGAAGAAATTTTAGATAAAAAATTGAAGGACACCCTTGTAAGTGAAGAAGTTGAGGGGGTGAAAGAAAAATCTCAGATTCCTTCACTTATCAAGAGGGTAAAAAAAGAACCTAGGCTGCAGAAGGCCTCTCAAATCATAGTGGATTCTGCTTTCGAAACAGGCCAACCCAAAAAAAAGATGAAGATAATGGGCACATCTCAGCCCAATGAATTAATTTTGAATCTTCAAATTGAAGATGATGAAAATTTGATCAACACATTTTTGAAAGAAAATATGAACTCATAAGTTATATCTATTTTTTTATTATGTATGCTACTTTATGGTAAAAAATGTAAAATATCTTTCATGTTTATTAATTTCAGAGAAGTCATCTACAATAATAAATTCGATGGCACTATCACTAAGAAAAATCTTTTTGATCTGCTAAACAATGACATGATAGTTAATGATGTAAGTAATGGAGTATTACATCATTTTGTTCTTAATCTTTACATATATTATGATATATTTTTTAATAATTATTATATTCATTTTTAGGATTTTATGAAATCAAGTTACTTTTAAATAATTAGTTTATATTGTATTGACAGATAATTGATGACAGGTAGGAGTTCATTACAAAGAACTGGATAGAGAATCAAGAAATATATCACAAGAATATAATTGTACCTGTAATGACCTCCGACATGTACCAAACATCAGCATCACCATATCATGAATTTGCTGGAACAGCTAGAAATATGATTTTTGATGGAGTCAGTACTGAAGATAAAAATGAATTTTGGTTTCTCTTTACCATCATAAACTCGAACAATTACCACTGGTACCTGGTAGCGGTTGACATACAAGAAAAGATGTTGATGCATCTGAATTCTATAAAATGCAATTCCAAGTACAAAGCAAATGCAATAAAGTGGCACAAGATACTAGGTCCAATGTTCCATATATTTTGTGACAATGCTGAGGTAACGAAATGATCCATGCGAGAGATTAGTGATTGCCCTTTCCAACCTGCAGGATCAATGGACTGCGATTTATATTGCTTGAAATACATAAATTTTATTGCTCGCAAGGATATGCCTGATCTTGGAATTTCACAAAAAAAGATATAAGCATGTACCGTCGCCAATTAGTAGCAAGAACTTGAGAGAGAGCTTGAATCAAAAGATTGATAGTGCTGCTAAAAATTAACATGTAAAAGCAAATTTTTTGTTATGTACTTTTTCTTTTCGATTCGTGCACTTTTGTAATATATTATACAAATTTGTAACTCAATTGTTTATATTTTAAGCATCATTCCCAAAAAAAACTTCTGTAATTCATTGAAACAGTAATGTTTTGAATATCATTGTCTTATTGCATGTAGTTTGTGTATTTTTGATGTTATGTTTACTTCTAGAATGTCAAATTTTTTCATTGCTATGATGATGGTATAAAGAAATGTTATATTTCTTGATAGGGTATCGTAGTTTCTGAACTTAGGTGTCGTAGCATTTGAACTAGGATATCATAGATTTTGAACTAGGATATCGTAGATTTTAAACTAGGATATCGTTATACTGTTCCAGGTTATTTGATTGATCCTAGAGCATCTGTGGCAATTTTTAACACTCTAGGAGTCATAAACCAAGCCAATGATGACAGGTATTATGGGTAAAAGGGATTAGAAACATTTTAATTTATGTCTTCTACATGGTTATAGCATTTGAACCAGGGTGTTGTAGGTTTTGAACTAGGATATCGTAACTTTTAAACTAAGATGTCGTAATACTGTTCTAGGTTATTTGATTGATCCTAGAGCACCCGTGAAAATTTTATCATTCTAGGAGTCATAAACCAAGCCAATGATGATAGGTATTATGGGTAGAATGGATTAGAAATATTTTAATTAATATTTTCTGCATGGTTGTAGTATTTGAACTAGGGTATCGTAGGTTTTGAACTAGGGTATTGTAACTTTTGAACTAGGGTGTCGTAATACTGTTCCAGATTATTTAATTGATCCTAGAGTACCCGTGATAATTTTTTTCACTTTAGGAGTCATAAACCAAGCCAATGATGATAGGTATTATGGGTAGAAGGGATTAGAAACATTTTAATTTATATTTTCTATATGGTTGTACTATTTAAACTAGGGTATCGTAGGTTTTGAACTAGGATGTCGTAACTTTTGAACTTTGATAACGTAATACTATTCCAAGTTATTTGATTGATCCTAGAGCACTTGTAGCAATTTTTTTCATTCTAGAAATCATAAACCAAGTCAATGATGACAGGTATTGCGGGTAGAAGGAATTAGAAACATTTTAATTTATATTTTTTGCATGGTTGTAATATTTGAACTAGGGTGTCATAGGTTTTGAACTAGGATGTTATAACTTTTGAACTAGGATGTCATAATACACAGATTCATCATAATTTTGTTATTCCTGTTTTAGTATTTGGCCACTTAAAGTAGTACTAAAATTCACATTTGAAAATAAGCAGATTCAATAACATTTCCAATACATCATATTTTAAATTTCTCCGGATAATCTAAATATACATAGGACTGTATACACACAAGACTATATGATAATTCAATATTTTATATCCTCTCCTATATTAGTTGATTGCATACATAAGCATCAAATTCATCTAAAAAAGGATCAGAAGATGGTACATTATGTTCAATTATTTGTTCTGGTACTTTCACTACAATATGGAAAGTTTACTCTTGCTAGTACTACCTCTTCTTTCATTTTGCACATGAGTGTCAGTGTAAGCCTTATCCATATTTTTTCTTGATCTCTTTGACTTCTTCTCGACTCCACTCTTAATTCTATTCTCTCATGGATGACCTTTCGTAGTAAGTTGGTCAGGATCTTGGATTAGAAGTTCCGTGCTTTATTTAGCTACACAATTAGCATCTACAGCTCTTCTGAATAATGATGAAAGATCTTCCATCACTAAATTGAATGCATCTTCAAACATGGAGGCTATCTCTGCAAGCTTCAATATCTGATGACTCATCAAAGCATATCTACGATTAATAAAATATAATATTTGTATTAGAATTTCATAACATATGATAGGTTTTCGAAAAACATAAAATAAGACATCTAATTTTAAATGATTCTTTAAGTGCGTACCATGATTTTTGCATGCTTTTATCATAAAATTGAGTGTTGCATTCGAGATTGTCGAATTGGTATTTCATAACCATGCACTATCTATTCAAGTACTTATCTAGGATATAAAATACATCATTTTGATGAAGAACCAATAAGGCATATCTACACAGGTAACATTTATATTGAATGGATCCACATTGGCATTTAACATCCTCCAGAGTTTTGTCATATAAAATCTCGTAGTTTTTTATAATCTCTTTCTTGATTCCATCAACTTCAATTCTTTCAAATGATTTAACATAATGTACATCACGATTGTCAACTTCTTTAACTAATTTGGCATTTGATGCAGCTATTTTAAGGACCTCATTTTGAATTTTTTTGAATATATGCCTTGTATATTTTCTGGCTACTTGTCTCTCAAAAGGAGAGGATGTCCTTAGGAAAGCATTTGTTTGCAATGTTTTATTATCTTCCTCATTTTCTACTTCATATATTTTCTCCAAGGCATCTTCGTACTTATTGATAAATTCCTTGAGCATAGTCTTGGAGTTTATAAACTCATCAAAGAAGTGATTGATGCTCTCGCTCCTTTATGAAGTTGACATCCCTATTCATAAATATTCAAAAAATAGAAGTATTAAAGATAAAAAGTTTGTTGAAGATTTAAAAAAAATGAACATTGATCAATTATAATGACTAACAAACCTACGAAGAATATATTTTTAAGGTAAATTGGAACTCATTTATCCCGACATTTATATATATCATTTAACCAATACACAGCCTTGCATTATACATATTTCTTTATTAAATGTGTCCACTTTTTCTCGAAAGACACTATGGTAACTGAATCATATATCACATCTTCAAACTCTATCATAAATTTAGGATTTGCAATGCAAATATGGTCAATCTTTTCAGGAATCTTCTTCAATATATGCCAAAGACAAAATCTATGTCGTGCATTGAAAAAAATATCCCTAACAGCAATCTCGATTGCCTTATCTTGGTTAGTTGTGATGGCATTAGGTGGTTGACCACCATTTGCATCTAGTCATGATTAGAATATCTATTTAAATATCTTAGTCATCTCATCTGATAACAACGCACAACCAAGTAATGTGGATTGTCCATGATGGTTGACTCCGATAAATGGACAAAAGGGCATTTGATATGTATTTATCAAATAGGTTGAGTCAAAGGTCAGTACATCATTAAAGTAAGTGCTTGCTAATCATGACCTAGGATGGATCCAGAAAACAGTCCTGAGCCGTCCATTATCATTCAGGTCCAAGGTATAAATTAAATTTGGATTTTTTACTTGCATTTGTATGAAATGGATTACCATTGACTATGCATCTCCTTCTTTTAGCTAACTCTAACATTTCCGATAGATAAAATTTTGAACATCTTTCTCTGTAAAATTTAATTATTTTCTACTCCATTTCCTTCTAGCTATGACAGAGTATATTTGACTTGTGAGAATATTCATGACATGTAAATTGTTGATCTCTGCCTTTTCTGGTATGCTGATTCTTCTATGGGACCGTAGATAACCAGGTGATGATATGGACAGCTCATGATTATATTCTAGAAAAATATTAACCAATATCCACTTACCATTTTTAGAATTTAGTCTTGCATTTATCGAAGCCTTACAATCAATTTGCCAATATCTTTAAGATTCATGGAGTTATCGATTTTTCTAGATTTTTCTTGCCTCCAACATGCCAGGTGCTTGAAGCATATTTCTTTGTTATTGTTAGACCTATTACACACTGTTGTGATTCCAAAACCTACTCTTCTTGCATATCCATTATAGAAATTGTATAAATCATTTATAGAATTGAACTCCATTCCAATTTTAGGATCAATAGACTCGTTCTCTATAATGGGGTGATAGGAGAAGGTGCATTTTTCTGAACAATATTAGCATCCTCATCCAAATGATCATCTTGAATTTTTTTCAGATTTCTAATTTCAATGCCATATATAAAAATATCTGCATTAAAAATCATAAACATTGATATATATAGTTTTAGATGACATTTTATCTATAGCATAATAAATAATGAATTATACATTGGATAGAATATGACACGATAGTGTGATAATACATGCATAGAACCAAATATTTTTAAATATAGAAATTTAAACTTATGACTTCCTAGTTAAAAGATTACGACATCCGATCATAAAACATGAAATTAAATATAGTAACCCTTACTACCTGGAGAACCTATCACTTGTGGACTGAGTTATGATTTCTAGGATGTCATAACGTGCTACAGATGGAAAAGGATGACAAATATATGCTGAAACAATATTATGACACCCCAGTTCAAATACTACGACACCCTAAGTATAAACCTAACATTCCTGCACAAAAACTTAAATTGGATATTTTGATCCTCCGTAATAGAAGTGTTTCGGTATGCATTACTGATATATAATCTCCACAATATAATAAAATTCTCATGAGAAAACTTGAGTATCAAAAACTTCGAAACATGAACAACTTGGTACAAAATAGAAAATGAAAAGTTTTATCCTCCGTCATGGGACATTTCAACTGTGCATTGGCTTGAATAAGATTGTTAGATTGTGATAAGAAGATCAGAAAGAAAAATGATTTTAAAAAAAATGATTTTTTATTGAACGACACCCTAGTTCAAAAGTTACGATATCCTAGTTTAGAAGTTTTGATATCCTAGTTAAAAGATTACGACATCCAATCATAAAACATGAAATTAAATATAGTAACTCCTACTATCTGGAGAACCTATCAATTATAGACTGAGTTATGATTCCTAGGATGTCATAACTGTTGCCCAGATATGGTGCCCAAGAGGGGGGGTGAATTGGGTATTTAAAAAATTAAAGCAATATATGTGCTGTCAAGTTTTAAGGTGAAGAATGATAGTGCTCAAATAATTGTGCAACGGAAGCAATGAAATAAATCAACAATTAAAGAGCAAAAGAAGAGCAATGCAAACACACAAGAAGTATAGTGGTTCGGTGCACCTAGCACCTACATCCACTCCCCAAGCTCCACTTGGGAATTTCCACTATAATCTTTAGATTACAGCCGACTTGTTTTACCAGGCTCACAAGTCAAAACCTTACACACTTGTTTTGGCTTCGGGCTTACAAGCAACCCTAGTTGGTTTTATCAATTGGCTCACCAACAAACCTCACTCACTTGTTTTGGCTTCGGGCTTACAAGCAACCCTAGTTGGTTTTATCAATTGGCTCACCAACAAACCTCACACTAGTTTCAAATTCCCTTGAAACTAGCTAAAGACAAAAAGGAATATGGATACAATGAATAAAATAAAACAAACTCCTTTTGAGCAATAAGAAATTCGTTGAAGCTTTTGATGGAGACTCTTCAAGCCTTTTCCCTTGGAATCTTTGGACCTCACTAAATGCCAAACACTTGAAAGTTGGATTCTTCAAAGATGGAAAGCTTTTGGCTAAGGAATCTCTTGGTTTTCTCACTCTTTTGGCTTGGAAGTGATTGAAGGCTTTGTACTTTGAATCTACACTTTTTCACTTTGTCTCCTTGTCTTTTTTGAAGTTTGGTGGAGGTTAAATACCTCATTCATGCTGAAACAACTCCACAAGACCGTTAGATTCAAAAATATGGCCGTTTATGGCCGTTAGAAATCAAATCAGAAGTTCAGAAAAACTAGCCGTTATGCCATGAGTCGACCTCATGAGTCGACCTCTGGATCAAGTGTCGACCTCATGAGTCGACCTCCAGTAAATTTTAGGCAAAAATTCAGAATACCATAGTTCTGCCAGGTTTGAATTCTCAGGCTATGAGTCGTCCTCTGGTGTCGACCTCTGGACAGGTGTTGACCTCTGGTGGTCGACCTCTGGTGCGTGCCACTGAGATTTTGCCGTGACGGCCATGCTGAACTTTTCTTCTCTTCATGAGTCGACCTCTGGTGGTCGACCTTTGACAAGGTGTCGACCTCTAGGGGTCGACCTCTGATCTGAATTTTTCTGAAACTCTTTGAGATGTGCGTGCCATGCTTGAGTTTCTTTAAGCCTTTGTTTCTTTTGTCAAATATTTCTTAACAAGAAGGTTCATTATGAGAATTTTGATCTTGTCCAAGGTAGAAGAGCTCTTTTCCAAATCATGCAAACTTAGTTTCATCATTGTACTTTTGATACTCTTTTTGAATAACCTAAGTCCTGAAACTTTATCTAGAGATGAAACATTAGTCCAAACATATACTCAACCTTTTGTTAATCATCAAAACTAAGGAGCCAAAGTCAACAATCTCCCTCTTTTTGATGATGACAAAACCTTGAGTATATATGCAATTTAGTCCAAAAGCAAAATATAGCAATGATAAAAATTTTCAAAGAATCCTTACATGCATAAAAATTTTACTTTTCATTTACTTCTTTCTTTTTGTGAAAACATTCTCATGAGTCAAAAACATAAGAAACATACTTGCTTTACTCATAAGAATCATATTTTACTTTACTACTCATAAGAAGGAGTCTCATATATACTATACTACTGGTATCATGAGTCTCATATATACTTTACTACTCCCCCTTTTTGTCAAGAATCAAAAAGTCCATTTTTATAGTGAAAGATATATTAATGAAACTTATGTTCAATTATAATGAAGTATTTAGGTGCATAAAATACATGCTCCCCCTCAATTTGTGCATTCAATATAACAAAATATTCTAACTTGAGGGTTTAAAAGGATAAATGCTAAGAGCTGGTATCAGACAGTAAAATGTCACAAAATGTCACAATATAGATAAAAAGTCACAATATAGATAAAAACAAATGTATACAGTTACAAAATTGCTTACATAGTAAGCACAAAAACACTGATATAACAGACCATACAAAGCAAACTAAGTACAACAAGTAAATCTATGAGGCTACTCCTCATCAGAAGGTATATCAAAAGATACAGGAGCCATGATCCTAGATGAGGATTTTGGAGTCCTATGTGAGGAACTCCGAGTCCTCAGAGAGGGACCAGACCTAGGGGTAGTCCTACGAGATCTATATGTCCTAGGAAAGGGCTCCATAGGTGTCCCGACTGAAGCAGTAGCAGAAGGAGTAGACGGATCAGTATGCTGAGTAGACTGAGCCGGGGTCTGCCTGCTGACTATCTCATAAGCTGTGGGATCATCAATGTCTGTCTCTGTATGCTCATCTATGTCATCCGGAATCCTAGTGATAGTATCAAAAAGTGACTCTGTAAGCTCAGTATCAACTGGCACATCTGGAGGAGCTGTACTCGGAAGATCTGTAGTTGGAGGATCAATAGCAGGGGGTATCTCTGGAATCGGATCTGCAGGTGGAACCTCAGAACTCCCTGCTCCAGGCTGATCTCCATCACTGTCACTGTATCCACTGGAGTCATCACCATCATCATCATCATCATCATGTGGAGGAGATACTGTCGGATCTGCAGTCCCTGATGGCAGTGCTAATCTCAATAGGCTGAGGATCTGTCTGAATCCTGTATCCATACTAGCTGAGAGAGCACCAATGCGCATGTCTGTGTGTGTGCGCAGATCATGTAGCTCCTGTTGTACACCAGTGATCTCTGTCCGGACCTCTGAAATATGATCAGTCACTCTCTGCTCGAAGTTCGATATCCTCACTGAAGTCCTCCGTGGTGTAGCAGTAATAGTAGGTGCTGGAGCTGATGAGGTGGTGGCGTGAATGGCTCAGGCTCTGCAGTCTCTGTCTCCGGTGCTGGGCGAGGAGGTGTACCATGATCAGTAGGCTCAGAAGGCCCTGCCTCAGCAGCTCGGATCTCATCCTCCTCATCTGGCTCCTAGCCAGACTCTCGTCGTACCCAACGGTCACTGATCAGTCGAAATCCCATCCTATGCAGGGATTTCTCTCCATAAGTATCAGTGTGCTGTAACTGACTGAAGGGTATACCGTCGAATGAGACACCATGCTCTCTGAATATCTGAGTCAGTCCCATGCCATAAGGCTGAACAAGTCTCCTGTGAGAAGCTGCCTCACCCATCTGCTGAAGCATGATCCTGGGAAGGTTGATGGGAGTCCGCTGTCTCAGGGACACCATCAACACCAGCTCACGCTCAGTGATAAAATCGAATCTCCCGCTCTTCGGAATCAAGATACGGGCGATGATATGATGCAGCACTCTCATCTCCAGTGAAAGCTGGTTAGCGGCTACTGTGGAAATACCGCTAACATCCTCACACTCTAGGATACATCTGAAGGCGTGCTCTCTATCGCTGATCGAAGTGGCAGCAGGGCCATGAAGTGGAATCCTCCAGATGCGACTGATGACCTCCGGTGTCACTGGTATCTTAATCCCTCGTACTGTAGCAGACCATCCAATGCCATCAGTGGCCATGGATCCATAAAACTCCCTGATGAGGTCTGGGTAGAATCTCTCAGACATCGTACAGAAATGAACCAGACCTGCATCTCTCAGTACATCTCCAATAAAGAAGTGATGCTGATCCCAGAATGGTATATCCACACGCCTCCCACTAGCAATGCTCTTCCGGACTAAGCTGGCTGGCACTGGTGCAGGTGGCTCTGGGGTCGGCTCACGCTCATGTCTGACCTTTCGTCGCCGCTCAGTACTACCCTGGCCTTGTTCCAATCTCCTTTTCCTTACTGCCAAGTGCTTTCTCGGACCCATGTGAAAGGAAGAGGGGTAACTTAGGGAGAAGAGCAAAGAGGTAAGGCTAAGAGGAAAGGAGAGGGAAAGTGAGGTTCACGGATTGAAAAAAAGAGGAGAAGATGAAATGTAGAGATAGGGTTTGTGAGAATGGAGAAAATCGAGAGTAAATGAAGAAAAAGTAAGAATCGGAGGAAAGAAATAAGTGTTTTCAATTGAAAAACAACCGAGATTTGAGGGTAGATAGGTGCGAAGGCTTTCGGTTGTCCAAAAACAAGAATACGGTCAAAAAGAGGGTTGATTCCAAGAAAAGCAAGAGGAGAGGAGAGGATTACCCAAAATGATGAAGGAGAAGGGTGGAAATCCACTATTTAGAGGTTTAAGGAAGTTGGAGGGGGACCACACGAAGGAGAAGTAAGAAAAAAAATGGAGAAAAAAGGCTTGCGGACGGGTTTTAAAAAAGCAGGTTTCCATTCAAGTGTCGATCTCTGAAAAATTTCAGGGGTCGACCTCAAGTGTCGACCTCCAAAACTTAGGTGTCGACCTCAAGTGTCGACCTCCGAAAATTAAAGTGTCGACCTCCAACAATTAATAAAATTCTGTAAAATAAAAAAATTGATAAAATTTAGAAAAATAACCTTTAAACATATTTGAGAATTTATAAATCATTTTTGAGGAATTTTGATGAAAATTGAAGAGTTTCAAGCAAAAGGATCAATGACTCCCAGTTCTCTTCTGATCATACAAAATCTATCTTCATTCAATGGTTTTGTGAATATATCAGCCAATTGATAATCAGTACAAATAAATTCTAACAACACATTAGAGTTTTGAACGTGATCTCTTATGAAGTGATGTCTTATTTCAATATATTTGCTTCTTGAATGTTGTACAGGATTTTTTGTTAAATTGATTGTACTAGTATTATCACATCTTATGGGTGTCTTAATTAGTTTGATGCCAAAGTCCTCGAGTTGTTGTTTGATCCATAGAATCTGAGCACAACAGCTTCCAGCTGCTATATATTCGGCTTCCGCCGTAGATAGAGCAACCGAATTCTGTTTCTTACTGCTCCATGAAATCAAATTAACTCCTAGGAATTGACAAGTTCCACTAGTACTTTTTCGATCAAGTTTACACCCAGCAAAATCAGCATCAGAATATGCAATTAATTCATATGATGACTCTCTAGAGTACCAAAGACCAATTTCGATAGACCCAGATAAGTATCTAAATATACGTTTTACAGCTAAGAGATGTGATTCTTTAGGAGCAGACTGAAAACGTGCACACATACAAACACTAAACATTATATCTGGTCTACTGGCAGTTTGATATAGCAATGAACCAATCATGCCTCTATATAATTTTTGGTCTACTGATTTACCACATTCATCTTTGTCTAATTTACATGAGGAGCTCATAGGGGTACCTATTGGTTTGGTTGTCTCCATCCCAAACTTTTTCAATATCTCCCTTGTGTACTTGGCTTGGTTGATGGAGATCCCCTCTTTGGTTTGCTTAATTTGGAGTCCGAGGAAGAAGTTGAGTTCTCCCATTATGCTCATCTCGAACTCACTCTGCATTAACTTAGCAAATTCTTGACAAAGACATTCGTTAGTAGCACCAAAAATAATATCATCTACATATATTTGTACTACTAAGAGATCATCATTTTTCTTTTTCAAAAATAATGTATTATCTACATTACCTCTAGAGAAATCATTTTTCATCAAAAATGAACTTAATCTATCATACCAAGCTCTAGGAGCTTGCTTTAAACCATACAATGCTTTATGCAATTTAAAGACATGATTAGGAAATTCATGATTTTCAAAACCAGGAGGTTGTTCAACATAAACCTCCTCTTCAATAAATCCATTTAAAAAGGCACTCTTTACATCCATTTGAAATAACTTGAAATCCATAAAACAAGCAAAAGCAAGTAAAAGTCTAATTGCTTCTAGCCTAGCAACAGGAGCAAAGGTTTCATCAAAGTCGATCCCTTATTCCTGGTTGTAGCCTTTAGCAACAAGTCTAGCTTTGTTCCTAGTTACAATACCATGTTCATCAAGTTTATTTCTAAAAATCCATTTTGTGCCAATTACAGAAACATTAAGGGGTCTTTCAGTTAAAGTCCAAACATTATTTCTTTTAAATTGATTTAGTTCATCTTGCATAGCATTAATCCAGTTACAATCTTTTTCAGCTTCTTCTATTGACTTAGGCTCTATCTGAGATACAAAAGCTAAATAATCACAAATATTTCTAATAGAAGAGCGTGTACTTACCCCCTTTGATGGATCACCAATTATTAGCTCTTTAGGGTGTCCGTGTGCATACCTCCATTCTTTAGGTAATGGTTTTGGTGAAGTTGCATTGATCTCTTGAATTTGATCTTGATTCTCTTGATCATCATCTCCTTTGGGCTCATCTTCATTGATTGTCAATTGTTTAAGCTTCTTTGTACCTGTTTCAACATCAATAGAATCTTCTTTTCTAGAAGATTTTTCGTTAGATTCATCAAACACTACATGAATTGATTCTTCAACCAGAAGAGTTCTTCTGTTGAAGACCCTGTATGCCTTGCTAGAAGTAGAGTATCCTAAAAAGATATCCTCATCTGACTTGGCATCAAATTTACTGATATTATCTTTGTCATTGTTTAATATGAAACAGCGGCAACCAAATACACGAAAATACTTGAGATTAGGTTTTCGATTTTTCCAAAGTTCATATGGTGTTTTCTTCAAAATAGGTCGAATTAAAACACGATTTAAAATGTGACAGGAAGTATTAATGGCTTCTGCCCAAAAATATCTAGGTAAATCGTTTTCGCAAAGCATTGTGCGTGCCATTTCTTCAAGAGTCCTGTTCTTTCTTTCTACCACCCCATTTTGTTGAGGTGTCCTAGGTGCAAAAAATTATGACTAATACCATTTTCATTACAAAAAGCTTCAAAATCATGATTGTCAAATTCAGTTCCATGATCACCAAAGAAATAATAGTGAGATCTTTTTCGTTTGAAACCCTTTTATGAAATTTAACAAAAGCTGAAAATGTTTCATCTTTATGAGCTAAAAATATCACCCAAGTAAATCGTGAGTAATCATCTACAATTACTAGCCCATATTTTTTACCTCCCAAACTAGTTGTTCTGGTTGGTCCAAAGAGGTCCATATGCAATAATTCAAGGGGTCTAGTAGTAGATACTACTCCTTTAGGTTTGAAAGTAGATTTAGTTTGTTTTCCAAATTGACATGCAGTACAAATCTTATCTTTTTCAAATGTGAGTTTTGGCAATTCTTTTACAAGATTCTTTTTGCTTAATTTTGAAATCAACTGCATACTAGCATGTCCTAGCCTACGATGCCAAAGCCAACTAGTTTCACTTGCCTTGGCTTCCTTAGCCACTAGGCATTGACCACTTTCCATGGCTAGATCATCAAGATCAACCATGTAAATGTTTCCATGCCTAAGACCAGTGAACTTGATGCCATCGACATCTAGACTAGATACCATGCACAAAGATGATTCAAAAATTACTTTAAAACCCTTATCACAAAACTGACTAATGCTAAAAAGATTATGCTTCAAGCCATCAACAAATAATACATTATCTACATAAGCATTAGGGGTGATATGGATTTTACCAATTCCGACGATTTTGCCTTTTCCATTATCACCAAAAGTAACATTTTCACCATCAATAGTAGCTAGTGATGAGAATTGCTTCACATCCCCAGTCATGTGCCTTGAGCAACCACTATCCAGATACCACATTCTTCTTTTATTTTTGGTTGCAAGGCACACCTGCAAAAAATTGATCAAGTTGAAACTTTAGGTACCCAAGTCATCTTGGGTCCTTTAGGGTTAGTCAAATTGGTTCCTTTTGGAACCCAAATCTTTTTAAAGGTATTTAATTTTCTTTTATTACAAACATATGATTTATGACCTAATTTACCACATGTATAGCAGGTAATATTAGAAGATGCAGGTATGAAAAAGTTCTTGTAAAGTTTTTGCTGATTGTGTGGCTTAAATCCAAGTCCAGCTTTGTTAAACACTGCATGTTGACTATTTAAAAGCATATTTAGTTTTTCTGAACTAAAAGTAAACTTTTCTACAAAAGGTTTTATTTTTTCTAACTCTTCCTTGTAATTCTTGTTTTGAAGCAATAGTTCTTTATTTTGTTTTTCAATGTTCTCATTAGTTTTAAGACTTCTATTATTTTTCAAAGAATCATTTTCTTTTAAAAGATTATTCTTATCATTTGTTAAAGTCTTTACATGTTCAGTTAATTTCTTGTTTTCTTGAATTAAATTTTCAATTTCAGTTGAAAACTTTTCTGAATTTTTTGTAAGCTCAGAATTTTGCTTTCATAATTTCTTATTTTTCAATTTTAATTTTTCATATTCAATAACTAAGTCATTAAAAGCATCATGCAATTCATTGAAAGTAAATACAGTTTCAGGTTCAGAATTTACCTCATTATCTTCATTGGCCATGAAACATAAGTTGGCGACTACCTGCTGCTCTTCTTCACTGCTGGAGTCCTCACTCTCACTCCAGGTAGCCATCATGGCTTTCTTTCTCAACATCCTTCAACTCTTTTTAAGCAAAGGGCAATCCGTTTTGTAATGTCCAGGCTTCTTGCACTCGAAGCAGATGGGTGGATCCCTTTCTTTCTCTTTCTCTTTCTCCTTGTTGTGATCACCTTTTTGTGGCCTTTTCTTGTAGAAGCCCTTCTTCTTTCTCATGAATCTTTTGAATTTTCTTGTAATGAGGGCTGTCTCATCATCATCAGCTTCTTCTTCTGATTCATCACTTGACTCTTCTTTTGTAGTAGACTTGAAGGCTATGGCTTTCTTTTTCTTGTCATTGTCCACTGTCTTCTGCTTTAGTGAAAGCTCGTAAGTCATCAGTGATCCAAGAAGCTGCTCGAGAGGTAGAGTATTGACATCCTTGGCTTCTTCTATGGCTATTACTTTCGCATCCCATGAAGCCGGAAGAGACCTGAGGAGTTTGTTAACCAGTTCACCATTAGATATAATTTTTCCCAAACTCCTCATACCATTTACTATATTGGTAAATCTAGTGTACATTTCACTTATACTTTCAGTTGGTTCCATCATGAACATCTCATACGTATGAATGAGCATGTTCACCTTTGTGGTCTTCACTTGGTGTGTACCCTCATGGGTAACCTCAAGTATATCCCAAATTTCTTTGGCGGAAATATAATTTGATATTCTGTTGAATTCACTAGGATCAAGTGCACAGAATAACAAATTCATCGCCTTAGCATTTAACTCAGCCTGTTTGATGTCATTGTCATCCCATTCTTCTTCAGATTTTGGGGTGATAATGCCATTAACCAAGTGAGTAGGCTGATGAGGCCCTTTAGTGATTACTCTCCATATATGATAATCTACAGCTTGTAAATAAATACGTATACGAGTTTTCCAGTATGTGTAGTTTGTGCCATTAAAGAAAGGAGGGCGATTTGATGCTTGTCCTTCAACTATACCCATTCCAATTGGGGCGGTCATGATCTTTCACTCAAGATCGTTGGACCTACAAGAGAGTACCGGTGCTCTGATACCACTTGTTGCCCAGATATGGTGCCCAAGAAGGGGGGTGAATTGGGTATTTAAAAAATTAAAGCAATATATGTGCTGTCAAGTTTTAAGGTGAAGAGTGATAGTGCTCAAATAATTGTGCAACGGAAGCAATGAAATAAATCAACAATTAAAGAGCAAAAGAAGAGCAATGCAAACACACAAGAAGTATAGTAGTTCGGTGCACCTAGCACCTACATCCACTCCCCAAGCTCCACTTGGGAATTTTCACTATAATCTTTAGATTACAGCCGACTTATTTTACCAGGCTCACAAGTCAAAACCTTACACACTTGTTTTGGCTTCGGGCTTACAAGCAACCCTAGTTGGTTTTATCAATTGGCTCACCAACAAACCTCACTCACTTATTTTGGCTTCGGGCTTACAAGCAACCCTAGTTGGTTTTATCAATTGGCTCACCAACAAACCTCACACTAGTTTCAAATTCCCTTGAAACTAGCTAAAGACAAAAAGGAATATGGATACAATGAATAAAATAAAACAAACTCCTTTTGAGCAATAAGAAATTCGTTGAAGCTCTTGATGGAGACTCTTCAAGCCTTTTCCCTTGGAATCTTTGGACCTCACTAAATGCCAAACACTTGAAAGTTGGATTCCTCAAAGATGGAAAGCTTTTGGCTAAGGAATCTCTTGGTTTTCTCACTCTTTTGGCTTGGAAGTGATTGAAGGCTTTGTACTTTGAATCTACACTTTTCCACTTTGTCTCCTTGTCTTTTTTGAAGTTTGGTGGAGGTTAAATACCTCATTCATGCTGAAACAACTCCACAAGACCGTTAGATTCAAAAATATGGCCGTTTATGGCCGTTAGAAATCAAATCAGAAGTTCAGAAAAACTAGCCGTTATGCCATGAGTCGACCTCATGAGTCGACCTCTGGATCAAGTGTCGACCTCATGAGTCGACCTCCAGTAAATTTTAGGCAAAAATTCAGAATACCATAGTTCTGCCAGGTTTGAATTCTCAGGCTATGAGTCGTCCTCTGGTGTCGACCTCTGGACAGGTGTTGACCTCTGGTGGTCGACCTCTGGTGCGTGCCACTGAGATTTTGCCGTGCCGGCCATGCTGAACTTTTCTTCTCTTCATGAGTCGACCTCTGGTGGTCGACCTTTGACAAGGTGTCGACCTCTGGGGGTCGACCTCTGATCTGAATTTTTCTGAAACTCTTTGAGATGTGCGTGCCATGCTTGAGTTTCTTTAAGCCTTTGTTTCTTTTATCAAATATTTCTTAACAAGAAGGTCCATTATGAGAATTTTGATCTTGTCCAAGGTAGAAGAGCTCTTTTCCAAATCATGCAAACTTAGTTTCATCATTGTACTTTTGATACTCTTTTTGAATAACCTAAGTCCTGAAACTTTATCTAGAGATGAAACATTAGTCCAAACATATACTCAACCTTTTGTTAATCATCAAAACTAAGGAGCCAAAGTCAACAATAACATGCTATGGATGCAAAAGGATGATAAATATATACTGAAACAGTATTATGACATCCTAGTTTAAATACTACGACATCCTAATTATAAACCTAACATTCCTGCACAAAAAACTTAAATCGGATATTTTGATCCTCTATAACAGAAGTGTTTTTGTATGCATTGCTGATATATGATACCCACAATGTAATAAAATTTTTCAGAGAAAACTTGAGTATCAAAAACTTCGAAATATGAACAACTCGGTACAAAATAAAAAATGAAAGGTTTTATCCTCCATCATGGGACATTTCAACCATGCATTGGCTTGAATAAGATTATCAGATTATGATAAAAAGACTAGGAAGAAAAAAAAAATTAAAAAATGAGTTTTTATTGAATGGTACCCTAGTTCAGAAGTTACGATATCCTAGTTAAAAGATTACGACACCCGATTATAAAACATAAAATTAAATATAGTAACCCCTACTACCTGGAGAACCTATCACTTGTGTACTGAGTTATGACTCTTAGGATTCCATAACATGCTACGGATGCAAAAGAATGACAAATATATGCTGAAACAGTATTACGACACTCCAGTTCAAACACTACGACATCCTAGTTATAAACCTAACATTCTTACACAAAAACTTAAACCGAATATTTTGATCCTCCATAATAGAAGTATTTTGGTATGCATTGTTGATATATGGTACTACAATGTAATAAAATTCTTCTGAGAAAACTTGAGAATCAAAAATTTTGAAACATGAACAACTCGGTACAAAACAGAAAAGGAAAGCTTTTATCCTCCGTCATAAGATATTTCAAGCGTGCATTGGTTTGAATAAGATTGTCAGAATATGATGAAAAGACCAGGAAGAAAAATGATTTCAAAAAGAATGAGTTTTCATTGAACGACATCCTAGTTCAGAAGTTATGATACCTTAGTTTAGAAGTTACAATATCCTAGTTAAAATATTATGACACCCGATCATAAAACATAAAATTAAATATAGTAACCCCTACTACCTGGAGAACCTATCACTTGTGGACTGAGTTATGACTCCTAGGATGTTATAACATGCTATGGATGCAAAAGAATCATAAATATATACTGAAACAGTATTACGACACCCCAGTTCAAATACTATGACATTCTAGTTATAAACCTACAACATCCCTGTACAAAAACTTAAACTATATTTATTGTCCCCTCCTATCAGGAATACCTATAATATGTGGACTGAGTTATGACTCCCAGAGTGTTATTAACTTTCTCTAACTACCAAAACAGTTGATGTAATAAAGGAACTATAAAAAAAACTAAATAAGATTCTATGAAGGCTTGGTTTATTTCCTGTCGGAGATGATATTTTGTTTTAAACGTATAGAAAAATTATTCGGTAGCTTATTCCAACCTTGGATCAAAACAAAGGAAGTCTTCAGTGGCTTATTCCAATCTCGGACCAAAACAGAGCACTTTTTCAGAGAGATGAAGAAGCTAGTATTTAAATTTGAAAGTTGATTCCTGCGACAAGACTCTCAGAGCACATTTTAAAGCAAGGGAGATTCTTCTTCAACCTTTACTAATTCTTGGACAAAAACCAGAGCATGTTTAAGACTGAAACATTTACCAAAATCTAAGCAAGATGGCGAGAAAAAATGGGCTAGAGGGAAATGATATTTTGGTCTGGACAAAAATTTCAAATAAAAGTTGAACGGTAATTAATGCTAGTCACGCTTAACTCATAACCTGTTATATGCCCTATCTTGTCATGCCATTTTGGATACAGGTGGACCAATAGGAAAAGGCAATGTGGGCCACGTTGGATTTGCTGCACCATGTGCGGTGTACAAAGACTTAAAGGTTTGGAAAAGTCTTTGTGCACCGCATGCAGTGCAGTAAATCCAACGTGGCCCGCACCGTATTTTTTTATTGGTCCAAATGTATCCACTGTAGTATGACGGGATGGGAGCTGAGCATGACTAGCATTAATTATCATTCAGCTTTTATTTAAAATTTTCATCCAGACCAAAATATCCTTCCCTCCAGTTCCTTGAACTAGGGTGTCGTAGATTTTGAACTAGGATGTCGTAACTTTTGAACTAGGGTATCGTGATATTGTTTCAGGTTTTAATTTATATTTTCTGCATGGGTGTCGTAGGTTTTGAACTAGGATGTCGTAGCTTTTGAACTAGGGTGCTGTAATATTGTTTCAGGTTTTATTTTATATTTTTCTGCAGGGGTGTCGTAGGTTTCGAACTAGGATATCGTAATATTGTTTCAGGTTTTAATTTATATTTTTATGCAGGGGTGTCGTAGATTTTGAAATAGGGTGTCATAGCTTTTGAACTAGGGTGTCGTAATACTGTTTCAGGTTTTAATTTATATTTTCTGCAGGGGTGTCGTAGATTTTGAACTAGGATGTCGTAGATTTTGAACTAGGATGTCGTAGATTTTGAACTAGGATGTCGTAGTACTATTTTAGGTTTTAATTTATATTTTCTGCAGGAATGTCATAGGTTTTGAACTAGAGTGTCGTAGGTTTTGATCTAGGATGTCGTAATACTGTTTCTGGTCATTTTTTAACCAGGGTGTCGTAGGTTTTGAACTAAGATGTCGTAAGTTTTGAACTAGGATGTCGTAATATTATTTCAGGTCATTTTTGAATCAGGATGTCATAGGTTTTGAATTAGGGTGTCGTAGGTTTTGAATCAGGATGTCGTAATACTGTTTCAGGTCATTTTTTGAACCAGGATGTCGTAGATTTTGAACTGGGATGTCGTAGCTTTTGAACTAGGATGTTGTAAGGATATTTTGGTCTAGACAAAAATTTCAATTAATGCTAGTCATTTCAGCTTTTGTCCCATCATGTTATAGTGAATATATTTGGACCAATAGGAGCGTGCGGTGCAGACCACACTGGATTTGTTGCATCACATGTGGTGCACAAAGAATTATTCTAAAGGTTTTATTCTGGCATGCAATTGATCTCCATCTTTTGTTGGGCCTCCAAAACTGCACCTCTACTTTCTCTTATCACCTGCTTTAGAACATGCAGTGGTGCCTGGTGAATGAATACATACAAGAACTCGCAAACATTGTTTGATTAGAATGAAGGATATATTTATGATACAATTTTTCTCAGGATTCGGTAGTGTTTGCCAAGTCTAAATATTTCTAGGCAGATCTCTAACATATTTGCTTCAATGCTGCGTTCAAAACAGTCATTTTGGGCCTACAATTTCAGGCCCAAGTAAAATCTACGAACCGAACTAGGTTGGATCCAATTAGTTGAACTGGGTTGGATCTAATTGGTCCCGTCCAAATCCCAAAGCCTTAGGAACGAGGATACATATCTTGGGCTGGATTGGTCCTTTTCGACCCAAAAAAGAAACAAGAGAACGCTTCTGTTCTGTTGCTTAGCCCCTTGCATACTGCCGCAGTCTGGTTGAGTGGACTGCGGATTCTTCGTGCCTACCTTCCATCTTACGGGCATTTTATCGGTCCACGCCGGCCATGGATTCAACTGAGGCCACCTCACTCCGGACCTTCCATAGTTTGGGCCAGTTGGGCTGATTTGTATCTAAAAGGGTTAAGGTTTAAGCCCGCGGGCACCACCTTGAACTCGACTTGCATTGCACTTGATTGGCAGATTCAAAAGCACCTTTACAGAAACCAGCCATGACCTGACACGTCCAACCTAGATTGAGTTTGAGCTGGAGATCATATCTTTGTAGCATGTTTGATTGGAGTGAGTTAGACTTTGGAATGGGAATAGAAATCAAAAACTCCCAATCCATCCATTTAGCTGGTTGGAGCCTCGTTCCTATTCTAATTTTAGAGGGAAAAATTAGAATGTCCCGATCCCCTAAATTCAAATCTTAACCTTACGGTTCAAATTTCATTTCAATTTAAATTTCAATTTAGATTATAAATCGAGTACATCGGGAACATAGCTACTCCGATTTCCATTTCAATTTATTTTGATTTCGATTCTAGTCGCAAACTAAATACATCCCAGAGTCTAGACAAAAAATAGGATAATATTTAGGTTGCGTTTGGTAGATAGTAATCTATTCAAATTATCGGTAATTTTAAGTTAGACCCACCAGATAATTATGTTTGGTATTTTGGGAAAGTGGAATCTATCTTATAATGGTAATCCGGAGGTAATCTGGATTATCTCTGTGGAAATCCAGATTATCTCAGGGAGGGGTGGCTATCCAGATTACCGGAAATGTGATAATCTATTTTTTTTTCTACAAAATTTTCCCATCCTTTTCATTTCGGTGAGAACGAAACCGTCCCCTCCTCCCTCTTTTGTGGATGCTTGTCGGGATCTCTTCTTAATCCAGCGATAAACGATAGTCCTTTTCCTTTCTCACTCTCTATATTTCTCTCTCCCTTCGACTCCCTCTCTCCACCTTTTTCACCTAGCGGCATCTTGTTAGATTTTATTAGGTCCTCCACTGTATACCTCCATACCAATCCAAATCGGAGAGCGAAATGGACATCGACCGTAAAAAGGATGCCTTTTTGTTCCCCGATTTCTTCATGTGGGGATTTGAAGATCCCTCTCCTGTCTTCTCTGGTCACATACAAATGCCCGCATCGCCCTCACTTGATTCCCAGACGCGGCCAATCCCAATCTTTCCTTGATCACGTTATCGTGATGTAGGTGGGCTTTTTTGATTGATTATTCCACGTTTTCTTATAGCAATTTTTTTTTCTTTAACTTAGGATATTTTAAAATTTTGAACTTAAATTACTGGTAATATATTTTTCATACCAAATATAATAATCAATTTTACTGATAAATTATCTATGTATACCAAATACGTAATCAGCATTATTATTAATCTATCCAATAATAATCTATCTTGTAGATAATCATATTTTTATTTAGTATTTTTTGATGATTCATCAAACATAATCTTAAAGCTAGCCGGATGGGTGAGGCCAAGTTATAGGATAGGTTTTTTTTTTTTTTTTTTTTTTTTTTTTTTTTTGTTCTCTCTCTCTCTCTGCTTACTGTGAAAAATATAGCTTGTCTGCTAGCAGAGCTTGAAGTAGGTGGAGGAGACCTATAGAAAATTTGCACATGGAAGTGACAGCCATGATTATTTGTTGCGCACGCGTCAATCACGCAAAAAGTTTCAAGCTGAAAGGCACGGGTGCAGGAAATAGTTCGCTCAAAATTAAAGACATCTAGAAGAGGGATTGAGTGAATTTGTGTTGGATGGGCAGTATTTACTCCAATTAAGATGTCATGATCTTCCAACCACTAGGTGTTGAAGGTGTTTATGCATATGTTTCTCATTAGTAACGATATAAATAACTTAACACTAATTTATCAAAAAAAAAAAAACAAACAAAGAGTTAATTTTCGGAGTGACAAATTCGAGCAAGGTTGGAAGTGCGTTTTTTTTAATAAATTAATATATGCAATTGAAAGATGTAACATCATCCAAAAAAAAAAAAAAAAAAGTTAAAATAAGTATGACTCTTTTAACTATTATAGCTTAGTATTGTTGTCAAACTTGGAGATTCTACGGAGCGATCTCCATTTAGTTGTTGCAAAACATTTTTGCAGTGGCTTATAAAAATGTTTCACCACTGGTATAATTTTTAACAGCGACTATATCGTTGCCAAAAACTCTTACAGTAAAGAAAATTTACCTTATCAAAAAAATAAATAAATAAATAAATTTACCTTACGTCAGGAATATCTATGATCCAGTGCCAAACCTTTTAAAGTCTCATGCAGCCACCGGAACAAAGAGGTCATTTAGGAAGTTTACTCGGGTACTAGGATGTGGATGATAAAACTAAACTGTTGATAACTACATCATACATATATATATATATACATATACATATGCATATACATATATACATACATATATAGATATATATATACATACATATATATATATCCATACATATATATATATCCATACATATATATATATCCATACATATATATATATATATATATATGTATATATATATATATGTATATATACATATATATATATATATGTATATATACATATATATGTATATATACATATATATATATAATAATTAAATTATTTTTATTAATTTAAAATTAATATTTTTTATATATCAGCCGCAGAAAAGGAGAGCGCCAACACGAAGAGCTCGATTTATGCGTTCAAATAAAACAAGTTTGAAGCAAATTGGATTTGAAATGAACCCAGAAATTAATTTTTAAAAAATTTAACAAAGAAATGCATGAATTTTGGAGTAGCCGGTCTATCATGGACCGGCTGCTCGGTCTATAGCGCACCCGGTGGTCCACAAGCTGCCATGGCTGCGGTCCACGAAATAGAGCCATGATCGCGAGGCTCAGTTTGAATCAAAACTCGCCGGAGCTACTTCCCCATCGCCATCCAAGCCTCTAGCATGTTCACCACCGGTCGGAGAAACCTCTAATGGCCGGAAGTTCGTGCTCCTCTTCTCTTTCTCCTCCACAACCATTTCACATAGCCGGACCTCTTGCCCAGTCCACCGCCGGCCAGAGAAGCTACCGGTGCTCTCCCCCTCGTCGTCGAGGAGGCCGGAATCCATGATCCCAAGCTGTCAGCAACCCTCTCCTTGCTGGACCCTCTTCCTGCCGCTGCCATTCTCTTGGTCATTCCTCCTCCTGAGACCCCCATCACCGGCTTGCTGCTCATCGGCCATCCCCAGTGAGTAGAGCTTTGCTGAGTTCATCAGAGCCACAATGAGTGGAGCTTCGTCCAAGCCACAGAGATGGCATTGGAGCTGGGTTTGTTGGATGATTTGGAGACCGTTGGAGCTTAACTGAAGTTAGGTTGATTGTTGGAATAGCTTGTGGAGATCGTTGGAGCTCAACTGAAGTTTGGCTGACCGTTGGACGCAGTTGGAACAATATGCAATTGGATTGATGAAACGGATTTCGTTTGGTTGTTGGGATGGCGGAACTGAAATTAGTTGGGATGAAGCCTATAAAATGGAGTTGAGAGAGTCCAGTATGAATTCATCAAGCGATCAGTTCATAGGTTCCACAACCCTCACTTCTCTCAATCCCTTCTCTTCTCTCAATCCTTCCTCCACTCCACCTCATTTCTCTATTCTCTATTTTTCCTTTTTCTTGCTTCCACTCTCTACCATCTTTCTGACCCCCTCCGTCCTGACTGGTTTCCACTCCCACTGCAATAGCCTTGCCTGGTTCTCCACTCTCCGCTCTCCACCGCGTCACTGGATTGCTCCATCTTTAGATATGCTGCAACTTCACTCTGGAAGCCTATTTGGAAAAGGGAGTTTATGTTTTACTATTCATTTGATGTACTCCTCATTTTATGAAATGAAAAGGGTTTTTGATTAATTCCTATTTTTCTTTATCTTGTTTGAAGTAGGTTCATGAGCAGTGAAAAACTCTAGAGGTAAGTTACTCTGCGTGAATATAATTTTGAATGATCTATTCTCAAAAGGGACGGGTCATGATCTACAGGTACGGGCTGTGCTCTCGCTAAGATAGGTCATATCTTGATTATTTTCAATACTAGCTTTCTCTACGTGAATATATAATTCTGATTAATCTATTCTCAAAAGGGATGATCCGTGATTTACGGATACGGACCGTGCTCTCGCTAAGAAAGATCATATCTAGATTTTTTCAATGTCATTTAGATTGATCTATTTCTAAAAGGGATGTGACATGATCTACGGGTACCGGCCATGCTTTTATTAAGATAGATCATTCCTGGATTAATTTTTCTTCTAATTTCCTGTTAATTTTCTTTTCTACTGTGCATATCTAGATTATTTTACTTTTAAAATAACTCAAAGATCCCTATGGATTCGACCCTTACTCTCACTATGCTTCATAAGAATAGTTAAATTAAGGTATTAAATCGGTACATTGCGATGTACATTATATTTTTGGCACCGTTGCAGGGGACCTTTAGGCATTATTTTAAAAATAAAAAAATAATTTTTTTTTACTGCTTTCCTAATTGACTTACTGTTTCCAAATCTCCTAACTTAGTTTTTTTTTCTTTTCCTGGACATCTATTTTCTTTACATTGCATAATTCATAAAATATCTGAAGGGTACTTGTTGCCGCTCTCGCCGCCGCGCCCGTGCCACGGATCGGCCGATCCGTCCTGACCGCCTGGCGAGGGAGCCTCCCTTCCCGCGGAAAACCTGCAACAAAAGGGGTTAGAGGACCCTGGCCGGGGATTCCGGCGAGGGAGCTCCGACGGTCAAGTCAGTAGACGACGAGAAGGAACAGACTCTCCAGCCGGACCCTCTAAAGGGTTCCAGACCTAGAGAGTTAACTGGTGAAGAAAACGCTCTGGGGACCAGGATCTCGACTGGGCCTCCTTGACGAGCTCGCGCCCAGTCTTCCCCTCTAGGGGTTTCTGGCTTCTCTCTCGATGCAAGGCCTTGTGCCGGTGCTTCCTCCTTGTCCCCAGGCTAATTGGCTTACCTTGTCGTCCCCAGATCCTTCCTTCTTTATCCCCTTCCGTCGTGCATTTATCTTTTTCCGCCTCGGAAACTCCCCTCCCCCATCCACTTCTCTTTTTCCCTTTTCGGTGAAGGGTGCCAGGCGGCTTTCCGACCTCGTCCGCCGGGCCCAGCATGGGAAAGGCAAGGACAGAAGAGAAAGAGGGGAGGGCGGCGCTGGCAGGGCGGCCGGTCAGGCCTCGGGCCCGGTGAGAGCGCCCTCTTCCCCAAGCGTGGGCGCCATCTATCTATGGGGCCTGTGGCGTCAGGGTTGCGTCCCTCGGCTGCGGGACCTATCGGGCCGATGCTAGTGATGTTCTGCGTGCCGCCGCCCTCCGTACAGGACGCCGTCTGGGATTCGTACGGCCCGAGGGATGGCCTCGGGGCCCGTCTCTCCCCCCAGGGCCCTCGTCGTACGATCGGTCTGACCTCGGCTGAGTTGGGCCCGTCTCTGGGGGCCACCTGGCGAAGGGCAAAGGATCAGCCGACCTCGGCTTAGGTGGACCCCCTCCTGGGTGGACACCTGGCAAGGTGGCAGGAGGTCGCCTGGCTTCGGCCGAGGTGGGCCCGTCTCCGGGCAGCCACCTGGCGAAGGGCGAAGGATCAGCCGACCTCGGCTTAGGTGGAACCCCTCCTGGGTGGACACCTGGCGAGGTGGCAGGAGGTCGCCTGGCTTCAGCCGAGGTGGGCCCGTCTCCGGGCGGCCACCTGGCGAAGGGCGAAGGATCAGCCGACCTCGGCTTAGGTGGAACCCCTCCTGGGTGGACACCTGGCGAGGTGGCAGGAGGTCGCCTGGCTTCGGCCGAGGTGGGCCCGTCTCCGGGCGGCCACCTGGCGAAGGGCGAAGGATAAACCGACCTCGGCTTAGGTGGACCCCCTCCTGGGTGGACACCTGGCGAGGTGGCAGGAGGTCGCCTGGCTTCGGCCGAGGTGGGCCCGTCTCCGGGCGGCCACCTGGCGAAGGGCGAAGGATCAGCCGACCTCGGCTTAGGTGGAACCCCTCTTGGGTGGATACCTGGCGAGGTGGCAGGAGGTCACCTGGCTTCGGCCGAGGTGGGCCCGTCTCCGGGCGGCCACCTGGCGAAGGGCGAAGGATCAGCCGACCTCGGCTTAGGTGGAACCCCTCCTGGGTGGACACCTGGCGAGGTGGCAGGAGGTCGCCTGGCTTCGGCCGAGGTGGGCCCGTCTCCGGGCGGCCACCTGGCGAAGGGCGAAGGATAAGCCGACCTCGGCTTAGGTGGACCCCTCCTGGGTGGACACCTGGCGAGGTGGCAGGAGGTCGCCTGGCTTCGGCCGAGGTGGGCCCGTCTCCGGGCGGTCACCTGGCGAAGGGCGAAGGGTCAGCCGACCTCGGCTTAGGCGGACCCCTCCTGGGTGGACACCTAGCGAGGTGGCAGGAGGTCGCCCGACCTTGGCCGACCTCACTTAAGCGGACCCCTCCGGGCCCGGGCACCAATGAGGTGGTAGAGGAACTCCGAGCCGAGCTCGACCTCGGCGAGGGCGGTTCGCCTTAGTCGTCGGGCGGTGTAGTCTCGCCGATCCTGGCTTTGAGGACGTGGCGCTGACTCCGCCGGGGAAGCCTACACGTGGCTTGCTCGTATTTGGCGATACCTGAGCCTGGCCACGTCACTGTCACGGCTGTAACAGTTGCCCCCCAGCCCGCTGTTCCGTCGAGGCATCGTAGAACGGAACGTCGGGATTAAATGCGGACATGACATGGAGATGCGAAGATCTTGCATCATAATTGCCACGATCCTCATCGTCGTGGCTCGATGCGGCTGAAGACCTACGGGGGGCCGTCACGCGTCGCCCACTTGCCCATAATCAATGCGTCGCTTCGAGGCAGAGGCCGTTACTCTGCTAACGAGGCATCGGTGTCGGGCGTTCGCCCACGCGGCGACCATCCAGTGGCCTGAGGCAGAATGACGGGTACGGTCGCTGTCGGTTAAGTTTGAAATGGAGGGGACTTTCCAGAACGAGGCCTTTTCCCTTGCTTCGTGGGCGGTTTGCTGCAGGCTAACAACTCCTGTTGCTCGCGCTCGTCTGTGCATTTTCGGTGAGTGCCTCCTTCTTCTCTAGCTCCCCCCCTCCTTCCTTCTCATTTCCTTTCTGATCTTCCTGCCCTTTTCTTTCCTATGGCGCGCCGTCGCCATGTCTCTTCTAACCCGGACGAGGCCGGTCCATCCCGGCCGAGGACTCCATCTTTTTCCTCCTCGGATGAGGAGGTAATTCCGGAGGAGGTCTGCCGGCGCTTGCAACCCGGGGGTGTCACCATTGGCATCCCCAGGGGGATCCGGTCCCCTCCGGTTGCACCTGCCGTGCCCCTCCATTCCCTTCCTGCTTTGCCTTCTCTTCCTGCTCCGCGGTCTCTTCCTGCTCCGCCGTCTCTTCCCGCCGGTCCCTCCGGTCATGCTTCTACCATGACCGAAGGCGACCTTTCTCTGCTCCGGGATGCCTATGGCATCCCGGGGTCTATTCGTCTGTTTGCTCCGCGGTCCGGGGAGCGCGTCACCATGAGTGGCCCCGGCCACATAGCTTTCTACGAAGACTTCCTCCTTGGGGGTCTTCGATTTCCTTTGCATCCTTTCTTTCTTTCCTTCCTCAGCCACTTTCGGCTCGTTCCGGCCCAGCTGGCTCCTAATGCCATCCGGGTCATCTTCTCCTTCATCGTTTTCTGCCACTTCCATGGGTTCGTTGCCCGTTTTTCTCTCTTCAGGGTCTTGTTCACCCTGAAGAAGTGCTCCACCGATGACGGCTGGTGGTACATTTCACCCCGGCCTAGGTGTCTCCGGTTCGACCTCCCTTCCTCGGTCAAGGGATGGAAGAGCCGGTTTTTCTTCGCCTCGGTCGACGATGTCGACTGGGCCTGGAGTGAGCCGGACCGGTCCCCGAACCGGAATTCCCGAGTCGAGCCGGCGGACCAGGAGTCCTATACCCAGCTCCTGGGCGACGAGGTCCCGGCGCTCGAGGTTCTGCTTTCTGAGCAGAATCTTTTCGAGGCCGGTATCAGTCTCATCCGCGAGACCGGTGAGATTTGGCCCCTCATTGACCTCTGCCCCCCCCCCCCCTTTCTTCATAACTGAGCCAGCTGACTTTCTGTCTCTTTTGTCTTGCAGGGATGAAGTTTTCACTGGAAAACCTGTTGGAGGGGGCGGCCCAGCGGGACGTCGTAGAGGTAGACGAGCCCGCAGTGAAGAGGGCTCGCATGAAGACGAGCCGGGAGGTCGTGGCGGCGACCGTGCCCGGCCCGGTTGCCGTGATCTCCCCGCCCCGGCCACCTCAAGGCGGGGCCACTTATACTTCGGCCGCGCGACCTGGTGGCGCTGCAGAGAGGGCTCCAGTGCCTGCCGCTCCGCCCATCGCCGGGCCCGTTATTGCTGCCAGCCCGACAGCACCGCCTGTGGCGACCGCCGGTCCGTCGGTTGCGGCTTCGGCTGAGGGGGCAGCTGCCGCAGGGGCCGGCCCGAAGGCCCCGGCGCCGGTGATCACCCACCGGGACTCGGTCATCCTCGACAGGGGGCTGGCGGAGAAGATGATGGAGTACGCCTCCACCGCCTGGGACCGCCGAGCTCGGGGCGGCCGGGACTACGCGGACGCGCTGCTCGGCATCCTTCCGCAGCTCTTCACGGTAAGTCCGGGCTTCTTCCTTTTCCATTTTCCTATCTCGAAACTTACCTGCCTTTGCTCTTACCTGTGTCGCCTTTGCCATTGCAGATCGGGAACGACGTCCTCCTACTGAGGAATTTCCTCATAGGGAACGCCAAGAGGGACTCCGAGCGGGAGCAAAAGCTCGGCAAGCTTGCGGCTGACGTCAAGGATTTAATAGAGAAGGGCGCCGAGCTGCGAGCCGAGAAGCAAGCCCTCAAGTCCGACCTGGCGCGTTCCGAGGAGCGGAACAAGGAGTTGTAGGCCTCCTTGTCGGAGGAGCGGACCTCTAACTAGCGCCGAACTGAAGAGGAGGCGGCGGAGAAGGCCCGCCTGCAGGCCCACTCCCAATGGCTGGAGCGCCAGCTCGAGGAGGCCCAGCGAGATGCGGCCGCGGCGAAGGACCGGAGCGCCTACGTCAACGGGCTCCTGGAGGCGGCCAAGCGGGAAGCGCAAGAGGCCGTCCTCAAGTTCCGGGCCTCCGACGAGTATACGTCGGAGGTCCGGGAGGCCACCGTGGACTCCTTCCTGAAGGGGTTCCGGATGTGCCGGGAGAAGGTGGGGGCCTTCTTCCCCCAGCTGGACCTGAGCGGGGTCGTAGTCGGTGGCAGAAGGCCAGGAGGTGAGAGCAGGGCTTCCGGCACGGCCGAAGCGACACCTGCGGCGCCGTCGTCCAGCGATGCCACGGCCCCGGAGCAGCCCCAGGAGCCGGTCGTTGTAGAAGTCGAAGACGCAGCGCCCGCGCCTCCGGCAGATGGCTCCGAACCCGCAGCCCAGTGATCCCGGCACTGTCTTTTTGCTTCATTTCTGCTATTTTTGTTTTTTGGGGAGTCCCGGCCTGTCGGGGCTCCCAGCTTGTACTGACTGCTTATGCTAATGAAGATCTAAGCTTTTATCAAAACCTTGTTCGTTGTTTCATTTTACTTTTCTCTTCTTTTCTTTCTGAGATGTCGGTCTGGAACACTTGAAGTGACTGCAGGCCTGGTCCTCCTATTGTTCAAATCGAAGGATGGGGCCTGCAGAGTTGCGTCGCAGCAGGGCAAGCCTTAGGCGGGCCCGACTTTGGGTCGCCTTCATGCTTGCACGGACAACACGGTTTCTGCATCGTCTTCCGGGCCGAAGCCCGGGACCTCCGGACGGAGCTCGGTGCCGCAGGCTTTCTCAAGCCTCGCGCGGCTCACTGAGCTGTGCTCCGGGCTTGCGTGGGCGAACTGGGTTCGGCGCCGCCTTCCAGGTCGAGGCTCAGGATCTTCCGGACTGAGCTCGATGCCGCAGGCTTTCTCAAGCCTTGCATGGCTTGCTGAGCTGTGCTCCGGGCTTGCATGGGCGAACTGGGTTCAGCGCCGCCTTCCAGGCCGAGGCCCAGGATCTTCCGGACTGAGCTCGATGCCGCAGGCTTTCTCAAGCCTTGCGCGGCTTGCTGAGCTGTGCTCCGGGCTTGCGTGGGTGAACTGGGTTCGGCGCCACCTTCCAGGCCGAGGCCCAAGATCTTCCGGACTGAGCTCGATGCCGCAGGCTTTCTCAAGCCTTGCGCGGCTTGCTGAGCTGTGCTCCGGGCTTGTGTGGGCGAACTGGGTTCGGCGCCACCTTCCAGGCCGAAGCCCAGGATCTTCCGGACTGAGCTCGATGCCGCAGGCTTTCTCAAGCCTTGCGCGGCTTGCTGAGCTGTGCTCCGGGCTTGTGTGGGTGAACTGGGTTCGGCGCCACCTTCCAGGCCGAAGCCCAGGATCTTCCGGACTGAGCTCGATGCCGCAGGCTTTCTCAAGCCGTGCGCGGCTTGCTGAGCTGTGCTCCGGGCTTGTGTGGGCGAACTGGGTTCGGCGCCACCTTCTAGGCCGAAGCCCAGGATCTTCCGGACTGAGCTCGATGCCGCAGGCCTTCTTGTTGAGGTTAGAAGGGAGTGTTTGAAGTGGGGAAGCTTTGTTACAGAAACTGGGAGCCTTACATCACTGGTAGTACATTCTCAGGTTCGAGGAGTTCCATGTCCGGGGGAACCTGGCACCTCCCAATTCTTCCAAGTAATATGCTCCATGAGGGAGGGCTTCTGCCACCCGATACGGGCCTTCCCAGTTGGGCGATAGCTTGCCGCATTCCTGGGGTTGGGATGCTTCGGCGCGCCGGAGGACCAAGTCTCCGGGACGAAAAGCCTTAGGCCGCACCCGGGAGTTGTAATATCTGGCTACACGTTGCCGGTACGCCGTCATTCGGATTCGGGCCCTGTCCCTGGTTTCCTCAAGAAGGTCTAGGTTGAGCATCATCCTGGCTGGGTTTTCTGTCTCGTCGTATTGCTCCATGCGCAGCGTGGGTAGGCTGAGCTCGATCGGGATGACCGCCTCGGCGCCGAAGACGAGGTTGAATGGAGTTTCGTCGGTAGCCGTCCTTGGGGTGGTGTGGTATGCCCAAAGGATGCTGGGAAGCTCATCGGCCCACCTGCCCTTGGCCTGGTCCAGCCGCATGCGGAGGCCCTGAAGAATGGTCCTGTTCGTGACTTCGGCCTCCCCGTTGGTCTGAGGGTGCGCCACCGAGGTAAAGCGATGCCTGATGCCGAGATCGCTGCATAATTCTTTGAATTCCCGGCAATCGAACTGTCGTCCGTTGTCGGTGACCATAGTGTGGGGGAGGCCGAAGCGGCAGACGATGGACTTCCAGAAGAACTTGGCGACGTTTGCTTCGGTGATCCTTGCTAAGGGTTCGGTCTCGACCCACTTCGTGAAGTAGTCGATAGCCACTATCAAGAACTTCTGCTGGCCCGACGCCGGCGGGAATGGGCCCAGGAGGTCCATCCCCTACTGGGCGAACGGCCAGGGGGCTGAGAGCTGAGAGATTGGGTTGGAGGGTTGCCGCTGCACCGTGGTGTGACGCTGGCATCGGTCGCATTTTTTCACGAAGTCGGCGGCGTCTTCCTTCATTATTTCCCAGAAGTAGCCCTGACGGAGGGCCTTGTACGCCAATGCCCTGCCCCCCACGTGGTTCCCGCAGATGCCTTCGTGAATCTCCTGGAGCACAAGCTTGGCTTCTGTGGGTCCCACGCACTTGAGGAGGGGATAAGAGTAGGATCTCCGATACAGCTGCCCGTCCATCAGGACAAACCGTACGGCCTTCTTCCTCCTGCTCCATCTCCTACATCCGGATCCTTCGGGCGAAATCGCGACCGCGCGCGCGTGGAACCAAGGTCGGTGTGCGATGGTCCGGTCGACCTCCCGGTCCCGCTCCATCGCCTCCGTCCGGGAGCGGAAGAAGCCACCTATACTCCTTTTCTTTCTGCAACGATGGAGCGGAAGAAGCCGCAGCGTGGGTAGGCTGAGCTCGATCGGGATGACCGCCTCGGCACCGAAGACAAGGTTGAATGGAGTTTCGTCGGTAGCCGTCCTTGGGGTGGTGTGGTATGCCCAAAGGATGCTGGGAAGCTCATCGGCCCACCTGCCCTTGGCCTGGTCCAGCCAAATGCGGAGGCCCTGAAGAATGGTCCTGTTCGTGACTTCGGCCTCCCCGTTGGTCTGAGGGTGCGCCACCGAGGTAAAGCGATGCCTGATGCCGAGGTCACTGCAGAATCTTCGAATTCCCGGTAATCGAACTGTCGTCCGTTGTCGGTGACCACAGTGTGGGGGAGGCCGAAGCGGCAGACGATGGACTTCCAGAAGAACTTGGCGACGTTTGCTTCGGTGATCCTTGCTAAGGGTTCGGTCTCGACTCACTTCGTGAAGTAGTCGATAGCCACTATCAAGAACTTCCGCTGGCCCGACGCCGGCGGGAATGGGCCCAGGAGGTCCATCCCCCACTGGGCGAACGGCCAGGGGGCTGAGAGCTGAGAGATTGGGTTGGAGGGTTGCCGCTGCACCGTGGCGTGACGCTGGCACCGGTCGCATTTTTTCACGAAGTCGGCGGCGTCTTCCTTCATTGTTTCCCAGAAGTAGCCCTGACGGAGGGCCTTATACGCCAATGCCCTGCCCCCCACGTGGTTCCCGCAGATGCCTTCGTGAATCTCCTGGAGCACAAGCTTGGCTTCTGTGGATCCCACGCACTTGAGGAGGGGATAAGAGTAGGATCTCCGATACAGCTGCCCGTCCATCAGGACAAACCGTACGACCTTCTTCCTGATGAGGCGAGCCGTCTGTCGGTCCTCCGGCAGGGTGCCGCTGGTGATGTAGGCAGCGTACTTGTCCATCCAGCTGGGCTCCTGGCTGACCTGATGGACCTCCACCGGTGCTTCGAGGCTTGGGACCTCAAGGCGCTCCACATGAGCGCGTCCCAGCATCGCGTCCGGCAGGGTCGCCAGCCGGGAGAGGGCGTCCGCACGGGCGTTCTCCCCGCGAGGGATGTGGGAGATGTTGAAGCGGCGGAACTTGGACGTGCCCGCCTTGACGAGCTCCAAGTACTTCGCCATTTGGGGGTCGTGCACGACGTACTCTCCGGACACCTGCCCCGCTACGAGCTGGGAGTCGGTGAAAGCTCTGAGGTTGGTCACGCCCAGCTCGCGGGAGACTCTCAGTCCGGCAAGAAGTGCCTCGTACTCCGCCTGGTTGTTTGTTGCGGGGAACTGGAAACGGAGTGCGCACTCGGCGACGACCCCATCGCCGTTGGCAAGGATGAGCCCGGCTCCGCTCCCGCCGGAGTTCGAGGCTCCGTCCACATGGAGGATCCAGACGTCCTCTACGGGCTCATCGGCGCCAACCTCCATCGGCCGGGCCGGGGGATCTTCCTCGGGCTCCTTGCCCAAGCCTGCACACTCGACCAAAAAATCGGCCAGCACCTGTGCTTTCATGGCCGACCTTGGCCTGTATGCAATGTCGAACTCGCTGAGTTTCAGTGCCCACTTGGCCAACCGTCCCGAAGTATCAGGTCGGCTGAGCACCGCTTTCAGCGGTTGGTCCGTCAAGACGGCGATGGGGTGCGCTTGGAAATAGGGCCTGAAACGCTGGGCAGACACTATTAGCGCAAAAACAAGTTTCTCGGGCCGGGAATACCTGAGCTCCGCGTCTCGGAGGAGTTTACTGGTATAGTACACCGGCCGCTGGAGCCCCTGGTCGTCGGTTCGGACCAAAACAGAGCTGACGGCCTCCGGGGTAACCGCCAAGTAGAGGGCAAGATCCTCCCCCTCCTTGGGCCTGGACAGTAAAGGTGGCGATGCGAGCGCCTTCTTCAGCTCCTCGAAGGCCCGCTGACATTCCTCGGTCCAAGCAAAGCCATTCATCTTCCTCAGCACCTTGAAGAAGGGACGGCAGCGGTCCGCCGACCTGGAAATAAAATGGCTGAGGGCTACGACTCGACCGGTCAGTCGTTGCACCTGCTTCTTGGAGGCGGGCTGCTCCATGTCCAGGATGGCCTGGACCTTCTCCGGGTTGGCCTCGATCCCTCTTTGAGTCACCATAAACCCTAAGAACTTACCGGCGGAGATGCCGAAAGCGCACTTCGCCGGGTTCAGCTTCATCTGGTGGCGTCGAAGGTTGCCGAACGTCTCCGTCAAGTCAGCCACGTGGTCCGAATCAAGTTTACTCATCACCAGCATGTCGTCCACGTACACCTGCATGTTGCGGCCTATCTGGTCTTTGAAGATTTTACTGACCAGACGTTGATACGTCGCACCCGCATTCTTGAGGCCGAAAGGCATCATCCTGTAGCAAAAAGTCCCGCGGTCAGTTATGAAGGCAGTGTGCTCTTCATCCTCCGGGTTCATCCAGATCTGGTTGTATCCGGAGAAGGCGTCCATGAACGACAAAAGGCGATGCCCCGAGGTGGTGTCGACCAGCTGGTCGATCTTTGGAAGAGGGAAACTGTCCTTTGGGCAAGCTCGGTTGAGGTTGGTGTAGTCCACACAGATCCTCCACTTACCGCTACTCTTTTTTACCATGACCACGTTTGCCAGCCAGCTAGGGTATTGGACCTCTCGGACGAAACCGGCGACGAGGAGCTTCTCTACTTCCTCGTTGATCGCCTTCTGCCTCTCCATGGCGAAGCTTCTCTTTTTCTGGCGGACCGGGCGGCAACCTGGGTCCACGTTCAGGCTATGCATGATAACCTCGGGCGGGATGCCGGGCATGTCGGCTGCTGACCAGGCGAACACGTCAGCGTTGGCGCGGAGGAACTCCAGCAAGCGGGTTCGCTCTTCCTCGGGGAGCTGGGCCCCGATTTGCACCGTCTTCAGGGGATCCGAGCCGAGGGGAAAAGTCAGCAGGCGCTCTACGGGTCCTCCCCTGGGTTCCCTCTCTCTCAGATCGAGGTCGTCGATATCACGGGCGAGCTTCGCGCCCCTAGCGCCTGGGACCGTCTGGAGGCAGAGCGGGACTGGCTGGATCGTCCCCTTCATCTCTCCGAGCCCGGAAGGTGTGGGGAACTGCACCAACAGCCTCCTCGTGGAGATGGTGGCGTCCAGTTGGTTGAGCCCAGGATGCCCGAGAATGGCGTTGTAAGGCGAGGGGAGCCTGACGACGGTGAATGTTATTAGGACGGTCGCTTGCCGGGGCGGGGATCCGGCAGTGACCGGGAGAGTGATCTCCCCCTCGACCCCCACCGAGTCCCCTGTAAAACCTACCAGGGGGTGTGCACTGGCTTCAGCTATTCGGGGGACAAATTCATCTGAGAGAATGCATCGTAAAAAAGTACGTCAGCTGAGCTTCCACTATCCACCATGATCCGATGTACAGGATGCTTTGCGATGGTCATCTCGACCACCACGGCATCGTTGTTTACATTATCATTAATCTCCTCTCCTTTGGGAGGGGTTACATTCTCCGGGACTTCCCGGGCTCTCTTCATTGCTCGGCCGGGCCCGCGCGAGATCATGCCCACGGGCTTCTCCGTTGGGCGGTTGTCGATCGCAGGGATAGGCGGTAGGGCCGCGAGCGGCTGCCCTTCAGAGGGGGCCTCGCTCTTGATGAACTTCCTGAGGTAACCCCTGCTGATCAGCTCCTCAATCTCCCGCTTCAGATGGCGACACTCCTCCGTGTCATGCCCGTGTTTGCGATGGAACTGGTAGTACTTCGATTTGTCTCGAGCGGCTCTCGGGTTCTGAGGAGGAGGTCGGCAGAGGTAGCGCTCGCCCTCGATTTCCATGAGGATCTTCGTTCGAGGTGCGAGGAGAGGGGTGTACCTCCGCTCTGGAGTGGCTTCGCCCCTCGGCTTTGGATTTGGGCGGAGGTCGGCAGATGGCCCGGGCCTCCGAGCTCCCGGGATGTCCCTCGGGAGCGGCTTCTTTGGAGTCTTCCCGTCCAGCTCTCGACGGGTGCGGTCGGCCTTCTCCGCTCGGATGTACTTGTGGGCACGGAGGAGGAGCTCGGAATACGTCCTGGGCGGCTTCTTGTCCAGGGAATAGGTTAGGCGGGACGTCTTGAGTCCGCGCTTCAAGGCCAGCATGGCGACGGGCTCGTCCAAGCTGTAGATCTCCAGTGCTGCGGTCTTGAACCGGGTGATGTAGTCCCGGAGCAGCTCCTGGTCCTGCTAGCGGATGGAAAAGAGGCTGTCCACCTCTCTTGGCACCTTTCGACAAGCGTCGAAATACGCCACAAACTTTCCTTCCAACTGATGGAAGGAGCAAATGGACCCGGGCTCGAGGCGGGCGAACCAGACTCGAGCGGCCTTCCGAAGGGTTGCCGGGAAGGCGATGCATAGAAGGGCGTCGGTGGCCCCCTGGACCCTCATAAGAGCCTTATAGCTCTCCAAATGATCCAGGGGGTCGGTGGTTCCATCGTAGGGATCCACCTGCGGCATGCGGAACCATTTCGGGATTGGTTCCGCCTGGATTTCTTCAGAGAAAGGGGGGCGGGAGTCATAGCCCGCCGGGTCCACCGACGAGTTCTGCAGGTCGGCGAATCGGCGAGCGAACTCCGCCAGTTTGCGCTCATGCTCCTCCAGGCGCCTCTCGGCTTGGCGCCTGATGGCTTCATCGGTGGAGTCTTCCACCGAGGCTGCGGGTGAAAGGGGCGCCGATCGGTCTCGGCGCGAGGTCTGGCCTCGGTGTCGCTTGCTGCGGTGTGCCGTTTCGGCCCCGTCGGCCGGGGATCGACTCTCGTGATCCTCCGAACCGGAATAGTTTCTCTTTGCGGGAGCTTGGTGGCTCCCCCGAGGGTTGGAGATGGCCCTTGGATGGGATGGCCTGCCCTGGATGGAGCGCAGGCTCCCACGCTGCCCCGCGGCTCAGGCCGCGGGGGTCCCTGGCTGCGGCTGAGTGGCCAGGGACCGTTGCTGATGCTGAAGCTGTCGGATCGCTGAGGTCAAGGTCTGCAGCTGCTGGACGATGGCCGCGAGGGATCCATCCACCGGGGCAGGCTGCTGTGGAAGAGGAGGGGGAGCCGGAAGCTCCCTTTCGGGGCTGTGGCCCCCCAGAGGGGAGTGGACATCCCCCACGCGGCTGGTGGACACCTCGCGACCACGAGTGACCACCATTGCTGGAGAGCGTGACACCTGCAGAAAGCCGGTTCCCACTAGGGGTTAGTGTCCTGCCCCCCTACCTGGCCCGCCAATCTGTTGCCGCTCTCGCCGCCGCGCCCGTGCCACGGATCGGCCGATCCATCCTGACCGCCTGGCGAGGGAGCCTCCCTTCCCACGGAAAACCTGCAACAAAAGGGGTTAGAGGACCCTGGCCGGGGATCCCGGCGAGGGAGCTCCGACGGTCAAGTCAGTAGACGACGAGAAGGAACACTCTCCAGCCGGACCCTCTAAAGGGTTCCAGACCTAGAGAGTTAACTGGTGAAGGAAACGCTCTGGGGACCAGGATCTCGACTGGGCCTCCTTGCCGAGGTCGCGCCCAGTCTTCCCCTCTAGGGATTTCTGGCTTCTCTCTCGACGCAAGGCCTTGTGCCGGTGCTTCCTCCTTGTCCCCAGGCTAATTGGCTTACCTTGTCATCCCCAGATCCTTCCTTCTTTATCCCCTTCCGTCGCGCATTTGTCTTTTTCCGCCTTGGAAACTCCCCTCCCCCGTCCACTTCTCTTTTTCCCTTTTCGGTGAAGGGTGCCAGGCGGCTTTCCGACCTCGTCCGCCGGGCCCAGCATGGGAAAGGCAAGGACAGAAGAGAAAGAGGGGAGGGCGGCGCTGGCAGGGCGGCCGGTCAGGCCTCGGGCCCGGTGAGAGCGCCCTCTTCCCCAAGCGTGGGCGCCATCTATCTATGGGGCCTGTGGCGTCAGGGTTGCGTCCCTCGGCTGCGGGACCTGTCGGGCCGATGCTAGTGATGTTCCGCGTGCCGCCACCCTCCATACGGGACACCGTCTGGGATTCGTACGGCCCGAGGGATGGCCTCGGGGCCCGTCTCTCCCCCCAGGGCCCTCGTCGTACGATCGGTCTGACCTCGGCTGAGTTGGGCCCGTCTCTGGGGGCCACCTGGCGAAGGGCAAAGGATCAGCCGACCTCGGCTTAGGTGGACCCCCTCCTGGGTGGACACCTGGCGAGGTGGCAGGAGGTCGCCTGGCTTCGGCCGAGGTGGGCCCGTCTCCGGGCGGCCACCTGGCGAAGGGCGAAGGATCAGCCGACCTCGGCTTAGGTGGAACCCCTCCTGGGTGGACACCTGGCGAGGTGGTAGGAGGTCGCCTGGCTTCGGCCGAGGTGGGCCCGTCTCCGGGCGGCCACCTGGCGAAGGGCGAAGGATCAGCCGACCTCGGCTTAGGTGGAACCCCTCCTGGGTGGACACCTGGTGAGGTGGCAGGAGGTCGCCTGGCTTCGGCCGAGGTGGGCCTGTCTCCGGGCGGCCACCTGGTGAAGGGCGAAGGATAAGCCGACCTCGGCTTAGGTGGACCCCCTCCTGGGTGGACACCTGGCGAGGTGGCAGGAGGTCGCCTGGCTTCGGCCGAGGTGGGCCCGTCTCCGGGCGGCCACCTGGCGAAGGGCGAAGGATCAGCCGACCTCGGCTTAGGTGGAAACCCTCATGGGTGGACACCTGGCGAGGTGGCAGGAGGTCGCCTGGCTTCGGCCGAGGTGGGCCCGTCTCCGGGCGGCCACCTGGCGAAGGGCGAAGGATCAGCCGACCTCGGCTTAGGTGGAACCCCTCCTGGGTGGACACCTGGCGAGGTGGCAGGAGGTCGCCTGGCTTCGACCGAGGTGGGCCCGTCTCCGGGCGGCCACCTGGCGAAGGGCGAAGGATAAGCCGACCTCGGCTTAGGTGGACCCCTCCTGGGTGGACACCTGGCGAGGTGGCAGGAGGTCGCCTGGCTTCGGCCGAGGTGGGCCCATCTCCGGGCGGTCACCTGGCAAAAGGCGAAGGGTCAGCCGACCTCGGCTTAGGCGGACCCCTCCTGGGTGGACACCTGGCGAGGTGGCAGGAGGTCGCCCGACCTTGGCCGACCTCACTTAAGCGGACCCCTCCGGGCCCGGGCGCCAATGAGGTGGTAGAGGAACTCCGAGCCGAGCTCGACCTCGGCGAGGGCGGTTCGCCTTAGTCGTCGGGCGGTGTAGTCTCGCCGATCCTGGCTTTGAGGATGTGGCGCTGACCCCGCCGGGGAAGCCTACACGTGGCTTGCTCGTATTTGGCGATACCTGAGCCTGGCCACGTCACTGTCACGGCTGTAACAGTACTAAACCCCTAAACATCATAAGGTGGGGATGTCATTATCCTTCCTTGGCCCACAAACCACTACCCTGCCTATTGCATTAACCTAAGCCTTAAAATTAAAATCAATTAGATGTTGGTCCCTGAGGATTTTCGAGCTCACTATGACAAGGAAACCCTAGAGTTGGACCGGGTTCAGATCAGTTAGTTGCTCGGTATCTAAGGCAAGTGGTTCAGGGACATGAACCTAAAGGAAGGTGGTTCTTTAATTGGTTCTGTTCATTTACCTGGCCAATTTTAATTGATGTCTAAGGCAAGCAACGGGGGGACCCCCATCAACCTTACACTTACCTGGCCATGTCGGTTGATTGATATTGGGCTTAGAGTGCTCGAAGGCAATCTTGGAATAGTTAGGAACCGTTTAGAACTAGGGCCCCTAGGATAGAGAGTCCACTGACTGCTAACTTGTTTGCAATTAACCTAGAACTTTAACTAATACTCCTTCCTTATCACTCTTAGCTTTAGGACTCCTTAAGCTCTCACCTTTAGTCTTTTTCTATCTTTCTTCTCTCTTCTTTTCCTCCTCTCCTCTTTAGAAAAAATTAAAATATTAAAAAAAACTTAGAAATGAATTACTCTGATTTAAGACCTTTGATTAAATATTCTGAAATCATCATAACAATATGATAAACTACAGTAGTGCTAGGAACATGTATCTCAATAGTGGAGTGGATAAGTTGTCCCATGCCCTCGATGCCATATCCTATAAACTCGATCTTCTACAAACTATTAGACACTCTTCCACTCAATCTTTTTTCTACACAACAGGCATGTTTCACATATCTAAGTCCAACTCACTTTGTATGTGAGTACCCAGCCATGTATCAATTTCCTGAGTCTAGGTATGACTAAGTTTACCAAGATCAAATTTATATAGCCTATAGACCAGGAGGAAACCCACACTTCAATGCTTACAACCAAGGTTAGGGGACTCAACCAGATTTGTCATAGCAACCACACCTAGTGGTTACCCTGTACCACAAAGATATCCATTTGTATATGAGCCTTATTATGATCAACCCTATCCATATTATCAACCTTCTCCTAATTATAGTCTATCATTTCAAGAGAAGGCTCTGCAAGCAACAGATAAAATCAAAAAAATTGATCTGACCCCATCTCTCCAATAGACCAACCCAGCTATTGATATAACTGCTCAATTACAATCAATCATGCTTCAGTAGCAATCTCTCGATGAGCTTATAAATCAGTCTGACCGATTATTAGCTAAAATTAATAGGGAGGAGGTAGGAATACTGGCTAGTTAGTTTGAGAGTAATTTAGAGGGACACTACCAAGTTGAAGATTCTAAGGATCCTTTAATTTTTTCTGAACAATCAACCATAACTCTTGATAATGAATTGATCACAGAACAACCCTATACCATCATAGAGACCCATATTGATGATTCGACTGAGGCAGAGAAATCAAATTGGTGGGACGAACCACTTCCATCATCACCCTAGTCATCGATGACCCCCTTCCCAAGTGTCCTAGAATCATCAACTCCTTTTTATAGGATGGAAGAAGAATTGATGATATAATGAAATTAATTGAGGATCCCTAAGAACCACAACATAATAATATAACAGGGGAAGCCATATGTCCAAGTTGTCCCCAGAAATCATTAGATCCCTGTATGGCTCATTGTGAGGTAGATAATTTCAAAGAATATGAATATATCATAGGGAGGGATAATCTATTTAATACACCGCATTTCAAACCCATCCCACTTTTGATGGAACAAGTTGAGCCAACACCTAGCCCCTTAATAGCTTCTCCGTTAGAATCACCACCGGATCTAGAATTGAAGCCACTTCCTATCATACCTATTGACACCCTACCAATGATCTCTAATCTGGAAGACCAAATAGTTGGTGTTCTAAGGATGCATAACAAAGCTGTTGGATGGGATGTTTATGAAATATGGGATAATGATCTTAAAAATTTTATAGCTAATTTTTTATTTTTGGCACTACTTTCGAGGATCACCTCCAAATTTATCTTTTATACTAAAATGATATATGGAGATAGACTTACAATTAACTTGGATAAAGTACCATCAGGAAGGGATGATATCAAGACACACCATACCTGAGAATGGGATTAGGGATGACCTTTCTAGAGATAGAAAAATTTTCAAGCCCTCACCCCCACTCTCGGCCTAATATATACAATCCCTTCCCGATCTTAAATCAAATTGTTATAAAATTTTTAAATCTTGGTCTAGCATGCTTGCCTGGTGCACTCTATGGATCAGGGATAATCATCGTCAAAAACTCTATGAACATTTTTTTGCCATGATGACAAGGCCTCTTGATTGGTCCTGTCCTCTTAAAGTCTTGAGGGATGTACCTAAGTTCAATATCAGTAACACTCTCTTATAACGTCCGGCTGAAGCGTTAAACTTAGCACTCCTGGGAGGCAATCCAGTTTATGTTTTTATTTTTAACAAGTTACTTTCTTTTCTTTTAGAAGAACAATAAAGTGAGGGGAGTATGACAATAAAGGAATATCCAATTCAATCACCCTTCCAGGTGGTATCTTTCCTTGTCAGGTATTTTTTTATCTCCCTCCATGAGGATAATGTCGATTAAGTTGGGGGAAAGAAAAACTTGACTTACTTAGATCTTCGAGTATGATTAGAAATGATCATGTTATGTGTACTTAATTAGTGTCTCGAATTAGAGTTACATAGGCACCTTAATCAATAATTGATTAATGGTCTAGATAATACTAGAGATGCTGAGGGATAAATTATTAATGAAACTCAATAAATGGCAAGGTTTAGATCATAAATAATTTCATGGAGTATTCTAGAACCTTCTGACATTGATCTCAATGAAAAATCTACTTTATAGGGGTATAAATCAAAAGGTCAAGTATGCTGAAGTTTTTCTTTGAAAAAAAAAGGTTAGTCCCGCCTCATAGTTTTGCTTGAACTCTTACTGAGTAACCGGGCCTCTTCGTCTAAGTAAGCACTGAGGATCATGTCAAAATGTGAGAAGGTCAAGAAATCTGTTAAGCAATGGTATCTTCTTGAGTAACCGGGCCTCTTTGTCTAAGTAAGCATTGTGGTTCGTATCAAAAGGGAAGAATACTAATACTTAAAAGGCTTGGACATGACACTATACTTTAAAAAAAAAATAGCTAGCAAAAAGATACTCAACTAAACCCCTGAAAGTTAGAGGATTCAAAGAGTGAGGTGGAAAGATGGCAAAAGAAGAACTCTAGAAATCTTTATGGGCTCTACTCGATCGCTAATTGAGTTGAATTAATAATCCGATGAGGTATCTCAGTAGTGGTCTGACCAGGTATTATCTGCCTTTAGGGCGCTTAGGTTAACATACAATTCAAGGATGGGTTGATACACATGGATAATTTATCTGCTTTACTCGAGGACGAGCAAAGTTCAAGTTGGGGAGTGTGATAACTACATCATACACATATACAAAAATATTAATTTAATAATCAAATTATTTTTATTCATTTAAAATTGATACTTTTATATATCAATTGCAGGAAAGGAGAGCACCAACGCGAAGAGCTCAATTTATGGATTCAAATAAAACAAGTTTGAAGCGAATCAGACTTGAAATGAACCCATAATTGATTTTTAAAGAATTTAACAAAGAAATACATGAATTTTGGAGTAGCCGGTCCACCATGGACTAGCCGCTCGGTCTACAGCACGCCCGGTGGTCTACGAGCTACCATGGTCGTGGTCCACGAAACAGAGCCATGGACTACGAGGCTTAGTTTGAACCGAAACTTGCCGAAGCTACTTCCTGGTCACTGCCCAAGTCTCCGGCATGTTCACCGCCGACTGGAGAAGCCTCTAATGGCCAGAAAACTGGCCGAAAGTTGCTGCTCCTCTTCTCTTTCTCCTCCACAGCCATCCCATGCAGCTAGACCTCCTGCCCAGTCCACCATCGGCCGGAGAAGCACCGATGCCCTCCCCCTCGCCGCCGAGGAGGCAGGAATCCATGATCCTAAGCCATCAATACCCTCTCCTCGCTGGACCATGTTCCTGTCGCTGCCATTCTCTCAGTTATTCCTCCTCTTGAGACCCCCATCACCGGCCTGCTGCTCGTCAGCCATCCCCAGTGAGTGGAGCTTTGCTGAGTTCATCCGAGCCACAATTAGTGGAGCTTCATCCGATCCACAGAGATGGCATTAGAGCTGGGTTTGTTGGATGCTCTGGAGATCGTTGGAGCTCAACTGAAGTTAGGTTGATCGTTGGAACATCTTGTGAAGATTATTGGAGATCAACTGAAATTCGGCTGACCATTGGACGTAGTTGGAACAATATGCAGTTGGATCGGTGAAATAGATTTCATTTGGTTGTTGGGACGATGGAACTGAAATTAGTTGGGATGAAGCCTATAAAATGGAGTCGAGAGAGTCCAGTATGAATTCATCAAGCGATCAGTTCATAGGTTCCACAGCCCTCACTTCTCTCAATCCTTCCTCCACTCCACGTCATCTCTCTTCTCCATTTTCCCTTTTTCTTGCTTTCACTCTCTACCATCTTTCTGACCCCCTCCATCCTGACTGGTTTCCACTCCCACTGCACTGGCCTTATCTGGTTCTCCACTCTCCACTGCGTCACTAGACTGCTCCATCTTCAGATATGCTGCAGCTTCATTCTAGAAGCCTGTTTGGAAAAGGGAGTTTATATTTTAGTGTTCATTTGATGTACCCCTCATTTTATGAAATGAAAAGGGCTTTTGATTAATTCCTATTTTTTTAATCTTGTTTGAAGTAGGTTCATGAGCAGTGAAAAGCTCTAGAGATAAGTTACTCTACGTAAATATAATTCTGACTGATTTATTCCCAAAAGGGATGGGTCATGATCTACGCACTACAAAAAAAATAAGTTTTAGCAACCGATTTTGCAACCGATTTTTTTGGTTATATTTGTGACCGATTTTGCAACCGATTTTTTTGGTTATATTTGTGACCGATTTGGCAACCAATTTTGCAACCGATTTTTTTTTAAAAAAATTATGATCGATTTTGCAACCGATTTTGCAACTGATAATTTTTCTGAATAATTTAGCAACTGATTTAAATCGGTTGTAAATTCAGTTGCAAAAATTTCATTTTGCAACCGATTTTGCAACCGAAATAGAAATTATTTTTAATTTTTTTAAAATTATTGTTTAAAAATTTAGCAACCAAAAAATTCGGTTGCAAATTTTAAAAATAAAAAAATTAAATTTAAATAAAATTTTGCAACCGATTTTTTTGGTTGCAAATTTTTTTTAAATAAAATTTTATAATGTTTGAAATTTACAACCGATTTTTTTGGCTGCTAATTTTTTAAAAATAATTTTTATAATTTTTATAATTTGCAACCGATTTTTTCGGTCGCCACATTTTTTTTAAAAAAAAATTATAATTTTTGAAATTTGCAACCGATTCTTTCGGTTGCTAATTTTTTAAAAAATAAATTTTATAATTTTTGTAATTTGCAACCGATTTTTTCAGTTGCTAATATTTTTGAAAAATCTTTTTTTTATAATTTTTGAAATTTGCAACCAAATTTTTCGGTTGCTAAATTTTTTTAAAAATAATTTTTATAATTTTTGAAAATTGCAACCGATTTTTTTGGTTGTTATTTTTTTTAAAAAAAACTTTTATAATTTTTGAAATTTGCAACCGATTTTTTCGATTGCTAATTTTTTAAAAAATAAATTTTATAATTTTTGTAATTTGCAACCAATTTTTTTGGTTGCTAATTTTTTTTAAAAAAAACTTTTATAATTTTTAAAATTTGCAACCGATTTTTTTGGTTGCTATTTTTTTAAAAAATAAATTTTATAATTTTTGTAATTTGCAACCGATTTTTTTGGTTGCTACTTTTTTTTTAAAAAAAAATTTATAATTTTTGAAATTTGCAACCGATTTTTTTGATTGCTAATTTTTTTTTAAAAAAAATTATAATTTTTGAAATTTGCAACAGATTTATTTGGTTGCTAATTTTTTAAAAAATAAAATTTATAACTTTTGAAATTTACAACCGATTTTTTCGGTCGCTATTATTTTTAAAAATTTTTTTTTTATAATTTTTGAAATTTGCAACTGATTTTTTCGGTTGATAATTTTTTAAAAAATATTTTTTTTAATTTTCTAAGTTGCAACCAAATTTTTTGGTTGCTAATATTTTTTGTTTTTTGTTTATTTTTTTTTAGAAATTAAGGGTATTATAGGATGCCCTAGCCGCCCCCGTTTTTTTTTTCTCGTTCCCTAACCCTAGCCGCCCCCGGTTTTTCTTCTCTCACTCTCCCATAGCCGCCGCCTCCGGCTCTCCCTTCCTCAGGTCCGAGCCCCGTCGACCGCCGCCTCCGGCTCTCCCTTCCTCCGCTCCGAGCCCCTTTGGCTGCCACCTCCGGCTCTCCCTTCCTCGGGTTCGAGCTCCACCGGCCGCCGCCTCCAGCTCTCCCTTCCTCGGGTCCGATCCCCTTTGGCCGCCGCCTCTGGCTCTCCCTTCCTCGGGTCCGAGCCCTGCCGGCTGCCACCTCCGGCTCTCCCTTCCTCGGCTCCGAGCCCCTTTGGCCGCCGCATTCGGCTCTCCCTTCCTCGGGTCCGAGCCCCTTTGGCCGTTGCCTCCGGCTCTCCCTTCCTTGGGTCCGAGCCCCACCGGCCGCCGCCTCCGGCTCTCCCTTCCTCGGGTCCGAGCCCCTTTGGCCGTCACCTCCGGCTCTCCCTTCCTCGGGTCCGAGCCCCGCCGGCCGCCGCCTCCAGCTCTCCCTTCCTCCGCTCCGAGTCCCTTTGGCCGCCGCCTCCGGCTCTCCCTTCCTCGGGTCTGAGCCCCGTCGGCCACCGCCTCCGACTCTCCCTTCCTCTGCTCCGAGCCCCGCCGGCCGCCGCCTCCAGCTCTCCCTTTCTCAGCTCCGAGCCCCTTTGGCCGCCTCCTCCGGCTCTCCCTTCCTCGGGTCCGAGCCCCGCCGGCCGCCGCCTCCAGCTCTCCCTTCCTCAGCTCCGAGCCCCGCCAGCCGCCGCCTCCGGCTCTCCCTTCCTCCGCTCCTAGCCCCTTTGGCCGCCGCCTCTGGCTCTCCCTTCCTCGGGTCTGAGCCCCGCCGGCCGTCGCCTCCGGCTCTCCCTTCCCCAGGTCCGAGCACCGCCGGCGCCGCCTCCGGCTCTCCCTTCCTCAGCTCCGAGTCCCGTCGGATCCGGGTATCGCCGTCTTCCAATTTTTTTTTAAAAAAAACCTTTTCCTCATTTCAATGAATGCATGCTTTTTTCAGTGTGTTGCTTGCTCCATTTTGACTTCGGTGTCACAAGTTCAAAACATGGAAATAGTCTAGTTGATTAGACCTAGAATGGCTCCCAATAACTTGTATGTATGTTCTAAGTAAATCTCATCAAGTAGTTACTAGTGAGTTTTTGAAGATAGATATACAAGAATGGTCACTTCAGAGGATTAAATTGTAATTATTCACTCTTATTGCTAGTATTGTGGTTTATTAGTGATTACATTTCTTCTTTTATGAACAAAATAATTCTTTTCTTCATAATTATCTTGATGATGAGGTTTATATATAGCTTTTTAATATCTCATGTCATAGTGTGTCATGTCATTGTGCTTTCTATAGCTCTTCATGTATTATTTTCAGAATTTTCATAAATCCTCTTTTGTCTTTGTCACTTTTAATTTGACTTCATTATCTTGTTATAGAATATAAATAATAATTATCGATAGTTCCTAATATGAAAGTTTCTACGGAATTATGTGTAAATATGTTGTTGCCCCGGTTCTAAGACCTAGTCGCTTCTATAGTATTCTTTTACATATGTTAATTTATATATCAAAAAGGGAGAGGGACTTATGCATATTTTAGATGCAACCATCTTCTTTAACAATGCTCAGTTCACCCTCATTTGATTTTTCTGTATCATCATATTTTGATATGGTACAGAATATGGATATCTTTCAACTTCGTAGTTGGATGTATAATAGACTTTTACCGGGTCGAAAGGGATATACCGAAGAATTTTTAAAGGGCGTGGAAGATTTTGTACTCTTTGCATGTCAGCAACCTAACTTTCAAAGTGAAAAAAAATTTAGATGCCCTTGTTGCAAGTGCAAAAATCTAAGATACCTAACTACCGATGAAGTGAAGCTTCATCTTTACAAAAAAGGATTTGTACAGAATTACTGGTATTGGACATCTCATGGAGAGAGTGATCCTCGTGTCGGTGGGGTACCTGATTTGTATGCAAATGATCCTGCCTTTGCACTAATGGATAATGATCCACAAAACATATATCGATGCATAATATTCGATACATTTGGAACAGAGTATGTGCCTGACGATTCGTCTAATGAAGAGGAGACACCGAATTTGGATGATCAAAGATTTTATGACTTGTTGCATTCAGTCCAAAAATCATTATGGCTGGGATGTACAGATCATTCTGAGTTATCGGTAGATGTACGGTTGCTTAGCATCAAATCTGAAGGTAATATTTCACAACGATCCTTCGATCAAATTGCGGGTCTTATAAAGGAGACCCTTCTAGTCGATAATACCATACCTCAGGATTTTTATAGGACAAAAAAATTGGTTTCTAAACTCGGACTTACTGCTGAGAAGATTGATTGTTGTATTAATAGTTGCATGCTGTATTATGGTCAACAATCTGAAGAAAAGCAATGCAAATTTTATGGGGCTGATAGATATAAACCTCGGCCTCGTGCAGACGGTAAACATAAAGAGGTGCCGATGAAGAGAATGCATTATTTACCTCTAATTCCTAGATTAAAAAGATTATATGCTTCAATGAGTTCTGCACCACATATGACATGGCATTATGAGAACAAGCGTGAGACAGGGATATTGTGTCATCCATCAGATGGAGAAGCCTGGAAACATTTTGACTGAAGCTATCCTCATTTTGCAGCTGAACCACGCAATGTCAAGCTAGGCCTATGTGTTGATGGTTTTACTCCTTACAGTCAGTCATCAGCCTTATATTCTTGCTGGCCAGTAATTGTTACTCCCTACAATCTGCCACCTAAATTGTGCATGACCATTCCTTATATGTTCTTGACAATAATTATTCCGGGTCCACATAATTCAAAGAGCAGGATAGATGTGTATCTACAGCCTTTGATAGATGAGTTGAAATATTTTGGAAGGAGGGTGTCCTAACATATGATATAGCAAGAAAGCAAAATTTTGTGATGAGGGCTGCATTGATGTGGACCATCAATGACTTTCCTTCATATGGAATGCTGTCCGGATGGAGTACAGCTGGAAAATTGGCTTGTCCATATTGTATGGACCGATCAAAGGCATTCACTTTGAAACATGATCGGAAGAATTCTTGGTTTGATTGCCATCGATAGTTTATGCCTATTGATCATGTACTGAGAAGAAATAAGGATGCATTCTACAAAAATCGGATTGAAAAAGATCAACCTCCACGAAGTTTGACCGGATTGAAAAATAAGGATGCATTCTTTTGTTACCTACGGCTAGAGGCTGTGATGAGTTGCCTTGGTATCTTCGTGATGCTTTAAATACTGCAAGTATATGCTGGATCGGACCGTTTTGCAAGGATCTAAATGGTGTTGCAAATTTGGATGGCTTGCTCTTTTTGCAAGCAACCATTTGCTGCCTTAGATCCTTCGCAATGTATAAAAAGAGGCAATTCTGAGCTTCTGAATCTTATTATTTGAAAGTTTTGTTCGATTTTTGCTATTTTATTGTGTATTTTAATTTCATTGATTTTCTTTTGTTACCTACGGCTAGAGGCTGTGATGAGTTGCCTTGGTATCTTCGTGATGCTTCAAAAGCTGAAAGTGTATGCTGGGTCGGACCGTTTTGCAAGGATCTAAATGGTGTTGCAAATTTGGATGGCTTGCTCTTTTTGCAAGCAACCATTTGCTGCCTTAGACCCTTCTAAATGTAGAAAAAGAGGCAATCATGAGCTTCTGAATGTTATTATTTTTTATTAAATCTAACGATTAATTACAGTATTCAAGTTATGACTTATAAAATTTTTTGGTTGTTTTACCTTCATTTTGTACCTGGTATTCAATTCCGGTTAAACCCATTTGGTGTATGTAGCTGTTATTTTTGGATAATTGGATGTGATTGAATCCTTGAAATGAATATCTGATTTGTGCCTAAGCTGTCTAATGGATGCTTTATATGTTACGATTGTGTCTAATGGGTGTGATTGAACCCTTCTCAATGATTTGTGGCTAATGTTGAAATGAATATATGCTTTATATATCTCAGCTTAAATTTGTAAATTCAGGAAAAAAATTCATATTTGGTAATTTTGTTTTAAATTATTCAATTTTAGCAACCAATTTAGCAATCAATTTTTTTATTTTTCCTGGATTTTTTTTTAGCAACCGATTTAGCAACCATTTTTTTTTTATTTTTTTTGGATTTTTTTTAGAAACCGATTTTTTTTATTTTTTCTGGATTTTTTTTTAGTAACTAATTTAGCAACTGATTTTTTTTTATCTTTTCTAGATTTTTTTTAGCAACCGATTTAGCAACCGATTTTTTTTATTTTTTCTGGATTTTTTTTTTAGCAACCGATTTAGCAAGCATTTTTTTTTATTTTTTCTGGTTTTTTTTTAGCAACCGATTTAGCAACCGATTTTTTTTATTTTTTCTGGAATTTTTTATAGTAACCGATTTTTTTTATTTTTTCTGAATTTTTTTTTAGCAACCATTTTTTTTTTTTTTTCTGGATTTTTTTTTAGCAACCGATTTAGTAACCGATTTTTTTAATTTTTTCTGGAGTTTTTTATAGCAACCGATTCTTTTTTTATTTTTTCTGGATTTTTTTTAGCAACCGATTTAGCCACCGATTTTTTTTTCAAAATTTATTTTATATTTCTTTGATTTTTTTTTAAAAAAAAATTATGTCAAATTCGGTTGCTAAATCGGTTGCTAAATTTTGCAACCGAAAAAATCGGTCACAAATTTTAGCAACATATACTTTTGCAACCGACTAATTTCGATTGCAAAATCGGTTGTAAATTAATTTAGCAACCGATTTTTAATTATTAGCAACCAAAAAATCGGTTGCTAAACCTGGTTTTTCTTGTAGTGACGGGTACGGTCCGTGTTTTTGCTAAGATAGGTCATATCTTGATTATTTTCATCGTTAGCTTTCTCTACGTGAATATATAATTATGATTGATCTACTTCCAAAAGGGACGGGCCGTGATCTATGGGTACGAGCCGTGCTCTCGTTAAGAAAGATAATATCTGGATTATTTTCACTGTCATTTAGATTGATCTATTCCCAAAAGGGATGGGCTGTGATCTACGAGTACCAGTCGTGCTCTCGTTAAGATAGATCATTCCTAGATTAATTTTTCTACTGATTTCCTGATAATTTCCTTTTCTACTGTGCTTATCTCGATTATTTTACTTTTAAAATAACTCAAAGATCCCCGTGGATTCGACCCTTACTCTCACCATGCTTCATAAGAATAATGAAATTAAGGTACTAAATCGGTGCGTTGTGATGCACATCAATTGCAATGCAAAAAATTAAACCATTATTTATAATCTCAAAAACTAAAATAAATTTTTAATACAAGCATTAAAAATTTAAAATAAAATTAAAAAATAGATAAGTAATTTAAGATATTTATAAGATTTTGTGACTTAGGTATACATGATATACATAGAAACTATGTTCACAGGTGTAATTGTTGATATTTAATCAAGCTGGATTGTAGTTCCAACTCTAATTGTCGAGTTGGATCATCGTACTTTGGATTAGATCATTCATTTCATATCAAGAGGTCCATAGTCAATGAAATCAAGCATACTATCGGTTCCAATACAGATCAAACAATTTATAGATTAGATCATTGAGTTGCAAAACAATGGTTTTGTTGTGATCACTGTAGGGTTCCAGTGCAACGCAGCGGAAGGGTAATTTCAAAATTGAAACTAAATTCACACCAAAAATCCTAAACCAGGAACTCCTTAAATAAGACTAGAACATATGACAAGCATATCTATGCAAATTAGGATCAGGGTACCAACCTGTAATCGCTTATTCTAACAAACTTGAAGTTGAAGGGGCAAACTGAATTCACCAGGCATCCAGGTGTCCGCCCTCCGATGGTGATCCACACAAAGCACTGATCAAGAACACTATCTTCTTGTCCAATGGTTCCTCCTATTGAGTTCTTCTTCCTAGAACTCAATTCTTCGGATTATGGCTGGAATTCTTCCACACAAGAGGTTGCCTCCCTTTCTTTGATCTCTTCTCCTCCTTCCACTAAGACCTTGACCCTCTAAGACACCCTTGTCTTGAAGATAAGACCTTGTCCTAAGAGGATTTAAGCTTGTCTTAAATTGGAGGAGAAATTAAGACAAGAATGTCTTAATGTAAGAAAGAAAGGAAAGAATAAAATCAGAACTCTTTCTTTCCTTTACCATTGGAGACTTTCGCTCTTATTCTTGTTCAGTAGCAGAGTTTCGACAGAGGTGTACTCTGTAAAGGAAACAATGCAAAAACAAGAAAATGGAGAAAGAGTCTTTAGGAGAGGAAGAAGAATAAATTTCAGATTACCCAGTTCTGATTTTTCCTGACCCCTTAAATAGATTTCAGAGAGTCGCACACACAACTCTTCGTGAAAGACTTCTCACGCCCTTTCCTATTTTCTCACGCCCCATCCTTCCTTCTCACGGCCTTCCGGATAAATTCCACGACCTTTCAGAAAGAAAAAACTGTGATGTTTTAAAAAGAAAGGAGTCGCAACTTTTAATCTCCGAAGAGATGTTATTTCGCGCGACCGGGAAGAAACAGCGCTTTCTTTCTTTCTTAAAACCCCACCACCCATTAGATTTCCATCCAAGGGAGGACAAGTGAGGCGCTAAGGTGAGAAAGAAAGGCCGCTCCATCTTAATTCATCGGAGAATTAAGTGGGCGCGCCAAGAGTCGATGCGCCCATGGACTCCTCCAAATGGCGTGCCAAGAGTCCATAAGCGCATGGACTCTCGGCATTTTGGCATGAAAATGCAAAGGGGCGGGTGGGGGGCTAGCCTAGATACATGGCTAGCCAATAGGGTTAGCCATAATCTTTATAACCTCAATTAGGGTCTAATTAGATCCAATTAGAACCTAAATTGAACCAATCCAGAACCCTAATTCGAATCTAATTCGAATAGAAGCTAGGATTTGCAACACCTGCTAGAGTGTCATCATGCAAAATGATTTAATTACCAAATTAAACCCTTGATCAATTCTCTTAAGTGTGTGACCCATTGGGTTCCACATCTAGCCAGCAGTGGGTTCGAATACAAGTTGACCTAATTTGATTAGAACTCTTTTTAATCGATTTAGGTCAAACCGTGCTTACCCGATTATGATCAATTAGGACTCTTCCTAATAAGTGATCATTCAATTTAATCAAACCACAATACAAGATTGACGTCTAGCAACGTGTCATGTCTACCCGGAAGATATGGAAATTTTGGTGAAATACCAAAAATACCCTTCAATAGAAAGTTACCGTACAATTAAATCCTTCGATCAGCCTGCACCCAGAATATAATTATGGATATGGATATATGTCAACTCCAATATTATATTCGTTTCTAGCTCAATCTTATATTGATGATTCAATTATCTTGATATTAGAAATCATCTCTAATATCTTTACTTTGATCAAAGATTCCCTGAATCATCATCCGATTGATAACTAGCTGGATGCAATCTTTTCTTACTAAGAGTGATCGATTCCTTGTTGACCTACTCATTACCTTCATATCCAATTCACCATTCCCAGTATCAATCCTGTGCATGACTCAGTGTCATGATTAGAATTGAACCAAAGCATGGTTTCATGTACATAAGGTACTTATGGCAGTCTTAGGTCAAAGGATTACTTGTATCACTCCCACTATGAGAACCTTCTATTGACATGTAGCTAAGATTCCATTAGATGTTCTCAAGTTGGATCATATCAGTGAACTCATTCTCTAATGAGCACCCACATCCTAGTATTAGTATCATACACAAGTGACTGTGAGGGCAGTCCCCCTATTCAGTATATATAGGATGTGCTAGTCTTACCGGAAAAACCCTGATCCCCTACTCAAGGTTCCTTTGACTAGGAATATTTTAGATTAAGGTTTTAAGACTTTAGGTCCCACTGGTATGATCTCATCATAACCCTAAAATCATAGCCCTAATCTATGGGGTTTATCATATAATAATAAACACAGCGTATGATGAAAAATAATGCCTTTATTAGAATATTGTCAATTACAATGGTTTGGGAGATACAACATAGATTGGCTTGTAGGGCATATCCCTTTCAATCTCCCACTTGCACTAAAGCCAATCGCCTTTGAATCTTAGTCCCATACACTCGAGGTGGCGATCACACTCTCACTGTGGTAGAGCCTTAGTGAACGGGTCTGCTATATTGTTCTTTGTATCAACTCTATTTATGTAGACATCTTGTCTCTCTACTATTTCTCGGACGAGATGGAAGCATCTCAGAATGTGCTTGGACTTATGATGAACTCTTGGTTCCTTAGCTTGAGCAACAGCTCCAGTGTTGTCACAGTAAAGTGGCACTGGGTTTTCAATCTCAGGAACAACACCCAACTCTGTGATGAACTTCTTCATCCAGATTGCTTCCTTGGCGGCTTCACTGACAGCTATGTATTCTGCCTCTGTGGTTGAGTCAGCTACAGTATGCTGCTTGGTACTCTTCCAACTTACTGCTCCACCATTTAGGGTAAAAACATATCCCGAAATGGATTTGCTATCATCAGGATCTGATTGAAAACTAGAATCAAAATAAGCTTCTAGTTTAAAATCAGAACCACCATAAACCAGAAAAATATCCTTAGTCCTTCTCAGGTACTTAAGAATATTTTTAACTGCTTTCCAATGATCCTCTCCTGGATCAGCCTGAAACCTACTGACAATGCCTAAAGCATATACTACATCAGGCCTGGTACATAACATGGCATACATTATGGACCCTATTGCCGAAGCATAAGGTATAGAATTCATTCTATTTCTTTCTTCAGGTGTCTTAGGAGACATCCTTTTAGAAAGATGTATGCCTTGACTCATAAGAAGATAACCTCTTTTACTTCCATCCATGCTGAATCTTTTCAACACTAAGTCAATGTACCTAGATTGGGATAAACCTAGCATCCTTTTAGATCTATCTCTATAGATCTTAATACCTAGTATATAGGATGCTTCTCCCAAATCTTTCATGGAAAACTGGTTTGATAGTCAAACCTTGACTGATTGCAACATTGGGATATCATTCCCAATGAGGAGTATGTTATCTACATACAGAACCAAGAAGACTATGGCACTCCCACTAGTCTTCTTATAAATACAGGGTTCATCCATATTTTTGATAAAACCAAACCTTTTAATAGTTTCATCAAAGCGGATGTTCCAACTCCTTGAAGCTTGCTTTAATCCATAAATGGATTTCTTTAGCTTGCATACTTGATTAGGTTTATTCTTTGAAATAAAACCTTCTGGCTATGACATGTAGACTTCTTCCTCAAGGAAACCATTGAGGAATGCAGTCTTCACATCCATCTGCCAGATCTCATAATCGTGGTATGCTGCTATAGCAAGTAAAATCCGGATTGATTTGAGCATGGCAACAGGTGAGAATGTTTCATCATAATCAATTCCCTGTTTTTGTCTAAAATCTTTTGCCACTAATCTGGCTTTATAGGTTTCAACTTGGCCATCAGCCCCAATCTTTTTCTTATAGACCCATTTGCACCCAATAGGATTAACACCCTTTGGTGCATCGACCAAAGACCATACTTGGTTTACATACATAGAGTCTATCTCGGATTCCATGGCTTCTTGCCATCTATCTGAATCAGTACTCAAGATAGCTTCTGTATAGGTTAGAGGTTCATCATTTTGAATGACTTGGGCTTCATTGTTTTCAATAATAAACCCATACCTCTCAGGTGCTCGTGGCATTCTATCAGACCTACGGGGAGGAGTTTTGTGTTCTGGTTCTGTCCTAACTATATGTTCTAATGGTTGAGAACTGTCTATCTGTGTTTCTTGTACTTTTCCAAGTTCAACAGTTCTACCATTGCCCTTTTCTAAAATGAACTTTTTTTCTAGAAAAGTGGCATGCCTGCTGACAAAAATCTTTTATTCAGTAGGATGGTAAAACAGATATCCTCTACCCTCTCTAGGATATCCTACAAATAGACATTTATCCACTCTAGGTTCCAACTTATGTCCAAAATTTCTTTTAACATAAGCTGGACATCCCCATACCTTAAAATATTTAAGATACGGTTTCTTTCCACTCCAAATTTTATATGGAGTACTAGCAACGGATTTAGAAGGTACTTTGTTCAGAATGTAAACAGCAGTTTCTAGGGCATGACCCCAGAAGAAAATGGGTAAATTTGTGAAGCACATCATGGATCATGCCATATCTAATAAGGTATGATTCCTCCTTTCAGCTATACCATTTAGCTGTGGTGTATATGGAGGGGTCCATTCAGAAAGAATTCCATTAACTTTAAGATAGTCTAAAAACTCCGTGGATAAGTATTCTCCTCCTCGATCAGACCGAAGAACTTTAATACTTTTCCCGGTTTGTTTTTCGACCATACTTTGATACTCCTTAAATTTATCAAAGGCTTCAGATTTATGTTTCATAAGATGCACATATCCTAACCTAGATAAATCATCTGTAAAAGTGATAAAATATGAGTATCCACCTCTGGCCTGAGTTATCATTGGACCACATATATCAGTATGTATAAGTCCTAATAACTCAGTTGACCTTTCTCCATGTCCAGTAAATGGAGTCTTGGTCATCTTACCTATGAGACATGATTCGCAAGTTCCTAATGATTCATACTCATAAGGATCAAGGAATTTTTCCTTATATAACTTGCTTATTCTAGACTATTATCATGACCAAGTCGATGATGCCAAAGTAAAGTATCATTAAAGTCTTCTCTTTTTCTTTTATTATTGACATGAAAAACACTATCATTGGAAGAAATAGTTAAGAGCCTATTGCTAAATATGCCAGAACAAACAAATTCATTAGATAACATTATCGAGCAACTAGTGCTCGTTACATCCATTACATATCCTTGTTTTAATAACAAGGGAATAGATATAATGTTCCTAATAACCTTAGGCATATAATAACAATTTTCTAACTCCAAGATCTTTCCTGAAGGCAACTTCAGAATATAGGTCCCTACAGCTTCTGCTTGGATAATATCACCACTAGCACCGTAGAGATTGAAGTCACCTTCCTTCAATACTTTAAGCTTGTGGAGGTCCTGCAAAGATTTGCATATATGGTAACCACAAGCGATATCCAATACCCAAGTATTTGATATAGATGAATTTAATGTCAATATAGCATGTATCTCATACATACTTTTTGGTGCATCTGACGCACCAGGCTTCACAATTGCAAGGTAAGCCTTGCAATTCCTTTTCCAATGTCCTGCTTTGTCGCAAAAGAAACAGGTCGACGACTGTTTTGAGGCCTTCTTTCCTTTCTTATTCTTATTGATGCCACCCTTAGGGTTTAGCCTCCTATTAAAACCCTTTTTGCCTGATTTCTTCTTATTGGTCTTATCAACAAGAAGAAGTTGAGCCTTTTCTTTCTTAACGTGGCTCTCCGCTATTTTTAACATATTTAACAGCTCAGGCAAGGAAGTGTTCAGTTTGTTCATGTGATAATTCAAGACAAACTAAGAAAATGACTCTGGGAGTGATTGCAGGATTAAATCCTGATTCAACTCCCCGTCCATGATAAAACCTAATTGACCCAATATGGTGATTAAGTCAATTACCTTCAGAACATGATTCTGAATGGATGTTCCCTCTGTCATCCTAGCACGGAATAACTGCTTAGATATTTCATATCTAGCAGTTCTGCTATGTTCTCCATAAAGCTCTTTTAAATTGAGCATTATGGATTGAGTATCCATGCTTTCATGCTGTCTCTGTAACTCATTGGTCATAGAGGCCAGTATGATACACTTGACAGTGAGGGAGTCATTCTGCCACATTTTGTATGTGGCCATATCTTCCTGTGTGGCATCGTCCCCTAGTGGATTAAGACTAGGGGTGTCAAGAATATAATAAAGCTTTTCTCAACTCAGCACAATCTTTAAATTTCTCAACCAGTCCACATAGTTCGGACCAGTCAGTTTGTTGGTATCTAAGATACTTCATAGTGATAATGAAGATGCCATTTATCTACATTTAATAAAGAACAATGCATAAGCAAACAACCATGAAATGACTTACATAATTAAATTAGGTCTTCAATTTAATTATGTCTCCCACTATTTTATCAAAAATCATAGCCCTCACTATGATAATTGAGAAGAACCCTGATCGATTTTTCTTAGTGAGATTGAGATTCTAACAACTTATAAAAGATCTTGTAGAAAACACAACAAATCTTTTACAAGCTCAAAGGTAGGAAACTCTTCCAATTATATCTCATATAATTTTCAAGAAGTAACTTGGCCTCTAGAACATTATTAGTCTTGCAGAAAACATAACAAACCATAATGTTCTAGTTAAGTCAAGACCCTTTTATTTCTAAACAGTCAATACTCAAATATAATGCCCTTGCAGATAACACAACAAAGCATTATACTGAATATACTGTAAGCATATCTATGCACTAGACTAGTATTATGTCATTCACCATATTAGGTCTTGCAGATAACACAACAAACCTAATGTGGTTCATAACACAATAATGATCCAGCATGAAGGAAGGCCAATATATAGTATTTTTAATACTAAGCATTTTAGTCAAGATTTAAATTTAATCAAATCGGCCAGGCAAGTGGAAGAGATGTGGGAGTCCCCCCGTTGCTTTCTTAGACACCAATAAAAATTGGTCAGATCAGTCAACGGAACCAATTAAAAACCACAATTCTCTTTACCTTCCCAGAATCACCTTTCTAGACATCAAATGATCAATTGTACATCATAACTAGTGATGCTTATTAGTTAAATATACTAAGACTTAATATAATTTTTAAGAGGAGGGATTTATAAATTGCCAGCACATTCTTATAGAATGTATCACAATCAACATATCACTCTTATAAATAAACAAATATGTGCTAAGGGTGTCATCATACTAGGACAACCATTTACCACATAATGGATCCACCATTATGCCAGGGCAACCTTATTTCAGTATGATGACTTCAAAAACTAAACATATCTCTATAATAATTAGGGTTTGAGTGAAAAACCCTAACTAGTGGCATACATCAAAACATATATGCAATCAAAGATATGCTAAGTGTAGTAGCATATTAGGATTTAAAAACCCTAATATGTAACATACAAACTATCATAGATTATAGTCCTAATTAAGGTGGCTCTGATACCACTGTTGGGTTCCGGTGCAACGCAGCGAAAGGGTAATTTCAAAATCGAAACTAAATTCACACCAAAAATCCTAAATCAGGAACTCTTTAAATAAGACTAGAACATATGACAAGCATATCTATGTAAATTAGGATTAGGGTATCAACCTGTAATCGCTTATTCCAACAAACTTGAAGTTGAAGGGGCTAACTGGATTCACCAGGCGTCCAGGTGTCCGCCCTCCGATGGTGATCCACACAGAGCACTGATCAAGAACACTATCTTCTTATCCAATGGTTCCTCCTATTGAGTTCTTCTTCCTAGAACTCAATTCTTCGGATTATGGCTGGAATTCTTCCACACAAGAGGTTGCCTCCCTTTCTTTGATCTCTTCTCCTCCTTCCACTAAGACCTTGACCCTCTAAGACACCCTTGTCTTGAAGATAAGACCTTGTCCTAAGAGGATTTAAGCTTGTCTTAAATTGGAGGAGAAATTAAGACAAGAATGTCTTAATGTAAGAAAGAAAGGAAAGAATAAAATCAGAACTCTTTCTTTCCTTTACCGTTGGAGACTTTCGCTCTTATTCTTGTTCAGTAGCAGAGTTTCGACAGAGGTGTACTCTGTAAAGAAAATAATGCAAAAACAAGAAAAGGAAGAAAGAGTCTTTAGGAGAGGAAGAAGAATAAATTTCAGATTACCCGGTTCTGATTTTTCCTGACCCCTTAAATAGATTTCAGAGAGTCGCACACACAACTCTTCATGAAAGACTTCTCACGCCCTTTCCTATTTTCTCACGCCCCATCCTTCCTTCTCACGGCCTTCCGGATAAATTCCATGGCCTTTCAGAAAGAAAAAATTGCGATGTTTTAAAAAGAAAGGAGTCGCGACTTTTAATCTCCGAAGAGATGTTATTTTGCGCGACCGGGAAGAAACAGTACTTTCTTTCTATCTTAAAATCCCACCACCCGTTAGATTTCCATCAAAGGGAGGACAAGTGAGGCGCTAAGGTGAGAAAGAAAGGCCGCCCCATCTTAATTCATCGGAGAATTAAGTGGGCGCGCCAAGAGTCCATGCGCCCATGGACTCCTCCAAATGGCGCGCCAAGAGTCCATAAGCGCATGGAATCTTGGCATTTTGGCATAAAAATGCGAAAGGACGGGTGGGGGGCTAGCCTAGATACATGGTTAGCCAATAGGGTTAGCCATAATCCTTATAACCTCAATTAGGATCTAATTAGATCCAATTAGAATCCAAATTGAACCAATCCAGAACCCTAATTCGAATCTAATTCGAATAGAATCTAGGATTTGCAACACCTGCTAGAGTGTCATCATGCAAAATGATTTAATTACAAAATTAAACCCTTGATCAATTCTCTTAAGTGTGTGACCCATTGGGTTCCACATCTAGCCAGCAGTGGGTTCGAATACAAGTTGACCTAATTTGATTAGAACTCTTTTTAATCGATTTAGGTCAAACCGGGCTTACCCGATTATGATCAATTAGGACTCTTCCTAATAAGTGATCATTCAATTTAATCAACCCACAAGACAAGATTGACATCTAGCAATGTGTCATGTCTACTCGGAAGATATGAAAATTCTGGTGAAATACCAAAAATACCCTTTAGTAGAAAGTTACCGTATAATTAAATCCTTCGATTAGCCTGCACCCAGAATATAATTATGGATATGGATATATGTCAACTCCAATATTATATTCGTTTCTAGCTCAATCTTATATTGATGATTCAATTATCTTAATATTAGAAATCATCTCTAATATCTTTACTTTGATCAAAGATTCCCTGAATCATCATCCGATTGATAACTAGCTGGATGCAATCTCCTCTTACTAAGAGTGATCGATTCCTTGTTGATCTACTCATTACCTTCATATCCAATTCACCATTCCTAATATCAATCCTGTGCATGACTCGGTGTCATGATTAGAATTGAACCAAAGCCTGGTTTCATGTACATAAGGTACTTATGGCAGTCTTAGGTCAAAGGATTACTTGTACCACTCCCACTATGAGAACCTTTTGTTGACATGTAGCTAAGACTCCATTAGATGTTCTCAAGTTGGATCATATCAGTGAACTCATTCTCTAATAAGCACCCACATCCTAGTATTAGTGTCATACACAAGTGACTGTGAGAGCAGTCCCCCTATTCAGTATACATAGGATGTGCTAGTCTTACCGGAAAAACCCTGATCCCCTACTCAAGGTTCTTTTGACTAGGAATATTTTAGATTAAGGTTTTAAGACTTTAGGTCCCACTGGTATGATCTCATCATAACCCTAAAATCATAGCCCTAATCTATGGGGTTCATCATATAATAATAAACACAGCGTATGATGAAAAATAATGCCTTTATTAGAATATTGTCAATTACAATGATTTGGGAGATACAACATAGATTGGCTTGTAGGGCATATCCCTTTCAATCACAAGTCAACTACCCAATCTCGACAAACCAACTAGATCGACAACTAAACCAGAGATAAATCTTGAATAAGGGCTGAGTACCATGACCACGTATGAGTATCTCCTTGGCTGAGTAACTTTGACCAAGTACCTATGACCAAGTATGAGTATCTCCTTGGCTGAATAACTTTGATCAAGCACTCATGACTGAGTACAAATATTTATGACTGAATACCGATACCCTCTTGGTCAAGCACCTGTGATCGAGTATGAGCATCTATGGTCGAGTACAAATACTTATGGCCAAGTATGAGTACTTCCTTGGTCGAGCACCTATGGCCGAGTACAAGCAGCTGTGACCGAGTACGAGTACTTATGGCTGAGTACAAGTATCTGTGATTGAGTATGAGTACCTTCTTGGTCAAGCACCTATGGCCAAGTACGAGTACTATCTTGGCTGAGTAATTTTGGCTAAGCACATGTGATCAAGTATGAGTATCTATGGTCGAGTACAAGTACCTTCTTGGCCAAGCACCTATGGACGAGTACAAGTATCTCCTTGACTGAGTACGTGTGGCCAAGTATGAGTAGCCTTGGTTGAGCATATCAGCCTTGGCCAAGTAGACCAACTTGACCGAGCAAAGCAGCCTAGACTGAATAGGCCAGCCTTGGTCGAGCAGAGCAACCTTTGCCGAGCAGAGCGATCTTAGCCGAGTAGAGCAGCCTTGGCCGAGTAGATCAACTTTAGGGTAAGAGAAAAATGCGAACAAATTGCAACTGTCCTAGTAAAAGTCATAGTAAATAGGATCCCAGCAAATGCTGTTATCATAATAGAAAGATACCAATAAAAAATATATGGAAAACAAGATCCCAATATCCAATAGAAATTTGTTATCCATATTAGAGGAGGTCACCTCCGCAATGATATTCGGTTACCTTGCATAGTCCTATAAAATTGGTAAGATCCCGTGAGGTACATCTTCATACCCTTCTCTATATGTTCATTTGGTATTTTTTTTGTCAAGTCTCTCAGCTCCAGTTATGTTATCCAAATTTTTCTTATTGACTTGAACGTTAGAGAGTTAGTTCTTTACCGATAACCACCGATTAAGGAGGATCATTCTTGTAAGTCTCTATTCGAGAGGTGCCCAAGAGCAAGACTTTATTTCACTGGAAAAGCCAGCGGGACCATCCGACTCCGATCAATTTCTATGATAGGTAATTTGTTGGCAACATATTCTAATTTTTTAAAAGAAAGAAACAAAGGTAAAGCAGTGGTTTTAATGGCCCTTTCAGGAGAAGCATAAAAGTTAAAATACAATGGTCAGATTGACTAAAATATCATGCACCCATCTATCTTGATGAGTCTAACCCCTTTTATATATATATATATATATAACATAATTTCATACAAATTAGAGAGTTTGAACAATACACCTATCATCTGAGTATAATAACAAACCTCAATAGAAATGATCGATGGAAAATTTTATGCCTATCACCTGTCACCTAATAAAACAACAGAGACCATGATCAAAGCTTACAATCATTCCAAACTACAGACACAGAGACATAACCTACAGCAGTAACATATGAAGCTTACAACCCATTTCAAACTACAGAGACAAGACCTCCACCTGTAACATATTATAAAAGTCCAGCCACCGGATGATTACGATGTTTGGTTGGAATGCTTAAAATATCATGAAGGAAGGAAGGGAAATGTCAAATGTGTGAACCCATCTCATCCGTTTGGTTGAGAAAATTTCTATTACCACTCCGATTTTTTAAAAACTAAAAATATCTGTACCTCTATATTCTAATTCCTACTATTTTTTTTGGAGTATTCAAATTTTATTTTGATTTTAATCTTTACTTTAAAATCAATCATGAACCAAATATATCGTAGGATAGGATGATTTTAATTTTCATTTCAATCTATTTTGATTTCAATTTTAATTTTCATTCTCATCTCGAATCAAAGGTGCCCTTAGTTTTTCTTTTGGACAAAAATGATGGGAAAATAATGTAATTATCGTAAACATGCCATATCCGCCGTGTCCAATATTACGTGTAACATATGATGATCGAAGACTCTCTTGTCTTTGTAGCCTCATAAGTTTAACCCTTCAGCCACCTCATCCCACTTCGGTCGACCCCTAAAGAAATGCTTCACTTCCTTTAATTTATGTTATTATTTAGGGGCCGGCTTGAGCTCGTATTTCACTGATCAGGGATTTAAGGTATGATCTCGTGGATGACTCGAGTGAATCTAGAAATTTTATGGGACACGTGACTGGAATTGCGAGTGTGCTTTCCATCCCGACGTCTTAGTGGTGTCAGATTGATGTACTCATCATTGATGGAAAAAGACTCTGTAGTTTTGTATCGAACATTATCTGACGGGACGGGAGCCCGAATGGGATAGATGCACCGGGATTAACCCCCCCTTTTTTTTTACAAAAAAAAAAATAATCAACATGGCTCATTCGGTCCAAATGGATTCGCTGGCGGGCACAGACAATCAGACGCAAAAATTAGGCAACCCAAAGCAGTTTACCGTAACCAAAGATTCAAAAGGGACCCACTCATCCAATTTTACATGGACAAGGCTTCATAAGTGCATCCTCAATTAGGGATGGCAATCGAATCGAATCGAATATAAATATATTGGATCATATTCAGGTCAAGTCAAAAAAGATAATTTGAACATAACCTGCTTATTAAATAGATCAAATTTTAGAACCCGAACTCAATCTATTTGTTAAATATGTTATCCGACCCGACCTGTTTATGATCCGTTTATAACTTAATAAAAAAACAAAAACTCAACCTATTTGAAACCCTTTAAAAAAGAAGAAGAAGACAGAAACCTGCCACGGTGCCACTGCAATGCTGTCCGACGCTTCTTCCTCATCATCCTCATCACCGATCTGGACTAACCTCCATCTCCTACGTCATCCTCCTCGTCCTCATCCTTATCTGCCACCCTCGATCCCAGTGGTAGCTTACTGAGGCCATACTCATCATTGATGAGAAGCACTTCCAAGTCGTTATCCACCTGGCCACCCTTCAAATCGATTGGATCATCGCCGTCCTCCTCACCGCCCTCCTCTCTGCCTTTGCCATCTTCCCTTTTGTCTTCGTTGCGACAATCTTTTTCGATAACACTCTCCCTTGTAGCCCTCGCCCTCTCCCTCTCCCTCCTCTTCCTCGCTGTCTCTAGCTCTACCGGCATCTCCATCAACCACCTCCTCTTGCTAAAGAATTGCTGGCCCGATTCAACCACCACCACCTTACCCCTCTCCTATTTGAAGGATTGAAGGAAAAAAAATCAAAAAACCAAAATCCTAGATCCTCTTCCTCGCTATCTTTGGCTCCATCTCCATCGACCACCTTCTTCTCCCGAAGAATTGCCGACCTAGTTTGACCGCCACCACTTTCCCTCTCCTGTTTGAAGAATCGAAGAGGAAAAAAAAAAAACCAAAACCCTAGATCCCTTGTTTCAGCTGTTTGGATCCTTCTCAATGCAATGGAATTAGAAATTTAGAAATTGGAATGGCTTATGGTGCTCGGTGCTCCCCTCCATCCTACATTGGTGGGCAATACCCAACATGAGACAGCATTACCCGTGGGCCTGTGATCTATTGTTTATGGAACCCCATTTAGACCTACATATTAAATATATTAAATAGGTCAATGACTTGAAACCTGAATCCGATCCATATATTAATTGGATTAAATATGTTAACCCATTTACGATCCGAATCTATTTAAATTTAATCCAAATCTATTTCAAACGGATTGAATACATGTCAATCATTGACGGATCGAATCATGTTTTACTATCCCTAACCCAATATAAGAAGCCTACGATGCTTTGCTGGTTTGATCGTCACAGCGGATCATCTCTCACGTTTAAAAATGGAACAATTGCCGTTGCATCAAGTAATAGGAAGCGAAGCGACGGTAGCGTTCTCCGTGTGGCACGGCAAAGCTCAGGTTATTTTCGTAATGCCTCCGGCATGTCACAATCGTAGGCAAAATAATCTAAGCAAAATCCTAACTTAGATCCAAGCCAAAAGATACTCAAGGACTTGATTTAGTCAAAGAACGAGGGGAAATTCTTTTTGTTCTTCGGAAAGTAATGGATGACCATTTGTCGTACGAATATTTCCTTTGGAAAGAAAAGAGCAAGGAGTGCACGATATTTCAAGCTTTTTTTTTTTTTAGACCTTTGTCTTCCTCCAATAGATTTTGCCCTAGAGTTTGGCATCCTGATCCATTTTGATAACCTGTATGCATTTTTCCATTATAATGTTCTCCTATTTCTCGTGATACGCAGCATATCATTCCATGTATTTTATGTATAATATTTTAATAACTATCTGACTTTCTGTATTATATTCATTTCCACCGTAAGGAATAGGAACAAATACTGTCGATTCCACCGGGACCACGGCTACAATACTGAAGAGTGCATCCAGCTGAAGGATGCGATTGAGGATCTTATCAAGAGAGGGTATTTGGGACGGTACATCAGTCGCCAAGGACCTCGGCCGGAAGCAACTGTTCCCCAGCCACCTCCCGAAGAGGCCGAACTGCCAAATCAAAGCCTACCAATGGAGGTGTAGGGATGATACATCGACCCACCAACTGGAGAAGGGATGAGGACGATGTCCCAAAGCGACTCAAGGACAACAACACTATCCTCTTCTCCGACGATGACTTTACGGGAGTTCGGCTCCCACATGATGATTCCATTGTAATCTCGACCGTAGTGGCCAATTATGATGTACAGAGAATCCTTGTTGATAATGGAAGTTCGACTGATGTATTGATTTACGATGCATTCTCTAAAATGTGTTTGCCTAGACATCAACTACGAAGATCCCCCATACCGCTCACCGATTTTGGGGGCAATCAAGTTCATGCCGAGGGAGAGATAGTGTTGCCTGTAACCCTTGGCACTGAACCTTGACAAAAAACACTGCCGATCAACTTCATGGTGGTCCGCATCCCCTCAGCATATAACATCATTCTGGGGCGGCCTGTCTTGAACATGTTCCGAACCGTAATCTCCTCTCATTACCTCTTGGTGTGCTTCCCCACCAGGAACAGTATCGGAGAAGTTAGAGGAGATCAGAGGACAGCGCGGCAGTGCCTAATGATCCAAGACAGGCATTTCAACGATTCAGCAACTCCGGATCAACTGGATCTGAGGGATACAACCACAAGACTTGGTGAACCTATGGAGAGGACTGTCCCGGTCCCTTTGACAAAGGAAGACCCCTTCAGAGTTGTGCAGATCGGGAGTGCACTCAATGAGGAAACCAGAACGGAGTTGATACATTTTCTCAGAGACAACGTCGACATCTTCGCCTAGTCAGCTTCGGATATGCCTGGGATTCCTGCCGAAGTAATCACTCATCGGCTGGAAGTTACCCTTGGGTACAAGCCAGTACGGCAGAAGAAAATGAGCTTCACTCCTGAAAGACAGCAAGCCGTGGACGAAGAAGTCGGCAAGCTCCTTAAAGCAGGGTTCATCCGAGAGGCCCACTACCCCGAGTGGTTGGCCAATGTGGTAATGGTGAAGAAAGCCAGTGGCAAGTGGAGGATCTGCATCGATTATACAGACCTCAACAAGACTTGCCCAAAAGATAGCTTCCCTCTCCCGAAGATTGATCAGCTGGTCGACGCTACTGCCGGCCACCAGTTGCTGAGCTTCATGGATGCTTTTTCTGGCTATAACCAAATTAGAATGTATCCATAGGACGAGGAGAAGACGGCTTTCATCACTGACAGAGATCTCTACTGCTACAAGATGATGCCGTTCGGCCTCAAGAACGCCGGATCAACATTTCAAAAATTGATCAACAAGGTATTCGAAAAGCAACTGGGGAGAAACATGGAAGCATACGTTGACGACATAATCGTCAAAAGCCTCCTCCGGAAAGATCATATCCATGACTTAGAAGAGTCATTCAGTGTTCTACGGCGCTACCGCATGAAGCTAAACCTGGCAAAGTACGCCTTTGGGGTCACTTTCGGGTAAGTTCTTGGGCTTTCTTGTCACCAAACGGGGGATTAAGGCAAACCCTGAGAAGATTCAAGCTCTAAGAGAAATGAGACATCCCTCCTGCAAAAAGGAAGTCCAGCAGTTAACAAGGAGAATTGCCTCCCTAAGCAGATTCATTTCTCGGTCAGCCGAGAAATGCCTCCCATTCTTCAAGGTACTCCAGCAGTCAAAGGGCTTTGAATGGTCTGAAGACTGTCGCACTACCTTTGAGGAGTTGAAGAAGCACCTGGAAACCCCGCCACTACTCTCCAAATCACAAGAAGGCGAGGTTCTCTACCTATACCTCTCTGCTTCAGAAGAAGCCATTAGTTCGGTCCTTGTCTAGAGAGATGAAGACGGATCCCACAAGCCGATCTACTATATCATCAAGGTCCTGCATGATGCCGAAATGCGATATGCGAGAATGCAAAAGCTAATCTACTCTCTGGTGATTGCGGCGAAGTGACTGCGGCCATACTTGCATGCCCACGCAATTGTGGTGCTGACCGATCAGCCCCTCAAGGCCATTCTCCGATCTCCGGACACCTCTGGAAGGATAGCCAAGTAGGCTATGAAGTTAAATGAATTTGACATCAGTTTCCAGCCCCGAGCGGCTATGAAGGCCCAGGTGCTCTCCAATTTCTTGGCTGAATGCACATGAAAGTCCGAAGATGAAGCATCTTCGATAGAAGACAAAGTCCCGAAGGAGATGAAGTCCGTTTGGATGCTTCATGTGGACGGAGCTTCCAATGCTACTGGGTGCGGGGCTGGACTTATGCTGGCCGAACCTGACGGTCACACCATAGAGTACGCACTCCGGTTCTCCTTCCATGCTTCTAACAACCAGGCCAAATACAAAGCCTTGCTCGTCGGACTTCGGATTGCCAAGAATTTGGGAGTTCAGCAACTCCGAACCTTCTCAGACTCCCAGCTGGTTGTAAATCAAGTTAACGAAGAATATGCAGCCAAGGATCCAACCATGGTGCAGTACCTAGAGAAGGTACGGGCCTTATCCTCTCAACTGGAATATTTTGAGATCATCCACGTCCCACAATCAGAGAATTCCCGGGCGGATGCATTGTCTCGACTGGCAACTACAGCACCGGAGTTCCTCGGGCATACCTTTGTTGAACATCTTGAAACTCCAAGCATAGCCGAAGAGGCTGGGGAGGTGCGCCAGATCGATGCTGAACCAAGCTGGATGGATCCCATCATCAAGTTCCTCAATGAGGGAGAACTGCCAGAGAACAAGGCCAAGGCCAAGAAGATCCGCTGGATGGTATCTCAGTACGTCATCTTAGACGGAACCCTCTACAAGAGATCATTCTCTCAGCCACTGCTAAAATGCTTGGGATCGACAGATACGGATTATGTCCTGAGAGAGGTCCACGAGGGCATATGCGGTGATCACTTGGGAGGTCGATCGCTGGCATACAAGATCATTCGACAAGGGTATTACTGGCCCTCCATCCAGAAGGATTCGGCTGACTTTGTGCAAAAGTGCGACCAGTACCAGAGGTATGCCAACGTTTAGAGATAGCCTGCGAGTCACTTGACCCAACTGGCAGCCCCATGGCCTTTTGCCCAGTGGGGAATGGACATTCTCGGCCCATTCCCGCCAGCATCAGGGCAAAGGAAGTTCCTTCTTGTGGCCATCGACTACTTTACAAAGTGGGTAGAAGTCGAACCACTGGCCCAGATCATAGAAGGCAAGGTGGAGAATTTTGTAAAAATTTTTATCATATTCCGGTTCGGCATCCCACATGTTATAATCACGAACAACGGGAGACAGTTCGACAATCCAAAGTTCAAGAACTTTTGTGCTCGGTATCATGTCCAACATCGGCTAACTTTCATTGCTCATCCATAGTCTAACGGAGAAGCCGAAGTCACTAATCGGACCATTCTCCATGGTCTGAAGACAAGGTTGAACGCCGTCAAAGGGCTTTGGGCCGAAGAACTGACCTCCATTCTCTGGGCATACCGAACTACTCCGAGAACGGCCACCGACGAGTCTTCGTTCAACCTGGCATACGGTACCGAAGCTGTACTACCTATTGAAGTCTCCTTGCAGTCCCTGAGAATTGACAACTATGAAGATTCTGGAAACTCTGATCGTAGAAGGATCGACCTAGATCTGCTGCCAAGCACCAGACTTCAGGCCCAGATAAGAATGGCAGCGTACCAATAAAAGGTCGCCAAATACTACATCTCAAGGCTGAAAGAACATATTTTCCGTACAGGGGATAAGGTACTGCGAAGGGCAGAAGTATCCAAGCCAACATAATAGGGTAAACTCTCTCCCAACTGGGAAGGCCCATATCAAGTCGAAGAGGTCATTCGACCAGGAGCATATCGACTTAAGACCCTGGAGGGGAAGACTCTATCCCGGCCATGGAATGTACAAAACCTTCGTAAATATTATCAATAAACGGGTTCCTAAATTTCTTGTGCAAGATTGCTCAACCCTACTCAACTCAGAATGGCTGGTTACTTCGACTGAACGACAACAGCCTAAATGACCAGATCTAAAAAATCGGTCAACTGTGCATAGGAGAGTCTGATTCACTTACCTTATCAGTATGCCCGACGAGTGCAACGGATGGCCTAACCAGGCCGCCAAGAAGATCAAAGGCGCAGGGATGGTTTTCATAACCTACCCTACGGTAAACCCGAAGACACGTCAGGGCGGGCCTGAACAGCCTACCTTGATCACGGCAGAAAAGCACAGGGACGATGTAAACACCCTACCCTATGGTAAATCTGAAAACATGCATAAAAGGACCACTGTCGTCCTTTCTGTCGACAACAAGCATTTCAAGAACGGTCCAACCGACCTCACTTCTTTCCTATAGACCGAAAATGGTTCCAGGAATCTACATTCCAGACAAAACATGATACAACATATCGCAAGAAATGCATGGGAAGAGGTAAAAGAAAGATACTTCATTTCTTTTTTTTCTTTCAATTTTTTACAAAAAAAAAGAAAAAGAAAGAAAAGAAAAAAGAAACTCTCATAAAGAGAGAATAAAAAAATGAGACTCTCAAAAAAGAGAGACAAAAAAAAAGGGGAGTAACATTGGAAAAACGCGAGAAATTTTCAATAACCTCCCGCCAGATTTTTCCCGTACCGGCGGGGGGAGCTCAGAAGAGACGACAAGGGGGCCCCGGGGTTCCCATCCGAACCAGAATCCGACCCCTCATCAGAGTCGGAATCAAATTCATGCCCGGAAAAGGGAACGGAGGGCTTGATGTTGTCCAAGCCCTTCAAGTCGTAAAACTTGAAGGCCTTCCCTTTACATTCTCGGAACCCCTGATGGTAGGAGTCCAGAGCCACCTCGGCGACCTCCTCCCTGAAGGCAGCGGACGCCTTGAAGTCTGAGACAGCCTTCGCTGCCTCCTTCTTGGCCTCCTCTACCTCCGCGGCTACCGCCGCGACCTGGGCCCTGGCCTCCCTTTGTTGGGCCTCCAACAGGCGGACCTTCTTCTCCAAAGGGTCCATGAGAGGCTCCTCGTCATTCCCCGGCTCGAAGAACTCCGGACTCCTCTTCCTTTTTGGGTTGACAGCCCTTCTTTTCGCGGCCCAACGAAGCTCGGAAGTGCTGAACCTCATTTTTAATCGAAAGAAGGAGTCTATGAGAATAATGGCCCTTGACGGCAGAAGGCAAGGTCCTATTTATAGAAATCCTGCACCCACGACCGACTGCGGGGAGGCGTGCTCCACGTCTTTTCCCAGCCACATCAGAGAGTGCCATGTGTCCAAGCGACACTTCGAGAACCAGAAGGCCGCTCGAGGGTCATTCCTAGGACAACAATTGCCGGTGCTTCGAATCCGAGGAAATCTCCATCGTGCGACGGCAACATTAATGGCTCCTTTTTGGAAAAAGGAGACCCGGCGACACACAAGGCGCAAGAAATCATGACTGTCAATATGCCGCATGGACAACGAGAAACACGATCAAACATTCCTAATCATCGGTTGACGGGGAGTTGACACCTGTCTCCCCCAATGGATAGATTTAGCATCCAAAGGAGGGTGACACCGGCCTAATTTGTTATAGACGGTCTTCGACAACGGAGTTCATCTTCGCCAACAACCAGTTAAATGGCCTTCGGCCATGGTCGTTCAACCAAGCAGAGAAAAGAACGATAAAACTAGTTCAAGCTACATACGAAATGCAACATTGCATATGCAGAAAAAAAAAAAAGGTCATTTCAAGATCTGGAAGAGTTGTCATACAAAATCCATTGACAATACAAAGGAGAAAAGAAGAAAATACATCCAAAGCAACTTGAATCACTCAATATCAACAAGAGGAGACCCCACACCACATGACTAAAGCAACTTGTCAACCTGTGCTGAAAGGATCTCATCAATCTGGGCCGGGACCGGAGAACCTTCGGCTTGGACTTCCCCAGCCTGAACCTCCTCCTGAACCGGAATCTGAGTTGGGGTCACCCCCAGATTTTCAACTGAGGCAGAGGCCTCCCCACCCGGGTATGGCGCCTCTTCGACCTCTACTGTGGCTTCGGCCTCCTCTACCTCCTCCTCTTCTTCTTCGGCTATATTAAAGGGAGGGATGCTGGAAAGATCAAGGTGAGGGAAGGCCTCATTTATCTTGGAAAGTCTGGCGTTAAAGCCATGCTGATAGCCGTACAAAGATGCTTCATTCATTTCCTCTTGGAATTGTGAAGACATTTTGAAATCTGCTACAGCATCGTCCACCCGCTTTCTCAAAGACACGGACTCTCTCTTGGCCACTTCAGACTCCAGAATCGCCTCTTTGGCCCTCCTGGAAGCCTCCTCCGCTACCTTGGTCAAGCTTTCTATCTTTTCCTGGTTCTCCCTGGCAGCTTGCTCCAAGGAGTCAATATGTTTCCTACATTTCCTCCACCATGCCCCTTGCTCCGCTATTGTCAGATGGGCATTCTTCAATTCGCCCTTCAGGTCATGAACCTCATCATTCACCCGGACAAGACGGTCCTCCATAGACTGTCTCAACTCTTCGGCCACTTCTTTTGTGGCCCTGGTAGCATGGTGCTCCTCCTTGAGGCCATGGATGAGGCCATCAACATTTTCTAGGCCCTCCTCCATAAAGGTAAGGTCATAGACCAACTGCATCAAAAATGCGGAGTTATGGAATGAACAGTTCTAAAAACAAAGGAGACGGCAAGAATCATACCTGTTGCAGGGCAAAAAAGATAGAGTCAGACACCTTGGGAAGGTTCCGATTTCGAAGGACTGCCAAGTCATGAGACAGCAAAGTACCCTTCAACGCCTGCCTGGCTACGGGGGGAACCAACAGTCCCTCCGTAGGTGAAAGCTCCGAAGAGTTCGTCGAACGGCTTCCAGCTGGGGAGGCCCCGCGAACGAACTCTCCCTCGACTTGCCGTACTTTGCCCCTATCAACCACAGAAGGGCAAAGCGGCGGCACACCCACCGCCTGAGACGGACTCCCCGTTGTGCGAACCAGGAAAGCAGTCGCCGGTGGAGTTTCAACTGAACAAGGTCTCGACGGGGCCCCTTCCGCAGGTGCCACGTCTTCCCCTGAGGTTCCCCGGGAAGATGAAGTGCTCCAGTCCCCCTCAGGACCGTCCCTTCGAGCCCTTTTATGAACCGCCGACCTTGTGAGAGAGGCTTGTGCTACCCTCTTCTCAGAGGTCTGACGGAGCCAGCTCACACCGGGTTTCATCCTACCACCTACAAGCAAAAGAGTTTATTTCAGTCGACTGAGCTACAACAAAACCGGAGGAAGGGGTGCAGAAATTTCCGTCATTATACCTAATATGAAAATTTTGCTAATTCCTGCGAGATAGAGATTTCTCTCCTCCAACAACTCTCGGATAGGGGCAACTTCCGAATCGACCAAGAGATCGTAATTCGACTGATCAGCCGCCAAGACCTTCTTCCCATCATTGGCGATTAAACGAGGCTTCTTCCAAACAGTGTCGAAGCCCCATGGATCAAAAGACAATACAGATAAAAAAATGTGTTTCATTGGTCCTAGGTTCTATGTTCGCAATGCTGCACAAGACCAGGAACCGACAGATGTTCCAGATGATGTTCGGGATCAACTGCACCGGCACCACTTGGTACAGGTGGAAGATCTTGATGAAGAAGGGGTGTAGGGGAAACTGAAGACCAGCTTTCAGATGATTTTCATACACAACTAGACACCCAGGGGGAGGTTTGTTCACCCATTCCTCGGGTGCGGGGAGAACAAAAGGGAACTCCTCGGGAATGCGATAGCGTTCCCAAAGAATGGCCGCCTTTCCCTGAGAAACTGAACTGGAGATCGACTCCGGACCTACTACATCGCCAGCCCCCAAGGGCCCAACTTTTTCTCCCTGACTTTCTATATTTTCTTTCATGATAAAAGAATGAAGCAAGGGGGCAGAAGGAAGATTCTACCTGCGGAATAGACTGATAGTCCAGAACAAGGAAAGCTGGACAAAGGATGAGACGAGGTTGAAGAAGCTTCCTTAGCCAGACCTTCTCCATTTTCCAAGAGGAAAATAGGGGTCTCTGAAGCCCTACTAGGTTGATTTGATCCAAGGTTACCCAAGGAGGTAACCCGCCTTCAACTAACCGCCAAGATGAGGCGCATCCATCATCCAACAGATAGAGAAAAGCCACCACAATCATCCAAATCTCAATCGAAAGATTGGTTGAACCATCGTGCAACAAGAAAAAGAAAGACGGTCCCAGGGCCGCCCGTTTTTTCCTTCTCCCCCAACCTTGGAGTGACAGCTGTCCACCACCTAATTCCCAGATCAACCAGCAGTCATGATGGATAGTCCAATCAGAGATCCCATAATCATTCACTATACTATCTCCTGGGAGGAAAACGATAAAGCATTAGTACTCTCACTTCTCGAGGCAAACCTCTGCTTCGAAAACTGAGTAGGGGGTAACTGTTGGGATATCCCGGTTCAGTTATGAACCGAACATTGGTTCAGCTAGCCAAAGCCCTTTTCTCCGGACCACGGACTTCGGACCAAGGAAAGGTCAGGCAACTGCAGGCGACCCAAGGCTTCTCACCGATCCACAACATCCGAAGGTCAAAGCTTCGGATGACGTCTTCGGTCTTAACCGAAGACCAGGCTCCTCATCAACTTCCGAAGACATACTCTTCGGCTTCTACCAGAGACATGATCTCCGGTCCTGGATAGACTCCAAGTCTTCGACCCACGCAAAGGGCTAAGTCTCCGACCGAGAATCTCCCTAAATAGGAAAAATCCAAAGATGGGACCACAATTTGGCCCAAATAGGCAACTGTAACCAACGGTTACAATCGACAATCTCCATGCCATGATCATGGCACGCAATTCTAGCTGCCACGCCTCCGATCTGGCCGGAACCGCTCAATGACAACCCATGATCACCAATCATGGGGAGAAATTGACTTCCCATAATCACTGGAAAAAGGGCGGGCCGCAGGCCGGAGGCCTCTTCTTAAATAGTGGTAAGAAGAATGGCTTGAGAGAGGTACGCGCAGACACATATATTCATACACTCGCATATATTCTAAGAGCCTTTTTCTTATACTCTCGACGCTCTTTTCCATTCTGTGACTAGGATCCGTTACTAACTTAGGCATCGGAGTGTCCTCTATCAAAATAATTCTGATAAAAATTTGTTTTACAGGTAAACCAGAAAATGATCCTGCGGTATAGCAATTTCGATCGATCCATGCAGAAATTTCACGCCAACAGAAAACAAACATGATTAGTTGAAGAAAATAACCACACGGAACTATTAATAAATTAAATTTAAAGGACAGCACGTAATAGATCAAGAAAAATGATGGACGGATCTCTCTCCACCTCTGTATCCATGTGACATTAAGAGCGATGATTGATTAAGATGACAAAGATGTTGCGACGAATTATTGCTGTACTTTGTCATGTACAATAAGAAAAATAATGCTACTTGAAAAGCACAAGGTCTACTACCATAATGTGCTGCCCCCTCGTGGCTAGAAAATTTTCATTACGTAATTCATCCATGTTAATTTTGTTTGATCACGAGCTTAAGATGCCACATGAGCCACATATTTATTCCTAGTAAAACAATGAATGAGATCATGCAGAAGGACCACCTTCCACCAAAACAAGCAATGGTGTCTTATCAAAAGGAAACCAGGCCAATGAGCAAATCTAAATAGCAGGCATGGGGGTCCACCCAAGTGCACAACTTCACATGGTGAATTGAATTCAACTCCATTATTGTACTCCGGTTGCTCCACCTCCATCACTTCCACAGACCCAATCACCGGAAAAGACAGTGGAAAAGGCTGCCACCGGCGACCACGGGAAGGAAAGGTTTGTCCAAAGGTAGAACATAAAACAAAAAGGCGACTCCAATCCTTCCACGCGTCTCCTAACCCTGTTCTCCAGTTGGCCCAAAAGAGCGGTGGCTTTATTGCCACCTCAGAAACACTGGTTGGTGTACTCCAAGCCTCGGACCGTGACCGTGCTTAGCATTGCGACCACGCGATGCACCCTCGGCACCACCGTGGCCACGCACCCTTCCTGCCATGGAACGGGACCTTCAAACGGTGTGTGGCCGAGGAGGCTGGGCTATTTGGGGAGCTATGTTTTGACGTCTCCTCTTTTTATCAATTAAGGGTTTGGTTCATGGGGACCCCCTTAAAGCTAGCTATCACATGCATGGGAACTCTTGTGGGGGAGCGTACCGTGGTGGACATCGTGAAAGCTGAGGACGTTATGGGGAGTGAATTATTAGTATATAAAGTAGTCGTGGTGTATATGAAAATTTCGAGTTAATAAGAAGCCCGGTAAGGTTACAATTTTTTTTTTATATTATTATTAAAGAAACGGTGTATTGATTGCATCGAATTGAAACGAATATAATTTAAAAAATCAATCAAAATGAGATTTTTATACTGTACAGAGACAGTATGCTAATCCGATCAAAGTACAAAATTCAAGTGTCGAATAACAAAGGATGACATCCAGTTAGCAGCTGAGTTAAACTTCTAAATATGCCTAATAAATAAAGAAGTGCAACCTTGCAGCATAAGGTTACGGCATTTTCGAATAAGAAATGAAAAGGTTGATAATGTTTTGGCCACTCGCTTTAGTTTTTTTTTTTTTAATTTAAATTTTTTTCATTTTGGTTACTCGAGAGTTACTTATTGGTATGAGGGTACAAATGAATTTGGCTTGGTTGATCCAGTTTGAATGCATAACCTCTATAAATCGTTGGGAGAAAAGAGTTGTTCTTGGTTAGGAAGACAGACCGGAAAGCATGTGTGAAGTGGGAAAGGAAAGGATAACAAATTTGCACCGCAAATTTTAAGACCTTAGTCTTAGAAAAGCAATCTAAAGTATTATCGGTACTCAGGATCCATAATGATTTCACGTGATGCATGACTACAAAAATAGCATGAGAAACAAAACGCTTGAAAGATGGATTAAATATTTTGGGCACATAAAAAGACACTTATAATCAAGACTTCTCTCAAAGTGACTCATGCCTGGTGGACAACAGAAAAGGTACTGAATAAAATATTCCCAGGAGACTAACCCATTATATTATAAAAAGAAGACCAATATCAAGTTAGACTGGCCAAATATCAGGATGAATTATTGGATGAACCAATCCCAATGGACCAGTCCAATAGCCACTCGCTATATTATCCTCCCCCCCCCCCCCCCCCTCTCTCTCTCTCTCTCTCTCTCTCTCTCTCTCTCTCTCTCTTCTCTTTATTATTCTTCAAGGTCATAATAGAGATGCCAATTCATGCAATTGGGAGGGCAAAGCTACATCAAGTGGGCCTCCTATGCATTGACTCCACTCAAGAAGTCATCAAATAAATTATTTTAACTGGGCTCAACCTCTCTTCCTTCCTCTCAGTCGTTTTCTTGACTCATTTTGTCACTAAAATTACAAAACATCTAATAAACAATTTATGTCGACTTGTCCTATGATGCATGAAAGTATCTCGATCATCCTAGGTGATCTATCATGGATGGCTGATATATATATATTTTTTTGATTGAACAAAAAAGGGAAGGAGTTAGATCCTGGACGTGGCCATCCTGAGACAGTCTCCTAATCCCAGTCAGGAAATATTCGATACATGGTGCATATTAATTTTTTTGCAGCCATTTCCCACAAGTACGTCAACCTGACTACCACTGGCGTCAGCCGAGTAAACGGATGCCAAGTAAATCAAGACTCAACCCCTGCCAACTGGTTATAAGAAAAGTCTCATAACCAACTGCACCACTCATCAATGATGACTGATACCTTTTTGTTTGATGTCATTCTCATAATATACAAACCACAATTATGTACGATTTAGATGGTGCATGGCTAGGCATGACATGAACCTATTTAGCAAATAAGAATGGTGATTAGCCCATGGGCAATTAGCCCAACTAAAGCAGTATTGATATGGCCGTTACGCTGACGTGGCATGTCACAGGTTCCGTCGGGCGTGGTCCAAATCACGTGAATTTTTTCGGCGGAACGGGATCAGTGAGCGAGGTCGGATGCGGGTCGACCTCGGCCGAAGTCGAGCGCTCCTCTGCCGCTCCGTCAGGTGTCCGCCCAGGAGGGGTCCACCTCGACCGAACTCGAGCACTCCTCTGCCGCTCTGCCAGGTGTCCGCCCGGGAGGGGTCCACCTCGGTCGAAGCCGGCGGGTCCTTTGCTCCCTCGCCAGGTGATGCCTGGAGATGGTTCCACCTCGGCCGAGGTCGAGCCGGGCCTTCCTGCTCCTTCGCCAGATGGCACCCGGATACAGGTCCACCTCGGTCAAAGTCGAGCACTCCTCTGCCGCTCCGCCAGGTGTCCGCCCAGGAGGGGTCCACCTCGGTCGAAGCCGGCGGACCCCTTGCTCCCTCGCCAGGTGGCGCCCGGAGACGGTTCAACCTCGGCCGAGGTCGAGCCGGGCCTTCCTGCTCCTTCGCCAGATGGCACCCGGATACGGGTCCACCTCGGTCGAAGTCGAGCACTCCTCTGCCACTCCGCCAGGTGTCCATCCAGGAGGGGTCCACCTCGGCCAAAGCCGGCTGCCACTTGCTCCCTCGCCAGGTGGCGCCCGGAGAAGGTTCCACCTCGGCCGAGGTCGAGCCGGGCCTTCCTGCTCCTTCGCCAGATGGCACCCGGATACGGGTCCACCTCGGCCGAAGTCGAGCACTCCTCTACCGCTCCACCAGGTGTCCGCCCAGGAGGGGTCCACCTTGGTCGAAGCCGGCGGGCCCCTTGCTCCCTCGCCAGGTGGCGCCCGAAGACGGTTCCACCTCGGCCGAGGTCGAGCCGGGCCTTCCTGCTCCTTCGCCAGATGACACCCGGATACGGGTCCACCTCGACCAAAGTCGAGCACTCCTCTGCCGCTCCGCCAGGTGTCCGCCCAGGAGGGGTCCACCTCGGCCAAAGCCGGCCGCTCCTTGCTCCCTCGCCAGGTAGCGCCCGGAGACGGTTCCACCTCGGCCGAGGTCGAGCCGGGCCTTCCTGCTCCTTCGCCAGATGGCACCTGGATACGGGTCCACCTCGGCCGAAGTCGAGCACTCCTCTGCCGCTCCGCCAGGTGTCTGCCCAGGAGGGGTCCACCTCGGCCAAAGCCGGCTGTCCCTTGCTCCCTCGCCAGGTGGCGCCCGGAGACGGTTCCACCTCGGTCGAGGTCAAGCCGGGCCTTTCTGCTCCTTCGCTAGATGGCACCCGGATACGAGTCCACCTCGGCCAAAGTTGAGCACTCCTCTGCCGCTCCGCCAAGTGTTCGCCCAGGAGGGGTCCACCTCGGCCAAAGCCGGCTGTCCCTTGCTCCCTCGCCAGGTGGCGCCCGGAGACGGTTCCACCTCGACCGAGGTCGAGCCGGGCCTTCCTGCTCCTTCGCCAGATGGCACCCAGATATGGGCCCACCTCAGCCGAAGTCAAGCACTCCTCTGCCGCTCCGCCAGGTGTCCGCCCAGGAGGGGTCCACCTCGACCGAAGCCAGCCCTACATGGTAAGGCCTACAGGAAGCAGGGGCACGAGTTTCGAAACCACCACTCGGGCAGCGTGCACCGTACCTCGCGAGGAGCACCGATACGATCGGCAGTGACGCGCGAAACCTCGTTTACATCGGCCCGATGGGTTCTGCAACCGAGAAGTGGAGTCCTGGCAGACAGGAGCCAGCAACGAACGTCGTCAACGCCTGGGAAGGAGAGCGCTCACGCTCGGCCCGAGGCCTGGCCGGTGTCTTCCCTCTCCCCTTTTCTCGCTGGGCTCAGCAAGCAAGACAAGGAGGCCACCGGGTTCCTGGACTCGAAGGGGAAAGGGAAAAAAGAGGGAGAGAGGAAAAGGCGAAAGCGAAGAGGAAGCCTCCCGGGGGCGGGAGGCCGGAGGCAATGTGATGGGATAAAAGGATGGGAAGAGCGGATAATCAGGTAAGTGAAAAAAAGGCTGGGAGAAAGAAAGGCACCAAGAGTAGGACCCAAGGTCCCGAGAGGGGTCCCTTGGTGCAAGCTCGGTGAAGGAGCTCGGCCCAATTTCCACTCTTCCAAAGACCTTTTTTGTTAAGATCTTCTCTAAGTCTGGGACTCCTTCGGGGACCCACCTTAGGGATTCTATTCCATCTCGCCGTTTTCTAACTTGACCGTCGGAGCTCCCTCACTGGGACCCCCGACCAGGGTTCCTGACCTTGTTTTGTAGGATCGGAAGCTCAGAGATCTCGAGGTGAGACGGTCCGAGTCCGGTACCAGCTCTGAAGCTACAGGCCACGACGGCGAGATCGGCAACAAGTACCTTCCTTGCAATTCAAAATTGATAAGGCATTTAGTAATCTTAGAGCAATTTTAATTACCTCCCTGGCTGCAAATTAATAATTCTTTTATACGTATTGTTGCGGTTCTATCTCCTGGATCGGGCTCGGTGGATGCGCTGGAGAGCTCCTCTACCGATCAACCTGCAAGAAGTCCCTAAGCACCGGAGGGGCTCCGGTGGGGGACACTCCGATGCTTAAGTTAGAGGAGGGTTGGCGCAACAGAATGGAAAGAACTCGGGAAGAGAATTCACAATGGGGAAGAAGAATGGAAAGAATGGGGAAGAAGAACATTACCCTCTTACGGAGGTCCCCGGGTGCCTTTTATAGGCATGGATCACTGCCAAATTCTGTTGGGGAATAGGTTGGAAAAGCCCGAATATGCCCCCAGGAGAATAGGCGTGGCGGCGAGGTCATGGCTGGCGGCATGGCAGGAATGTCAGAGTAGTGGCCTGGCAACAAGAATCATGGCCATGCACTGGAGTCCGTTACAACAGAATGTCAGAACTTGTCGGAGAGAAAAGGCTCCTAAAAACTTCGAGCGACCCCCTCAACAGCGGGTCGGCCTGGCCTCCCAGAAGCCGACCATGGCGTTTAGTTGGATCTCTAGAAGCCGATTGTGGCGGTCAGCAGGGCCTCCGGAAGCCGACCGTGGCATTCAGTCGGACCTCCAGAAGCCGACTGTGGCGGTCAGCAGGGCCTCCCGGAAGTCGACCTTGGCAGTTGAAAAGGCCAATGCACGGACAGTGAGGTGCCCGCCAGCTCTTGAAACCCCTGGATCAGCTCTTTAGAAAAGGGGGCCACATGGTCCTCTCCTAGAACTGGGGAGTAGGACCCCGCGCGGGGATCAACCGACCGGACGCCCGAGGCCGGTCCGACCCGGGACTAGCCGAATGGGTGCAATAGTTGCCCCCTGCTCCTGGACCTTGAGGGACCACGTGGCTCAAAAGGGCAAGAGCATGATTGCGTGCACCTTCGGCGGATTCCGGATCGAGGCGTTGGGTCGCTTCGAATCCCCTTGAACGGCTCTTTGGACAGCTGTCAGCCGCTTGTTAGGGTGTAGGCGAGGCAGTTAATGCGAGTCAGGCACCATGATGAAGGCCAGGCTATCCTGTGTTGATCCGGGGCGGAGTGGTGCGTCGCGCCACATGGCAGCATCTAGTTGGTCGACACTGCCCTCCAGGTTGGTCCCGTACCGCCGATCCGGTGTGCACGCGGATCGCCATCCGCGTGAGGGGATGCTTCAGACGCTTAGAATCCCGCAATACAGGTGGTTGCGGCTCCTGATGGGATGGCTGGGACGTGCCCAAGACGGGCAATAACTCCTCCCTCCTTCTCCCTCTTCCCTCGGGGCCTATAAAAGGAGGAGGAGGCGGAGCGAGGGGACTTTTCCTGCTGCGCCCGCACCTTGCGAGATAGAGTCCTCTTCTTCCCTCTTTTGCGAAACCCAGCATCTAGGAGTCCAGCCCCAGGTTAGTCCCGATTATCCTCTTTCCTTCTTCTAGCTTCCAATGGCGTCTAGCAGTAGGGGTTCGTTCCATAGGCCTAGGGATTTGGGGCCGAGCGAAATATCCTCAACCATGACCCGGGAGCGGGTCGAAAATCTCAGGACGGTGTACGGCATCCCATCCACCCTGCACCTCATACTTTCGGACCGAGAGCGGAGAGCAAATAACCCACTAGGTCCAGGGACCCTCCCAATGTTCGAGTCCCACCTTAAGGCCGGCCTCAGGTTTCTTCTGCACCCCCTGTTCATAGAGATCTTTAAATTCTATAGGGTAACCTCGGTGCAGCTGACCCCGAACAGTATTCGAGCGATATGTTGCTTCATAGTACTCTGCCATAGGGCCAAGTCCGACCCCAGTCTGTCCCTCTTCGGTAATTTCTTCTACCTAAAGAGGGACTTTAGGAGCCGGGATTGGGTCCTGTTTGTCCCCTGCCAGGGCCGAAAGATCCTAAAGTGCCTCCCATCGGCCGTCCATGGGTGGAAGGCTAGGTTCTTTTTCGTCAGCAGCCTCGAACCTTGGGGGTTCGAGCCGTTGTGGAGAGAGCCGCGAGCGAGAGTCCGCGAGGGGAGGTCGGTATCGGCGGCCGACCTAGGCACGTTCAGTGTGATTAGTAGAGCTGGCCCAGTGGCGGCATTTGAGCTGTTGGGGGAAGGGACCCTTCATCAGGCGAGGATCAGCTCCCAGGGATTTTTAGGCAAGGGCCGACCCCTCCCCTTCTTATAATTCCCTTAGCTCTTTCTCTTTCTCTCCTACTAATTTTGAGTGTCCAGTGACAGGAGGAAGGATGCAGCGTGTTGACAAATCCAAGGTCATCCGACAGGCAGTGCGGAAGCGGGCCACCCCAGAATCAGTTCCCCTGCCAGCCACCGAGCGACAGAATAAGAGGCGGGAGGAGGAGCAACCCGTCCCCGTCGTGGAGGTCGACTTGGATGGGGATGGCATCCCCCTCACCGAGCGCATGGCGATGAGGGCGGCAAGAGCATCGGCTCCATCAGGAGGGCCGGTCATCCGACCGGAGCAGGGATAGCCGGGGGCATCCGGCACAGCCGTAGCGCCAACCCCTATGCCCGTCGGCACTGAAGAGGTGGCCCCTTCAACCGATAAGGGCAAGGGGCCGGCCGTGGAGGATGCAGCCGGTAGCAAACCTGAGCGGTCGACGAGGAGATCCGCCAAGTGGGGTTCCAAAACTAGCATGCACTCGACCACCCCAAGAGGGCGCGGAGCCTGCTGAGGGTCGCAATGACCGATGCTGACTAGGAGGTGTCGATGTAGAGAAACCTGATCGACGTGACTATGGAGACTTACCGGGACCTCATGAGGGTAAGTACTTCATCTTGTTTCTCTACTTCTTTACTTCTTTACTAACTTGGTCGGACGTTTGCAGCTTCTCCACGGCATCTCCCTCATGGACGACGGCATCTGTCATGTAGTGCATGCTGCCAAGACCTTCGCAAAGAGGGTCCAAGAGCTGGAGGCGGCCCAGGAGGCCGCAGTGGCATCCCTGAAGTCTTCCGAGGAGAACCTGGTGATAGCCCAAGCGGAGACAGAGTCGGTGAAGGCGGCTCTGAAGGAGGCCGAGGGCCGGCTGGCCAACTGCGAGGCCAGGCTGAAGAAAAGGAAGGCGAAAGCCGACTCCCTCACCCGCCAGTTGGGCGAGGAAGAGAAGCGGTCGGTGGAGGCCGACCAGAGGGCCCGGGCCGAGCAGGCGGTGGCGGCACAGTTGGAGGTCAAACTCAAGGAGTCCAAGGAACTGGCCGCGAAGCAGGTCCAGGAAGCTGTGGTGGCATACAAAGCCTCCAGCGATTTTATTGAAGATGTGGAGGAGGCGGCGGCCGACTTCTACAGGGAGGGCTACGACGATGCCCTGAAGGTGGGTCTGCTCTTCCCGGGACTGGACCTGTCGAGCGTCAAGTTGCGGGACCCGTCCGAAGGAGAGGGGGCCGAAGCGGAGCCCCCAGCGGAAGGTGAAGCAGGGGCAGCTAGGGTCGAAGCTCCAGCACCAGCCAACACGGAAGTGGTGGCCCTTCCAGAGGATCCTCCAGCTGCTGCAATTCCGGTTGACCCTTCAGTTGTAGCTGATGGGGCCGAGGTTGTGGCCCCTGACGCATCTCCCGTTGGTCGGACCTAAGGGGTTTTTAAAGGTCCGACCCACCTTTTGTAAATGCTTTCTTTTGAAATGAATGAAGAAAACCTTCTGATCACTTACTTTCAATATGTGCATAGGCATAAACAAACACTACTTCCTTATGAAATTCTTCTAAGTACCCCCGGTCAGCTCTACGGTACCGCAGGGTTACGAGCTCCATCGAAGCGGCCGACGAACATGGAACAAATATTTTTCTTTCCAAAATTTCTTTAAGTACCCCCGGCCATCCCACTTGGGCCAGAAGTCGGTAGGGTGGTCCAGAATGATAACATAAATTGGGCCAGATACCTGAACACTTGCTCAGGGTCCCCGTCCGTGATGCGGCTCTCGCTGTGGCCCATCATTCCTGCGGTCCGGCGGGGGTGGTCCCGGGATGATTACTGACCGTGGTCGGACTGGAAGAAGCTGAAGAAGTTTGTAGACTTTACTGATAGTACTTGCGAAGATTGTCTACATTCCATGGGCGTGCTATTCGCCACCCGTCCATGTGTGCGAGCATGTAGGTTCCAGCCTGAATTACTTCAGTAACCCGATAGGGGCCTTCCCAATTTGGGGAAAGCTTTCCCTGTTCGGTTGGCATCGAGACCTCCGCCTTTCGCAGCACCAGATCTCCCACTTGGAAGGTGCGCGCCTTAACCCGTGAGTTGTAATATCTGGCCATCCTTTGACGGTAGGTCGCCATCTTCATACTCGCCCAGAGTCGAGTCTCGTCCAGTAGATCTAGGTCAGCCCTTCGCTGCTCCGAGTTGGCCGACTCGGTGAATTGGTCAATCCGCAGGGATAGTAGAGAGACCTCCACGGGGATGAATGCCTCACTCCTATAGGTCAGATTGAACAGGGTTTCCCCTATTGCCGACCTGGCGATCATCCGATACGCCCAAAGCACCGAATGAAGCTCCTCCGCCCAGAGCTCCTTGGCTTCATTCAACCGGGTCTTCAACCCATGCAGGATCGTTCTATTGGTGACCTCAGCCTCTCCATTGGACTGAGGGTAAGCGACCGACGTGAGCCGATGGGCGATGTTATATTGTTGACAGAAGTCCCGGAACTGAGAGTTATTGAATTGCCTTTTGTTGTCGGTGATGACCGTCTTCGGGATCCCAAACTGGAATATAATGTAGTTCCAGACAAAGTTTTTCACTTTGGCCTCGGTTATCTGCGCTAAGGTCTCTGCCTCCACCCACTTAGTGAAGTAATCAATGGCTACCAGGAGGAACTTTCGCTGACCAGAGGCTGGGGGAAAAGGTCCCAGGATATCCATCCCCTGTGCAAATGGCCAAGGCGCTGTAAGTGGGGTCAGCTGGCTGGCTGGCCTCATTTGGATGCCGGAGAACCTTTGGCACGCATCGCACTTCCGTACGAAGTCCAAGGCGTCCTTCTAAATTGTAAGCCAGTAATATCCCTGGCAGATGATTTTGTAAGCTAGGGACCTTCCTCCAAGATGATCGCCATAGATGCCCTCGTGCACCTCCCGGAGCGCGTAATCCGCTTCGGCCGACCCCAAGCATTTCAGCAATGGTTGGAAAAACGAACGCTTGTAGAGGGCCCCATCAAGGATGACGTATTTAGTTGCCATTGAGCGGACACCCCTGGCCTCCATCGGGTCATCCGGAAGGGCCCCTTGTGCTAGGAATGCACGGATCGGGTCCATCCACGAGGCCTCTTGCTCTACTTGGTGGATCTCCGTCGGCTCCTCGACAATGCTAAGATGTTGTAGATGTTCCACGAAGGTTCGGTTGGAGGTACCGGCCGCGGCAGTGGCCAGCCGCGACAAAGCATCCGCCCGGGAGTTTTGTTGCCGAGGTATATACAGGATCTCAAAAATTTTAAGTCGTGATACCAGGTCTCATACCTTGTCCAAGTACTTGACTAAGGAAGGGTCCCTTGCTTCGAACTCTCCCTTCACCTGATTGACCACCAGTTGAGAGTCGGAGAAAGCACGGATCCTATTAATGCCTAATTCATTCGCTATCTTCAACCCTGCAAGTAGAGCTTCATACTCCACCTGATTGTTCGACACCTGGAATGCGAAATGTAGAGCATACTCCAAACATTGCCCATTGGGGTCGGCTAGGATTAAGCCTGCATCGCACCCCGAGAGGTTGGAAGCTCTATCTACGTGCAGGGTCCAGGCGGGCTCGGCTTCTCCCACCGGGCCAGCCTCTCCGTCGGCTCAGCTACGGGCATCTCGACCGTTGTCGGTGTCGGCTCCACCCCCCAGGTGCATTTCGTAATGAAATCAACTATTACCTGGGCTTTTAAGGACGACCGTGACTGGAAGGAGATGTCAAACTCGTCCAGCTTAACGGCCCATTTGGCGAGCCATCCGAAGGTATCGGGGCTCTGGAGGATCGTCCTGAGGGGTTGGTCCGTCAGCACGACGATGGGATGCACCTGGAAGTAGGGTCGGAGGCGCTTTGCCGCTACAACCAACGAGTAAACCAGCTTTTGCACCTTAGGATACCTAACCTCGGCATCATGGAGGACCTTGCTGATGTAGTAGACGGGTTTCTGCTGGCCGCCTTCCCCCACCCGCACAAGGATAGCATTGACGGCCTCGCTAGAGGCCGACAAGTACAAATATAGCACTTCCCCTTCCGTTGGTTTGGCCAAGAGTGGGGGATTCCTCGAGTAGTCTTTCAAGGCTTCAAAGGCTGACCGGCATTCATCGGTCCATTGGAAGCGATCCGACCGGTGCAAGGTCTTGAAGAACGGGAAGGATCTCTCGGCCGACCGGGAGATGAAGCGGCTGAGAGAGGCGATGCGACCCGTAAGCTCTTGCACTTGCATTTTAGTGGTCGGATGAGTCATGTCAATGATGGCTTTGATTTTTTCGAAGTTGACCTCGATGCCTCTTTGAGTAACCAGGAAGCCAAGAAACTTCCCGGAGGTCACCCCGAAAATGCACTTGGCGGGGTTCAGCTTCATCCTGTGGCGCCTCAACGCATCAAAGGACTCCTGCAGGTCCCTGATGTGGTCGGTCTTATGGAGGCTTTTGACGATCATATCATCGACATACGCCTCCATGTTCCTCCCAAGCTGATCTTTAAAGACTCGTTTGATTAGCCTTTGGAAGGTGGTGCCTGCATTCTTTAGGCCAAAAGGCATCATCTTATAGCAATACAGGCCCCTGTCCGTGATAATGGCCGTCTTCTCCTCATCTTCGGAAAGCATCCTGATCTGGTTATACCCAGAGAAAGCATCCATGAAGCTCAAGAGTTGGTGGCCGGCTGTTGCATCTACTAGTTGGTCAATTTTTGGTAAGGTGAAGCTATCTTTGGGGCATGCCTTGTTGAGACCTGTATAATCCACGCAGATCCTCCACTTCCCATTGACCTTCTTCACCATGACGACATTAGCCAGCCACTCCAGATAGTGAGACTCCCTGATGAAGCCAGCATCGAAGAGCTTCTTCACTTCCTCCTCGATGGCCCTCTATCTTTCGGCAATGAAGCTCCTCTTCTTTTGTCGGACGGGCCTATAGTAGGATCTACCTTGAGCTGATGGGTGATGATGTCCGCTGGGATGCCTGGCATGTCGAACGCCGACCAGGCGAAGACGTCCGCATTGCTCCTCAAGAAGCCGACCAGCTCCCGCCTTGCACTCTCGTCTAGGGCACTCCCTATCCGGAGGACTCTCATGGGATCATCCTCCTTAAAGGGTACAAATACGATCTTCTCGACGGGCTGACCATGGCTGTCGGCTTCGTCCTTGGGGTCAAGCTGCTCGAGCATGGGGTGCCCGTCCAGCTGCTTGTCGTGAATAGCTAGGCATTGTCGGGCTACTTTACGGTCTCCCCTCAGCTCCCCAACTCCGTCACGGGTTGGAAACTTGGCTAGCAGGTGGTAAGTAGATACAATGATCCGGAACTTATTGAGGGCCGGCCGTCCCAAAATTGCGTTGTATGCCGAGGTCGTACGGACGACCACGAAGTTGACGGAGTAGGTTCGCTGGTAAGGTTCCGTCCCAAGGGTCATGGGTAAGGCAATCTCCCCTTCAACCCCGACGGAATTTTCTCCGAAGCCAGTGAGCGATGCCGTGGACTCTCGCAGTCTAGACCTGGACAAATTCATTCGGATGAAATCATCGTACAGTAAAACCTCCGTGCAACTTCCATTATTGATAAGGACGCATTTTACATCATAATTGGCGATGATGGCGACACAACCACAAGGTCATCGCCCGGGAGAGGAGGCTCCGAGAGGTCATCATCAGAAAAACTAATTACATTGGATCCTCGGGCCTTTTTACAATGTCCTGGTCATCTTTCCGCCCCCAATCGGATCTTCGGTGCAGCATGCCAACGCCTCCATCCGTTGGGCGTTGATTGGGGAGCTCATATTCCCCCGGGGGGTCTCTAACAGTTGAAGTCCCAGCCCGATCCCGGCAGGGTCGGACATACTTGTTCAGGTACCCCCTTCGGATGAGGTCCTCGATGGCGTTTTTCAGCTGGAGGTACTCTTCCGTGTCGTGCCCATGGTCCCTGTGGAACCGGTAGTACTTATTTTTATTTCTGAAGGCAGGAGGACCTCTCATCGGTCGAGGTCTTTGGAAGAAGGCCTCATTCTCAATCTCCATCAAGATCTTCCCCCGTGGCAGGGAGAGGGGTGCATAGTTGTTGAACCGCTTGAGATAGTCTCTCGGCTTGGGGCTCTGGTGCCAGGTTGATCGGCCGTCATTACCAGGAGGTCGGACTGCGGGAGCCTTATCGCCCCGCTTCTTCGGGGCCGAACTCCCCTCAGCTTGGCGCCGGCTCGCTGATTGTTCGTCCGCCAAGGCGTACTTGTGCACCTTGGCCAGCAGGTCGGTGTAGCTTGTAGGGAGCTTCTTGTCCAGGAAAAATGTGAATCGGACGAGCAGAGCCCCCTCTTAATGGCCGACATGGCCACCGCTTCATTTAAGTCAGGGATCTCCATAGCGGTCGAGTTGAAGCGGGCCATGTAGTCCTGGAGGGTCTCTCCCTCCGTTTGTTGGATGAGAAAGAGGCAGTCGGTGTTCTTTGGAGTTCGGCTGCAGGTCCTGAAATGAGAGAGAAAAAGGGTTTCGAGCTGGGAAAAAGAATGAATCGTACCTGGATGGATGGCGGAGAGCCACATCCGCGCGGCCTTCTTCAGAGTCGCCGGGAAGGCAATGCAGTGGAGGGTATCGGATGCGCCCTGCACCATCATATGGGCCTTGTAGGTGCCCAAGTGGTCCAAGGGATCGGTGGTACCGTCATAAGGGTCCACCTGTGGAATCTTGAAATGTCAGGGGATAGATTCTCCCAGAATCTCCGAGGGGAAAGGCGGGCGGGTGTCGTGCGCCGGCCTTCCCTCAGCGTTCTGCCGCTCAACGATCTCGGCGATGCGCTCCTCCATGCGCATGATGCTGCCGTAGTCGTGCGGGTCTGCAGCAGGGCGCCAGCCATCGAGAGGGGCAGAGTCGGTGAAAGAGGGGGAAACTGACCTCGCCCTCTTTCCTTCAGCGCGGGCCCTCAAGGACCGCTGGAGTTCTGGAGCTGCGAGGGACGGGGGCGGAGGCGCCTCCGGCCGCTGGCTGACGTCGGCGATCGGCTGATGGTTGACGCAGGAAGCCGTCGACAACTGCTGCTGATGGTCCGCCATTTCTTGGAAGTGTTGGACCGCTGAGATAAGCGTCTCGGTGCGGTTTACCAATGTCTGGAATTGCTGCAGCCCCAAGGTGATGGTGGGCTCAACGGTGGCGGCGACATTACTTTCCGCGCGGGGTGCATTGGGCCCCTGGTGGGAGCACCCTCCCCTCGCGGAAACACTCCGGGTTCTACCTCTTGCCATGGCTGGGTCTTTCCCGTCGATCTTCCCTTTTAGAGCAAGGAGCGCAACGGAGGTTCGGGCCCACCCTTCCTCTATCGCCAATCTGTTGCGGTTCTACCTCCTGGACCGGGCTCGGTGGATGCGCTGGAGAGCTCCTCTGCCGATCAACCTGTAAGAAGTCCCTAGGTGCCGGAGGGGCTCCGGCGGGGGATACTCCGATGCTTAAGTTAGAGGAGGGTTGGCGCAACAGAATGGAAAGAACTTAGGAAGAGAATCCACAATGGGGAAGAAGAATGGGAAGAATGGGGAAGAAGAACGTTACCCTCTTACGGAGTTCCCCAGGTGCCTTTCATAGGCATGGAGCATTGCCAAATTCTGTTGGGGAACAGGCTGGGAAAGCCCGAATATGCCCCCAGGAGAATAGGCGTGGTGGCGAGGTCGTGGCTGGCGGCGTGGTAGGAACGTCAGAGTAGTGTCCTGGCAACAAGAATCGTGGCCATGCATTGGAGTCCGTTACAAGAGAATGTCAGAACTTGTCGGGGAGAAAAGGCTCCTCAAAACTTCGAGCGACCCCCTCAGCAGCGGGTCGGCCTGGCCTCCCAGAAGCCGACCGTGGCGTTCAGTCGGACCTCCAGAAGCCGACTGTGGCGGTCAGCAGGGCCTCTCGAAAGCCGACCGTGGCAGTCGAAGAGGCCAACGCACGGACGGTGAGGCGCCCGCCAGCTCTTGAAGCCCCCGGATCAGCTCTTTGGGAAAGGGGGCCGCGGGGTCCTCTCTTAGAACTGAGGAGTATGACCTCGCGCGGGGATCAGCCGACCGGATGCTCGGGGCCGGTTCGACCTGGGACTAGCCGAATGGGCGCAACACGTATGAATAGTTGCCTGGAGGCTCTTCTTATTGCTATACATGAACAATTTATAATTCACTTGTTTCAAGTAAAACCAAAAAAATAAATAATAATAATGGTATCAAAACATAGAATTTTCATTAAAAAAAAAGTTCATTACTCATGAACTTGTTGATGCCACGATGCAGTTGAAAATCGTTGCTATAACATTTATGCCGGCCACTAGTGTATGGCACAGTAATTAGCTGGCAGGGTTCGAGTCTTGGTTTGGATATATTTTGATTGGAAAGTCTAGAAGTAAAATAAAAAATAGAAAAATAGTCCGGAAGTAAAATCAAAAAAAGAAAAAAATTAATAAAATAGTCCTGGAATCCCTGTTGGCTAGTGGTAGTGAAAAAGTTAGGGATATATATAATAGTGAAAAAGTTAGGGATATATATAATAGTAGTCAGATTGACGTACTCACTTTCGGGTGGGGAATGGCTGCAGAAAAATTAATATATACCGTGTATCGAACATTTTCTGGCTGGGATTGGAAGACCGTCTGGAGATGGCCACGGTCGAAATCAAACTCCTCCCCTTTTTTTTTTTTTATTAAAAAAAAATATTTATGCCGCACCTTTTATGGACAAGATAGAAAATATAACAAAAAAAAATACATTATTAGTATAATTATCATTATAAACTTATATAAATTTTTCGAGAGTGACTTATGCCAAGAGATTCCCTTGGGCTACTGCATTATAATATGAGAAAGACTAACATAGAGTCAAAATATTCGATATTGTCGTGCTGGAAGAGGACAACGTCGAGTGGACCTATCCCGTAGGATTCCACCTAAACATACGGTATCATCATCAAATCTAGCGCTTTGCGATGCTGGACCTCCTTTTTCTTTCCCATTCTAAACTTTGGACAACTACCACATCATCACTAAACTTCTCCTCGGTATGTTAGATTACATGCTTGGAGAGAGTAATTAGCCCATGTCCATTAAGCCCAAGCATAACTCTAGATTCCATGAATCCATTTAATTTGACATTAGCATATATTTAATAATCATAATGCCATTTTAGAGGCCCTTCTTACTACACGAGCAACCCATGATTCCCTTCTTTCCAATAAGATAAATAATGACATGGCATCTCCAACTGATGTAGTTGATGCGAAGAAATCGATAACAAAATATATACATTATTATAATTATTTTATTATCATTGTTGTCGTTGTTTTTATTTTTTTTTTGATTTAAAGTAGACTAAACCCATTATTCTCCCTGTTGAGTATTGGCATGTGGGCGGACGTGTGCGGGGACCATGGGAGCATGGCTCGCGGGTCACGACTCACGAATCACGAATCACGGGTGGGAGTCCATTCATTAATTATAAGAAGCTGCCACGAGCCTTCGCTGCCGGTGAAAATAGTAAAATACCATTCTCGCCCCCCGGAGCGGCGCTAATTGCGTGGCGCTGCTCGCTTGGCAGTTGGTTCTCACTGACTCCAGCCGTTACTTTCAAACCGTCTCCCACCACGTGGCCGAGCAGGTCCGCGGCCGGGGCCCACGGGAGGGGAGCCCCTAACGGCGTTGGCTACCCCCAACGCCGTCAGCAGCTTCCAGGACCTTCCAAAACCAAAACCGACCCATCCTCACTTCTCCTCCACGTGGCTTTCTCTGCGCCAGCCACGCAGTCAAATAAATCGCGGGCCCCTCGCTAAACAATACGACGGTCTGGCATCCCTCGCTCGTGTTAATTACCGTGCGACATCTCGAATCCACCGCTCGTGGCCGCCCCGAGGACCGGTCGCTCATGCCCGGGTGGAAGCGATCGGGGACGGTGGCATAGGATTTTGTATGCGACGATTCGCACCTCCAGTCTGTCCTGGGAGGGCCCGCACGCGTCATGCTCCGCGAGAAGATTAAGCCATTGGAAACATGACACGTGTCCGTTCATCTCATTATAAATTGGGGCCTGGGGCTCGCAGCCGAAGACATTGCAAGAAACGCAGAGATAGGAAGAGAGAGAGAGAGAGAGAGAGAGAGAGAGAGAGAGAGAGAGAGAGAGAAGGCTACGGTTATATATTGTATACTTTTTTCGTTCTTCCGCGCTCTCTCTAATCTTTAATTAATCTCGATTAGATTTGAGGTTTAGGAGGATTAAGGGAGAGGATGTTTATAGAAAAGTTTAAGGTGGAGAGCCCCAATGTCAAATATGGGGAGCACGAGATCGAGTCGGCGTATCACTATGAGACCACCGAGCTTGTCCATGAGAACCGTGATGGGTCCTACCAGTGGATCGTCAAGCCTAAGACCGTCCGATACGATTTCAAGACCGACATCCACGTCCCCAAGCTCGGGTATCTCTCGCAATCTTATCATAGATTTTTTTAATATTTTCGTGATCTTTTTAACGATTCATGTGTTTTTTTTTTTTTTTTTGGTTTTTCGTAGGGTGATGCTGGTGGGGTGGGGAGGGAACAATGGGGCCACCCTCACCGCAGGAGTCATCGCTAACAGAGAGTAAGTTATTGTTTAAATTATTTGTTTATTTTTTATGTGTTTTTGGATGTGATTAATGTGCTTTTATTTCTTGTTAATGACCGGTTTTGTGATCTAATGATGGTGATTAGGGGGATCTCATGGGCGACCAAGGATAAAGTGCAGCAGGCTAACTATTTTGGGTCACTGACCCAGGCTTCCGCCATCAGGGTTGGATCTTTCAACGGGGAGGAGATTTATGCTCCTTTCAAGAGCTTGCTTCCCATGGTAATTTTTTTCTTATAATATTTTAAATAATTTTTTATCTTTGTTTACGGTTTATATCGTGGAAGTATTTTAATTTAATTATGTGTGTGTCCTTTTGTCCCCCTTCAGGTTAACCCAGACGACATCATCTTTGGAGGGTGGGACATAAGTAACATGAACCTCGCCGATGCCATGGCCAGGGCCAAGGTTTTAGACATAGACCTACAGAAGCAGCTCAGGCTCTACATGGAGCCCATGGTACCCCTGTCGGGGATCTACGACCCCGATTTCATTGCTGCCAACCAGGGATCACGAGCTAATAACGTCATCAAGGGAACCAAGGGGGAGCAGGTCCAACAAATCATCAAGGACATAAGGTATCAACGTACTATCAACTTCTTTCCAAAATTAATAGACAATATGCACCAATCAACTATCAAGTATCAATGTACAAGCTCTATTTTATTAACTAGAAAAAAAGGGGGGGTGGGTGGGGTGGAAGAGGTAAGGTTTGGATTATGATGATTAGATTTTTTTTTTTTTTTTTTTAAATTTTTGATTTTGCTGACATCAAGATGGTGAGAAAAAAACATTTATTTAATGTTTTGAGGATCAAATGTGTATAATTTTTGTTTCTCTAAAGAGTGATCTCTGAATTGGAATGTGAATAGGGAGTTTAAGGAGAAGAACAAGGTGGATAAGGTGGTGGTGCTATGGACAGCAAATACTGAGAGGTATAGCAATGTGGTTGTGGGACTTAATGACACCATGGAGAACCTCTTGGCTTCGTTGGACAGGAATGAGGCTGAGATATCTCCATCAACTTTGTATGCTCTAGCTTGTGTCCTAGAGAATGTCCCGTTCATCAATGGAAGCCCCCAGAATACCTTTGTGCCGGGTATGATGGTCGTGTTGGAGCTGTCGGTAGTTTTGGATGTAGAGGGGAAGTCATAAGATGTTAATATTTGAGAGTTTTAATGTGCAGGACTGATTGATCTTGCTATTAAGAGGAACAGTCTTATTGGTGGAGATGACTTCAAGAGCGGGCAGACAAAGATGAAGTCTGTCTTGGTAGATTTTCTTGTGGGAGCTGGAATCAAGGTATCTACTCTTTTACAGAGATGTTCAATCTAGGCAGTACTTGGATGATTAAAAAAACTTCCATATTCAAAAGTGAGTTACAAATTGCCTTGTTTTCTTATACTCTTCATCTCTGTCAGAATTCAAATATAAATATTGCTTTAGTTTCCTTCATGAGGTGATCATGGATACCAGTAGATGTATCGATTTTTACAATACTTGTACAAAATTACTCCAAAAAATAAAAAAAGAAGTACAAAATGCAATATGATAGACTGCCTGATGATTTTATCAATTTGTATAATTTCTTGTAATCTTTCTGGATTAGTAGATTTGCTTGCATGATGAAACATAAGCATGAAATAAGAAAAAACTTGAACAAAAGCTTTTGTTCCTTTCTTCCAGCCAACCTCTATAGTTAGCTACAATCATCTGGGAAACAATGATGGCATGAATCTCTCTGCCCCACAAACTTTCCGGTCGAAAGAGATTTCGAAGAGCAATGTTGTTGATGACATGGTCTCTAGCAATGGCATACTCTATGAACCTGGGGAGCATCCAGACCATGTTATTGTCATCAAGGCAAGCACCCATCCAATGTTATGTCGATACTGCAGCTAGCTTGTTCTCCTACAGTAACGAGTTAATTGCTTGTGTTGTTATAGTATGTGCCCTATGTTGGGGACAGCAAGAGGGCTATGGATGAATACACATCAGAGATATTCATGGGTGGGAGGAATACGATCGTTCTTCACAACACATGTGAGGACTCGCTGTTGGCGGCGCCCATCATCCTGGATTTGGTTTTGCTGGCTGAGCTCAGTACCAGGATTCAGCTCAAAGCTGAGGGAGAGGTGTGTATGAATGACTCACTGAGAAAATTACTTTACTAGTTTGAGTTGGGCTGATTTGGTAATGTTCTTGGTTTGGTTCTGTAGGAAAAGTTCCACTCCTTCCATCCAGTGGCCAGTATCTTGAGTTATCTCACCAAAGCTCCCCTTGTAAGCGAAAATAATTGATTTTTTATTTTTTATTTTTTTTTTTATCATTGGGTTTAGCTTTATATCAGTAAGTGCCATTAGAAAGGGGTTTCATTTATATTTTTTGAAGTTGTTAATATGTTTTAACTTTGAACGGGGATAATGAATTGTGTTATGTGATCAACTTCATATCTTATGTTTTAATCCTGTTAAAACACATAAAGAAGCATGCAGATAAACTTATATTAGCATGAAGTTATTTGAACATAGTGTTGCATTCAGCTACAAATAGTATTTTATTCCATTTTAATATTTTAGCATCAAATTGTTGCAACTGCTTTGGGTCTATATGAAATGTATACAAAGCAGAGTTCTTCAAGTCTTAATTTCCATAGATCTAAAGAGGATCTTTAACACAATCTCTTCGGGAAAAATTCTTAGTGTATGATATTTGACTTGCACATGGTGAAACATATAGATGTCATGTTGTTGCAGTAAGTCTATAATCAAAATTTTCCTGGTATAATTGCTAATTTTAATTATCCATTGATCAAGTATGAACCTTTGCATCATGGTTTCATCATTACCGCTGTAAGATGAGACCTCAGCATTTGATTTGCTGGTCCTAAGTGGATTTTCTTAGAAATTTTTTCAAGGAAACCTATTCATTTAAGATATATTATGCCATGCGATAGTATGTCTCAACATCCAACAGGCATTTTTGATAAGGTCCAAAATTATCCAAGACCAGAGGGTACCATGTTATTTGCTATCATGCTAGCTTGAAGAAAGACTCTTAAACTCATGCTACGGTGGCTATGGTGTGCAACTTGAATTTATTTGGTGATGCAAACAGGTCCCTCCTGGAACCCCTGTGGTGAATGCCCTGGCAAAGCAGAGAGCCATGCTGGAGAACATCCTGAGGGCTTGCATTGGCCTGGCCCCTGAGAACAACATGATCCTAGAGTACAAGTGAACCCACCAGAGATAGAAAGGTGGGGGTAATGGGATGGACAAGAAGGGTGTCTTGGCCCTTTTTTCTGTTGTGTATGGCTTCTTGTGTTTGTATTGGGTCTCTTTTCTTTTTGATTTGTATGGCTATTGTCTTTGCTTTAGCTGTTGAAGCCTTGTGAAAATCCCAATGTATTTTTCTGCTTCAACTTTAGTGGGATCCCTTATTATAAATGGACTTCTTTTGTGGATATGTTACTCTTTGTGATCTGTGATTGCTTTTAGGTGCAATGATTAGTTCTCATGGCTTATTTTGTAGAATTATAGAGCATTTTATTCTTACATCAATCTCTAGTATCTTGCCCTGAAGAAATCCAGATGTGGTCTACTTGTATGAGTATGGCAGCTTTTCTGGCCAACAAAATGATGCCAACTTGATGCGGGAGACCATGGAATATAAATCGTATGTTGATTTTAAGATCTTGGTGGGTTTTTTATCGGTGAAGCTGATGAAACATTGGATTTTTTCTCTTGGCTATTTTTTGGTTTTGCTGATAGACGATACTGAATGGATGTATGCATGCTATGAATCGTCCGAGTCTCAAGACTGAGAAACAGCTCTGGAAAGCAGGAAGCTTATAAATGTTATATGAACAGTCCAAATTTTCATGATCTGGATTTGGTAACAACATTTCTTACTTATGTTGGGATGGTGAGTCCAAACCTCCAAATGAAATCCTCAAATATTGGTTAATTAGATGAATTATAGAATCTTTAAATAAACCATTCTACAACAACCCTTCATGGCTTCATCTTACAATCAAAAAAAAAAACAAAAGCCCTTCATCTTCTTGGTGGTTTGCAAGATATGCTCCAATGTTACACGAGTAAATGAATCTTAAATGCGTTAAATTAACCCTGAAAATGCCAAGTACCAATTACTTTGCTAGTGAATATAAGGATCTATTTGGTTGGTTGGGGATGATATAGTATGGAAAAATAAATCTCCTATCGGATTATTATATTTGATAAGAAAATTGAAAGAGAAAGATAAAACAAAATTGATGAATTGCACGTTTATTTTCTTGAAAGAGATGATTAAACAAATTTCATGAAAGGATTGGTATTTAGTAAATTTTCAAATGATGATAATCCATGCTTAATAAAAATATTTTCAATAAATTATATATACAATTATTAAATTTATTTCAATGCCATCTTAAATTCATTCAATAACAAACTTTTACAAAAAAAGAAAAAAGAAAAAAAAGAGATGTAGATGGTATCATGCAAGGGATTATGTTATTATAATCATTATATAAAAAATAATTGAAGATGATAATCATATCTAGATATAAAAAATTATTTTATATTGTTGAATATATTTATAAATTTGATTATATTTTTATAGAATTATCATCAACTAAACACGGTAATATTTTTTTAGTATCATTTTTTAGAATAATTTTTTTACTAATCAAATATAGAAAAAAAATCATTTTTTAAGGAATTGTTAGATGGATATATTCCAATCAAACGGATCCTAAAGTGTATTGGAGTAATATTTGGTATTCAACTATTCATTGTTTAGACTGGTTGCGACTCCCAGCTCCCCTTACTAACTATTCAGTGATATGAATTTAATGCATTAATGCAAAAATATCTGGGGCCAAATTTTACAGGCAAAGGTGTGCTTTTGGGAGGCCTATAAGGTAGAGCACCAGAGGGCATGGTTGGAATTGAAGGCATGGAAGATTCTTGAATCATAAAACACTTGTAATCCTTAAGGGTTCGTGTAATTATGATTTTGATCCTTAAAAATTATTTATCTAGAAAAATAAATTTTATTATATTTAGTTGGTAAAGAAATTAATCTGGAAAATGATACTAGAAAAAACCATAATATTTGGATAGAGATTAATCATATATTAGAACATGACCAAATTTATGAATATATCTATTGTTGTGGTTACAACCTAACTACCCAATCTTGATGGACCAACCAAATTGACAACTATGTTGGAGGCAAACTTTGGTCGAGTATGAGAATCTACTTAGTTGAGTAACTTTGATCGAATACTTGTGACCGAGTATGAGTATCTATGGCTGAGTAGGAATATCTCTTAAGTTGAGTAACTTTGGCCAAATATGAATATCTATGGTCGAGTACGAGTACTTATGATTGAGTATGAGTACTTCCTTGGCTGAGTAACTTTGATCAAGTACCATGGCCGAGTATGAGTACCTCTATGGCTGAGTAACTTTGGCCGAGTACGAGTACCTGTAGTCGAATACAAGTTCTCCTTGGTTGAGTAACTTTAGCCGAGTAGCTATAGCCAAATATGAGCATACTTGGTCGAGTAGACCAGCTTTGATTGAGCAGACCAATCTTAGAGTAAGAGGTAGAAGCGAACAAGTTGCAGCTATCCCAATAGAGATTATAGCGGACAGGATCGTGGGAGATAGGATCCTAATAGAATTTGCCATCCTAATAGAAGGATAGCATTAAAAAAAGATGTGGAAGACAAGATCCCAACATCCATCAAAAATCAGTTACACATGTTAGAGAAGGCCACCTCTCTAATGATATTTGATTATTCCATATAACTCTATAAATTGATAAGAGGGGACCTCCAAAAAGTATATCTTTACACCCATCTTTGCACGATCATTCTAGTATTTTTCTTGCCATGACTCTAAGCTCCAACTGCTATTGCCCAAACTCTCCCCATTGATTTGAGCTTCGAAGGGTCTCCTGCTGATAACCATTGGTCAAGGATAACTGTTCTTATAGGTTTCCATCCGAGAGGCACCTAGAAGTAGCTCTCCACCGTTGCTGGAGAAGACTAAAAGACCTTCAAGCACTGTCCAACCTAATAGAGGGTAATTTGTCGACAATAGATTAGCATGCTAGGGAGGGGACAAGCATCATCTCGAAGAAATTCCTAGAGCTCGAAGCTCAATGGTGATCATTCAAGCGCAAGACACTTTTAGTAGCCATACTGGATGCTCTTCGTGTCACGAGGAGCACCCCGGCCAGGAGCTAGAACCTCTCGCTCCTTAGCCCCCACTATTGGTGAAACAGCAAAACCTGCTCACCACCCTGGCATAGCAAGTCCAAACATTGGTCATGGTGATGAGGAGTTGCAGCAGCAATCCATGGCGAAACAGTAGTACTCGGAGGTCTCAATCGATCTCATGACTGCTACTTGGTCCAATCGCTAATCTCTCTAAAGAAGATCTTCTGGCCAACGGAATCCTCATCAGTTGTAATCTTCCTTGCTCCACCGAGTAAGTTAACTATCTCCCTGAGGGAGATCTCCTTACTGACAAACTTTTTGTTGGTCACAGTTTTTGTCTCCGCAATGAGCAAGCCCCCAGTATGAAGAGCATCAACGAGAAATAGAGCAAGGACCCAACAAAAACCTCCGACCAGTAATTCTACAACTACAGCCTGGGGGATAGATTAGGAAGCTCATCATGCTCATTTTCTTTTCTCCCAACGAATCACAGAGAAATCAATCTCTAGTCAATTCAAAATACTATAGCTAGAACTCCATCCTGGCTAGCTTGACAATACTTTACGGATACTTAGACTATGACCAGATCAGAATGACACTCGAAGATAAGAAGTACACTGCTTAACCAAAAAAGGTACTCTATCGTTATAAAATAATATTTTTTTAGCTTGAAAAGTATAGGAATCACTTGCCAATGGACAAACAAGAGCCAACAAGCTTCTAAGAAATTGAAGTTCCTCAAGCATCCACTCTTTAAGCAAAAAGTTAGAGACGAACTCTATTTGTGCCTAGAGGTAGCATCAGAAATTACAAACCGAATACTTATTCAGGTAGATGACAAAGGAGTCCAAAAATCCATATATTACTCCAATCTGAGTATTTCATGACACTGAGACTGGGCACTTAAAATTTGAACAAATTGTTTATATACTAATCATCTCAGTATAGGTTATATTTCTAAGCTTATTCAATTGTCATTACAACCAATTAACTACTCAAAGCCATCTTTAAACAACTGGATACCTCTGAAAGAAGGCACTTGGTTGGATGATAAGCTTGAGGAGGCCTCATTCAGCTGGCTAACACCTAATCAATGAAGAAGATCGTGTGAGCCAATGTCTTCTCTTTCTAGCGATCCCTCCTCCGAGGACCATCTCGGTTAAATAACTCTCAGTTGATGAAGAAGATCATACGAGCCAATATCTTTCCAATAGTCCCTCCTCTAAGGACCACCTCAATCGACTAACTCTTGGCTGATGAAGAAGGTCACGTAAGCTAACATCTTCTCTTTCTAACGGTCCCTCTTTCGAGGATCATCTCGACCGACTAACTTTTGATCAACAAAGAAGATCGCTCAAGCTAATCTCTCTAGCAATCCCTCCTCTGAGGACCACCTCAGTCGACTAACACCTAATCGATGAAGAAGATCATGCAAGCTGACATCTTCTCTCTTTAGTAGTCCCTCCTCCGAGGACTACTTCGATTGGCTAACTCTCGATCGACGAAGAAAATTAAATGAGCTGACATGTTCTCTCTCCAGTAGTCCCTCCTTTGAGGACCACTTCGAATAGCTAACTCTCAATCAATGAAAAAGATCATGTGAGCCGACATCTTCTCTTTCCAACGGTCCCTCCTTTGAGTACCATCTTAGTCAACTAACTCTTGATCGATAAAGAAGATTGCACGAACCAATCTCTCTCCACCAGTCCCTCCTTTGAGAACCACCTTAGCCAACTAATACCTGGCCGACAAAAAAGATTGCATGAGAAAATATCTTCTCTCTGCAACAGTCCCTCCTTCGAGGACCACTTCGGTTAACTAACTCTCGACCAACAAAAAAGATCATGTGAGTTGATATCTTCTCCCTCTAGTGGTCTCTCCTCCGAGGGCCATCTCGGTCGACTGACTCTCAACCAATGAAGATGATCGTGCAAGCCAATTTTTCTCCAATGGTCCCTCCTTCAAGGACTACCTCGATCGACTAATACTCGATTGAAGAAGGTGGCCGCGTTCTTATATCTCCACCTTAGGTCTCACTCCCATCCAGTCGATAACACCTAGTTGAAGAAAATGATTGTATTCTCACACCTCCATATTAGATTTCACTCCCATCTAGTCAGTTCATACCTGATCAAAGAAGGTGACTGCATTTTCATATCTCTACCTTGGATCTCACTCCTATTCAGTCCATTGACATCCAGTTAAAGAAGATGGCTGTGTTCTCGCACCTCTATCATAAATCCCACTCCTATTTGATTAGCTCATATCTAGCCAAAGGTGGCTACATTCTTACACCTCCACCTTGAGTCTCACTCACATCTAGTCAACTGACACCTGGTCAAAGAAAGTGGCTGCATTCTTGCACCTCCACTTTGGATTTCATTTTTAATTTTATTTAGATTCCACTCCCACTTTTATTCGGGTTCCACTCCCATCTTATTCAGATTCCACTCCCATCTTATTCGGGTTCTACTCACATTTTATTTGGGTTCTATTTTCACTTTTATTCAAGTTTCATTCCCATCGATTTTATTTGCATTCCACTCGTATCTTATTCGAGTTCCACTCGTATCTGTTCGAGTTCCACTCCTACTCTTATTTGAATCCCACTTTCATCTTATTTGAGTTTCACTTCTACTCTTATTCATGTTTCACTTCCATCTTATTCGGGTTCCACTCCCACTCTTATTTGGATTCCATTTCTATTCTTATTTAGATTTTACTTTCACAATCATGCTCCATTCAATAACTGACTTTTTATTGTTTGGTTCTACTCAACAATCGACTTTCTATAGTCAGGTTTCAAGCAACAATCGGCTTCCATAATCAGGACTCTAGACCAAAGTACCAACAAAGATCTATTGTGATTTCAAAGTATGGATGTCACCATAGGTCTAGGCTAAAGAAGTGACACTATTTCTTTTATCTAAAAATAATAAAACTTGAAGTACTTAATCGACAACATTTTAGGCTCAGGAGTAGGGACAATGTTATGGCCATAACCTATGTTGCCCAGTTGGCCAACCCAAGAAGGGGGGTGAGTTGGGTTTAAATTTTTTTTAGCAAGTATGTGCCTTTTAAAACCTTATGTGGTGAGTGGAGTGATAGTGTATTGCAAGTGGAAGTAAATAAAAATGCAAAAGCAATAGCAAACACAAACACGATAAGATTTAGAGTGGTTCGGAGCAACCTAGCTCCTACGTCCACTACCCAAGGTGCACTCTTGGGATTTTCACTATATTCATCCTGGAATAGTCGGATTGTTATCCTACGGGCTCACAATCCAAAACCCAAATATAAAGTTAGTTTTTTTAGGCTCACTAACAATCCAACTTGATTTTCAAGGGTAACCAATAATCCAAAATCAACACACAAGCTACAGCCACCTGCTGTATTTGTAACAACTCAAAAACATAGTTAACAAAAGAAGCAACACTAAAATAAATCCAAAGCTGTTGAATGGTTGCAGTTGAAGCTCTTAATGAGGCCTTCTTGAATGCTTCTTCAATGCTCTTCAAGGCTCTCTTAACTCTTCAAAGATTAACCCAAGAATGTAGTTGGAAGTTGTTGAAGAACTTGAGTTTTTGCTTGAAAGTTCTTAGAATATTCAAAACTCACATTAAAGTTCCATAAAAGTTCTTTTCTCTTACCTTAAATCCTTCATTTATAGCTTCTTGAAGTGTTTCCAGGTGAATATGGCCATTATAATTCCTTGGAAGTCAAAAACTAGCTGTTGGGAGGCTTTAACTTCAAAAAACTTGAATTCTGAAACTAGCCATTACTGTTGAAAATCTAAAATTCGAGTCGGCTCGCAGAGCTTGAGTCGGCTTGGATTGTCAGTAAAGAAATTCTGTAGTCCTTGAGAGTCGGCTCTTGTCAAATCAGAGTCAGCTCGAATTACTAAAATCTCAGAACCAATTTTCTGTCACTCTATGAGAGTCAGCTCGGATCTTCCTTGAGTTGGCTCAAATGTTTTGTATTAGGAAAGTTCTGTGCCATGCCAAGAAATGTTTCAGCTCTAATATTGGAGTCAGCTCGAGTGAAACTTCTCCAAATACTTCCAAACAGCTTCAAACTTCTTCCAAATATCTTCCAAACTATTTTTAAACCTACTCTAAAGTATTTATGCTTAAAATTACATAAATTTGGCCCTTTTTCATGAATATACAATTGAATTTACTTAGGGCTTATAAATACTTTTTTTTTTTTTTTGAATACATTGATCATTCCAATGATCTTGAGAAACATAGGATTGATGTTGTCCATTCGAAATATCCTACAAAGTTTTTTTAAATATTTAAAAAGTATTAGTATCGAATACAAGCTCAAATATTTTGTAATCATCAAAATCATTCCAGGGGTCAACAATCTCTCCCTTTTTGATGATGACAAAATACTGGACATGAAAATAATAAGTACCTTTATATTTTTAACTGTATCAGAGTAAATGATATCTGTATCAGAGTAAATAAGTTTAGAATGTGCTATACAGTATACCAAGCAATTCAAGTTATGATATAGTGTAGGAATTCATTTTACAAATTGATTGAAGTATCAGAGCTTTGCATAAGAGTTCATTTTACAAGTTAACTAAAATATCGGAGCTTTGCAAGTTAATTGAAGTATCAGAGTTGTTGAGCATTTTAGCTAATTTGTTTAATTTCTAAGAGTCTTTGATGAAATATTCTTCCCTTGCTCAAACACATTGCACATATAATTTCACATGTAATTTTCATATTTTTTAATATTTTTTATGCATTACATAATATTATCATCATTTTCCATGCATCACATATTTCTTCTTCTTTTTGTCATCAACAAAAAGTGTAAATGCTCCCCCTTGCTATAGAATTCAAAATTATCACACATTTAGAGAGAAAAAAGGAAGTGAAATTTGATTGTCACAAAAAGTGAAATTTCATTTCAGTACATGTAATACAATGACATACATGAAGCACAACATAAACAAGACATCTGTGAGGCTAGTCCTCATCAGATGGAAGATCTAATACAACAGTAGCCATGACCCTATGTGTAGAAGGACTAAGAGTCTAATGAGTCATGTTCCTAGTCCTAAGAGAAAGGCCAGCTCTAGGGGCTCTAGATCTATGATACTGTTTAGGTGTATCTCTAGTAGGTGCTGGTGGAGGAGGAGTAGGCTTTGGCTTAGAAGCTGAGATCAACGGAGTCCTTTGATCAATAAAAGTATCAGATAATGCAAGAGTGCTGGTCCTAGAGAGGATCTGAGTAGCAGGTGTATCAGGGATGCTTTGCTCTGGCTACCCTGCCTCTGTTGCAGGTGTGTCCATGACATTCTCATCAGCTTGCTGATCTAAAGTATGAAAATCATGTCCATCATCTGGGGTAAAGGAGGTGATCCAGAGGGTCTAGCTAAGGTAGTCTGATGTAGAGCTGCTAAAATCTGGCTAAATCCATCTCTCACCTTAGTGTGCAGCAAATTTATCCTGGAATGTGCCTTTGCCCGAATAGTTTGAAGGCTTGATCTAAAGGTAGAAATGTCATCTCGAAGTACCCTCAAGTGCTCAGAATCTTGCTGCCCACCAATGCTGGGATCAGAAGGAACTGATGGAGGAGGTGTGGTAGGTGCTAGTTCTGAGGGTCTAGCCTCATCATCTGGCTCGTACTCATCATCATTATGCTCAGCAGTATCTGCATCAACTGGAATATCATCCTCATCCTCATCATCAGAGTGAGTTGCTCTCTGTCCAGATACTTTCTTCATCCATACTCCTTCAACTTTGTAGTATCCCATCATGTGAAGTGACCTTTCTAAATATTTATCAGTGTATAATAGGGATCTACTGTCCTCTCCTGATAGGTCAATGCCACAATCCAGAAATAGAAGAGTGAAGGCCATCCCATAGGGTAGACATGCTCTGGCCTTGCGAGTTGCATCTCTGATTTGAGCCATCATGATGAATGGTAGATTGAGGGCCACCCCCTCAATTAAATATCTCATAAACATAAGGTCACGCTCGCTCATCCAGTCAAATCTCCCTGTCCTAGGCAAGAACACTCTGCTAATGATATTGTGGAGCAATGATAGGGGACGAAAATGAAATGATAAATGGAGAGTTTTAGTAAGCTAACCAGCAAGCAAACTTGAGCAATTAATTATCAAATAAATGGTCTAAATTAATCCAAGAAAAGAATCTTCATAAGAAGACTAGTTGATCTAAATTACAATATCCAAAATATAGATCTAGTTCAAGATAGAGATTAGGATCTTCATGACAAGGAAACCATCACTACTAGGATAATTTAACCTTTAAATGATCAGATCTAATAAAGCTTCGGAAGAGTTTTCCTACCAGCAATGATGACTAATTATTTGGTGGAAGGAGCTCTCATCACTCAAGGATTGAGGTCTAAACCATAAGACTAGCACTCCCTACCTTTAGAACTCACCTTGGCCATGATCCTTGGCTTGGAGACCTTCATCTTGGACTTGAAAAATCAGAGAAAACCTGCATCAAATCAAAGGTTAGGCATGGAAGGAGAATTCAAAATTGGAATGGAAACAAGAAGAAGAAGAAAGGAAAAACAAGGAAATAGAAACCGACGCCTTCAAGGAATGATACTTTGATCTTGGATCAAGCAAGGAGCACTCCACCTTTCAAGCACTCAAAGGGCCTCTCACTCCCTTCTCAAACATGAATTTAAACACTCCAACTTAAAGGAATAAATCACTCCAACTAGAAGAACTAAATCACTCCATACAAGAAGAACTCAAGATAAAACTCAACAAGAAGAAAACCTTCATTAATTCTCAAAATATTTCATACATGGAATGCCTTACAAGGGGAGCCTTGGACCCTATTTATAGCCTTAGGGGTCATCCAAAGTGAGGAGAGGAGGTGGAGTTAGGTTAGCTAACCATTTCTAGTTAAATCCAACTCCTTTGGTTACATAGTTGCAACAAGAAACAACTTCTAGGTAAGAGGTTGTAATAACTTGTTATGTGGCACCTAGGTGGCTTTGACATGGCTTCTAATTGCTGATGTGGAGCCCTAGGTGTCATGTGATGTGGCATCCCACTTGGCAAGTTGGTTGGGGGGTTGTTGGGTGAGTGAGGAGTGGTCCCATACTTCCTCTTAAAATGCTTGATGTGTTGTTTCTCATGTCTCCCAAAATGTGTCCCATGTGAAGAATAAAATGGGCTTCTAAGAGGTGGCATCATGGGCTTCAAAAGGTGGTATCTTGACTTGCTTGGGCTTTGACTTGGGCATGCTTGAAGTTGGTTTTGATCTGGATTGAGTCGACTTAAGGGACTGGCGGCCTTCTTTCATGAGTCGGCTCATGAATTGGTCTTTTTCTTCAAGGGTTTAGTGGGCTTCATTCCAAGGTTCTCATTGATCCTAAGTACACTATTTTAGCTGAAAAAAAATTAAGAGAATTAGTTGAAAAATATTTTTCTTGTTGATGTCCCATCAGTTCTCCCAGGGTGGAAAAGAGCTCGACTCCGTCGAGTAGGAATCAGTCTGACTTTATAAATACTCTAGTAGGTATGGTCGATTCTTTGTAGGTCTTTTCAAGTAATCCATGAGTCTTCAGAATCAGGGCATCCTTCCAATGAACCAGGTAGCGTTGATTGTCTCTATTTCGGGTAGTGATAGTCTTATTGTCTAAGATTCGCTCAATCCTATCTTGCTGCTTTGGTAACTTGGCTGGTGGACAGTCATGGGTTGGCTCACTCTCAAAGATAGAATCAGACTCGAAAGGCTCACTAGCTATCATTGTTGGTTTCTTTACCCTCCTAGATCTGAATTGTTGAAAGTGGAACTGATACCAAAGTCGGATGGTCAATCTAGCACATACTAGGTCCAAATTTTTCTTACTATTTTGAAAATGACCTACACCACGGGCATATAATCGTTCAGGTTTGGCCTTACCATGACATAGTCTCCTTCCTGAAATTTTTTGGCTCTTTTATGTGAGTTGATCATATGCTTGTTAATTTCATTGCTCAAATTTTCTTACTAATCATGCTATGCATATGACTCTTGCAGTCATGGACACTTATGCATGGGAAGGTCAAATGACATCAAATGACAAAACATAAATGACACCAAAACAAAACAAGCTCTAATGGACTTTATTATCTATGAACTAAACTTTATTGCTAGGAAACAAAAGTTTCTAATTTTCAATATTTTCCTAAATGGCTTTGAAAACTCTGGCACACAACTTTAGGTAGGTGGCAGTGAATCTTAATTTGGTGCCCAATAAATGCTATAATGTCTTCCAAAAGTAACTGTTGAATATTACTAGGACCTAATCAATAGTATGGTGGATGTCCCAGTCGGATGGGATAGAAGAGTGAATGAAACGTAATGGTGGATCGAGATGGTGGATGTTCAGAAATGGGGAATCAGGGATAGAAAAATTGTTAGAAAAAATATTTTGCAGGGTTTTCAAAGGCTCTATAGCTTTTTAAGATTGATCCGTAGGGTTTTATTCTTTGACTGTCAATATCCCAATATGTGATCCTTCATTGATCTCTAGATCTAAACCTTCAATATCAATTAATTCCGGATCTTCTATTATCTCCTCGAATTGTTCTTCATGGCTTTGTTCTTGGACTTCATTTTGTTCATCCCTGTTGTTGATTTCTTTAGGCTGGGTAATTATTTTATCTTCAAGTAATTGTTCTTGATCATATTCGTCCATAAGGTTAGACTCAGCTTCATAAACTTCTTCATTAGGTTCTTCAACGGGTTTAGGATTTTCTCTTTCTAGCCCTTCATTTGGATAAGACTTTGATTCTATTTCATCCTTAAATTCTTCAATAGGTTCAGGAGATTTTTTCTCTAATTTTTTCATGGGTTTAGTCTCTTCTTCATCTCCCTCATACTTATTGAATTTAGTAATATAATTAGTTGTATCATCTTATCTCAATTTGTACCATTGGTCTAAAAGTTTTTGCTCATAATATTTACCTGGGTACTTTTCTCTCAGTTTACTCTTCATTTCTCTTCAAGTACTTATTTTATCTCCACTATAATAACTTTTTCGCTCAACTTCTCCTCAATATGCTTTAGCATGTCGGATTAACTTTGATTTGACAAATTGACACTTTATTACTTCCGACATTTCATCAAATTCAAAGTATTGATCCATTTTCTCTTCCCAATCAACATACACCTCAGGGTTTCCATCGAAAGTGGGTGCATAGAGTCGATTGTTCCTAAAGACTCTCTCATCCTGATCTACAAAGTCTTGGTAGGGGTATCTAGGGTTGTACTCAGAGGTGAGATCATGACATTGGGCTCTTGGACCAAGAAGAGGTAGTCTAGGTGATTCAGGCTCAGCATGGATCCTATGGGCTTCTTCTATGAAGTCATCGTGATGTCATGAATTGTATTCAGTAGTGAATTCATGATGATGGACTCTTGGACCTCGAGGAATTGACCTAAGTGACTCAGGTTCGGTGGGGGTCATTGGGATCTCTTCAAGTGTCCCAACATGGTCCTCACTTGACCTAATTCCTTTCTCATTTGCCCTAATTGCCCATTTATCGTATCAAATTTTTTAGTTAGGGTTTTCAAAAAGAATTCAAGATTAGGATCCATGGATAAAAAACAGACTGAGTATGGGACTATTGGTATGGAGCTTCAAAATAAGCAGTACAAACCTAACTTCTAGGGCTCCTAGAACTAAAAGTTCAAAATACAAGACTTAACTAGGTACTACTTCAGTATGTAATTACCTTGTCCACTAGCCAGGTAAGAGGTGGGGTTGTGGGAGGCTCCCCTCACTTTCACGAGATCCTAATTAAAAATCACAAGTCCGCTTAAGGTGTTTGCCATTTGATCTCTTGCCTTAGATACCAATTTCAAGGAATAAGTACAAACTCAAATAATACTTTGTTTTACCTTGCATTTGAACCCGACTTATGGATGTCCCTAGTTTAGGTTCCTACTTGATTTTACTTATAGCTTAGGTCAATGCAAATGTAGGTGATTGTTTTGGGCCAAGGAAAGGTAATGACCTCCTTCCCTTATGTTATGATTGAATGCCCTTAATTAGATTTAGGAATGGATGCACAAACAATTCACCAACTAGTTAACACAACAACTAGTATTAGCACACAAACATGTAATTTAAAACCAAATTTTAAAAAATCAAAATTTAAAAAATTAAATTGAAAAATTTAGATTTTGAAGTCCAAATTTTAGAAATCAAAATTTAAAATTTAAATATCAAATTAGGATTAAAAGTTTGCTCTAGAAGTTAGAGTTGTTGCAAGATAGTTTCAGCCCTAACAACTTCTAGTCAACTAGTTTTAAAAAATTCGAAATTAAAATTTTAAAATTTTAAAAAAATCAAAATTAAAATTTTAATTGTTAGATTCCTTAGTGAAGATTATAGATTCTAGATTTTGAAATTTAATTACTGGAATTTGGTTAAGAAATTCATTTTGAAAGCTAATTGTAAAAAAAAATTTCAGCAGGGAATAACTTTCAACTAACTAGTTTTAAAAATTCAAAATTTAATCTTTTCAAAAATTTTGAAATTTAAAATAAAATTGATTTGGTTAACTCTCATATAAGAATTCTTGAATTTTAAAATTCTGACTTCAGATTAACTCAAATTTTGGTTGTGAAGGTAGTTTGAAAGCACATGCTAGAAGGTTCCAGCAGTTTAGCTAACTCTTAACAACCTGAATTCAAATTTCGAATTCCTAACTCTAGATCCTTCTAAAATTCAAAATTCTGGTGAAAAAGAACAAAATTTGAAGTCTGGATCTTAGATATAAAAATTAAAAATTTAGAAAAAATATTTTTATATTTTTTTAAAAATTAAATGAAATGGAAGGCATAAATAGAATCCTGGATAGAATTTCAGAAATGATCAAAGAACTCATATTTTTAAATCAGGAATAAATGGAAAATATTTTTTTGAATTTTATATTTTGAATCCTGATACACTAAGGTACTGGAAACGTATTTTTGTGGATTTCTTTTCAATGTAAAAAAATTACTAAAATTTGTAAAATATTTGGATGAATACTAGAACAGAAATTTTAGCAATCAAACACTTGACCTACTAAACTACAAGCTCTGATACCAAAAAATTGATGGGGGACAAAAATGAAATGATGAATGGAGAGTTTTAGCAAGCTAACCAACAGGCAAACTTGAGCAATTAATTATCAAATAAATTATCTAAATTAATCCAAAAAAAGAATCTTCATAAGGAGACTAATTGATCTAAATTACAATACCCAAAATGTAGATCTAGTTCAAGATAGAGATTAGGATCTTCATGGCAAGGAAACCATCACTACTAGGGCAATTTAACCTTCAAATGATCAGATCTAATGAAGCTTAGGAAGAGTTTTCCAACCAACAATGATGGCTAATTATTTGGTGGAAGGAGCTCTCATCACTCAAGGATTGAGGTCTAAACCATAAGACTAGCACTCCCTACCTTTAGGACTCACCTTGGCCATGATCCTTGGCTTGGAGACCTTCATCTTGGACTTAGAAAATCAAAGAAAATCTCCATCAAATCAGAGATTAGGCGTGGAAGAAGAATTCAAAATTAGAATGGAAGCAAGAAGAAGAAGAAAGGGAAAACAAGGAAGTAGAAACCGGCACCTTCAAGGAATGATGCTTGGATCTTGGATCAAGCAAGGAGCACTCCACCTTTCAAGCACTCAAAGGGCCTCTCACTCCCTTCTCAAATATGAATCTAAACACTCCAACTTAAAAGACTAAATCACTCCAACTAGAAGAACTAAATCACTCCATACAAGAAGAACTCAAGATATAACTCAACAAGAAGAAAACCTTCATTAATTTTCAAAATATTTCATACATGGAATGTCTTACAAGGGGAGCCTTGGACCCTATTTATAGCCTTAGGGGTCATCCAAAGTGAGGAGGGGAGGTGGAGTTAGGTTAGCTAATCACTTCTAGTTAAATCCAACTCCTTTGGTTACATAGTTGCAACAAGAAACAACTTCTAGGTAAGAGGTTGTAACAACTTGCTATGTGGCACCTAGGTGGCTTTGACATGGCTTCTAATTGCTGATGTGGAGCCCTAGGTGTCATGTGATGTGGCATCCCACTTGGCAAGTTGGTTGGGAGGTTGTTGGGTGAGTGAGGAGTGGTCCCATGCTTCCCCTCAAAATGCTTGATGTGTTGTTTCTCATGTCTCCCAAAATGTATCCCATGTGAAGAATAAAATGGACTTCTAAGAGATGGCGTCATGGGCTTCAAAAGGTGGTATCTTGACTTGCTTGGGCTTTGACTTGGGCATGCTTGAAGTTGGTCTTGATCTGGATTGAGTCGACTCAAGGAACTGGCGGCCTTCTTCCATGAGTCGGCTCATGAATTGGTCATTGTCTTCAAGGATTTGGTGGGCTTTATTCCAAGGTTCTCATTGATCCTAAGTACACTATTTTAGCTGAAAGAAAAAAAAATCAAGAGAATTAGTTGAAAAATATTTTTTTCTTGTTGATGTCCCATCAAGCAATCTCATCTTAAGTGATAGTCTGTTTGCTTGAACTTTTGAAATTCCTTCCACATTTCTTCTCTTGAAAATAGTCCTCAAAGTATTTTGTCTGTCCTTTATATTTAAATAATATTTTCCTATCTTCAGCATTTGTAGAACTCTGCTTAACCTAACTTCATCAACTGAAATAGTGATTCGTTTCACCATAGAGAGGATCTAGTGTGCTCCAAAGGACAGATGCTCAAAGAAGGTTCTAACCAAAGTAGGATATGTAGAGATATCTAAAGAACAAAAGAATTCCCAACCTTGTGCTCTAATGTAATCACCAATTTGAAAACTTTGTTGTTCAAGAAATGTGAAATCCACTCTTCTACTTGAGGTTATTGGTCTGTTGCCCATCTGAATGATTTGCCATTGTGGAGGAGGTGGAACTTGAGGATCTTATGGAGTCAGCTCATCTTGTCTTCTTTTGGATCTTCTTTTCGCTTGAATAGTGCTTGGAGCTATTCATTTAGATCTCTTTGCCATGGCTTTCTTGGGTGCCACTGATCAATAATCTAAGGGATTTGGAAAGATTTGAGTGGTCCCTAAGGCTAAAGTGGAAAGTACTCCCTTAGGCTCGGGTTCAATAGGAAATAGTAAGGTGAAAAGAAATTTTTAGGGTTTGCGGTTCTTAAGTAGGTCCGCCATCCAAGTCGACTCGCCTAGACAGCTCTTTCTGCTCAAGTCGGCTCAAGCAAAACTAAGGAAAAAGGTTCAAAAATTTAGGAAAATGGTTTCTACTCTTAGAAAAATATTAAGAAAAGTGTGCATCTAACTTAAATAGGTGATGGAGGTTCTCTAGATAAATTTTTCTTAATTTTTTTAAAAAATTAGGTCAAAATTCTAAAAAAGATCATAAAGGCCTAATTTTTCTCTAGTCATCTAAAATCTATCCTCACTAAGGGGTTTAGTAAAGATATTAGCCAATTATTTTTCAGTACAATAAATTCAAGTTCAATATCACCATTTTGAATATGATCCATAATGAAATGATGTCTAATTTTAATATGCTTAGTTCTTGAATGTTGAATAGAATTCTTTGTTAAGTTGATAGCACTTGTGTTATCATATTTAATTAGAATTTTAGATTGAATAACACCATAATCTTCTAGTTGTTACTTAATCCATAACACTTGAGTACAATAACTCCCTGTAGCCACATACTCAGCCTCAATAGTAGATAGTGCTATGAAATTTTGTTTCTTGCTGTGCCATGAGATTAAGTTCAACCCTAGAAATTGACATGTGCTACTAGTGCTCTTTCTATTAATTCTACAACCACCATAATCGGCATCTGAATAACCTATTAAATTTAAAGATGAAGGTTTAAAGTACCATAATCCTAAGTTTGATATACTTGTCAGATATCTTATGATTTTTTAACAGCAAATATATATGATTCTTTAGGATTAGCTTGAAATCTTACACATATACAAATACTAAACAGTATATCAGGTCTATTTGCAATCAAATAAAGTAGAGATCCAATCAAACATCGATATAATTTTTATCAACCTTGTTATCTTCCTCATCTTTGTCAAGTTTGCAGGTTGGGCTCATAGGTGTGCCAATTTCCTTTGTAGATTCCATCCCAAACTTCTTCAAGAGTTCTTTAATGTACTTTGGTTGATGAATATCCCTTCCTTTATTTGTTTGATTTGTAGTCCAAGAAAGAAAGTGAGTTCACCCATCATGCTCATTTCAAATTCTCCCTGCATAAGCTTGGCAAATTCTTGACATAAAATTTTATTAGTTGCACCAAAGATTATATCATCAACATATATTTGCACAACTAATAATTCATCATCTTTTCTTTTGATAAACAATGTTGTATCTACTTTACTTTTTTTGAAATAATTTTCTAAAAGAAACTTGCTCAACCTCTCATACTATGCTCTAGGTGCTTGTTTTAAATCATATAAAGCTTTGTTTAGTTTGAAAATATGATTTGGAAAAGAGTGATTTTCAAAACCCGAAGGTTGTTTTATAAAACTTCTTCTTCAATGTAGTCATTTAAAAAAGTACTTTTTACATCTATTTGAAAAAGTTTAAATTTCATGTGATATGTAAATACAATTAAAAGTCTTATAGCTTCTAATCTTGCTACAGGTGCATAAGTTTCATCAAAATTTATTCCTTCATCTTGGTTATATCCTTTAGCAACTAATCTGGCTTTGTTTCTAACTACATTACCTTTGTCATCTAATTTATTTCTAAAAATCCATTTAGAACCTATGACAGGATGTTCCTTAGGTCTAGCTATTAAGGTCCATACATTATTCCTTTCAAATTGATTAAGTTTCTCCTGTATAGCCATCATCCAATATGGATCATTTTGGCTTCCTCTATGCAGTTAGGTTCAACTTGAGAAACAAAAGCTAAACAGTCAAAGGTGTCTCTAAAAGATGACCTAGTTTTTACTTCTTATGAAGGATCACTAATAATTAATTTTTTAGGATGAGAATGTTCATACCTCCAATCCTTTGATAGCTCATCATGCTCTTCACTTATCTTCTCCTTTTCTTGCTCAACTTGCTTTTCTTTCAAGTTCATATCCTTTACTCCATCATTCAGGGAACCTGCATCATTATCAATACACTCTTCTTTTCTTGAAGGTGTCAGGTTAGACTCATCGAAAACAACATGAATTGATTCTTCAACAGTTAAAGTTATTTTGTTGAAAACCTTATATACTTTGCTTGTGGTTGAATATCCAAAAAATATACCTTGATCAGATTTTGGATCGAACTTTCTTAAGTTATCTTTTCCATTGTTCAAGATATTACATTTACACCCAAAAACATGAAAGTAATGAATATTTGGTTTTCTATCATTCCAAAGCTCATAGGAGATTTTCTTCAAAATTGGTCTAATCAAAATATGATTTAATACATAACATGCATTGTTCACAGCTTCTGTCCAAAAGTACCTTAGAAAATTACCTTCACACAACATCGTTCGGGCCATCTCTTTTAGTGTTCTATTTTTCTTTTCCACAACTCCATTTTGTTGTGGTATTTTAACGGCTGAAAAGTTATGATCAATGCCATGTTCTTTGCAAAATTTTTAAAAATATTGATTTTTGAATTCAGTTATGTGATTACTTCTAATTGAAACAATTAAAAGATTTTTTTGATTTGACACCTTTTTATAAAATTTTTGAAAAATTTTGAAAGCTTCATCTTTGTGTGCAAAAAATATAACCCAAGTGAATCGTGAAAAATCATCTACTATCACAAGTCCATATTTCATACCTCCAAGGCTTGTGGTCCTAATTAGTTCAAATAAGTCCATGTGTAGTAGTTCTAAGGGTCTTGATGTTGAAACAATACTTTTAGATTTAAAATTTTTCTTAGTTTGTTTACCATATTGACATGCATCACAAACATGATCAAAATCAACTTTAAACTTAGGTAAACCTCTAACTAAGTCTTTGAAAATTAATTTTGATAAAGTATGCATGCTAGCATGACCCAATCTTCTATGCCAAAGTAAACTAGATTCCTTGATTTTAGCATTCATAGCTATTCGACTTATACTACTTGACATTGCTAGATCATTCGAGTCTACAATATAAATATTTCCAAGTCTATGATCAACAAACTTAATGCTAGAATCAAGAGAGCTAGTTACTATACACATTGACGATTCAAATGCAACTTTGAAACCTTTATCATATAATTGACTAATGCTCAATAGATTGTGCTTCAATTTATCTACTAGCAATATATTTTCAATATAAATAGAAGGGATAATTCTGATCTTACCAATTTTAATGATTTTTTCCTTGTTATTGTTACCAAATGTAACCATTCCATCATCTTTCATTTCAAGGGTGATGAATTGATCTTTGTCACCCATCATGTGTCTTGAATAGCCGCTATCTAAATACCATCTCTTCTTTGAATTTTGGGTTGCAAGATATTCCTACAAAATAATAAAGTAGAATTTTTAGGTATCCAAGATTTTTTGGGTCCTTGATGGTTAGTAGCTATGGTTCCTTTAGGAACCCAAATCTTTTTCACTTTGTTTTTGTTTTTCTTTCTCAGATTACATTCATATGCTTTGTATCCAACCCCATTACAGTAAAAACAAATTACATTTGACTTTTGAAAAGAAATAAATACTGAAAATTTTGATGCATAAGGTTTTGAAACTGAAAATTTGTTTATGTGCATTATATTATACCCAATTCTGGCTATATCATTAGATTTTTTTTTGATTTTTCAAGATTACCTCAACTTTGTTCAAACTTAACGTTAATTTATCAACAAGAGGTTCAAGTCTATTCATCTTCTTCAATTTGTAATACTTTGCATTTTTTAGAAATATTACTTAATTCTTTTTGTAATAGATTGTTCTTTTCAGAATTTCATTCTTTTCTTTCAACAATATATCATAATTATTTTTCATGGATCTGATTTTTAAACTAGCCTTTTTATATTCAGTTAAAAGTTCTTGAAAAGTAGTATATATTTCATCATAAGTAAATTTATAAATGGGTTCACTAGATGTTATCTCATCTTCTAGACCAATTAAATATATATTTACAGATTTTGATGTCTCTTCCTCTTCATTTGAAGTGGATTCATCGCTGTCGCTCTATGTAGCCATCATTGCTTTCTTTTTCTTCTTCTTGTAATCCTTTTTCAGTGTAGGACATTCAGAATGGTAGTCCCCCGATTTTTTACATTCATAATATATGGGTAGTTACTCCTTTTCTTTGTCATTATCTTTATCTTTTTCTTTACTTTGTTCACCTTTGCCAAGGTACTTCCTCCAGTATCTAGACTTTTTTTTGTCCATTAATCTTCGAAATCTTTTCATAACTAGAGCTACATCATCATCTCCTAGTTCATCATTTGAGGAAGGGCTTTCTTCTTCTTGCTTCTTCGTCTCTGCTGCAGCCTTGAAAGCTATAGATTTCTTTTTCTTATTGTCATCTTCACTACGGTGCTGCATTGTTAGTTCATGTGTAATCAAAGAACTAAGAAGTTCATCAAGTGAAAGTGTGTTTAAGTCCTTGGCTCTTGTATTGCAGTGACCTTGGGATCCCATTTATCCGGTAAGAATCGAAGAATCTTTTGGACAAGATCAGCATTGGAATTACCCTGCCAAGACTTTTCAAATTGTTAATAATATCTGTAAATCTATCAAACATTTCAGATATTGTCTCATTTGGTTTCATTTTAAATAATTCATAATCATGCATAAGTATATTAATTTTGGAGGTCTTTACTTATGTAGTGCCTTCATGTATAACTTGTAGTTTATCCCAAATTTTCTTTGTCAAAGTGCAAGTGAAAATCCGGTTAAACTTATTTGCATCCAAAGCACAATAAAGAAGGTTCATGGCTTTGGCATTAAGTTCTTCCATTTTCATTTCATATTCATCTCATTTCTCTTTCGATTTTGGGATGTCTATTCCATCTATTTTCTTAATGGCTATGTGTAGTCCTTTCAAGATTATTTTTCATAATTGAAAATCAACAGTTTGTATATAAATTTTTATCCTAGCTTTTCAATATGTGTAATTGGTGCCAGTGAAAAGTGGAGGCCTATTGCTTAATTGACCTTTGGCCAAAGATGTGCCCATTTGGATTGCCATAGAACTTTTTTCTTAATCGTTAGATTAATGGCACTGAGACATGGCTCTAATACTACTTGTTGCCGGTTGGCCAATTCAAGAGGGAGGTGTTTTGGGTTTAAAAAAACTTTAGCAAGTATGTGCCTTTTGAAACCTTGTGTGGTGAGTGGAGTGATAATGTATTGCAAGAGGAAGTAAATAAGAATGCAAAAATAATAGCAAACACAAACACAATAAGATTTAGGGTGGTTCGGAGCAACCCAGCTCCTATGTCCACTATCCAATGTGCACTCTTGGGATTTCCACTATATTCACCCTGAATACAGTCGGATTATTTTCCTACCGGTTCACAATCCAAAATCCAAATACAAAGTTAGTTTTTCCGGGCTCACTAACAATCCAACTTGATTTTCAAGGCTAACCAATAATCCAAAACCAACACACAAGCTATAGCCACATGCTGTACTTGCAACAACTCAAAAATAGAGTTAACAAAAGAAGCAACACTAAAATAAATCCAAAGTTGTTGAATGGTTGCAGTTGAAGCTCTTAATGAGGCTTTCTTAAATGCTTCTTCAATGCTCTCTTAACTCTTCAAAGATTAACTCAAGAATATAGTTGGAAGTTGTTGAAGAACTTGAGTTTTTGCTTGTAAGCTCTTAGAATTTTCAAAACTCACATTAAAGTTCCATAAAAGTTCTTTTCTCTTGCCTTAAATCCTTCATTTATATCTTCTTGAAGTGTTCCCAGGTGAATATGGTCGTTAGAATTTCTTGGAAGTTGAAAATTAGCTATTGGGAGGCTTTAACTTCAAAAAGTTTGAATTCTGGAACTAGCCATTACTGTTGAAAATCTGGGATTCGAGTCGACTCGTAGAGCTTGAGTCAGCTCGGATTGTCAGTGAAGAAATTCTACAGTCTGTGAGAGTTGGCTCTTGTCAAATAAGAGTTGGCTCGGATTACTGAAATCTCATAACCAATTTTCTGTCACTTTGTGGGAGTCGGTTCGGATCTTCCTTGAATCGGCTCAAATGTTTTGTATCAGAAAAGTTTTGTGCCGTGCCAAGAAATGTATCAGCTCTAATATTGGAGTCGGCTAGAGTGAAACTCCTCAAAATACTTTCAAACAGCTTCAAACTTCTTCCAAACATTTTCCAAACTACTTCTAAACCTACTCTAAAGTATTTATAATTAAAATTACATAAATTTGGCCCTTTTTCATGAATATACAATTGAATTTACTTAGGCTTACAAATGCATAAATTTTTTTTCTGAATATATTGATACATTCCAATGGTCTTGAGAAACATAGGATTGATGATTGTACATTTAAAATATCAGTATCGAATACAAAAACTTCTTAAACATTTAAAAAGTATCAGTATCGAATACATGCTCCAATATTTTGTTATCATCAAAATCATTCCAGTGATCAACAACCCAACTACTCGACCTTAATGAACCAATCTGATTAACAACTAAGCTAGAGGCAAACTTTGGTTGAGAACCTATGGTCGAGTGCGAGTACTTGTGGTCGAGTACAAGTACCTCCTTAGCTGAATAAATTTGGCAGAGTACGAATACCTTCTTGGCTGAGTAACTTTGATTGAGTATAAGTACCTATGATCGAGTACAAGAATTTCCTTAGCTGAGTAACTTTGATCGAGTACCTATACTTGTGACAAAGTATGAGTACCTATAGCTGAGTATGAGCAACTTTGGCCAAGCATACCAGTTTTGGTCGAGCAGATGGCGAATGGTTTGAGAGGAGTGACGAGGATTGGATCAAATATTTATCAATTCAAACCTAATTTTTTTTAGAAAATGGATCAAAAATCAAGAATCAAATCAAATCCCACGCAAACCAATCCAACTTGAATAGCCATGGTTGGGCAGTAGGTTGAGCTTTGAACGAGTTAAATGGATTTGGAAACTATTACAGGGTCAAAATAGAGATCAAAATAGATTTTAAATAGATTAGGATTATGAACCTAAATGGATCCATTTAATTCCCCTCCTAACATGCTTGTTACCGTGTGACAGACGAACAGCATTAATTGCTTTCTAGGTATCGCCCGGTTTTAACAAGGTCTTGGAGTTGCCGGTCACGGTACCGGGGCACGCGACGAATTCAAGAGAGAGGAAGAAGAAAGAGAGAGCAAATAGGTATTTTTGGTGCATAATTAATTTCCTTCCATAGTTTTTTTTGAGCTTTTTGAGTATTGCCTATTTATCTTAATTCCTTTTATATTCGGACAAAAATAAACAATTATCTTCTACCAAATTTCTTTTGTGACACCGTCGGAAGATTTGATGGGTGTCGTATAAATTATAAAAAGAAAGTGTTAGCCGTTGCCTTTCTCCAATGTCATCACTTCATTGGAAGTTAATAAAGCCATAAACGAGTTCCAAGGTCTAGGTGCTGCTCCAAGTTGAGTCAAACTTAACGGTTTCCCGAATTTTGAGCCGTAGTCTCGTCAGCCTTAGTCCCAGATAAAGTCCAGGCTCCAGAAGTTTTCACCATCCCCATGCGAGGACCATCAATGCATCTAGCTGAGTTCCAACCACATACCTCATGCTAAAGATCCATGTTAACCAAAATTTTCTGCATCTCATCTTCTCTGAGTTCTATGTTTTTCAAAAAATAATAATGGCACTTTTTGAAAGGCTGGGCTCGAATATTTTTAGCGCCTATCGCCACCTCCACCCATCATTCCACCCAGCTACAAGCGTGCCATCATTCCACCTATGTTGTTACCTTTAGTGGTTGGTACCATTCCTCTTCCAGAACCCCCTTCCGCTTCCCTACCCGTGCTTCAAAGCCCTCAAAACTTTTTTTTTTTTTTTTTAATTCAAATTTTAGATATCCAAGCTATCCTGAATTATTTAAAATTAGTAGATATTATTTCTTTTAAAATCCAAACTTTTTTAATATTGTTTAGTTTTCTACAATTATATAAATAAGCTTTATGATCTAATCTATCACAACAATGACATATGATACTAGAAGATGCGGAAACAAAAAATTATTAAAATATTTTTATTATTTTTATTATTTAAAATATAATTTAGCTTTGTTAAAAATAGTTCTTTAATTATTTAAAAGTATTTTTAAATTTTTGGAGCTATATGCGAACTTTTCAATAAATGGTCTGACTTTATCGATCTCTTCTTTCAAACTCTTATTTTTTTTAGTTAAAGCTTTGTTTTCTTTTGAAAGTTTTTTATTCAATAATATTAGCTTTTGCCTTTTCAAATTCTTATTTTCTTGAGTTAAGCTTTTATTTATTTTTGTTAATTCTTTCTTTTCACTAATTAGGCTATACTTTTGATCCCTCGGCTCTTTATTTTTTAAAGTTAGATTATCATTATATTTTAATAGCTTTTTATTTATACTAGTTAACTTAAGAACTTATTTCTTTACTTTTTCATTTTTTGGTTTTAGCTTTTTAAAATCATCCATGAGTTTAGCAAAAGCATCTTAAAGTTCTTCAAATATAAAATCAACTTCGGTTTCAGACATTACCTCTTCCTCATTGGTCTTGAAGCATAGATTTGTACTTCTTGTATCTCTTCATCGAAGCTAAAATCCTCACTTTCACTCCATGTAGCCATCATTGCCTTTTCTTATACTTCCTTGAGGCTTTCTTGAGGAGAGGGCAATCCATCTGGTAGTGGTGTGGCTTCTTGTACTCGAAGCAAATAGTTCACTCCTTTTTCTTTTTATCTTTCTCCTTGCTTAGTTCTCCTCTATGAAGCTTTTTTTATCTATGCTTCTTCTTCATCATGAATCTTTTGAACTTTCTTGATACAACGACCGTTTCATCATTTTCATCTCCCTCATCTGAGTCTTTACTATATTCTTTCTTGGTAGTTGTGGACTTGAGAGTGATAATCTTCTTTTTCTTCTCATTTTTGGCGATCTTTTACTTCAAAGACATCTCATAGGTCATAAGAGAACCTAGGAGTTGCTTAAGAAGAAGTGTATCAAGACTTTGGTCTCTTGTATGGCAATGACCTTTGCATCCCATGCTGTAGGAAGAGATTTAAGAATTTTGTTCACAAGTTCAGCATTAGAGATAGGCTTGCCCAAACTTCTCAAACTATTATGATGCTAGCAAATCTGGTATACATTTCAGTTATAGATTCATTAGGCTCTATCTTAAACATTTTATAGGTATGAACAAGTATTCTTATCTTATATTATTTTACTTGATTAGTATTCTCATGAGTAACTTCAAGTGTATCCTATATTTTTTTGGCCTAAAAATAAACAAATTATAAGTAAAAACCTAACCTATTACATTAATTGACTGATGACAAAAAGGGAAAGAAGAAATATTATATATAAGCAAATAAAATGTTCATTGCTTATTTACATATGAAAGGAGGAGAAAAATTAAAAATTTAAAACCTAATCTTCATCCTCTAATTTGCACCGATACATTAGTGATTTGTCCCCATATATTAGCTTTGGCATGCCTTGATACATTATAATACTTTTTGAAACATCTATATACTTGCTCTGATGCATTAACATATGCATCGATATTTTGCCGATACATAAGTAAATGGTCCAAAACATTGAGATTAAGAAGTTGATCATGAACCCAATACATTAATACTTTGATGCATTAGTTTATGTTTTGATACATCAGTTTATTATAACCAATTATATTCCGATACAATCATGCTCTAATATTTTGAGGAACATTATCGATAAATCACTCCAATGCCTATACAAATTGAAAATCAATCTCATTATGATATCAATATTCATAATTAAGATCCATATACTCTGATAGTTTAAATTTTGTAAACTTATATACTCAAAGTTTTGCCATTATTAAAAAGGAGAAGATTGTTGATTCCAACCTTAATTTTGATGAATAATAAAATATTTAAGTATATATGAGGTACTAATAGTTTGTTGAAATTTTGATATCAATATTTCAGGTATCCTTCAAACCTAATAGAAGATGAACTAAAATGATCAACTGTTAAGCAAGTGAATTACATGTTTTTGATATTTTCACAAGTGGAAAATCCAAAGAAACTATGTTTTATTAGATAATTGAAGGTTGTAATAGAAGAAATCATGCCAAAATTTTAAAATTCCGAGTTTGGCACATATTTCTCAAGTGGTTCAGCTCAAGTATCGACTCAAAGAAGTGAAGTGTCGACCCTCAAAAAAGACTTAGATAAGAAAATGCATTAACACAGAGTTTCAGCTGACACATCTGAAGTACGGATACCTGAACTTCAAGTATCGACTCATGGTGTCAACTCAAGGGTCAGCTCAAGTTTCAAGCATTAAAGCTATAGGAAATAATAAAAAACAAAATTTTTGGTACAAACTCAAGTATCGATACCTGGACTTCAAGTGTTAACTCATGGATCAGCTAAAGCTCTAAGTGTAGAAGTTATAGGAAATAATAGAGAACATAATTTTTCAAAACAATTCAAGTATTGGCACCTGGACTTCAAGTGTCAACTCAAGGTATTTACTAATAGACTCAAGTATCAATACTTCAGCTTCTAACAGTACATTAATGGCTATATTCTTTGAATTATAAAAAGTGGTACAAAGTTTCAAATAGCTAATTTTCACTCTTCAATGATCATAATAGATTTTTAAAGGTTCTAAGAGTATTTATTCCTTAGCAAACATATTAAAAAAGCAAGAAAATTAAAGACAAAGCTAATACTTTCAAGAGAGAATCTTTTAAAGCACAAGCATCCAAATAAAAATCTAGTTCTTAAAAAGTGTGTAGTCCATTTTTAACTACCAACTATCAAGCAATCATTAGAAACTTTCCAGTAAAAAAGATAACTTAAAAAGGATTTCTTCAAGAGCTTTATCAACATTCTTTTGCTCTTATAGAGAACTTTTTAGTTTTATTACTCTTATACTTTTTTTATTTGTTGTAACTAGTTTCAAAATGATTGAAATTAAAAGAAAGACATATCCAAGCCTTGAAATTGGATTGCAAGCCTAAGATAGGCTTGTTGCAAGGCTATGGTTGGTGAGCCTAAGAAAAAACTAACCGGGGTTAGGTTGTAAGTCCTGAAAATAAACTGACTATAATCTTGGAAGATTATAGTGAAATTCTTAAAGCATCCTTGGAGCATTGAACCACTATAAATCTTGTGTATTTATTTTGCCTTGCTTTCATCTTCTTCCTTTTATAAACATTGTATATAGTTATAATCTATACACATACATTGCAGCACAATCACTTCATATTTTTTTAAATTCAGTATATACTTATTAAAAATTTTGAAAAATCTAATTCATCCTTCTCTTGAGTTGCTTCATTGGGCAATAAGTTTTTTTCTATTTCAACTACGATGAGGTGCTAATGGGCATTATCTGAATTGATGATGGAGAAAAGAAATCTAAACTCCTTTTCTTCATCACCAATTCCTTCAAAAATTATATGCCCAACTATGCTAACAAGCTCATGAATTAGTGATGGAGAGATCATACATATACCGATGATCATAATAGGTGAAATAAGGTACTATGGTACCTCTCCAAGTGCTTTCTCCATTTCCTTAGTAAGAGCTCATGTCTAGCATCAATAATCTATCAATGCAAAATAAAGTATATTGCCCAGTGAAGTAATCCAAAAGGAGGGATGAATTGGATTTTTTAAAATTTAAAGCAAGTATGTGCTGAATTTGAAAAATAGTGAAGTATATGAGTAGTGATATTTATGTGAGTAATGATGCTAGATGCGAAGCTTAAAATGAAAAGAGGAGGAGAAGAGTAAAGCACACAAACATATGGTTTTATAGTGGTTTAGTGCACTCTAAGTACCTATGTCCACTCTCCAAGGATTCTTTATAAATTTTATTATAATCCCTCAAGATTATAGTAGATTTATTTTTTGATCTCACAAATCAAAATCTAGTTAATTTTTTTCTTAGCCTCACCAACCATGATCTTATAACAAGCCAACTATAGGCTTGGAATCCAATTTCAAGGCTTGGAAGAGCCTATCCCTAGTTTCAATTTCCTTGAAACTAGTTACAACTTAAAAATAAAGTGCCAAAGTATTAAAACCAAAAGCTCTCAAAAAGAGTAAAAGAAATATCGGTGAAGCTCTCGAAATATTTTTTGAGTTATTTTCTTTAATAGAATGTCTCTAATGATTGCAACGATTACTAGTTATTGAGAACTGAAGGCACATTCTTTAAATACTAGTTTTTTGTTTGGAAGATTATGCTTTGGAAGATTCTCTCTGGGAACTATTAACTTTGTCTATGATTTTCTTACTTCTTCAATGAGTTGGGTGAGGAATAAATATACTTAAAATCTTCAAAATTCTATTTATGATTGTTATAGAGTAAAAACTAGCCATTTGGAGCTTCATACCAATTTTTGTAGTTCAGAAAATATGGCTATTACTGTGCTGTCAGAAGTTAAAGTGTCGATACTTGAGTTTGTGAGTCGATACTTGAAGTCCAAGTATCGACATTTAGGCTATTCTAAAAAATTCTACTCTTTGGTTCATCCTGTACGACACTTGGAGCATGAGTCAATTCTTGAGTTGATACTTTTGAATCAACACATAATGTCAAGGTATCGATACTTGAATTTGTGCCAAAAATCTTAATTTATTATTTTCTATGACTTCAATGCTGGATGCATGAGCTCACCCTTAAGTTGACACCATGAGTCGATACTTAAATAGTAATATCAACATTTCAAGCATACCGGATGAAACTTTGTATGCTAGTACATTTGTTTCTCTGGATCTTTTATGAGGATTGATACTTCACTATCTTGAGTCGATACTTGACCTATGCTACTTAAAAAATATATGTCAAACTTTGAGTTTTAAAATTTTAACATGATTTCTTCCATTCTAACTTTTAAACAACCAATAATCCAAGATATACTCAAATATTTTATTATTCATCAAAATCAAAATCGGAGTCAATAATGTAATTAATAAAATATAATATGATGTCATACAGTATTAAAACCATGATATAAAATATGAAAGAATTGGATGTCAAAATATACAATAATAATAAAAAAAAAATAAAGGTATACTCAAAGCATTTCATCATTAACTATCATTTGATCGGCAAGAAGATCGTGAACATGTGACCTAGTAATATTGCCTCCATGTTCATTGATGTACACGACCTCTTTGCAATGAAAAAATTTAAAAGATATCATAAAATAAGATCTTGAAAGAGAGGTTATCATACATAATTAAAAAAATATAAAAGATTTACGAGCTAATGCTTTCTTTCAAAAAATTGTTAATGAAATTTTTATCCTCTTCAAATTATAAAGGATTGTCATCTTGTTCAACCATTGATGTGCCACTATCTTGAGTTTTTTTATGGCCAAGTCGGTTTCAAAACTAGGATCCAATTTTAGATACGAGACCTTTTGCAGCCAAGGTTATCATTTCACATTCTTAATAATTGAAGGAATTAAAGACAATTGTTTGTCACCATATCATCCTCCATCTCAGGGATGTCGTTCATTTTTTTTTTTCTATCTCCGGTTCTTCTTATCACATAACTTCCACCTCCTCTCCATTGTCCCCATCATCCATTTTGTCCTCATCTTTATTTGCAATGCTCTCTTATTTGAGAAATAAATTCACGACATTCTCATCTATGAATAGGTTGTACAGCTTATTTTTGAATCTTGGGATGCTCCTTCTAGAGTGATAAGCCACTTCTCCTATGATATATGTACAATAGCACCCTCCACCTACAAACAAACAATAAAACCAAGTTAAATTAATAATTGTAATGATAATTTATGAAATATAAAAGATTTATAACATCATGGATCATCTTATATATTAACTCATGGGACTAAATGTTGTCAACTCAAGTATTCTGGAATTTCGAATGGCTGTCATACCACTTTAATAGCTTAGATAGTTTATTAGGATCAGCTAGGCTTTTATTATGATATAATTGAGGAACCATACCTATACATTAGCATTTTCTATATTTAAACAATGAAAGAATTCTAATTTATTAATTACAATAATTTTAGCATGTGAATTATACTTACCAATAGAGCTGACGAATAGCCAAATAGGATAGGCTACCTCTTACCCTTGTTAGATCTCTTCGCTTGAATTGGCTTTCCAGATCTTAAGTAATTAGTAATCTCTAAGAGACCCAAAAGCATCAAATCCTAGATTACAAAAGTCCAGTCAATTGCTCCCAACTAAAAGAAAATCATCTATATAAGGGATGAGATATCTTGAATATGTCTGGTATGGCTTTAGTACTAAAAACATTCCAAGCATGTTGTAATCCAAAGTCTCACAGTATCCTCAATGTTCTCCTATATATTCGAGGACTGAAGCTGGATGATCAATTTCTCCAAACCCTTATGCTGAAGATTCAGTTTTTGTCCAATTTTTTAGAATAATCTATCCTTTTTATTTCGGCCTGTAATAGAGATGATCTTTTCATGGCATGGAAGATCCATGATCAGTGCCACCTCCTCTATATTGAATCTAAGAATTTTATCATAAAAAGTGAATTTATCATCTTCTTTGTGATATCTGATTATATCTATAGAAGTGGCCCTTCGACTACGAATGGTTGCATGTCCATGATGATATAAAATGGAGTCTTTTGGATTATATCAACATAAATACTTGAAAAATCCATCTTTTAAATATTTTGATTATAAATTGCCGACTTGTAAGAGTTTCAAACAATTGTGAGGCTTCATACTTACAAGCTATAGAATAATTATAAAATCAACTATAACATAGAAAAAATATATGTCAAATTATTTAAAAGAAATTTTATCTTATTATTATAATAAATGTAAGGTATCTCATCTTAAATCTATGAAGGAATGTTAGAATTTTGTAAAGGGTATCATAATTTTATAACATGGTGTCATAATATTGTACTACAATATAATAATATTATTGATAGTATTTAAAAAATAGTATTTTATAAATCTATGATATATTATAATATCTAGAATAAATCTAAGATATTCTGGCTCAAATCTATGCATAGTATTATAATTTTATAAAAGGATATCATAATTTTTTGAAGCATAATTTTATATTACTATGTAATATCTAACAGAGAGTATTTAAAATACAAGATTTTATAAGTCTAGGATATATCATGACATACATAATAAATCTAAGGTATCAAAGCTTAAATCTATGTAGGGATGTCATAATTTTATGAATGGATGTTATAATTTTGTAAAGCAGTATCATAATTTTAAATTAGGATGAAATAATCTTATAGACGATATTTAAAATGTAGAATTTTATAAGTCTAGGATATATCATGACATCCATAATAAATTTAAGATATCATGACTTAAATTTGTGTAGGAATGTCATAATTTTATGAAGGGATGTCATAATTTGTAAAGCAGTATCATAATTTTATAAAGAGGTATCATAATTTTGAACTATGATACAATAATTTTATAGAGAGTATTTAAAATATAGGATTTCATAAGTCTAAGATATACTATGATATTCAAAATAAATCTAAGGTATCATGATTTAAATCTGTATATGAATGTCATAATTTTATAAAGAAATGTCTTAATTTTTTGAAGTAATACCATAATTTTGAACTATGATATCATAATTTTGAGAAAGGGGTAATAATTGTAAAAAGCATATTTTGATATAGAGTATCATAAGTCTAAGATACTCTAAGACTATTAGAAGAATTCTAAGGCTTCTCATTTTGTAATTGTGCCCTGTGTAATAAGTTTATGCTATGAAGTCATAATTTTATGAATCGTTATAATAAATTTTGTAAAAAATATTATGACATCCCTTTTTAGACATGAATTTCAAAATATTATATTAAGATATATAATTTATTTAACTTCGTGGTTCTCCATTATTTTTCTTTCTAATGTTGAAGGGGTGTCACCCTCTCCTATGTAAAGAACATGTATCATTATGTCTATTGTCTACATATGAATACAAAATCTTTAGACTCCATTGATAGAAAAAATTGGAGCTCCATTAATTTTGAAAGAGTTGGAAAAGTCTAGCGGCAATTCATTTTTTTACTGAGATGGTCGCTGTTGACTATTGAGATGGAAATGTGGATAACCAACGAGATTGAAAAAGAGCAAAAATAATAGAGAGGACTTTGGGATAGACTAGAATTAGAAAAGTAGATTTTTTTTTCCATTTGGAGCAGAAATGTCGAAATGCTCTTGGAGCCGCTCTTTTTTTCATGAAGAGATGAGGGCAAAAATGATATTTTACTCGTTTGAAGAGACGTGCAAATATGACATGGAGAGGATTTTTGAATCCATCGATGCAACATTTAATACAAGTCATGTTCCATCCTATCGCGCCAACTCAAATCCGTATGGTCGATCAATGAGAAGAGATGGTGTAGGCTAGCTCGGATTTCCTACACCCCTTCACAAAATTATGACAATCCTACACAGATTTAAGCCATGATGCTTAGATTTATTTTGGATAACATAGTGCACCTTAAATTTATGAAATCCTATATTTTATTATATCCTAGTTTAAAATTATGGCACTGCTCCCTTCATAAAATTATGATATTGCTATACAGATTTAAACCATGATACCTTAGATTTATTCTAGATGTTATAGTGTACACTAGATTTATGAAATTCTACATTTTAAATAGTCTCTATTAGATTATTACATCCTAGTACAAAATTATAACATCACTTCAATAAATTATGAAATCTCTTTACAAAATTATGACATCCCTACACAGATTTAAGTTGGGATATCTTATATTTATTTTGGATGTTATAGTATAACTAAAATTTATAAAATCCTACATTTTAAATAACATCTATAAGATTATTAAATTCTAGTTTAAAATTATGATACTACTTCATAAAATTATGGCATCCTTTATAAAATTATGACATTGTTATATAGATTTAAGCCGTGATGTCTTAGATTTATTATAGATATCATATTATACCCTGGACTTATAAAATCTTATATTTTAAATACTCTTTGTTAGATTATTATATCCTAATACAAAATTATGATATCATTTTATAAAATTATGATGTCTCTTCATAAAATTATGACACTCCTATATAGATTTGAGCTAAGATATCTTAAATTTATTATAAATATTAAAATATATCCTAGACTTATAAAATACTACTTTCTAAATATTGTCTGTAAGATTATTACATAATAGTATAATATTATAACATCACTTTACAAAATTATGATATCTATTCATAAACTTAAGACATCCCTTCATAGATTTAACCTAGGATTCCTTAGATTTATAATGGTAAGATATTTTTTTATATATAATTTGATATTCTTTTTTCTATATTACAATTGATTTCATAATTATTTCATAGCTTGTTAGTGTAAAGCCCTCACAATTATTTAAAAATTCTTGCAAGCCGACAATTTATATTTAGAATGTTTGGAAGATGTGCTTTTCAAGTGCTCATGTTGAAAAAATCTGAAAGATCCTATTTGGTACCTTCATAGACATGCAGCTATTCATAATTGAAGGGCACTTCTTGTATATATAATCAAATATCATAAAGGTAGTGATGAGTTTACTTTTTATGTTAAAGTACTTAAATTCAGTACAAAGAAAGTGGCACTGATTGTGGATTTTTCATGTAATGGAAAGAAGATCTCCATCATAGTTCAAAATAAAAAGGATAAGTTATTCCAAAGATTTGGACAGAAATTTGATTTTCAGCATAAGGGTTCAAAGAAATTGATTGTCCAGGTTCACTCCTCGAATACATGTAAGAACATTGAGGACTGTTGCCTAGCGAAGTAATCCAAGAGGGGGATGAATTGGATTTTTCAAAATTTTTAACAAGTATGTACTGAATTTGAAAATTAGTGAAGTAATTGTGTTGCAATGCATATGTACAGATTACAACTATATGCAATGCTTAAGAAAGAAGGAAAAAATAAGCAAGTGACAACAAATATACAATATTTATAGTGGTTTGATGCATCCTAAGTACCTATGTCCACTCTCAAAGAATCTCTTAAAAATCTTACTATAATCTTTCAAGATTATAGTAGATTTGTTTTTCGAGCTCATAAACCTAATCTGGTTGGTTTTCCCTTATACTCATCAATCATAACCTTATAACAAACTAGCCCTATGCTTGCACTCCAATTTCAAGCTTAGATATGCCATCTCCTAGTTTCAATCTCCTTAGAACTTTTTACAACTCAAAAATAAAGTACGAAAAGTAGTAAAATCAAAAGCTCTCAAAAAAGGTAAAAACAAAGTCGATGAAGTCATGGTAGAATTTTTTAGTTGTCTTCTTCATTGCAAAGCCTCTAATAATTACAATGATTGTTGGTTATTAAGAATTAATAGCATACTCTTTAAGAACCAGGCTTTTGTTTGGATGCTTATGTTTTGAATGATTCTCTTGGAAGTATTAGCTTTGTCTTTGAGACTCTTACTTCTTCAATATGTTTGGTAAAGGATAAATATACTTCAAGTCTTCAAAAATCTATTTATGACCGTTAGAGAGTGAAAACTAACCATTTGACATGACATACAACTTTCTGCAATTCTAAAGATATAGCCATTATAGTGCAGTCAGAAGCTAAAGTGTTGATACTTGAGTATGTGAGTCGATACCTTGAGTCGACACTTGAAGTCCAGGTATCGATACTTAAGCTATTCTAAGAAATACTGCTGTCTAGATTATCCTGTGATATCAACATCACTACAAAAAAAGTCACATACATCTACGCTTTTTAGACACGTAAAATATATACATGAGTAAATGTTCAAATTCTAAAAAAGGATTATATATATATATATATATCCATGTTTGGCAAACGTAAAAATACTATAATCAATTTATAACTTACGTTTTAACTATTAAATGTGAGTAAATCAAATATAATGGATAAACGTTGGTATGCCAAGAAAAGAGTGTCCAAAAAAACTAATACTGATTCCAGGTCTAGAGCTATTCCAAATTCGGATCCGACTAACTCTAACATAAATGGATCATATCTGGATATTTAATATCCAAACTCGAGACTTGACTAAAAATATAATATAATATATATTTAAATAAAAATATGTGGTGTATTTTTTTTATACAATCAGGCATTTTTTGTTGTTCTTTTATTTTATAATTCAATCATCCAAGCAATGGTTAAATATATATATATATATATATATATATATATATATATATATATATATATATTCATAGGATCCATTGATTTTGTAACATTTGGGCCATCCCCGTTTTTAGGGACCCGTGGAACAGGATCAGGTCCTCAAATAGGGCCGTTCTATTTTCTAGATCGGGTTAGGGTTTACTGAATTTGGACCTGACCCGACCCAACCTGACTCGATTCAAACATACTAATACTATTAGGATCATATCTATTTGGACCTTTAAATTATAATTTAAAACTTGTATGGAACTTATTTTTAACATAGAGATAGAGTTATAATTATTTTTATATCTTAATTTATTTTATTTGTTATCTATTTTATGGTTAATAATAATTGGTTATGTAATAATTAAATTATAGTTGTCTATATTTTATCTAGATCATATCTTAATCCAAATTCTTTAATTAGAACCGGATTATTTATGAACCTGATATAATCCGAATGATTCGTTGGATTGAAAATTTTGATAATGGACCCGACTCGATCTGATTTTCTAATAGATTGGGTATGGATCTAATATTAGAATCCGATCAAAAAATTGAGTCGGATTGGGATCACTCATGATGTGGTCCGATCTAATTTATTTACATCTCTAACAAAGACATGATAAATAAACTAAAAAAAATGGTATCTATCATTCATTAAATTTAGATTTATTTTAATTTATAAATTTTATCTTCAAAGTAAGATAGTCATGTTATTCTATATAGAACATGGAAAGAAGGTTTCTGAGATACTTGCCCATGTAGCTTAAATCGGAAGGTCTCGTTAAGATATACGGCTCTATTAACATCCTGTTTCGAAAGATTCGATTGAGTTGGCAGTCCCACCACTCACGAATCTCTCGATGGAAGGAACGGTTAGAGATGGGAGGATCCCACCGCCTCCCACTCGAAAACCCATGTTTTATTGATATGGAAGACTCATGTTTGCCGCGAAGTAAACCACTCCTCCCACTCCCGTCACCTTCGATCTCTTTCAGAGAAACCCTGGCGAGAGAAAGAGTAAGAGGAGCGGTTAGAAATAGGGATCCCTCTGCCTCCCTTGAAAACCCTTGTTCGCCTCGAAGTAAACCCCTCCTCCCACTCTCGTCCCCTTCGATCTCTCTCTCAGAAACCCCTTCCCCCTTCAATCGTCCCCCGATCCTCTCCCTGGTGATCATCGTCCACTCGATCACTGCATCATACGCATGGTCCAGCAAAGCGCTGAAGGTCTATCGCCGCTTCTTCCACTCATTCTTGGTGATCATCTTCCACTCCTTGGTGATCGCCCCTTCCCCTTCAATCCTCCCTTGATCCTCTCCCTGGTAATCGTCTTCCGCTCGTTCTTGGTAGATGTAGATGTTTCAAGATTCAAATAAATGTCTAAGTGAATTTCTCTCTAATTAATAGCTTTTTATGTTAGTTATGCCATTCTTGAATCTTAATTTGTTACTGTGTTTGTAAATGCAGACTTATTATCTACTAATTAACTTGATGGATATCCATGTTGCTGCCTCATGACTTTATAGCTTTTACCTCTCTGACTTTGTGAACTAAGACACAGAAACATGCATACTTACATGATGATGCTTTTATGTTAAATGTTTTCACACAAATTCTATTGCAGTATTTTGTGGAGGCTGGGACTCTTGCTGTGAGACGTGTTCGCAAAGAGGATTTGCGGCATGTTGCCAAGGCCACTGGTGCAACTGCAGTATTTTTCAATTCCTTCTGTTACAAAGATATGAATTTTGATTATCTGATAGCTCCTACAATCAATTCTTAAAAGTTGGATTGCATTGTATTCTTAGAAATATGGGTACTCGTAAGCATGCTTTTGCATCTGTTCTGCATATTTTTCACTGCTGCATGATTGGTGCTTTTGTCTTTAAACAACTCTGCAGATGCTATGCAAATTTTATCATTTGGTTGAGATATCATCTTCTTTCTATAGTGACACATTATGGAAATCTTGTTCTTAAATATGCTACCATAGCATGATAGGTTTGTATTTGTAGGCACTCACTGGAAGAAATAAAACCTTTTTTTCATTTCAACTATGTTTTCAAAATCCTGTTGGGAATATTTCTCCCAGTTTCATTTACCCTGGATTTTTAGTGCCATTGTTTAAAAAAGTGTCCTATGCCATATAGGATCTCAATTCTTATGCAGCTTACCTCAAGGAGCACGTTGCCTTCTAATTTTCTGCTACTTTTTGGTTTTTCTTTGAAAAACAATTAATATGTGCCTGGTTGAGTATTGAGTAATGTAATAGTTTGCTTTATAAAACTTGCTTCAATGTGTTGAACCTGTGTTCTTCCATCCACCTCTTCGATGTTATCCCCAGAAATATATATGCTAAAGAAATGCAGTGATGCTTTCTGTGGCACAATCCATGGAAGCAATGAATATTTGTTGGGTATGATTTTGGTTGTGATTGTATAAGTTGTTGATGGGTATTGTTGCCGCCAAGACCGTCGTAGCCCATAGCTGCTGTGCTGAAGTGCGCTCCTCTCACTGCCTGGCGGTCCTCTGCTCCTGGACCTGCGAAACAAGGGTTAGTGACCCGAGCCGGAATTTCCGATAGGGGCACTCCGACGGTCAAGTTAGTGATGATCCAAGAGAACAGATCTTCCTGGTCAGGCCCCTCTTGATGGACTCCGCACTAGGAGGAGTGAAAGATGTGTCGGAGAAGGAGAAAAGCAGTAGGGGGAGAGTGATAGCGAGGACAGAGGGGTTCTCTGTTCCTCTGCTTCTCCTTGTTTCCCTGTGACTCTTCCTCGACCGTGGTGTTGGTGGTAGCGCTTCACTCTCTCGGACAAGCATGCGCGTGTGTTGGTGGTGGACTGTAGTTCTTTCCTACTGGTGTGTTTTTCTGTTGTTGTAACCTCCCCCCTTTCTGAGGGTGCCGGTCATTCTTTGTAGTTGAAAACTGGCCGTTGGGAGTCTGCCTCGGGATCCTTGCTGGGTTGGCAGGTACGTGGGGTAGGATTCCGTGCCATGGACGGGACGCCTTTCCTGATAGGTGATAGGGGAAGCTCCCATTCCTTCTGACATCCTCTCTGGTTGCTCCATTTCGAGAAGTTTGTTAAAGCCTCAATCCGGGTGTCGCCGCCCTAGGGGTGCATGCTCTCTGGCTGGCCCATCCCCTGGAAGTACAGCCGGACAGGTAGTTATGGCGGCATGGGGGGCGTCATTTCGTGGTCCTCGGGTGGCTCGTCGGTGTCCTGGGACAACAGGGTCTGCTCCGGCCTGGGCGCTCCGAGCTCGTGTGGTCACCTTGGTGGAGGAGGGGAGAGTGCAGGCCCGGTCCAGAGGGTGCATGCTCGGAGAGGCTCCACATCGGTGGGCGAGCTCTTGGCTCGACTTCGATCGCAGGGCACTAACCTCCGAGGGTCTTGCTCTGGAGGGCGGAAGACAGACCCGGTCCAGAGGGCGCGCACTTGGAGAGGCTCCACATCGACGGGCGAGCTCTTGGCTCGACCTCGATCGCAGGGCACTAGCCTCCGAGGGTCTCACTCTGGAGGGTGGAGGACGGACCCGATCCAGAGGGCGTGCGCTCGGAGAGGCTCCACATCGGTGGGCGAGCTCTTGGCTCGACCTCGACCGCAGGGCACTAGCCTTCGAGGGTCTCGCTCTGGAGGGCAGAGGATGGCTCCGACCTAGGCATCGAGCTCATGAGCTCGACCTGGCGAAGGACTAAGCTCGACTTGCTATCCTGGGTAAGCTTAGCTCAGCTCGGCAAGGTGCTCCGAACTGAGGCGTCGCCTTGGCGCCCGCCACGGTAGCATCTCTTGACGTGGCGCCCGTCAGCTACCCATGTCAGCGGTCTCACCACATCATTTGCCCCCCACTCCCGAGACTCGTTAGTAAGTGGCACTCGGGGCGAAGGGAGTAACTGTAATGTTGATGTGGAGAGGCGAAAATCTGGTGCAATGATGGCCGCGATCGCTGGCACTTCGAGGGATGGCCCCGCAGGCCAGTGCAGGGGTGCCATGTGGCAACGTCCGAGGAGCAGTTAATGCTGGTGCAGAATTCTGAGCGGCTAGGACTCCTTTTTCGTCGATGGGCAGCACGTGGCGCGGATCCGTTGACGAGGGGGTCATGATCAGTGCGGATTTGATGGGCCTCTTCGAAGTGAAAAGAAAAATATCTCACCCAAAACTCCATTTCTTTCAAATCCTTCGTGCTTATTGCTGCGTCCAGGCCTTCCTTCCCCCGCGATCTGCGTCTATCCTTCTCTCCTCTAGGGGTCTAGATCGGCTTCATCTTCCTTCTTTCTCTCCTTCTAGGATAGGCTCCTTTTTTCTCAGCTCAGTATGTCTCATCCTGAGTCTTTCGCCCGAAGGGTGGTGCTCTCCTCCTCCGACGAGGAGTCGGAGGGGAAGCAGTTTTGGATCAGTATGAGACCAGCCCTTCCTGTCCCTCCGGTGTCCGTTGGGGAGCTAGAGGTCGTTCCTTCCCTTCCTGTCAATCCTCCTCTTTTGCTTGAACCAGCCCCTAAGTCGGTCCGGTCAACAGGTCGGGCAGGGTCGCTTCGACGATTCTGCCATGGAGCTGGAGGCCATCCGGGATGCCTATGGGATCTCATCTTCTATTCGGCTCATGGTTCCCCGCCCTGGAGAACGGGTCACTTCCAGTGGCCTAGGGCGCCTTGCCTTCTATGAGGGGACCTTCTTCGGGGGTCTCTGATTCCCCTTCCATCCTTTCTTCCTGTCTATTCTAAGAAACTATCATCTGGTCCCCACCCAGTTGGTGCCGAACGCCATCAGGGTGATCTTTTCCTTTATTGTACTCTGTCACGTCCACGGGTTCGTTGCCTGGTTCTCCCTGTTTAGGGCATTCTTCACCCTGAAACGCCACCCGACCGAGGACGGGTGGTGTTCTTTGTCTTCTCGCCCGAAAGGCATTAAGTTCGAGCTTCCCTCTTCCATCAAAGGATGGAAGAGCAAGTTCTTCTTTGCAGATGTCGAGGGGGCCGATTGGGCCTGGAGCGAGCCAGATCGGTCCCCAAACCGGATCTCTGTGATCGAAGCTGCCGACTAGGATGACTACGATCAGCTTCGCACCGCCTAGATCCCTTCCTTGGAGGTCCTGCTATCAGAGTAGAACCTTCTCAATGCTAGGGTCGACTCGTCGGCGGGGCCAGGTAGGTTCAACTCTTTTCTCTGCTTGCAGTCTCTCTTTTCTCCATTTTGGGTTGACTTTCCCAGTTCCTGTGAGCAGGGTTGATCCTTCCGGAGGGCGAGCTGTCACCGTCTCCGGAAGAGGCCGCCCACCGGGGTGGTTGCCGAGCCCTCTTCGAGGCGGGCCCGGGTCGAGGGTGTACCGGTGTCCGCCCCCACTATGCCAGCTTCTTCAAAAGGAAAGGGGGTTATGGGAGCCCCTGTGCGATGGGCAGAGCCATAGGCGGAGCCCCCTGTCCTGGAGCTGGTGGTGGCTGCCCAGGCTGGTGCCATTGCTACTACTATTTCGCTCCGTTCTCCGGGTCCGGTGATGACCGAAGTTGAGGGTTTTCTGGTCATGACGGTGCCAGGTCCTCGGTCGGTCTTCGGAAGTCCTGCCGCTGGAGTGACAGGCGCATCTACCCCCCGGGAGAGCAGGAGGGATGAGGCAAGGCATCGCCTCCCATTCAAGCTGAGGCCGGAGAGCTCCTTGGCCGACAACCGCGTGCTGGCCTACCACATGATGGACTTCTCCATCCAGCAGTGCGACCAGGAGAACATGGATGGGCTGCCGGTTGGAGCCGTGATTGACAGCATTTTTCCTCATCTGTACACGGTAAGCAACTCGGTCCTCTATCTCTCTTCTCTTTTCTTTTCTTTTCTTTTATTTTTGACCTCCCATGTACTGCAGATGGGGGTTGAGGCCCTCTTCATTAGGAGCTGCTTCCGAAATGGGAGCAGTCTGCGCAGCAGCAGGTGGCCGAGATCGCGCCGTTGAAGATCGATCTGAAGGGGAAGGCCGACTCCGAGGAAGCGCTTGACCGGTGGGTCAAGGACCTTGAGAGGCGGCTCGCCGACTCCGAGGGCCGAGCAAAGGAGCTCCAGGAGAAACTTGACCATGAGCAGGGGGAGTAGAGGCGGAAGGCTAAGGAGCTTGCTGACTCCGAACAAAGGTTGGACGTGGTCATGGCCGAGGTGGCCTGGCAGAAAAGGACCGCCCAGTCTCTCCAGGCTCGACTGACGGCAGAAGAGGAGAAGTCAGTTGTGGCTCAGAGAACAGTGGATGAGGTGGCCAAGTTGGTCGCGGACGCCAAGCATGAGGCGGCTGCAGCAAAGAAGGAAGCCGGGAAGGCAGTGGAAAGGTACAGGGCCTCAGAGGAGTTCCTCGCCGAAATCCAGCAGACGGCGTCGGACTCTTTCTTCAAAGGCTTCATGTACCTGCACCGCCTGGTCGAGGAGTTCATCTCGGCCGAGGGTCGTGGCTATCTTGACTACCCCGGTACTTCAGACTAGGAGGCGGGCGTTGAGGAGGCCGCACCGACTAAGTCCGAAGCCCTTGCCGATGGAGACTCCCAGCCCAGCGACCCGGCCAACAGATAGCCATTCTTTGCTTCTCCTTTTGTATTTAACAGGGCCACTCGGCATGTCGGGTGCCCATAGGATACTTGTAATTGGCACTCAATCAATGGAATGCAAAGATTTTTTGCAACTGTTTCTCTTGTTTGGCTCCTCCCCTCCTTCACTCCCTTTCCACTTTTGTCTTTGTTTTTAATGTAGGGGGTACCTGAGAGCTGCTGAGTTCAGCGGGTTCTAGGCCGGAGATCTGAGCTCCGGTCTCGAGCTGGCACCCCAGAGCCGGGCTCGAGGATGGTGGTTGCTAAGAGCTGCTTGGCTCGAAGTTCTCTTGGCCGGAGATCTGAGCTCCAGTCTTGAGAAGGTGTCCTGGAGCTGGGCTCGGGGATGGTGGTTGCTGAGAGCTGCTTGGCTCAAAGTTCTCTTGGCCGGAGATCTGAGCTCCGGTCTTGAGAAGGTGTCCTGGAGCTGGGCTAGGGGACAGTGGTTGCTGAGAGATGCTTAGCTCGAAGTTCTCATGGCCGAAGATCTGAGCTCCGGTCTTGAGAAGGTGTCCTAGAGCTGGGCTCGAGGATGGTGGTTGCTGAGAGCTGCTTGGCTCGAAGTTCTCTTGACCGGAGATCTGAGCTCCGGTCTTGAGGAGGTGTCCTAGAGCTGGGCTCAAGGACGGTGGTTGCTGAGAGCTGCTTGGCTCAAAGTTCTCTTGGCCGGAGATCCGAGCTCCAGTCTTGAGAAGGTGTCCTGGAGCTAGGCTCGGGGATGGTGGTTGCTGAGAGCTGCTTGGCTCGAAGTTCTCTTGACCGGAGATCTGAGCTCCGATCTTGAGAAGGTGTCCTGGAGCTGGGCTCGGGGACGGTGGTTACTGAGAGCTACTTGGCTCGAAGTTCTCTTGGCCAGAGATCTGAGCTCCTTTCTTGAGAAGGTGTCCTGGAGCTGGGCCCGGGGACGATGGTTGCTGAGAGCTGCTTGCTCAGAGTTCCCCTTGGCCGGAGATCTGAGCTTCGGTCTTGAGAAGGTGTCCTGGAGCTGGGCTCGGGGACGATGGTTGCTGAGAGCTGCTGGGAGTGGTAGCTTCAATGGTGTTGTATTTTCTTCTTATTCCCTCTTTCTTTCCTTCCCCACTCTTCTCTCATTCATTTTTCATTCATCTTTCATTTTTTTTTTTAGAGTGGGGAGATCAAAGGAGAGGAGGCTGGTTGGACCCCTGTTTTGTTCTATTTCTTTCCTTCCCCTCTCGTCTTCTTTTCGAGTGGGGAGATCAAAGAAGGGGCTACTGGGCTTCCCCCCTTTGTTCCCTTTCTTTCCTTCCCCTCTCGTTTTCATTTTGAGTGGGGAGATCAGGGCAGAGAGGTTACTAGTCTTGATTGCCTTGGAGCTAGGCTCGAGGCCTTCCTGGGCGTGGAGCTAGGCTCGGGCCCAGGGATTGCCTGAGATCATGGCTCAGGTCTTTGGCGCCTTGGAGATAGGCTCGAGGCATTGATGGGAGCTGCGTGGCCCCGTGATCCCTTGGCATCTAGGAGCTAGGCTCGGAGATGTTTGGGATAGAGAGCTGCTTGGCTCGAGGTTCTTTTGGCCAGAGGTTTGAGCTCCGGTCTTGAGAAGGCATCTTGGAGCTAGGCTCGGGGACTCTTAGAGTTGGAGAGCTACGTGGCTTGAAGTTTCTCTGGCATCCTGGAGCTAGGCTCGGGGGTGCTGGGAAGTGGGAGCTACGTGGCTCGGAGATTCTTTGACGTCCTGGAGCTGGGCTCGGGGATGCTTGGAGTTGGAGAGCTACGTGGCTCAAAGTTCCTCTGGCGTCCTGGAGCTGAGCTCGAGGGTGCTGGGGTGGGAGCTACGTGGCTCGGAGATTCTTTGATGTGTCCTGGAGCTAGGCTCGGGGATGCTTAGAGTTGGAGAGCTACATGGCTCGATGTTCCTCTGGCATACTGGAGCTGGGCTCGGGGGTGCTTGGAAGTGGGAGCTACGTGGCTCAGAGATTCTTTGACATCCTAGAGCTGGGCTCGGGGATGCTTGGAGTTGGAGAGCTACGTGGCTCGAAGTTCCTCTGGCATCCTGGAGCTGGGCTCGGGGGTGCCGGGAAGTGGAAGCTACGTGGCTCGGAGATTCTTTGACGTCCAGGAGCTGAGCTCGGGGATGCCATTGGCATTCTCCTGCAAGACAGACAAACACTTGCATGGGAAAAAATCATTGCTATTCATTGTTGGAAAATCTTACATCATTGATAGTATTTCCGCAAGTTGCAGGCATTCCATGTTCTGGGAAACCTGACGCCGTCGAGATCTTCGAGATAGTAGGCCCCTTGCAAGAGGGCTTCGGATACTTTGTAGGGGCCCTCCCAGTTCGGGAAGAGCTTACCGCAATTCCTAGGCTGGGATGCCTTCGCCCGTCGCAGCACCAAGTCTCCGGGCTTGAAAGCTTTTGTTCGGACGCGGGCATTGTAGTACTGGGCTACTATTTGTCAGTAGGCCACCATCCGTAGGTAGGCTTTGTCCCTTGCTTCCTCGAGGAGATCCAGGTTGAGCAGGAGGTGTGCTGAGTTCTGTGCTTCATCATACTGCTGCACCCGCAACGTAGGAACGCTGAGCTCGATGGGGATGACTGCTTCGGCACCGAAGACGAGGTTGAAGGGCGTTTCATTAGTCGCCATCCTGGGTGTTGTGTGATAGGCCCATAGGATGCTTCCGAGCTCTTCTGCCCACATGCCCTTAACTTGGTCCAGCCTGGTTCGGAGTCCTTGCAGGATGGTCCGTTTGGTCACCTCGGCCTCCCTGTTTGTTTGGGAGTGAGCTACTAAGGTGAACCGATGTTGGATGCCGTGGGCTGTGCAAAACCCTTCGAACTCGCGGTTGTCAAACTGTCATCCGTTGTCGGTGATGATGCAGTGGGGGAGTCCGAAGCGGCAGATGATCGACTTCCAAAAGAACTGATGGACATTGGCTTTCGCGATCCGAGCTAGCGGCTCTGCTTTGACCCACTTGGTGAAGTAGTCGATTGCCACTAGTAGGAACTTTCTCTGCCCTGATGCTGGGGGGAACGGTCCCAAGATGTCCATCCCCCACTGGGCAAATGGCCAAGGGGCTGAGAGCTGGGAGATCGGTGCTGCCGGCTAACATTAGATGTTGGCATGGCGCTGGCATTTGTCGCACCTCTTGACGAAGTCGGCTACGTCCTCCCTCATGGTCTCCCAAAAGTACCCCTAGCGGAGAGCTTTGTAAGTCAGTGTCCTCCCTCCCACGTGATTCCCGCAGAGGCCTTCGTGTATCTCTTGGAGCACAAAGGTTGCCTCGGCGGGCCTAAGGCATCTCAAGAGTGGGTAAAAGTAAGATCGGCGGTAGAGTTGGCCCTCCATCAGGATGAACCGAGAGGCCTTCTTCCTGACGAGGGTGGCTTTCGCGTGGTCTTCTGGTAGGGTGCCGTCAGTGATATACTGGATGTACTTGTCCATCCAGCTCAGCTCAGGGGCCACTTGATGTACCTCTATCGGGTTCTCGAAGCTGGGACTTTCAAGGTGCTCAATATAGGCACATCCCAATGACGAGTCCGGCAGGGTCACGAATCTGGACAGCGCGTACGTGCGTGCATTCTCTCCTTGAGGAATGTGGAAAATGCTAAAGCACCGGAGGCTTGCCGTGCTTGCAAGGACTTGCTCCAGATACTTCATCATCTGGGCGTCCCTTGCTTCATATTCCCCGGATACTTGCCCGGCAACCAGTTGGAGTCGATGAAGACTTTCAAGTACTGTACACCTAGCTCGCGGGAGACTTTTAGGCCCGCGAGGAGTGCCTTGTACTCCGCCGGTTATTGGTAGCGGCGAACTTGAAACAGAGGGTGCATTCCACACAACCCCATTGGCATTGGTCAGGATGAGGCCGGCTCCGCTCCCGCCGGAATTGGATGCTCCATCTACGTGAAGAATCCAGGGCTCTTCTCCTGGCCCGGGCTCCGTTGCTGTCTGCTCTGGCTCCTCAGCAAACCCGGTGCACTCGACCGCGAAGTCGGCCAAGACTTGAGCCTTTTGGGATGACCTCGGGCGGTATGCTATGTCGAATTTACTGAGCAGTAGGGACCACTTAGCCAACCTCCCGGATGTCTCGGGTCGGGTGAGGATGGTCCTCAGCGGCTAGTCTGTCACCACCACTATTGGGTGTGCTTATAAATAGGGCCTGAAGCACTTAGCAGACATTATTAGTACAAAAATGAGTTTTTCGGAGCGAGTATACCTGATCTCCGCATCGCGAAGGATCTTGCTGGTGTAGTACACCGGCTTCTGGGACTTGTCCTCATCTGTGCGGATGAGAACTGAGCTGACAGCTCCCGGTGTCATCGCTAGGTACAGTAGGAGCTCCTCCCTCTCTTCCGGCCTGGAGAGCAACGGAGGGGAGGCGAGGAAGTTCTTCAGCTCCTTGAGGGCTGTCCTGCACTCCTCGGTCTAGGTGAAGTCGTGCATCTTGCGCAGCACTTTGAAGAACGGTTGGCAACTGTTGATCGACCTCGAGATGAATCTACTGAGGGCGGCGACGCATCCCGTCAGGCGCTGGACCTGCTTCTTGGAGGTCGGATGCTCCATATCGATGATGGCCTGCACCTTCTCCGGGTTTGCCTCAATGCCCCTTTGGGTGACCATGAAGCCGTGAAATTTTTCTGCGACCACCCCAAAGGCGCACTTCACCGGGTTTAGCTTCATCTGATGCTGCCGCAAGTTATGGAAGGACTCGGTGAGGTCGGCTACATGGCTCGAGCCCGACTTGCTCATGACGAGCATGTCGTCCACATACACTTGCATGTTGCGGCCAATTTGGTCCTTGAAGACCTTGCTAACCAGGCACTGATAGGTGGCCCCCGCATTCTTCAAGCCAAAAGGCATCATCCTGTAGCAGTATGTCCCCTGGTCGGTGATGAAGGTAGTGTGCTCCTCGTCCTCTGGATGCATACGGATTTGATTGTATCCTAAGAATGCATCCATGAAGGAGAGCAGCTGGTGGCCCGAGGTGGCATCCACCAGCTGGTTGATTTTCGGGAGAGGAAAGCTGTCCTTCAGGCAGGCTTTATTGAGGTCGGTGTAGTCTACACAGATCTTCCACTTGCCATTACTCTTCTTGACCATCACCACATTTGCCAGCCAGCTCGGATACTGGACCTCTCGAACGAAACCAACAGCCAGGAGTTTATCTACCTCTTCTTTGATGGCCGCCTATCTCTCCAGGGCAAAACTTCTCTTCTTCTGCCGAACTGGCCTGTGCTTTGGGTCGATAATCAATTTATGAGTAATGATGTCAGGGGGAATACCTGGCATATCCACCACCGTCCAAGCGAACATGTCCGCGTTCGTCCGCAGGAATCCCAGCAACTGGGACCTCTCCTCCTCGGGCAGCTGGGCTCCGATCTGCACCGTCTTTGCGGGGTCATCTCCGAGCGGATAGGGAAGTAGATGCTCGACCGGCCTCCTCTGGGGTCTTGGACCCTTTGGTTAAGGTCATCCGTGCTGGGGTCATCCTGAGGGACCTTGGCCCAGGGAGAGTTTGGAAGCAATGCTACACCAGTTGGGGCGCTCCTCTCATCTCCCTGACATTGTAGGGAGTTGGGAATTGCACAAGTAGCCTCTTGGTGGAGACAACGGTGTCAAGCAAGTTGAGCCCGGGTCGACCCAATATCATGTTGTAGACGGAAGGAAGCCTCATAATGGTGAAAGTCATCATTATGGTGCTCTGCTGAGGCGGGGTTCCGGCAGTGACCGGAAGAGTGATCTCTCCTTCTACCTCATGGAATCGCCCGTAAAATTGACAAGGGGTGTGTGCATGGGCTTAAGCTGATCAGGGGAGAGATTCATTCTGGAGAAGGCATCATAAAAAACCATGTCTGTGGAGCTTCCGCTATCAACCATGATGCGCTTTACAGGGTGCTCCGCGATCATCATTTCGACGACCATGGCATTGTTATTTATATTTTTCCCCCCGTCTTCCCCCTCCCTCATAAAGGGGAGTACATTTTCAGAGTTCCCTGCCCCCCGGGCCTTCTTGGACGCGCGCGCCACTCCCCAGAAGATCATGCCCACCAGCTTCTCGGTGGGGCGGTTGTCGATGGCTGGAGCTGGCGAGAGAGCGATGAGCACTGGGACTCCACTTGAGGTCTGCCCCCCATGAACCCTTGAGGCAGCCTCTCTTGATGAGTTCCTCAATCTCCCACTTGAGGTTGTGGCATTCCTCGGTGTCGTGGCCGTGGTCACGGTGGAAGCGGCAGTACTTCGTCTTGTCACGGCCAGCGAAAGGCTTCAACGGAGGCGAGTGCCTCAAGTAGTCCTCACCCTCGATCTCCATAAAGATTTTTGTCCTCGGGACAAGGAGAGGGATGTAGTTTTCCTAAGGGACAGGGGTCCCTCTCGGCCTTGGCCGGTCCCTCCGGGAGCTCTGAGCCTGAGGTGCTGGCTTCCGGGCCCCGGACACTTCAGCAGGGGCCATCTTCTTTAGGGATCCTGCATCGAGCTCCCACCTCGTACGGTCCGCCTCCTCGGCACGGATGTACTTTTGGGCCCGAAGAAGGAGCTCGGCGTAGGTCTTGGGGGGCTTCTTATCTAGCGAGTAGGTCAGGCGGGAGGTCCTGAGCCCTCGCTTTAGTGCCAGCATAGCCACTGGCTCTTCAAGATTGTAAATCTCCAACATGGCGGCCTTGAAGCGGGCCACGTAATCTCGTAGGGGCTCGCAGTTCTACTGTCGGATGGAGAAGAGGTTGTCTGCCTCCCGTGGCAACTTTCTACAAGCATCGAAGTGAGCCACGAACTTCTGTCCTAGCTGGGCAAAGGAGGTGATGCTCTCCGGCTCCAGATGGGTGAACCACACCCGGGCTGCCTTCCGGAGGATAGCAGGGAAAGCCACGTAGAGGAGAGTGTCGGTGGCTCCCTGGACCCTCATGAGAGTCTGATAGCTTTCCAGGTGGTCCCATCGTAAGGATCCACCTGCGGCATCCGGAACCGGTGCGGGATCGGCTCTGCTTGGATTTCTTTGGAGAATGGGGGACGGGCGTCATAGCCCGTTGGCTCACTAGCGGAGCCCGGCATGCTGGCAAACCGAAGGGCAAACTCCGTCATCTTGCGTTCATGTTCCTCCAGGCGCCTGCCTGTCGCGCGCCTGGCGGCTTCATCAGTGGACCCCTCCGTCGAAGGAGACAGAGAAGGTGACATGGATGCATCGCACCCGTGGCGGAGGGTCTTGCTTTTCTTGCCTCGGTGGGGTCTGGGCACCTCCCGCCCGAGGTTTGGTGAGTGGCTCACTCTGTCAGCAGAGCCAGCTCATTGTCTTTTCGTCGAGCTTGGTGGCTGCCCCGATTTTCAGTGGTGGCCTGCGGCTGCGATGACCTTCCTTGGAAGGAGCGCAGGCTATCGCGGGGGGCTGCAAGTTCTTTGGAGAATGGTGGGTAGCCATGGACCGGTGCTGATGCTGAAGCTGGCACACTGCCGTGGCAAGAACTTGCATCTGCTGGGCGAGTGCACCTAGCTGGACTTCCGGTGGAGGTGGCTGGACCGGAGCAGGGGGCTCCACTTCTTGGCAGTGCGGGTTCCCCCGGGAGGGGGAGTCCCCCGCACGATTGGTGGAAGCCTCCCTTACTCTTGTCATTACCATCCTTCCGCCTGGCTTGCTTATAGAGAAAGGGAGGGCTTACTCGATCGCCCCTACCTGACGCGCCAATCTGTTGCCGTCAAGACCGTCGTAGCCCGTAGTTGCTATGTCGAAGTGCGCTCCTCTCACTGCCTGGCGGTCCTCTGCTCCTGGACCTACGAAACAGGGGTTAGTGACCCGGGCCGGGGTTTCCGGCGGGGGCACTCCAACGGTCAAGTTAGTGATGATCCAGGGGAACAGATCTTCCTGGTCGGGCCCCTCTTGATGGACTCCACACTAGGAGGAGTGAAAGATGTGTCGGAGAAGGAGAAAAGCAGTAGGGGGAGAGTGATAGCGAGGATAGAGGGGTTCTCTGTTCCTTCGCTTCTCCTTGTTTTCCTGTGACTCTCCCTCGACCGTGGTGTTGGTGGAGCGCTTCACTCTCTCGGACGAGCTTGTGCGTGTGTTGGTGGTGGACTGTAGTTCTTTCCTACTGGTATGTTTTTATGTTGTTGTTACCTCCCGCCTTTCTGGGGGTGCCGATCGTTCTTTGTAGTTGAAAACTGGCCGTTGGGAGTCTGCCTCGGGATCCTCGCTGGGTTGGCAGGTGCGTGGGGCAAGATTTCGTGCCATGGATGGGACGCCTTTCTTGATAGGTGGTAGGAAAGCTTCCATTCCTTCTTACATCCTCTCTGGTTGCTCCATTTTGGAAAGTTTGGTAGAGCCTCGATCCGGGGGCCGCTGCCCTAGGGGTGGTGCTCTCTGGCTGGCCCATCCCCTAGAAGTACGGTCGGACAGGTAGTTATGGCGGCATGGGGGGCACCGTTCCGTGGTCCTCGGGCGGCTCGTCGGTGTCCTGGGATGGCAGGGTCTGCTCCGGCCTGGGCGCTCCGAGCTCGTGCGGTCACCTCGATGGAGGAGGGGAGAGTGCGGGCCCGGTCTAGAGGGCGCGCGCTCGAAGAGGCTCCACATCGGCGGGCGAGCTCTTGGCTCGACCTTGACCGCAGGGCACTAGCCTTCGAGGGTCTCGCTCTGAAGGGCGGATGACGGACCCAGTCCAGAGGGCGCGCGCTTGGAGAGGCTCCACATCGGCCGGCGAGCTCTTGGCTCGACCTCGACCACAGGGCACTAGCCTCCAAGGGTCTCGCCTGAAGGGCGGAGGACGGACCCGGTCCAGAGGGACGCGCTCGGAGAGGCTCCACATCGATGAGCAAGCTCTTGGCTCAACCTCTACTGCAGGGCACTAGCCTCCGAGGGTCTCGCTCTGGAGGGCGGAGGAAGGACCCGGTCCAGAGGGCGCGCGCTCGGAGAGGCTCCATATCGACGGGCGAGCTCTTGGCTCGACCTCAACTGCAGGGCACTAGCCTCCGAGAGTCTTGCTTTAGAGGGTGGAGGACGGCTCCGACCTAGGCACCGAGCTCATGAGCTCGACCTGGCGAAGGACTGAGCTCGACTTGCTATCTTGGGGATGCTCAGCTCAGCTCGGCAAGGTGCTCCGAACTGAGACGACGCCTTGGTACCCGCCATGGCGGCATCTCTTGACGTGGCGCCCTTCAGCTACCCACGTCAGCGATCTCGCCATATCAGGTATATATGTCATTTGTGTATTATCATGACCCTTTGGATGCTTTTCTTGCATTTTACACGTGGTGAGGGTAAGCAAGTGCTTTTTTTCCTCCTAACTTGCTAATAGTTTTCTTTTGCTACTTTGCAAGTTTGCAAATGATTCGGGGGGCACTGTTATTTTGCAATATTTTTTGAATTCCTTTTCTTTTTTTACTGTTATTTTGCATTTTACACGTGGTGAGGGTATTGGAGTGCATTTGGGTGGAAGAGCATGAATTCAAGTGGTGTTAGGTATGAAAGTGCCTAGGATTCACCTATTCAAAATGAAGCTAAGAAATTGAAAAGAGATACAAGTGGTGGAAACATTGGGATATGTATATGTAAGCTAGATTTTGAAGCAGGTGTGGCATCTTAGTAGAAGTCTCTGGCTTCCGAATTTTAAATCATTAAGTGGGAGTTTCATAAAAAATCAGCAGTTAAATGTATCTAAATTAATGGTTGGTGATCTGTTTTGAGACTTTGAAGCACAAGCAAAAGCAACCATTATGTAAATCCTTGGCAAATGTTAATCAATCTGAAGAAAGGGAGTCTCATGCATTTTAATTGTGTTTTGAAGTTTAGGATGAATAAATCAGCAGGTAGGCCTACTTTGAAGTTCAGTTGTCACTAACTTAAATTACAGGTCCAAATATAATACATGTATGGATTCTTTATTCTAGTTCTATGTATTTCTTCATTTCTGTATATGTTGTCAAACATTTTTGCCAGGTTAACTTAAATTTTGGAAGTTTCAAGAAGATCTAGAAGTACTGCACTTTTATTTTTTCGAGATATTAAATATAACCTTAAATTTTTCGACACAGTTTTTGCTGTTCTAGTGCTCAAATTTAGGGACAGTTCTATTATCATATGTTGGATTGTCAATCATATCAGTAAACATGGAATATGATTTTATAAACATCTATTATTAAAATAATTTTTAATTATTTTATGGTGAAATAATTGAAAAAATACATCAAAATTTTATGTTGAAATTATCTACTATGTGAGGTTGTTCGACTACTCGCCCGAGTCCAATCTCCATCAAAAAGCTTTTGAATACAAATTTGAGGCCTTCGTCCTTCTTGCTTTGTTACAGCCAAGTGAAGGAGCGCAGCTCAAGACATGCTCGCTTATTGTTAGTGATCATTGTATACTAGCCTTTCAAAAAAAATTATCTCAGTATCCTTTACTTATTTTTATTTTTTTTATGTTTATTTTAGATACATACATATATATATATATATATATATATATATATATATGGACATAGATTGGAGCTAGTTAAATCTACCAAGGTATCGAAGAATGATTTTTAAGGCTAGAATTTGTATATACATAATATTTAGATTCTTATTTTTCTCAATATTTTCTTTTTAGGAGAACAATAGAGTACTTGAAGGGAGTTGATGAATTTATCAAGTATGCATGTTGGAGATTGGGAAGAGATACATTTAAGTATCCTTGTCTACAGTGTGTTTGTGGTCTGATCCATGACAAAGATATAATTAGAGTACATTTAGCTTTTAATGGAGTTATTAAAGTTAAGAGACTTTGGGAATTGCGTTCTGGTATTTCAGCTCATAGTATTTCTTCTAATATAAATAGCACAAGTGGAGATTGTACTAAGGATGATGGCATACATAAAATGATACTAGATGCACTTAAAGCTGTAGCTGATGATGACAAGAAATTTGAATATGGTGATACTAGTCTAGCAGATGGAGATGAATTTTTAAATGGATTAAAGAAGTTGCTTGAAGATACACAAAAACCATTATTTGAAGGTTGTAAGAGTTTCAAAGAACTTTCTTTTATTCTCTGTCTGTTCAACATTAAGTGCATGACTGGAATGTCCCAAAAGGCTTTTGATTTGATGATGCAGTTGTATAAACCCCTTCTTCCAGATGGCAATACACATCCAAATTCTTATAATGAAGTTAAAAAGATCGTTGCCACATTAGGTTATAGTTATGAAAAGATAGAAGTTAAAAAGGTCATTGCCGCATTAGGTTATAGTTATCAAAAGATAGATGCATGTCCGAATAATTGCATTTTGTATTGGAGGGAGGAGAATAAAGATTGTATAAGTTGTCCAAAATGTAGAGAGGATAGATGGATTGAAAAAAAAAATTGTTATAGCCATCAAAGGAAAAGAAAGTCTAAAAAGATCTTTCGTTACTTTTCATTAATTCCAAGACTTCAGAGGATATACATGTATTCTGAGTTGGCTACAAAAATGAGGTGGCATAAAGAAGAGCAAAAAGTAGATGGTATCTTGAGACATCCAGCTAATTCATCTTGTTGGAAATCTCTTGATGTCATTAATGATTTTGGATTTGACTCTCGAAATGTTCGTCTTGGCTTGGCAAGCGATGGGTTTAATCTTTTTAGTAATATGAGTGTAAGCTATAGCATTTGGCCGGTTATTTTACTGCCTTATAATTTTCCACCATGGGAGTGTATGAAATGGCCTAATATATTCCTATCCTTACTTATACCAGGTCCACATGGACCTGGTAACAACATTGATGTTTACCTACAACCTCTCATTCATGAATTAAATATTTTGTGGAATGGGGTTGACACATATGATGCTTCGAGAGGCGAGAGGTTCAACATGCGTGCTGCATTATTATGGACCATAAATGATTTTCCTGCATACGGATATTTGTCAGGTTGGAGCATGAAAGGATGATTGACATGTCCACAATGTAATAAAGATACATATTTTGATTGGTTACATTCATGTAGGAAACATTATTATGCTGGTCATAGACGGTGGTTGGACAAGGACCATAAATTTCGACGAATAAAGTCGACTTTTTGATAAGGAAGAAGATATGAGAAATGCACCTACTCTGCCTTCTGGGAGTGATGTGTTCCAGCAACTAGAGGGTCTTATTTTTATCTTAGAAACTTCTAAAAATTTGAAAAAAAGAAAAAGAAAGTCAAGCAAGAATTTGAAGAGAGCACCAAAGCAAAAGAAATCAAAGAAGAGAAATACTATAGAAGAGCCTGATAATATTGAAAAAGATAAATACCTAGCATGGAAAAAGAAGAGTATCTTTTTTGATTTGCCATATTGGAAGTTATTACTTGTTCGGCATAACCTTGATGTAATGCATATCGAGAAGAATGTCTTTGACAGTTTGATTGGAACATTATTGGAAATTGATGGTAAAAGTAAGGATGGCTTGAAAGCTCGACAAGACTTAGTCAAATTAAATATACGACCATCTCTTCATCCCAAAGTTTTAGGTCCGAAAAATATCTTGTTGCCACCAGCTCGCTTTACATTAAGTAAAAAGGAGAAGGAAAGCATGTGCCAAGTTCGTAAAGATGTGAAGGTTCCTGATGGGTATGCAGCTAACATCTCTAGACATGTTGACCCAGTTTATGAAAAGATATGAGGGCTAAAAAGTCATGACTGTCATGTAATTATGCAACAACTACTTCCAATAGTAATCCGGTCTATAAAAAGCAAAGAAGTTAAGTGGATAGTCACTGAATTGAGCAAGTTTTTCTTGCAATTGTACTCAAAGACTTCTTCGGCAAATGATTTTTATTTACTTGATCAAAGGATTTCATTTCTCTTATGTCATATGGAGATGTTGTTCCCTCCTAGTTTCTTTGATGTGATGGTTCACTTGCTTGTTCATTTATCATATGAAGCTCGACTTGCTGGTCTAGTTAATTATCGATGGATGTATCCAATTGAAAGGTATGTTTTGAATTTGATGTGTTTTTAGTTTATTATATTTTTATTTTTTATGTATTATAAACTAGTGAAATTTAGTGGTCTGATGATAGGTTCTTGACGAAATTGAAATCATATGTGTACAATAAAGCACAACCAGAAGGTTCAATTGCAAATAGTTATTTGGCTGCAGAGACAGTGGCCTTTGCATCAAGATTCTTAGATGATGATGTTGAGACCTGGCTAAATAGACGTGGAAGAAATGATGATTGTATCGAAGTTGATACTCTAGGACAGATGTGCATTAACATAGGTCGACCTTTAGGTGCTAGGAGTTCTTGTAAGATGGATAATGTGGAGTTAGATCAAACTCATCGATATATATTATTCAATCAAGAGGAGGTTCAGTCATATGCATTGTAAGTAAAAAGTATTTTTTTTAATTTCATTATATTGTGAAATTTGTAGTTGTTATTACAAAACTTACATAATATTGTTTTCTATGTTAAGGATGCACTTCGAGTTGATCCAAAGAGAACGACCTCGTTCATCAAAAAGGGATATTGAAACTATTCATATAAGCAAGTTTCCATAATGGTTTCGTAGACATGTATGTAATGTATCATTATTTTCTTAATTTTTGCCTTATGAAAAAAGGTGTATGATTACTAATTGAATAATATAATATCTTTTTTATAGGTTCAGGGGCTACAAGATCAAGGAAAAGAAGATCTACCAGCTATTATTCATTGTCTAACAAAACATCCGGTTAATATAATCAAGAAATATAATGGATGTTTAATTAATGGATTTATATTTCATACAAGGAGCGCTGAGCAGGGAAGGAAAACTCAAAATAATGGCATTGTGATGTCAGCTAAAATAGCAAGCTTCTTTAGTACAAGAGATAATAATCTGATACATACTGATATTACCTATTATGGAGTCTTGGACGAGATTATAGAGTTAAATTATTATGATGAGATGAGATTTTTGCTCTTTAAATGTGAATGGATGGAAATTAATCGAGGTGTCCAACAAGACAGGGACTTGACACTGGTAAATTTTAATTATAAATTACATACTTCAGAGTCTTTTGTAATAGTTAATCAAGTGGAGCAAGTATGGTATGTAAAAGATCCAAAAGAAAGTTGATGGTATGTAGTTAGAAAGACAAAGCCAAGGGATTATTTTGATATGAACGAGGACTTTGATGATGCTGATGAAGACTTGGAAATTGAGCAATAAATAGATCTTCATGCTACCAATTATAACAATGAGATCGATGTAGATGATGAGAATGTAACATGGAAAAGAGATGATATTCAAGGAATTGAGATTGTAACGTAGTTATCCATGCATATATATCCATATATGAATAATGTATTTCCTTGAATATTTGTTAATTATGTATGGAAGACTTGTTTGGTTATGTTCAGTTGTATTAGTTATTATTTTCTTAACTATATCGAATGGTGTTCCTACTTTTTTTGTTAACTATATTGGAAAGGTTGTTTGGTTATGTTGAATGATATTTATTATTTATTTTAATATTTCTTATATATTTTGATGTATATATAAATAATGTTTCTATTTATTGCTTGGTTTTACTGTACTAATATCATTCCTTTTAATTATAGGTGTTGTTACAAATATATTTGTTACCTCAACTGAAAGTCTATGTAAGTGATCTAGTTCTTATATTAATCTGATATTTATTATATAAACAAAAGTGATGATTATGTTAATTTTTTTTGTAGGGCTAGAAAGAAAAATCTGATAATTGTAAGGGCTCGGGATAGACCAAGAACAAGATCTACTTATCGTGAAGTACATGATTTTAAACCAATAATGGACAATGATCATAAAGTGATTGCCCTTGAAAAGATACAAGATAGTAGTACTGAAGATAAACAATCAAATGAGAGAATGTTACTGGAACCAGAAAATAATTCAAGACAAAAGAGGTTGACAACTAGTTGCTTTCCTACTTATATGGGGTAAGTACGATTTTAATTCTGGATGTTCTTATATTTAATATATCAAGGATGAATGTATGTTTAGTTTCTAATAGTCTTTAAACATTTACTTTTTTTTACATGCTTATTTTTTTATTTCTAGGTATATATGGAGCAAGCTAAGTTCAGAAAGATAATCATGGTTTCATTGTTTTGATTGCTTATTGTTTAGCTTATATATGAGTAAGCCATCAAAAAAGAAAGTTTCAAAGTGGATAAAGAACAAAGAAGTCTTTGAAAAAAAATATCTTATCCTTCTTATTTGCATTTGGTGGGTTATTAGGTTTAGTTATTTCTAATTTATTAAATATTGTATGGGAGGTTGTGTACTTATTTTTTTCTAACATTAGGGATTGGCTTATCATGATTTTTTGTAACTTTGGTGAGAGCTTTACTTCAACCAGTCCACCCTGCATGTTGCTATTGGATTCTCTTCTAAATAATAGTTATGATAGATATGAAGCTGAAATAAGACGGTAATCAAATAAATATGATTTCTATTTTTAACTTTGGTTTTCATAGTGATTCATATTAATATATTTAGACTGTTTATATTTCTCTATTTGCAGCCTAGTTTTTGATATATATGATTGTGAAAAAAAGTCAAAAGATGCAAGAGCAATATGGAATATGCCGTTGATAGCCCCAAAGGTAGTTATGTTATATTTTTAAAGCAAAATAATTTATTTACATGAAACATAGAGCATAATAGTCATTAATCTTTTTGTTTATATTTCAATAATAACAGGTACCAATGCAACCAAATGGAAATGATTATGGATACTTTATTTCATATTATATCCATCGTTTTATGCAGGATGCTCCCTCAACTATCTCTCCAAACAAGGTTCCTTCTTTTGTATATTCTAATCCTCTTAACTTCTTACTAAATTTTTATATGCATCTCAAAATTATTTATTGATTTTTATTTATTTAGCTTAATGATCACCAGTTTACAATGGCGGAGTTGGATTCCTTTTTGGCCGGTTTAGATTTTGTTAGATGTGCAAAAAGGAGTGCAACTAGGCAAGTCATTGATGAGCAGAGCATTGTACATGAAGATGATACTGGTGTAGCCTTAAAAGAGGAAGAGATATCCCAACCTGAAGAGCCACCTCCTAAAAAGTATCATGGTGAGACACAAATGAAAGATGTGTATACGATGGATTCTAATAAGATGATTCATGTAGAGTGGAATGAGTATGGACAGCCAATTGGAAATGGTGGGCAATCATTTATGAGCTTTTTGACTAGCCTAACAAAATTTTATGAGCAGCTGCCAGTTAGTGTGAATGATTGACGAAAGATATCTGAGACCACTAAACTTGAACTTTGAAAATACACGAAGGTGATATTGATTTCTATTTATCTATGATTTGGCACTTATTTTTATGATATATTAATAATATTTTTTATTTCAAAAAAAGTATGATGTGGGAGATGAGCATTATAATTTTGCAATGAAGACTTTGGCAGGAAAATAGAGAGGAATGAAGTATCGTTTAAGAAAAAAGTACTTAATAAGAAATTGTAATAAGAATATGAAAAAATAAAGTGAAGTATCTAAGAATGTACTAGAGGCTCAATGGAAGGAAGCTATAGATAGTTGGTCTACTTTATAATGGCAGGTATATAGAAATTATTATTTTTCAATGGTTGAGATCAATTTTTTATAATAGTTAATGTCTGTTTTAAATTTTGGTATATATGGAACAATGACAGAAAATGGCAGATATCAACATTGACTACAAGAAGAAGTACAGTATCCCCATTGTGTAGAAACAAGGAGCTTCATGCAAATCAATCATCTATATGTGAAACCCATCCAATTTTTTTTAAATGCTTGTTCTGATAAATATATATGTTATGTTCAACTAATTTTTTCTTATTTTGTATACTTAGTTCAAAAGGATAAAAAAAAATTAAGCCATCCCGGTATGTGGGTGAACACTCGTACTAGAAAGAATGGTAAACATGTAAATGATGTTGCTATTGGACTAGTTGTAAGTATCCTTTATTAGTCAATTAAATTGTAAGTCTATCTTATTTTTTATTATAATATTTATTTCTTGTAATTAATACATACATGTTTACTAGAACCAAAAGGAAATGTTTAAAGATGCAGAAGGGGATGAAGTATTTTCTAAACAGTTTGGCGAAGAAAGACCAGACATGATTCATTGCTTAGGGATATGACCAACTCCCAGTTCATTGTGGGGCTCTAAAGCAACAAATGAAGTCTTGAAAAAGGAAAATGAGAGTTTGCGTAAAATGGTTAATGACTTGGCAGGTTAAGTTGGAACTCTCCAAGTTCAAGTAGCAAATATTTATGGTTCAACAGTTTCGGTGAGTACTTTAGTTAAATTTATAATTCTTTTTTATTTCTATATGAATGAGATTGGATAACTTAATATTTATTTTCAGAATTGTTTTAATTTTTTTGAAAATATCAAAATATCATGGAAAAACCCGATGATCATTCTTCTACTTGCTATTTGATTGATGAATTTAACATGTTATTGTACTTATTTATTAATAGGGTATTGCCAACATGAAAGAAGCTGATGATCATTCACCAAAAATAGATAAAATATCTTCTATTAGTAGCAAACATAATCCAGAGGTATCTATGATATCATTATTTTATGCAATACTTGTAATTTAATATTTTTTAAGAAAGTTGGCTAACTCTCTATTATTTCTAAAATGGTGATAGAGTTGAACTAAACTCATCTCAAGTGAACATATTACCCATTCTTGAATCATCTAAAATTGCAAGTAAAACTTATTTTAATGAATTTATAGATTTAAATAGAATGGTTCAATGTTATTAAGTGGTGATCATCAGAACTTATTCATTATATTATATGAAATCAATACTTGCAGGGTGAAGAAGTAATTTTATTGGATATCTCACAGAAAGAAGTAGGCAAAGGAATATTTATTTCTGATGATAAAGACAAGATGTTGATGAGAAAAAGTTTGAGAGATGTGTTTTGTGAGGTTTTTGTTTCTTATGCAATTGAGCCCGATGCTCCATTGCTTGTAAAGGACAAAAGTCGATCTTTAATGAAACATGCTATGGGTACTCACATTATTTGATGGAAAGATTATGTATGTATCTGTATACATTATTGGTTCAATAATGGTTTATACTATTTCTGAAATGATGTATATTTATATGATTCCTTTGTTTTTGCAGATTCAAGTGATATAATGGAAGGTGTCAAGGAAGAAATGGAGATTTTACAAAGTTTACTTTATATATCTTTATTCTCTTTATGGTGTAGCAAAATAGTTAGAACTTGTTTTATGATATATTTTAAGTTGTAGTATTTATTTTCGTTTGAAATCAGTACTGTATTTTGTTTGTTGTTCTTTGGATTTTGATGAAATTAATAAAGTTGTTGAGACAATATTTTTGTAAGACTATCACTATGTATGTTAAACTATATTTAATATAATGATGAAAATTATCTTGTTTATAGTTATTTTATGTCTTTCTATTTTATTTGTTACTACAGGTGATCTGTATTTTGAAATTGAATTGAGCATGACTATATTTAATTATATACCTACATTTTATTATTGATAGTACAGGTTCATTTATACCTACACTTTGTTAATTCCAATGAATTCTAATTCGTATGTATTTAATTATCCACATTTCTAATTCGTATGTATTTCATTACCCACATTTCTAATTCGTATGTATTTAATTATCCATGTTTCTAATTCGTATGTATTTAATTATCCATGTTTTATAAAGGAGGGTATAGACTAGATTTATACCCATGTATATAATCTTACCTACGTTAGATATTACGTGGGTAAAGCACGTCTATACACATGGAAGAAAAAAATGTGGATATAAGCTATAGCCACGCCGGACATACTCACGTTTTACCAAACGTGTGTACCAATGTGGGTGTAGACATATATCCATATTTTTTTAAGTTTTTATCTACGTATTTTCTACGTGGGTGTAGCTCAGTTTTTTTGTAGTGACAGCATGAGTCAATCCTTGAGTTAATACCTTGAATTAACTCTTAAAGTCTAGGTATCGATACTTGAGCCTATATCAAATATTTTACTTTTTGTTATTCCTAATATTATAAATTATTTGTATTCCATATATTATCATTACAATTATTGTTTGATTTTATTTTATTTTTTGTTTGTAGGTCAAGGGTGCTATTATTCTTATGCCACAAGAGCGATGGCTTATCACTCTAGAAGGAGCATCCCCAGATCCAAAAATAAGTTATGCAACCTATACAAGGATGAGGACTGAACTTAAGGAGGTTAAGCAAATACTTGTCATAGTTGAAAACCTCTTTAATTTATTGCTCAAACAAGGGAGTATTGCAAATAAAGACGATGATGATGGGGATGATTGAGAAGAGGAGGTGGAAGTTATGCGACAAAAAGAATCGAGGATGGAGAAAAAAAGGACATCCCGAAGATAGAGATTAATATGGGGGGCAAATAATTATCTTTAATCCCTTCAATCATTAAAAGGGTGAAAAGATAATCTTGGCTATAAAAGGTATCATATCTAAAATTGGATCCTAGTTTTAAAATCAGCTAAGCTACAAAAAAGTCCAAGATAGTGGTTACATCACAGACCGAATAAAACAATAATCCTTTACAATTTAAAGATGATAAAAGTTTTATTAATAATTTTTTGAAATAAAGCATCAATTCATAAATCATTTATTTTTTTGTTATGTATGATAACCTTTCTTTTAAAATCTTATTTTATGATATCTTTTTTACTTTTTATTGCAGAGAGATTGTGTACATTAATGAATATGGATGCAGTATCACAATGTCATATGTTCACAATCTTCTCACTGATCAAATGATAGTTGATGATGTTTAGATTTGAATATATTTTTATTTTTTTGTTATCCTTGTTTATATTATGATACCCACTTTTTTCTATTTTATATCATGATTTTAGTATTGTGTGACGTCATGTTATATTTTATTAATTACTTTGTTTTGCATTAATAAATTATCGATACCGGGTAGGAGTTCCTAATAAAGAACTAGAGAGAGCACCTGGAGAGGTACCATAAATACCTCATGTCAATTATTATGATTGCCAAGATGTGTATAATTTCTACATCACTATTTCATGAGCTAGCTAGTACGGCTGGGCATATAATTTTTGAAGGAGTTGGTGATGAAGAAAAAGAGTTGTTTTTCTTCCCTATCATCAACTCAGATAATGCCCACTGCCACTTGATTGTAGTTGACATGGAAAAAAAGTATTGATGCACTTAAATTCAATAAAGCATAATTGCAAGTACAAAGCCAATGCAAAGAAGTGGCAAAAAATTATCAATCTAATGTTACATATCTTCTATGATAAAGAAGTGCTAAAGCAAGATATGAAAAAAATGTTGGGTGTCCTTAGCTAACCGGTTTACTAGATTGTAGTCTATATTGTTTAAAGTACATAGATTTTCTTACTCATAAGGATAAGCCAGATCATTGGAACTTCACACAAGATAATACCAGTCAATACCAGTTATAGCTTAAAGTAAGAATCTTAAAGGGGATCTCAACCACAAGATAAATAGAATTCTTAAAAAATTAGGATAAAAAACTAAATATTTATTATGACATTTTTTTAGTTCATTTACTTTTATAATTGGATCAGGAATTTGTGATTTAATGAATGTTACCCCTTCAACATTAATAAAAAGAATAATTATGTATAACTTTTTCAAACTGTAATGTTGTAACTTTATTTATTTCAATTCATATAATTTTTTGAATATAAAATGTTATATTCTGTACCAAGATGTCATAAATTTTGAAGGATGCCATAATATTTTACATGGATATCATAACGATATCTATCAATTTTTCATGGTATTTTTTTGCAGGGATGTTATAATTCTATAAAGGGATTCATAATTTTTATGAAAGAATATCATAATTCTATAAAAGGATATATCTAGATCATTTTTGTCTCGTGCCCTACTATGACTTCCTAGGAGTTATAATATAGGCAAAGGATGATATGAAGACCTGGAAGGAGGGGTTAATAACTTTAGTTTAGCATTTATTATAGAGATGTTATAATTTTTATAAAGGGGTATCATAATTTTAAGAAGGGATGTTATAATTCTATTTTCATGTATATTCATTATCCTTTTCCCTCCATGGTATATTATGGCATTTGTAGGAGTCATAATTCAGGCCACGGATGATAAGAAGTCCTAGTGGAATAGGTTAATGACTTCAGTTTCTTGTTTTATGATAAGGGATGTCATAATTTTTAAGAAGGAATGTTATAATTCTATTTTTACATATATTCATAATCTTTTTTTCTCCATGACTTATTATGACATTCTGGATGTTATAATTCAAGCCACAGATAACAAAAAATATTGGTAGAAGGGGTTAGTACCTTCAATTTTTTGTTTTGAGCAGAGGTATCATAATTTTTATTAAAGAGTGTTATAATTCTATTTTTGTATATATTTATTATTTTTTCTCTATTGCATATTATGACATTTTATAAGTCATAATTCAGACCATGAATGACAGGAAGTATTGGTATGAGGGGTTGATGCCCTTAATTTTTTATTTTAAATTGGAGTGTTATAATTTTTATGAAGGAATGTTATAATTTTAAGAAGAGATGTCATAATTCTATTTCTACATATATTTATTTTTATCTTCATGGCTTATTATGATATTCTAAGAATTATAATTCAGTCCATGGATGATAGGAAGTCTTGGTAGGAGGGATTAATGCCTTTATTTTTCATTTTGTGATGGTGTCTCATAATTTTTGTGAAGAGCTATCATAATTTTTAAGAAATGATGTCATAATTTTATTTTCATATATATTTATCATATTTTTTTTTTGTAACATATTATGATATTCTAAAAGTCATAATTTAAGCCATGATTACAGAAAATATTGATAAGAAAGGTTAATTCCTTCAGTTTTTTTTATTTTAAATCAGGATGTCATAATTTTTATGAAGGAATGTCATAATTTTTAAGAAAGGGAGTCATAATTTTTATGAAATGATATCATAATTTTTAAGAAGAGGCATTATAATTCTGTTTTTGTAAATATTCATCTTTTTTGCTTTATGATATATTATGACATTCTGTGAGTCATAATTTAGGTTATGAATAACAAGAAGTATTGGTAGGAGGGTAATACCTTAAGTTTTTTGTTTCATACCGGGGCGTTATTTTTTTTGAAAAAGTGTCTTAATTTTTAAAAAGGAACGTGATAATTTTGTTTATGCATATATTTATCTTTTTCTTCCATGGCATATTATAATATTTTGAGAATCATAATTCAGGTCATGGATAATGGCAAGTCCTAGATGATAGGTTAATGCCTTTAATTTTTTATTTTGTGCTAAAGTATCATAATTTTTGTAAAGAAGTCATAATTTTTAAGAAATAATGTCATAATTCTGTTTCTGCATATATTCAACATCTTTTTCTTTCATGGCATATTATGACATTCTATGAGTCATAATTCAGATCACGGATAATAGAAAGTATTGGTAGGAGGTGTTAAAACCTGTAGTTTTTTGTTTTAAACCGGGATGTTATAATTTTTTGTAAAGGAGTATCATAATTTTTAGGAAAGGGTGTTATAATTTTGTTTCTGTATATATTCATCTTTTTTCCTTTGTGGCATATTATGATATTCTAAGAGTCATGATTCAGGCCATAGATAATAAAAAGTATTAGTATGAGGGGTTAATGCACTTATTTTTTTATTTTGAGTCGAGATGTCATAATTTTTATGAAGAAATGTCATAATTTTTAGAAAAAGGTGTCATAAATTTATTTTCATATATATTCATCATCTTTTTTCCTTCATGATATATTATTATATTCTGGGAGTCATAATTCAAGCCATGGATGATATGGAGTATTGATAGGAGGGGTTAATACCCTCAGTTTTTTATTTTAAGCCAGGGTGTCAAAATTTTTATGAAAATGTATCATAATTTTTAAAAAAGATGTAATAATTTTATTTATATATATATTCATTATATTTTTTGCTCCATGATATATTATAACATTCTACAAGTCATAATTTAGGCCATGGATGATAAGAAGTATTGGTAGGAGGGGTTAATACCTTTGATTTTTTATTTCATGCCAAGGTGTCATAATTTTTGTGAAGGGTGTCATAAATTTTAAGATGGGATGTCATAATTCTGTTTCCACATATATTTATCATCTTTTCTTCTCTATAGCAAATTATGACATTCTGGTTGTTATAATTTAGATCACGAATGATAGAAAATCCTAGTATAAGGGGTTAATACCTTCAATTTCTTATTTTATACTGGGGTGTTATAGTTTTGTTGAAAAGATATCATATTTCTTTTTCTACATATATTAATCACATTTTTTTCTCTATGGCATATTATGGTATTCTATGAGACATAATTTAGGCCACGGATGATCGGAAGTATTTGTAGGAGGGGTTAATGCCTTCAATTTTTTATTTTGAACCAAAGTATCATAATTTTTGTGAAAGTGTCATAATTTTTAAGAATGGATGTTATAATTCTATTTCTCCATATATTCATCATTTTTCTTTCATGGCATATCATGACATTCCGGGAGTTATAATTCAAGCCACGGATGATAAAAAGTCATGGTATGAGGGATTGATATCTTCAATTTCTTATTTTGTACCAGGATATCACAATTTTTATGAAGGGATATCATATTCTATTTTTGCATATATTTATCATCTTTTTTTCTATGGCATATTATGACTTATCGGTACAAAATAAAAAACTGAAGGTTTTGATTCTGCTACCAATATTTTCATTATCTATGAGTTAAAATATAACACTTAGATTGCGTTTGGTACGTTACCAGGCAATCTTGAAAGGTAACGTAAATTACTAGTAATGTAAATTGATAGTAATACTGATAGCAGGTAATGTAAATTATTATGTTTAGTACATACAAATAATGTTGCATAATGTACAATCAAATTTTTAAAATATTTCTAAATCAAATATACATTTTATCAATTTATTAAAAATATATATTTATATATTTTATAATAAAAATATAAAAATATACTTTCTATTTCTTATATAAAAATATTTTTTGTTATGTTAAATAAATTTAATATAAAAAAGTTTATATACTATATTATATTATAAAATATAAAATAATATATTATATTTATATTATATTACTATAATATATTATATTATATTATATCAATATAAAATTAAATATATTAAATATATTTTATTTATTTAATATAATATATTAAATAACTTACATTTAAAAATATAATAGGATATATTATATTATATTATATTTATCATATTATATTATAAAATATATTGTATATTATACTATTATAAAATATATTATATTATATTACTATAATATAATATATTTTATTATATCAAATAAATTAAATTAAATGTATTATATATTATATTAATATTATACTAATATTATATTATAAATATTATATAATATATTATAGTATACTACATTTTTATAATTTTGTATTATAATACATAATATATTAATATAATATTATAGAATATTATATGATAATATATTTATCATATTATATTTATACAATATAATGTATATTATATTATATTATATGGAAGGGAAGAGGAAGGGAAAAGGATGAAGGGGAGGGTAATTTAGTAACTAAATTATCTAAAAGGTGGTAATCTAGATTGTCCCTCCTCCTAGAAATAATTTAGATTGCTTCTTGAGAGACAATCCAGATTATCACATAAATTACCATAAAAAAAACATACCAAATATAGTAATGTGGTGGGATCCCATTAAATTGTTGGTAATCTTAATGGATTATCTGCTATCAAATGCAACCTTAGGATATCATAGTACGGTCCGGAGATAAGTTGACATGAAAATATGAGAATCAAAATTATGACACCCCTTCACAAAATTTATGACATCCATTTGCAAAAATATGATATTCAGATATAAAACCATAAATTGGATATTTAGATTCTATGTATTATGACTTTTCCACTATCTATTATCTAAATATAACATTTAAAGTATAATAATACGGTTCAAAGATAACTTGAGCTAAAAATATGAGAAACATAATTATCTCGATAGAAAATAAAAATGATTATTTAATTCTTCGTATCATGACTTTTTAACTATTCATTATCATAAATATGACATCTAAAGTATAATAATATAACCAAAAGATAAAAATTTTTGAAAATATAATATTTGAACATATGATACTTTTTTATAAAATTATGATATCCTTTCAAAAATTTATGACATCGCAGTACAAAAAGAAAAATTAAAGCTTTTGATTCTCCTATCAGGACTTTCCATCATCCATTGGCTAAAATATAATTCACAGGATATGATAATAGAAATTATATGAATTAAACTTATGACGTGCCTCTCTTCATAGGATTATGATATCCATTTATAAAAATTATGATACACAGGCACAAAATTGAAAACTGAATGTTTAGATTATCCGTACCAAAATTTTCCACTATCTATTGTCTAAAATATGACTAACTGAACAAAATTAACATTTCTAATATTTAAGATGTGACTGAATTAATTTTTTATGACATCCTGGAGTATTATACAATTTTTTTAATATATTAAATTTCTTTAACTACCAAAATAATTGATGTAATAAAGGATCTAAGAAAAAATATAAAAACAACATATGAAAGTTTTTTTATTTCCTGTTAAAATCACATTTTATTTTGGAATAATAGAACAAATCTTCAATTACTTACTTCAATCTCAAACCAACTAAAACAATCTTAGCTTCAACCTTAGACACTATTTAATTTTTTAGACCCTACCTCCAGAATATTTTTCAAAGCAAGAAAATATTTTACCAGACATAACTTTCTAATATTTTAAATTTAGAAAAATTTAATATAACAACTTTTTAAGTATGTTGAAAGAAAATAATATTTTGATCCACCTAAATTTTTTTTAAAAAAACTAATTGATATTAATACACGTTATATTGATAATAACCACCGCTCTCCTCCAATATCCAATGCAAGTCACGTCCGTCCAACTACACCAGCTTGGATCTGCATGGATCCATGAAAAGAAATGGTACGAGACAGCTTGGATTTCCTACACCGTGTACGGTGTACAAAGAATTTCGCAATGGTCACCCAATTGAAATTACAAAAGAAAAAAAATTGTACAGGCGCGTGGGCGAGAGAGAGAGAGAGAGAGAGACCGTGATTACTGGTTCATATTAGATTTGAAAGCAGAACAGCAAAAGGCATGGAACAAACACTTACAATTTTATTACACAGCCCAAAAATTGAGCCAAACACAAAGTCCGGCAGCTCAGAGTGGAAATTAACCCGATTACACCTTTTGTACGCTCCATTCTATTTCCGCAAGTAGACTGCCCGCAACAACAAAGCCACAGACCACAGTGCAAATGATGATTTAAATAACTACAGATTCGTGGAAGACGAAATCAATAGTTGGATCTCCGGACAATAGAAACAACAACAGTTACATCGTCGAGTTTGCCGCCGGTAAAACCAGGGTATCCAGCTGCAAGAGCTGCATCAGCAAATGGACTTCTCGCCGATGGTGATCTTCCGACCTCCTGAGCCCTCGATGCCAAGAACTCGGCAATTTCCTGATAAACTAAAATGTGTAAGAAAACAATCCTCGGATTGAAATAACTGATGGTATGTTGAATTCACACCGTAGGCTTGAGGCTGGACCCAAGGGACTTGGATACGATTGCTGCCACTTCCTGTTCATATAGATTGTCGAACAGGCCATCTGTTGCAGTTACGATTACATCCCCTTCGTCTAAATCAATTGCATAGACCTGAGATTGAATGCAATTTAAATTGATCATAAATAATGTTCTATCGAGACCATGACACCAAGTTTCATGATAACACCTATTAGAACCGATGCAAAGGAAATTACTATACCTCTATATATTTTGAAGGATCCTCTCCTCTTTCAATCTGCAAAGGAAAATTGAATCCGTAAACCATTGGGGTGGACTTCTTAAAAATTGTGCCATTCCTTATCACAATAAATCCTGAGTCTCCAATATTGGCCACATGAAGAACCTGTATTAAATTGATGATTATAATTGTCAAGGACTCCAAAGCTCAAAAAGAAAACCAAAATAACTTGACTGCAGATGCCCTAATGGAAAGCAAATGATTTCGGATGCTATAATAGAAAAGAAGATGGCATTAATCAGAAATTCCCAGTTCAATTGTTGACATCACAAGAAACAAGAGTTAATATTACTCTTTATCTTCTTAAGAACACACCTGTCCATCAAAATAAGCAACCAGAACAGTAGATGAACCAGGAGAGCGAGCTTCAGCAGCACTCTGAATTAGAATTTGGTCTGGTTTAGTTCCTGGGACTCCTTGACATTCTGAAACTAATTTCTCACAGTTCTGCATCAGTTCTCGAGCATATAATCCTGCATTGATTCCTAAAAAAGTAACAGAAATAATCAGATCAGCTTAAAAATAAAAAGGAAAAAAAGCAGTTCTCATCATGAGGAACCGCTTTTTTTTATGGCACATACGAGATCATATAGCCAGAACATGGTTAGCATATTTGTCAGTCCTAAACACTGCCCGGTAAGAAAGGAGTCATATGCTGTAACTTTGAAAAGTACAAGGACAGACTGGTAAGAGCCTTACAAGGATTCTTTTTTGGAAAAAATCCCAAATAGACACTAAACCAAAAATAAGTTGTTAAAAATGAGAATATGCTGTTTCTCCTAATTCCTCATCTTTTTATGACTTGCAAATGCTAGGGTGGTGTGCCATGACCATAAGGATGTTGGTGTTCAGGGTTGTGTCTTGCCTACCACAAAGCCAACACCATCTACATTGTTTTAAACCAACAGGAATTTCCCCAACCATTCACGGTTAGTGCCATCTATTTCTTATTAATTCCGATCTAGGCTTACATCTTTCATCACAAGCAATTTCAAATCCTTCCCAGAAACTCCATTATGGTTTTCTTATGCATGAGCATGGGCACAGGGTTCAGTCATGAGTGAGTGCATGTCTGACTGCACAAGCATGTGCAAGTTTGTACATGTGCATGTTCATGGGCATGTATGCAAACATGCATATGCATGTGAGCATGACCATGCACATGCAAGCATGTGCACATGTGCATGCATATACCTCCATGTGTGGCAGTCATGTGACTGCATGAACATGGACGTATGAGAATGGGGGAGGGGGAAGAGGCCATTCTGTGTGTGCACCCAGTTGTTTGCGTGCAGCCACTGTGCAATGGGATTGTAATGAGATTCCACCATCAAAACATTTTGCAATTTTCTAAATGATAGAAGACTGATTATCACCAAATAAGGAGATTATCTCAGGACACCCAATTCTCCGCTTACTTATTATATCCCTACCTTAAATGGGATCTCTGCGCTTAGAGCTGAGATCAGATCTTGATGCCACTTCTGTGATGGATAAACAACACGATATACTATGCTTTGGGATGCAACTACAATGCAATTCTCCGTGGTTCATGCATTCTTCCTTCCGCTTATGTCAAATCGACGTTTCAAGGCCGCCAAGAGCGGAAGGTTCCTCAGTGCTTTTTCATTTAAAAATGAATTTTCATTTCGTTATTCATATTTTATATTTATGTGGTCGAAGCACCACTACACCAGGTGGTAATAAATTTAGCACGAGCCAGGCTCGAACCAGCGCTTTCCAGATGCATAGTCTGGATTTCAACCATTCTGATCGTGACTTTGATTACCCAGTTCGCCCCGTGACAGACTACATCTGGGAGTCGGTTCGCCCGACCATACCATACCCAGCCCCCCAACCAATGACATTGGAATTCATTTGCAATGTTCTTTGCACTACTCACTATATCTCTCCAGACTACTGAGCATTTAGTTGGTAAAATGTAGCTAGACCAATCTCCATGAAATTCATATTTTGCTGCAGCCACTGTCGCCCACAGAGATGAGGGAATTAAAACCAGCCGGACAGCCTTTTTAGCCAAGAATGCTTGCCTCCATTGCTGCAATCGAGGTAATCCAAGCCCACCATCTTGCTTCGGCTTACAAACCTCTTTCCACTGAGCATTTTGGATTAACTCATAATCATCAACATGCGCAAGGATACCAAAGAATGCTTTTCCTCTTTGAACAAAAATGGCATCTTTGCTTCATAATGGTTTCCCTTGGAGCTTGAGAGGTCATTTCCCCTCTAAATTTTGAAACCTACTAAGTCTTGAAGAATGATATGAATATTGGCTACTTGCACTAAGTCATCTGATCTTTGATGAAAAAAGTGAGTTTGTAGCTTTGGGCCTCATGGAAGGGTAGATGGTGAGGGATGATAGTTTGAGAACACCTATTTTACATATATATATATATATATATATATATATATATATATAGAGAGAGAGAGAGAGAGAGAGAGATTTATCTTTCTCGGTCTAATAAAGAAAGCATTTTCCTACATTTGATTAATTTATCTCATTTCTTTAAAGAAATTATCTTTGGTATTCCAAAAGATTGCTACTTAGTGTGAGGTATGTTTATCAAATCACAATGCAGAATCCAAACTTATACCATACTCATGATGATGAAAATGTTTGAAGCATTGTTGCACTAGAAAGATGAACTACATTGCTGCTAGCTAAGCTACTAGCTAAACATAACATAAACTTAAGCTTTTAGAAAGAGAAATACCTTCTAGTGACCACTGACCTACTCCATCAGCTACACCGAACCAGTTTTTGCATGCCACAAAGTATGCATCTTCCCCACCTGTGAATGCCTGGCATTATTATTCTAATATTACTGAGCGTGGATGTTTTCTATCAGCCCCAACCAGAAAAAACAAAAAAGTAATTAAATTGTCCAGCATGTTACACTTCTAAAACAAACATTTCAAATGGTCAAATATATAAAATAGATAAAAATTATTTTAGAAAGAATGATGAAAAATAATATCATCTAATCCTAGTGTTCCCCAAAAAAAAAGCATTTGGTACAAGAGACGCTGAAGTTGTATGCCATTTATCTAAAGATGAGATGGAAGAACCTTTTTTTGTACTAGAACATACATTTCCACTTCCCTAGGATGGAAAGCCTCTTGTATCAATATCATTTATGCTCATATACACTTCAGGCACATTAGGTATAATTTCACAAAACACGTAATTTATGTCCTCCAAATATTGGATTAACCATTTTGTTTTGCTGGTTATTTTCTTCTAAAACTTGACAAGCGTTAGGAAAAAGTAGCAGGTAGTATAAAATGTCTGACACCAACCTAGAGCATGCTTGCTTGTCTGCAAGTGTCCAAAGAAATATTATGGCTTCAGACACAAGCATGCACCTCTTGGATGGTCTTGGACATCGATGCCATGGAATGTTTAAAATTTTATTTCACAAATTGTCTGCTTTTAAAGTGACTTAATTGTCCTTTTGCTTCATAAATGTTGTTTTTGCCTACAAGCTTAAATGCTGAAAACACCGTATGGGTTTTTTTTTTAATATCAATAATGCAATCCCTTAAATTTCTAATTTCTCAAAGTGATCATAAAAAGGCCATATAGAAGCCTCACTATGTTCATTATTTTGACCATTTGCACCTTTCACCAAGAATATAGGCACTTGCAACATCAAGGAAGCCTATGTATCATGCTACTGAAAGTAATCAAAGATTGAATTATGGATCTTTATTTCAAGAATTCAAAGGAACTAAGGAGGAATTCAGATGACCAGTATGTCAGACAAAAACAGCATGTTGACCTATCAGGTTCATACTGAAATGGGGCAAGATGGTAGTAGAGGAGAGGCATGGCAGAAGAAATGGAGAGATCATGCATAGTAGAGATCCTAGAAAAGTTACAGTTGTGCAAATCACCTTTAAAGGACTATGTACATCTATATGAATAAGTTTTGGACAATTCAAATGAGTTAATTGATTAATCTCGCTATTAAAAAGAAAAAAAAGGCATGATGGAATCCTTACAGACCTTAGCCAGATCAAAGATATGAATCCATGACTAAACAGGAAAAAGAAGTGCAGAATGGGACTGCAAGGGGAAAAGTGGAGTTCCTCCTCAGCTGTGTTGTATATTTTTTATACCCATTCCATGTCGTAAGAAAACCTTGGAAGGTTTCTCCTCTACAGCATAAGGTTAATTAAATAGCAACAACCCCCACTACCAATTGGCCATCCAGATTTAGTCTAGGCTCCTCCTAAAACACAAGATCACTTCGATTAGGAACTAGTCAGCAATTCATTGAGGGTCAAAGTTTGATGGGGAGCCAGTCTCAGGATATCCTGTGATTATTTATAGCCTGATAATATCTTAAACTGTATAAAACTTAGACAAGGCTTGTTGGTTAAGGTTAAAATTATAACGGCATTGCCCCTGCTCATGACATTAACAATACAGGAAAGCCCCAATAATGGACAGAGAAAGGAAATTCACTTACTGATGTGAACTGCATATTTTCAATATCCATGTTTACTTTGAGTATTGACATAAATTGAATTTTGATAGTTGAAAAAGTATATATAGGAGTCATAAATAACATATATGATGGAATAGATCATGAAAATCTGGATAGTCTAAATTAAACATATAAACACAATTCTCAATTTTACTGTACAGCCCAAACTGTGAAGCCAGGCTTTAAATATCAGTGGGTTGACAGGGCATCACACCATCCTAAGTGTCGGGATGGTGCATGTTGGGACAAGATGAGTCAAGAAATGGACCAGGATGGGATGAGATATTCATCATCCCGAGAGTTGATACATGACGCATCCGATTCCATGGAAAAATAGGGACAGCCCTATCCCATTGTATTTAAAAACTCTCTCTAAAGTGAAGCATTTGTGAAGCTCTTGTTTCCATGTTTCTATAGCTAGGTGTCACTTGTTCCATACTCTATACAATCATAACCAAACCTAAACTTATCATTAAAATTTTAAAAAAAAAATAATCAGCTAAATATCATGCTCAAATCAATATGAATATCCAGATAATACATCAATGTCCATATCCATGTCTGAACTTGACTATTAATCTCAGAATCCATACCCACACCCCTATCTAGACAGATAGGCATATAAATATCCTCATCTAATTTGAGACATAAACTGGATAGAATTGCATTGTATGTGATCCATTTCAACTCTATGCAAGTTTTATGAGTTTTCGAGGTGCTCCACTAGCACAGTGGTGATTAGCAATCATGGGATCCATTAAGATGGTAATAAGTTTCACTAAGACAGAGGTTCAAATTTGATAATCATTAGAAATTAATTAATGCGAAGCACTTAAACAATAATTCAAAGTCAGGCTTAACCTCCACAAGACATACATCATATCTCTGAGTCACAATCAAGAATATGCATTTGTAGACATGACCAATAATAGTTTGTCTCCCTATAATCATTGCACATGCTCATGAAGAAAAGATATCAAATTTTGTTTAACAAGAGTGCAGGTACGACAGCAGTAATTGCATAACCAAAGCTGCTCAACAAGAAAGGCTTACCTTTGAAGGATGTGGTAAGATGGCTGCTCCTGAAGACAGGGAAAGTGATGGTGCTGATATAGAAGTCACCCTGGATTGTACATGAATTAGTCAAGAGAACAAAATTTCTTCTGAACTTGTAATTACTGTAAGCAATATGCCAAGACAGACATAAAATAAACATCCATGCATCAATCAATAAAAAGACAATATTTACACAACAAAGGATTAGGATAATTAAGATACAAGTTGGAGTTTGATCAAGAATCCAAGAGACATCTGGCCAGGAAGATATGCAACCCTACCTATTGGTATTATAGCAATATGTCACATGCAACTTCATCGTTATAAATAACTTCAAGTTCTATAAGAAAATAAGCATACCTGTTAGGATCAGCCACTTCAGCACTCCCGTTATTCTGTTCGGTCATTTCAATAATTTGGCCCTATACATGTACCAAAAGTGAACTAATATCAGGTTTAAATAACAAATGCAGAATTACCAATTCCAATACAACCAAAGAAAAAAGAATTCAAAGTTTAGATCTTGAACTGGAAATGCAACTCCTTATCCTTTGAAATACTGCTCACAATGCACTATATGCATGATAAACATTGGGAGTAACACACCATAAAATATGAGCTCACATAAATAATATCCCAGATTTTCCCAGACTTACATTAGCTCATGACTGCAGCTAAAGCAACGTATGTAGCAATGCACAGTTGAATTAAGAACAGAGGACCATCTTATCAATGCATTCTTCCTCTTTCAGGAAGATATTATATCTCTGGGCATTTATCCATTCATCTCAATTTACTCTCCAAAAAATATGATCATGTTTCATGTGCCATCAGTATAAGTACATTATTCATTTATCCTGCAGCTCATCAGCTAAGTGGTGCTCCATTATTTATTATGCTTCATAATATGTGTTTTTGATTCAAATCAAGCAAGCTTTTTTATTTATTTAGCAGGCAGTTACATTCGAAGGCTAGCAGCAGGAATAATATAAAAATTAATATATGACTTTGAACCAAAAGAAAAACTTTGGAAACATTATTTGAATCATTGAGAAGGGAGCAAAAGCATAAAAGATATACATAAATATAACAGAGGACAGCAAGTCAGAAGCTTACCACCACTGATCTTTCAACCGTATTCTTCTTTGACTGATCTTCTACAGAAGAGGGATTTGATGCAACATCCACATCAGTGTCGACGTCCATTGCATTAGAAACCTCCGAAGCCTCAGCATCTTGCAAAATACTTTCCATGCTATCAACTTCACTGGGTGCTGGAACTTCTACGGCAAGGAGAATTTCATGACTGGAGTCACACCTCTGATTATCCATATCAGAACTCCTTGGTTCTTGTAAAGTTTCCCCCACAGATTTCACTTTTCTATCCTCGCCATAAATTGGAACTTCCGATGTTTCCAATGCTCTTGTACCCAGTTCAGAATCTTTCTCAATTTCTGGAATCCCACTCTTCTCTACAGCGAAATCACACTTTTCCTGATCACTATCCAGAGGCTCCACTGATTCCGGCACTGCAATATTAAGCGTTGAACTCCCCTTCTCCTTTACTTGCGGAACTTCTTTAACTTCCAAATCCATCGTTTGCACCGTCTGATCACCATCCAAAACCTCCATTCCTTCCAATTTCTCAGCCTTCAAGGAACCATCCAAAGCGATGATCCCTAAGGCAGAGCATTGCTCACTTACTTCTGTAGCCATCGTCCTCAATTGACCATCGCCAAGGGAAACATCTATGTCTTTCGGTTTCTCCATAGCCAAAACAGCAACCTTCTCTTCTTTCTGTATCCCACTATCCTCTCTGCCTTCCCAAGACTCGATTTTTGCAGCTTCTTCTACAGTCTGAGTACCTTCTCCGTCACCGCTCTCCAGAGAGAGCGGTCGTTCCAGCTCAAGATCGGATCTTATCACCATTTCCTGATCGATTTCACCAAATTCTCCCACCAAAGAGCCTCGCACCTCCGTCTCCTCTGAACCCGAGCTGTCAGCCTCGATCGCAGCCCCGTCCTTCTTCAATTCAGCTGCATCAGCGAACCGGAAGATGATGCTCCCGTCCGAGCACTCTGTCCAAACCACCAAACTCCCGGTAAACAACAACAACAGCAACAAGAACCAGACGAAGGCAATAAAGCACGTCGATCTCGACACACAGATCCGATTCATGGCAGAGAAATCCAAACAGGAAGAAGGGGGAGGGGATCTGGAGTACCGGTGGTAGAGTAGAGCTCGAGGGAGGGCGGGGTGGAAGGTCTCGCGAACGTGTGGGGCGCTGGTCTCGGCCTCGTCGGCAGCGGTCCGGAGAGGGAGCGGCGGAGGGGAAGAAAGCCGGCGGAGCGGGCTTGTACGAGACAGGTGACAGGCGGAGGTCGAGGATGCCGGCGAAGGGGATCTCCGCCATTAACGACGGCGGCTGCGGCGGGACGGCGAGCTAGGGCTCACATCAGAGAGCGATGTTCGGTATCAGAGCCCGGGGGGGGGGGGGGGGTGGGGGTGGCGGGCGGGGAGGGGGGATCGAAGGGAGAGAGGATAATGGTGAGGGAGAGGTGGGGGACACGTGCCGGGGAAACGCGTTTCTACGTAACACCCAAGAGAGTGGGAGCTCGACGCGTGCGGAATTGTACACCGCTACGGATCGAGGCCGTAGTCGAGGAGCTTCCGGAGGGTGCATCCAAATTCTCTTGTATGGCTTCTCCAAGATCTAGACCTATGTAGCGTTTTTTATGGCGCATGACTTTGTCCGCCATGCCCTCGCCAAGATTTAATAATTGTTATTTTACATCATCGGTTTACCTCTGAGTATATTCTAATTTAAACATAAAATTTAGTCTCAAGAAAGAAAAGATATTCTTCATTTAACTTTTAATAGTTGTTGTTGTTATTATTATTATATTCAATATTTTAGTTTTTGATAAATTGATAAGTACGAGATCTCTTCAGTGGATTCCATGGGTTCTCAGACTTGCTCAATTATTACTATCTAAAATTATAACCGTCTCGATAATGATTATGGCATACTATTATTATTATTATTATTATTATTATTATTTTAAAAAAAATCTATCAATCTGTATAAGAGTTCTTGAACTATCCCAAATATTATTTTTCAAAACCAGTTTAACCTCTCACGCCAAATCCCAGCTAGCATAAACAATAGATAGAGTATTCTCGTTATAATAAAAAACAGATAACAGTATGTAAGGAGAGTTATCGACCTTGATATGTTTATGAAGCAATACATATAAGTCCCCGTAGAGGAATTATATCGAGGGAACAGCGAATGCTTGTGCTAATAATGCAAAGCACGTGGATTGGACCGGATTGGATTATCAAATAAATCGCATTGTATTCTAGGTGCGCCAACAAAGAAAAAAACTGGTGGGCCAGTAATAATGGTAAGAGGTAAATGATGGAGGACAACTAGTACATCGCATGGGCCAGTGACAAGGATAAGAGGCAATTGGTGGGTGGCTTTGAGAAATCCAGGTTAACAGTTTTCGTTTTTTATTATCTTGGTACCGAGGTAATAATTTTCTTTTAGTTTGGAACTCGCTGGTTAATTCATTTGGTGGATGATTAAAACAGAGGAGGACGACTAGGTATTCATAATATAAGAATAATGTATGTACTAAATGGATGGCATCACAGGAGTTAATATATACAAATACTGATAGGTCAAGGGTAGATGCACTAACTCCTCTTCTTTTTTTTCTTTCTTTTTCTTTTTCTTTTTTTTTTTTTTTTTTTTTTTTTTATTCAGTGGATGAAGGTGGCCTGGATTTATTTATGGATCATGACTCCAAGATATGGATGGCGTATCTACCATGTTTATAAAGTATTGCAAAACCTTATGGCGTCTTTCTGAGGCAAGGCATTATAAAAAGCAGTCATGGACAGAGGATGCCCGACTGGAAATTGTGATAGATTGACATGATCATCGCCAATAGTGGACCCCGACATTATCTTTTTAACGGGATCAAGACAGGAGAAGAGGAAAAAGGAAAAATGCATGCATCTATTCTTGATCTTGGTCAGGCAAGGGAAAAGATGCAAGAAATATAATATATATATGTATATATATATATATATATATATATATATATATATATATATATATATATTAAAGATAATTAAAAAATAAAAAAGGTTATGTTTATTGATTTATGTAAGCATTAGTTCATGTGCAGACAATAATGCAACAAGTGTGATTATGGTTGTGGATGTATATGACTATTTTTCACTTGGTTGTGGATGTGTATGATCTATGTGACTAAAAGTTGGGTTGATATAAAATAAATATAGTGATTATGGTTGCGAATATATATGATTATTTCTCATTTGCAATTTGGAATGTTGATCTTTATAGACTAAAAGTTGGGTTGATATAAAATAAATATATTTGCCTATGGCTATTTGCTAAGTTGATCGCCGCCTCTCCTTGACTTACCTTTGCAGGAGATTTAGAACTCGGACCTGGGTATTACTTGAAAAATCTGCATTTTGAAACTAAACATAGGTAGCAGAGGGAGTAGAATTCATAAAAATTTCAGATCATTCTTATCCAAAACCATTCAAGACCATATTACTATTTTCAAGGAGTAGCATGGTCAACTCTCGATCAATATAGATAATACCTATCGTAATATTTTTATTATTATTATTATTATTATTATTGAAATAATACCTATCTTGATGTTGAAAGGGGATAAGGAGAGAGATTTAAATATTTTTAAATTAATTATATATTTATATTATTGTACATTTGATTGTGCATGTCAACAAACAATTTTGAATTGGGGCATCTAACATGATCTAGGCTACAATCAAATTTCCTGACATTAATTAAAAGAAGTGCCATCAAAGAGGTGAATTACTACATTTGAACTTATAAACTAGAGCTTTTGCAACATAGATATCCCATCTCTCAAAAGAGAAACCCTTTGTCCAGGGTGGCAAAACTGCTAAAGAATTAATTAGAAAAGAAGAAGAGGAATGTAAACCAAACCGTGAACCCTAAGCAAACTCTAGATATTGTTGGTATTAGACAAGTAATAGCCTAAAACTAATTAAACAATGGCCTGGTTGTCTGGTTCCTGATATTTGGCAGACAATGATGCATTTTTTGGGTCCCTATAAGCAATTAAATACAAAACCTCCAATCTCGCTCGCATGCATCTCATTCCTCCAAATGTTATATTATAGTCTCTAGAGCAATGCCACCGTTAGCATAAGGTTACTGCCAGCTGCTTGTATTTGTGAGCAGGCTATCACTAGCCCAATAAAGATCATACAAAAGAACATTGGAATCACATCTCTCCCATTTGCCCAATTGAAGCCTCCCTTCCCTCCTAAGGCATAGTCCACCCATTATAATATGCCTTGCTCATGCCTGCATTGATATAAGGCATTCAAATAATAGATTCATATTTTTATTACATTGATGCTTTACCTGAATTTGACCAATGAAGCAACAAAGACAATTTGATACAATATTTAAGTAAATCAGCTATCAGATGGGCCATTTCGACCTCGAGAGGCCCCAAAGGACCACAAATGTATCCCCACTGTTTTCACATTGGTTAGAAGACCACTTCATGCAGGGTGACAAGAAAATAGAATGATGCGTGCCAATGATCTTGACACCCTAGTTGGAGACCAGAATCCCAATTTCCCTTGCAAGTTGTTGGGGTTAAAACACGATCACAAATGATTATACCTAGGATAAATTTTAACCCGTGTATACTAATTAAAATAGGTAATAACCCAACAATATCAATCCAGCAAAAGCAAATCAAACCAAGCACAAGAAAACAGGATTTATGTGGAACACCCTCCAATGTAGAGGTAAAAATTACAGGGCCTGGAACCAGATCAACTTCCACCATAATCAAATAATGGATACAGCAAGGTTTTTCTCTCTATCAAACTAGAGGCTCTCCAAACAGTATATGATGATCGTCTCAGTATAAAATATAAATATTACTGAGGAATACATGAAGAAAACAGGGAATATCTTATCAGAGTCAAATATTTACCGATTACACCAGAGGAATCACAACGATCCGAACCGTTCACTTTGTAGAGCTCGCTGCCGTGAATAACATACTAAAATTTCATCTTGATCGGATTTTGAATTGCCATCCGATCAAGACCTGGAAGGACCAAAACATAAAATCCCTCTTTTTCTCTCTCGACACCGCTCTGTTCTTTCCACTGTCGCACGCTCCCACGGAAAAACCGAAAACGAAAAGCTCTCTCGTCCCAAAGCCCTTAGCCCCTTTTTAATAGGGTGGGCCCCACAACATGGACGGGACCCACAACAATTCTCCCCCTCATACCCATGTAGGGAGGACCAGCAAACCAGCACTAGCTCTGTAGGCTGCAAGCTTCTCTGCAGATAATATCTTAGTCAGCATATCTGAAGCATTATCATCTGAATGAATCTTTTCCAACTGTAGCAACTTCATCTGCAAAGCATCTCGTATCCAGTGATACCTCATATCAATATGCTTCGACCTCGAATGAAAAGTCGAATTCTTGCTAAGATGAATTGCACTCTGACTGTCACAATACAGGATAAATCTTTCTTGCTTCAGACCAAGTTCTTCAAGAAACTTTTTCATCGACAACAGCTCATTGCTAGTTTCTGTCACTGCAATATACTCTGCCTCTGTACGTGACAGAGCAACACATTTCTACAGTCTGGACTGCCACGAGACAGCTCCCCCTAAAAAAGTCATCAAGTATCCCGATGTGGATTTTCTAGAATCAACATCACCTGCCATATCTGCATCTGTATATCCATCAAATACAGGTTTATCTGTACCAAAGCATAGACATATTCTAGAAGTTCCTCTGAGATACCTGAGAATCCATTTCACTGCAGTCTAATGCTCCTTCCCAGGTTAGAGAGAAATTGACTGACAACACCAACAGCATAAGCAATATCCGGTCTAGTGCATACCATGGCATACATCAAACTGCCAACTGCAGATGCATAGGAAATATTCTGCATTTTCTCCTTTTCTTCCTCACTAGTAGGACACTGTTTGGAACTCAATCTGAAGTGACCTGCAAGTGGAGAGCTAACCGGCTTAGAGTTGCTCATCTGGAACCACTCTAACACCTTCTTTATGTATTTCTCCTGGGATAGCCATAGTTTCTTATTCTTCCTGTCACGAGCAATCCTCATACCAAGTATCTGCTTCGCTGATCCCAAGTCTTTCATAGTAAAGCACTTGCTCAATTCATACCTCAAGTTCTGAATCCTCTTGACATCGTGACCAACAATCAGCATGTCATCAACATATAACAGGAGAATAATAAAATCATCATCACCAAACCTCTTTACAAAAATACAATGGTCAGAAGTGGTTCTGTCATACCCATGATCTACCATGAAAGAATTAAATTTCTTGTACCGCTGTCGAGGAGCTTGTTTCAAACCATATAAGCTCTTCTTCAATCTGCATACCAGGTTTTTCTTGTCTTTAGCTATAAAACCCTCTGGCTGCGCCATATAGATTTCCTCTTCAAGATCACCATGAAGAAATGCTGTCTTCACATCAAGCTACTCAATCTCCAAATTTAGACCGGCTGCCAAGCTAAGTACAACTCGGATCGAAGACATCTTGACCACGGGTGAAAATATCTCTTCAAAGTTAATACCTTTCTTTTGACCGAAGCCCTTCATGACCAGTTTTGCTTTATACCTTGGTTGTGAGCTGTGCTCCTCTGTCTTGAGTCTGAACACCCATTTGTTCTTCAGTGCTCTCTTCCCCTTAGGCAGCTCCACTAGATCAAATGTGTGGTTCTCATACAAGGATTTCATCTCTTCTTGCATGGCTTCAAACCACTTTTCCTTTTGTGCACGTGACATAGTCTCCTGAATGCATTCTGGCTCTCCTTCATCAATCACCATTACATACTCATGTGGAGGGTATGACTGAGAAGACCGTCACTCTCCGGTAGACCTTCTCAACTGCTATTCTACCATTTTCTATGTAGGAGCCTGCTCATTATGCTCATCTGTTGCACTGTCACCATGTATAGGCTCATCATCTATCGCATCACCATCCTCTGCAGCCTGTCTATCATCATCTACTCTGGCTTGAGACATAGGAGAAGGGTCAACAAATAATTCTGTAGTAGACTTTGGCTTATTTTCATTTATCACATCCTCAATGGTTTGATCTTCAAAGAATACTACATCTCTACTTCTAATCAGCTTCTTCTCTACTGGATCCCATAGCCTGTATCCAAACTGCTCGTGTCCATATCCAAGAAAAATACACTCCTTTGACTTGCTGTCAAGCTTTGACCGCTGATCTTTTGGAATATGAACAAAGGCCCTGCATCCAAATACTTTGAGATAATCATAGGAAACTGATTTTCCTATCCATACCATCTCAGGAATATCACCATCAAGGGCATATGAAGGAGAAAGATTAATTAGATCAACTGCAATCCTCATAGCTTCACCCCAAAAGGAACTAGATAACTTTAAATGAGAAAGCATGTACCAGATTCTTTCAACAATGGTGCGATTCATCCTCTTTGCCACTCCATTTTGTTGAGGTGTCTTGGGAATAGTCTTCTCCAATATAATGCCATGTTGTTTGAAATATCTCTCGAACGGACCTCGGTATTCACCACCATTATCTGCTCGGATGCATTTCAATTTTCTTCATTTCTCCCTTTCAACACTAGCATGGAATTCATTAAAGACATCTATTATCTGGTCTTTAGGTCTCAAAGCAAAGGCCCATAATTTTCGAGAATGGTCATCAATAAAGATAACAAAATAAAGTGCACCACCAAGTATCTTTGTGGTCATAGAGCATACATCAGTATGAACTAAATCTAGCACATGCGATCTTCTATGAAAGGGAAGCTTATGAAATGAAACTTTGTACTGCTTACCATGTAAACAGTGAGTAAAAGGTCTCAGGTGCGTACCTTTTAAAGGAAACAGGTTGTGCTTGTATAGAGTCTCGAGTCCCTTCTCACTCAGATGACCACGCCGCTGATGCCACACGTTTGTGGAGGTTTCTTCAACTGCATTCACCACTCCACTGCGTACTTTAGCCTGCAATCTGTAAAATCCATATTTCTTGCCTTTTGCTACAACCAGGGAACCTTTGGTGAGCTTCAATTTTCCTTCACCAAAGTGACTAGAGTAGCCCTCATCATTTAGGATACATGCAGAAATCAAATGCAATCGGATATCATGAACATGCCTTACATTTCTTAACAACAGTCTGCACCCGGTATTGGTCTCCAAACAAACATCTCCCATGCCAATAATGTTAGCTACTGCATCATTTCTCATATTAACTTGCCCAAAGTCACCTTTGGAGTAGGACGAGAAGAAGTCTTTCCGAGATGTAACATGATATGTAGCAGCTGAATCAATTACCCAACTGGATTCTTGATATGTGAGGTTAATACATGCATCATCACATGCAATCACGATCTCATCATCAAATGCAATTGTAGTCATACTTTATGTCTCTTCTTTCTTTTTATTAGTTTTATCCTGATCCCGTTTGTATTTTCTGCACTCTCTCTGAAAATGTCCTGGCCTTTTACAGTAGTAGCAAGTAACATCCTTTCTGGACTTTGACCAGCATCTGGATTTTCCATGATTATTTTTATCATGGGACCCATCATCTCTTTTACCATGAAAGGATCTATTTTTACTTCTCCCCCTCTGCTCTGTAACCAGTGCCTCAGAATTTGTATCTGTCAAACCCTGCTCCTTTCGTCTGTTTGCTTCGTTCAATATACTATCATTGACCATAGTTAGGGTAAGTTTATCACTGGCAGTGGAATTACTCAACATCACTATTAACGTCTCCCAGCTATCTGGTAAGGAACTTAGTAAGATCAATGCCTGCACCTCATCATCAAAAAGCAACTTCATTGTAGCCAACTGATTCAGAATCTCCTGGAAATTATTTAAGTGCTCTGAAGCATTCTGTCCATCTTTATACTTCAGGTTCACCAGTCTTCTGATCAAGTAGGCTTTATTATGTGCATTCTTTCGTTGATATAAATCTTCTAGTTTCTTCCAGACCTGATAAGCATCCGTTTCTGTCGTAACATCATGGATCACACTCACATCAATCCATTGTTTGATCGTAGCCGTGGCTTTCCTGTTCAACATTTTCCACTCATCAGCTTTCATATTGTTTGGCATTATTCCCTGTAATTCAATTGGCTCAAACAGATCTCGGCAATATAATAAATCTTCCATCATCATCCTTCATAAGAAATAATTTGATAATGTTAATTTAACCATACTGGATTTCTCCTCCATTTTAATTAGCACAATTACTGCCTAACTAGGCTCTGATGCCAGTTGTTGGGGTTAAAGCACAATCACAAATAATTATATCCATGATAAATTTTAACTCCCGTGTACTAATTAAAATAGGTAATAACCCAACAATATCAATCCAGCAAAAGCAAATCAAATCAAGCACAAGAAAATCGGATTTATATAGAAAACCCTCCAATGTGGAGGTAAAAATCACGGGACCTGGAACCATATCAACTTCCACTATAATCAAAAAATGGATACAGCAAGATTTTTCTCTCTAACAAACTAGAGGCTCTCCAAACAGTATATGATGATCATTTCAGTATAAAATATAAATATTACTGAGGAATACAGGAAGAAAACAGGAAGATCTTATCAGAATCAAATATTTACCGATTATACCAGAAAAATCGCAGCGATCCGAACCGTTCATTTTGTAGAGCTCACTGTCGTGAATAACATATTAAAATTTTATCTTGATTAAATTTTGAATTACCATCCGATCAAAAACTAGAAAGATGTTAACAAAAAATCTCTCTTTCCTCCCCCCCCCCCCCCCCCCCCCCCCCCCCCCCCCCCCCCCCCCCCCCCCCCTCTCTCTCTCTCTCTCCGCCGCTCTGTTATCTCCGCTGCGCACGCTCCCACGGAAAAATCTACAACGAAAAAGCTCTCTCGTCCCAGAGCCCTTGGCCCCTTTTTAACAGGGCCGGGCTCCGTAACATGGGCGGGACCCACAATACAAGTGGACTCAATTTTCCATCTATAAACCTAAAGCAAAAGAATGAGGTCATTCTGTCTCGTGGTGAATGGCAGTTCTTCTTCATGCTTCTCGCATTCATTTCAACTAAAAGAGACCATTGAATCATGTCATTATCAACAATGAGAGACACAAAAACAGCAGTGCTGGCTTAATGGCTTTCCATCTACTTTTATTGACAATAATAAAAGATGCATAAAAAAAAAAAAAAAACAGAGGTTTTCGCCTCGTGGCATACACACAATAATTGAATATACTACAGTGCTAAGATTCTATGGTGGAATGGTGCTAGTTTTTAAGCAGCAGAAACTGTTCCCCCATGGCTCGATGCTTCAGATCCTGCTGTTGGTTGGGTTGCATCACCCTTCAGAGATGTCAACCAGCACTTTTCTTTCTGATCATCTAGGTTCATTTGGTGCTTCATGCCTACACTCCATGCTACAATAAAATTTCACCCCTGGGGATGGAAGGAGAAGTAGATGAATACAAGGTAAGTACCAAGAACAGAGGTTAATCATCTCCAGTGGAGATCAAAGATTGCTAGGTGTTCCTGGTTTGGGATGGGTCATCAAATGAGGTCATTCTACATGGGTAGTTTGCAGAGCAAAATATTATGATAGTTCAGAACAAGTATATGTAGATGTAACCATGCATGCAATGGAAACTATTCCCGTAAGAATCTATAAACGAATCTTTGAATCAATGATGAAATGATAATTCAAAACAATTGTCGATTTATGATACAATCTTATATCTCGAGGAACAGGCTATAGAAGCATAAAAACCTGCCGATCAGGTAGTTATAGTCTTCTACCACTGCAGGTTACCAAGGGTCAAGACCATAACTAACAACCTTGTTCCAAGCCCTGGCCCTTCGATTCCAGCTTATTTAAATGTTCATGCCGGTGAAAGCTAGGTTGCATCGGCTGTCAGTGTAAACTTCTTTGAATCCTTGTTCATATATAACTTGAGTCAGATATCTCTGAGTCCTGCCATCTTGCATGACCTTAAACCATAAACCCTCGTCTGATGTAATGAGTATCTAAACATGGTTAGTGTTAATTGTAAACATAAATTAAGCATTCTACGTACATGCTTCATCATTAATGTGGAAAAGTATGATGCTGAAAGAGATGGAAAATATCCCCTCTATCCCTTTTCTTTACCCAAAAAAAAAAAGGGACAATATCTTACTTTGATCTCCTATCTAAAAAATGGTTTCTCTCATTTCTCCCTTTCTTTCTATCACAGCAGTATCAATAATTTTTGCTACATGGGTACCGGGTAGGGATGGAATCTAAATATATAGACATTTATCAGTACTCTTATCAAGTAACCAAATAAGATTTGTCATCTATTGGAATTCAAATAATCATTATCAGAATTCAAATGATTATTATCCTCACGATAAACCATTGTTGCGGTGACTTTTCCTGGACCTAGCTCGGTCGGCTGTGTTGGAGTTCTTCTTGCTCGGTCGACCTGCAACAAAGTCCTCAAGGCGCCGGTGATGTTCCGGCGGGGGACACTCCGATGCCTAAGTTAGTAAGAGCTTGAAGGCAACAGAATGGAGGAATCAAAGGAGCATTGTATTAAAAGGGAAGAGTGTACTTAGCTCAAAACGGGATCCCCCGGGCACCTTATATAGGCGCGGAACAGTCCAAAATCCGTTAGGGAGGAGTCTGAAAAAGGATCGATTTGCCCCCATGAGGATCTGAGGGGTGGCCACGTGGCGCCCGGACAGGGCAGCGTCATGGAAGTAGTGGAGCGGTACTGCTGATGTGGCGGGAGTTTGTTACAACAGAAGAGGTTTCTGGAATCCTCTGAGCCCTGAAGTGGGTCGGTCGGACGCCGACCGAGAGGGCCAACCGGTCCTTCGAGGGAGGGCATATGTAAAACAGTAGGCTGGACCTCAACAGGAGCGGGCCGTTGGACCCCTACTCCGGTGGGTCGGACTTTAGAAGGAGGGCGGCATGTTGGACCTCAACAGGAGCGGGTTGTCGGACCTCTACTCCTGTGGGTCAGACTTTAGAAGGAGAGCGGTGTGTCGGACCTCAGCAGGAGCGGGCCGTCGGACCTCTACTCTGGTGGGTCGGACTTCAGAAGGAGGTATGGCTGTCAGAGCCTGGATAGATCGGTCTGGTCGAACCGCAAAGAGAGACCGGTTCAGCCCAATGACGAGCCGGCAGGGTATAAAAGTTGCCCCCCTTGCCCTTGTCTTTCGAGCGGGCCTGTAGACTCGAAGGGCGAGGGCATTAATTGGTAATAAATGCATCAGTCCTCAAGATGATGGCGAATCCGATTCGGTGTGCTGCGACCGGCCACCTTCTGCTCTAAAACTTCACCCTTGGACAGGTATCAGTTCCTGATTGGAGGCAACAGGGAAGGCAGTTATTGTTGGTACGATGCCATAATGGGCTGTCAGCCCGAAATGCCTGCCCGACGCACCCTTGACATGACGCGAGCCACACAGCGAGACCCAAGTGGTCGGCACGGCGCCCAGGGTGGCTTATCCACCATTGATCTGGTGATTACATTTATCGTGATCAAAATACGATCCGGCGTACCTCTCCGGCTTCCTCGTACAATCAAAAAGTCGTGTCGCCTGCCACAGATCACGGCGCTCGAGGGGTACCGGGAGGCGGCCCCTTAGCGCCTATAAAAGGAAGGGTGGACGCTCAAAGGGGGTCCTTCGCTGCGCCTGGGTTTGGAGAGAAAAAGAGAGAGAGAGAGAGAGGCATGTTCTCCCTCTGCCTTTGTCTTTGCTACGAACTTCGCCCACCAGGTTAGTTCTGCCTTCGTCCTCTTCTTCTTTTCTAGCCTCCATTAAAATGGCCTCCGGTAGTAGCTTGGTCCGTGGGAATAGGGAGCCCGGCCCGTATGATATTGCGATGACCATGACCAAAGAGAGGGTAGAAAATCTCAGGGTCATCTACGGCATTCTGACCACCTTACACCTTACTGTTCCCAAAAAGGAAGGGAGAGTAAACGATCCACTGAACCTTGGTGCCCTTCCTTTGTATGAAGATCACCTCATGACCGGCCTTCGATTTCCACTCCATAATTTTTTTATCCAAATCTTCAATAGCTATAGAATTACCCCTTCACAGCTGACCCCGAATAGCATTCGGGGCATCTGTGGTTTCCTGGTCGTCTGCCGGGAAGCCAAAATCGAACCAAGGTTGTCCCTATTCTCCAACTTTTTCCTTTTGAAACAGGACTTCCAAAGCAAGGAGTGGTGGATGTTTAGTCCCCGCCCTAGCCAGAAGATATTAAGGGGACTTTCGTCGGCCATTCATGACTGGAAGTCCCGATTCTTTTTCGTAGATAGCCTTGAACCTTGGGGCTTTGAGCCAGCGTGGAGAGATCCGAGGCCGAATGCCATGAATGGAAGGAAGGTATCGAGGGTCGATGAGGCCGACTTCCATAAGCTGAACGACGAAGACCCGAAGTTTGTCGATTTCCTACTCAAAGAGGGGAGTCTCCATCGGGCTGGAATCAGCCGACATCAGATGCTGGGAGGATGGAGGCCATTGAGAGGGACCTACCGTTCTTTCTTTTATTGATTTTGATGTTGTTACTGACTCTAGCCTTGTTTGCTGGCAGGTGGCAAAATGAAGCCATATCGGGCGATCCTTCTAGCATGGTCGACATAAAGGAGGGCCATCCGCATTTCGGAGCGGACCCCTCGGGAGCCGAAGAGACAACAAGCATCAGAGCCGGTGCTCGAGAGATCGAAGAAGCAATGGACGGAAGAGCTGTCTCCGATAATAGTTTCAATGGAGTCAGAAGATGACGTACCACTGGCAGATCGCCAAAGGGTGATGGCACTGGAGCATTCATCGTCGGTCAGTCAGTCAGCCGTCAGAGCCTGGACAGATCGGTCTGGCCGAACCGCAAAGAGAGACCGATTCAGCCCGATGACAAGCCGGCAGGGTAAAACAACCACGTATATTATCCAATATTCTTCCACTTGACCCGATAATTTAACTAATATTAATCTTTAAAAGCATAATCATTAGATGCACATGAAGAACAAATCTCTTTCTTAATATTCATCATAATTACCTCATAAATTGCTAGATGCAGGTTATGGCGGTCACATGTCATTTATTCAGCATACTTTCTTCCACATACCACAACATTTGGAACTCAACATACTAAATCTATAAAAGATATTTATATATTTATTTTCATTATTGTCCACAGTAATGTCTGATAGAGACTTATCTATTATAATTAATTCAAGATATAAGATATATGTACACCATCATGAGAAACAAAAAATTTATTGATATAAATTAGAAAATATTTTATTGAGCTTAGAGTATCAAAATCATCATTAATACATTATTCATTAATACAACCAAGACCCATTCTTCTTTAACGATCTTCGGTTGTAAGCCTTATGTTAAGGGATCTGCTATCATGAAATCAGTTCCTATATGTTCAATAGACACTCTTTGTTTATGAACCTCCTCCTTAATAATTAAATACTTTAATTCCATGTATTTGGCATTTCTTAAGTATTTATTATTTTTTCAAAAGAATATTCTTACCGAATTATCAAAGTAAATTTTCAGCGGCTTGATAAAGGTGTTGACAACCCCAAGTCCTAAAATAAGATTTTATAGCAATAATGCCTGGATTGTGGCTTCAAAATATGCCATAAACTCTGCTTCCATAACGGATAAAGCAATGACAAACTATTTGATACTATTTTACAATATTGTTTCTTCAGCTAATATAAAAAAATAACCATATATGGATTTTCTGCTATCAATTAATGCATCTAGCAAAATCTAAATCCGAGTATTCAATTATTTCTAAGTGATCACATTTTCTATACATGAGAATGTAATTCTTCATTCCTTGTAGGTACCTTAAGACCTTCTTTGCAGCTTTCCAATGATCTCTTCCAGGATTACTTTGACATCTTCCTTGCATCCCGATAGCAAAATTGATATTCAATCTTGTGCAAGTTTGCACATACATCAAACTATCTACAACGGAAGCATAAGATATTGATTTCATTTCTTTACGTTCTATATCATTCTTTGGACACTGCATAAGACTAAATTTGTCCCTTTTCTGAAGTGGAACAATTCCAACTAAACATTTGTCCATACTAATTTTTTCTAGAATTCTTTTAATATATCTTATTTGAGACAATCCTAAAAAACCTTGTGATCTATTACAGAATATTTTAATTCCTATCACACAGGATGCCTCTTCCATATCTTTCATTTCAAAATTTTTGAGAAAAATATTTCATCTCACGCAATATACTTAAATCATTAGCAGCATGCAAAATATCATCAACATATAGTACTAAGAGTATAAACTTGCTTATATAGATCTTTTGGTATAATACCAATCTACGATATTTTTCTTAAATCTAAAAGATGTTATGGTATCATTGAACTTGATATACCATTACCTAGAAGCTTGTTTTAGTTTATATATTGATTTCTTTAATTTACATACTATCTAATATTTTCATTTTATCAAGAAACATTCAAGTTGATCCATATAAACTTCCTCCTCAAAGTCTCCATTAAGAAAAATTATTTTGTACATCTATTTGATATAACTCTAAATCATAGTGAGCCACCAATGCCATAATTATTTTTAATGAGTCTTTCTTTAAGATTGATGAAAAAGTTTCTTTATAATCAATGCCTCCTTTCTAGGTATAATTGGCAACAAGTCTAGCTTTATATCATTCAACATTATCATTCGAGTCATGCTTGGTCTTAAAGATCCATTTACACCAGATTCGTTTAGAACATTCTGATAATTTGACAAGATCCTAGACTTTATTATGTTCCATGAATTTTAGTTCATCTTTCATAGCATCAATCCATTTATCAAACTCAATACTTTCTATGGCTTGTGAAAATGAAACTAGATCTTTATTAATTCTAATATCAAAATCTAACTTTAATGAATTAATTACATAATCATCTAGAATAGCTGATTTTCCTTCTCTTTTAGGTTTTCTTAAAGGTATTCCTTGTGGTTTAGGTATGTCATATATTTGCCAATCAATTTCTTCATTGAATGATTCCTTATTCTAATATTGTTCAGTGTTGTTTGAACATTGTTCAATTTCTGACACAATATTTTGTATAGCTGTAGATGAAGGAACATTCATGGGTAATAAAATGTCTACCCAAACTTCCTTTATTTCCACATTGTGTCATTCATCACTTCCATTGACTTCACAATTTTTAATGAATTTTGCATTACCGGTTTCAATAATTCTCAAACTATGGTTTGGACAATAAAATTATATCCTTTAGATTTCTTTGAGTAACCAATAAAGTAATCGCTAATCATTTGATAATATAATTTTTTTAATATGGATTATAAATTCTTGCTTCCACTGGGCAACCCCAAACATGAAAATGTCTTAAACTATTTTTCCTTCTGGTCCACAGTTCAAAAGGAGTTTTTGAAACTACCTTACTAGGAACCCTATTTAGTAAATACATAGCGGTTTTGAGAGCATACATCTATAATAATTTGGGTAGTGAGGAGTTACTCATCATACTTCTAATCATATCCATTAATGTCTGATTTTGCCTTCAACTATACCATTTTATTAAGATGTACCTGGCATAGTATAGTATGCACATATGCTAAGTCTTTTGAGAAACTTTATAAATGGACCAGGTCACTATCCTATTTCATTATGTTTCCCATAGTATTAACTACCTCTATTAGACCTTACAATTTTTACTCTTTTATCTAGTTTCCTTTCAACCTCATTCACAAACACCTTAAGGGCATCCACTGCTTAAGATTTTTCATTAAGTAAATAAACAAAACTATAATATGAAAAATCATTAATAAAAGTGATAAAATATTTTTTGCCACTAAAAGATGAAACATCAAAAGGTTCACATACATCAGTGTGTATAACTTCAAGAAGCTGAGTACTTCTTATAGCATCTTTCTTGTTATGTCTAGTTTATTTTTCCTTAATGCAATATATACATGCACCAATAAAATCTAGATTTAAAAGAATCTCATTCTTTACCAATTTCTCTAACCTTTCTTTGGATATATGACCCAAATACTCATGCCACAAGTAAGCAGAATTTTTATTTAGCAAACTACGCTTAATTCCATAATTACAATGCATAATAAGTAGGGATTCCATAAAAAAATTGTCAAGTTTCAATTTATATAAACCATCGACAAAAATACTAGAACTAATAAAAAAAGTATTTGTATATAAACTGAAACAACCATGCCCACACTTTAGATTTAAGCCAAAAACATCAAGTTTTGAAAGAGAAACTAAGTTCCTAGATATTGAAGGCATCTAAACTATCGGTAATAGATCTAGATGATAACTAGTATACAAGATCAAACGATAAGTCCCTATGCCTTCAATTGGAACCTTCATATTATTCGACATAAATATAAAATCTGTAGTTAAGTTTGTGATTTAGATCATAAGGAATCCCTACATCAAATTAGATATATGAGTAATAGCACTAGAATCAAGCCACCAAGTATTATGAGGAACTTCAATTAAGTTTGATTTAAAACATATAAAGGTATTAGATTTATCTTTCTTTTTGAACCAAGCCTTACATTTCTGGCAATCTTTTTAGTAGTGTTACTTTCTTATAAAAGTGACACTTGTCCAACTTTTGTTCCTTCTTATCAGCCTGAGAAACCTTAGCATGCATTTTCTTTTTTTTTAACTTGTTGGTTTTTATCTTGTGTCTTTTACCAGCTGCTTGACTTACAAGGTTAATAGAATGACTACCTTGCTTTTTCAGTTTTGTTTCCTCCTGAGTAAGCAAACTGGACAATTCACCAATATTCCACTTATCTTTAATAGTATTATAATTAGTTTGGGAAGGTCAATACTCATAAGGTAGTGAGTTCAAAATGAACTGTACTAAGAAGGAGTCTTCCACTATCATCCCCAAAGTCTTTAACCTTGTTACAATATTAGTCATCTCAATAGTATGTGACCCGCTGAAGTTTATGGTCGTGAGTTCTACCATTAGTGTACCAGCAAGTGACTTATTTGCAGAACAAAAATGATCTTCTACAAACTTCAAATATTCTTTTGCACTTTTTATTTATGGAATAGTACTCTTAATGTTATTGCCAATAGTCATTCACATGAACATAAGGCTTGATCTGTTAAATAGTTTCCATTCTTTATGATGTAACTTCTTTTTTTCACTGCTCAAATCCGTAAGAGCAGTAGGTTTATCTTTTGTTGCCTAGTAAGTAATCCAAGAGGGGGGGTAAATTGGGTTTCTAAAAATTAATTGCAAGTATGTGAACCAATTCAATAAACAATCTAAGTACAATGAAATACAAGTGTAATGTGCTCTTAAAGAGTATGCAGTGGAAATTTATAAGCAATAAAAGTAAGAGCAAAAGAAAGAATGATCGTGAGAGTGGGAAGATGATCGGTAGCAAGCCACTCTAGTCTCGGTTCTGGGCTGCAGAGGGCTTCTCTTGTGCTTCTCCGATTGTGAGGAGGGTCCCGGCAATGAGGCAATGCAAGATGACCCTCACAGTGGCAGCCATGGTTGTGATGAACAGAGGATGGCACGACACAGCTGGTAGTTGCACGGAGAGAAGAAGACAGGGGACTGCCGGTGGTGACTGTGTTAAGTCTTAGGTTGTGCATCCAAGGCTCCAGGGGGCCAAGGTTTAGGTCTTGGTCCAGTCATCATTGTTACACATGATGTATCTAGGGCTAGGGGTGAGTCCGAGATGAGTCCTAGATGTTAGGCCGAGTTTTGGTTAGTCTAGACATTAGAGCCGGCTCGATTTTGGTTCGAGTCGATTCTAATAGTTGGCATGGCAGGGCAGCAGAGAAAAGTTCTATGGAGAGTCGGCTCGGTACTACTACGAGTCGGCTCGGTTATTGCGAGTCGACTCGATTCTGTTGGGAGTCAGCTTGGTTACACAGATAGGTAAAACAATATTCTGGAAGAGTCGACTCGAGGTTAGAGAGTCGACTCGTTCAGAGTGCTGTCTGTTGTAAGGAGCCGACTCATGGGGTTCGAGCTGACTTGGATGATGGGATTCTTTGAATCACGTGTTGCCGTGCTGAGAAGTTTTTGGAGGGTCTCGGTTCGATGTGATCAGGAAGTATATATATGTATGTGGGATAGTTAGTTTTAGAGAGAGGTCATTCTGTAACAGTCCAAGAAAATCAACCAAGAGAGAGAACCCTCGTTTTCTTCCAGATCTCGTTCTTCCTCCTCTCCCTCTCACATTCTTCTCTACCAATCCATGGATTGTTTGATCTTCGTTTGACCTGAAACCTACTACATCCTTCGTGGATCGCTGGCAGAAGGTCTTCACGCACCTAGATTGCTTCCACAGGGCGAGGTTTCGCTGGATCTCTACTCCGACAATTTGGTATCAGAGCAGGGATTGCGTGAGGGAAGGAAGATCTCTACATCCAAGAAGTGCTAGAAGGTAAGATCTAGTACATTTTTTGATTCTACTTGATTGTGGTAATGGTGTCAAGCAGTTTCAAGGTAGATTTTGAGAAGTATGATGGAAAAGAAAATTTTACTCTGTGGCAACAAAGAGTAAAAGATTTGCTGGTTCAACAGAGGATCTATAAGGTCTTAGTTAGAGAGAGACCGAAAAAGATCAGTGTTAAGGATTGGGAAGAGTTAGAAGAGATCATATTCAACACCATCAGGATATGTTTGGCAGATCAAGTTTTGCCAGAGGTTTGTATAGAGACTATGGCAAAGGGTCTTTGGTTGAGATTGGAGAACACATACATGGGCAAGAACATGACAAACAAGCTATGGTTGAAGAAGCAGCTGTATAGTCTGAGGATGCCTGAAGGAGACCTCGTTGCTCATATTTAGAGGTTTAATCAGGTATGTTCCGAGATTATGAGTCTGGATGTGAAAATTGATGAGGAGGATCGGGCATTGTTGCTATTGTGTTCACTCCCTGAATCATATGATGGTCTAATAACAACCTTGGTGTATGGGAAGGAAATCTTGATCTATGAAGAGGTTGTTGGAGTGCTCAGGTCAAATGAACAGAAGGAGAAGATCTGCAAAGAAAATCCTAACTAGGAGGTTCTTGCTATGAATGAAAGGCAAGGAAGACCAAAAGAAAGGGTTAGGAAAAAATTAAAGGACAGATCATAGTCTCAAGGCAGTAAAAGAGGCTTGAAATGCTACAAATGTTATCAGCCTGGTCATTTTAAAAAAAATTATCTTCTTTGGAAGATCGAGAAAGGGAAGGCCAACACTAGTGGTGCTAGTATATCTGAAGGCAGTAGAGAAGATGTACTGATAGCTTCAGATGGATCGATTGATTGGGATAATACTTGGACGTTGAATTCAGCATGCTCTCATCATTATACCTCACATCGGGAGTGGTTTGATACCTATGAAAGGACTGATGGAGGTAGTGTAAGTCTTAGCGATGATCATCCTTGTCCGATGGCTGGAGTTGGCACCATTAGGGTGAGAATGTATGATGGAGTGATAAAGACTCTATCAAATATCAAACATGCACCATAATTAATGAAAAATTTGATTTCTTTGGACTACTTGGAAGAGCAGAGTTATGCCTTCAGTTGCCGGGCTGGTAGTGGATGTTTGAGGATAATCAAGGGAGCTTAGGTAGTGATGAGAGGAAGAACACTGAGCAATAATCTGTACAAGATGGAAGGCTCAATGGTGAGTTATAGTGCAGTGGTGCTTGCAGCGGCACAAGAGGAGCAACTTGCATATAAGTTATGGCACTATCGGATGGGTCACTTAAGTGACCGAGGGCTTACTGAATTAAGCAGAAGAGGAAACCTTCCAGTGCTAAAGAAGGATGGAAATGACCTGTGTGAGCCCTACATTTATGGCAAACAACATAAGGTAAAGTTTGCCAGTGGTACTAAGCAGAGTGAGGATATTTTAGAACTAATTCACTCGGATGTATAGGAACCAGCACCTGTTTTATCCAGGGGTGGAGCAAGGTATTTTTTTACCTTCATTGATGACTTCTCTAGGAAATTATGGGTGTATATAATGAGATAAAAATCAGAGGTATTTGCCTGGTTCAAAGCCTAGAGGGCTGAAATAGAGAAGGAGATAGGAAAACATGTGAAGTGCCTTCGATCTGATAATGGTGGGGAGTACTCTAGTAAAGAGTTCAAGAGTTACTATGAGAAAAATGAGATCAAACGCTATTACATAGTAAGGATGACCCCACAGCAGAATGGTGTTACAGAAAGGATGAACCAGGCACTATTGGAGAAGGCAAGGAGTATGAGGCTACATTCATCACTATCGAAAACTTTTAGGGTGATGCTATTACTCTATCATGTTTTCTTGTTAACAAATCCCCTCATTTCAAGCTGGATGGAGGACTTCTAGAGGAAGCTTGGAGTGGGAAGAAGGTAGAGCTTGGTCACCTGAAGGTGTTTGGTTGCTCGACCTATGCACATGTGGAGGCAACTGAACGAAGTAAGTTGGATCCTAAGTCAAAGAAGATGATCTTTATCGGGTATCCATAAGGTGTCAAGGGTTACCTACTGTGGGATCCACATTCTCAAAAGGCAGTGATCAGTAGGGATGTTATGTTTGATGAGAGGAGCATCTTGGAAAGATCAGGGAGTATGGATGAAACTGCAACTTCAAAGGTGAACAGCAGTGATTGTCCTTCACAGGTGGGGGATAGGCCATCTACATCAACTGGCAAGGGTATTTCAGTTGAGGTGGAGTTAGGTGCGAAAGGTCCTCTTGTGATGAAGGATAAGAAAGGAAAATTAGTTGTTCAAATTGAAGTATAAGAACAAGTACAGAAACAGCCACAAATAGAAGACTTGCAGGACAGTACAAGGGGAGTGGCATTGCATAAACCTTAGCACACAATCCGGAAGCTGATGAGATATGGCATGGATGAGAATATTTCTTATGCTCTCATATCTGTGAATGGAGATCTAGAAACATTCAAGGAGGCCATGGATAGTCTTGATAAAGAATCATGGATACAAGGCATGATTGAAGAGATGGAATCTCTCAAGAGGAACAAGACATGGCAGCTGATGGATCTACCTAAAGATGCTCATGCTATTGGCTTCAGATGGGTGTTCACAAAGAAATTTGTACCTTCAGAGCAAGGTGGAGTGAGATATAAAGCAAGGCTAGTTGCAAAAGGATACTCACAAAGGAAAGGAGTTGACTACACTGAGATATTTTCTCCTGTAGTATGCTATACTTCAATTCGGGTGTTGCTGTCATTGATGGCAGAACATGATATAGAATTGGAGTAGATGGATGTGAAGACAGCTTTCTTACATGGAAGTCTGGAAGAGAAGATCTATATGAAGCAGCCTGATGGCTTCATAAAGATTGGACAGGAGGACAAGGTATGTCTACTCCGGAGGTCACTGTATGGTTTGAAGCAGTCACCTCGTCAGTGGTATTGGAGATTTGATACTTTTGTTTTAAGCCTTGGATTTCTCAGGTATGAACATGACTGTTGTGTATATGTCAAGGATGTGGATATTGATAATGCTTTGTATCTACTTTTGTATATTGATGACATGTTGATAGCTAGTAGAAGTATGAGGGCTATGAAAGAGATGAAAAAAGCATTGTCTGAAGAATTTGAGATGAAAGATTTGGGTCCAGCTCAGAAAATCCTTGGAATGGAGATTTGAAAGAATAAAAGCAAGAGGATACTCTATTTGATACAAGGAGGTTACATCAAGAAGATTCTTAAGAGGTTTGGGATGGAGAATGCCAAACCAGTAGAGACACCATTACCAGGACATATATCTCTTTCTAAGATTCAAAGCCCCCAGACAGATGAGGAAAGAGAGTACATGGAGAGAGTTCTATATGCAAATACTGTAGGTAGTGTTATGTATGCTATGGTATGTTGCAGGCTAGACATAACATATGCAGTAAGCCAGGTGAGCAGATATATGGCAAATCCTAAGAAGGAACACTAGAAGGCATTGAAGTGGATTTTGGAATATCTACAGGAAACTCAAAAGCATGGACTGGTATTTGGTGGGCAGCTAGAAGGACGAGAAAGGAAATTTAGGGAGTTATATGGAGGTTCGGGTCCTTTGGAAGGGTATGTGGATGCAAGTTATGCAGGTGATTTTGTTACAAGAAGGTCTACTACAGGTTATCTCTTCAGCATATATGGTGAACCAGTTTCTTGGAGATCTACCCTTCAACCTATCACTACTTTATCTACAATAGAGGCTGAGCATATAGGTATCATAAAGGCTGCAAAGGAAGCATTATGACTGAGGAGGCTACTTGCTGAGATGGGGATGAAACAGTGTATGGTGGTCCTGCATAGTGATAGCCAAACTAAGTCTATCATGCTCGAACAAAGCATATAGATGTGAGGTACCACAGGATTCGAGAGTTGGTGGAGGAAGGAAAAGTGGCATTGATGAAAGTCCATACAAAAGAGAACCAGGCTGATGCACTTATAAAGGCTCTACCAAGAGAAAGCTTTCGTTCATGTATGTGGTTAATGGGTCTGAGGAGTCTGGTGTAATGAGCTGTAGCCTTGGAGCACCAAGGTAGAGATTGTTGAGTCTCAGGTGGTGCATCCAAGGCTCCAGGAGCCAAAGTTTAGGTTTTGGTCCAGACTATCATGGTTACACATGATGTATCTAGGGCTAGGGGTGAGTCCGGGATGAGTCATAAATGTTAGGCTGAGTTTTGGTCAGTCTGGACAATAGAGCTGGCTCGATTCTAGTTCGAGTTGACTCTATTGGTTGGCATGGCAGGGCAGCAAGAAAAAGTTCTGTGGAGAGTTGGCTCGGTACTGCTACGAGTCGGCTTAGTTGCTGCAAGTCAACTCGATTCTGTTGAGAGTCGGCTCGGTTACACAAACAGGTAAAACAGTGTTCTAGAAGAGCCGACTTAAGGTTTGAGAGTCGACTCGTCCAGAGTGATGTTTGCTGCAAGGAGCTGACTCGTGGGGTTCGAGCCGACTCGAATGATGGGATTCTTTGAATCACATATTGCCGTGCTGGAAAGTTTTTAGGGGGTCTCGGTTCCATGTGATCGGGGAGTATATATATGTATGTGGGACGGTTAGTTTTAGAGAGAGGTCATTCTGTAACAGTCTAAGAAAACCAATCAAGAGAGAGAACCCTCATTTTCTTCCAGATCTCGTTCTTCCTCCTCTCCCTCTAACATTATTCTCTACCAATCCATGGATTGTTTGATCTTCGTTTGACCTGAATCCTACCGCATCATTCGTGGATCGCTGGCAGATGGTCTTCATGCACCTGGATCGCTTCTGCAGGGCAAGGTTTCACCGGATCTCTACTCCAACAGACTGGTGGCTCTAGTGACCTCTCCAGTCGGCGAGAGGTGTGGGAGAACATCGGGCCAGTGATATGGACTCAAGTGGTGGCTTCGTTAACCAATTCCGGCGACCAGAAAGCCTAGAATGGTTTGGCGGTCCACTGTTCCAGCGATGGACCGCTGATAATGGCTGCCTGTGGTCCAACCTGTGCTCTATAGACCAGTGAGTCGGTCCACGATGAACCGGCTATAAACTGTTAAGTGATGTTCCAAAAATCGTGCTACTTTGAAATCCATGCTAAATTCTTCTAAAATTGATTGTGGGCTCATATGAATCCCGATTTGGGTTCGGTTTGCGCCATTGGACTCCATAAATTGAGCTCTACAAGTTAGCAGCTATATTTCCTAAAAAATATTGATAAAAGTATCAATTTTGAGTAAATAAATATAAATTAATTATTAACTTAATACTTTTCTGTATAATTATCAATACACATGAATGATATAAGAACACAAGAAGAAGAAGAGGAAGAGAGCAGAGATTGGCAAAAACCCTAGGAATCCATGGGAAGAGATGGCATGCACACGATATGAGGATTAAATCCCTCATGCTGACTTGACACAGAGATACCTAAAAACCTAGAAAGAGAATGCAATAGAAGAGTTAAGAAAAGAAAATTACCATCTTTGTTTCTAATCTCCTCTAAAAGCTCGGAGGATTCCAACGAGGACAAACCGTGGATGGAAGCTTTTCTTCTTTCTATGCTCTGGCTCAACACGTGGGGGTAGGGAGAGAGAGAAGGACCGAGGGGTGGAAGGTATACACACAATGGGCCTGGGCTTCAAGCGAATGCTACCCTCCAACTCCGAGGTGTTCGGAGGGAGGAAGCTCGGGAGTCTTTGTCATGAATGAAGGCCAAGAAAAGGTATCGAACTATGTCCGAGGAGATCATTGCTACCACCACAAGAGGGGGGAGCCCATCGCCGAAGCCGAGGGAAAGGGGATAGCGCCACTACCGGAAGAGGGTGGGGGAAATCACTGCCATGCCGGGAGAGGGGGGAAACCATAGCAACGCCGGGGGAGGGGGATCGATCACTGCGAGGGCGCGGAGCGGGGGAACCACCACGACACTAGGGAGGGGGTACCGAGGGAGGGGAAAAACCACTGCCATTCTAATGGAGGGGGATCCAAAGCCGTGAGGGGGTGGAAAGGGGGGGAAACCATGCTAGGGAGGGGGGTGCCTGGGAAGGGAGGAAAATCGCCACCACGCCAGGGAAGGGGGGAAACCGTCGATGCACTGGGGAAAGGGGATCCAAAGCCGTGATGGGGGGAGGGGGGGAGGGGGGAGAGAGCCGCCGACCTCTAGAGAGGGAGAGAAGGAGGAAAAGAGCCGTTGACTTCGGGAGAGGGGGGAGTGGCTAGGGTTTCATGAACGAAAAAGTGGGTTTTGTGATGTTATATATATGAATTTGCAACCAGCTTTTGGTCACAAAAATTTCAAACAATTTTTGTCCTATCTAATTTTTAAATTTTTACAAATAAAATTTTAATAATAAAAATTTTAATTTTTAAAAAATTAATTTTATTTATATTTAATAATTATTTTAAAGTATATTTTAATTATTTTTATAAAAAAAGGTGGGAATTTTTTTGGAATTCAAATTTGCAAAAAGTTTTAAGAAATTTGTAAAAAAATTGAAAATAAAAAAATAAAAAATTTAATTAAGACCGATTTTTTGGTTGGAAAATTAGTTGCAAACTTATTTTAAAGATTTTAAATAATTAAAATTATTATTGATTGATTTTTTTGGTTTCAAATTTATAAAAAAAATATAATTTTTTTTAATTTATTTTTTATTTTAAATAAATCAGTTGCAAAAATAGTCATAAAAATCGGTCAAAAAAAATTTTGCAACTGATTTTGCAATCGATTTATAATCGATCTCTATATTAATATTTCTTTAAAAATCGATCATAAAATTGACCAAAATAAATTAGTCTTAAAATCGATCAGAAAATTATTGTTTTCTTATCTATAATAATTAAATATAATTTAACTTTATCATAATAACCATCAAATATATGCTTATCACTTTATCAAAGGCTTATTTTTAATCAAAGTCAAGATCAAATTAAAATAACTAAAACAAATTCCAATGCATGTTAGTATGGGCCACATACTTAATCAGATAAATTCTATTATTCACCTACTTGGCCCAACCTAATACAATCATCTTCATTTTAATTATTCATGGCTTCACCTGATGACATAGCTAATGCTTCTTGCTTTCAGTGGACCCAATCCTTTACCTACTTATTTTTCACTAACTTGATGTAAAGAAAAATTCATGCTTCATTCTCTCTATCTTCTCCCCACTTAATCTATTCTCTTGCACAAATTTGGTCAATAATTCTTTAACTATCCAATCCTTATTATGTGTATTATAGAAGACCTTAAAGAGGTCATACTTTGATGGAAGAGAAGTAAGAATAAAGTGAACCAAAAATACATCTGATATGAAAATCTTAATATCATTTAATTGCACTACAATATCACTCATCTCCATAATATGTTTCTTATATATTTTATGAAGACTAATCTCGCCATTAGAATATAGGCTTTTGTCTTGTCAGAGTTTATAAATTGCTAGTCTATAATATTCAAGAAATCATGTGCCTTCTCACATGAAAGGATGGATCATCTAATATGTCCAATTATGTTGGATTTCATTAAGAACAAATTGAGACAATTGTAACGCTCTCACTTATCAAAAAGCTCTTTTATTCTAGTATACTTTGATTCGTAAGTAGTGAAGATTCATCTACTCGGAAGAGTAGATCAAAATTAGCATATCTTGATGTGAGCATTATTCTTTCCTTCTATTCTAAGAAATTTGATTCATTGAAGAAAAAAATTTCTATACTACTATCAATCATTGCGGGAATTAATGCTACAAACAATATATGCTCGCATTATTATCAAATAATGAAATTAATTAAACTTTATCCAAAGCAAATAATTTTTTTATGTTTAATTTTGGAAAGCAACTAGATGCATCATTATGTCTTTCCTTTGGATAAGTGCCATAACATGCTAGTGGCTATACCCATTTAGTGATATACCATTATCACTAGTGAACCTAGTAAGATATGCATATTGGATACAAATAAATATTATACCTTTGGATATAAAAGTGCAAACTTGATCCAATATGCATCTTACTATTTCATCCATAATGAAGATGCTTCTTTGGGGATGATTCAATATTTCAATAGCTTAAATATAATTACGATACTATTAAAATTTTATTAGATTAATTATATTTATCCAAAATTATACTTTATAGAAAATTTTTAATTTTTCATGTTCATGATCATTTTGGTTATCATACCAAATCAATCAAATAAAAAACTTTCAGTTGTTTATAAATAGTGCCGATAAACCTTACATGCATAATATGGTATGAATACATCATCAAGAATATAACAAAAGGCCCACAATCCTTTATTTGCACATAAATAAATGAAACATCACATATAAATATATAATGTGCAAGTTTACATACTTTTATATAATAAAACCATATGACGGGGATGTTATCATAATTATCAAAGAATTTTTAAATAATAAACTTTTTATAGGGACAAAACAATCATTCAGGAATCTTTATGTAATACAGCTTTATTACATGGACTAAAATGTAATTTTATAAGGACCTTTATATACAAATCACTTTACAAGGGACTAAATTGCAAAAGATCCCTTTTATATGAACCAATCGAGTTTCGGATTTCAGGTTGGAACCCAAAACCAGGACCCGCCTCCCTCCCTTCTTCCTCATGGTCGGTGGAGGAGAAATCAAAACCGATGCTTCTCCTCCCAAATCTGAGCTAGTAGTTGTCAAAGGCCTTCAATGGGTGGCCCGCTGGCTTCCCCTTCGCCTCCTGACATCAACTTCCTAGTGATTAAGAGGACAATTGCTGGTGAGCAAGATCCAGCGATTCTCAAAAGGTGGCATGTCAAAAACTTAAACGCCAGAATACCGCTTGTGGCCTACCCATCAAACATGATGATGGCATTATTGGCCATTGGTAGATCTGATCCATCTCGACCCGACCTATATAATAAATAGGTTAGGCGATTTAAATAGGTTGAAAGATTAAAATCTAAACATGACCCAAATATCTAAATGGGTTAAATGAGTTGATCCATTTATAATCTGAACTCGTATAGTCCAAATCCAAACCTATTTAAGATGGGTCAAACACGAATCAGGTTGACAGGTTGGGTTGCATTTTGCCATCCCTAATAGTAAGACTGACGCTCAAAGAGAAGGTAGTCTAAGATCGATGACTCTTGTTAACAAAAATGTCAGAATTGAAAATCGGTACTAAAAGAAAATGCAGCCAAAGGCCTAAATGCTCATGGACAAAAATCATGGGAGAGAAGGCTGGTGCTCAAAGATAAAATAGCTAAGGCCGATGAAGGAGAGGAATTTGCCAAGGATGATAAGAAAAAACAACTGAAGATTTGAAGTTGAGAGAAAAAACAACTGAGAGAAGTTTTGAGTTTATTAGAAAATAAGAAAACTTCGGATATTAATTTATTAAAAAATAAAAAAAAATTATATGTCCACTAAAAATAAAGGATGTGCAAGAAAACATAGATTGATAGATCAGCAACTGGCCATAATAAATGTAGAGGAGCTAACAATGGCATATTTTAACTTGCCTTTGATACCATATTAAAATATTTATAAAAAGAGAGAGAAAAAAATAACTTTATTATCTTCAATTCAATCTTATTTAATACATATTAAAGGTTATTTATACTAGTATTCAAATTTTATATAAAATAATAATAATAGCTAATATAGAATTGTTATCTAGTGTAGCAACCCAAGAGGGGGGTGAATTGGATTTTTAAAATTTTAAACTAAAGTAAGTATGTGCCGAACTAAAGTTTGTATGATAATGTGAATGTGCTCAACAATGATATGCTACAGAATTAGCAAAATAAATGCAGAGTAAATCAGAGCAAATAATAAGGAAGAGCAAACAATCACAAACACAATGATATATAGTAGTTCGGTGCACTTCAAGCACCTACATCCACTTTCCAAGCTATCCTCCTTGGAAATTTTTACTATAATCACCAAGATTATAGCCAACTTATTTTCCAGGCTCACAAGTTAAAAACTTTTATTGGTTTTGTCACTTAGACTCACCAACAACCCTTTCCTTAAGCCAAACCTAAGCTTGAATTCCAATTCACAGCTTGGAAGGGCCTAACCCTAGTTTCAATAGCCTTAAAACTAGTTACAACAAATAAACACAATTATACAGTAATAAGAATAAGAAAAACTCTCAAAAGAGCAGAAATAAATGTTGATAAAACTCTTCTTGAATGCTTGAGTTGTCTCCTTCTTGAATGCTATCAATGAACACTTTTAAAAAATGATTTGAAGGCACAACAGCAAAATTGAAGGATTTTTCAGGTGGAATCTTTTTTTGGCTCACTCTTGTCTTTTCAAAAGCTTTTCTCAAAAGATAAGATTTGTCTCTTGCATCTCACTTTTTCTCTTATATCTTTAATAAGTTTGGTGTGTGATAAATAGTCCAAAAACCTTCAAAAAATCATTGGTGACCATTAGAGTGAGGAAACTAGCCGTTTAGAGCCATTTGGAACAAATCTGAGCTTCTGAAAATATAGTCGTTACTGTTCTCAGAACCTGTGAGTCGACACTTGGATCGATACTTAAGTCTTGTGAGTCGATACTTGGATCAACACTAGATATAATTCTTAAATTTTCAGGGTTCTACTTCATTTTTGTTCTCAGGCTATGAGTCGACCTGTGAGTCGATACTTGAAACTATGAGTCGACACTTGAGTCGGCACTAAGTAAAAAGTCTAGGAATGACACTATTCTATTTTATTTCTTGTCTCAAGCCTTGAGTTGATCTGTGAGTCGATACTTGAATCTTGTGAGTCGACATTTGATTCTTGTGAGTCGACACTTCATTTAAGTCCAAAAACTGAAGTTCTATCCATTTATATTATTAGGCTTTTAGTCGACACTTGAATCTTGTGAGTTGATACTTAGGTCGACACTTGAGTCGACACTTGGCATGCCAGCTGAAACTCTGCATGCCAGTCTTCAGAGGTGTCGATACTTGTTTCATGAGTCGATACTTAAGTTGACACTTAGTTCGATACTTGATCTGTGCCATTTCTAAAAAGTATGCCAAACTCAAAAATTCTCAAATTTTATTCATTAGACTTCCGGTTTCTTTTCTATAAAGACCAAAGTGATCATTTTCATGGCATTCCAAGATAAGAAGACCTCTTAAACATTAAAATTCATCTTGCTTTATTATCAATGACTTTGTAAGAAATTTGATGTACCTGTGACCTGTAATTCATAACTCCAATTGAAATATTAGTACCAAGTATATACTCAATATTTTGTTATTCATCAAAATCAAGGGCCAAAGCCAACAATCTCTTCCTTTTTGATGATGACAAAACTTTGAGTATATAAGCATATTTTCAAAAGTATTGAACAAGTTCATTAAACATGCTTCACAAATGTCAGTATATCAAAGTTCATACAAGTATTTAGATGAAAATGTATTAGTTATTTGGTTCATACAACAATGTTTCAAGTGCTTCAAGGTTAGATTTTCTCAATTTCTCCCCCTATCTTAAGTAGATAGAGATTTGTTGAAAAAATTTTGAATTATTGCTTATATAGTCTTTCTTACTCCCCTTTTTGTCATCATTAAATATTAAAATGAGTTTCTCCCCCTTAATTAGTGCTTTAGTCAAAATAAACTGTTAATTAGAGAAAAAGAAGAGTAATGATAGAAAACATAACTTTCATATATAAAAAGTTTTAGTACAATAGGAAATACAAGCATAGCATAAACTGAAAATACAACATGAAAGAGTACATGAATAGCATAACGTCTGTGAGGCTACTCCTCATCAGATGGAAACTCTAGAGCTATCAGTGCCATCACTCTAGAAGATGAAGGTCGAGGAGCCTTGTAGGTGAGACTTCTAGTCCTAAGTGAGGTACCAGAGCGGTGATAGGTCTTAGATGTCCTAGTAGCATGGGACCTAAGAGACTCTGCAGGTGCCACAAAAGCTGAATAGTGCCATGCTGATCATCAGGAGCAGGATAATCACCAATCAGAGGTTGAGTAGAAACATCTGTAGCACTGACTGGAGGCTGATCCTCATGAACTACATCACCACCAACTATCTGATCATAACCACCGGCACCAACACTGCCATCATCACCATCTATATCATCTGAATCATCTGAAGAACCATCATCATCATCAGCACTATCAGTCGGGGGAGGAGGAGGAGGAGGATCTGAGTGTCCAGGTGCAGCTAGAGGTAACAGAGATCTCAGTAAGTCTCTGATCTCTGCAAACCCTGTCTCCATAGACTACCTAATGGATGTGAGATGTGCATCTGTATGATCTCTAAGTCCATGTAGCTCAAGCTATAACCTGCTAGTCTTAACTAAAATGCTCATAATGTCCTCACGGACTGTAGTGATCTGCTCACTAATCCTCTCCTCAAAAGTAGAATTAGCAGCTGTAGACTGCTGAGGAACTGGAGCAAGTGGAGGTGTGATAGGCTCTGTCTCCGGTGCGGCTACTGGAGCAGGTCTGGGGGAACTCATCTATGATGCAAGTCTAGAGGGTCCTACCTTTGCATCTCTAATCTCCTCATCCTCATCAGGCTCCGGTCTGACTCCCACTTGACCCATCTACCAACTACTCTCCTGTAGCCCATACGGTGCAGAGACTTCTCTCCATATGTATTTGTGTGCAGAATCTCCTTGGAGGCCTCGCCCTCCAATAGTATACCATACGCATGGAATATCCTGGTCAATCTCATACCGTAGGGTAGGCACAGTCTCAGTTGGGTGGCTACCTCACCCATCTGATGGACCATAATCATAGAAAAATTGATGGCCATCCGCTGTGTCAGGGTGACCATCAATACCAACTCCCTCTCAGTAATAAAATCAAATATACCAGTCTTCGGAATCAAGATCTTGGCAATGATATGATGTAATAGCTGCATCTCCATGGATAGCTGGTTTGCTAAGATGGTGGATAATCCTTTAATATCGTCTTGCTCCAAGATGCATCTAAATGCTGCATCCCTGCCTCCAATACAGCTCATGGCCAAGCCACAAAAGGTAATCTCTCATACTCCGCTGATAGTCTCAGATGTCACTAAAATCTGCACTCCCCTGACCTGTGCAGTCCATCTAATGCCATCAGTGGCCATGCTCCCGTAGAACTCATGCATCAAATATGGGTAATATCTCTCCCTCATCGTACAGAAGGGTACAAGGCCAACTGATCTGAGTAAGTCTCCAATAACAAAACCCTCTAAATCCCAAAACTGACTGTCAATCCTCCTCCCGCAGGCAATCACTTTTCCTGCAACTCTCTCTGCTACAAGGGATAACTGCAGAGGGGGTGATATGTCTGCTACCTTCTGATCCTCGGGCTGCACATGCTGCTCAACCAGGTCATGCCTAGCCTTGGATCTCCTCTCACCCGAGCTTGCCTCACCTCTTTGGAAGTGGGTTCGCTTCTTACGGAAGGCAACCTGCTTTCTCGGGCCCATGCTCACTAAGAACCAACTAGAGATGGACCGGAAGGTAGAATGGACCGAAAAGAGGGAAGAACAGACCAAAATGAGGGAGGAACAGACCAAAATGAGGGAAGAAATTAGCCAAAAGAGGAAGGATGGAGAGGAGAGATCACTATTTGTGGGTGGTTGGGTGAGTTAGGGGACCACACGGGAGAGAAGAGGATGAAAAAAGCATAGAAAAAGAGAGGTTCGAGATGTCCTAGAAATACTATCGAATCGTTCATAAGTTGACACTTGGAATTTGCTCAAGTGTTGACACTTCGGTGAGTCAACACTTGGACAATTTTCAAGTGTCGACACTTGGTAAAAATCAAAAAAATGTTTAGAATAAATTCCAATAAATTTGCAAAAAATCAAGGGGGGTCTAGGTTTATAAAAGATGATATTTCAGAGGATTTTGAACATCTAAGAGAGTTCAACAAGGAATTTGAAAGGGTTTTAATCAAAGGGGTCAATTATACCTAATTCTCTTCTGGTCATGAAAAACCTATCTTCGCTAAGGGGTTTAGTGAAAATATTAGCTAATTGTATATCAGTACATACAAAATCAAGCATTACATCACTATTTTGTATATGATCTCTTATGAAATGATGTCTTATTTCAATATGTTTGCTTCTTGAATGTTGAATTGAGTTTTTAGTTAAATTAATTGTACTTGTGTTATCACATTTTATGGGTGTTTTATTTAACTTAATGCCAAAATTTTCGAGTTGTTGTTTGATCCATAAGATTTGAGCACAACAACTTCCAACTGCTATATATTCAGCTTCTATCGTTGATAGAGTAACTGAATTTTGTTTCTTGCTAAACCAAGAAATCAAATTAACTCCAAGAAATTGACAAGTTTCACTAATATTTTTTCTATCTAGTTTACATCCAACAAAGTCGGCATCAGAATAGGCAATTAATTTAATTAATGAATCTCTAGAGTACCATAGTCCAATATCAATTGTGCCAGATAGATATCTAAGTATGTACTTAACAGCAAGTAAATGAGATCTTTAAGAATAGACTGATATCTAGCACACGTACATACACTGAACATAATATTTGGCCTACTTACAGTTAAGTATAATAATGAACCAATGATACCTCTATACAATTTTTGATCAACATTTTTACCTGATTCATCTTTATTAAGTTTGCAAGAAGGGCTTATAGGTGTATCTAATGGCTTGGTTGTCTGCATTACAAACTTCTTTAAGATTTTCTTTGTATACTTAGCTTGGTTGATAAAGAACACTTCTCTAATTTGCTTGATATAGAGTCCAAGAAAGAAGTTTAGCTCACCCATCATGCTCATCTCGAACTATCCCCGTATAAGCTTGGCAAACTCTTGACAAAGTGTTTCATTAGTAGCACCGAAAATGATATCATCAACATAAACTTGTACTACTAAGAGATCATCATTTTTCTTTTTCAAAAATAGTATAGTGTCAACATTATCTCTAGAAAAATTATTTTCAAGCAAAAATTTACTTAATCTATCATACCAAGCTCTTGGAGCTTGTTTTAAACCATACAAAGCCTTGTGAAGTTTAAAAATATGATTAGGGCATTCATGATTTTCAAAACCTGGGGGTTGTTCAATATACACTTCTTCTTCAATAAAGCCATTTAAAAGACACTCTTGATATCCAATTGAAATAACTTAAAATCTATATAGCAAGCAAAAGTAAGTAATAATCTAATTTCTTCTAATTTAGCAATAGGAGCAAATGTTTCATCAAAATCAATACCCTCTTCTTGATTATAACCTTTTGCTACCAATCTAGCTTTATTTTTTGTTACTACTCCATTTTTATCAAGTTTGTTTCTGAAAACCTATTTTGTTCCTATTATTAAAACATTAGAAGGTCTTTCAACTATAGTCTAAACATTATTTCTTTTGAATTAATTTAATTCATCTTGTATAGCATTAATCCAATTTGAATCTTTTTCAGCTTCTTCAATTGATTTTGGTTCTACTTGTGATACAAAAGCTAAATAATCATAAACATTTCTTAGAAAAGAATGAGTACTTCTCCTTTAAATGGATCACCAATAATAAGTTCTTTAGGATGTCCATGGGCATACCTCCATTCTTTAGGTAACGGCTTGGGTGTAGATGAAGCTCCAACTTCTTGTACTTGTTCTTCTTCATTGTCCTGATCACCTTCTTGCTCCTTGGAAGGTCCTTCATTGATGGTCATTTTTTCAATCTTTTGGATACCTGTTTCATTATCAAGAACATCTTCTTTTCTAGAAGATTTTTTGTTAGTCTCATCAAAAATAACATGGATAGACTCTTCAATAAGAAGTGTTCTTCTGTTGAAGACCTTGTATGCCTTGTTAGAAGTTGAGTATTCTAAGAAGATACCATCATCTAACTTGGCATCAAATTTACTTATGTTATCTTTGCTATTGTTTAGAATGAAACAATGGCATCCAAAAATATGAAAATACTTAATAGTTGTTTCCTACCTTTCCAAAGCTTATAAGGTGTTTTCTTCAAAATTGGTCGGATTAAAATATGATTCAAAATATAGCATGCAGTATTTATGGCTTCCGCCCAAAAATATCTAAGTAAATCATTTTCACAAAGCATTGTGCATGCCATTTCTTCTAATATCCTATTCTTTCTTTCTACTACCCCATTTTGTTGAGGTATCCTAGGTACAGAAAAGTTATGATGAATATCATTTTCATTGCAAAATGTTTTAAAATCATGATTTTCAAACTCAGTACAATGATCACTACATAAAGAGATAATTGAAACACCTTTTTCATTTGAAACTTTCTTATGAAACTTAATGAATACATAAAAAAATTCATCTTTGTGAGCTAAAAATATTATCCATGAAAACATGAGAAATCATCTACAATAACTAGACCATACTTCTTGCCTCCCAAATTAGTTGTTCTAGTAGGTCCAAAGAGGTCCATATGAAGTAATTCTAAGGGTCTAAATATAGAGACTACTCCTTTTGGTTTAAAAGAAGATTATATTTATTTTTCAAGTTGACATGCATTACAAATCTTATCCTTTTCAAAAGTAAGTTTTGACAAATATTTTATAAGATTCTTTTTGTTCAATTTTGAAAGTAAATGCATGTTTGCATGCCCTAGCCTACGATGCCAAAGCCAACTAGTTTCATTGATTTTGGCTTCTATTGCCACTAGGCATTGACTATTTTGCATTGATAGATCATCAAGATCAACTATGTAAATGTTTCCATACCTATGACCAATAAACTTAATGCCATTGTCATCTATACTAGATATAATGCACATAGAATATTCAAAAACTACTTTAAATCCTTTATTACAAAATTGACTTATACTAAGCAAATTATGTTTCAAACCATCAAGTAAAATATTATCAATATAAGTAGAAGGGGTGATATGGACTTTACCGAAACCGATAATTTTGCCCATTTCATTATCACCAAATGTCATGTTTTCACCATTTAAAGCCTCTAAATGATAATTACTTTACATCTCCAATCATATGTCTTGAGCAACCACTATCAAGGTACCATAATCTTCTTTTATCCTTGGTTGCAAAACACACCTATGAAAACAAATCAAGTGAAAATTTTAGGTACCCAAATCATCTTGGATCCTTTAAGATTAGTTGATGTGGTTTCTTTTGGAATCCAAACTTTTCTAACATTATTCAGCTTCCTTCTATCATACAAATATGATATATGTCCTAATTTATCACAAGCATAACATGTAATGCTAGAGGATACAAGTACAAATAAATTTTTAAAATATTTCTGTTATTTTTGTGGTTTAAAACCTAATCCTACTTTGTTGAAAATTGCTTTTTGGCTATTCAAAAGCAAGTTTTGTTTTTCCAAACTATAGATAAATTTTTCAACAAATGGTTTTACTTTTTCAAGTTCTTCTTTGTATTTCTTATTATCTTGCAAAAGTTCTTTATTTTGTTTAATAAGTTTTTCATTTATCACAAAAACTTTTTCCTTTTTCAAAAAATATTTTTCTTTCAAGATTTCTTCATTCTCATTTTTCAAAAGAGTAATTTGATCATTCAAATTTTTGTTTTATTGAAGTAAACTATCATTATCTATCAAAAACTTATTATTTGTTTTAGACAGATCCAAATTTTACTTTCTCAATTCTTTATTTTTTATTTTCAGTTTTTGATATTCTATAACAAGTTTATCAAAAACATTACATGATTCTTCAAATGTAAATTTATTTTCAATTTCAGACCTTACCTCATCATCATTTGCCATGAAGCAGATGTTGGCCACATCTTGCTGCTCTTCATCAGAGCTTGAATCTTCACTTCCACTCCACGTCGCCATCATCGCTTTTTTCTTGAATTTCTTTTTGCCCTTTTTGAGAGTGGGGCAATCTATTTTGTAATGTCCAGGATTTTTACATTCAAAGCATATTGGTTGTTATCTTTCCTTTTCTTTTTCTGTCTCCTTATTAGGCTCTCCTCTTTGTAGCTTCTTCTTATAGTTGAACATCTTCTTTCTCATGAATTTCTTAAATTTTTTTGAGATTAGAGCGGTTTCATCTTCATCATCGAATCATCACTAGAATCTTTCTTGGTTGTGGACTTGAATGCAATGGCCTTCTTTTTCTTCTCATTGTCCATCACCTTTTGCTTTAAGGACAACTTATATGTCATTAATGAACCCAAGAGCTGCTCAAGTGGAAGAGTGTTGACATCCTTGGCTTTTTCAATAGCAGTGACTTTTGGATTCCAAGAGGATGGAAGAGACCTGAGAATTTTATTAACAAGTTCAGCATTAAATATAACTTTACCCAAACTCCTCATACTATTAACAATATTAGTGAACATAGTGTACATTTTACTAATTGATTTTTGGTTCCATCCTAAACATCTCATAGGTATGAATGGGCATGTTAACTTTGGTAGTCTTTACTTGATATGTACCATCATGGGTAACTTCGAGTGTATCCTAACTTTCTTTAATAGAGGTACAATTAGATATTCTATTAAACTCATTAGGGTCTAGTACAAAAATAATAAATTTATGGCCTTAGCATTAAGCTCAGCTTGCTTATTGTCATTCTCATCCCAATCTTCTTCTAACTTAGGGGTGGGAATGCTATTAACCAAGACAGTGGGCTGATGAGAGCCTTTAACTATAGTCTTCCAAATATTATAATCTATAGCTTGAATATATATGCGCATGCATGTCTTCCAGTATGTGTAATTTATGCCATTAAACAGTGGGGGCTGGTTTGAGGCTTGACCCTCAATAATAACAACACCAATTTGGGCTGCCATTAGATCTTTGACTCAAGATCATTAGACCTAAATACTGAGTACCAAGCTCTGATACCACTTGTTGCCCAGTGAGCAACCCAAGAAGGGGGTAAATTAGATTTTTTAAATTTTAAACTAAAGCAAGTATGTGCTGAACTAAAGTTTGTGAAACAATGTGAATGTGCTCAACAATGATATGCTACGAAATTAGCAAAATAAGTGTAGAGTAAATCAGGGAAAATAATAAGAAAGAACAAGCAATTACAAACACAAGGATATATAGTGGTTTGGTATACTTCAAGTACCAACATCTACTCCCCAAGTTATCCTCCTTGAAAATTTTTACTATAATCATCAAGATTACAGCCAACTTATTTTCCGGGCTCATAAGTTAAAATCCTTTGTTGGTTTTGTCACTTAGGCTCACCAACAACCTTTTCCTCAAGCCAAACCTAGACTTGAATTCTAATTCATAGCTTGGAAGGGCCTAACCCTAGTTTCAATAGCTTTGAAACTAGTTACAACAAATAAACACAATTATACAGTACTAAGCACAAGAAAAACTCTCAAAAGAGCAAAAATAAATGTTAATGAAGCTTTTCTTGGATACTTAAGTTGTCTCCTTCTTGAATGTTGTCAATGAATACTTTTGAAAAATGATTTGAAGGTACAATAACAAAATTGAAGGCTTTTTCATGTGGAATCTTCTTTATAGCTCACTCTTATCTTTTCAAAAGCTTTTCTCAAAAGATAAGATTTGTCTCTTGTGTCTTACTTTTTCTCTTATGTCTTCAATGAATTTGGTGAGTGATAAATAGTCCAAAAACCTCCAAAAAACTATTGGTGACCGTTAGAGTGAAGAAACTAGCCGTTTAGAGCCATTTGAAATAAATTTGAGCTTTTGAAAATATACACGTTACTGTTGTTAAAACCTGTGAGTCGATACTTGAGTTGACACTTCAGTCGTGTGAGTCGATACTTGGATCAACACTAGGTATAATTTTTGAATTTTCAGGATTCTACTTCATTTTTGTTCTTAGGCTATAAGTCGACCTGTGAGTCGATACTTGAGTCGACACTTGAGTCAACACCAGGCAAAAAGTCCAGGAATGATACTATTCTATTTTCTTTCTTGTCTTAGGTCTTGAGCTAATCTGTGAGTCGACACTTGAATCTTATGAGTCGACACTTGATTCTTGTGAGTCGACACTTCATTTAAGTCCAAAAAATGATGTTTTGTCCATTTCTATTCTCAGGCCTTAAGTTGATCTGTGAGTCGACACTTAGATCGATACTTAAGTCAACACTTAGCGTGCCAGCTGAAACTCTGCATGCCAGTCTTCAGAGGTGTCGACACTTGTTCCATGAGTCGATACTTGAGTCAATACTTAGGTCAACACTTGATCTGTGCCATTTTCAAAAAGTGTGCCAAACTCCAAAATTCTCAAATTTTGTCCATTAGACTTCCAGTTTCTTTTCCATAAAGACCAAAGTGATCATTTTTATAGTATTCCAAGATAAAAAGATCTCTTAAACATTGAAATTCATCTTGCTTTAATGTCAATGACTTTGTAAAAAATTTGATATACCTGTGACCTAGAATTCATAACTCTAATTGAAACATTAGTACCAAACATATACTCAACATTTTGTTATTCATCAAAATCAAGGGCCAAAGCCAACAAAAATCATGCTAACAAAAGAAAATGACACAATATTATACTAACAAAGAAAAATATTATGAGATCATGTTAACAAAAAAAATATTATGAGTTATCATGTAATCCTTAAAATAATGTGATCATTTAAAATCATGCTAACAGTAATAAATAGAAATGTTAAGGATATTTTTAGTATCATTGTTGATTTTTTTTTGTTTCATTTCTACATAGTGAAATATCATATGTATGCAGGTGTTAAAGATAGAATTTGAATATCATATGTACGCAGGTGTTGAAGATAGAATTTGAATAGAACTTCCTTTACTTTTTCTAAAAATAATAATAAATCTTTGCTACCAAAAGCTTTAAAGTTTTTATAAGTATTTTATAAAAATAAAAAAATTTAAATACATGTTGTTGGGTCAGATTTCTTGAGTTTTTGGAAATAAAATAAAAGATAAAAACAATACGAAACAAGTTTCCATAAATTTTTCATTAACTAAAATGTTAATATATTTTCTATGATTATGGTGTTTTAAGAGAGTAATGCTAAGGGCCGAATCACCCAACAAGAAATTTTATCAATTCCTATAACATATTGGTGCAAACTAGTTAAATTGCTCACAAACTACTTAAGCTCAGCTCGAGTTCAAGCTTGACTTGGCTCGACTACTATCAAGCTCAAGTAGCTTAAATAGTATTTCGAGTTAAGCTGGAGTAGCAAAATACTCGGCTCAAAAAATTACAAGCTTACTCAAATTTATATATTGTTATATTATTTTATTTTTATATCTAATATATATTAATATATATTATGAGTAGGCTAAGACTCAATTTTGAGCTAGAATTCAAGTTAAAAAATAGTTCGATTGATATTCGAATCAAGCCGAGTTGAGCTTGAGTATTTTTTTATCAAGCTAAGCTTGAGCTCGAGATATTGAGGCTCAAGTGATCTCGAGCCAAATTTTGAGCTCAAGTATTTTGAATTAAATCGAGGTCAAGCTTCTAGCTACTCAACTTGACTTGACTTGATTGCACCCCTACTCTAGCATACCATGTGGCACTAGAGGCTTGCCATGAGTGCAAGATTTGTATGAGTTATGGTCTAAAGCACAAACATGCCATGTGGTGTGTAATGATGGAGGAAATTATTTTAGAAAAAAGAGTTGGACCTTGTAGCAACAATTGCAACATATTTTGTTCACATTTATTACCTTAATATAGTTAATTACACAATTGTATTTGTGTATTTCCTTTTCATGTTTTCCCTAAATGACCTCTTGAATAAAAGGCTATCTCAATCACTTTGCTAAATTTCTCTATCAATTTCATCCTAGTATTTTAGCATGGCTCTTAATTTATAGTTAATTAATTGGATATCCTAGATTGACCCAATTGGAACGTTGGATGCTACCATTGTGCTAGTTTTGTAGAGAAGTTTGAAGTTATGATTTTTATTTTTAAAATAACCATAGCAAATATTTGATAAAGATATAATTTTCAAAAATTAGGCTCTAAGAGGGATTTTCTAAATTAATTAGATCATATGTTGATTTCATCGCAAGGTTAGTAATGTAACCTTCCCACTTACAATAATTATGAAACCTATTCCTTTTCTATCACCATTTGATTTATTTAGACTATTGTATGGCTTGTGTGATGCATGGATTATAATTTTCATTCCTTTTTTCAATAATTCTTTAAATACAATATAGAAATATAAAAAATTATATTAAATAGAAGGTTTTAATAGCTAAATTTTTATTATATATTAAATAATTAGATAGAACATGCTATCATTAATATTGACATCATTGATATCAGTATCTACATAGCGAATAAAAAACTTTACATGAGCCAAGCTTTCATAAAATGCTCTCATCATTAACACCAATATCACTAGTCTTGTGGGCTCACTACAGTAAACAGGAGAACCATCGACCCATTTCTCTCGATGCTTTCGGGCGACGTCGGGAGACTCCACAACCCGCGACGCTTTTGAAAAGTGTTGGTATCCTCCGTAACCCGCCGACGCTTTTAAGCGTCGTCAAAAACCCGACGTTTACCGATGCTTAAAAGTACCACCGGATTTGTAAAGCATCGCCACACTACAAGAGCCTGCCGATGCTTTTAGAAAGCATCGGCATATTCCGACGGTTGAAAGTGTCGCCAGACTTCCCCTCTTCTACCCTGAGCCCAGTCCTAGTTTTTCATTCGATTCATCGGCTGCCGCCCCTAACCCATTCTTTCTTCCTCCTCCCTCTCCCTCCATCTCTGGCTCATTGCCTTCGGTCCCTTCATCACAGCCGAAGTCTCCAGTGCCTTCATCTCCGTTGCATCCCACCCAACTTTACTCGTCCGGTATTTTTTTAATGTGCTCGTCCGATATTCAAGCAGGATTTAGTTTTTTTTAGTTGATGCTTGCTTCGTTTCTCTGGATGTTTGTTTCACGGCGTTCGGGTCAATAATAAGCATATGCATTCATATAGGATTCTGTCCTTTGCATGTTGTTCACTTGAGCCTATCATCTCTTTGAGACTAAGTGCTGATCCTAAGGGTTTAATTTGAATTGGCTGTAAACAAAGGTCACTTTATGTTTTTTTTTTTTTTATGCGGAGTATGAAATCTTATATGTGCTACCAAAATGACTCTATTTATATTTCTTGGGTATGGTACGCGGTTCTGATTAGACTGTCATTAATATTGTTACCGGGGAGGAGCTACCTTAATATTTATACATTTGCTGTAACTTGTCGCATGTCATTCAAGTTTTGTTTGAATTTATTGGTGATTTAACTACCACAATCCAAATTAAAAGTTAATTTTTATCAAAGTGGTTATTCGCTTGGAAGCTAGATTATATTTCATCGACTTTGTGGTCATTGTTCATCGGCCATTTCATAGATGCTAAATCCCGAAACAACTAATTGAAAAATATTTTTTCATCACTTGAGGGATGGCTAGGTCCCTCTCTTTTAATTTTTCGTATTGGTCCAAGCAGAAAATCCTTGGTGGAATCGTAAGTATATAGGGGATAGATTTACTCTTATGGCTATGCTGAGGCTCTTATGTCTCTGGGTATTGTATGGAAGGTGTGAACCTTGAGTACTGTTATTTGCTTTCAATTTAAACTAATCCATATTGGTCCTGTTATTTTTCTCTGTTAAATGGGAGTTCTGGAACTTTAATGGTTCTATCAATTTTTGTACATGTTACATTATTGACACGCATTTGGGTGCTGATAGTAACATGCAACATGTTGGATGGTTGCGGGCATCATGGATGCATTTGTTTTGTCCATAATGTGTATTGTCTTGTTTGAGATATTGCATCAAATGACCTGGTCTTAAACTTAGTTTAAAACCAAGATTATATATATATGTGAACTTGTAGGTGGCAATGCCTATTGTCTATACCAGACATTCTTTCTTTAGAGGTTGGAAGGGCTTTTTTATCTATGGATAGGAGGAGGTTTCAATTGAAGCTTCCCTTGTGAGACACATAAAAAAAGTGACCCTTTGATCTTGGGTCATTGTTTTATCAAGTTGGGCGAGGACTGATCATATCAGATTTGGTAATGCTCATGCTTGACCAAAGCCTGCACTGGTTGCAGGTTTAGTTTTTTTTGCCCTAAGGTTCTGTTTCTTGGTCATATTAGTTCTCACGAAGTTTCCTTTTTTTGTGAAAAGGGGTCTAATGAAAACAAAGAAAAACTATGTTTTTGTAATACTACTCATTAGGGTTTTATAGCAATCAATTTTCCAGTACAAGTTGTATGAAAGCAACCAAGTGCTTTAATGAAACTTATATTTTAGGTTGTGTTAAACTTGATTTTTTTGTCCTGATTTGTTAAAACCTGACTACTAGACAGCCACATAGGGTCATATATTATATTAGTCCAAGTACAGAAGCCAGGGTTCAAGCTTAAATAACTTGGTAATTGCACACCACTAAGAAAAATATGCTTTCCCTATTTTGTTATCTTTTCTTATCTAGTGCTTGACTGCTTGGAGAGTAAAGAAGCTCTGTAATCAATTTTAAAATTGATTTAAGGTTTGTATATGGAGGCTATGATGATTATGCGATGTATATTTGGCTGATTCAACTGTTTCTAATGGAAACAATTTTGGATGGCCTTTTTTTGTAGGCAACTGATTGTAATCATTTTGATTTAGTTGCAGATTAAATAGTATATAACTAAGCCTCCTCCTTATTTTTTATTATTTATTATTCTTTTTCTTAGTAGATTATTTCTGTTTATTTATAAATTTCTTGGTATATACCTGCATCTTACTGAACATGTTATGCTTTAAGGTTAGTTTCATTATTGCAAATCTTTGATTTTAATACCATCTATAGCTTTGTTATGATCAATTATGATTTTTTAAATATTTTTTAAAAAACTTGCATTGCATAGAAATATAGACCCGTCAATTAATTAAAATACATATTCTACAGCATCCGTACAATTATTTTATTTTTGTATGGATGGGAAAAATATGTACAGTGGTCAATTGATTGTCCAGTTTGGATAGTTTGAGAATTGCAAATAATTTTATAGGTACTTATAGTAATCAAACGGTATGAATAGAGTTCCAGATATATTTCGGATAGCATTTTCTTTTAGTTCTCCTCATACATCTTTATTTGTATGGAGAGAACTAAGAGAAAATGCTACCAAAATTTTTCTGGAACTTCTATTGCATATCCTTTGGTTACTGTAAATGACCTATATAATTAATGCAATTCTTGAATGGGATAGGACCTCTTTACCTATTAGTTGGTGATATGGTGCATTTAATAATATTGTAATTGATCTATTGAATAAACTTATTTTAAATTTATTATATTCTTACAAATATTTGTTTATTTCAGTTAGTTTTATCTTACAATGGATAAGAGTTGGATAACTAAACCGAGGAATATCAAAGAATATCTGGACGGAGTTTAGAATTTTATTAAATTTGGTATGGAGAGAAGTAGTATCAATGGAAAGATTTTATGTCCATGCTAAAAATGTGTAAATTTCAGTTCTCTATATCCAAATACTGTTGAAGAACATTTAGTATGGAATGATTTTTTAAGAGGTTATACAAAGTAATTTTTTCATGGAAAGTCAAGGTTACCATCTACATATAACCAAACCTCTAACATAGAACATATACTTGATTTTGGATCCAGTAATCAACAGAAAAATCTTGCAAGAGATGATGATATTAGGGGTTTGCTCAGAGATGCTTTTGAATATGGTGCTCAAAATCCTGGAGATTTCAGTGGAGGACAAGTAGCAGATGGGCTACCTGATGGTCCTATATTTACTGAATCTATACATAATGAGGAGCCAATACCCCCAACTAATGTTGAAACAAATCGTTATCAGAAGCTGATAAGAGATGCAAATCAAGACTTATATACCGGTTGCAAGAACTTTTCAAAAATTCCTTTTCTTATATATTTATTTCATATAAAATATTTGAATGGATGGTCTGGCAAGAATTTTACTATGTTACTAAAGTTATTAAAGGATACATTTCCTGAAGGTACTAGTTTACCAACATCTTGTTAGAAGCCAAAAAATTAGTAAAGGAATTGGATCTTGGATATGAAAAGATTCATAGCTGTCCAAATGATTGTATATTATATCGAGAAGAACATGCCAATCAAGAGTCGTGCCATGTGCATGGATGTTCACGATGGATGAAGCAAAAAGAAAATGAGAGTGAGGGATTAGATGAATTGGATGCAACACAAATTAAACAAAAGCTGGTGAAGGTATTACATTATTTTTCTTTTGTACCTAGATTAAAAAGGATCTATGCATCATTAAAGACAACTTCGTTAATAAGATGGCATGATGAAATACGTACAAAAGATGGAATGCTGAGACACCCAGCGGATAGTTTAGCTTGGAAAGCATTTGATGACAGACATCCTGATTTTGCATATGATGCTCGTAATGTCAGGCTGGGTTTAGCCAGTGATGGGTTCAATATATTTCGGACCTTAAGTTCTGTCTATAGCACCTGGCCAGTTGTTATGATTCTTTATAATTTGCCACCATGGATATGTATGAAACAGTCTTCACTTATTTTATCAATGGTCATTCTAGGTGATAAGGGTCCAGGTAATGATATTGATGTTTTCTTACAACCTTTAATAGATGAATTGAAACAACTATGGGAGGGTATCAGTGCAATTGATGCTTCGAATGGCCAAACATTCAATCTACGGGCAGCTCTATTATGCACTGTTAACGATTTACCTGCATATGCTAATTTATCTAGCTGGAGCACTAAGGGATGAGTTGCATGTCCTTCTTGTGATTAATCAATCCATTCAATTTGGTTAAAACATGGAGGAAAGTTTTGTTATATGGGACATCGTTGATGGTTGGAGGCAAATCATCCATTTTGATTTCAAAAGGATTTATTTGATGGTACTATAGAGTTAGGATCTGCTCCAATTCTACCTTTTGGTTCTGATATTCATAGACAAATACTTGGTATCATACACAATTATGGTAAGATGACAAAGTCCTTAAAAAACGAGGAAGAGATGATGTTGAGACTTCAGCATAAGAAGAAGTATCGGAGGAAGTCAATACTTGCACCATAGATACAGCAGTGTTTGAGGATCCGGATAATTTCTTTGAAGTTGAAAATGATGATGATATAATCACAGCATCTATCCATCAGCATACTAAATAATTATGGAAGAAAAGAAGCATATTCTTTGACTTACCTTATTGGGAGCATAATATACTCCGGCATAATCTTGATGTTATGCATATAGAAAAGAATGTTTGTGATAATTTGATTGGAACAATATTAAATCTTGATGGAAAGACTAAAGATAACATGAAGGCGCGTCTTGATTTAAAAGAAATGGGCATCCGACATGAACTTCATCCACAAGTGCTTGCAAATGATAGAACTTATATCCCTCATGCATGTTATACAATATCTAGTCGAGAAAAGGATATCTTCCTGACAGTTTTAAAGAATATCAAGGTTCCTTATGGATATACATCAAATATTTCACGATGTATGAATCAAAAGAGCGAAAAATTTTAAATCTTAAAAGTCATAATGGAACTAATGCAAGATATTCTTCCATTGGCTTTAAGGTCGTCAATGCCGAAACAAGTTATTACGATTGTTTTTCAGTTATCATCATTCTTCAAGGCATTATATTCTAAGGTTCTTGATCCTTAGGAGCTTGATCAGTTGTAGTCTCAAGTCATACTTACATTTTGTTAAATGGAAAAGATTTTTCCTCCTGGATTTTTTTATGATTATGGTTCATCTACTCTTTCACCTAGCTTCGAAAGCTAAACTTGGTGGACCAGTACAGTACAGATGGATGTACCCTATCATGAGGTAATGCTGTAAAACTAAAATTTTATAATTTAAATATATTTTTTGTTATTTAATGTGATATAAATATCATACTTTTTAAAGGTATCTTGTACGTTTGAAGGATTATGTACGAAACAAAGCCCATCCCGAGGGCTCAATAGTAGAGGGATATATTGCTGAAGAGTGTTTAACATTTTGTTCAAGATATCTTGAAGGTATAGAGACTGTATTCAATCGACCTCAATGTCATGGTGATACTATGGAGAATACGAATCTATACAAATTTGCATCATTCGGAAGATTTATAGAAAAATCTGAAAGTATTGTTCTTGACTATAAATCCTTGTCATAAGCACACCGTTATGTATTGTTACATAGTGACAAAATATCTATCGCTGATTAGTTTATCTACACATGGATAATACTAAATATTAGACATGTTGTGAAACTTATATTTGATTGTTATGCAGTGAATTTTTAGCTATACAACAACAAGCCAATCATTCCACTTGTCCTAATCCAATGATTGAACAAAGATGGTTGGTTGAGTTATTCCCTAATTGGCTTGCCAATCAGGTTAGTATATATAAGTTGTATAATAATTTTACATATATTTAACATCGAATAAGTGATCGATAATTGATATTATATTTTCTAGATACCGGCACTGATGGAGAAAAATTGTTCAGCAGAACTAATAGCACTTGCCAGAGGTCCAAATTATATTATGAACATATATAATGGTTTCATTATAAATGGTTTTAAATTTCATACCAAGGAGCGCGAGAAATTTAGAAAAACTCAGAACAGTGGTGTTATAGTAGAAGCAGATAAAAAATCTTATTATGATGTACTTACAGATATTTTTGAGTTAGATTATTATGGAGATTTTAAAGTTGTATTATTTCGATGCGATTGGGTGGATATAAATACACCAAGAGGTTTGAAAAAGGACTCAAACGGATTCATGCTTGTCAATTTTTCAAGATTGATACATACGGGTGTGTTATTAAAGGATGATCCATTTATCTTTTCATCTCAAGCTTGACAAGTTTTTTATGTACAAGACTCAAAAGATAAAGAATGGGCTACTATTATTAAGACAAAACCCAGAGACTTGTATGACATGGAAAAAAGGGTGGAAGAAGATGATGATGATACTTACACTCAATGTATGCCTTATAATATTATGCAGGATGACCATATAAATGATACAACTATTTTGGTTAGGTTGGATTCCGAAGAAGGTACAACTGGTTGATTATGACAAGTAAGTAGTTTATAAGATGGTTTACATTTTTGCATGAATGATTATGTTATCTTTTAAATTATAATTCATTTCTGATATAATTTGATTATAATGTTGACTGACTTGTTTTTAAATAATGCTTGTTAGGTACACCATGCCTAGAAGGAAGTGCCTATCGGATGTACAGTTTCAATTTTTTCAAATCGAGGCTGGTACTTCATCACAGTAGCCCGACGAGAGTCAATCAGTTTCATATCAGTCTGATGCCAGTCCATCCATTTCTGCACATCCAGCAGAGGCTAGTACCTCTCCATCTCAGGACGACGCCATTCCCTCCGAGTCAGCACATCACGATCCTCCTATGGATCATCTTGATGACAAGCCTATTGTCGATGATATACAGATACAGGATAATTTAATGATTTCATCACATTTCAATTCATACATATGCAATAGTTTTGATATATAATTTTCTGTATTTTTTTTATAGATGGATCTGGGAGACTTAGGCGGAGGCGAGGACCCACACTAGCCGTGATGTATGGCAGTTACCTGAGGGCGAGAGGATAGTCATAGAGTGCAACAAGCTAGGGCAGCCTATTAAGAAAGCTGCTAGCTTGTTGACTAGTTTTATGGGGACAGTAGCATGCCGGGGTCAGCTATGTTCCCTGAATTATTCGAAGTGGAACGACATACTTCCTGCATATAAAATAGAGATGCTACGAGTTGTACAGGTAAAAAAATTAATATATTATTTTATATCTTAGGTTTTTAATAATTGAATTACTTATTTTATTTAATACTTATTATATTATTTATTTAAATTGTAGAGCAAGTTCGTTCTCCCTCCAGATTCTTCTGATTTTGTACTTAAGTCTCTCAATCGCAAGTGGAAAGAATTAAGGACAACGTTAAAGGGAGACTACAAGCTAGAGGGTAGGACAGAGGAGCAGGTTGCAGCTACCTGTCCTCCTGATGTTCACTCTCATCAGTGGAGGGAGCTGGTATATTATTGGTTCTCCGAGAGGGCACAGGTTGTGTAGCATCATCAAATACTTCGAAATTTATTAATTTTCACTCGTCATAATTATATTTATACAATATGTAGCATAGTTTTAATTTTATTTTGTAGACATATTCTACTATTGGTAGAGCTGCACAAGCAGCTCAGTCTGTTCCTCACACAACGGGGTCCAAGAGTTATGCACAGCTCAAGTATGAGTTTGTATAGTTCTTATCCTATAATACTTTTAGTATACTTTTAGTTTTAACATCATGTATCATCATGTATTATGCATGTGCCATGTATCATGGTACGGGGGTATAAGATGTGTTATGTTAGATTTCTTTGTAACATTTATTCTTTATATAGGCTGATCAGCAGGGTAGGGAGCCTGGTGAGGTGGAGTTCTATCGGATGACTCACGTTCACCAGGATGGCAGTTTTGTTCGGGAGGAGTCCAGAGATATATATGTATTTTTTTATTTATATTATATCATGATTTATAATTTTATTTTTATTAAGTATTGATATATGAGTTTTTTATAAAACATAAGATAGCACTACCTCTATGATTTCCAAGCGTGCTGGCGAGACTACATCATCTACTCAGAGCAGTCGCATCGAGGCCAAGGTATTCTCAGAGTTGATGGGACCAGAGCGTCTTGGATGAGTGAGGGGTTATGGGATTGGAGTTACCCCTACTCAGTTATCTGAGATGAGTAGATTTACTCGGGATGCTAAAGAGAGTCATGATCAGTCTAATATTCGTCGACTCCAGGATGAGATAGCAGAGCTTAGACAGACATGTGATGTAGATAGAGCAGAAATGCAGACTATTAGGGCTCAGCTTGAGCATGTTACATCTGTTCTGCATATGTTCATGTCATCGCAGGTAAGTAATTATTTATGACTACATACATATCTATATATATTTTGTATGTTTCTAATAATTTAGAATATATATAATGCATGTATCGTAACTATATATATGTATATCTCTTGTAGGTTCCTGATGCATCTGCCCATCATAGACAGGACGACGACCAGCCTTCAATGGATCAGTGATGTCAGTTGATTATTTTTTATTATTATTTTTGTATGTCTTTTTATGTATTTGAACTTGGATCGATGTTGAGTATCTTTTGATGCTTATATATATATATATATATATATATATATATAATTTTATATTTGTATTTGTGTTTGTGTATATCTTTGGATGTGATACAGGTTTGAATGTTTAGTATTTAATGTATACAGGTTGATGTATGTATTTGATGTATACAAGTATAGCTATATATTTTTTTTAAAAAAAATTATCTAAATTTATCGATGCTTTAAAGCGTCGCTAGGTTTGGACCTGGCGACGCTTTAAAGCGTCGCTAAAATTGGACCTGGAGGCGCTTTAAAGCATCGCTAAATGCTGACGCTTTTAAAAAGCGTTGAAAAATTCAAATGTAGCGATGCTTTAAAGTGTCGGCAAATGCCAATGCTTTTCAAAAGTATCGACAGATTTGAAAAGCGTCGTCAGATGGCATCTCCACGCTTATATAGGCGATGCTTTTGTGATGCTTTAAGAAGCGTCGGGAGGTTTCTTGGCGACACTTAAAAGCATCGGAAAAGGTCATAAAAAGCATCGCTAAAGACCTGTTTCACTGTAGTGGATGTATAGTTTTTCTCTCTTTTTTTCAATTATTTTTGAAATTGTTTATAACAATACAATAAATTATAATAGAATGCTTCAATAACTAAATTTTTATTGCACATTAAATAATAAATTTTAATAATAGCCAAGAAAAAACTCACATCGAATATTTAAACCAATATAGTAATATAAATTAACCGAAGTACTATAATACATATCTATTTTAGCGGGATAATATTCTCTAGTATAAATATATCAATTCTAAAATTATCATTGATACTTAATAATAAAAATAGTAAGATACTCCATTATCTAGTCACTAAAATAAAAAAAGCCTATTTTCAATTTGTATTAATTATAAAAGCCTGCTTATTAACCAAAATAAACAATCATAATAACGACAATATTAATATGATATCCACATGCAATCCTAGACGAGTCTTCATTTTATTTATATATAATAGATATTTTGCAATGTATAGTTGATTTTGAAGCTCTGAATATTGTGAAACAAATATCATGAGTAATTTATGTCAACATTTAATACCTCTAATCAGATATTTAGCCATCATTTAAACTAAAAAAGAACATTTATCCTGGATGCACTTTTTTTTTTTTGATCAAATAGAAGAATCATATCTACCATGTATGAATATAATAAAAAAAATCAAAAAGTAAAATATTACAAAAATCAATAAAAATTTGAGCGACTCTTTCCCTGTTCATAAAACCTCCTCTAATTTATCCATTATGTAGGAAGCTACTCAATCCATGGCCTTGTTGGTCTCACGACAAATATACTTGACCTCCAATGAAGTGCAAGCACCAGTAACCCGCCGATCGTCACGTAAGAGGGGGTGGGCAAACAATGACTTGGCCCTACTTTAAATCCGCTGGATAACTATAATAGAGTCTCTCTAAAATTAGATGATCCGCTCTAAGAACTTGTCTTGCATATGTGAGACCATTCTAAACTGCTCTCAGAAATCAAAGAGTCCCCGATCTGCCATCCCCATGACGATGAAAGTAGAATCAAGCCTTGGATATGCTTTCTTTAGATGTCACATTGTATTCTGTTGGTTTGACTTCTACCGCATTTGGTGGTTTATTTTAAAAAGGCAAGGTATTACCTCTAAGACGATAGCCCGGTTGGTAGATGCTTAAACTCGCCTCCTATCGATCACAGTTCCAGGCATGATCCCGCGGGTGAATCGATTAAATTCAGATATTTTCTGGAGCACGTGATCGAGATGGTGAGAGAGCGCATGACTCCGACGTCTTAATGGTGTCAGGCTGACGTATTCACCGATAGTGACGGGAACCGTACACGAAAGAATTACGGCTCGAATCGAATATAACTTGACGAGGTTGGAGCTTAAAAGAGGATAGCTATACCGAGATTTATCTCCTACTCTTTTTTTTATAAAAAAAAGGCAAGGTATTATCAAAAAAAAAGATAAGGCATTACCTGAAAACATGATATCATTGAATCTATAATTTTATACATTTTCTTTTTGAGGTAAGTGGTATGCATTTCATTGAAGGAAAGTAAAATGTATGGTTACATGAAGCAGCCAGGGGGCCGATTAGGGGGAAAAAAAAGGAACTCAAAGAGCAAAATGGCAGAATCATCCTCATTCGCTCGGTTCTCACTTTCCTTCCGATCTATCTGCTCTCGAATGTCATTATTCCTAGGACTATTACTCTCAAGTTGGAGCAGATGATTAGGACTTTCTTGTGGGACTCCTCTCCTTCCAGGCGGAGGATACATCTGATCGGTTGGCAAGCTATTTGTCAATCGATCCAGCAGGGCAGATTGGGGATTCATTCTCTCAATACCTGGAGAGGGCGCTTCTTAGGAGGCTGGTTACCAGATTCTTTCTCTGCCCAGATAGTATTTGGTCTACTATGATGCGTGCCCGGTATGCTGACTATCAAGCCATTATTGATGGTACTATCCGACCTACCAGATCTTCCTCTGTGATTTGGAGGGACATGCTGATTAGAGCTCCTCTTATCTCTCCTCATCTATCCTGGATCATTGGGGATGGTCGGTCCATTCGATTCTTCCAGGATCCTTGGATTTCTGAGATACCTCTCTGTAGATGGCCTACATTCATATCTGTTAATATTCCTGACTCCATTTCCATTATGGACCTCTACCAGCCTGGCCAGCATCTGTAGGACTAGGATATCGTCAGGTCTATGTTTGGGGATATTCTCGGCCTTCGGGTTTGCTCCATTTTCCTGCCTACCACCCCGGGCCCGGATATCAGAGTTTGGAGGTGCTCAGCTGCCCCCAGGGTGCCCATGTCTGATCTTCTGGCCATCTTCTCTCCTGAGGCGGTCTCCCCTATCATGTTGGGCTGGATCTGGTCTATATCGGTGCACCCGAGGATCTCTCTCTTCTTATGGAAGGTGTTCCGTCACTACCTTCCTACTAGAGCCCTCCTGGCTTCTAGGGGCATGCACATTTTTCCTTACTGCCACTTCTGTCAGACTGCTACAGAGACCCAAGATAATACTCTATTTTTCTGCCCCCGGGCTAGGCGTGTGTGGCACTTAGCTGGCTTGGTCCACTTCTTTCCCCAGGGTGCTGATCCCCATGACTTATTCTTCGAGATCCTGCGTTCGGCTTCTGCCACTCTGTCTGTGACCCTCCTGGCCTATACTGCTTATCATATCTGGATAGCCAGGAACGAGTCTGTCTTTACCTCAGTGAGATGGTCTCCGTCGCTTACGGTCCACCGTGCCATGGCATCCGCTATTGAGTTCCATAGATCGACTGGGAGTATGATGGATCCCTGGGACTCCCACCTCACTCATCGAGCGTCCCACCAAGTTTTTATCTCTTGGGAACCCCCTCCTCTGTCCTTCTCCATAGTCAATTTTGATGGTAGTCTTCGTCACAGATCCGGAGGTGCTACCTTCGTCATCAGGGACTCTGCTCTGGGTTTTCGTGTTGCTGGTGGAGTTCCCCTTGTTGACCCTTTCGTCCCCGCGATGGAACTGCATGCTGCATGGGCTGGCATCACTTATGCTCGTCAGGTTCTCCACCTGGATCATCTTATCATTGAGGGAGATTCTCTGACGGTTATTTTGTGGATCCGACAATCCTTATTGTTTCCTTCGGCTGACCCTGTTATTCGAGACATTGGGCCCTCTTACAGGGATGTGCCTCAATCATTATCCGCCACATCTTTAAGGAGGCCAACTCAGCTGCTAACTGGGTTGCCTCGTATGTTGCCAGTCATTCTGTTTCTGTGTTATGGTCTGACTGGCTGTCTTCCCCTGTACAGCTCCGGGATATTGTACTGTCTGACTTTTTGGATTGTATTCACCTTTGCCTTGTTCAATGAATACACCGTTCTATTAAAAAAAAATAAAAATAAAATGGTAATAGAAAAAAATTAAGAAAAAGTAATATATATATATATATATATATATATATATATATATATATATATATATATATATATATATATATATATATAAAGCATAGAAAGATGGAGATATTTGGCATGGAATGATCAAGTCAAGATTAAGAATAATATGGATCAAATGATGAAATTACCACTTTTGGTTGCACCAGGATGATTCAACCAATGACTCCAAATTATCCCTACTCTTCAAATCATCATTCAACACAGTGATAAGATACCTGTGTTGAATGATCAGGAATCCAAGATCATCTCTAGACAGTGATTTTGGATTAAAATTTAAGGACAAATATACTTTTTAGACTAGCAAAAATATTGGTATATCAATATACCATTAATATATCACATCAATATTATATATTTGATATTTTATTATATTAATATTATATATTATATTATAATATCTTATTAATCATATTATAATTTAATGATAATTTTAGATTAGACTTTAGAGTAGAAATATTTTATTATACTTTATTTTTGTATATTAAAAGTATTTAATATATTACTTCTGTTTGCCTTATTTTTCTAATCAAAATAAATAATTATATTAATAAATAATATATTATAAGTATAAATAAAATATTAATTATATAAAAAAAGTAATATACTTTTATAGGATTAATAATTTATAAGACTGATAAATATATTTTTAAAGAATATATTAATAAATATATTAATATTATATCATAATATATTTTACATTATTAATAAATAATTTTTATGAATATATCAGGGATTAGGTTTGGAATTATATGATCAATGATTTGGGATTTCCAAGAAAGACCAAATAGATTATTTATGGATATCTAGAAATCATTAATCAATGAACCGTGTTCTACTAAATATAGCAATCTTAGATCACTAGGAATTATATCACTACATGACTCGGACATGATGATCTAAGATCATGGTGATTATTCCATTTAGAATACCAAATGTCACCAAAGAGAGTCCCATGGCAATTTATAGTGGTTGTATGGTGCAAGATTTTGAGTTACCAAAGAAAAGCAGCAAGGACATTTTGAAGATGAAATTATGAGCATAGTGAAACATTGAAGTATTTCACGAAAATAGAATCTATATTTCTATCTGCAAAACCAAGGAAGCCTCATACACAATAAACAAGTCATGGTAGAAATGGTTACATCCAGTTGCACTACATGGTAACCAACCAACCATGCAGCTCGTCGACCAAATTCCTAGTTCAAACAAATAATTCGTGGACCCATTTCAACTCGTCCGATTCTCTGTTCGATTCAACTCGGTTCTGGAATATTTTTTATTAGGGATGGCAATGGATCGGGTTCAGACTAGATTTTTAACTATCTAAACTCAAACTCAAATATCTAATAAATTATCCAAATCCAGTCCAAATACTATTGGAACTAGATTTTTTTATTCAAATCCATCTCAATCAGATATCGAATAATTCAGATTTACTTGGCCCAAGTCTAATTAAGTCACGTTAAATACTTTTTTTTATTTTTATCAATTTTAAAATCATCTACCATTCTATAATTTATATATACATGAAATAAATAAAATTCAACTATTTTTTTAGTTTAACAACATTTAATTTTATATTCAATTAAAATAAAATATATTTAATATAATATATATTAATTATATATATTAAAATATTAAAATAATTTAGATTGAATTTAAATCGAATACATATCTATCCGGTTCTTGTTCAAATTTAAATTAAATATTTAATTATTTTTAAATCCAATCTAAATTCAATCAAAATGTTAATTATCCGGTTCAAATTTATTTTTATTTTTACTTGATATCCGAATTCAATTGAGTCATATTAAATATTTTTTTATTTTTATCAACTTTAAAACCATCTATCATTCTATAAATCATATATATATATATATAATAAATAAAATTCAACTACTTTTTAATTCAACAATACTTAGTTTCATATTCAACCAAAATAAAATATATTTAATATAATATATATTAAATATATATATTAAAATAATTTGAATTGAATGCATACCTATCTCGTGTTGGAAATTCCAGGTACTATTCCGGACCAGCGCTTATATGCAGTGGTAGCAATTTGGAAGAAAACATGCCAACAATATGTTCTTTAGATTCAATATCATGCAACAATGAAGTTATAGAGAAAAGATATAGGAGAAAAAGAGGACCAACGCTTATATGCAGCGGTAGTAATTTGGAAGAAAACAAGCCAACAACCTGTTCTTTAGATTCAATATCATGCAATAATGAGAAAAACAGAGATTACTTTATTAATCCTTTGGAGAAGAATTCTTGATACAATCAAGACAACCCCGGCACCCCTTCTAAAAATCCAAAAGCTTCTCACCGTCCCGCACGTCTTCTAAAAATCCAAAAGCTTCTCGCCGTCCCGCACGCCGCACACGTCTTCTCTTTTGCAGGCCTCATGCCTCAAGAACCCATGTGTCTCTCTTGAAGGCCTCACGCTCCAAGAACCTATGTACGGCCATGCACGGACAATACCTCAACGTGCGTCTGTCTCCCACATGCGGAGAATACCTCAACGTAGATGTCCCCTTTTCCAAAACCTAGTGGAATGTCCTATGGTCCAAGCCCTCCACGTGATGTCTCCCTTACGTGCGCTTCTCTGTAAACCCAAGCCATGACCGTGCCTCCTCTCACCGGAAAGAGCTCCACTTGCACTCCCTCATGCAGGATCTCCCACGGCCATGTCCCCACATGATATCTTTCTCACATGGTCTTCTCAGAAGTCCTCCATCGTGGCCTCCTTGTACCCAGGAGGTCTCCCACGATCCACGCCCCCAAGGGGGATTCTAAGATCAGCCTCTCACGATCACTCCATGACCGTAAAAAAGTCTTCACGTAGATTCCTCTTTGATTAGCCTCTTTCCAAACCGAGAGATCCCAAAAGGATCGACCCATTTTCTTCCACCTTCAAACCAGCAGCTCTGAAACCGCTCCGCTTCCGCTCGAACAATAGTTCAAATCTGGCTCTGATATCAATTATTAAGATTTCTAGACTCTGATATCAATTATTGAAAATTTTAGGTACTGTTCCGGACCAGCACCTATATGCAACGATAGCAATCCGAAAAAAAATAATCTAACAACCTATTCTTTGAATTCAATATCATATAATAATAAAATTATAAAAATATATATAAAAAAATATATTTTATTAATTTTTTAAAAAATAATTTTTCATACAATCAAGACATAACCCCAATATCCCTTTTAAAAAATAAAGCCTCGTCGCCGTCCCGCACCGCATCTTCTCTTTTTCTAACTTATCGTCGTCCCGTACGTCGTCTTCGGATCTTTCACCAAGTTCATATTGAAATCTCAATATCCGGTTGCTGTCCAAATTTAAAAGTTAAATATTTAAATTTTATTCAACCTAAATACAATCAAAACGTTAATCATCCCAGTTTATTTATCGTATATCTGAATTTGAATTTTGTAGCCATCGCCGTTCTCCGTCTCACCTCCAATCTCGCTCGCTCCGCGTTCGCCGCCGGTAAAAGCGAAAGCCGCGTGCAGCGGTAATCATACCTTCCTTCTCTGTCCCTCACCTCCGCTCGCGGAATCCCCATCGACGACAGCTATCATCACGCCCCGCGTCATGGTCCCCTCACCTACTCCACCGCTTACCCGCATTCCAATTCGATGATTTATCCCAATTCAATTCACCAAATGATCTTCCTCGGACTTAATCTTGACGATTAGTCTCACCATCGGTAACCGTAACTAAAGCATATTTATATGATGGCACCACCCGTGACTTGCTCTGCCACTCGTCACTCTTTTCCCTGTCTCGAGCGTCCCCGTTTCCTTTCCCGATATAGATTGCCGGCGATGGTGAAGGCGATGAACCAGATCCCGACGTTTGCCGCGTGGGTCGTCGCGGCTGTTGGAGTGGCATTCTTCCTCCCGGCGGCGGTGAGCGGCGCGCGCGACGTGAAGGCGGCGACCAACAATGGGTTCGTCGTCCAGGGCCGCGTCTTCTGCGACACCTGCCGCGCCGGCTTCGAGACACCCAAGACCACCTACATCTCCGGTAAGCTCGCCCCGACGCACCATCTCGCTACTGCTTCGGTTTGGTTTTGGGCTTTGGCCGTCCGATCTCTGCGGTCTTCCGGCCGGATCCGGTGAGAAACGCCTTCCGATCTTGGGGTGGGAAGTGCTTTCTTAGGAAATAGGTGGGCAACGTGTTCGGATCCGTATTTTTCCGGGTGGGTTCCGTGTCGTTTCCCTCAAGTTTCCGTATCTGAGTCGCCAAAATGAAAAAAAAAAAAAAAAAAATCCGGCACAATGGATGCATAATTATATTCTAGCATTTTCCTGGCCATCTTCCTCCGTTGAGGTCTAAAGTTTTGGTGTTTACCGAAAAATAAAGCCCACACCAAAGGGAAAAATAAATGGTTCTCTTCAGCATAAGAGTAATGGAGCACGACGTCTGCGGGGATTTAGTTTAGGTTAAAATTAGATCTCTTATAAGTCAGAATCGCTCATGTTCTGAAGTCGTAAGATAAAATCCTACATTGTTTTTATGTTCATTATTTTTATTTATTTATTTATTTTTTTTTTGTTGGGTTGGGGGGTGCTTTGCAGGTGCGAAGGTGAGAGTAGAATGCCGATCGAGAACGACCGGTGCAAAGACATGCAGCTTCGACGGCGTGACAGACCGCAGTGGCACCTACAACATCCTTGTCGCGGATGAGCACGAGCATGAGACCTGCGATGCCGTTCTCGTTAGCAGCCCTGTGAAGGGTTGTGATAAGATGTTGGGGGGCCGGGAGAGGGCTCGAGTGTCCCTCACCAGCAACAACGGCATTGCATCAAACAAGAGGTTTGCAAACTCCCTGGGCTTCCAGAAGGACATCCCCTTGGCAGGCTGTGCTCAGCTGCTCAGGATGTATCGGCAATATGAGAATGAAGTCTAAGATCTAAAAGAATATGATCCGGTTCCGTTATACCTAGGCTAATAGCTAAAGGTTCCTTTCTTTGTTGTTACCAGGATCGATCCGGTACCTTGTCTGGTTTTTTTATTTGATATTTGTTAAAATCTATCTAGCCCGGCCTTGGTGCATAATATTTGTTGTGGTTATGAAATTTGTTGCTTGACTGCTCGGTTGCCTTTATCAATGGTTTATAGTTTTATATTCCAGGTGCAATTTTGGGTTCTTTTCATTTTTTTTGTTTGTTTAAGTTTCAGCTTTGGATTGGATCTAATCCGTTCCTTTTGGTTTGTGGGAGGAAGGGGTAATGTTTCATCTTAATGCAGATCTGCAGCATTGCTTTATAATATTTCAGCTTGAGATTGGATCCGACTTGCTCGTTTTGGTTGTGGGGAGGAAGATAATATCTGAGCGCGAATCTGTGGGCTCAATCATTCATTCTTTTCCCCGGTCACATTGGAAATTTTTTAAATAATATCTTTTAAAAATAATTTGAAAGAATTTTATCAAATTACGGTACTTTTGGCTAGATTTCGATTTTTTGCTTTTTTGTTTCCACGTGTAGGCTGTGCCTGTGTCTTTAGACCAGGAAAAAAAAAAAAAAATCTGGAAGATGCAGATCTTTTAAACCAATACAATAATAATAATAATAATAATAATAATAATAATAATAATAATAATAATAAAATAATATCTTTGAAGGCGTAGATCGGACTTGTATTTTTTAAAAAAAAATCTGATTCTGTATCTTCTAAATCAATAAAAAAATAAAAAATAATTTAAATCTCGGATCTAAAAAAATATATATATATAAATTTTTTTAAATAATAATTTTTTAAAAAGTATTTAAAGATGGGATGGGTATTTTTCAATAATATTTTTTTAAAAGGATTATTATAGTTTGGGTCAAAATAAATTTATATGACATGTATCTTTAAATTTTAACATGATAAAATAGTTCCATAAAAAAAAAACATAATAAAATAAAAAATATAATAATATTTTAAATAATATAATAAAATATTAAAAAAATGTATAATAAAATTTAAAATATTTAAAATAATATAATAAAATTATAATTTTTAAAATATTTAAAATAATATAATAAAATTAAAAATTTTAAAAATTAAAATTTTTAAAAATTAAAAGAAGCCGTAAGTCGAGTGAAGTTGCAGTTTGTCTATGATTTCATCTGCACTTTAATTTTTAAAATAAAAAAATAAAATATTAAAATATTTCGATAATTGGATCGGTGATCGAATCGGAGCCCGGATCGGTAATCGGATTGGTGGCTGGACTGGCGACTGGATTGGATCGGTAATCGGGTCCGATCATCATTTCGGCCATCGATCCGGTCACCCGTTCGACCATCGGTCCGATGATAGGTTCTGCCATCGATCTTGCCACCAGTTCAATCGTCGGTGCTGCCATCGATCTAGCGATCTTGCCATTAGTCTGGGTGCCAATCCTGTCACTGGTCTAGGTGTCGGTCCAACCACCGGTCCAGTCACTGGTCCGACTAGGGGTCCGATCGTTGATCCGACCAGGAGATCGACCATCGGTCCGATAGTCGGTCTGACTACTGATCCAGTCACCAGTCCGGCCACTAATCTGATCATCGGTCCTGCTAGCAGTCCGATCGTCGATTCTGCCACCAGTCTGATGCCGATCCTACCACCAGTCCGGCCAGATTGGTGGCCGGACATGTGGCAGGACCGATGATTGGACCGGCGATCGGATTCTTGGTCGAACTGGCGGCCAAACCGATGGTAGGATTGGTGACCGGATTGGCTACCAAACAAATAACCGGATCAGTGGCCCGAATGGCTATCGGAGCAGTGGCTGGACCTCTAGTTGGACAGGTGACCAGACCAGTGGCATGACAAGCGACCGGACTGGTGGCCGGACTGGTGGAAAGACCGGTGGCAGGATCGATGGCAGGACGGCATCCGGACCAGTGGCTGGATCGACGACCGAACATGCTGCCGAACCCCTGGTCAGACCGGTGGCAAGACCAGCGACCAGACCGGTGGCAAGTCTGACCACTGGACAGGACCGGTGTCCGGATCGATGGTAGATCGATGTCCGGACCGGTGGCCTGACCGACTACCGGACCCCTAGCCAGACCGATGATTGGACCCCTAGTAAGATCGATGGCAGGACTGGTGCCCGGACTGGTGGTAGGACCCGCGGTCCACCAGATCGATGGTAGCACTGGTGGCCAGATTGGTGGCAGGACCGATGGCATGACCTGTCACTCGATCGATGGCCGGACTGGCAACTGGAATGGCGACCGGATTCGATTGTCGATCCAATCCAGTCGCCGGTCCAGCTACCGATCTGATTGCCGGTCCGGACTCCGATCCGACAACTGGTCCGATCATCGATCCGATTATCGAAATATTTCAATTTTTCAATTTTTATATTTTTTTTAAAAAATTGAGGTGCAGAAATAAGATGATGTCACAAGTACAGCCTGCGGCTTCACTTTACCTGCAACTTCTTTTAATTTTTTTTTTAATTTTAAATTTTATTATATTATTTTAAATATTTTATATTTTATAATTTTATTATATTATTTTAAATATTTTAAATTTCATTATATTATTTTAAATATTTCATTATATTATTTTATATTTTATTACATTATTTAATTTTATTATGTTAAAATTTAAAGATACGAGTGTGGCTGCCATGTTTACCATACTACTGTAGGACAGTAAATTTATTTTGACCTGTACTACTTTGGTATTTTTTTTAAAAAAAATATTATTAAAAAAATATCCAGATAAAAGATCTACCCATCTTTAAATATTTTTTTTAAAAAATATTATTTTAAAAAATCTTATATTTTATTTTTTTATCCTGTCCTTTTAGAACATTCGAATCATTTTTTTAATTATTATTTTGGTTGGTTTAGCATCTTTAAATTATTTTTTTTATTTTATTTTGAAAATATAGATATACCCTGCATCTCCAAAAATATTATTTTTTTTGATTGATTTAGAAGGTACAAGATGTTTTTTTTTTTTTTTTTTTTTTGATGGTTCTTAAATATATATATATTTTTTTCGGTCCGAAGACACGGGCACCCGCATCTTCTTCGCGTGGAAACAAAAATATAAAAAATTGATACACCTGGTCAAAATACCGTAATTTTTGATATATATATTTTTTTTGCTAAAAAAAACTCTTTCAAAACTACGGTGCTTTGGTAATTTTATTTTTTAACAAAATTATTTTTAAAAAAATCCGGTCACATTTTGGTCAATAATGATAGAATTGCACTGTATCTAGCCTGCATAGGCCATATGCCCTTGATGGCGTGCGCCTTACGGCGCTTGATTCACACCTATATGACGCAGCAATCGAGGTCGATGCGGTTTATGCTGCGTGCGAGTAATTTTTTTTTAAAAAAAAATATGTGCGAATATTGTCTACATTTGGCAACATGGCATGGGCGTTTAGCACCGGAATGTCTAATTTAAATTGGATATCCTTGGTAAGCAGTGAAAGATAAATGAGAAGAATGAAGGAAATCAGGGACAAAATTCTGATAAAAATCATTCATGCCAGAGGAGCATATTCCTTCTAATTTTATTTATTGAGTACTTTCTAGTTTTTGTTAAATATGTCACTCAAAATATGAATATCCTTCCATGATCCCAAGTAAATGTTATTTGGTGGTTACCTAAATGCTAAAATCGAGTTTAGAGTTAAACTCTATGTTTTTAAGATAATTTCATCCCATAAAAGTGTTTACAGTTTGTATGACGATTGTCTTTCAGGATACAACGGTCTTCTTTTTTATGAAAGTAGCACTACTATTCACCAGAACAGCGAACCAAGAATGCTTTTATCGCTCTTTATGACTAGAGTATACAAAATATACTATAGCTATACTCTCTTTCTTCAGAGTATGCAAATGCCTAAGGAAAGAATTCTTTTCTGATGAATTTTGGATGAAGAAAGGAATCCTATTTATAGCATTAAGCACCTTATCGGAAGCATCCCTCAAGGATTAATCTGGTCCATCTGATTGCTATTAGATTGATCGGATGGGTTACCGGATGGGTTACCAGGTGGTTAAGATAAGTCATTTCGTACTGGGATATGCCATTTTCCTTTCCGTGATCTGAAGATCACACAATCAATGCACTTATGAAACATCGATCCAACTACTATCGTGATCTGATAATCACGTTATCAACTGTTCTGGATACGTTGATCCATGAACAGACGCTTGATCCATTGATCTGCCGATCGCAACCGACTGATAACCATTGGCCAGTCCGCTTTGATCATCGTGATCAATCTATGATCGATACGATCTTAGCCCATCATCAGATGGTCTTGATTCAATAAATCCTGACCGTCTGATCCTTCTGATCAAGAAAAATTTTAAAACTCCTCATGCTCCTCGCAACGATGCACACATGCGAAGTATAAAGTACGCCTACAAAGCGCCCTTATCGCTCGTCGCGGCGCGCGCGCACGTGCACGGGTGATGCTACGCATCACCTCTAGCTTTCCACCTATGATGAGCCCAAATTTAAGAGCATGGGATAGAGTTATCATATAAAGTGAATCAAGTTTTCTTACACTTTCAATGTGGGACTGAATTTTTCATATTCAAATAGTAGTTTAGGAATAAAATTTCTATTCACTTTTTCCAACAATCTCCCACATGAATGAAATTTTGGACTAAGATCAAAGATCAGCAAAGACGATCCCCCACAAAAAGGATTAAATGCAAATGAATATGCAGACACTATAAGAGAGTATAATGGAATGAAGTTATATCAGGATGGGTAGTTTGTGGCTTTGAACCTTTCTTAGTGAGTTGAGATCGGCTTACTTGCTAAAAGTGAACATGATGTCTTGAACTTTTCAGCGTTTAATGTAAACTAAAACAATAATAATTACACAACTTCATTCCAAGCATTCTTTTTGGTTCTCATGGTTGTGTTCATTTTGGCCCCAAACAACTCCTGGTTTCATGAGTGCTTTAGAGAATCAAAGCCTTTTAAATTCTCATAGAATTGGCCCAGTTCATACTCACATAGGTGATTCTTATTAAGAGTATCCTACTATACCTCACATGATATTCATGTCATAAGAATCATTAAAAGCTATGTTTATTCTAGTACCTTTAGTAGGTAGCACGGATTATTATAAGAATGAGTAGGATTTAACTTCCTTCGTGCTATGTTAATCTCTTCATAATTTAGTTGTCCCTTTTGAACCTAGATCTTGGGATCTCCTATCAACTAGGTTGGATAACCACTATGAATATTAATTTGTTATAGGCTTTAAACCCATTTTCCTCGATAAACAATTTACTTGATCTCTTGGTAAACCTTTTGTTAGAGGATCTGCAAGATTTTTTTTGACTGAATGTAGTCAATAGAGATTATTCCATTTTCAAGTAATTGCTTAATGGTATTATGTCTACGACGTATATGTCTAGACTTACCATTATACATCTTATTTTGTGCTCTACAAATAGTCGATTGATTATCACAATGGATACAAATTGTAGACACAAGTTTAGACCAACATGAAATATCTTCTAAAAAATTTTAAAGCCATTCTGCTTCTCCAGCTTTATCTAAAGCTATAAACTCTGATTCCATAGTGGACCGTGCTATACAAGTTTGTTTTGAAGATTTCCATGACATTGCACCTCTTTCTAAGGTGAACACGTATCCACTAATAGATTTAGTGTCTTCTATTAATGATATCCAGTTAGCATCACTATACCCTTCTAGTACAGCTGGATATTTCATATAATGTAATCCATAACTTAGGATATATCGTAAATATCTTAATATCCTTACTAGTGCTATCCAATGATTTGGACCTGGATTACTAGTAAATCTGCTTAACTTATTGACAGCATATGTTATGTCAGGACGGGTACAATTCATACATATATTAAACTATCAATTATACGTGAATATTCTAGTTGTGATATTGGTTGCCCAGTATGCTTGGTAAGATGTAGTTAACATCTACAGGTATTTTAAGCGGGCTGGTATCATACTTATTGAACTTATTTAATATTTTCTCAATATAGTGAGATTGAGATAATATTATTCCATCAGACGTTCTAGTGATTTTAATCCTTAGTATAATGTCTGCGATATCCATATCTTTCATATCAAAATATTTGATCAATATTTTCTTTGTATTGTTAATTATACCGGTATCACTATCTATGATTAACAAATCATCCACGTATAAGCAGACTAACACATACCCTATAGGCATGGTTTTGGCATACACACATTTGTTACATTCATTTATTTTGAATCCATTAGATAATATGACATTGTCAAATTTTATATGCCATTACTTAGGTGCTTGTTTTAATGCATATAAGGATTTTACAAGTCGCACACCTTCTTTTCTTTACCTGGAACAACAAACCTTTCAGGTTGTTCCATATATATTTCTTCCTCTAATTTACCATTTAGCAAAGCTGTTTTAACATCCATTTGATGTATTTCAAGATTATTAATATCTGCAATATCAATTAACATTCTTATGGATGTTATTCTTGTTACTGGTGAATAAGTATTAAAGAAGTCTAGACCTTCTTTTTGTTTAAAACCTTTAGTTACAATCTGGCTTTATACTTGTCAATTGATCCATCAGCCTTTAATTTTTTTTAAAGATCCATTTACACCCCAAAGGCTTTATACCTAATGATAAATCTACCAATTCCCAGGTATGATTATGCATGATGGACTCAATTTCGTAATTAATAGCTTCTTTCTAAAAGGGTGCTTCTGGTGTAGACATTACCTCTTTGAATATTTCTGGTACATTTTCTATCATGTACGTTACATAATCCAGACCAAAAGATTTTGTAACTTTCGGTCTTTTACTGCATCTAGGTTCATCTTCCAGATGGTTTTCATGATGCCTACTACTTGCAATATTCTCATAAGTTTGTTTATTTGAATTTATTACAGATGTTCCTTTATTTGAAAATATGTTTTCAACAAATGATGTATTTCTTGATTCCATGATTGTATTTTTTTGTATATTAGGTATATCTGATTTATATACAAGAAAGTGATATGCACAATTATTTTGTGCATAACTGATGAAAATACAATCAATAGTTTTAGATCCTATTTTGATAATTTTGGGATTTGGAATAGCTACTTTAGCTAGACACCCTTACACTCTTAAGTAATTATAAGAAGACTTTTATCTTTTCCATAATTCATATGAAGTTATGTCCTTCTTTTTAAGAGATATTTTATTAAGAATATGATTAGCCGAGAGAATTGCTTCTCTCCATAAATTCTGTGGTGATCCAGAATTTATCAATATGGCATTCATCATTTCTTTCAATGTTCGATTTTTTGCATTCAGCAATTTCATTAAATTGAGATGAATAAGGAGCTATAGTTTGATGAATAATGCCATGTTCTTGACAAAATTTATTAAACAGTGCATCGTATTCACCACCTCTATCATTCCTTATAACCTTGATCTTTTTACCAAGTTAATTTTCAACCTCATTTTTATAATATTTAAACATATCTAAAGCCTCATCTTTAGACTTTAGTAGATACAGATAACAGTATCTAGTTGAATCATCAATAAATGTTATAAAATACTTTTTACCTCCTCTAGTTTGTATAGACTTTAAGTCACATAGATCACTGTAAATCAAATCTAGAGGTTCAGTATTTTTTTATACTGAATGAAATGGTATTTTGGCTAGCTTAGCTTCAACACATATTTCACACTTGTAGTGTGGATCAATTTCATGATTAGGCAATAATTCTAAATTCATTAATTTTTGTAATGAATTAAAATTAACATGTCTTATTCTATCATGCCATAAACAAAAAGAGTCAACCATATAAGCAGAAGAACAATCTTTATTCTTGTCAAGATTGCGATGTACAGTCATTACATTCATATTGAATAAACCATTATTCAAGTAATCTCTTCCTAGAAAGAACCCCTCTTTAGTTAATACAAATTTATCAGACTCAAAGACCATCCTAAACCCATGTTTGCTTAGAAGGGAGCCTGAAACCAGATTCTTCCGGATGTCAGGAACATGCAGTACATCGTTTAGTAGAAGCTCTTTGCTAGATGTCAACTTCATAACTATGCAGCCAAGTCCTTCTATCTTGGATGTAGCGGAGTTATCTATGACCAGGTTTCTACCTCTGATAGAAGTATACGATGAGAACATACTCTTATCAAAGCAGATAGTTGAGTAGCTCTAGTGTCAACATACTACTCATTTGATTTATCAATCATATTGATTTCGAACATAACTGCTGACAGCATCATCTCTGACACTCCATGGGATAGGATATCTTTAGTAACATTGACTTCCTGTTTCTCTTTTTCCTTGAAGTGACAATCCTTATATTTATGGCCTAGTTTTCCATTAATAAAATATTTGCCCTTGAATTTCTTTGGATTGCCCTTCTTTTGCTTATAGCCTTCTGTAGGAAACTTTCGTTTCTTATTGTTGACCTTCCTGATGGGGATCCAGCCATCGTCCGGGTATTTTTTTCCATTTTCTTTTAATTTTCTCGCATTTTTTTATTTTCCTATTCCCGCTATTCCACCTATCCCCGCTATTCTAGTTTTATTCTAGGTTTATCCCCGGGTTATCCCAGCCTTATTCCATCTCCTCCATCCTTCTCCCGTGATTTTTTTAAAATGCCGAAACCCTAGCCTCTACCCCCTCCGACACTAGATCCGGGCTGCCCAACCCCCAGTCGCCCCCGTTGGACCGCCGCCCACTCTCGCCGGCCCCCGCCCTTGCCGGAGAAGCCGCCGCCGCCGCCCACGCCCGTGGAAGATGAACGGCCATGGGAAGACCAACCGTCGCCCACGTCCCACGGCCACCGCCGCCGCCTGCCGTCGGCCTGCCACTGGTCGCCTGCCATCGCCGGCCTGCCACCGGCCACCCGCCGGCTCACGCCCGGCCGCCGGAGGGCCCAAACGGCACGGCCGTGCGTGCCGCCCCTGCATCGCCACTCGCCATTGCCGCCTATCGCCACCGCTCACCTATCTGCCGGCCACCATCCCGCCATCCCCGGCCTCCCTCGCCGTCCATCGGCCACGCCGGCACCCAGGAGGTCTCCCATGGCCGTGGGAGAACAAACGGCATGCCCAGCATGCCGTGTCATTCCCCTGTGCCGCCTCGCCTGCAGCCCGCCACCAGCCATCCGCCGCTCGCCGTCCGTCGGCCCGATCTGCCGCCCGCTTCCCGGCCGTCCGCTGGTGCCCCGCCGGAGTTGGTTCCCTCCCTCTGTGCACGTTCGTGAGGTGATTCCGCATGCTTTCTGGAGCAGTCCAAGCAGCACGCTTCAGCGCAGATCATCAAACCGACATGCTTCTCAGAGCAGATCAGCACCACTTTTGATGCAACATGAATTTTGATGTAATTTATATATTTTTTTTAGTTTTCTTAGAGGCTAAGAAATTAAGAGTTTTGGTTTTTCTATATAAAGGCCCCCTCTCCCCCTGTAATGAATAGATTTGATATAAATTTTTGGGTTTTTCATTGGTTCCAGTTTTGGTTCTAGGCTAAGGCCCATTTGCCTTCGTTCCCTACTTTGTGGATAATGGGTTCATTGGGGGGTATGAGAGTCCTACTTTGTGGATGATGGGTTCGAGCACCCTAGTTATCCCCTATCCCGTCTTCTTTATCCCCTCGTGTCCTTTGAGAGTCATCCTAGCGCATCTATGTGAGAGCCCTACTATGTGGATGATGGGTTCGATGATAGCTCAGGGTAGCTGGTGCTGTGATCCCTCAAGAGGGTAGCTATGTGCTTTGATCCCTCGGGAAGGTAGCTTTACGCTTTGACCCCTGACTTTCTATGTGCGTCTCCCCATTAGAGTGAGTCCCAAGGCCATGAGTTCCAGTTCCCAATCTCCCATCTCCATCCTTGCTTCGCACTTCCACCAAGAAAATTGAAAACAAAAGAGATCAGTTGTTTTAGGGTTTTAGTTTGAGTCGCCCTAGTCCCGGGAGGCTTCTTAGCCCTCCCACGGTCCTAGTTTGTTAGGTGTCTTTTCCTTTCCCAAAAATCCAGAGTTACATCGATTTTCGTCTCGCATCAATTTTGGGATGAGAGCGAGTTGTGGATTATGGTGTGCTCCATTTTTCAAAGTCGACGGAGTTGAATTCTTCACGGTCGAGGAGAATAATGGGGATCTAGCCATTGTCCGAGTATTTTTTTCCATTTTTTTAATTTTCTCGCATTTTTTTATTTTCCTATTCCCGCTATTCCACCTATCCCCACTATTCTAGTTTTATTCTAGGTTTATCCCCGAGTTATCCCAGCCTTATTCCATCTCCTCCATCCTTCTCTCGTGATTTTTTTTAAACGCCCAAACCCTAGCCTCCGCCCCCAGATCCGGGCCGCCCGACCCCCGGCCGCCCCCGCCGGACCGCCGTCGATGCTCGCCGGCCCCCGCCCTCGCCGGAGAAGCCATCGCCAGAATGCTATTCAGGGTCAACTGCGTGGGAGTCAATCTATAAGATTTAAAAGTCTGGATGAAAAAATTAGGAAGTGGAAACCTAAGACTGGCCTTGAGATAATCCTCAGACACTGGAAGGGCTCCCGGATTCAATGGACCGGTCACCCTTCCCTCCCAATTTGTGATGGTCAAATGTAAGGTATATGGTATATTATACCTCGCCCTAAGACCCTCTACCCTCTCCCGGGTCATTTCTGACAGGATACTACCAAGACCTAGTTCTCTATCCCTCCAGGCGGAGCTATGGCTGCCGGAAGCCATTCTAATGTAGGTGAAAGAGGTGGACGTGAGACTAACCTGGTGATTGGGGTTCCTAAAGGGGGCGAGAGTAGCAAGGGAGGGATGTTCTTTCTCTTCAAGCGCATATGCAGTAGAAGACTTCTCTCAAACCTTCACCCCCTCCTTTTATAGTCACTGAGGGACCAGTTCCCAGCATCCCTTGAGCGCTGCAATCAGCCGTCAGATGATGTGACTTTCCAATCCAACGAAGAAGTCTATGGGATACGACGAAGCACGTCCAGGCCACGATCCGCCTGATCGCCTGACCAGCGACGGATCCCTAGCCTCGAGCACCGTGTTGGCCATCTGGATCTCGCCACGTCGCCCGTGTTGCATTTGAAGCCTGATGGCCTAGCAAGCCAGGCTGGCCACTCATCACTGCACTACATTTGCATTAACTGCTTCTCCCACCGCCTCCAACGCGGTGTCGACACCTATCCCGGGTGCAGGATTTCAGAATAGAAAATGATCGGTCACAGTACACCTGATCAAATCCGCGATCATCCCAAGGACAGTCACATTAAAAGCCGAATGATGCTCTCGTCCTTCGAAGCTGCAGGTTCCCTCGAAGGCCAAGAGCAAGGGGGCAACTGTTATACCCAATCGGTTCACCTTCAAACCGGACCAGAGCAAAGACCTGATCGATCCATTCCTTCAGAAGTCCGAAGACCCTTCACTTCATCAGAGGTCCGAAGACCCTCTTCCACTCCATCAGAGGTCCGAAGACCCTCTTCCACTCCATTAGAAGTTCGAAGACCCACTTTAGAGGTCCGAAGACCCTCTTACACTTCAAAGATCCGAAGACCCTCTTCTTTAGCGGAGGTCCAAAGGCCCTCCACTTCATCAAAGGTCCGAAGACCCACTTTAGAGGTCCGAAGACCCTCTTCCACTTTAGAGGTCCGAAGACCCTCCACTTCGTTAGAGGTTCGAAGACCTTCTTCTTCTGAGGTCCGAAGACCCTCTTCTTCAGAGGTCCGATCGGCCCACTCCTGCTGAGGTCCAACCGACCCACTTCAGAAGGGTTGGTATTGATCCAAAGATAGCCCTGGGGGACTCCAGAAGCCTTCTCCATCTAGTACCAGAATTCTGTTGCAACATAACCCTAACACATCAGCGCCACTACTCCACTAGCCGCACGATGCTGCCTCATCTCGGCACCACGTGGCCACTCCCGGATTCTCCTAGGGACAGATCAGTTATTCTGTGCTTAGCCCCTAACAGATTCTGGTAACGTTCTACACCTATATAAGGTAAACTTGGGGGCTCAGGATGGTAAGGACACTTTCCCTTTCCACGTGCTCATCTTTTACTTTGATTCCTACATTCTATTGCCCTCAAGCTCCTGCTAACTTAAGCATCGGAGTGTCCCCCGCCGGAATACCACCAGTCCTTGGAGACTTTTTGTAGGAACCGGGAGAGGAGTGCTCCAGCCACAGCCGACCAAGCCCGGTCCAGAAAAAGTTGCAACAACAGGAGTCTTGGGAAAATGACTACACTTGGTTTATCTCTCAATTTTTCTTTTAATATAAAAAAAAAGTCTACCGTTTCAAATGCGCCAATATTTGGTGTTATAACTTTTATGCAAAATGTCCCAAGGATGATGACTGAAATGGTTGATGAGTTAGCCGACATCCATAATTATGAATAGATTAGTAATTCAGAATGCGAATGCTTGACAGGTGATGGAGTTCATAAGGACATATTACCAAAAAAGAAAAAAAAAATGATTCCAGAAAAGTCAACATCCAATTTATATTTTTTTATACAAAATATTTTTAGAATAATGCCTCAAAGCCCCCTTAGCGAGCTTGATTAAAAATAGTAAAGTAGCTACAACAATTATAAATATATTACTTATACAATATATAGTTCTGTATTTGAAGATTTACATGAATTTCAGCTTCTTTCAAAAAATTGGATAAAGTTTATTAAGAAAAAAAATTGAGGGCACACTTTTATTTTTTCATATATAGTTGAAAATACATCTATATAATATTTTTACGAAACATAACAATTTACTGGAAACAAAGGATGGCAAATAATATTGAGAATAAGTTATTCCTGGAAATTCGTATTCCTATTTCTGGAATAATTTTTTACCATCCAAACACTATCTTTGAATTTTCTTTTTGTAAGGACAGGCTATTATAGTAATATAGTTGTTACATAATTTTTATAAAGTTCCATTAATTTTAATTCAAAACTAATTAAACATTCATTCATTATTTAAAAGATAAATAGTTCAAATAATTTTTGCCTCCTTTCTTTTCAAATTATACAAATATTTAGGCTTTTTAAGTATTGAGTCCCATGTGCATAATGAGGGAAACCTCTTAAAACTACTCTACTCGTTTATCAAAAATTGTCCATCTTAAATATGTATTTGTTATAAAAAATAATAGATTTGGGAAGAAAACATAATATTTAGCAAATATCTATTTAAAAAATCCCTAAATAGGGTCCTAAGTAGGTTACTTTACAAAATACCTCCTTTGACCTTTATAGTTTTAGTTCAGACTTGTTGCCGAGTAGACAACCCAAGAGAGGGTGGGAAGGGGGGTGATTAGATTTTTTTAAAAACTTTTACATACTTAAATAATTCTTAAATAAAACTAATCTAAACTTAATTGTATAAAATAAGAGTGTAATAAATATACGCAACAAAATAAGTAATAAATCAACCCACTTGAGTGTTTGTCAAGATTTCTACAGGCCATCCAATGTACCTTCTGCCTTCCACAAGGCATCCACAACTCCATTCACTGGGTTGCCACCATCCTGGAAGCAGGCCTCACTGAAAGTCCCTTCTCTCATAGATCTCGTTTCATCTTTTTTCTTTGCTCCATCTTTGGCTCCTCCCTCTACTTTGTTTTAAACTTAAAAGGAACTCCCAGTCTCCTCTGTTTGTCCGATCAAAAGACTGACTTAAATATCGAAGGGTTTTCCATCGGAAAATCCCTTGGTATGAACCTTCTGATCCTTTTTTATTTTGCAGAACCGACTCTCGATGATAAAACCCTGTGAGATCCATCTTCACATTAGCAGCCACCTCAGCTCCAACCCTATCTGAGTTGAACTTGAGTCAGCACTATCACCCAGCATGGCAATAGATATGATATTGGTCAAATGCAAAAAAGTTATATCAATGGATATAGATGATTATTGGATATTGGATATCGATGTTAATTAAATATATTAATTTATATTTACATTTGTTTTAGATAGATATAGATACTCATTGAATATTGAAACTATGGGTATAAAAATGGATATAAGTTGGTTAGATAATTAAACTTTGTCACCGTAGAATCAAAAATATTATTAAATGAAAGGTAAATCAAGTTAATCATATAGTTATTTATTTTCTTTAAAAATTAACAAGTGTCATATAAATTAAGCAGGGTTGCAAATAGAATTGAATATTCAGATACAGTTTGGATAATTATCTATCTTAATTTCTATCTTTTTTAATAATTATGAATATTAGTCGGGTATAGACTTGATCATTGGGTAGGATGGGTTGGACTTAGTCCAGGGGATAATAGGGATTTTCCTGGCCCATACTCGGACCGGCTTTCATGCCTCTTTTCCCAGCCCAGGCCCACTCCAAACTGGGCTTCGAGCCTCCAAGCTTGGCCTAAAGCTTTCCTGGACGAGGAGGTGGGGAGGTGATGAGGCAGCAATGAGACAGTAATGAGACAACCAAGCCTTGGGCTTAAAAGGTGGGGATGATGGGAAGAAGAAATATAGAGGTCGAGAGGCCCAAGATGACTTGAGGACCGAGGAGGTGGGGAGGTCAGAATGCTGAGATGATGCAAGCACAAGGAGGCTAAGACAATATGAGGGGGCGATAGAGAAGACATGAGTTACGGGACGATGCAAGAAGGCAGCGAGGAGGTGGCAAAATACAAGGGTTGAGGAGAAGATGGGAATGCCGAGAAAGAGACAAGGAGGCCAGGGAAATGCAAGGATATGACAAGGAGGACAGGATGGATAAATGCAAGAAGGCATACTGAGGGTCAAAGAGGTAGGGATGTCAAGAAGGAGACGAGCATGCTAGTGATATCGAGAAGGAGACGAGCTTGCTGAGCATGAAGACAGAAATAAGGGATCCACTCGAAGGAAGATGAGAAGACGAGAAGTGGGGTTAAGATGCAAGTACGGGCCTGATTTTGGGCCAGGTCGACTTGAACCTAAGGCTGGTGTAGTTTAATAGCCGAGCTTGATTTGGAGGCTTGATTCGATCCGTCGAGCTGAAATTCGTGGTTCAAATCCGTTGCAGGCTGCATGCTAGATAAACAGGTCTAGTTGGGTACTCAAATATTTTTATATATTGGATACCAAATTTGATCAAGATAAATTTTATCCAAGTCATTTTTGTCTCTATCCAAAACAATTCAAAATTTATTTCATTTTCTCGGATCTCACCGTAAAATCCTGTTGGTCAAATATCTTCATGAATAACTTTGACTACTAAAGGGAAATAAAAGTAGGATTCATTTAGGTAACGTTCACCAAACTTATAAAAACAAGATAAAGGCTCAGATTCTTGATTGATGATGAATTGGATGGCCGTGAACTAGAATGCAACAGCCTCGGCCGGTCGGCCCTGAGGACTTCTACAATTACTCTATCCTCCCTTGCTCTTCCCATTAATATCACCAAAAATTAAAAGGATGTCCTCCAAAGTGAAATCTCTACGACGAACGCTACCAATTAACCAATGACCGTCGCACCCACGAAAACCATCCTACCCAGGCTTAGGATATCTTCAGGCTGGGCCTTCTCTTACACCACCTCAACATCCCTTCTTTCCCATGGCCAACAAAACCCCAGAACCCACAACCAATTCATTGCCCTCCTCGACCAATGCACCAGCTTCCACCAGCTCAAACAAATCCAAGCCTCCATCACCACCTCAGGCTTCAACGCCAGCGCTTTCCTCACCGGCAAGCTCGTAGAGACCCTTGCGCTCAGACACTACCATCACTCAGAGGCACTCCCTCATGCCATGCTCCTCTTCTCCCACTGCTCCCATCCCCCCAACCTCTTCACTTGGAACACCCTCATCCGAGGCTTTTCCCTTAGCGCCGCTCCTCATCATGCCCTCCTCCTATTCGCGTTAATGCTCCAGACATCTTCCATCATGCCCGACGCCTTCAGTTATGCCTCTGCACTCAAGGCCTGTGCCCGCTCTCATGCTCACAGGCTAACCAAAGCAATCCATGGCCTCGTAATAGTGAATGGAAATCAATCGAACAACTACGTTGCTAACACTGCATTGCATGCCTATGCCTCATGCGGCGATGTTATTTATGCGGGAAAATTGTTCAACGTGGTTCCCTCTTGGGATGTCGTTGGTTGGAATGCAATGCTTGCAGGTTACGTCCAAAATGCCCTTCCTGCTGAAGGTTTAAAGTTGTTGTATTGGATGCGGTCGGAGGGCATTGAGCTGACCGATGTGACTGTTATCACTGCCCTTACAGCGTGTGCTCAAACGAAAGATCTTTGTTTGGGGGGCCAGATTCATGGGCATGTTGGCAAAAGGACCATGCAGTTCGAAAGGGAGATCAATATGGGCACTGCTCTTATAGACATGTATGTGAAAAGTGGTCACTCGGAGTTGGCTAGACAAGTGTTTGATGAGATGAAGAGAAGGGATATTGGTGTTTGGAATGCTCTTTTAGGAGGCTATGTGTCCAATGGTTGGTTTGCTGAAGCATTACAATTTTTTGAGGAATTGCAGGCATCAGGGCTTAGACCAGATGAGCCGACATTGATTAGTGCATTGTGTGCTTGTGGACATCTGGGAGCGCTTGATGTTGGAAAGACCATCCATTCATATGTGGAAGAAAGATTTCTCAACTTTGATCCCATACTAGGAACAGCTCTGATCGAAATGTATTCAAAATGTGGGTGCATTGAGGGATCACGAGAAGTGTTTAGTAAGATGGAGAAGAAAGATGCCATGGCATGGACCTCAATGATCAGAGGGTTTGCGGTTCACGGATATGCCAAGGATGCACTCGAGCTGTTTTCCTTGATGCAGAGGACTGGTCTCGAGCCAGATGGTGTCACCTTTGTGGGTGTCCTATGTGCTTGTAGCCATGCTGGTTTGGTTAAGGAAGGCTTGCGCTACTTCATGTCCATGAAGAAAGACTATGGCATTGCTCCAAGAGTTGAGCACTATGGATGCATGATTGATCTTTTTGGCAGGGCTGGCCAGCTACGGGAAGCTTTTGAGCTGGTACACTCAATGGAAATACAGAACGCCATAATTTGGAGGAGCCTTCTCAGTGCTTGCAGGATGAATTTGGATGTTGAATTGGCTGAGATTGCAGTTAAGAATTTGATGAAGCTAAGATCAGACCATTGTGGGGATTACGTGCTCCTTTCTAACATATATGCAGCAAAGGGGAGGTGGGATGATGCAAGGAGAGTAAGGGAGCAGATGAAGAAAGGGCAGATAAAGAAGAAGCCTGCTTTTAGCTTGATTGAATCAACTGGGCAGTTGGCAAAGGGAGGCCCTTTGTTTTCCAAAGCTGATCACCATGCTTGGATTCAGTGTAAATATGACAGATTATATCCATTAGAACAATGAACAACTCAATTTTCAGCAGTTGAGCTGAAGTCACGGACTAGAAATGGGGTTTCAGCTACCAACATCAACAGTCTTAAAACATCTACTTGCGGACTATAATACCATGCTCAGGAGTTCAAAGAGCTCAAGGTGGATTGATGAAAAACCAGATAGAATATTTATTTGGTAAGGGATCAATGAGTTAGCTGCTCAGTAATTAACTGATTATAGCTGCCCCCATACCTCAAAAGGCTCAAATAATTTGGCAACTCTTAGATAGATGTCTGATTCATGATCTCAACTGTCTGCATTAGTTGTCAGCATATTTCCTACTCACTGACAGACATATATTGGAAGTGGGACTGGAAGACCTGAATCATAGATTCAGCTAAACATATAGGCTCATCAGACCATATCTTTGGCACTCTACAATGATTAGTCTCATATATGTGTCCTTGTGAATATTTTACTATATTTTACTTCCATCTACCTAACTTCTCTGTTATAATTCAGGATGCTGTCACTTTTCAACAATCCTGAGCAAAAAGATACCGGTTTGATGTTAACAAGGAAATAATGGCCATTGGCTTTGTTGGGAGTGCTTGACTGGCTATGCTGCAAGAGGTTAGTAGAATATTCAGAAAATTTAATTTGTGTGAGAAATTATAAGGGAATTTAGTCACATTGGAAAGTATAGTTTTAATCATGATGATGTTTTTTTAGCAGGATGTCTATTGCGAGGAAAGCTGATGGTGAGTGCATGCTATGTGATCATCTGCAGAACCGAAACTGTAAAATGTGAACCTTAGAGAAGGTCAATGCAAGCTGCTGAGTTTTATGAAGTTTGGATAGGAACTATAAATAGATTAGGGCATGAACTCCTCTGATACCTTCAGCCAAAGTTGTACCGTTCTTTACAATAGGAGTGGAAGGGAAGCAGCAGAGAGAGAATGGTGAGATTGGGGTTGGGCACAGGCCCAGACTGATCTCAGAAGACCAGTTTCTCTCCTGGAAATGTGAAAAGTTCCAAGGAAGAGAAGCAGCAGAGAGAGAATGGTGAGATTGGGGTAGGTTACATGCGCAGACTGATCTCAGAAGGCCAGTTTCTCTCCTGGAAATGCCAAAAGGTCCAACCTGTATCATCAATTCTAGGTTTTCAATTGTAGGATTCCTTTATTTCTTTCCAACTTCACAAAAAATTCAACTCATGTGTTTACTGATTTGAGTTCTACAGGAAGAAAGCCTACATTTTTAAGGTTTCGGTAATGTTTTCCATTGCAATTTAGGAAAAAGAAGCCCTGTGATATGTCCATTCTCTTCTTTGTTGAGAGAAGCCTACTATGATATATGACCTGAGTTTTTTAATAAAAAAATTGGTGGATCTTTGATGTTTTGAGATGCTTGTGCTGGTTGGTAGCTTATGATAATTAGTTGTTTTCATGCATTAAATATGCAAGACTTGTGGTAATAATTATTTAATAGTAGTAGTTCCTGATTCTTTATATCCCATTGTGGTCATTTAGCAGTGAGGCATTGTGATTGTTCTAAACTTTATGAACAAAATAATGTGTTATATGGAATGATATTTTTAGTTCACCCTAAAGGCTAGTTTATAACTTTATATTGTAGGGGAGCACTTTAGTAAATTAAAAGAATAAAAAGAATCAAGTTGCAAGCATCTGGCGATAAACAAGAGCTAGGAATGGGATAGGGTGGTGAAGGCAGTTGATGGAAAAAGGGAAATTGTTATCAAATTTTTGATTATAGTATCTAGGTAGGATTTGCAGGAAAAAAAATGCAGATATCATTTCATGGAGTATTTGTCAATTCAACGAACTAAAAAAGGTAGATTTTAAAATAAGCCATATGAATACTTCCTCACCTGCTTGTAAAAATGTTCCACCTATTAAAGACTGGAAACTCGTCTTGAAAGCAGTGTTGCATGGACATGGAAACATGTCCAAGTGCATGATTTGGCAAAAGGAAATAGGAGACATGGGTATAGATAGGAAAGAATAGTTTTAACTAATATACATTTAAATGTAAAATTATTCTAATTAGCTGAAATACCAATGTAAAATAAAAAAATGGAAGATATTATTTGTAAAGGTCTTCCAATGTGCATGTTTTTCATCCAAACTTCTAATTAGCTGAAATATTTTGGAGAAGTGACATTCTACGAAGTTGTTTTATACCGATATTGTTGATCAGTCTCTAAAAAGAACAAGAGCTAGCTTATAGATTTTTCATAATGAGTTGAACTCATTGCTGGAGTCCAAGTTCATACCAATCCTTTAATGCTTCAGTTATAAAAAATAGATAAGTATCCAAGTGTCTAACTCTAAACTGTTTTGGCTACATATTGACAAGGATTCCAGGATCTGGACATGAGTATCTAGGTAACACGGCTTGATAGCCTTTCTTTGAATACTAGAGTGGAAACTAATTGCTTGTTAGTCTCCTGTGGGTGCCTTGTAATGGAAGAAAAAAGGTGGTATAATTTGTCTTTTCACCCTTCTTTGTCATGTAATTCCTTGAAAATTGTACATAAGGTTGTTCTTTAGTGTAGGCAAAGCTATTTGAAGAATGGAAAAGTGTGATCGTTAGGACTCAGATCTTAGATTGTGTTTGGTAGCAAGCAATCTATCCAGATTATCAAATTACCGACAATTTAAAGGAGCCCCACTATATTATTATATTTGATATGCTTTTTTTTAATGGCAATCTAGGTTACCTAATCTAAAATTACCTTCCAAAAGACAATCTAGATTGTCTCTAAAAGGGATGATAATTCAGATTATCACTTTCCAAGTAATCTATCAGACAATATTATCTTTCCCTTCTCCATTCCTCTTATATTATAATATAATATAAAATATAATATAACATTATAATAATATTATATTATATAATATAAGATTAAATATATTATTATATTATATTTAATAATATAATATATTATTTAATATATTTAAATAATATATTAAATATATTATTTATTTAATACACAATTTTTTAATATTAATTTTATTTAGTATAAAAATATTTTTAAAAGATTTTTTATTTTTTATAAAAATATAAAATATAAAATATTTTCTATATTTTGTAATATAAAATATAAAAATTATATTTGAATAAATTGATAAAATATAAAAAATATATTTTTATAAATAAAATATAGATTTAATTTAGGGGTATTTTGAAATTTTGATTTTATATTATACAACGTTACCTACATTTACTAAACATAATAATCTAAATTACATGTAATCCACATTATTGGCGATCTATATTATCTTTCAAGATTCCCCGGCAATGCACCAAACGCAACCTTATAATATTGGTCAATGGTCTTTTGTTCATTGGCAAAAGTTCAGCGCTGACCATATCCTTTAGCCTTATTGCACATCACATTTGTGTTTAAACTTAATTCATCCAATACATTGAAATTAAGTGATCAATTACATATTCTGAGCAGAGTCAATGATTGGAATTATGTTTAGCTATGGATACTTGGTGGGCTAAATTTACAGGGTAGATTAAGTGGCATATGAGCATGCAATTTTTACTTCAGGCATGAGTTGTATGCTTCTGTTTGGATTAAGACAAGTGTACCAATGTGTAAATCATTTCTGTAATTGCTGAGCTTGCCTTGCTATTCTCCATCCTGAAATGTGGTCCTTTGCCTGGTTGATTTTGATTTCTATTCAAGTGCAGTTCCATTGATAGATTTGACTGGGTACATTTTTTTTATTATAACACTGTTTTGGATAAATATGAGCATAAAACTCTTTTCCTTTATGCTTTCTCTGCTTTGGGGATTTGGCAAGTTGGTTTCGTATACATACAGGTGTTTAAGGTTTTCTTGAAATTTCAATTCCTGCCAAAGAAACCATTGATCCATGTCTTTGGACTCAGGATTTTCTATGATGTCTACTTGGCGTGTGAGGGTGAATGACCTAGGCTTCTTTATCTGTCTTTCTTTCCTCTAGCCTAATAAGATCTCTAGCACTTAGGAAGGGAAAAAATGCTGTACTACTTACCTTGATTTTAGAAAGGCTGCGAAGTAAAATCTACAATGTTGTCTGCATGTATCAAATGACATAACTGCTGCTTTTAACCATGTTCTTTCTCCCTGCAGTTATTAGTAGGTTGATGTATTAAATTAGTTACCTGTGTTAGTTCAAGCAAATCTTTTGTTCCTTAAAATGCAGGATGCTGAAACATCAGCAAGAAAAGCTGAAGCAGCTCATAAAGCCAAAGATATACCTGCCAGAATGGTGCAGATGAATGGACATGTGCTTTCCCTCCATGAACCTTGGTCTTTGATAATGCCCGTTACTGAGGTTTTTGAGGTGAGTGATAGTAATAGAATCAAATTTAGGTCCTACGGGACGTCCCATGGAATACCAAGACTAGATATCATCCCATGTATTGGGATGGGACTATCCCACTATCGTCCCATCATCCAGATTGGGATATCTTGGGACATCCCTTATCTAGCTATCCCAAGTGTCGGGACAGGAAGGAACAGTAGCGCATCCCATTTCATGAAAAAATCAGAATAATTTCATTCTACGAGATTTAAAACCTTGACAGAATGTAAATTATCAACAATTTTTGCTGCCCAAATCTTATTTTAATGTCTTGATACGTGGAAAAATGAAAATTATAGTATGGTTTAATTCAAGGACCCAAAGTTGACTTTCAATAAAGAGCCAAGTATAGAGTCTCTGCAGCCTGCATAAACTTAATTGGTATGAATATCTTTTGCCAGAAGCCCAAGCCTAGCAAGCGAACTATAATTTTTTTTTTTTTTATAAGAGTTGGATTTTCTTTACAGAAGATACTACTACTATTGCAAGTGGATTTTTTAAAAAATCACTATCTTTTCTTTCCTTCTTTCTTTTTTTCTTTTTAGACACCATGTGTCTCTAAGCATATAGTCTTGTAACTATTTGCTTCATTCTTTAAATGGATAATACATATTAAAAAATCAATGAATTCTCAATTTCCTATAATATCTTGATATTCTTGCTATTTTAGTGATGGCATTATAAAAAAAATGACCTCCACAAAATAAAATCCCATTAGAAACAAGGCAATCTTCTCCTAGTTTCTTGGGATTCTTCAAAGCCTTCCAGTTCTTGGAGGGGTAAGGAACTAGGGCAAGTTAAGTAGCCATGGAAGGAGGTGAAAATGCAAGTAGTAGCTTGTAGCTGCTATCGTGGTCGGATCGTCCCTCTTGAACTCTTAGGATGTTCTACTCCTTTGAACCTGAAAAAATGGGGTTAGTGACCCCGGATCGGGGAATCCGACTGGGACACTTCGACGGTCAAGTCAGTAACGATCCAGGGGAACAGATCCTCCTGGTCGAGTCCCTCTGGATGGACTCCATGCTAGGAGGAGTGAGTAGTGTGGAAATGGGATGCAAGTGTGTCGGGAGGATGGTGGCCGAGCTAGAAGGATTCTCTATGTGGCCTTCTCCTCATCACTTGCTAGAGTTTTTCGTGGTGAGATAGTGGTTGTGATTGTTGTTGTTTTTTCGTTACCTCCCCACTAAGGGTGTCGATGATTCCTTAAAACTCTGGTGGTTGTTGGACGCCTACCTTGGGATCTTCCTTATGTTAGCAGGCGCATGCAGCGGTGTCTCGTGTCGTGAACGGGATGCCTTTCCCGGTTCGTGATAGGAGAACCTGCCATGCGCTCTGACATTCCCTCCGGTCGTCCCGTTCCAGGAAACTTGACAGTGCCTCGATCGGGGGGCCGCCGCCTTCCGAGATTCGAATCTCCTTGTTGACTTCCTCTTCTGGGTGGTTCAGGTGGTTGCTGAAGAGCGTGGTGCCTCGATCACAGGGCCTCTCCCTTTTCTGGTATAAGTGGTGGCTGCGGAGAGTTATTGTGACCAGGTGGGCATCTTCTTGCGACCCTCGGGCGGCTCGCCAGCCAACTAGGGTGATAGTGCCGCCTCCCTACTTGTTGGTGTCTTCTCCCGAGCTGGAGGTCGAGCTGGAGAGGCAGGGCTCGACTCCGAGGGGCTCGACTTCGGTGTGGCTTCACTTGGCGGAGGAGGGCTGAACTCGACTCTGGACCAAGGAAGTCCAATCTCGGGCGAGCTCGACCTAACGGAGGAGGGCAGAGCGCGGCTTTGGCTCATAGGACTCGACCTCGGAGGGGCTCCACGTGGCAGAGGTGGGCTGAGCTTGACTCCGGACCACGAGGCCCGACCTCAAGGGATTTGCGAGGATGCTGCTCGGCTCCGACCTAAGCATCCCGAGCTCGCGGGCCTGACTTGGTGGAGGGTAGAGCTCGGCATCGGCGGGCGGTCCTGTTATTCTGAGAGAGCTTAGCCCGACGAAGGAGTCCGAGTAGAGTATCTGACGTGGTGGCCTTCCTAGACGTGGCGTTTGACAGCTACTCCATGTCAGCGATCCGGCCACATCATTTGCCCCCCACTCCCGAGGCTTGTTAGTGCGCGGCACTCGGGTCGAAGGGAGTAATTGCATGCTGACATGGAAAGGTGAAGATCCGGTGCAATAATGGCCATGATCACCGGTGCTTCGTGAAACGATTCCCCAGGCTATTGCGGAGATGCCACGTGGCCACGTCCGAGGAGCATTTATTACGGACACGGAATTCAGAGTGGTCGAGACATCTTACCCACCGATGTCCAGCACATGGCATGAATCTGTTGGCGGGGGAGGCTGTAACGGTACGGATGTGCCTGGTCATTTCGAAATGAAAGGAAGTTTTAATCCAAAACGTCCATTCTTTTGAATTCTTCACACCCGCTGCCATACCCAAGCTTCTCCTTCTTCCCGATTGCCCCAGACCCTCTAAGGAACCAGGTTAGTTTTCTTCTCCCTCCTTCCCTTTTCAGAGTAGGCTTCTTCGTCCAAGGTTAGGGCCCTCTTTCAACTGAGTCTGTCCCTTCTCCCACTTGAGTTTCTTATTTTTTCCATCTCTGCAGATGTCTCGTTTCGGTCCGGCCTTCCATCTTTCTACTAACCAAGGTGAGGTCGGTCCTTCTGCACCGAGACCGCCATCTTCTTCCTTCGATGAGAAGGGGGAGGGGGCGTGCTTCGAGTTCAGCAGGAGGCGTCCTCCCGATCCCGTAGCTATTAAGGAACCTAGGTCTGGTCCTTCTCGTCCTCCTTCCTCATTTGAAACCGTCCCTGAGTCTATCCGGTCAACAGGTCCTGGCGAGGTCGCTTCGACGATTTCTGTTGAGGAACTGGGGACCATTCGGGATGCCTATAACATCCCGCATTCTGTCCAGCTTCTAATCCCCCGACCAGGGGACCGGGTTACTTCCAGTAGCCCGGGCCTAATAGCCTTCTATGAGAAGACCTTCTTCGGAGGGCTCCGCTTCCCCTTTCATCATTTCTTCATGTCTGTGTTGAGCAACTACGTTTGGTTCCTGCTCAGCTCGTACCGAATGCCATTAGGACTATTTTCTCCTTCATTATACTCTGCCACTCCCATAAGTTCGTTGCCCGGTTTTTCTTGTTCAGGGCATTCTTCACCCTGAAGCGCCATCCCACCGAGAATGGGTGGTGGTCCTTGTCTTCTTGCCCGAAGGGCATCAGGTTTGAACTCCCCTCTTCCATCAAAGGATGGAAGAGCAAATTCTTCTTTGCGACGGTTGAGGTGGTTGACTGGGTCTGGAGTGACCCGGATCAGTCCCCTAACCGAAGCTCTGCGATTGATGCGGCTGACCAGGATGACTACGAGCAGCTCCACACCGCCCAGATTCCATCCATGGAGGTTCTGCTGTTAGAGCAGAACCTCTTTGAAGCCCGGGTCGACCCAACAAGAGGGTTGGGTGAGTTCGGCTTGAGCTTCCCTTTCCTTTATATCTTTCACTTTGTCTCTTCTGAGTTCTAACCATTGCGTGATCTATATGCAGGCATGATTTTCTTGGAGAGCGACCTGCTTGCAATCACCAGGAAGAGGCCGCCGTCTGGGTTGGTCGAGGAGCCTCCCTCGAGACGGGCTCGGAGCAAGAGCGCGTCGGTGGCCGTTCCCACCGTGCCGGCCAACCCAAGCAGGAGGGAGACCGAAGTTGCTCCCGCGCAAGTAGAGAGGACGACGTCCGCGGCACCGGGGCTGAATCAGCGGGCAGTCAGGAAGGTTCCAGAGCGATCGAGGCAGCAAGAAACGGCCCCTGCCTTAGAGCTTGAGGTGGTCGTCCGGGCCAGGGTCGCAGCCGCCGCCACCATGTCCCCCCGTTCCCCAGGGCCTGCTGTCATTGAGGTCGAGGAGGAGGAGGTTCGAGGGGGAGCCAAACCTGTGGTCAAGATGCCACTAGAGAGGAGGCCGGGCTCGCAACCTGCTCCGAAGGGTGTTTCAACTGGAGGGGCAAGTGACCCAGCTTCCAAGGCGAGCAGGAAGGAAAGGGAACATCGCCGGATCCCTTTCAGACTGGGGCCGGAGAGCTCTTTGCTCCGGGACCAGGCATTGACGGAGCGCATGATGGGTTTTTCTATCCAAGCGTGCGACCGTCAGGAGATGGCCGGATAGCGGCTGGGGGATGCGATCAGTAGCATCTTCCCCCAGCTCTTCTCGGTAAGCGACTCTATCCATTTTTACTTCCTTTCTTTCTTTTGCATGGGTAGCTAACTTCTCATGTGGTGCAGATTGGTGCCGAGGTCCTCTTAATCAGGGACTGCTGCCGAAACTGGCTGAAGAATGATCAGCGATGGGTAGCGGAGGTCGAGTCTCTGAAGGTCGACTTGAAGAAGAGGATCGACGCCGACGGGGTGCTTGATCTGAAGATCAAGGACCTCGAGAAACAGCTCACCGTTTTTGAGAGGCGAGCAAAGGAGCTCCAGGAAAGCTTCGACCAGGAGTGGGGCCGGTCAAGGAGCAAGGCCAAAGAACTCGCGGCCACGGAGAAGAGGCTGACTTCATTCAACACCGAGGTAGTTCGACAAAAGGGGATCGCCCAGTCCCTCAGACCGACCTGGTAGCGGCGAAGGAGAAGTTGGCTGCAGCCGAGAAGGATGCAGCGGAGGCATCCAAGTCGATGGAGGCGGCAAGGGAACAATCCACCAAGGCAAAAAAGGAGATCGAGGGGGCCGTGGCCAGGTACAAAGCCTCCGAGAAGTTCATCGCCGAGTTCTATCAAACGGCGTCGAACTCCTTCTATAAGGGTTTTATGTACCTACGTGGCCGAGTCGAGGCATTCGTCCCCAATGAGGGCCACCACTGTCTTAGTTATCCTCGGGCTTCAAACATGGAGCCAAACCCATACGCGGATGTTGCAGAAGTCACTGCTCTCGAATCTTTCCAGCCTGTGGCAGTTGCTGAGGCCAAAGCTGCGCAACCAGAGGCACTTGGGGATGAAACTTTGCAACCCCACAGCCCTGCCAAGGGGGTGGCCCAGGTAGAATAGGTTTTTCTTCAACTTTTTTCTGCTTCTGTTTTTGATCTGGGTCGCCCAGCATGTTGGGGGCCCAAGGATGCTTGTAAATGATTGGAAGATCTTTAATGAAATGAGGATTTCTTGCTATCTGTTCCTGAGTACTGCTTGCCCCTCCCATCTTTTCTTCTCTCTTTTCCCTTCTTCTTTTCCTTTTTTTTTTTTTTGAGGTATGTGGTGAGATCAGAGAGGAGGGCTCCACTTTGTCTGGGACTTGGCCTTTAGGGACTTCAGTGCTGGTGAAATGGACTCAGGTCTTTGGTGGCCCGAGAGCTGGGCTCGGGTCTTCAGTGTCTTAGAGCTGGACCCGAGAACTTAATGGCTGGAGAGCTGGGCCCCGGTACAGGGTTGCCTGAGAACTGGGCTCAGGTCTTGGTGTCTCAGAGCTAGGCTCGAAGACTTGTTGGCCGGAGAGCTGGGCTCCAGGTCTTGGTCGCCTGAGAGCTGGGCTCAGGTCTTGATATCTTGGAGCTAGGCTCGAAGACTTGTTGTCCGGAGAGCTGGGCCCTGGATCTTGATTGCCTGAGAGCTGGGCTCAGGTCTTGATGTCTTGGAGCTAGGCTCGAAGACTTGTCATCCGAAGAGCTGGGCCCCGGGTCTTGGTCGCTTGAGAGCTGGGCTCAGGTCTTGATGTCTTGGTGCTAAGCTCGAAGACTTGTCCAAAGAGCTGGGCCCCGGGTCTTGATTGCCTGAGAGCTGGGCTCAGGTCTTGGTATCTTGGAGCTAGGCTCGAAGACTTGTTGTCTGGAGAGCTGGGCCCCGGGTCTTGGTTCCCTGAGAGTTGGGCTCAGGTCTTGATATCTTGGAGATAGGCTCGAAGACTTGTTGTTCGGAGAGCTGGGCCCCGGGTCTTGTTGGCCGGAGAGCTGGACTCCGGGTCTTGATTGCTTGAGAGCTGGGCTCAGGTCTTGTTGGCCGGAGAGCTGGGCTCCGGGTCTTGATATCTTGGAGCTAGGCTCGAAGACTTGTCATCCGGAGAGCTGGGCCCCGGGTCTTGGTCGCCTGAGAGTTGGGCTCAGGTCTTGATGTCTTGGATTTAGGCTCGAAGACTTGTCATCCGAAGAGCTGGGCCCCGGGTCTTGGTCGCCTGAGAGTTGGGCTCAGGTTTTGATGTCTTGGAGCTAGGCTCGAAGACTTGTAGTCCGGAGAGCTGGGCCTCGGGTCTTGATTGCCTGAGAGCTGGGCTCATGTCTTGGTGTCTTGGAGCTAGGCTCGAAGACTTGTTGGTCGAAGAGCTGGGTTCCGGGTCTTGGTCACCTGAGAGCTGGGCTCAGGTCTTGATGTCTTGGAGCTAGTCTCGAAGACTTGTCATCTGAAGAGCTGGGCCCCGGGTCTTGGTCGCCTGAGAGCTGGGCTCAGGGTCTTGATTGCCCGAGAGCTGGGCTCAGGTCTTGTTGGCCGGAGAGCTAGGCTCCGGGTCTTGATGGCCAGAGAGCTAGGCTCCGGGTCTTGATTGCTTGAGAGCTAGGCTCAGTTCTTGTGGCCGGAGAGCTGGGCTCCGGGTCTTAATTGCCCGAGAGCTGGGCTCAGGTATTGTTGGCTGGAGAGCTGGGCTCCAGGTCTTGATTGCCTAAGAGCTGGGCTCAGGTCTTGTTGGTTAGAGAGCTGGTCTCCGGGTCTTGATTACCTGAGAGCTGGGCTCAGGTCTTGTTGGCCGGAGAGCTAGGCTCTGGGTCTTGATGGCCGGAGAGTTGGGCTCCGGTTCTTGATGGCCGGAGAGCTGAGCTCCGGGTCTTGATGTCTTGGAGTTAGGCTCGAAGACTTGTCATCCGGAGAGTTGGGCCTCGGGTCTTGGTCGCCGAGAGCTTGGCTCAGGGTCTTGATTGCCCGAGAGCTGGGCTCGGGTCTTGTTAGCCGGAGAGCTGGGCTCCGGGTCTTGATTGCTTGAGAGCTGGGCTCAGGTCTTGTTGGCCGGAGAGCTGGGCTCCGGGTCTTGATTGCCTGAGAGCTGGGCTCAGGTCTTGTTGGCCAGAGAGCTGGGCTTCGGGTTTTGATTGCCTGAGAGCTGGGCTCAGGTCTTGTTGGCCGGAGAGCTGGGCTCCGGGTCTTGATGGCCGGAGAGCTGGGCTCCGGGTCTTGATGGCCAGAGATTTGGGCTCCGGTCTTGATTGCCTGAGAGCTGGGCTCAGGTCTTGGTGTCTTGGAGCTAGGCTCAAAGACTTATGGCTATATTCCTGCAAGGTAAATAACCTTTTGTGCAAAATAAAGTCTTTATTACTTATTGGAAGAAAACCTTACATTATTGATAGTATCTTCTCAGATTACAGGCATTCCATGTTCCAGGGAACCTGACACCGTCAAGATCCTCGAGGTAGTAGGCCCCATGTGAGAGGGCTTCAGTCACTTTGTAGGGGCCTTCCCAGTTTGGCGAGAGCTTGCCGCACTCCCAGGGTTGAGATGCTTCGGCTCGTCGCAGCACCAAGTCCCCGGATCTGAAGACTTTTGGCCTTACTCGCACGTTGTAATACCGGGCCACTCGTTGTCAGTATGCCGCCATTCAGAGCCGAGCTTTGTCCCTTGTTTCTTCGAGGAGGTCTAAGTTGAGCAGAAGGTGTGCCGAGTTCTGTGCTTTGTCGTACTGCTGTACTCATAGCGTGGGCATGCCGAGCTTAACTGGGATGACTGCCTAAGCACCAAAGACAAGGTTGAAGGGCGTCTTGTCAATTGCCGTTCTGGGCGTTGTGTGGTAGGCCCACAGAATGCTTGGGAGTTCTTCCGCCCATCTGCCCTTGGCTAGGTCCAGCCTGGTTCTGAGTCCTTGGAGGATGGTCAGATTTGTCACCTCGGCTTCCCCATTTATTTGGGGATGGGCTACCGAGGTAAAGCGGTGCTGGATGCCATGCTCAGTGTAGAATCCTTCGAACTCCCAGTTGTCAAATTATCGCCCGTTGTCAGTGATGATACAGTGGGAGAGTCCGAAGCGGTAGATAACTGCCTTTCAGAAGAATTGGCGGACATTGGCTTCAGTGATCCGAGCTAGTGGTTCTGCTTCGACCCACTTGGTGAAGTAGTCAATTGCCACTAGCAGAAACCTTCATTGTCCCGGTGCAGGGGAAATTGGTCCAAGAATGTCCATTCCCCACTGAGCAAAGGGCCAAGGGGATGAGAGCTGGGAGATCGGCGCCGCCGGCTGGCGCTGTATTTGGGCATGGTGCTGGCACTTGTCATACCTCTTGACAAAGTCGATAATGTCCTCCCTCATGGTCTCCCAGAAGTATCCTTGGCGGAGAGCTTTGTATGCCAGTGTTCTCCCTCCCACATGGTTTCCACAGAGGCCTTCGTGTATTTCCCGGAGCACAAAGGCTGCCTCTGTAGGCTTGAGGCACTTCAGGAGCGGGTAGGAGTGAGATCAGTGGTAGAGCTGGCTTTCCATCAAAACAAACCGAGTGGCCTTCTTCTTGATGAGGCCAGCTTCCATGCGGTCCTCTGGCAAGGTGCCATCAGTGATGTACCGGACGTACCTGTCCATCCAGCTTGGCTCGGGGGTGACCTATTGCACCTCTTCTGGGCCTTCGTAGCTTGGATTCTCGAGGTATTCGACGTAGGCGTGCCCCAGTGATGAGTCCGGCAGGGTCATGAGCCTCGACAGTGCGTCTGTGCGTGCATTCTCTCCCTGGGGGATGTAAAAAATGGTGAAGCATTGGAATCCTGCCGTGCTCGAGCGGACTTGTTCCAGGTACTTCGTTAGCTAGGGATCTCTGGCCTCATACTCCCCGGAGACTTGCTCGGCAACCAGTTGAGAGTCAGTAAAGACTTTCAAGTTTTGCACGCCTAGCTTGCGGGAGTCTTTCAAACCCGTGAGGAGCGTCTCGTACTCTGCTTGGTTGATCGTGGCGGCGAACTTGAAGCGGAGAGCACATTCTGCCACTATCCCATCGCTGTTGGCGAGGATGAGGCTTGCTCCGCTTTCGTCGAAATTGGATGCGCTGTCCACGTGGAGGATCCAAGGCTCCTCCTCTAGTCTGAGCTCCACTTGGGGCTCCGTCATTGTTTGCTCTGACTCCTCGACGAGCCCTGTGCATTCGATCACGAAGTCAGCTAGGACTCGGGCCTTTTGCAAAAACCTTGATCGATACGCTATGTCGAACTCGCTAAGGAGCGGGGACCACTTGGCTAGTCTCCCGGAGGTCTCGGGGTGGCTAAGTATGGTCCTCAACGGCTGGTCCGTCATGATTATGATGGGGTGTGCTTGGAAATAGGGCCTGAGGTGCTTAGCAGACATTATTAATACAAAATTAAGTTTTTCGGAGTGAGTATACCTGACCTCCGCATCATGGAGGATTTTGCTGGTGTAGTACACCGACTTCTGGGACCTGTCCTCGTCTGCACGGACGAAGACTGAGCTGACTGCTCTGGGTGTGACCGCCAGATAGAGAAGAAGCTCCTCCCCTTTCTCCAGTCTGGAGAGTAGCGGAGGAGAGGCTAGGAAGTCCTTCAATTCTTCGAAGGCCGTTCTGCGCTCCTCCGTCCAAGTGAAGTCGTGCATCTTGCGCAGCACCTTGAAGAAAGGAAGGCAGTGATCGATCGACTTTGAGATGAACCGGCTCAGCGCTGCGATTCGCCCCGTCAAGTGCTGGACCTGCTTCTTGGATGCTGGGTGCTCCATGTCAATGATCGCCTAGACCTTCTCCGGGTTGGCCTCAATGCCCCTTTGAGTGACAATGAAGCCAAGGAACTTCCCTGCCACTACTCTGAAGGCGCACTTTGCTGGTTCAGCTTCATCTGGTGCTCTCGAAGGTTGTGGAAGGCTTCGACGAGGTTGGCGATGCGGTTTGGGCTCGGCTTGCTCATGATAAGCATGTCATCCACATACACCTGCATGTTCTGGCCAATCTGGTCTTTGAAGATCCTATTGACCATACGTTGGTATGTGGTCCCAGCATTCTTCAAACCGAAAGGCATCATCCTGTAGTAGTATGTCCCTTGGTCGGTGACGAAGGCAGTGTGCTTCTCATCCTCCGGGTGCATCTGGATTTGATTGTATCTGGAGAATGCATCCATGAAGGAGAGGAGACGGTGCCCCGTAGTGGTGTCCACCAACTGATCGATCTTTGATAGGGGAAGCTATCCTTCGGGCATGCCTTGTTGAGGCCGGTGTAATCTACACAGATCCTCCATTTGTCATTGTTCTTCTTCACCATCACCACATTCGCCAGCCAGCTCGGATATTGCACCTCCCGAACGAAACCGGCAGTGAGGAGCTTGTCTACTTCCTCGTTGATGGCCGCCTGCCTCTCTGGGGCGAAGCTTCTCTTCTTTTGCCGAACTGGCCGATGCTTTGGGTCAATGCTCAGCTTGTGGGTGATGATGTCAAGGGGGATACCTGGCATGTCCGTCACCGTCCAGGCGAACATATCTGCATTCGTCCACAGGAATTCCAAAAGGTATGCCCTCTCCTCATCCTGCAGCTGGGCCCTGATTTGCATCGTCTTCGCAGGATCGTCTCCGAGTGGATAGGAGAGTAGCTGTTCAGCCGGGCCTCCCCTGGGGTCTTGAGCCCTTTGGTCCAGTTCATCCACCCTGGGATCGTCCTCGGGGACCTTAGCCCCAGGGAGGGTTTGAAGCAGTGCTGCACCGGCTGGGGTGTTCCCCTCATCTCTCCGATGCCGTAAGGAGTTGGAAACTGTACAAGCAGTCTCTTGGTGGAGACGACGGCATCGGGTAGGTTGAGCCCAGGTCGGCCTAGAATCATGTTGTAGGTTGAAGGAAGCCTGACAACCGTGAAAGTCATCATGACGGTAGAGTAATTTCTCCCTCCACCCTTACAGAATCACCTGTGAAATCAACAAGGGGAGTGTGCACAGGCCTGAGTTGAGCAGAAGAGAGATTCATCCTGGAGAAAGCATCATAAAAAAATACATCCGTGAAGCTTCTACTGTCAACCATGATGCGTTTTACAAGATGCTTCGCGATCATCATCTCGACGATCACGGCATCATTATTTACATTTTTCCCCCCGTCTCCCCCCTCCCTCATAAAGGAGAGTACATTTTGGGAATGCCCTGCCCCCTGGCTTTCTCGGATGTGCGCTCGGCTCCCCAACATATCATCCCAACCGGCTTCCCGGTAGGGATGTTGTCGATTGCTGGAGCTGGCAGGAGAGCAGCGAGTGCCTGAGATTTTGCTTGAGGTCTGCCCCCCATGAACCTTTTGAGGTAGCCCCTCCTGCTGAGTTCTTCGTCACTTGAGGTTACGACATTCCTCGGTGTCATGGCCATGGTCGTGGTGGAAGCGACAATACTTCATTTTGTTATGGCTAGTGAACGGCTTCATCGGAGGCGGGCGCTTCAAGTAGGGCTTGCCTTCGATCTCCATGAGGATATTCGTCCTTGGGGCGAGGAGGGGGGTGTAACTCCCCTCAGGAATGGGAGCGCTTCTCGGCCTTGGCCCCTACCGGAAGCTCGGAGCTGACGGTTCCGGCTTTCGCGTGCCGGACATCTTATGGGGGCTAGTTTCTTCAGTGGCTTCCCGTCGAGCTCCCACCTCGTACGATCTGCCTCCTCGACATGGATGTACTTCTAAGCTCGGAGTAGCTCTTGGGAGGCTTCTTATCTAGTGAGTAGGTTAGGCGGGAGGTCCTGAGCCCTTGTTTTAGAGCCAATATAGCAACTAGCTCCTCGAGATTGTAGATCTCCAATGCGGCAGCCTTGAAACGGGCCACGTAGTCCCGCAGGGGCTCGCGGTCCTGCTGCTTGATGGAGAAGAGGCCATCTGCTTCTCGTGGCATCGTTCGACAGGTGTCGAAGTGGGCCACAAACTTCTGCCCCAGCTGGATGAAGGAGTTGATGCTCTCCGGCTCCAGATGGGTGAACCACACCTGGGCTGCTTTTCGGAGAGTTGTAGGAAAGGTGACACAGAGGAGGGCGTCGGTGGCTCCCTAGACCCTCATGAGGGCCCTATAGCTTTCCAGGTGATCCAAGAGGTCGGTGGTCCCATCGTAAGGCTCCACCTGTGGTATACGAAACTGATCTGGGATCGACTCTTCTTGGACTTCTCGGGAAAAAGGGGGATGGGCATCGTAGCCCGCTGACTCGCTAGTGGAGCTCAATAGATTGGCAAACCGGCGGATTAAACTCCACCAGCCTGCGGTCATGCTCCTCCGGGTGCGTCTCCATCATGCGCCTGATAGCTTCGTCAGTGGACCCTTTCGCTGAAGGAGACGGAGAAGGTGACATGGGTGCATGGTGCCCATTGCGGGGAGTCTTGCTCTTTCTGTCTTGGCAGGGTTTGGGCACTACCCGCTTAAGGTCTGGTGAGCGGCTCTCCCTGTCGGCAGACCTGGCTCATTATCTTTTCGTAGGAGTTTGGTGGCTACCCCTGTTGTCAATGATGGCCCGCGACTGCGAAGGCCTTCATTAGAAGGAATGCAGGCTGTCGCAGGATGCTGCGGCATAGGCCGCGGGAGTCCCTGGTTGTTGATGAGTAGCCAAGGATCGATGCTGGTGCTGAAGCTGGCGCACTGCCATGGCAAGGATCTGCACTTGCTGGGTGAGTGCAGCCAGCTGAGATTCTGGCAGAGGTGGTTGAGCTAGAGCGGGTGGTTCCATCTCTGGGTTGTGCGGGTTCCCCCGAGAAAGGGAGTCTCCCGCATGGCTGGTGGAGACCTCTCTCGCCTGCGTCGTCACCATCCTTCTGTCAAACTGCTGGCAAGGGGGCTCAAGCTGGATTAAAGATCGCTCATCCCCTACTTGGCGTGCCAATCTGTTGCCGCCAAGATCGTCGTGGCCTATAGCTGCTGTCATGGTCAGATCACCCCTCTTGGACTCTCAGGATGTTCTGCTCATTTGAACATGCAAAAACGGGGTTAGTGACCTGGGCCAGGGATTCCGGCGGGGGCACTCCGACAGTCAAGTCAGTAACGATCCAGGGGAACAGATCCTCCTGGTCAAGGCCCTCTAGATGGATTCCACACTAGGAGGAGTGAGTATTGTGGAAATGGGATGTAAGTGTGTCGGGAGGATGGTGGCCGAGCTAGAGGGATTCTCTATGTGGCATTCTCTCCATCACTTGCTTGAGATTTTCGTGGTGAGATAGTGGTTGTGATTGTTGTTATGTTTTCGTTACCTCCCCACTAGGGGTACCGATGATTCTTTTAAACTCTGGTGGTTGTTGGACGCCTACCTTAGGATCTCCTTTATGTCAGCAGGCGCGCGCAGCGGTGTCCCGTGCCGTGAACGGGATGCCTTTCCCGGTTCATGATAAGAGAACCTGCCATGCGCTCTGACATTCCCTCCGGTCATCCCATTCCAAGAAACTTGGCAGTGCCTCGATCGGGGAGCCACCGTCCCCCGGGATTCTAATCTCTTGGTTGACTTCCTCTTTCGGGTGGTTCAGGTGGTTGGTGAAGAGCGTGGTGCCTTGATCACAGTGCCTCTCCCTTTTCTGGTGTAAGTGGTGGTTGCGAAGAGTTATTGCAGCCATGTGGGCATCTTCTTGCGACCCTCGAGCGACTCGCCAGCCTCCTGGGGTGATAGTGCCGCCACCCTGCTTGCTGGTGTCTTCGCTCGAGCTGGAGGCCGAGCTGGAGAGGCAGGGCTCGACTCCGAGGGGCTCGACCTCGGCGTGGCTTCACTTGGTGAAGGAGGGCCTAGCTCGACTCCAGACCAAGGGAGTCTGACCTCGGGCAAGCTTGACCTGACGGAGGAGGGCAGAGCACGGCTTTGGCTTAGAGGACTCGACCTCGGAGGGGCTCCACGTGGCAAAGGCGGGCTGAGCTCGACTCCGGACCACGGGGCCCTACCTCGAGGGATTTGCGAGGATGCCGCTCAGCTCCGACCTAAGTGTCATGAGCTCGCAGGCCCAACTTGGCAGAGGGCGGAGCTCGGCTTCGGCGGGCGGCCCCGTTGTTCTGAGGGAGCTCAGCCCGACGAAGGAGTCCGAGTAGAGTATCTGACGTGGCGGCCTTCTTGGACGTGGCGTCTGACAGCTACTTCACGTCAGTGATTTGGCCACATCAATGGATATTTAGGAATAAATTAGATGAAAATGGTATTGTTACTAGGAACAAGGCTAGACTGGTTGCTAAAGGTTATAATCAAGAGGAATGCATTAATTTTGATGAAACATTTGCACATGTTGCTAGACTTGAAGCCATTAGATTATTTTTATCATTTGCATGTTTTATGAACTTCAAGTTTTTTTAAATAGATGTTAAAAGCACTTTTCTAAATGGTTATATAGCAGAAAAAGTATTTGTTGAACAACCACTAGGTTTTGAAAATCATACACATCTTGATCATGTTTTTAAACTATACAAAGTACTTTATGGTTTAAAGCAAGCACCCCGAGCATGGTATGAAAGTCTCAGCAAGTTTTTTGATTGAAAATGATTTCTCTAGAGGCCATGTTGACACAATATTATTTCTAAATAAGAAAAATGATGATTTCTTAGTAGTACAAATTTATGTTGATGATATTATATTCGGTGCTACTAATGAAATCCTTTGTTAAGAGTTTGCCAAGCTTATGCAGAAAGAGTTCGAAATGAGCATGATGGAAAAACTCAATTTTTTTCTCGGACTCCAAATCAAGCAAACTAAGGATAGAATATTCATCAACCAAGCTAAGTATACAAGAAAAATCTTAAAAATGATTGGGATGGAGACTACCAAGTCAATAGGTACACCTATGAGCCCTTCTTGTAAACTTGATAAAGATGAACATGGTAAATCTATTGATCAAAAATTATATAGAGAAATGATTGGCTCCTTATTATATTTGACTGCTAGTAGACCAGATATCATGTTTAGTGTCTATATGTATGCTAGATATTAGTCTGATCCTAAAGAATCTCATCTATTAGCTGTTAAGCGTATATTTAAATACTTATCTGGTACAATTGATATTGATTTGTGGTATTCTGGAGATTCATCTATTGATTTAATTGGATATTCTGATGCTGATTTTGTTGGGTGTAAACTTGATAGAAAAAGTACTAGTGGAACTTGCCAATTTCTTGGAGTTAACTTAATCTCCTGGTTTAGCAAGAAACAAACTTCAGTTGCACTATCCATAGCTGAGACTGAGTATATTGCAGTAGGAAGTTGTGCTCAAATCTTGTGGATTAAACAACAACTTGAAAATTTTGAAATCAAACTAATTAAGACACCCATAAGATGTGATAATACTAGTGCTATAAACTTAACTAAAAATCCTGTTCAGCACTCTAGAAGTAAGCATATTGAAATTAGGCATCATTTTATTAGAAATAATGTTGAAAATAATGATATCATGCTTGAATTTGTTAGTACTGAAATACAACTACCTAACATATTTGTTACAGCCGTGACAGTGACGTGGCCAGGCTCAGGTATCGCCGAATGAGAGCAAGCCACGTGTAAGTTTCCCCGCCGGAGTCAGCGCCACGTCCACAAAGCTAGGATCGGCGTACCGCACCACCCGACGACTGTCTGAAGCAAACCGCCCTCGCCGAGGTCGAGCTCGGCCCGGAGTTCCTCTACCACCTCATTGGCGCCCGGGCCCGGAGGGGTCCGCCGAAGCCGAGGTCGGCAGATCTTTCGCCCTGCGCCAGGTGGCCACCCGGAGACGGGCCCACCTCGGCCGAAGCCGGGCGACCTCCTGCCACCTCGCCAGGTGTCCACCCAGGAGGGGTCCGCCGAAGCCGAGGTCGGCAGATCTTTCGCCCTGTGCCAGGTGGCCACCCTGAGACGGGCCCACCTCGGCCGAAGCCGGGCGACCTCCTACCACCTCGCCAGGTGTCCACCCAGAAGGGGTCCACCTAAGCCGAGGTCAGCTGATCCTTCGCCCTTCGCCAGGTGGCTACCCGGAGACGGGTCCACCTCGACCGAAGCCAGGCGACCTCCTGCCACCTCTACAGGTGTCCACCCAGGAGGGGTCCACCTAAGCCGAGGTCGGCAGATCCTTCGCCCCTCGCCAGTTGGCCCCCGGAGACGGGTCCAACTCAGCCGAGGTCAGACCGCTCGTACGGAGAGGCCCCCAGGGAAGGAGACAGGTCCCGAGGCCATCCCTCGGGCCGTACCGACCCCAGACGGCGTCCCGTACGGAGGGCGGCGGCACGCGGAACGTCACTTGCATCGGCCCGACAGGTCCCGCAGCCGAGAGACCCGATCCTGACGGAACAGGCCCCATAAACGGATGGCGCCCACGCTCGGGAAAGAGAGCGTTCTCACGAAGCCCGAGGCCTGACGACCAGCCGCTCTGCCAGCGCCGCCCTCCCTCTTTTTCTCTTCTGTCTTTGCCTTTTCCCTGCTGGGCCCGGCGGACGAGGTCGGAAAGCCGTCTGGCACCCTTCACCAAAAAGGGAAAAGGGAAGAGGACGGGGGAGGAGGGTTCCCGAGGCAGAAAAAGACATGCGCGCGACGGAAGGGGATAAAGAAGGAAGAATCTGGGGACGACAAGGTAAGCCAAACTAGCCTGGGGACAAGGAGGAAGCACGGGCACAAGGCCTTGCACCGAGAGAAAAACCAGAGATCCCGAGAGGGGAACACTGGGCGTGAGTTCGACAAGCAGGCCCAGCCGAGATTCCGGTCCCTAGAGCATTTCCTTCACCAATTAACTCTCTGAATCTGGGACCCTTTCGAGGGCCCGGGTGGGAGAGTCTGTTCCTTCTCGTCGTCTACTGACTTGACCGTCGGAGCCCCCTCGCCGGGATCCCCGGCCGGGGTCTTCTAATCCCTTTATTGCAGGTTCTCCGCAGGAAGGGAGGCTCCCTCGCCAGGCGGTCAGGAAGGATCGGCTGATCCGTGGCACTGGCGCGGCGACGAGAGCGGCAACAGATTGGCGCGCCAGGTAGGGGGGCAGGACACTAACCCCTAGTGGGAACCAGCTTTCTGCAGGTGTCACGCTCTCCAGCAATGGTGGTCACTCGTGGTCGCGAGGCATCCACCAGCCGTGTGGGAGAAGCCCACTCCCCTCCAGGGGCCACACCCCCGAACAGGAGCTTCCAGCTCCCCCTCCTCTTCCACAGTAGCCTGCCCGCGCGGACGGATCCCTTGCGGCCATCGTCCAGCAGCTGCGGACCTTGACCTCAGCGGTCCGATAGCTTCAGCATCAGCAACGGTCCCTAGCCACTCAGCCGCAGCCAGGGACCCCCGCGGCCCGAGCCGCGGGGCAGCGTGGGAGCCTGCGCTCAATCCAGGGTAGGCCGTCCCACCCGAGGGCCATCTCCGACCCCCGGGGGAGCCACCAAGCTCCCGCAAAGAGAAACTATTCCGGTTCGGAGGATCACGAGAGTCGATCCCCGGTCGATGGGGCCGAAACGGTGCATCGCAGCAAGCGACGCCGGGGCCAGACCTCCCGCCGAGACTGATCGGCGCCCCCTTCACCTGCAGTCTCGGTGGAAGACTCCACCGACGAAGCCGTCAGGCGCCAGGCCGAGAGGCGCCTAGAAGAGCACGAGCGCAAGTTGGCGGAGTTTGCCCGACGGTTCACCGACCTGCAGAACCCGTCAGCTGACCCGGCGGGCTACGACTCCCGCCCCCCTTTCTCTGAAGAAATCCAGGCGGAATCGATCCCGAAACGGTTCCGCATGCCGCAGGTGGACCCCTACGACGGGACCACCGACCCCCTGGACCATTTGGAGAGCTATAAAGCTCTCATGAGGGTCCAGGGCGCCACCGACGCCCTCCTGTGCATCGCCTTCCCGGCAACCCTTCGGAAGGCCGCTCGAGTTTGGTTCACCCGCCTCGAGCCCGGATCCATCTGCTCCTTCCATCAACTGGAAGGAAAGTTCGTGGCGCACTTCGACACTTGTCGAAAGGTGCCTAGAGAGGTGGACAACCTCTTTTCCATCCGCCAGCAGGACCAGGAGCTGCTCCGGGACTACATCACCCGGTTCAAGACCGCAGCCCTGGAAATCTACAGCTTGGACGAGCCCGTCGCCATGCTGGCCTTAAAGCGCGGACTCAAGACGTCCCGCCTCACCTATTCCCTGGACATGGAGCAGCCAGCCTCCAAGAAGCAAGTGCAGCAACTGACCGGCCGGGTTGCGGCCCTTAGCCATTTTATTTCTAGGTCGGCGGACCGTTGCCGTCCCTTCTTCAAGGTGCTGAGAAAGATGAATGGCTTTGCTTGGACCGAGGAGTGCCAGCAGGCCTTCGAGGAGCTGAAGAAGACGCTCGCATCGCCACCTTTACTGTCCAGACCCGAGGAGGGGGAGGAGCTTACCCTCTACTTGGCGGTTACCCCGGAGGCCGTCAGCTCTGTCTTGGTCCGAACCGACGACCAGGGGCTCCAGCGGCCGGTGTACTATACCAGCAAACTTCTCCGGGACGCGGAGCTCAGGTATTCCCGGCCCGAGAAACTCGTTTTTGCGCTAATAGTGTCTGCCCAGCGTCTCAGGCCCTATTTCCAAGCGCATCCCATCGCCGTCTTGACGGATCAACCGCTGAAAGCGGTGCTCAGCCGACCCGATACCTCGGGACGATTGGCCAAGTGGGCACTGAAACTCAGCGAGTTCGACATTACATACCGACCGAGGTCGGCCATGAAGGCGCAGGTGCTGGCCGATTTCTTGGTCGAGTGCGCAGGCTTGGACAAGGAGCCCGAGAAGGGCCCCCCGGCCCGGCCGATGGAGGTCGGCACCGACGAGCCCGGAGAGGACCCTTGGATCCTCCATGTAGACGGAGCCTCAAACTCCGGCGGAAGCGGAGCTGGGCTCATCCTTGCCAATGGCGACGGGGTCGTCGCGGAGTGTGCACTCCGTTTCCAATTCCCCGCGACAAATAACCAGGCGGAGTACGAGGCGCTTCTCGCCGGACTGAGGGTCTCCCGCGAGCTGGGCGTGACCAACCTCAGAGCTTTCACCGACTCCCAGCTCGTGGCGGGGCAGGTGTCCGGGGAGTACGTCGCACACGACCCCCAGATGGCGAAGTATTTGGAGCTCGTCAAAGCGGGCGCGTCCAAGTTCCGGTGCTTCAACATTTTCCATATCCCCCGCGGGGAGAACGCCCGCGCGGATGCCCTCTCCCGGTTGGCGACCCTGCCGGACGCGATGCTGGGGCGCGCTCATGTGGAGCGCCTTGAGGTCCCAAGCCTCGAAGCACCGGTGGAGGTCCATCAGGTCAGCCAGGAGCCCAGCTGGATGGACAAGTACGCTGTGTACATCGTCGGCGGCACCCTGCCGGAGGACCGACAGGCGGCTCGCCTCATCAGGAAAAAAGCCGTGCGATTTGTCCTGATGGACGGGCAATTGTATCGAAGATCCTACTCCTACCCCCTCCTCAAGTGCGTAGGACCCGCAGAAGCCAAGCTTGTGCTCCAGGAGATTCACGAGGGCATCTGCGGGAACCACGTGGGGGGCAGGGCATTGGCGTACAAGGCCCTCCGTCAGGGCTACTTCTGGGAGACAATGAAGGAAGACGCCGCCGACTTCGTGAAGAAGTGCAACCGGTGCCAGCATCACGCCACGATGCAGCGGCAACCCTCCAACCCGATCTCTCAGCTCTCAGCCCCATGGCCGTTCGCCCAGTGGGGGATGGACCTCTTAGGCCCATTCCCGCCGGCGTCCGGCCAGCGGAAGTTTTTGATAGTGGCTATCGACTACTTCACAAAGTGGGTCGAGGCCGAGCCCTTGGCAAGAATCACCGAGGCAAACGCCGCCAAGTTCTTCTGGAAGTCCATTGTCTGCCGCTTCGGCCTCCCCTACACCGTGGTCACCGACAACGGACGCCAGTTCGACTGTCGGGAGTTCGAAGATTTCTGCAGCGACCTCGGCATCAAGCATCGCTTCACCTCGGTGGCGCACCCTCAGACCAACGGGGAAGCCGAAGTCACGAACAGGACCATTCTTCAGGGCCTCCGCACGCGGCTGGACCAAGCCAAGGGCAGGTGGGTCGACGAGCTTCCCAGCGTCCTTTGGGCATACCACACCACCCCAAGGACGGCAACCGACGAAACTCCATTCAACCTCGTCTTCGGAGCCGAGGCGGTCATCCCGATCGAGCTCAGCCTACCCACGCTGCGCGTGGAGCAATACGACGAGACAGAAAACCCGGCCAGGATGATGCTCAACCTAGACCTTCTCGAGGAGACGAGGGACAAGGCCCGGATCCGAATGGCGGCATACCGGCAACGAGTAGCCAGATATTACAACTCCCGAGTGCGACCGAAGGTTTTTCGTCCCGGGGACCTGGTCCTCCGACGCGCAGAAGCCTCCCAGCCACGGGAATGCGGCAAGCTTTCACTCAACTGGGAAGGCCCATATCGGGTAGCAGAAGCCCTCCCTCATGGGGCATATTACTTGGAAGAATTGGGAGGTGCCAGGTTCCCCCGGACATGGAACTCCTCGAACCTGAGAATGTACTACCAGTGATGTAAGGCTCCCAATTTCTGTAACAAAGCTCCCCCACTTCAAACACTCCCCTCTAACTTCAACAAGAAGGCCTGCGGCATCGAGCTCAGTCCGGAAGATCCTGGGCTTCGGCCTGGAAGGTGGCGCCGAACCCAGTTCGCCCATGCAAGCCCGGAGCACAGCTCAGCAAGCCACGCAAGGCTTGAGAAAGCCTGCGGCATCGAGCTCAGTCCGGAAGATCCTGGGCTTCGGCCTGGAAGGTGGCGCCGAACCCAGTTCGCCCATGCAAGCCCGGAGCACAGCTCAGCAAGCCGCGCAAGGCTTGAGAAAGCCTGCGGCATCGAGCTCAGTTCGGAAGATCCTGGGCTTCGGCCTGGAAGGTGGCACCGAACCCAGTTCGCCCACGCAAGCCCGGAGCACAGCTCAGCAAGCCGCGCAAGGCTTGAGAAAGCCTGCGGCATCGAGCTCAGTCCGGAAGATCCTGGGCTTCGGCCTGGAAGGTGGCGCCGAACCCAGTTCGCCCATGCAAGCCCGGAGCATAGCTCAGCAAGCCGTGCAAGGCTTGAGAAAGCCTGCGGCATCGAGCTCAGTCCGGAAGATCCTGGGCTTCGGCCTGGAAGGTGGCGCCGAACCCAGTTCGCCCACGCAAGCCCGGAGCACAGCTCAGCAAGCCGCGCAAGGCTTGAGAAAGCCTGCGGCATCGAGCTCAGTCCGGAAGATCCTGGGCTTCGGCCTGGAAGGTGGCGCCGAACCCAGTTCGCCCACGCAAGCCCGGAGCACAGCTCAGCAAGCCGCATCGAGCTCAGTCCGGAAGATCCTGGGCTTCGGCCTGGAAGGTGGCGCCGAACCCAGTTCGCCCACGCAAGCCCGGAGCACAGCTCAGCAAGCCGCGCAAGGCTTGAGAAAGCCTGCGGCACCGAGCTCAATCCGGAAGATCCTGGGCCTCGGCCTGGAAGGTGGCGCCGAACCCAGTTCGCCCACGCAAGCCCGGAGCACGGCTCAGCAAGCCGCGCAAGGCTTGAGAAAGCCTGCGGCATCGAGCCCAGTCCGGAAGATCCTGGGCCTCGGCCCGGAAGGTGGCACCGTTCCCAGTTCACCCGCGCAAGCCCGGAGTACAGCTCAGCGAGCCGCGCGAGGTTTGAGAAAGCCTGCGGCACCAAGCTTAGTCTGGAGATCCCGGGTTTCGGCCTGGAAGATGGTGCGGAAATCGTGTTGTTCGCCCAAGCATGAAGGCAACCCAAAATCGGACCTACTTAAGGTTTGCCTTGCTGCAACGTGACTCAATAGGCCCCATCCTTCGATTTGAGCAATGGAAAGATCGGGCCTGCAGTTACTTCAGGTGTTCCAGACCGACATCTCAGAAAGAAAAGAAGAGAAAGGTGAGACGAAGCAACAACCGAGGTTTCGATAAAAATTAGATCTTCATTGATATAAGTGGTCGCTACAAGCTGGGAGCCCCGACAGGCCGGGACTCCCCAAAAAAACAAAAACTACAGGGATAAACCAAAAAGACAGTGCCGGGTCACTGGGGTGCGGGTTCGGAGCCGTCTGCCGGAGGCGCGGGCGCTGCTTCTTCTTCAACTTCTGCGGTGGCCGGCTCCTGGGGCTGTTCCGAGGCCGCGGCATCGCTGGTCGACGGCACCGCAGGTGTCGCTTTGGCCGCGCCGGGAGCCCTGCTCTCGCCCCCTGGCTTCCTGCCGCCGACGACGACCCCGCTCAGGTCCAGCTGGGGGAAGATGGCCCCCACCTTCTCCCGGCACATCCGGAACCCTTCAGGAAGGAGTCCACGGCGGCCTCCCGGACCTCCGACGTGAACTCGTCGGAAGCCCGGAACTTGGGGACGGCCTCTTGCGCTTCTCGCTTGGCCGCCTCCAGGAGCCTGTTGACGTAGGCGCTCCGGTCCTTCGCCGCGGCCACCTCTCGCCGGGCCTCCTCCAGCTGGCGCTCCAGCCATTGGGAGTGGGCCTGCAGGCGGGCCTTCTCCGCTGCCTCCTCCTCGGTTCGGCGCTGGTTGGAGGTCCGCTCCTCCGACAAGGAGGCCTCCAACTCCTTGTTCCGCTCCTCGGAACGCGTCAGGTCGGACTGGAGGGCTTGCTTCTCGGCTCGCAGCTCGGCCCCCTTCTCCATCAGATCCTTCACGTCGGCCGCGAGCTTGCCGAGCTTCAGCTCCCGATCGGAGTCCCTCTTGGCGTTCCCTACAAGGTAATTCCTCAGTAAGAGGACGTCGTTCCCGATCTGCAGTGGCAAAAACGATGCACGTCAGAGCGGAGGCAGAAGGCCTCGAGGTTGAAACAAGGAAGAAGAGGAAGCTCGCACTTACCGTGAAAAGCTGAGGAAGGATGCCGAGCAGAGCGTCCGCATAGTCTCGGCCGCCCCGAGCTCGACGGTCCCGGGCGGTGGAGGCGTACTCCATCATCTTCTCCGCCAGTCCCCTGTCAAGGATGACCGAGTCCCGGTGGGAGATCACCGGTGCCGGACCCTTCGGGCCGGCCCCTGCGGCAGCTGCCCCCTCAGCCGGAGCCGCAACCGACGGGCCGGCGGTCGCCACAGACGGCGCTGTCTGGCTGGCGGCGATGACAGGCCCAGAGACAGGCGGAGCGGCGGGCGCTGGAGCTCTCCCTGCGGCGCCGCCAGGTCGCGTGGCCGAAGTACCAGGAACCCCGCCCTGAGGTGGCCTGGGCGGGGAAATGGCAGCAGCCGGGTCGGGCACGGTCGCCGCCACGACCTCCCGGCTCGTCTCTGTGCGAGCCCTCTTCGCTGCGGGCTCATCCACCTCCTCAACGTCCCGCTGGGCCGCCCCCTCCAGGAGGTTCTCCAAAGAAAACTTCATCCCTGCAAAATGAAAAAGACAGAGGGTCAGACAGCTCGATCTTAAAGAAAGATGGGAAGGCAGAAATCAATGCAGGGCCAAATCTCACCAGTCTCACGGATGGGACTGATGCCGGCCTCGAAAAGATTCTGCTCAGAGAGCAGAACCTCGAGCGCCGGGACCTCGTCACTCAGGAGCTGGGTGTAGGACTCCTGGTCCGCAGACTCCACTCGGGAATTTCGGTTCGGCGACCGGTCCGGTTCGCTCCAGGCCCAATCGACGTCGTCGACCGAGGCGAAGAAAAATCGGCTCTTCCATCCCTTGACCGAGGAAGGGAGGTCAAACCGGAGACACCTAGGCCGGGGCGAGATGTACCACCAGCCATCATCGGTGGAGCACTTCTTCAGGGTGAACAGGGCCCTGAAGAGAGAAAAATGGGCAACGAACCCGTGAAAGTAGCAGAAGACAATAAAGGAGAAGATGACCCGGATGGCATTAGGAGCCAGCTGGGCCGGGACAAGCCGGAAGTGGCTGAGGAAGGAAAGAAAGAAAGGGTGCAGAGGAAAACGGAGACCCCCAAGGAGGAAGTCTTCGTAGAAAGCAATGCGGCCGGGGCCACTCATGGTGACGCGCTCCCCAGACCGCGGAGCAAAGAGACGGATAGACCTCGGGATGCCATAGGCATCCCGGAGCAGAGAAAGGTCGCCTTCGGTCATGGTAGAAGCATGACCGGAGGGACCGGCGGGAAGAGATGGCGGAGCAGGAAGAGAAGGCAAGGCAGGAAGGGAACGGAGGGGCACGGCAGGTGCAACCGGAGGGGGCCGGATCCCCCTGGGGATGCCGATGGTGATCCCCCCGGGTTGCAAACGCCGGTGGACCTCCTCTGGAATCACCTCCTCACCTGAGGAGGAAGAAGAAGATGGAGTCCTCGGCCGGGATGGACCGGCCTCGTCCGGGTTGGAAGAGACATGGCGACGGCGCGCCATGGAAAAGAAAAGAACAGAAAGATCGGAAAAGAAGTGAGAAGGAAGGAGGAGGGCTAGAGAAGGAGAAGAAGGCACTCACCGAAAATGCACAGACGAGCGCGAGCAGCAGAAGTTGTTAGCCTGCAGCAAACCGCCCACGAAGCAAGGGAAAAGGCCTCGTTCTGGAAAGTCCCCTCCCTTTCAAACTCAGCCGACGGCAGCCGTACCCATCATTCCGCCTCCGACCACTGGATGGTCGCCACGTGGGCGCACGCCCGACACCGACGCCTCATTAGCAGAGTAACGGCCTCTGCCCCGAAGCGACACATTGATTACGGGCAAGTGGACGACGCGTGGCGGCTCCCCATAGGTCTTCAGCCGCATCGAGCCACGACGAGCGAGGATCGTGGCAATTATGATGCAAGATCTTCGCCTCCCCACGTCATGTCCGCATTTAATCCCGACGTTCCGTTCTACGGTTCCCCGACGGAACGGCGGGCTGGGGGGCAACTGTTACAGCCGTGACAGTGACGTGGCCAGGCTCAGGTATCGCCGAATGAGAGCAAGCCACGTGTAAGTTTCCCCGCCGGAGTCAGCACCACGTCCACAAAGCTAGGATCGGCGTACCGCACCACCCGACGACTGTCTGAAGCAAACCGCCCTCGCCGAGGTCGAGCTCGGCCCGGAGTTCCTTTACCACCTCATTGGCGCCCGGGCCCGGAGGGGTCCACCGAAGCCGAGGTCGGCAGATCTTTCGCCCTGCGCCAGGTGGCCACCCGGAGACGGGCCCACCTCGGCCGAAGCCGGGCGACCTCCTGCCACCTCGCCAGGTGTCCACCCAGGAGGGGTCCGCCGAAGCCGAGGTCGGCAGATCTTTCGCCCTGCGCCAGGTGGCCACCCGGAGACGGGCCCACCTCGGTCGAAGCCGGGCGACCTCCTGCCACCTTGCCAGGTGTCCACCCAGAAGGGGTCCACCTAAGCCGAGGTCAGCTGATCCTTCGCCCTTCGCCAGGTGGCTACCCGGAGACGGGTCCACCTCGATTGAAGCCAGGCGACCTCCTGCCACCTCTCCAGGTGTCCACCTAGGAGGGGTCCACCTAAGCCGAGGTCGGCAGATCCTTCGCCCCTCGCCAGTTGGCCCCCGGAGACGGGTCCAACTCAGCCGAGGTCAGACCGCTCGTACGGAGAGGCCCCCGGGGAAGGAGACAGGTCCCGAGGCCATCTCTCGGGCCGTACCGATCCCAGACGGCATCCCGTACGGAGGGCGGCGGCACGCGGAACGTCACTTGCATCGGCCCGACAGGTCCCGCAGCCGAGAGACCCGATCCTGACGGAACAGGCCCCATAAACGGATGGCGCCCACGCTCGAGAAAGAGAGCGTTCTCACGAAGCCCGAGGCCTGACGACCAGCCGCTCTGCCAGCGCCGCCCTCCCTCTTTTTCTCTTCTGTCTTTGCCTTTTCCCTGCTGGGCCCGGCGGACGAGGTCGGAAAGCCGCCTGGCACCCTTCACCAAAAAGGGAAAAGGGAAGAGGACGGGGGAGGAGGGTTCCCGAGGCAGAAAAAGACAAGCGCGCGACAGAAGGGGATAAAGAAGGAAGAATCTGGGGACGACAAGGTAAGCCAAACTAGCCTGGGGACAAGGAGGAAGCACGAGCACAAGGCCTTGCACCGAGAGAAAAACCAGAGATCCCGAGAGGGGAACACTGGGCGTGAGTTCGACAAGCAGGCCCAGCCGAGATTCCGGTCCCTAGAGCATTTCCTTCACCAATTAACTCTCTGAATCTGGGACCCTTTCGAGGGCCCGGGTGGGAGAGTCTGTTCCTTCTCGTCGTCTACTGACTTGACCGTCGGAGCTCCCTCGCCGGGATCCCCGGCCGGGGTCTTCTAACCCCTTTGTTGCAGGTTCTCCGCAGGAAGGGAGGCTCCCTCGCCAGGCGGTCAGGAAGGATCGGCTGATCCGTGGCACGGGCGCGGCGACGAGAGCGGCAACAATATTGACTAAGCCTCTCCAAAAAGATCGGTTCAGTATGATTAGAAGAGAAATTGGGGTCATCAACCCTTTTGATTGAAAACTTCCATCTCTTCACATCTTGAACTCTTGTTTGATCAAAGTTACATGTTATTCATGCTGAATTCCATTGAAATTCTATTCATTTTGATCAATGCTCTTTTTCCTATTTTTTTCAATTTTAAGTTGAAGTGTCGACACCTGGATATGTTGACTCTGTGTCGTTAGTCGATACTTGAACAGCGACAAACCAAGATAAAAATAGGAAAATGAAGTGTTTTCTTCATCTTTTTCTTTCCAAATCGAGCCGACTCATCCCTAACTCTGTTCCAACAACTTCTTCCCTCTAGATTTCAACTCCAAATCGCTTGAATCTTCGTTTGGGATGATTTGTGTTCGGTTTCTACCATTCCTCACCCTATTTTCATTGATTTTGCACCGTAAAAACCCTAGGTTTCGTCCCCTCTTGCATTTCCATCTTGTATCTTTGAAATGGGGCCTAGGAAGCAAGTTGTCTGGCGTCCAAGACCATCCAATCAAAAAGAAGAAAGGAGAACCAAAGCAAGGCATGAGGCCAGAGCAGTAGATGCACCTGGTATTTGGTGAGGACACAAGATCTAGAAGAGGAAGCAAACATTTTCCAATTCAATTTGGATAATCAATGAGTAAGTCCATGTGTTCTTCATAAAGAACACTTGAGTCCCAGTTATTTTGAGTTGTAATTAGGTCAATTTGAGTTGTAATTTGATCAAATTGAGTGTAATTTGGTCAATTAGGGTTGTTAGGTTACCAATTGAGTCCATTGAGTTCATCAATTGGTTTAAGAGTCTTGTAAATAGCATTAATTTGCTTTGTTTGATGATTTGTCTAGTTTGAGTCCTGTAATTAGTGATTGAATAAGTTAAGGGGTGTCATATGTACCCAAGACCCAAGTTGTCATTACCTTGGTAGAGCAATTCTAGGGAAAAAAAGGGTTGTCCAAATTTTTATTCAGACATTCAGATACTCAGACATCCAGACATCAAGACATCCAAATATTGGGACAACATTCAAAATCCATCTTTATCTAAAATAGGCGCCCCATCCTATTTTTTTCATTGCACATTTCAATTTCAAGGAGGCGCCCATTTAAAAGGAGTAAAGCAGAAGGACTTTGCTTTTCATCTGGCGCCCCCCCTCATATTTTTGTCACCCACTCTAGATGACGCCCACATCCATTCAAAAAAATTAAATGGAAGAGTCCAAGATTGGTGGAGATATCTTCATTCAAATTCAAAGAAGATTTCAAATTCAAAAGGAATTTCATCCAAAAATCAAAGAGTTCTATCTTATCAAGTTATATCCCTTCATCTTATCCAAGTATCAAGGGAGGATTGAGCAAACCCCTTTTAAATTCAAATAAGGGTTCAAATTCAAATCTTTGAAGATGTTCTTATCCTATGTTGCCGATCAAGAAGATGAGATGCCAAGTGAAAGAACGTTAGTGCCAAATGAGAAAGAAAATTAGCGCCAAGGAAGGATTAGCGCCCCATCTTCCTTTTCCCGAATACATTTTCTCAAGTTGTCCAAGTCAATTTAAATTTCAAATTCAAGGAGTGTTTGAATTTAAATGTAATTTAAATTTGAAAGAGTCAGTATCTTCATGTGTGAAGAACTCCATAAATAGGACCCCATACCCTTTGTAATTATTGATTATTGAATTATGAAATGAAATGCTGTCTTTTTCCACAAAGCTAGGTAGGCTTAGTGATTTTCTCTAAGGGCAGGGAGGTCTTTAAGAGCTCAAGGCAGGGAGGTCTTTGAGAGCTCAAGGCGGTGAGGTCCTTGAGTGGAGGTTCTGCCGGATTCGACAATTGCTACCAATCTTCTTCAAGCTCTTTGAATCCAAACTTTATGTTTTCCCATTTTGGATATGAATTATATCAATCTTAAGTTTTGTTTGCTACCTTCTTTGCAGATCCCAGGTGTTCAAGGAACTTAGAGGACAAATCTTTTGCTTCCGAATCAAGATCTAATGGTGGATCTGAAATCTGGAGTCCTGATCTTTATTTACTGCAAAATCTGAGCGACCGAGCAGCAGATCCAACCCAATTCAAAGTGAATCTCTATTGGGATAAGTAACCAACCCTTTTCTCGTTAGATTTGATAATTAAAGCATGGAATAGCCTGATCTAAGATGGTTGCCTAGCCGTCGGGTCCATATTCTTCATAGCTTGCGAAGCGGATCGCGGGTAAGTGGTTAATTGCCTTCTTTATTCTTTCAATCTAGTATGTTAGTTGCTTTACTATGATCATTGCTCTCTTAAATTATCTAGGCTTAAATTGAATCATCTTTCACTGCATCGTAACTGTCCTGCATCATCTTTATTGATATCAGAGCTGGCATTCCGTATCATTATTGGTATCAGAGCCTTAGGTTAGATTAGGATTTCATGCTTGCTGAATTCTGTACATACCTGAACTTGATCTACATAGAACACCATATTAGATCAGTTATTTTCATCTGAAATTAATTTTCTGTTTATCCCCAGTAAGTCAGTAATTAGCATCTCAAATTTTATTAAAAAAAATAAAAAAATATTTTTTTGCAATTTTTTTAATCTCTGCTACATAGTTTAGGTCTGCTGCAATTTTTTTTACCTACTTTCGATAGCTTTCATCATAGCTATCCGAAACTTAGTCCATTTGATTTTTTTTTTCCATTAATCTAAGCCAAAACAAACTCAGATCTAAATATTCCTTATAGATTTCAGATCTGAGGGTTTAAAAAAAAAATAAATTATTTTAGAGTACTTTAGTGGAAGGAAATCACGCCTCCTGAGCGAATATATGAAAGTATATTTATGATCCATGGAAGTAATGAGCTACGGCTGGATGTGATAACCCGAGATTGAAGTTTGTTTTGTACTTGAGTGTATGCTTGCTTGCTGGAATTTTAGTGATTTGTGTATTTAAGATTGCTTGGTTAATTTCTTAAGCACAAATTAGGGTTTCTTTGGCATATTCAGATTCCACTAAAAAATTAATTCTTGTAATTTAAATCTAAAATCCAAAATTTAAAATTTAAACTTCGAATCTGAAATCTAAATTTAAATTTCAAAATTTAAAGTTTAAATTTTGAGTTGTTAGTGGTATCTAATCTTATCTTGGTAACTAGAATTGATTGTGCATTTAAATTTTAAACAAATTCTAAGGGCAAGCAATATAACATAAGGGAAGGATTGAGACCCTTTCCTTAGCCTAAAACAACCAACCCCATTTGCATAGTCCTAAGCCTTAATTAAAATTGAGTAGCACTTAAAGCTAGGGGCAGCAATAGGTCGGGTTTTATATACGTGTTAATCCATTGTAGTAGTCACTTTTGTGTGTGCTTCTGAGAATTGGTGTCTAAGGCTAGAGGTCCAGAGACAAACACCCTAAGCGGACTGGTGGTTCTTTAATTAGGACCTCATGAAAGTGAAGGGAGCCTCCCACCACCCCACCTCTTACCTGGCCAATCGAGGAGTTACTACAATCTTGGTTATTACCTTGACTAAGCACTATATTGGCCCTTAGGTCTAGGAACCCTAGACTTAGGTTGATTTGTATTATTTACACTGCATGACCACTAGGGCAAGTACCCCATACCAAGATCAACAGACTCAAGCCAGTACATCTGCATCTATGGATTTCAGTCTAGAAAGCCTGATGTGTACTTTGACTGAATAGTTTAGGCATACTTTGATTGAACAGTTTAGGCAGTTGAGTGGTAGGCTAGACCAAATTGAGTATAGAATGGGAACCCTTAAGGAATCTCATGTGTCTCAACCAGACTTTACACCTCCTAGACCCACTCCAGTTCATATTCCTAGAGCCCAATGTCATGATCCTATTCCTAATCCAAATCCTAGATGCCTAATTCAAGATGAAACTAAAGAAGATAGAGCCTTTAGGAGTGTTAAATTTGATGCACCAACTTCGATGGGAACTTAGATCCTAAGGTCTATATGGATTGGGAGAGTGACATGGATCAATATTTTGAATGGTATGAAATGTCGGAAGAGCGAAAGGTAAAATTTGCAAAGTTCAAGTTAATCCGACAAGCACGATTATATTGGGGTAATACTGAGAGATTGACCCTTCAAAGAGGACACATGTCCATAGTTACATGGAGGGATATGAAGGACAAGTTGAGAGAGAAGTATGTGCCATTAACATATCAACAAAGGCTATTGGATCAATGGTAGGACTTGACCCAAGGTAGTAAGACTGTGACCGAGTACATTGCCTAGTTCGATGAGTTTGTTATGCGATGTGGTGTAGTCAAGTCAGAATATGTGGCACTATCTAGATTTAGAAAAGGCTTGAATGAGGATATTAGAAGGGAACTATTTCTAAGGGAAGTACATGATTTGAAACATGCTTACCAGGTTGCTAGAGACTATGAACGATTTCAAAGAAGACAACCTATCTATCGACCTGAACTCAATAGGTTTAGTAACCCTAGAAATAGGTCAAGCCAAGTTCCTGTTAGTCGGCCTAGTCAACCCACACCAGTAGGTCGAGTGGATGATCGAGGAAAGGCACCAATTGGTCGAGAGGATGATCGAGGAAAGGAACCAATGGGTCGTATGAATGACAGAGGAAGAGCACCTATAGTATGTGGAGAAGGAAGTCAGAATGTAGAGTATTATAAGTGTCATCAGGTTGGCCATTTTGCTAACAAGTGCCCTGTACAGAACCTACACATAGGAGAGATAGAAAAAGAAGAGGAACCTGAAGCAGCTGAAGAGTGTGGAGAGGAAGTATATGAAGCTGAGCTTGATTTAGCAGAGGAGTATGAAGGTAATGAGGAGGAAATAGAGTCACTTGACCTTGTAGGAGTTGTTAGGTGTATTCTAGCTCAGACCAGGAAGAACGAGGACTGGCGTAGGACCAACATCCTACAAACCTTCATCAAATTAGGGGACAAAGTGTGTAAGATCATTGTAGACAGTGGGAGCTGTATCAATGCTATTTCTACCAATGCAGTCAAAAGTCTAGGTTTACCTACAGCACCCCATCCCAAACCCTATAAGGTTTCATGGATTGATGCAACCTCAATTCCCATTAAGTTGATTTGTCAGGTCACAATCCATTTCCAGTCATACCAAGAGAAGGTCTGGTGTGATGTGTTACCAATGGGAGTCAGTAGCATAATTTTGGGAAGACCCTGGTTATATGATCATGATGTTACCCTATTTGGAAGATCAAATTCTTGTTCCTTTAATTATCAGGGTAAGAGGATAGTCATAAATTCAACCGCACCCAAGGATCACATTAAGAGGGGCTCCAGTAATCTGAAAGAAGAGAAGCTAGGATTGAACTTAATTACTGCTAAGGAAATGGAAAGAGAAATCATTGGAGGTGCACCCATTGGAGTTTTAGTGGTTAAAGAGATTCATGAACAACCTAAACCTGAACTCCCTAAGGAAGTTGTAGAGCTTTTGAAAGACTTTCAGGATGTGTTTCCTGAAGACTTGCCAAATGAACTGCCACCATTAAGGGACATCCAACATGCTATAGATCTAGTCCCAGGAGCTACGTTGCCAAATCATCCACATTATAAGATGAACCCTACAGAACACTTAGAGATGCAAAGACAAGTAGGGGAGCTTTTTCAGAAAGGATTCATTAGGGAGAGTCTTAGTCCTTGTTCAGTTCTAGCCTTGTTAACCTCAAGAAAGATGGCACTTGGAGGATGTATGTCGACAGTAGAGCCATCAATAAAATCACTGTTAAATATAGGTTTCCAATTCTCCGTTTGGATGATATGTTAGATATGATTGCCGGATCAACCATTTTCTCGAAGATTGACCTTAAAAGTGGCTATCATCAAGTTAGGATTATAATTGAGGATGAATGGAAAACAGCCTTTAAGACTAAGGATGGTTTGTACGAATGGTTGGTAATGCTTTTTAGTTTGTCTAATACTCCTAGTACTTTTATGAGGATAATGATCCAAGTATTAAGAGCCTTTATAGGAAAATTTGTGGTTGTATACTTTGATGATATCCTCATATACAGTAAAACAATGAAGGATCACTTAGACCATCTTTATCTAGTGTATCAGATCCTTAGGAAAGAAAACCTGTATGCCAATCTTAAGAAGTGTAGCTTCATGACCACTAGGATAGTCTTTCTAGGTTTTGTAGTAACCCCAGAGGGAGTGTTAGCTGATCCTGAGAAGATCAAATCAATAGTTGAGTGGCCCATACTTAGGAATATCCATGATATCTGTAGTTTTCATGGATTAGCCACCTTTTATAGAAGATTTATCAAAGGATTTAGTACCATTGTGGCACCGATTACAGATTGCATTAGGAAGGGAGCCTTTAAGTGGACCAAGGATGCTGATAGAGCCTTCCTAGAGATAAAAGAGAAGATGACACGAGCCTCGATCTTGAGACTTCCTGATTTTTTTAAAGTATTTGAAGTTGCTTGTGATGCTTCGGGTGTTGGCATAGGAGGAGTACTTAGTTAAGAGAGTCATCCTGTAGCCTTTTTTAGTGAAAAATTAAATGAGGCTAAATCCAAGTACTCAACCTACGATAAAGAGTTTTATGCACTAGTACAAGCATTGAAATATTGGAGACATTATTTACTACCATAGGAATTTGTTTTGTACTCTGACCATGAGGCACTTAGGTTTCTAAACTTTCAGAAGAAATTAAATCCAAGACATGCTAAGTGGGTAGAGTATCTCCAGTCTTATACTTTCGTGTTGAAGCATCGAGCTGGTTTAGAAAATAAGGTTGTAGATGCCCTTAGTTGCTGATCAATGTTGTTGAATTGTGTCAATACTGAGGTTGTTGGATTTGACAAGCTCAAGGAACAGTACGAGTCTTGTCCAGATTTTGGAAAAATTTATGAAAAAATTAAGCAAGGACCATCCAGTTTGGATAGTGATTATACTTTACGAGATGGTTATCTTTTTAAGGAAAATAAGCTTTGCATACCTTGAACATCCCTTAGGGAATTTCTGATTTGGGAGATCCATGCTGGAGGCTTAGCAGGGTATTTTAGAAGAAATAAGACTATTCTGGCAATGGAGGACCAATTCTTCTGGCCAAGTCTTAAGAGAAATGTAGCACAAATAGTGGCTAGGTGTAGAACTTGTGCTGTTGCGAAGCAGCAAAGACAGAACACTGGCCTCTATACCCCTTTGCCTGTGCCCGACTGCCCTTGGCAAAATCTAAGTATGGACTTTGTTCTAGGTTTACCAAAAATCATGAGGCAACACGATTGCATCTTTGTCATGGTAGACAGATTTTCCAAAATGGTGCATTTCATTCCTTGTTCACAAACATTCGATGCCTCTAGAGTCGCCAAACTTTTCTAGATGAGGTGGTCGGATTACATGGTTTACCCAAGACAATTGTGTCTGATAGGGATGTACGGTGCATAAGATATTTCTAGAAAACCCTTTGGCATATGTTAGGGACTAAGCTGAAGTTTTCTACAACTTATCATCCTCAAACTGATGGCTAGACCGAGATAGTGAACCGAAGTCTAGGAAACTTATTAAGATGTCTAGTAGGAGAGAATACTAGCAATTGGGACCTATTACTGTCTAGAGTTGAGTTTGCTTATAACAATTCAGTCAATAGGTCTATTGGTAAGAGTCCTTTTGAAATTATACATGGGTACAAGCCACGAAAGCCTTTAGATTTGATTCCATTACCCATGCATGCCCGCATTTCCAAATCAACCGAGTCATTTGCACAACATGTCAAAGCATTACATAAAGAAATTAGTAACAAAATTAAAAAGAGTAATGAATCATATGAGCACGAGGCTAACTTACATAAGAGATTTAAAGAGTTTAAAGAAGGGGACTTCGTCATGATCAGGTTACGACCTGAGCGGTTTCCAATCGGAACCATGAAGAAACTATATGCCCGTAGTGTTGGACCGTATAGGATTATAAAGAAGATTGGACCTAATGCTTATATGCTAGACTTACCATCTGAGTTAGGTATTAGTCCGACCTTCAATATATCTAATCTAGTCGAGTTTAAGGAACCAATGGTGATACTTAGTGAGCCATTTGAGCCTGATCACACCTTTGAGAGTGGCCCTATCCCAGAATGTCCACCAGCCAAATTACCAAAGAGAAGAGAAAAGATTGAGCAGATCATGGATGATAAGATCATAACTACTAGAAATAAGAACTACCAAAGATATCTAGTTCATTGGCAAGGGATACCTGAGTCTGAGGATTCTTGGATCACCAGAGAGGATCTTCAAAAGTTGAACCCTGACTTACTAGAACATTACTAGAGCCGAATTGACCCATACTCGACGGGGTCGAGTTCCTCCCATCCCGGGAGAATTGGTGAGGACACAAGAGCTAGGAAGAGGAAACAAACCTTTACCAATTCAATTTGGATCACCAATGAGTAAGTCCATGTGTTCTTCACAAAGAACACTCGAGTTCCAATTATTTTGAGTTGTAATTAGGTCAATTTGAGTTGTAATTTGATCAAATTGAGTGTAATTTGGTCAATTAGGGTTGTTAGGTTACCAATTGAGTCCATTGAGTTCATCAATTGGTTTAAGAGTCTTGTAAATAGCATTAATTTGCTTTGTTTGATGATTTGTCTAGTTTGAGTCCTGTAATTAGTGATTGAATAAGTTAAGGGGTGTCATATGTATCCAAGACCCAAGTTGTCATTACCTTGGTAGAGCAATTCTAGGGAAAAAAAGAGTTGTCCAAATTTTTATTCAGACATTCAGACATTCAGATACTCAGACATCCGGACATCCAGACATCCAAACATTGGGACAACATTCAAAATCCATCTTTATCTAAAAGAGGCGCCATATCCTATTTTTTTCATCGCACATTTCAATTTCAAGGAGGCGCCCATTTAAGAGAAGTAAAGCAGAAGGACTTTGCTTTTCATCTGGCACCCCCCCCTCATATTTTTGTCACCCACTCCAGATGATGCCCACATCCATTCAAAAAAATTAAATAGGAGGAAGAGTCCAAGATAGGTGGAGATATCTTCATTCAAATTCAAAGAAGATTTCAAATTCAAAAGGAGTTTCATCCAAAAATCAAAGAGTTCTCTCTTATCAAGTTATATCCCTTCATCTTATCCAAGTATCAAGGGAGGATTGAGCAAACCCCTTTTAAATTCAAATAAGGGTTCAAATTCAAATCTTTGAAGATGTTCTTATCCTATGTTGCCGATCAAGAAGATGAGATGCCAAGTGAAAGAAGGTTAGCGCCAAATGAGAAAGAAAATTAGCGCCAAGGAAGGATTAGCGCCCTATCTTTCTTTTCTCGAATACATTTTCTCAAGTTGTTGCCCAAGTTAATTTAAATTTCAAATTCAAGGAGTGTTTGAATTTAAATGTAATTTAAATTTGAAAGAGTCCTATGGTATCTTCATGTGTGAAGAACTCTGTAAATAGGACCCCATACCCTTTGTAATTATTGATTATTGAATTATCAAATGAAATGCTGTCTTTTTCCACAAAGCTGGGTAGGCTTAGTGATTTTTTCTAAGGACAGTGAGGTCCTTAAGAGCTCAAGGCGGGGAGGTCCTTGAGAGCTCAAGGCGGTGAGGTCCTTGAGTGGAGGTTCTGCCGGATTCGATAATTGCTATCAATCTTCTTCAAGCTCTTCGAATCCAACCTTTCTATTTTTCCATTTTGGATCTGAATTACATCAATCTTAAGTTTTGTTTGCTGCCTTGTTTGCAGATCCCAGGTGTTCAAGGAACTTAGAGGACGGATCCTTTGCTTCCGAACCAAGATATAACGGTGGATCTGAAATTTGGAGTTCCGATCTTCATCCTACTGTGAAATCTGAGCGACCGAGCAGCAGATCCAACTCAATTCAAAGTGAATCTCCATTGGGATAAGTAACCAACCCTTTTCTCGTTAGATTTGGTAATTGAAGCATGGAATAGCCTGATCTAAGATGGTTTTCTAGCCATCGGGTCCATATTTTTCATAGCTTGCAGAGCGGATCGCGGGTAAGTGGTTAATTGCCTTCTTTATTCTTTCAATCTATTATGTTAGTTGCTTTACTATGATCATTGCTCTCTTAAATTATCTATGGTTAAATTAAATCATCTTACATCGCATCGTAACTATCCCGCATCATCTTTATTTATATCAGAGCTGGCATTCTGCATCAGTGTTCCTACTAGACCTCTCTTTCCTGTAGCCAATCGAATGGGATTGAAGACCATCGTTGGGGGACGTCGTGTGGACTTTGACTTCATTGATCAGCAGTAGTTTAGGATAGGCCAGTGGCTCAGGGATGCAGGGCTGGCACCATTTTGCTCCTTGACAGAGAGATTCTACTCGGATTTGATTCGAGAGTTCTATGGTTCACTCACCCCAGGTAGTGATGGATGGGTTGCTCAAGTTCGAGGCAAAGATGTCCCAGTATCTGTAAAGATTCTGAGCATAGTATAGGACATACCCATGAGAGGATCTATTGTGGATAGCTTAGTGGACAGAGTCAGTGATCTCCGTTGCATTTTCGAGTCAGATGATTTACCTAAGGGAGCCGCTGTAGTAGCTTCGAGGCTGAGGGCTAAGAGCAGGTTGCTGCATCATATAGTAGCCCAGATTCTTCTACCGAAGATCGGCCGTTTCGACTTTATTACAGAGCGAGAGCTTTTAGTGGTGGTTTCTCTGATATAGCACATGCTAGTATGCCTCCCGGTACTTATGATATATCAGTTACTGAGGCATCAATCAGCCAGAGATTGTGTCTACCCTATGGGATGGGTTTGACACTACTATTCAGAGCTTATGGAGTAGTCATAGATGATGAGCCCTACCGGCAGCTATTGCACACTGATGTCTACGACATAAGATCATTGCATCGGATGGGGTATCAGCTTGTCAGATGCCAGTGGAGATGATGCATATCTAGTCAGGCCACTGATAGAGATGAGGATATAGCAGAGGAAGAGCGCATCTTTTCTGGACAGGTAGGGCCATTTGAGGTTCAAAGCGAGACATCTGAGATGTTGCCCGAGCCTTCAGCGCAGCCAGAGCTAGCTTTTCAGCCTGAGCCAGTCACCCCTCTTGCAGCATCTGGTCCTTGCATATAGAGCTACAAGGACTTCGGACACACACAGATCTGCAGATTAGCTCTCTTCGTGCTATTGTGGAGGTTGGGATGACACAGATTCAGGACATGTTGAGACCGCTAGTGCCATCTAGCTCTTTTGGTCCACCTGCACCTCCACGTCCTGCTGCTGATGATGATTATGATGATGATACTGAGGATGGTAGTAGTGGTGACAGATAGTCCAATGGTAGCACTTTTGCTCCAGCTGATTCACCTCTAGCACCTTCAGCTCCAAGACCTGATATGGATGTTGATGAGACAGTTGATCAGTTTGACTCTGGAGTATTTGACAGTGCAGATTTGATGACAAAGCCAGTGCTGGAGACTGTAGCTGACCTTCCTAGGAGTCCCATTCTTGATCCATCTAGTTCATCTTTTCAGACTCCTATTATATCCACTCCTCTCTCCAGACCTGATGATCACACTTTCATTCCTGAACCTACTCCTGTCATACCTTCAGCTTCTAATACACCTATCATTCATTCTCTTCCATTGCATACATCTTCCCTTATCAAGGAACTAGGATTTTATATCCCTGGTTTCTATCAACTTGACTCTGGTCCTATCTTTGACTATACTTTCCTTCCTACTATTTTTGATATATCCACTCCGATCCATTCTTCTCCTGCCACTGATGTAGCTTCTACCTCTTATGCACCAGCTAGAGGTAAAGCCTATTTCAGACGCAAAGGACGAGGTCGTCGTGATGTATCGAGACCGACCAGGACTTGACTATCTAATCTTCGACCTATGTGACCTCGATCTCGTTCTTTTACTGATATCGGACCAATCGAGATTGGATCATCGGATGATGAAGATCTGCTTAGGATAGTCTTTATGTTTAGATAGTTTATATTTCAGCACTCTTGTATGCATTTTCTGGTTATTTTCTTTTTATTGTATCAAACTTGTTCTTGTATGAAATGTAAATTTTTATGAATGAATGAAACTTCAATGTTTTATCTTTGGATATTATTTCTTGTGAATGCATGATTGACATGTTTGAAATGTTTTATTATTTTTGTTATTTATCCTTCATTCCCTTCCTTCCTCTCTCTTTTTTTAATGATGACAAAAAGGGGGAGAGATAAGTAAAAGATAAAGGGGGAGATAAATATGTAAGAGATAAGTTTGAGTGAAGAAGATAGAAGAGATAAGTATGAGAATAAAATGAAAATTAGTTTGTGGTTGTTAGCGAAAAATGAAAGTAAAAAGAAAAAGAGTAATAAGAAAGGGGGAGTAATCCTTTTGAATAAATTTTCTTGCAAAATCTTTAAATTCAGCTTTTCACTTATGAAAGATCCTTGAAAGTCAATTTTTCGAATCATCTTTTGAGGGGGAGTATTTATACTCTTCAATATATTTTTCAAAGATTCCTTTTTAATTACATTCTCTATATGTTATATGCTGAATTTCCTTTCCTGAAGCATGTTTAATCTCTAATTCACATTTGAAGTATCTTGTTTCATAAAACTTTTAGCTCTCATATTTCTCATAACTCTGATACACATTTAGTCTTAAATGTTTAGCCTTCTTTTATACTAATGCAAATGGCAATAAGCTTTATATCAGTTAAAATTTTTTTTAAGAGCTTATTATATGTATTATACTTAAAGATTTTGTCATCATTAAAAAGGAAGAGATTGTTGACTCCGTTATTGATTTTGATGATAAACAAAATACTTAAGTATAAGTTGAGTACTAACTGTTCTTTGAAGTGTGTTAAATAGAAAAAGGTACTCTTCAATTCAAGAAAAATAGAATGCCTATCAAATGATGAAGAAGCCCCTTCTTTGAATGAAAGATCAGTTATAAATGGACTTGAGTATTTGAAGATTGCTTGAAAGGACATAAAGAGTTTAGCACAAAAAGGCTTAGCAGAGCTTCAGTGATTTTTGAAGAATTCTCAGTAAGTGTTGACTCAAAGTATCGACTCACTGATCAAGTATCGACTCATGGCAGTGCAAGCGTCGACTCAAGCCGGCATGCAGAAAAAGTTTCAAATGGCATGATTGAAGTGTCAACTCATGGCCTACAAGTGTCGACTCATATATCGACTCAAGGATTGGCTCATCACCTGAGAAAATTTTTTTACATAACATGCTGAAATTGAAGACTTGCCTGAGGTGTCGACTCAAGCATCGACTCACATGAAGAAGTGTCGACTCACCTGAGATTTCTAAAAAGCCTCAATATAGAATTTTAAACCAGGTGTCGACTCATGGAATTTAAGTGTCAACCCTAAATGTCGACTCACAGCTTGAAGTGTCGATACTTGGAGTTCTAGGAACAGTAACGGCTAGTTTTTCAAACACAGAACTCAGCCCTTTTGGCTCCCAATGGCTAGTTTTTCATGTCTAACAGTCATAAACTGACTTTGAGGCCTTGGGATGGTATTTAAGTGATTCAAATCAAATTAAAAGACAAGAGAATGAAAATAAAATAACAAAAAGGAGAAAAAGCAAGAGCATTCATTCATATTCATTGAGAGCAACTACCTTCAAGCAAAAAGAAGTCTCAAAGCATTCAAAGCTTTCAAGAGCATTCAAGTCCAACACTCTTGAGTATTGATTGAGGCTTCATCAAGTTCAAGACAAGCAATTCCTCCAAGCTTCAAAGAGATATCTGCTTTTATTAAGAAAGCTTTTCTTGTTACTTTACTTTAACTCTATCTTTGTTGTAAAGGATTTTTGGTTAGCCTTTGAAAACCCAGAAGGTTGTTGGTTAGCCTTTGAAAACCAAGGAGGTTATTTATTAGCCTTTGAAAACCAAGGAGGTTTTTGGTAAGCCTAGTTAAAAACCAAGGAGGATATTGGTTAGCCTTTGAAAACCAAGAGGTTTCTTTTGGTGAGCCTTGTCAAAACCAAAAGGGATTTTGATTAGTGAGCCCGGAAAACTAATTAGCTATAATCGGTGGAGATTATAGTGAATTCCCAAGTGGATCTTGGAGAGTGGATGTAGGTGCATTGGAAAGCACCGAACCACTATACTTGGATTGTGTTTGTGATTGTTTGTCTCTCTCTTGCTCTTATATTTATTACATTTAAATTTTTGCTGCATACTCTTTAAGAGAACATTACTCTTGCATCTCATTGCACTTAAATTGTTTATTAAATTGGTTCATACACTTGTAATTAAATTTTTAGAAATCCAATTCACCCCCCCTCTTGGGTTGCTTACTAGGCAACACAGACCCTGATCTCTCACTCATGCCAGCTGTCCCAAGCTCCAGGATTTAATCCTGGATTTAAGCTGGTCACCGACTGGATCCTTACTTGAACTTGGGACCGGTCGGTAGTGAGGCAAGGCCTCTACCAACCGGACTACCGCCTCAGCGGTGGTAAGTTTGTTTTCACTCCTAATGAATGTAGGCACATTTCTTCAAACCACGAAGACTAGTGGCCTTCATCCAATGGCTGTACTTTTGTTAATCTTACCAAGGAGTGATATGGACTGCCTGCTTTCCTTGTTTAGCAAGAAAAAAAAATAGTGGAATTTGTTTTTGGAAGTTTACAAAGCTAAACTGGGATTGGTAGGCAAGTGTGAGTAATGGAAATTTAGGTAGTGTTCGGTTCCCTCATTCTAGGTGGAATAAGGGATTATTCCACCTTATTCCCCCAAACAAGTAAAAGAATCATGATGGGCTATCCTGGTTTAGCAATTCTGGTCAACACTCCGGTATTTAGAATACCAATTATACGGTCGCATTACTAATTTTAAGTCATTCTATTCCTAAGTCACCTAGGAATAATCAACATCATTTACAAAAAATAGTTAAAAAGGAGGGGGTGAAGCCTATCTAACTTCCTCTTTTACCTCTTCGTCTTCACGCTGCAGCCACTACATATACCTTCTCATCAGAAAAAGTGGCTTGGAAACCTCCGCAAACCTCCCCTCCATCCCCTTCGGTGCTCCAGTGTCCTTCGTTTGATTTAAATTTCATTATCTAACCCCCTCTTTTAGCTCTTAATCTTCATGCCATGGCTACTGCTCGCATCCTCTCACCTTCTCGATGGCTTGAAATCCTCTATAGATCTCCTCCTCTCCATCTCTTCCACTGCTCCAATATCCTTCTTTGTTTAATTTGGATTTCATGGCCGCCGATCACGGCTACACTTGCCTCACACCCTCTCAGTCTCTCTGCAAGTAGTCTCCTCATTGCATGTGATTGTCATCCCTTTAGGTTTCTGCTCTACTCCAATGACCCTTCTGTTCTGCTGCTCCTGCCTTCAATATAGCCTTCGAACTTCTTGAATGTTATACTATTTTGTTATCAATAGATGCTATTTTCCTTCATGATTTTAATTCCTTCTTTAATTTATATTATGTACATATTATGTATGTATATTAAGTTTGATATTATTTTGTATTGGCAATGATGATGGGCTACCTTTAGATTGAGCATGGCTAGGAGATAAGGGTTCAACATATAATTAATTTTTTTATCTTGCATCTACGATACTTCACTGACATTAACTTTGCATGTCCTGAGCCAAATTTTGTATATGAATTTGTTTGTTATTTTTGCTATTTGTCTTATAATCACAGATGTTATTGAATTTTGTATGCATTAGTAGCCATGTTATTAATTTATTAGTGGCATCCTCTTCCTTTACAGTTTTAATTACTACTTCACTTTGAGCTTTCATATTATGTACTTATTTTTTTATCTATATTAAGTTTGATATTATTGTTTTAAATTTTATTTTCACAATGATGATAGGCTACCTTAAGATTGAACATGGCTGGAAGACAAGGGTTTAACTATATAATTAATTTTTTTTTATCTTGTAGCCACAATGCTCCACCAACTTTAACTCACATGTTTTGAGCCATATTTGTATTTATAATTATCTCAAATTTTTGGTATTTGTTTTCTAATCAAAGATGTTTTTGGATTTTGTATGTATTGGCAGTTATCTTGTTAATTTATTTTAATGATCCTTTTCCTCCATGGTTTTAATTACTTGTTCACTTTGAAATTTTGTGTCATGTACCTATTTTGTATGTATATTAAGTTTGATATTATTTATATTTTATTTTATTTTGGCAATGATGATAGGCAATCTTAAGATTGAGCATGGCTAGGAGACAAGGGTTTAACTATATAATTAATTTTTTTATCTTGTAGCCACGATGCTGTACTGACTTTAACTTCGTGTGTCCTAAGCTACATTTGTAATTGTATTTGTCTCATATTTTTGGTATTTGTCTTCTAATTAGAGATGTCGTTGGATATTGTATGCATTGGCAACTATGTTGTTAATTTATTGGTGGCATCTTTTTTCTCTACAGTTTTAATTACTTCTTAACTTTTATGTTATGTATCTATATTAAGTTTGATATTATTTTCATATAATTTTATTATGGCAATGATGATGGGCTGCCTTAAGATTGAGCATGGTTGGGAGACAATGATATAACTATATAATTTATTTTTTTATCTTGTAGCTACGATGCTTTATTAACTTTAACTTCGTATATCCTAAGCCACATTTATATTTGAATTTGTCTAATTTTTCTAGTATTTGTCTTCTAATCAGAGATGTCATTGAATTTTGTATGCATGGGTGGCCATGTTGTTAATTTATCGGTGGCATCCTTTTCTTCCATGGTTTTAATTATTTCTTTACTTTGAACTTTTATGTTATGTACCTATTTTGTATCTATATTAAGTTCGATATTATATTTATTTTATTATTATTTTGGTAATGATGATAGGTAGTCTTAAGATTGAGCACGACTGAGAGACAAGGAGATAACTATATAATTAGTTTTTTTTATCTTATAGCTGTGATGTTTCACTGACTTTAACTTTGCATGTCCTAAGCCACATTTGTATTTGTATTTGTCTCTTTTTTTTTTGTATTTATCATTTAATTAGAGATGTTATTTAATTTTGCATACATGATTAAACATTCTATTGTTGTAATCAATTGTGCCTTATTCTTATAATTGTAAAGTTTGTATTCATGTAACTAAAATGCCGAAAGCCCATGCAACCAATAATTTTGAATGTGTGAGAGTAGGATCATCATGCAGGAGGGCACCAAATTGGACTAATGCCCTTGATTTGGTTATGCTTGCCTTGACGAGGCAAGAAAATGACCAAGATAATTGTCAAAATAATGCATTCTCTTAAGAAACCTGGAAGAAGATGATGAATACATTTAATGAGCAACTAAGAACAACTTTACCTATAGAAACATAAAGAATCGATTAAAGGTCTTGAAGAAGAGCTTCAACATATATTTTAACTTAGCAAGTCAATCCAGATGAAGATGGGACCATGTGCTCAAAGTGGCTACCATTGGCAATGAACAAATATGGGACAAGGTTGTCTTGGTGAGTGCTGCGTAGCTGTTAATATCATAGCTAGCAAGCATATCAGTACATGACCATATTTATTTGTATTCATAATAGGTAAATAAGGAGTATGCTCGCATAAAGTGTAAGCCCTTCCCTATCTATGATGACATTGATATCCTTTTCTCAAAGAACATAGCCAATGGTAAGCGTAAGGACATATCTGTGTTTCTTGAGGGAGTTTCTGATAATGACACCTCTGAGAATGAGATAGATTAGATTGAATTAGATGCCTTAAATCTTATGCAACCCTCACAACCTAGTGGTAGGATCTTTGTCTCATCATCTAGCCCTTTTGAGCTTTTTGAATAGAGAATGTCCGATGCACCTCCTAGCAACCCAACTACCTATACTTCGACACTACCCACCAAGACTTTTTTAGATGCAAACATGTTCTCCTCCAATGGAAAGAGGTTTAGGTCAAGCTCCTTGACTCCTATGGCACGTAGGAATCAGATGAATACTGATGCAACTGATGCTCTCCTAGATTTAGTGGATTAAGGGAGAAAGATTAAAAATTATAAATGTAGTTCTTCGGAGGGATAAACTTGTTAGGCCTATAGTGTATTTGATTGATGAGTGCATATCGAAGATGGAGAACCTTTCTCGTGTTATGCCTGAATGCATCCTTGCTACAGGAGAGACATTTAAACAGGAAATGAATTGATGGTTCTTCATGCATTAAGAGGGGCCACTATTGAAAGCTGGACCAAGAAACAAATGGCTGACTTCTACCATATCCCACAACCCATGGAAATCCCTTCTAGATTAAATTATTGTCTCTAGTATTTTCATGCATCCTTTCATGCATCCTGTGATTCGAGGTGGCCCTAATCCTTTAATGGAACCGTCCTTTAGGACTAGCATTTATGGTAGCCCTTCTCAAGATAGTACTCAGTCTCCTCATAATAGCTCTCGGATATTCATACCAAGCTCAGCTACACCTCCAAGCCATCCTAATGACTTTTATAACTATGGTTGGTACTGATTTGTTATGTTTTGTCAATCTATTTTGGAAGTACATGTGATGTACTTGTATTATGTGCTTTATATATTACTTGTTTTGGGATGTGCCTATCAACACACTTGAATACATAAGTATAATCATAAACTACTATCTTTCTTTTAGATGGACACCTTGTATAAGCTGATGGAGTTTTTGATTGATAAGGATAATTATTGATAAGATGTTATAACCACACTCATAAATAATAGAATCATTCATCTTAAGGATTGTAGTGTACTTTTGAAGATGTCTTATCAAACTCGTCCTTTTTCGGGTCATGACTTAATAACATACATGCTTAGTGGCCATCCAGATAGGGATTACGATCACTTTAGAATGACAAACATAATATTTCTATAGGTAGAGTAGCTGCTTGTGTCAGATGGCCTAATAGCTAGCACCTGCAATGTAGTGGCACAGGAGCAATAATTGGCCTATTTTCTATACTACATAGGTCATTGTGTCACCAATAGAGTTTTAGCCAAAACTTTTCAACACTCAGGGAAGACAATATCATGGTACTTTAATAATGTCCTGAAAGTCATCTATTTATTGAAATAGAGTTTATAGTCCAACTTGATGAAGATATAAATGTGCACCCACGCATATATGAAAATAACCTTTTCCATCCTTATTTTATGGTACATCTGAACTTACCTAAGCTTTATCATTAATTTTTCTCTTCATAGTTGATGTCCCTAACATAATTAGGTTGCATCATTGAATGTTATTAGCACGGTTGATGGTATGCACATACCTGCTCTAATTAAAAAAGCAAACCACCCTACTTTTATAATCGAAAGGGCACTACTTTTCAGAATATTATGGCTGCAGCTTCATTTAATTACTCATTACTTTTCGTTTATACTAGATGGAAGGGATCGATAGCCAACATGAGGGTTCTCCGTTGATGTATTGAGTCGGGGGTTTCAATGCACTAGAAGGTATTTATATTCTCTCAGCTTTAGGATTATATCTATTTTAATAATTTTTGAAGTCATTTTCACATTGCATGGTAGGGTACAGGAAAATATTACCTTATTATCTTAGGATATGCCAATATAGATAAGTTTCTTACTGCTTATCGAGGCAACAGGTACCACCTAAGCAGCTTCAACAATTCTCTGGCATGGCAATATTCTAATTCTCGAGATATATAGATTCATCAATATGCACAATTATGGAATTGTGTAGAGAAAGCCTTTAGTATTTTAAAAAAGTAATTTAAGATTTTAAGAAGTCCCATTCCATATCCTTTCAAGGTGCAAAAGTATATTGTTATGGCTTGTTGCATCATTCACAACTTTGTAAGACACAACCAAGACAATGACAAATATTTCAATATCATTTGATACCCTTGTCTATAAACCAAGCAAGAATGATGTCGATCCCTATTTGATTGTAGAAGATGATGAAATCCGTAGAGGCAAAGAACTACGTAATTCGATAGCTAATAGACTATGGGTTATTCATAACTAGTGAAGTATGTTTTATTGGGATTATATAATAAAATTCATGTATAAACTAATTATAGCATAATTTAATTTATCATTAAAAAAATTAGGTTGCATAGTTTGTGTTATTATGTATAATGTGTTTGATATTGGTTGCACATAAATACAAGAAATCAAGGGGGCATACAATGACTTGTAATGATGTCTTCAGAGAGATTTTATGTGATTTTTTAGGGACGTACAAGAGAGATTTATGACTCTTGGCCTGAGTGTTAGCATAAATTTTTTGGATACAAGCGTGCCTTATATAAGAAGTTTAAAACTAAATAGGAGGCCATTGCTACATTTGAGAGCTATCTACGAGCTCCTAATATTCCCTCCCTCGAACAATATGATGACAATAAGGTTAAAGAGGATAAAAACCTTGTTGGCAGCCCCATGAATGTGTGTGCATGAGTTGATACCCTGTTTGTGGTTGTACTTGCCTTTGTTGTAGGCTTTCTTTTTGAGTTTGTGGCTAGACATCTTTAAATTTTGTTGTCTGTGGTTATATTGGATGCCCTCTTTGCAAGCTTTTACACGAAGTACTATATAACTTAATCATGTATTTGGATTTTACTTTTTGGCACCCTAATAATATATTTGGATTTTACCTTGTTGGGAGCCCATTCTGTGTTATGAGTTGCTTGTTGACATCCCCTTCTGTGCTATGTTTAACTTGTTGGCAGGTCTTTCTGTGCTATATTTAACTTATTGGCAACCCATTATGTGCTATGTTTAACACAAGAAGGCAGCACTTTCTATGCAATGTTTAACTTATTGACAACCCATTCTGTACTATGTTTAATTTGTTAGTAGCTCATTCTGTGCTATATTTAACTTGTTGGCAGCCATTTCTGTGCTATGTTTAATTTGTTGGCAATCCCTTTTGTGCTATGTTTAACATATTGGCAGCCCATTCTGTGCTATATTTAACTTATTGGTAGCCCCTTCTGTATAATATTTAACTTATTGGCAGCTCATTCTCTGCTATGTTTAACTTGTTAGCAGCCCCTTTTGTACTATGTTTCATGTGTTGGCAGCCCCTTCTATGCTAAGAGATTCACATGCCTTGTATACATTATTTTGGAATGATGTATAGTTGTATTTTGGATCTATTGTCTTAACACATTACTTTAGCTGTGCTTCTAGTGTGTTTTATTTTGGTTCCAAGATGATGATGTGGCCATTTTGGGGTCAAGATACAACTTAACAAAGGCTTTTACCAGGTCTACATATCACGATTCTCAAAGCTAACATAGCAATGTTAGGTCTTCTATGTTTAGCATCTTGTGGATCTATTCTTCATATTACAAACTTCATGGTTTTGCATCTTGGGATCAACTGGAACTATATTAAAGCTTCCATGTTTTGTTTATAATTTATCAGTTTTCCAACCTATGGGTTTCTTTTACTTGTTTGTATGTTTGAAAGTTATTAATTATCAGGGTTCATATTCTTGTTTATAAGGTTTTTGTAAGGTTTCAGTTGGTTGTTAGTAAGGTTTCAAGTTATTGTTGCTTGGATTTATCTGTTAGGTGCTTCTTTTTATTGGTAATATTTTGTGTATAAGTTTCTGTTGGCTATGACTTTATACTAACTCCTTTCATTTATGTAAGCTCAGCTCCTCACTTACTAAAAAAAGAAACTAGGTTCTTACAATACTTAGCTGATGTACACACTATTCTGGAGTGCTGTGTAGTAGTATTTTGGATATATTATCTCAACACATTGCTTCAACTGTACTTCTAGTGTGTTTTATTTTTGCTTTCAGGATGATGATGTGGCCATTTTGAGGTCAAGATATAACTCAATAGAGGCTATCAACATCTTGTTATGAAGCCAAAAAATTAGTAAAGGAATTGAATCTTGGATACGAAAAGATTCATAGCTGTCCAAATGATTGTATATTATATCGGGAAGAACATGCCGATCAAGAGTCGTGCCATGTGTGTGGATGTTCACGATGGATGAAGCAAAAAGAAAATGAGAGTAAGGGATTAAATGAATTGGATGCAACACAAATTAAACAAAAACTGACCAAGGTATTGCATTATTTTTCTCTTGTATCTAGATTAAAAAAGATCTATGCATCATCAAAGACAGCTTCGTCAATGAGATGGCATGATGAAGGATGATGTGGCGGGATCGCTGACGTGGGGGATCCGACAGGCACCACGTCAAGGGAAGACGTCGTGTCGGATACCGCATCTATTCTCCTACTCGGTCTCCTCTGTCGAGCTAAGCTGAGCTCCATCCTCCGCCTAGGTCGGGCCTGCGAGTCAGAGCCGCACTCTGCCCTCCAGAGCGAGACCCTCGGAGGTTGAGCCCTATGGTCGAGGTCGAGCTCAGCACTCCTTCGTCATGTGGAGCCTCTCCGAGCACGAGCCCTCTAGACCGGGCCCCCACTCTGCCCTCCAGAGCGAGACCCTCGGAGGTTGAGCCCTGTGGTCGGAGTCGAGCTCAGCACTCCTTCGCCACGTGGAGCCTCTCCGAGCGCAAGCCCTCTAGACCGAGCCCGCACTCTGCCCTCTAAAGCGAGACCCTCGAAGGTTGAGCCCTATGGTCGGAGTCGAGCTCAGCACTCCTTCGCCATGTAGAGCCTCTCCAAGCACGAACCCTCTAGACCAGGACCGCACTCTGCCCCCAAGAGCGAGACCCTCGGAGGTTGAGCCCTGTGGTCGAGGTCGAGCTCAGCACTCCTTCACCACGTGGAGCCTCTCCGAGCACGAGCCCTCTGACCGGGCCCGCACTCTACCCTCCAGAGCGAGACCCTCGGAGGTTGAGCCCTATGGTCGGACTCGAGCTCAGTATTCATTCGCCACGTGGAGCCTCTCCGAGCACGAGCCCTCTGGATCGGGCCCGCACTCTGCCCTCCAGAGCGAGACCCTCGGAGGTTGAGCCCTGTGGTCGGAGTCGAGCTCAGCACTCCTTCGCCACATGGAACCTCTCCAAGAGTGAGCCCTCTGGACCGAGCCCACCTCTGCCCCCCAGAGCAAGACCCTCGGAGGTTGAGCCCTGTGGTTGGAGTCGAGCTCAGCCCTCCTCCACCACGTGGAGCCTCTCCGAGCGCGAGCCCTCTGGACCGGGCCCGTATTCTGCCCTCCAGAGCGAGACCCTCGGAGGTTGAGCCCTGTGGTCGGGATCGAGCTCAACACTCCTTCGCCACGTGGAGCCTCTTCGAGCGCGAGCCCTCTAGATCGGGCCCACACTCTGCCCTCCAGAGCGAGACCCTCGAAGGTTGAGCCGTGTGGTCGGAGTCGAGCTCAACACTCCTTCGCCACGTGGAGCCTCTCCGAGCACGAGCCCTCTGGGCCGGGCCCGCACTCTACCCCCCAAAGAGAAACCCTCGAAGGTTGAGCCCTGTGGTTGGAGTCGAGCTTAGCCCTCCTTCGCCACGTGGAGTCTCTCCGAGCATGAGCCCTCTGGACCGGGCCTGCACCCTGCCCTCTAGAGCGAGACCCTCGGAGGTTGAGCCCTGTGGTCGGAGTCGAGCTCAGCCCTCCTCCGTCATGTGGAGCCTCTTCGAGCACGAGCCCTCTAGACCAGGCCCGCACTCTGCCCTTCGGAGCCGAGGTGACCTCGCAAGCTCGGAGCTCTGGGTCGAAGTGAGCCCTGCCATCCCAGGACGCCGGCGAGCCGCCCAAGGACTACGAAGCGGCGTCCCCCATACCGTAATAATTGCCTGTCCGCCCGTCTTCCAGGAGGATGGGCCAGTCAGAGAGCATGAACCCCTGGGGCAGCGACCCCCGGATCGAGGCTCTACCAGGCTTCCCAGAATGGGACGACCGAAGAAGATGTCAAAGCAAATGGGAGCATCCCCTATCATATGTCAGGAAAGACGTCCCATCCATGGCACGTAATCCCGTCGCACGCGCCTTCCAGCCCAGTAAGAATCCCGAGGCAAGCGTCCAACGACCATTTTTTCAACTACAAAGAACGATCGACGCTCCCAAAAGCAGGAAGGTAATAACAATATAATACCAACACAAGTGCAAGCTTGATCAAGAGGGCAAAGCACCACCATCACCACGACTGAAGGAAAATGAGGGAAACAAGGAGAGGTGGTAGAACAGGGAACCCCTCTATCCCCACCATTATTCTCTCCCTGCTACATTTTTGTCTTCATTCTTACACCATTTACTCCTCCTCGTGTGGAGTCCATCAAGAGGGGCTCGACTAGGAGGATCTGTTCTCCTGGATTGTCACTGACTTGACCGTCAGAGTGCCCCCGCCGGAAACCTCGGCCTGGGTCACTAACCCCTGTTTTGCATGTCCAAGACCAAAGGACCACCAGCCGGCGAAAGGGGCGCCTCCGGCGCCGGTAGCAAATATGGGCCACGGCGATCTTGGTGGCAACAAAGGACATACAAAAGATGGAATATTGAGACACCCATCGGATAGTTTAGCATGGAAAGCATTTGATGACAGACATCCTGATGTTGCCTCTGATGCTCATAATGTCAGGCTGGGTTTAGCTAGTGATGGGTTCAATCCATTTCGGACCTTAAGTTCTGTCTATAGCACTTGGCCAGTTGTTCTGATTCTTTATAATTTGCCACCATGGATATGCATGAAATAGTCTTCACTTATTTTATCAATAGTCATTCCAGGTGATAAGGGTCCAAGCAATGATATTGATATTTTCTTACAACCTTTAATAGATGAATTGAAACAATTGTGGAAGGGTATCAATGCAACTGATGCTTCGAATGGCCAAACATTCAAACTACGAGCAGCTCTATTATGGACTATTAATGATTTTCCTGCATATGCTAATTTATCTGGCTGGAGTACTAAGGGACGAGTTGCATGTCCTTCTTGTGGTGAATCAACCCATTCAATTTGGTTAAAATATGGAGGAAAGTTTTATTATATGGGATATCGTCGATGGTTGGAAGCAAATCATCCATTTCGATTTCAGAAGGATTTATTTGATGGTACTATAGAGTTGGGATCTGCTCCAATTCCACCTTCTGGTTCTGATATTCGTAGACAAATGCTTGGTATCAGACACAGTTACAGTAAGATGACAAAGTCCTCTAAAAAGCGAGGAAGAGATGATGTTGAGACTTCAGCACAAGGAGTATTGGAGGAAGTCAATGCTTGCACTTTAGATACATCAATGTTTGAGGATCCGGATAACTTCTTTGAAGTTGAAAATGATGATGATATAATGACAGCATCTACCCATCAACATATTAAATAATTATGGAAGAAAAAAAGCATATTCTTTGACTTATCTTATTGGGAGCATAATATACTTCGGCATAATCTTGATGTTATGCATATAAAAAAGAATGTTTATGATACTTTGATTGGAACAGTATTAAATCTTGATGGAAAAACTAAAGATAACATGAAGGCGTATTTTGATTTAAAAGAAATGGGCATCCGACATGAACTTCATCCACAAATGCTTGCAAATGATAGAACTTATATTCCTCATGCATGTTATACAATGTCTATTCGAGAAAAAAGATCTTTTACTGATTGTTTTAAAGAATATCAAGGTTCCTGATGGATGTGTATTGAATATTTCACGATGTGTGAATCTGAAAGAGCGAAAAATTTCAAATCTTAAAAGTCATGATGGACATATACTAATATAAGATATTCTTTCATTGGCTTTAAGATCGTCAATACCGAAATAAGTTGTTACTGTTATTTTTCAGTTATCATCATTCTTCAAGGCATTATGCTCTAAGGTTCTTGATTCTCAGGAGCTTGATTAGTTGCAGTCTCGAGTTATACTTACGTTATGTCAGATGGAAAAGATTTTTCCTCCTAGATTTTTTACGATTATGGTTCATCTACTCATTCACCTAGCTTCGGAAGCTAAACTTGGTGGACCAGTATAGTACAGATGGATGTACCCTATCGAGAGGTGATGCTATAAAACTAAAATTTCATAATTTAGATATCTTTTTCATTATTTAATATAATATTAATATTAATATTTTAATAAATATCTTACTTTTTGAAGGGATCTTGTACATTTGAAGGATTATGTATGAAACAAAGCCCATCCTGAGGGCTCAATATCAGAGAGATATATTGTTGAAGAGTGTTTAACATTTTGCTCAAGATATCTCGAAGGTATAGAGACTATATTCAATCGACCTCAACATCATGACAATACTATAGAGAATACAAATCTATACAAGCTTGTATCTTCCGGAAGATATATAGAAAAAGCTAAAAGTATTATTCTTGACCATAAATCCTTGTCACAAGCACATCGTTATATATTGCTACATAGTGACATAATATCTGACTATCGCAGGTTAGTCTATCTATACATGGATAATACTAAATATTAGATATATTATTGTCAAACTTATATTTGATTATCATGCAGTGAATTTTTAGCTATATAACGACAAGCTAATCATTCCACTCATCCCAATCCAAGGATTGAACAAAGATGGTTGGTTGAGTTATTCCCTAATTGGCTTTCCAATTAGGTTAGTATATATAAGTTGTATAATAATTTTACATACATTTAACATCGAATAAATGATCGATAATTGATATTATATTTTCTAGGTACCGGTAGTGATGGAGAAAAATTGTTCAACAGAACTAATAGTGCTTGCCCAAAGTCCTAATTATATTGTAAACAAATATAATGGGTTTATTATAAATGGCTTTAAATTTCATACCAAGAAGCGCGAGAAATTTAGAAAAACTCAGAACAGTGGAGTTATTGTAGAAACAGATGGAAAATCTTATTATGGTATACTTAAAGATATTTTTGAGATGGATTATTATAAAAATTTTAAAGTTGTATTATTTCGATACGATTGGGTGGATATAAATACACCAAGAGGTTTGAAAAAGGACTCAAACAGATTTATACTTGTTAATTTTTCAAAATTGATACATACAGGTGTGTTATTGAAGGATGATCTATTTATCTTTTTATCCCAAACTCAATAAGTTCTTTATGTACAAGACTCGAAAGATAAAGAATGGGCTACTATTATTAAGACAAAATCCAGAGACTTGTATGACATAGGAAAAAGGGTAGAAGAAGATGATGATGATACTTATACTCAGTGTATGCCTTATAATATTATGCCGGATGATCATATAAATGATACAACTATTTTGGTTAGGTTGGATTCTGAAAAGGGTACAACTGGTTGATTATGACAAGTAATTTATAAAATGATTTACATTTTTGCATGAATAATTATCCTATCTTTTAAATAGCAATTCATTTCCATTATAATTTGATTATAATATTGACTGACTTGGTTTTTAATAATGCATTTAGGTACACTATGCCTCGAAGGAAGCGCCTATCAGATGTACAGTTTCAGTTTTTCCAGACCGAGATCGGTACTTCATCACAGCAGCCCGATGACTCTCCTTCACATCAAGCCAAGGCCAGTACCTCTCCTTCACATCAGGCCGAGGACATTCCCTCCGAGTCAGCACATCACGATCCTCCTAAGGATCATCCAAATGATGAGTCTATCATCGATGACATATAGATACAGGATAATTTAATAATTTCATCTCATTTCAATTCATATATATGCAATAGTTTTGATATATAATTTTCTGTGTTTTTTTTATAGATGGATCCGAGAGACTTTGGAGGAGATGAGGACCCATTCTAGTCCGTGATGTGTGGCAGTTACCTGAGGGTGAGAGGATCGTCGTTGAGTGCAACAAGCTAGGCCAGCCTATTATGAAATTGGCTAGCTTGTTGACCAGCTTTTTGGGGACAATAGCATGCCGGAGTCAGCTATGTCCCCTAAATTATTCAAAGTGGAATGTCATACTTCCTGCCTATAAAGTAGAAATGCTACAACTTGTACAGATAAAAAATTTGATATATTATTTTATATCTTAAGTTTTTAACAATTTCATTGCTTATTTCATTTAATACTTATTTTATTATTTATTTACATTGTAGAGCAAGTTTATACTCCCTCCAGATTGTAAGGATTTTGTGCTTAAGTCTCTCAATCGCAAGTGGAAAGAGTATAGGGCAAAGTTGAAGGGAGACTATAAGATAGAGGATAAGATAGAGGAGCAGGTTGCAGCTACATGTCCTCCTGATGTACACCCTCATTAGTGGAGGGAGCTAGTGCACTATTGGTTCTCCAAGAGGGCACAAGTTGTGTAGCATCATCAAACTTATAAACTTATTAATTTTTAATATAAATTATATTTATACAATATATAACATAGTTTTAATTTTATTGTATAAACATATTCTACTATTAGTAGAGCTGCACGGGCAACTCAATCTATTTCTTACACAGCGGGGTTCAAGAGTTATGCATGGCTCAGGTATGAGTTTGTATGTTTCTCATCCTATAATATTTTTAGTACACTTTTAGTTTTAACATCATATATCATCATGTATCATGCATGTGCCATGTATCATGGTACAGGGGTATAAGATGTGTCATTTCAGATTTTTTTGTAATATTTATTCTTTCTATAGACTGATCTGTAGGTGAGGGAGCCTAGTAAGGTGGAGTTCTATTGGATGACTCACGTTCACCAGAATGGTAGTTTTGTTCGAGAGGAGTCCAGAGATATATTTGTATTTTTTTATTTATATTATATCATGGTTTATATTTTTATTTTTATTAAGTGTTAATATATAATTTTTTTATAAAATATAGGAGAGGGATATCTCTATGATCGCCAAGCATGCTGGCAAGGCTACATCATCTATGCAGAGCAGTCGCATCGAGGCCGAGGTATTCTCCGAGTTGATGGGACTAGAGTGTCATGGATGAGTGAGGAGTTATGGGATTGGAGTTATCTCTACTCAGTTATCTGAGATGAGTAGATTTACTCGGGATGCTAGAGATAGTCATGATTATTCATGTGTTCGTCGACTCGAGGATGAGATAGCAAAGCTCAGACAAATACGTGATGCGGACAGAACAGAGATGCAGACTATGAAGGCTCAGCTTGAGCATATTACATCTGTGCTGCATATGTTCATGTCATCTCAGGTAAGTAATTATTTATAACTACATATATATATATATATATATGTGTATATCTTGTAAGTTCTTGATGCATCTGCCAGTCGCAGACAGGACGACGACCAGCCTCCCGCGAACCATTGATGCCATTGATGCCTGTTGATTTTTTAAATTATTTTTGTATGTCTTTTTATGTATTTGAACTTAGATCGAGTTTGAATATTTGTTGATACTTTTTATATATATAAAACACTCTTTATATTGACTTCATGTAAATTTGGTGTTTGGAATATGAATGTTGTGTTTGTATGATACAATTTTCAATTAAATGATGTTTGATTCCATTTTGTATGTCTTTAGCTATGTGTGATACAGATATGAATGAAATGATATTTGATTTTGGTGATAATCTATACAGGTTTGTGTTGGTGTATGTATTTGATGTATGTATTTGATGTATACATTTTGTATTGATACAGGTATATTTTTTTAAAAAAATAAATAAATTTGCCGATACTTTAAAGCAACGCTATTTTACCGATTGCCGACGCATTAAAGCATCGATATCATAACAAATACCGATACTTTAAAGCGTCGCTATATTTAAACCTACCGATGCTTTAAAACGTCGGCAGGTTACATCCCAACGCTTACATATCCGACGCTTTTGCAATGCTTTAAAAAGCGTCGGGTGCTTTCTTGCCAACGCTTAAAAGTATCGACATATGTCCTTAAAAGCGTCGGCAAATCCCCTTTTTACTGTAGTGGATGGACCTATTTATAGATTCATCTCAGGGATTATTCTAGTATTGAACTTGATATACATATACATTCGAATATATACATACACATATATACATATACATGCACATGTACATGCACGTATACATATACACGTACATGCACGTGTATATACGTGTATATACGTGTATACATATATATATATATATATATATATATATATATATATATATATATATATATATATATATATATATGTGAAGCATTAGATGGGTTGCTTATGAACATCAAAATGCTTGACTATATGGATACAAAATTATCTTAAAAGCTCAATGAATCATTTATAATTATAACTTGTATATTGCCATGTAGCTCAATCAAGCTTCAAGTCTCTGATGACCCTATTGCTACTCTCTAATAATGGATATATCTGATTTGAAAGAGGATGAGACCTATCTCCTGAAACAAATATGTGAACACTGTCATGCATCTCTATCCAACTATAACCAGGCTGTTTTAAAACCCTATGTTTATCCATCATTTCCCTCAGTTTAATAGCATCATCCCACCTCCCCTCATCTGCATGCATGTTGTATAGGAGTACATATGGAGCAGAGCTCTCTGGTTCAACCTCCACCAAGGCCTTTGCAGCTACCCGAGCCAATTCCACATTATTGTGAACCCTACAAGCACCAAGCAAGGCTCCCCACACTGCCTTATCTGGTGAAACAGTCATGCTATCGATCACTTCCATTGCATCTTCAAGCTGCCCATGTCGGCCAATGAGGTCAACAAGTGAAGCATAATGTTCAACTCTTGGTGCAATATTGAACTCATGAACCATAGAATTAAATTCCCTCCTTCCCTCATCCACTAATCCTGCATGGCCACAGGCATTCAACACAGCTGTAAATGTTATGTGGGTTGGCCTCCTCTTCCTCCTCTTCATATCTTCAAAGAGCTCCAGAGCCTGGCTTGCAAGCCCATGCTGTGCATAACCTCCAATCATTGCATTCCATGAGACAACATCTCGCCGCATTTCTATTCCATCAAAAATAGCCTTTGCATCCATCAAGTTCCCACACCGTGAATACATTGTAATTAGGGCATTATTTATCGGAATGTCTGCTAGTATTGTCTTAGTAACAAGCTGGTGGATTTGAGTCCCTAAATGAAGTGTGGCAAGCCCAGCACAAGCACTAAGCACCGAAGACAAGGTATGCCGGTCTGGTTTCTCTCCGGCCACTTGCATCTTTGAGAACAATTCGGTGGCTCCTTCATGGTCTCCATTTTGCTCATATCCAGCTATCATTGTATTCCAAGAGACAGTGCTCTTTTGAGGCATCCTATCGAAAAATTCATGAGCTTGTTCCACCTCGCCTTTCTGCATAAACCCACATATCATTAAATTCCATGACCTAGCATCTGGATCCGGCAATTCTTGAAAGAGTGACCGTGCCTCATTCATCTCCTGTGCTTGGACGTACCCTGTGATCATCGTGTTCCATGAGAACAAGTCTCTTTCAGGCATCTCATCAAACAGAGCTCTTGCCGAGCAAAGATCCCCAGCTTTCACATAGCACATGATCATAGAATTCCATGACACCACATTCCTCTCGAAACATTGAAGGCAGTGATGTGTTTTCTTTATTTCCTCGCCTTTTCTTTCTCGATAAGGTTGGTAAGGAATGAAATCGAATAGTCTTCGAGCATCGTCAACCTTTCCTCTTTGGCCATATCCTGCAATCATAGTGTTATAAGCATCAACAGCCCCTTCAATCTTGTTAATTGTCCCACTCTGGATAAGAATTTCTTCAGCCTCTTCCAGTCTGCCATTCCGAATGAGACCTGATACTAGAGCATTCAAGGATGCTGCATCCCGAACTGGCATCCTCTGGAACAACTCAGTTGCCCTCCTAACATCGCCTACTCCAAGAAAGCCAGTGATCATGGTGTTCCAGGAGATGACATTCTTATCTGGCATTGTATCAAAGAGGTGCATCGCCTCGTCCATCCTCCCATTCCTCGCATACCCACTGATCATGGTGTTCCACGACACGGTATCCTTCAGCGGCATCTGATCAAACAGGCGACGCCCCTCCTTGAGCTCCCCACCATCCCTGGAGAGGGCATAGCCAGAGAGCATGGAGTTATAGGATACAACATCTCTCTGCGGCATTTCATCGAAGAGCCTCCGGGCAAGGGCCAGCTCGCGGAGGCGTACATAGCCGCAAAGCATCGAGTTCCAGGTGACGACATTGCGCTGGGGGAAGGCATCGAAGGCCCGCCGCGCCTCATGGAGGCGGCCGCTCTGGATGAGCTTGGAGAGGGCCTGGTTCTGCCGACGGAGGAAGTTGGGGTCGTCTCCGGAGTGAGCGGAGGCAATAGCACGGCGGGCGGCGAAATGCATCCAGCTCCTCATGCTCTTTTCTTTCTATTCACCTCTCATTGGACTTTGGGAAAGCTTTAAGAAAGGAAAGGCAGTTACATCATTCTAGAATTGCATGGCTAATAGCGGAAAAGATGATACTGGATCCATCGAGTAACCACGTAATAAAGACCATCATGTATAACTTCCATGTCAATTTTTGCTACCATCTTTCTGAATTTCTTCCTTGCAAATATACCTTCTTCTACAAAATTAGACATGCAGGCTTAGTTTGTAACCAAATCTGCATATATCCAGAATCACGATCGATGAGAATCGAGAAGCAATATAACGTAAGATTCATATATATAAACTGGTTAATTCATATAATCTTTACCAAGTTATTTAAAAAATAATACTGACAATTTTTCAAGGCAACAAAGGTGATATCTCACAACCGCTAAATCTCATCACAAGAAGAGAGGAAGAGGGAGGAAAACAGCTGGGTGCCTGGGTCGAGAGGGAGGGAATTTGCAGAGCTAAAAAGCTGCCCGCAGCACCATTTTTTTAAATATACATCAAGGTTGGGAGCCCTTTTCACAAAAGAAATATCGATGCAGCGATGGTATTTAATTATGAATGTCGACCGTATTAGCTGATCCTGTTGACCTGTTCTTCCGATAAATAAAAATGTTATATTCTTATTTTTTAAAACATTATTTTCTTTGCGTGATGATGAATAAAAATATTTGTTTCAAGGAAAAATCATTTTTTTTATTTCAAACCTGGATGATTGAATTTGCACCAAACCTATCCTTTGCTCTGGCCATCATTTTCCGGGCAGGGGTTACCGATATGTAAGTTGTTGACGTCGGACCCGATAATCGGTTTCGGATGGTGGAATTACCGGTTGATTACCTACGGTCCCTATAAAATAAATTCATGACTAGAAAAATTTTTGATTTAAAAATTATTTGATGTTCAAGGCAGCAGATTTCGGTAAATATATAGAAAATCTTAAAAATATATTGGTGTCAAAATTTTTCTGAGCATCTTTTTTTCTCTTGTCCCTCTCACATGTATTTATATTGAATTCTGTTGGAAGAAACTTCTTTAGTTAGTCTCAAAAGTTAACTTATTCTTATTATAGTGGACAGCTGGTATAACAATATTCTCGTTACAACAGCTATTTTCTTATCCATCAACTTCGTCGAATGTTTCCTATTCATCGGCTAGAAACCTTTATTGTTAGCTTATTTGTCGGCTGATTTATTCCATTTGATTATCTATAATTTTTCAAAGTCGAGTTCACTAAACTTTTTACATTATCGACCTTATGTTCTTTGGCCCTATATCAATTTAGTCGGTCCAATCATTTATCATGACAGTTGCCCTCCACCTCTAATTTCAAGGAGTTTTGTCGTCTTGGAAGAAGGGAGTATATAATATTCATAGTAAGTCTTGCCAAGTTCCTCTTTTCTTCATGCTAGCCATTAATATTCTCTTCTAATGAATTGCAGAAAAAGAGTGGTGCGATGCATCGCTTCATTGTTAAACCTGTCATCGAAGAGAGCTATTAATGATGGCAGGTTCTAGTGGTGATTTGCAGAATCAAGTTACTTTTTCCTTGGATGTTTTGTCTCTGCTAGGTGCTGAACCCCTATTGTTGGTAAAGTCACTCTCGCAGATCAAGGTAATATGTCCGTATCTTTCTCAATAGCTGCGCATCTTCTTCGACTATGATTCATACATGTGGTACGATCAAGGGTGTCTCTCATCGTCCAAGAATGGAATCACAACCATCAATGTTATCCATATAAAGGAGTATCTTCCTTCTCCAGGGTTTGAACTTTTGCTACTTTGAAGAATTTTTCTTATGGTCTTCATCTCCTTCGAGCCTTTCTTCTTCAAGCCTTCCACAGGTTAGGTCCTTTCTTGAATAACTTTCTTTGTTTTTCTTTTCTTCTTTTCTGAAGAAACCTTTCTAGGTATGGTTAGGTTTTAGGAAGTCCCTACTATAGGCAGGTCTTTTGCCCATAGAGGGAAGACTCCGTAGTAATGCTCTGAGAGTTCGAGTCCTTTGAGGATGGGAGGTCCAAATATGGAGGATCTCCATCTAGAACAGGTAAGGAGTTCTTTCAAGGACTCTAGGATAGCTAACCTACAAAATTATTATATGAATCCGTAGGATTTTCAAGCATCTATTCCCAAATCTAATAATAGGGTGAATAGGCCCCCTTCTGGTAGTATAGCGATATATGAAGAACACCTTGAGACAGGACTCCGCTTCCCTCTTCACCCTTTCATCATTAGGATCCTTAACTTATATAAAGTAGTCCCGACATAGTTGACTCCGAATAGTATTCGATTATCTATGCCTTCATCGTCTTGTGTCATGATTTTCAAATCAAACTTAGGAATTCTATATTATGTTCTCTTTTTATAATTAAGAAAGATCCTCATAGCAAAGGATGGTGGGTCATTAGACTATGCCATGGTCAAAAATTTATCAAGGATCTTCCATCTGCTATTCACGAAAGGAAATTCTATTTTTTTATCATCTCTTCGGTCTTGGGGCTTTAGCACTGAATGGAGGGAGCTTTGTTTAAATCTCAATGATGATAAAAAGGTCCTCATGGCAAACAAAGGGAACTTTGAGAAATTTTTAAAAGTTTGAGTTCCTCTGATGGAGTTGTTGGACGAACAGAGCCTCTTCCTTGCCAAAGTTAGCATGTTGCATAGTTTAGGTATAGTCTAATAAATGAGTTATAGTTTCCTTCTTCTTTTTTTGGTACATTAGCCTGAGTTAATTGGCTCCCCCCCTTTTTTTTACAAGCGAGAATATGAGGTCGAATACAAAGAAACTTTGTTTGGCGATATGAAAAAGACAAGCCATTCTCACAGAGGCACCACATAATCCGAAGAGGGTGAGCATTACTTCAGATTTGTCGGCCTCTAGGGCTCCTTCAACATCGATTATTCCTATACATAGGAGATGGTAGGAATTTTTGACGACGATGTCCCTATTGCTGAGTTACGCCCAATGAGAGTTTTTTCATCAGCTTGTCCATCTCCCAAGTAGTCGACTAACCCATCACTCATTCATCCAACTCAAAGCATTTGTCTTGACAAAGGAAAGGCTCCTCAAATCCCTACATAATCTGAAGGAAACCATCAGGCCGAAGAAGATCCGGAGACATATGTCGACCTCAACATCTTTTCTGATGAATTAAGATTGGAAATTCTGAACTAGCTCATCGGTTGTTGAAAGCTATCATTCTCCCTAGAGATTGGGAGATGACCAAAACACGTCACTCGGATGAAGTCATCCCTTGTATCTAAGTCATCTTAAGGTAATCCACCTCTCTCTCTTCTTTTTTTTTAGTACTATCAATTATTCTCTTAACTTCACCGCTTTATTTTAGTTTATTCATGAGGTATCCTTGGTAGAAGAAAGTTTTTAGGATACATGGAGCTCAGCAGAACCCTTAAAGATCAGCTCGAGACAGCAAAAGCTGAAAAGGAAGTCGATAAAGTTTGGAGGTGAAGCTCGAAAAGAGTGCCATAGAAGTCTCCTTCTTGCAAAAAGAGCTTAAACTGGTGCGAGATAAATTGGCTGAAGTGGGGACCAAATTGAAGAAAAAGAAAAAGAAGCTCCTTTTTGTCAAGAAGACAATGAAGGAATTGAAGTAAAAAGCTAACGAGGCCATTGCTTAGGAGGAGGCTGAGAGGAAGGCCAAACTTGCAGAGGATAAAGTTCTTCAGGTAGTCAAGGAATGCAATAAGTCATCTACTTTTGAAGATGAGATGACAGAGGGAGGAACTTTTAGTCATGAAATTGGTTTTGCTGATTGCAAGGAAAAGGTCATGGAACTTTTTCCACATCTGGATCTTCACGAGATTGTCATTAGCAGAGATGATGTGGAAGAAGATGGCGAACAAGCAGCTAAAAAAATTCTAGTCAAAACACTTATTCATCCAACTACTTTTGGAGCACTAGGGGCTACTTCTCCGGTAGTTGTTTCTGAAATCCCTGCAAGTCACTTCAGTCGAAGGAGCTACTCAAGGTGAAGAAGGTGCTTTAGCTGGTGAAGTTGTCCAACATCTAGTGAACCAGAGGTAACTAGTGAAGTTGTTGCTAATGTCTTGGAGTCAATTACTGCTAGAGTTCAGTCTTGAAAAGAGACTTCTTTTGTTTTATTTTTGATGATTAATCTTTTCAGGAAACTCTCCCCCCTTCCTTTTTTTACATAGAATATTTGTACAAAACATTTTTTCTGGACAAGCGATCAATGAACTTTGTTTCTTTCTAAATAGTTTCTTCTCGTTATTCTCTTCTTTTTTGTAGAAAATCTTCAAGTACTGAATCTTTGGTTAAAATATAATTAAGCCAGCTCTTTGATTTATCAGATATACAAATGAGTTGAGCAATTAAGACAACTCTTTAATTTGTCGGATATTCTGATGAATCAAGTAATTAAGCCAGCTCTTTAATTTATCAGACATACAGATGAGTTGAGCAATTAAGCCAACTCTTTTAACATCACTAGGTATATCAGTTGATATTTAATAATTGAATGTCAATCAATTATCCGTCATACAGAATTCTTATAAAAAATGTAAGAAGTAACTTTGTTACTAGTGGTACATGCATAAATTTTCTACATTCCAAGGTTGAGCGACTTGATACCCATGTAAGCTTTAAGTTTTCAATCCGATAAGCTCCAGGGCATATCACTTCGGTAATTCGATATGGTCCTTCCCAATTGAGAAAGAATTTTTCTCGTTTAGTAGGCTTAGATACTTCGACTCTTCGTAATACAAGATCACCTAGCCAAAAAAATTTTATGTTAACCGGGGAATTGTAATACCGAGCGACCCTTTGTCGGTAGCTACCATCCTCAAATGAGCTTGAATCCTGGTCCCTTCTAATAGGTCTAGATCTATTCTTTGCCATTCTAAATTATTTGATTCTTCAAAATGCCCAATCCTTATGGATTGTAGACCAATTTTCACTGGTTGTGCTATTTCAATTCTAAATATTAAGTTGAATGGTGATTTTTCTATTGAAGTTCATGGGGTCGTTCAATATGTCCAAAGTGCTGAACTTAGTTCTTCGATCCAAAGTCCTTTTGCTCTATTTAGCCATATTTTTAAATCATGGAGAATTATTTGTCCGACGAAGGTCAACTTGTGAACAATATAATATTTGGCACAAAAATCTCTAAACTTCTAATTATCAAATTGTCTCTTATTATCGGTGATGATCGCATATCGAATTTTGAATCGATAAATTATATTATTTATGATAAAGCTCTCAACCTTTTCTGCAGTTATATGAGCCAAAGGTTTGGCTTTGACCTACTTGGTGAAGTAGTCAATGGCTACGATAATAAATTTTCTTTGACCCGAAGCTGGGGAGAATAGAAGAATATCGATTCTCCATTGAACAAAAGGCCCAGGGGATATTAACTGAGTTAACTGATTTGTAGGACGTCTTTGGATATTTGAATACCTTTGACATTGGTCACACTCTCTGACAAAATCAGCTGCATCCTTTTGGATAGTCGGTCAATAATATCCTTGCTATATTATCTTGTAAGCTAGGGATCGCCTCTGAAGTGATCGCTGCATATGCTTTCATAAACTTTTTTGAGGGTACAATCGACATCTATCGGGCCCAGAAATTTTAACAAGGGTTGAGTAAAAGACCTTTTATAAAGAGTTCCTTCTATAATTATATATGACGAAGCCATCTACCTAATTCATTTGACATCGACGGTATCCTCAAGTAGAATTTCTTTGGTAAGATATTTAATGATCAGATCCATCTAGCTAGACTCTTGTTCTACCTGATATATTTTCATACTTTCTTCGATGCTAGAAGTCTCAAGATACTCAATGTATGTTCAGTTAAGAGAATCAGCAGCTGTTGTAGCCAACTGAGAAAGTATATTAGCTCAAGCATTCTTGGCTCAAGGTATGTGAGACATTTTGAAGAAGGCAAATCTAGCTAAGAGAATGTGCACCTTCTCCAAATACCTTATCATGGTTGCATCTCGAGCTTAAAATTCTTCTTTTATCTAGTTTATCACTAGTTGAGAGTCTGTGAAGATTCTAAGTTTCTGGACTTTGAGCTCTTTGATAATTTTCATTCTGGCCAGGAGTGCTTCATACTTTATCTAGTTGTTTGATGCACGGAAGGTAAACCAAAGAGCATATTCGATGACATCTCCTTCGGGACTTGCCAAAATCAAACCTGCCCCATAGTCGAAAGAGTTAGATACTCCATCTACATGGAGTATCCATACAGGATCGAGATAGTCTTCCTTGGTCGTCTTATGACCAACTTCTTCAGTTGTCTTTTATCTATCTTCTTCGGTACCTTAGGTACATTCAGCGACAAAGTCTATCAATACTTGTGCTTTAATCGCCGGTCATGGTCAACAGGTGCATTCAGCTGGTGAAGTTGTCCAACATCTACCGAGCCAGAGGTAACTAGCGAAGTTGTTGCTGATGTCTTGAAGTCAATTACTACTAGAGTTCAGTCTTGAAAAGGGACTTCTTTTTCTTTATTTTTGATGATCAATCTCTTCAGGAAACTCTCCCCCCTTCTTTTTTTACATAGAACATTTGTACGAAACTTTTTTTCTAGACAGGCAATCAATGAACTTTGTTTCTTTCTAAATAGTTTCTTCTTGTTATTCTCTTCTCTTTGTAGAAAATTTTCAAGTACCGAATCTTTGGTTAAAATATAATTAAGCCAACTTTTTAATTTATCAGATATACCGATGAGTTGAGCAATTAAGCCAACTCTTTTATTTATCGGATATACAGATGAGTTGAGCAACTAAGCCAACTATTTTAACATCACTGGGTATATCAGATGATATTTAATAAATAGATGTCAATCAATTATCCATCATAAAGAATTCTTATAAAAAATGTAAGAAGTAACTTTGTTACTGGTGGTACATGCATAATTTTTTTACATTCCAAGGTTGAGCGACTTGATACCCATCTAAGCTTTAAGCTTTTAATCTGATAAGCTCCAAGGCATATCACTTCGATAATTCGATATGGTCCTTCCCAATTTAAAGAGAGTTTTTCTCGTTTAGTAGGCTTAGATAGTTTGGCTCTTCATAATACAAGATCCACCTAGCCAAGAGATTTTTATGTTAACCAGGGAATTGTAATACCGGGCAACCCTTTGTTGGTAGCTACCATTCTCAAATGAGCTTGGAGCCTAGTAATTTCCAACATGTCTAGATCTATTCTTCTCCACTCTAAATTATCCGATTCTTCAAAATACCCAACCCTTATGGATTGCAGACCAATTTCCATCGGTAGTACTACTTTAGTTCCAAATGTTAAGTTGAATGATGATTCTCCTATTGAAGTTTGGGGGGTCATTCAATATATCCAAAGTACTGAACTTAGTTCTTCGATCCAAAGTCCTTTTGCTCTATTTAGCCATATTTTTAAATCATGGAGAATTGTTTGATTTGTTACTTTGCTTCATCGTTAGATTGAGGGTGTCCGATGGAGATCAATTTATGAATAATATATTATTTGGCATAGAAATCTCTGAACTTTTGATTGTTAAATTATCTCCTATTATCGATGATGATTGCATATGAAATTTTGAATTGATAAATTATATTATTTTTGACAAAACTCTCAATCATTTTTTTAGTTATGTGAGCCAAAGGTTTGGCTTCGACCTACTTAGGGAAATAGTTAATGGCTATGATAATAAATTTTCTTTGACCAAAAGCTAGGAAAATAGAAGAATATCAATTCTCCATTCAATAAAAGGCCAATGGTGTGGACACTAGGGCCAGAAGAAAACGACAGGTCGAACCAACATCCCTGTGGATCACCTATGAATGAAGCCCTAAGCCCAAACCCCAGATCACTTGTAAATAGTTATTTTGAATTTTGTTATTTTAGCTTAGTTGGGTTTAGCCCTAAACCCCAAAATTGAGTCCCTGTAAAAATTCCTGGACCCAAAGTTAAGTTTGTAAAAAAATCCCAATTTCAATTAGGTCATAAATTCTATTATAATGGTCCAGTGTTAGTTAGCCATTTTTACCAATTAGGATTTTGTATATAAACTCTATTTATCAGGTAGTGTCAAACCCTCTTTAAACCCTTTTGGGCCAAACCCTATTCACCAGCTTAAGCCTTTTTATTTAGTTGGTTTGCCTTTTGATCAATTTGATCAAGCTGGGCTTTTAATTAGTTAGTTGGTTGAGTCTTGAGTCCTGTAATACAATAGGGGACCTAATTAACGACCCATGTGACTCCATGTGCAACCCAAGTCAAGCCATGTGCCAACTACCTCTTGGCACCCCACCTTCACATGTGCCACCTCATCTTGGATGCCCAAGTCACTTGCCACATGTCATCTTGCTGCCATGTCATGCCACATCATCAGCCTATATCATATGCCACATGCATCAAGTTTGGATATATCACATGCATCAAGTTTGGACATCATTTGCCACATCATCCTGGACAATAACACATGTCATATCACTTATGTTGGTCGGCCACATGAGAAAGAAATTAGCGCCATTTTTTTAAGATGAGTAAAACAGAAGGACTTCTCATCTCACCCTCTCTTTATCGCACCTTTCAAAGAAAAGCCTCTCAAGTTTTTTGTCGCCCACATCCAAGGAGCGCCTCATCCATTCCTATCATGAAAGGAATTAAATTCCAAAGGAGATGGGAGTCCACCTATATCCTTTCATTTATTCTTATCTACTTTCAAGTGCAAGAGGATCAAGATGAAAGATTAATGCCAAGATGGAGGAGGTTTGGATGTCACATTTCTCACAAGTTGTCGCCCTCTCACATTTGAAATCAAGAGACCGAAATCAAGAAGGAAGAAATACCGCTCCACCTCTTATTTGGAATTTATTTGTCACACACTTCAATTTAAGAGGAGTAAAGAGAAAGGCCTTTTCCTTCTTGTTGCCCAAATAAGATGAAGATCCATGTTGTCGCCCAACCCAATGAAGTAATCCCATGTTGGCGCCCAACCTAAAGAGGTCAATCCCATGATGTCGCCCACTTTGGATGAAGGCCAAGGAGAGCTCAAAAACTAGAGTTCAAAATACCAGAAGCAAGGATTCAAGGAATTGTTACCTAAGGAAAACCAATGCAAGACTTTGTAACCCATACAACTCATGTTGATGGTCTATAAATATCCCATCAACCCTCCTTGTATTATTCATTCCATATATATGAAATAAAGCTGACATTCTATCAAATTTTCTTTGCTGTGTCAAGCATCGCGGGGTGTGAGGCCCTATTTCTTTGTTCTTCGAAGCATCGTGGGGTGTGAGGCCCTAGTTATCCAACCATTAAAAATCCTAGCCACCACTTCCATCTTCTTCCCCTTCCGACTTTTTCCTTTCTACTTTTATTCTTCCTTCCATGCCCTAAATTGAGTATTTTTTTGAGTGTTGCAGGTGATCAGGATCTGAAGTAAAGGCATCTTTGCCTTGGAACCAGTTACGCTAAAGATCGGAGCCCGAGATCGACCATCTTGAAGCCCTGCTACAAGATCCTTGAGAGTCCAGTCAGATCCACATTAGATGGATATAATCATCATTGGTAAAATTAAAAACTCTTCTCTAACTCTTTAATTTATGATTCCTTGATAAGTAGAACCCTAGTTTAAGGTGGTTCCTTAATCACCAATTCCTGGTTTTTCTAGTTTATTTTGTTAGACCTACTTTGCGGGTTGATAATTAAGTGACTAGTTTTACTTTATTGATCTCTTCAAGTTTTTTAATCTGAAAATTCAAAAAAATTTAATTACTATTAATATCAGATAATTAGTTAAATAATCAATAATTTATTTTTGCATATTGTTTAGCATCAGCCAAGGGGCTGTTACTTGAGTTAACTGATTTGTATGATGCCTTTGGATATTTGAATACCTTTGACATTGATCATATTTTCTGATAAAATCAGTTGCATCCTTTTGGATAGTTAGCCAATAATATTCTTGTCATATTATCTTGTAAGCTAGGGATCTGCCTCCCAAGTGATCGCTGCATATGCCTTCATAAACTTTTTTGAGGGCATAATCGATATTTGTCGGGCCCAGATATTTTAAAAAGGGTTGAGTAAAAGATCTTTTATAAAGGGTTCCTTCTATAATTATATATTGCAAAGCCATCTACCTAATTCGTTTGACTTCGACGGTATCCTCAAGTAAGATTTCTTCAGTTAGATATTTAATGATCAGATCCATCTAGCTAGACTCTTGTTCTACCTAATAATTTTCATACTTTCTTCGATGCTAGAAGTCTCAAGATACTCGATGTATGTTCGGCTAAGAGAATCAGTGACTGTTGTAGCCAATCGAGAAAATACATTAGCTCAAGCATTCTCAGCTCAAGATATGTGGGATATTTTGAAGAAGACAAATCCAGCTAAGAGAATTTGCACCTTCTCCAAATACCTTATCATGGTTGCATCTCGGACTTCAAATTCTTCTTTTATCTAGTTTATCACTAGTTGAGAGCTTGTAAAGGTTCTAAGTTTTTGGATTTTGAACTCTTTGATAATTTTCAATCCAGCCAGGAGTGCTTCATACTCTGCCTAGTTGTTTGATGTACGAAAGGCAAATCGAAGAGCATATTCGATGACATCTCCTTCGGGACTTGCCAAAATCAAACCTGCCCCATAGCCGAAAGAGTTAGATGCTCCATCTACATAGAGTATCCATACAAAATCGAGATAGTCTTCCTTGGTCGTCTCGTGACTAGCTTCTTCAGTTGTCTTTTGTCTATCTTCTTTGGTATCTCAAGTACATTCAGTGACAAAGTCTAGCAATACTTGTGCTTTCATCGCCAATCATGGTTGATAGGTTATGTCAAATTTGCATAATTTAATAGCTCACTTCGCTATTCTTCCTAATATATCAGGACTTTGTAAGATGGTTTTTAGTGATTGATCCATCAATACTATTATTGGGTGAGCTTAGAAGTAGCATCTTAGGTATTTCATTGCTACCACCAGTGCATAAACCAACTTTTTACCTATGAATATCTTGTTTCAGCATCATGTAGTACTTTGATAGAATAATAAACCAGTTTTTGGGTACCGTTAGATTCTTTTCTGATAAATATTGAACTCACAGCCTCATGTGAAGTAGAGCGGTATAAGTATAAGATTTCTCTTTTTTGAGATTTTGAGAGTAAAGGTGAGTTAGTCAGATATATTTTTCAATTCTTCAAAAGCTTGTTGGCAATTATCTGATCATTTGAAATTCTTTGTTTGTCGCAAGGTCTTAAAAAATGGTAGATATTTTTTAGCTAACCGAGAAATAAATCAGTTCAACAAAGTAATATGCCCAGTCAATTACTACACTTCTTTCTTATTAGTGGTATATCTTATATCAAAAATTGCTCTAATCTTTTCAAGATTGATATCAATTCCTTGGTTGGTGACAAGAAAGTCGAGAAACTTTTCTAATATTACTACGAAAATATACTTTGTCGAATTAAGTTTCATCTGATAACATCATAGTACATTAAAAGCTTCTTTTAAATTTTTGATATGATCCAATGCTTAGGTGCTTTTTAACAGTATATCATCGACATAAACCTTCATATTTTTTCCAAGCTATTTTTCAAAAATCTTATTGATCAGCCATTGGTAAGTTGCTCCGGTATTCTTTAAACCAAACGGCATTACTTGATAGCAGTAAAGACCCTTCTCAGTTATAAAAGTTATCTTTTCTTCATCTTCAAGATCCATGCAAACTTGATTATAACCTGAGAAAGCATCCATAAAGCTTAAAAGCTTATGCCAGGCTATCGTATCGACCAGTTGATCTATTCTCGACAAAGGAAAACTGTCTTTGGGGTGAGCTCTATTAAGGTCAGTATAATCAATACAAATTCTCTACTTTCTATTTGCCTTTTTAATCATTACCATATTAGCGAGCCAATCTAGATAATGGATTTCTCTAATGAACTTGGCATCGAGGAGCTTGCTTACTTCTTCGCTAATAAGTCTTTGTCGTTCAGGGGCAAAGTTTCTTTTTTCTATCAAATAGGTTTATACTCCGGATCGACTTTCAATTTATGAATAATGATTTCTGGAAGGATTTCAGATATATCTATAGCTAACCAAGTGAAGATGTCGGTATTATGCTGAAGAAAATCTACCAGCTTTGTCTTTGTTTTCTCGTATAAAAGACTTTCAATTTGTATTTTTGTTGGATCTTCTTTTTCCAATGACACAAAGATAGTTTTCTCAGCTGATTCACCATGTCTTTCAATCTCTCTTTGATCTAGTTGTTCTGAAGACATCTCGTTTGTCGATTGCTTGTCTTGGGTCATCAGGCACTACCAAGCAATTCTTTAATCTCTTTTATTTCTCCAATTTTATTTTTGGTTGGGAAATGTACCAAAAGATAATAAGTTGAAATGATTACTTAGAATTTGTCCTAGGCCGGCCATCCTATATGGCATTATATGCTAAAGATACTTGAATGACCATGAAATTGATAGAGAAAGTTTCTTATCGGGGCTCCGTCCTAATGGTTACTAGGAGTGCTATTTCTCCCTCAACTCTGATCGAGTTCCAACAGAACCCCTTCAATGGTGTTGATACTTTTCATAACTTATCCCGAGAAAGGTTCATTCTAACAAAAGCATCATAAAACAATATCTCAGCAAAACTTCTATTATCTATCAGAATTTTTCTTATATCATAATTCACTATCGTTGCTGAAACAATGATAGGGTCATCATGAAAATTTTGAATACCCCAAAGGTCATTATCAGAAAAACTAACAACATTACTACTCTGGTGTCTCTTCAGAGCGTCTTCTTCAGCTCTCACCTCCCTGGGGTTTGTTCGATAATGTATCATGCCGACCAACCCATCCTTGGGCTGTTGGTTGGGAAGTTTTGATTCATTGGCAATCTTTTTAGGGGCAGCAACTTTAGTCCAATGATCTTTATTGCGCACATACTTTTTCAAGTAGCCACATTTGATCAAATCTTCTATTTCATCCTTCAATTGAATGTACTCTTCAATTGTGTTGCCGTGATCACGATAAAATTGGCAGTACTTGTTTTTATTTCATAATGTTGGTGGTGCCCGCATAGGCCAAGGTCTTTGTAAGAATATCTCCTTCTCTATTTCCATCCGGATCTTCTCTCAGGGGAGAGACAGAAGAGTGTAATTATCAAATTTACTAGTCAAGTCCTTTGACTTAAGACTTTGTCGTCTAGCTTGAGCATTCTTATCATTGCGGGGTCGAGAAACATTACCTCCCCTTTTTTATGTTAGTTTTCTTTCAGCTTGGCGTCGGCTAGCAGCTTGCTCTTCAACTAACACATTTTTTAGCATGTGCTACATCTCCGAATAGCTTGTAAAAAACTTTTTATCCAAAAAATAGGTAAATCTGGATGATCAAAGTCCTTTCTTCATTGTTGACATAGTTATAAATTCGTTAAGATCCAAAACCTCAGGTATGGCAGCATTGAAGCATGCAACGTATTCCCTCAGAGTTTTTCCCTTATTTTATCAGATGAAGAAGAGGCTATCCGAATTACACAGCATTCTTTTGCTTGTCCAGAAGTAGGCTAAAAATTGTCCCTCTAATTGGTTGAAGGAATGAATGGTACCTGGCTTAAGGCTTGAGCACCATACTTGTGCAGTCTTTCTTAGGGTTGTTGAGAAAGTAAGATAGTGAAGAGCATCACTTGTGCCCTAGATCATCATATAAGCTTTGTAACTATCCAAATGATCCAGCAGGTCAGTAGTTCTATCATAAGGCTCCAACTGAGATATTTTAAAATGGGGTGGAATTATGTCTTTCATGATTTGTTGAGAGAGTGGAGGTCAAGAATTATATCCGAGTTATTTATTGCTTCTACGGTTATTGTCCAACTCTGCAAGTCATCGCCTTAGTCTTTGAAATTTCCTTTCATAGTCATCATGTCAACAGGTCTTTCGATCTTGTCGAGTAACTTCTAGGATGAAGTCTTCTTTCGAGGATTCAGAAAGACCTTGGAAGCTTCTCTCTATGTCGACTTCCTTCCTGTTGATCACGTTCATGGTGTTGAGGACTTCACCAAGTTAGGGATCATCAATCTACGGAGTGTCGATAATGGAAATATCGGATCGACTCTTGATGCTGGGAATCTTTTAGAGGAGATCGACGGTTGAGTTTGGAAGCAATTGCTGAAGCGACTGGTCCCATCGGTTGCTGTTGATTATTGACCGTGGCTTCTTGAAGACTTTAAACAACGAGGGTCAAGACCTCCATCTTGTTTGAAAAAATAGTAATTTGTTGCTGCTCTACCACTATCATGGGAGGTATATTGTTGTCCTCTAATGGGGGGTTTAGTGGGTCATTTCATCTAGACGACTGACAGTCCCTACTAGCGAGGCATTCTGCATCTTTCCTTTCACTAGTATTTGTCTTTTCTAGATTCTCCTTCTTAGTTAGGAGATGACCATGTATGTGAGATATGAGACTACCACCCCCTTCCTGGTATGCCAATCTGTTGATGTCGAACCTTGATGATTGATGTTGGATGACAGAATTATCGATTGATCACCTTCAATCCCTACAAAACAAGTTCCTAACCAAGAGTTTTCCGGTGGGGACCCTCCAATACTCAAGTTAGTCAGATTCTGGTAAATAGATAGAAAATCTTAAAGAAGTATTGGTGTCAAAGTTTTTTTGAGTGTCTTTTTTTGTCTTATCCTTGAATGTCCCCTCTCACTTGTATTTATAGACATTTATAGTAATAAAATTTCATAGGAAGAAACTCCTTTAGTTAATCTCATTGTCATTTTATTGAAGTTAACTTATTCTTATTGTAATGGATAGCTGATGTAACAATATTCTCGTAACGATAGTTATTTTCTTATCCATCAATTCTGTTGGATGTTTCTTATTTATCGGTCAGCAAATTTTGGTTGTTGACTTGTTTGTCGACATTTATTCCATTTGATTATCTATAACTTCTCAGAGTCGAGTTCGTCGAACTTTTACAATTTTGGCCTTATGTTCTTCGATCCTATATCAATTTAGCTGATCCGATCATTTGTCATAGCATAAGTTAATTTGATTGGTTCTGGATACTAAATATTGAAGTTTTAAAAAGATTTACCAATTAGTAGTCCGATAATATTTAACTGTAAACTGGTTTTAAAGAAATTCGGGATATGCCATCCTATATCATATTCTTGGGTTGAACCAGGGCAAGGCCCAGGTTAATCACGCAATTGAGTACAACCAATTGCATTAGTACTGATATCCCACCGATAATGGTGATTAGAATACCCCGCTATTCCATTTTATTTTTTTCAATGAAATAAGTGGTCACTTGCCCTAGCTAACTAGTACGGTAAAACTCGACATGCACAAGTACTTTGGCATGTGCTAATACGTGTGTAAAGAAGCATAGATGTGGATTGAAAAAGGTCAAAATGTCAATTACCGTGTCTATTTTTTTAAAAGATTAAAAGGAAAAAAAGAAGGAAAGGTTAGTTTAGAGGAGTTTTATAAGCCCTGTTGGCGTGGAGTCCCTGCTCCGGCCAGTCAGAGCTGCTGCATCACAAGATCGCTCCTTGGTTCACGTGCAAAATAGGTCCCTTGCCGGAGTTGCTCTGGCGGAAGACACTCCGATGCCTAAGTCAAAGGTGGGCCCCAGCCACAGAATGGGGAAGATTCTCGAGAAGCAAAGGAAAAGGCTTTTTGAATTTAGAGTGTGTGTGTATGTACCTCTCTCGAGCATTTCCTCTTACCGCTATTTATAAGGGGCCGTCCGACCTGCGGATCCATTCTTCTCCCAGTGATTACGGGGAGTTAATTTCTCTCCATGATTGGTAATCGTGGGTTGTCATTAAGCGGTTCCAGCCAGACCGGAGGCGCGGCAGCTAGAGTTGTGCGCCATGATCGTGGCATGGAGATAGTCGATAGTAGCCGTTGGTTACTGTTGCCTATCTGGGATAGATCATGGATCCATCTTCATATTTTTCCTGCTTAGGAAGATTCTCATAATAAAATCGGGAATCTCCCCATCTTCAGATCTTCTCATTTGGAGATCCTGTCTTCTGCATGAGTCGAGGACTTGGTGTTTACCAAGGGTCGGAGATCGTGTCTTCGGCAGGAAACGAAGAGCATGTCTTCGGAAGTCGACGAGAAGCCTGGTCTTCGGTTAGGGCCGAAGACATAATCCAAAGGTCTTGCCTTCGAATGTCGTAGGCTGGCGGAGAGCCTTGGGTTGCCCGTGGTTGGCCTGATCTTTCTCGGTCCGAAGTCATTGGTTCGAAGGAAGGGTCTTCGATAAGCTGAACCGATGTTCGGTTCGTACTTGGACTGGGATACCATAATAGTTGTTCCCCTACTCTCAGTTTTCGAAGCGAAGATTTTCCTCGAGAAGTGAGAGTACCAATGCATTGTCGTTTTCCTCCTAGGAGATAGTGTAGTGGATGATCATGAGATCTCTGATTAGACTGCTCATCATGACTGCTGGTTGATTTGGGAATCAGGCAGTGGATAGCTATCACTTCTTGGTTGGGGGAGAAGAAAAGAGCGAGCAGCCCTGGGACCGTCTCTTCTTTTCCTGTTGCGTGATGGTTCAGCCAATCTTTCGGTTGAGATTTGGATGGTTGTGGTGGCTTCTCCCTGCCCGTTGGATGATGGATGCGCTTCATCCTGGCCACTGGTTCAAGATGGGTTACCTCCTTGGGTAACCCTTTGTCAAATCAACCTGGTGGGACTTCAGAGGCTCTTGGTCTCCTTTTGGAAAAGAGAGAAGGTCTGGCTGAGGAAGCTTCTTCAACCTCGTCTCATTCTTCACTCAGCCTTCCCTGTTCTTGACTACCAGTCTATTCTACAGGTAGAATCTTCCTTCTACCTTTTTATTTCATTCTTTTGTCATGGAAGAAGCTGTAGAAAGTCAGGAGGGACAAGTTGGGCCCTCGGGGGCCGGTGACGTAGTAGGTCCAGAGTTGATCCCTAGTTCAGTTTCACAGGAAAATATGACTCTTCTTCGGGAATGCTATCGCGTTCCCGAGGGGTTTCCTTTCATTCTCCCCGCATCTGAGGAACGGGAAAACAAACCTCCTCCTGAGTGCTTAGCCATGTACGAAGACCATCTGAAGGATGGCCTTCGATTTTTCCTGCATCCTTTTTTCATCAGAATCTTTCGTGTGTACCAAGTGGTGCCAGCGCAATTGATCCTGAATAGCATCCGGAACGTCTGCAGGGTTCTGCTTCTGTGCCGCATTGCCAACATAGAACCTAGACCAACTTATTCACAGCCCTTTTTGTACTCAAGAGGGATTTCCATAGCAGTGGATGGTGGGTGATCGGCCCTCGACTGGGCTGCAAGATCATCAAGGACATGCCCAGCGCCATCTATGGGAGGAAACCTGTTTTTGTGTTTGTATTGTCCATTGATCCATGGGGCTTCGACGCTGTTTGAAAGAAGCCTCATCTAACTGCCAATGATGGGAAGAAGGTCTTGGCGGCTGACCAGTTGGATTACGATCTTCTGATTAATTCGGAAGTCACCCCTATCCATGAGTTGTTGGAGGAGAGAAATATCTATCTTGCGGGGATTAGCAAGTTCTCCGTATTAGGTATAGTGGCAAAAATTTCTGCCCCTCTTTCCCTGTTTTTATTGTAGCTCAGTCGACTTAAAGAAATTTCTCTGCTTGTAGGTGGCGGAATGAAGCCTGGCGTGAGCTAGCTCTATCAGACTTCTGAGAAGAGGGTAGCTCAAGCCCCTCTCACAAGGTCAGCAATTTGGAAGAAGGTCCGAAGAGATAGTCCTGAGGGGGACCGGAGCACTTCATCTTCCCGGGAGACCTCAGGGGAAGATGTGGTACTCACGGAGAGGGCCCCGTCAAGACCTCATTCGGTTGAAATTCCTCCGGCGGTTACCTCTCCGGTCCGTGCAAGGGGGAGTCCGCCTCAGGCGGCGGATGTGCCACCACATTGCCCCTTGCAGCTAATAGGGGCAAAGCATCGCAAGTCGAGGGAGAGCTCGCCGTGGGGCTTCCCTAACTGGAAGCCATTCGGCGAACTCTTTGGAGATTTCTCCTACGGGAGGACTGCTGGTCCCCGCTGTAGCCAAGTAGGCGCTAAAGAACACATTGCTGCCTCACGATTTGGTAGTTCTTCGAAGTCGAAACCTCCCCAGGGTGTCTGATTCTACTTTTTTCATCCTGCAACAGGTATGGTCCTTGCTGTCTTCTTTGCTCTAAGAGTTGTTCGACCTATAACTCCATATTTTCGATGCAGTTGGTCTATGACCTTACCTTTATGGAGGAGGATCTGGAAAATGTTGACAGTCTCATTCATAGCCTCAAGGAGGATCTAAATACTGCAAGGGCTGCAAAAGAAGTAGTCGAAGAATTGAGGCAGTCTATGGAGAACCATCTCGTTTGGATGAACAACGTGGTTCATGAGCTGAAGGGTGAACTAAAAAGTGCCCATTTGACAATAGTGGAGCAAGGGGCAGGGTGGAGGAAAAGCAAAAAACAAGTCGACTCCTTGGAGCTAACTGTTAAGGAGAACCAAGAAAAAATAGAGAGTTTGACCAAGGCAGCGGAGGAAGCCGCCAGGAGGGCCGAAGAAGCAGTTCTGGAGTCTGAAGTGGCCAAGAGAGAGTCAGCGGCCTTAAGAAAGATGGTGGATGATGCTGTAGCAGACTTCAGGAAGTCTTCACAATTCCAAGAGGAGATGAATGAAGCATTCCTGTATGGATACCAGCATAGCTTCAACGACAAACTCTCCAAGGTAAAGGAGGCCTTCCCTCACCTCGATCTCTCTGGCATCCCTTCCTTCAACATAGCCGAAGAAGAAGAGGAGGAGGAGGAGGAGGAGGCCGAGGCCACGGAAGAGGCCGAAGAGGTGCCGTGTCTGGGAGAAGAGGCCTCTACCTCAGTCGAAGATCTGGGGGTGGCTTCAATCCTGATCCCAATTCTGGAGGGGACTCAGGTTGAAGAAGCTCAAGCTGAAGGTTCTCCGGTCCCGGCCCAAGTTGACGAGATCCTTTCTGCGCAGGCTGACAGGTTGCTTCAATCCTGCGGTGTTGAGTCTCCTCCAGTTGATGTTGAATAATCTAAGTTGCCGTAGACTAATATTTTTTTTTATATGTCATCAATGGTTTTTGTATGACAACTTCTCTAGATTTTAAAGTAGCTTCTTCTCCTCCTGCATGTGCCATGTTGTGTCTTCGGATGTAGCTTAAACAAAGTCAGTCTGTAATTCGGGCTTTACTGTTCCTTCTTCTGCCTGGTCGAACGGTCATGGCCGAAGGCCGTTTGATTGGTAGTTGACGAAGATGAACTTTGGAATAAGTTAGAACTCCGTTACCGAAGACCGTCTATGGTAGATCAGGCTGATGTCACCTTCCTGTAGACCAGTGATTAAGAAAGTCTGATTGCGATTCTCGTTGTCCACGTGGTGTGTCGATATTCGTACAGTCATGTTTTCTTGCGCCTTGTATGCCGCCAGATCTCCTTTTTCCAAAAAGGAGCCATTAATGTTGCTGCCGTATGATGGAAATTCCTCCGAATTTGAAGCGTCGACAGTTGTTATCCCAAGAATGACCCTCAAGCAGTATTCTGGTTCTCGAAGTGTCGCTTGGACATGTGGCGCTCTTTGATGCGGCTGAAAAAAGACGTGGAGCACGCTTCCCTGTGGCCAGTCGTGGGTGCAGGGTCCTTATAAATAGAACCTTGTCCTCTACTGTCAAGAGTCATCATCCTTTCAGACTTCTTCTCCCCTCCCAGCGCTCCAGTCGAAAATGAGGTTCAGCACCTCTGAGCTTCGAAAGGCAGCGAAGAGGAGGGCCATTGATCCCAAAAGGAAGAGGAGTCCGGAGTTTTTTGAACCGAGTGACGATGAGGAGTCTATCATGGATCGTTTGGAGAAGAGGGTCCGCATGTTGGAGGCTCAACTGAAGAAGGCCAGGGCCCAGGTCGTGGCGGCAGTCACGGAGGAGGCTAAGAAGGAGTCGGCGAATGCCATTTCAAACTTCAAAGCGTTCGCTGCCTTCAGGGAGGAGGTCACCGAAGCAGCTCTGGACTCCTACCATCAGGAGTTCCGGGAGTGCAGGGGGAAGGCCTTCAAGTTCTATGACTTGAAGGGCCTGGACAATATCAAGCCCTCTGATCCCTTTCCTGGACACGAGTTTGATTCCGACTATGATGAGGGGTCGAATTCTGGTCCGGATAGAAACCCCGGGGCCCCTTCATCGTCCTTTCAGAACTCCCCTCGCCGATACGGGAAAGAGCCAGCGGGAGGTTATTGAAAATGCTTTCATGCAACCCTTCTCCTACTTTTTTTTTGTCCTCTCTTTGTGAGAGTTTCTCTTTTTTTTTGTAAAAAATTCGAAAAAGAATGAAATGTCCCAACTTTTCTTACCTCTTCCCATATGTCCTTTGCGATATATTGCATTATGTCACGTCCAGAGCATAGATCCCCCAGACCATTCGTGGTCTATAGGGAAGATGTGAGGCCGACTAGGCTGTCCTAGAGATATTTGTTGTCGACAAGAAGAATGATATTGGTCCTTTAAGCACGTTTTTGGATTCACTGTTAGGTGGGGTGTCTGCACCGTCACTGTGCATTTCTGTCGTGATTAAGATAGGCTGTTTAGGGCCGTCCCGGCATGTCTTCGGATTTACCGTAGGGTAGGTTATGAAAATCATTCCTGCGCCTTTTTTAGTGTAAGGTAGGCTTATTAGGCCCGCCCCGGCATGTCTTCGGGTTTCCCGTAGGGTAGGTTATCTGAACCATCCCTGTACCTTCGATCTTCTTAGTGGCCTGACTAGGCCATCCGTTGTGCTCGTCGGGCATACCGATAAGGCGAGTGGATTAGACTCTCCTTTGCACAGTTGGCTGATTTCTTAGATCGGACCAATTAAGCTGTTGTCATTTAGTCAGAGCAACAAGATATTCTGAGTTGAGTAGAGTTGAGCAAATTTGCACAGGAAACTTAGGAACCTGTTTATTGATAATATTTACAAAGGTTTTGTACATTCCATGGCCGAGATAGAGGCTTCCCATCCAGGGTCTTGAGTCGATATGCTTATGGTCAAATGACTTCTTCGACTTGGTACGGGCCTTCCCAGTTGGAGAAAAGTTTATCCTGTTCTATTGGCCCGGATACTTCTGCCCTTCGCAATACCATATCCCCTGTACGGAAGATCTGCTCCTTCAATCTGGAGTTGTAGTATTTGGCGACCTTTTGTTGGTATGCCGCCATTCTTATCTGGGCTTGAAGCCTAGTGCTTGGCAGTAGATCCAGGTCGATCCTTCTACGATCGGAGTTTCCAGGCTCTTCGTAGTTGTCAACTCTCAAGGATTGTAGGGAGACTTCGATAGATAGTACGGCTTTGGTACCATATGCTAGGTTGAATGGAGACTCGCCGGTGGTCGTTCTTGGGATAGTTCGGTACATCTAGAGAATGGAGGTCAGCTCTTCGACCCAAAGTCCTTTGGCGGCGTTCAACCTCGTCTTCAGACCGTGGAGAATGGTCTGATTAGTTGCTTCGGCTTCTCCGTTGGACTGTGGGTGGGCAACGGAGGTCAGCTGGTGCTGAACATGATACTGAGCGCAGAAGTCCTTGAACTTCGGATTGTCGAACTGTCTCCCGTTGTCCGTGATTATGACATATGGGATGCCAAACCAGAATATGATAAAATTTTTTACAAAATTCTCCACCTTGCCTTCTATGATCTGGGCCAGTGGTTCAGCTTCTATCCACTTTGTGAAGTAGTCGATGGCCACAAGGAGGAACTTCCTTTGTCCAGAAGCTGGCGGGAATAGGCCAAGAATATCCATTCCCCATTGGGCAAAAGGCCAAGGGGCCGTCAGTTGAGTCAAGTGAGTTGTAGGTTGCCTCTGAATGTTGGTGTACCTTTGGCATTGGTCGCACCTTCGCACAAAGTCAGCCAAGTCCTTCTGGATGGAGGGCCAATAATATCCTTGTCGAATGATCTTGTACACCAAAGACCTACCTCCCAAGTGATCACCGCATATACCTTCGTGAACCTCTCTCAGGACGTAATCCGCATCCGTCGGTCCCAAGCACTTTAGCAGCGGTTGAGAAAATGACCTCTTATAGAGGGTCCCATCTAAAATGACATATTGGGACGCCATCCAGTGGATTTTCTTGGCCTCTGTTTTGTCTCCCGGTAGCACGCCCTCATTTAGGAACTTGATGATGGGATCCATCCAGCTTGGCTCGGTGTCGATCTGGTGCACTTCTATAGCCTCTTCGGCTATACTTAGAGTTCCATGATGTTCAACAAAGGTGCATCCAAGAAATTCTGGCATTGTAGTAGCAAGTCGAGATAATGCGTCCGCTCGGAAATTCTTTGATTGAGGGACATGGAGAATCTCGAAATGCTCCAGTTGAGAGGATAAACCTCGTACCTTCTTTAGGTACTGCATCATGGTTGGGTCCCTAGCTTTGTATTCTCCTTTAACTTGGTTCACAACCAATTGGGAATCTGAAAAGACCCGGAGTTGTTGAACTCCCAAACTTTTGGCGATCCAAAGTTTAGCAAGCAAGGCTTCGTATTCAGCTTGGTTGTTAAAAGCATGGAAGGAGAATCGAAGTGTGTACTCTATGGTATGACCGTCGGGTTCGGCCAGCAGAAGACTGGCTCCACACCCAGTAGCATTGGAAGCTCCGTCCACATGGAGCACCCAAACGGACTTCGTCTCCTTCGAAGCTTCCTCTTCTATCGAAGGTACTTCGTCTTCGGGCCTCCAGGTGCATTCAGCCAGGAAATCAGAGAGCACCTGGGCCTTCATAGCCGATCGGGGCTGAAAGCTGATATCGAATTCACTTAACTTCATAGCCCACTTGGCTATCCTTCTTGAGGTATCCGGAGATCGGAGAACGGCCTTGAGCGGTTGGTCAGTCAGTACCACGATGGCGTGGGCATGGAAGTACGGCCGTAGTCACTTTGCCGCAATCACCAGAGAGTAGATCAGCTTCTGCTTCCTCGCATACCGCGTTTCAGCATCATGCAGAACCTTGCTGATGTAGTAAATCGGCTTGTGGGATCTGTCTTCATCTATTCGGACAAGGATCGAACTAATTGCTTCATCTGAAGCAGAGAGGTATAGGTAAAGTACCTCGCCCTCTTGAGATTTGGAGAGCAGAGACGGAGTTTCTATGTACTTCTTTAACTCTTCAAAGGCAGTATGACAGTCCTCGGACCATTCAAAGCCCTTTGACTGCCAAAGTACCTTGAAGAATGGGAGACATTTCTCGGCTGAACGAGAAATGAACCTGCTTAGGGAGGCAATTCTCCCTGTTAGCTGCTAGACTTCTTTCTTGCAGGAGAGATGTCTCATATCCTTTAAGGCTTGGATCTTCTCAGGATTTGCCTCAATTCCTCGTTTGGTGATAAGAAAATCCAAGAACTTACCTGAAGTGACCCCGAAGGCGCACTTCACCGGGTTCATCTTCATGCGGTAGCGTCGCAGAGCACTGAATGATTCTTCCAGGTCTTGGATATGATCTTTTCAGAGGAGGCTCTTGACGATCATGTCGTTAACGTAGGCCTCCATGTTTCTTCCCAGTTACTTTTCGAACACTTTGTTGATTAGCCTTTGAAATGTTGCCCCAGCGTTCTTGAGACCGAATGTCATCATCTTGTAGCAGTAGAGACCTTTGTCGGTGACAAAGGCCATCTCCTCCTCGTCTTGGGGATCCATCCTGATCTAATTATAGCCAGAAAAAGCATCCATGAAGCTCAGTAGTTGGTGGCCGGCAGTGGCGTCGACTAGCTGATCAATCTTTGGGAGAGGGAAGCTATCTTTTGGGCAAGCCTTGTTGAGGTCTGTGTAATCGATGCATATCCTCCACTTGCCATTAGCTTTCTTCACCATTACCATATTGGCCAACCATTCGGGGTAGTGGGCCTCTCGGATGAACCCTGCTTTAAGGAGTTTGCTTACTTTCTCGTCCACGGCTTTCTGTCTTTTAGGAGCAAAGCTTCTTTTCTTCTGCCGGACTGGCTTATACCCGGGAGTTACTTCCAGTTGATGAGTATTACTTAGGTAGGAATCCTTGGCATATCCGAAGCTGTCCTAGCGAAGACATCGGCATTGTCTCTGAGAAAGCGAATCAGCTCCGTTCTGGTTTCTTTATCAAGCATACTCCTGATCTGTACAACTTTGATGGGGTCTTCCTTTGTCAAAGGTTCCAGGACAGTTCTTTTCATGGGTTCACCAGAATATATGATTGTCTTTCGGGTCCAACTGATCCAGGGTGGCAGAATTATTGAAATGCTTGTCCTGGATCATCAGGCACTGTCGTGCCGCTCTCTGGTCTCCTCTAACTTCTCCGACACCATTCCTGGTGGGGAAGCGTACCAAGAGATAATGAGAGGACATCACGGTCCGAAACTTGTTTAAGGCGGGCCACCCGAGGATGATGTTGTAAGTCGAGGGGGTTCGGACTACCGTGAAGTTGATCGGCAGTGTTTTTTGTCAAGGTTCAGTGCCAAGGGTTACAGGCAACACTATTTCTCCCTCGGCATCAACTTGATTACCCCCGAAGCCAGTGAGCAATATGGGGGATCTCCGTAGTTGATGTCTAGGCAAACACATTTTAGAGAATGCATCGTAGATCAAGACATCAGTCGAACTTCCATTATCAACAAGGATTCGCTGTACATCATAGTTGGCCACAACGGCCGAGATTATAATGGGATCATCATGCGGGAGCCAGACTCTCGCAAGGTCATCGTCGGAGAAGAGGATAGCGTTGTTGTCCTTGAGTCACTTTGGGACATCATTCTCGTCTCTTGTCCAGTCGATAGGCTGGTATATCATCCCCACACCTTCGTTGGTGGGCCTTTGATTTGGCAATTCGGCCTCTTCAGGAGGTGGCTGGGGAACAGTAGCTTCCGACCGAGGTCATTGATGACCAATGTACCGCCCCAAATACCCTCTTTTGATAAGATCCTCAATCGCATCCCTCGACTGGATGCATTCTTCAGTATTGTGGCCATGGTCCCGGTGGAATCGGTAGTATTTGTTCCTATTCCTTACGAAAGAGGAGGCCTTCATGGGACAGGGCCGTTGGAGATAGTTTTCTTTCTCTATCACCATGAGGATCTTTTCTCGAGGGAGGTTGAGGAGGGTGTAGGAGTCGAATCTTCCTCCCGATGCTCTAGGCCTGGGAGGACTTCTTCGGCGATCAGTATATTTGTTGTTATTGTTATTGGAGATCGGGAGACCTTGTCCCCTGTTGTTCTTCTTTTTTGAAGGGGGCTTCCCTTCGGTCAGTTGTCGGTTGGCCGCTTGCTCTTCAGCATCGACGTATTTCTGAGCCCTTGACAGGAGCTCAGCGTAGCTTTTGGAAAACTTCTTATCCAGGGAAAAGGTGACCCTGGATGTGCGAAGTCCCTTCTTCAGTGCAAACATGGCCACATGCTCGTTAAGATCGGGGATCTCAAGGGTGGCCGCATTAAACCTGGAGATGTAGTCTCGCAGGCTTTCTCCTTTGTTTTGATGAAGGAGGAATAGTGTGTCCATATTTCAGGAGGTCTTGCGGCAAGTTCTGAAATGCAAGACAAACAATTTTTCTAACTCGGAAAAAGAATCGATGGTACCTAGGCATAGGCTTGAGTACCACATCCGAGCAGCTTTCTTCAAGGTAGCCGGGAACGCGAGGCAGTACATCGCGTCCGAAGCTCCTTGGATCATCATATGGGCCTTGAAACTGCCCAAGTGGTCGAAGGGATCGGATGTGCCATCATATGATTCCATCTGGGGAACCTGAAATGCCGAGGAATGACTTCGGCTATGATGTGGTAGGTAAAGGGCGGGCGCAGATCACATGCCGCCAAGTCATCGTGGCTCCTTTGCTCCCGCATCCTTGCCATCTCTAATTCGATGGCCTTGAACTTTCCGTCATAATCAAGGAGGGCCTACTTCGGCCCTTTCTCTACGGGAGTAAAGTCTTCGGAGGACGGTGAGGGAGTTTACTTAGGCCTTTTCCCTTTCTGCGGGGAGTTTGCGGGCCTAGGTAACCTCGAACTCCAGCCTTCAGGAGAAGGTCGAGAATGGGGGGAGATATGTGTTGATTCTTCCCGAGGGGCTCTCTTTCTTCGAGACTGAGAGCTATGTCTGGAGACGGCCTGTGGATTTCCCACCGGAAAAGCTCTATTTTGAAAATCTTGAACCATGGTCGTAAGGTTGGTGACCTGGTTCACAAGGGCTTCAAATTGCTGCAATCCCACAACAACTGTGGGAGGTGGGACGTCGTTCTCTTCCGGGGGTGCACCCCCTTGGGATGGAACACGACTTCGACTCGTAGAAGCAATCTGAGTCTTTCCTCTCGCCATCGGGATACTTTTCCTTGTTAGGGAGGGGAGCTTAAAGATTGTTGGCTGCTTCCCCTTCCTGGCGCGCCAATTTATTGGCATGGAGTCCCTGTTCCGGCCGGTCGGAGCTGCTGCACCACAGGATCGCTCCCCGGTTCACCTGCAAAACAGGTCCCTTGCCGGAGTTGCTCTAGTGGGGGACACTCCGATGCCTAAGTTAGAGACGGGCCCCAGCCATAGAATGGAAAAGATTCTCGAGAAGCAGAGAGAAAGGCTTTTTGAATTTAGAGTGTGTGTGTATGTACCTCTCTCGAGCATTTCCTCTTACCGCTATTTATAAGGGGCCATCCGGCCTGCGGATCCGTTCTCCTCCCAGTGATTACAGGGAGTTAATTTCTTCCCATGATTGGCAATCGTGGGTTGTCATGAGCGGTTCCAGCCAGACCGGAGGCATGGCAGCTGGAGTTGCGCACCATGATCGTGGTGTGGAGATAGTCGATAGTAACCGTTGGTTATTGTTGCCTATCTGGGACAGATCATGGACCCATCTTCAGATTTTTCCTGCTTAGGGAGATTCTCATAATTAAATCGGGAATCTCCCCGTCTTCGGATCTTCTCGATCGGAGATCCTGTCTTCTGCATGAGTCGAGGACTTGGTGTTTACCAAGGGCCGGAGATCGTGTCTTCGGCAAGAAACGAAGAGCATGTCTTCGGAAGTCGACGAGAAGCCTGGTCTTCGGTTAGGGCCGAAGACATAATCCGAAGGTCTTGCCTTCGGATGTCGTAGGCCGGCAGAGAGCCTTGGGTTGCCCGTGGTTGGCTTGATCTTTCTAGGTCCGAAGTCGTTGGTTCGGAAGAAGGGTCTTCGATCAGCCGAACCGGTGTTCGTTTCGTACTTGGACCGGGATACCCCAATAAGCCTAATGCATGATAAACACTTTTAACCCAACAAACAATGATAGCAACGATAGATGAAGAGGTGTCTCATGTAATACAATGCGAAGAAATATAGAATGAAATATCATAGAAATTCATTTTCCTTTTCTTTATAGGAGGGAGACAATGACTTATGCATAGATAATTTGAAACTTCGTACATATATGAATTTTTGATAATCTAAGTTTGGCAATACAACAAATATTATTTCTCTACAAATAAAACAATACATATTTGCATGCTATATTTTTCTACAAAAAATATATTCGACATTTCTTGTAGCAAATGTAAGAAAAATGATTTAGCCAAGAGTCGAATAATATTTATACTTTAAGGTACTATTTGGTATATCACCAGTGATATAATCATTGAGATAATTTGATCATTAGAATAATGTGAGCATTGGAATGATATGCAAATACTGAAATGATATATGATCACTATATTTGACATATCACTAGAAATGAAACTTTACTATATCTGATATATCATCAAGTAATGATGATGATGATATATAAAATACCATAAATAGTCTTATCATTAGTATATAATAATTACTATATAATTTGATTAAATATTTTTCATTTACAACTCCTCACAAAAATATATTATAATATTATTATTATAAATATCTATTTTGATTAAGCTATTAAAATATCGATGAGAGTTTTTCTTCTTTCCAATTATTAAAAATAAATTTATTTAAAATTTAATTGGCTAGAAATATTTTTGTCTCAAAATAACTTTAACACTACCAATACTCGATGATGTGTTGTCACCTGTGTATGTGAGGTGATAGCACTCAGTGATGTTATCACTAAATTTATCATCAAATCTCTCATCACTGGATTGGATTGTATAATTGTCAAACAAGATGATTACATCATCTAACTCATATCACTGGGATGATGTGAAATATCATCCCTACCAAACAGCACCTAAATTTTCTTTTTAATTAAATCAAATAAATTTGAAGAAAGTGTCGATAGAAACAATATTTTCTGAAATTACCCTAAATTATTGCATAAATGATCAAAATTGAATGCCATAAGCAATTAAAAATATTTTTATTTTATTTCCTCTTTTCTTAAATATTTCATGAACCTAAAAACTCTTATATAAAATAAGCTTATGTTGAACTTGTATAGCAATAGCAGAGACCAGAATAATATTCGCACCTTAATTTTTTTTTTAAAAAAATATAAACATGAAATAGAAATTATGAAACATTACTTTGAAAAATGTAAGCAAAAAAATCATAATAGAGTTGAGCTTGACCTCATGGCTTGCCCGTCTGGTATATATAGTTGTTATTGATGAATTTTAGTAATACCACAAATCTAGCATCGAGAAAAGGAGCAAAAAGTCGTATACGGGTGTGGCTATAAAAAATAAAAATAATAATAACTTAAATCATGTAAATGATTAATCAATAAATCATTTTTAGAGTCTTGATCGAAGCATCGATGTGCAACCTTCGAAGTTTAAGGTGACGAAAAAATTGTAATGCAGTTACTTATTGGGAGCTTCGATATAATAATGCCACCCAGAAATTTTGAGCTAGTCTGGTCAAGCAGGGTGCCGTGTAGTACTCGAAGATTTTTGACCAAAAACGTTATGCTAAGATGAAATATTTACTTATCCGGGCTTCTTTAAAATAAAAATAGCGAGCAAAGAAAGTATCAGCACGGGGCATGCCAAAACCAGTTTAAATATGAGAAAAGATTTGGGCTTCTTTGAGGGTAGAAGAAATGGAGAACAAAACTCTCCTTTACAATATCAGAACCACGGGAAGGAAACCAGAAGTACCACTTAACAGGTTCGTCAGGTCAGAAGCTAAGTTTGGCAAGCAATGAGACCAGGTTGCTCGCTCTAAGAGAGTAGGAAACCCAAATATTATATAATGCAGGCTGCTCTAGGTCTCCTTGCCCTTCAATTCGGTTGATACCAGACCAGTACTGCAATCGGTCTTCCATCCAAATAAACCTCATCTGGAAGTTTCAAACACCGAGCTGCAACACCTCCTGTCGGTGGGAAGAACAAATACTTATCAGAGGCTTTTATGAGATGATACTAACCTGCAATTTTACCGTTCGCTAGCCCCGTCAAGCCACGTGCCGAGACCAGTTCAAGATTGAAGGAAAGCTTAGTACTTGTAAACCTCGGTTGCAGATAGATGTTCCTTACAGGTACATCATATCGAGTATGGTAGTCGCAAATAGGCCAACAATCTCATACTAAGCATAAAAGACAAATACATTACCAGAAAAACAAGCCCTTAACATTAATAAATAGATGGCACTACACTGACCTTCAACCCTGGTCCCTATGCTTTCAAGACAGGTACATAGGCGATCCAATGTGGCATACCAAGAAATCATATAGAAGCTGATACTTAAAAGTGTACTACATCTGGGTGAACCTGGAAGAAAGATGCAGAGAAAAAAGATGGGATTTGAAAGATTGTTTTGTTACAGGAAAGTATTAGCCGTATCATTCCTGCTTTAAATGAATAAAGTATATGTGAATATCATAGCCAATGAAGTCACATAATATGGCTGGGCGTACACAAGAGCTGCATCCATAAAGGATGGTATGCAGTGACGAAGATGATGATAACCTGAATCAAAGTACAATATCGATCAAAAATGCCAATGAGACAACATGGTTATGGAAAGTGGTTTGTAGAGAACTTTTAGGCTTAAGACCCATGATGAGGATCCATAGAGGCCTTTGCTCGATCAGCATCAATCATTGACTTGATATAAAATTCACCGGCTTTATATGAGGACCGGACCATAGGACCAGATGCAACATATCGGAATCCCTGCAACAGAAGCCTCATACAGGTCATATTTCAACTGCATTTATACCTTAATTTTATGCTTGATAAGTGTAATAATGTGTTAGAAAGTATGCATGCAATCGAGCCAGAATTGTGTTTGCAGGTACTTAAATTAGTCTGTACTGTTAAACTTGTTAAACATGGATTTCCTACAAAGAAGGCAAAAAGAAAATCTCAGGTGTTCGGTTTTCTGTTCCCTAATTTAGTCTTCATAAAATTGTGTAGTAGGAAAAACAAGTGGGACTCGCATTAAGTAATTAATCATCTTGTTTAGACTGAACAACAAACTGATATAAGTATGCAAACCATATGTCCAAGAGAAAATACCATTTCCATGCCAAGAGAACGATACTTGTCGAATGCTTCTGGGGTGACATATTCAGAGACCGGCATATGCCGCTTTGATGGTCTCATGTACTGACCAAAGGTCATGACATCGACTCCAGCTGCCCTTACTTTCTCCATTGTACTAATCACTTGATCAGGTGTTTCCCCACAGCCTAGCATTATTGAAGTCTTTGTCAGAGTGCCAGGAGGAGCATATTCTTTTGCCATTTTAAGGACATCAATTGATTGCTTGAAATTAGCACGATGATCTCGCACCATGCTCTGCAGCTGTTCAACTGTCTCGATGTTGTGAGCAAAAACATCTAACCCAGATTTTGCAACTCCCTCCACACAGCTGGGGTCTCCTCGAAAATCAGGAACTGCGTAATCATTAATACAGACGAATCAAGGATGCAGGAATCCGAAAGAGTGATTTAAAAGCCTAAATCAAAACTAGATCATGATGTGGCTTTCATCTTGCAACTAGAAGCCAAGCAGAACACACAATCATTTGACCATGCAGGACATAAAGCACCAAGGATTTGAAGACTGTAAAGGAACAATAGGTTTACACAAGTCACAAAAACAGCATGTGCTCAGCTATTTTCTAGAAGATGAGGCGATCAAACAGCACAAAGCTTTTTTCTCAAGTACATTGCAGCATGGCAGGAATTTTTATGCACATGACAAATTTAGTGGTGCCCTCTTTTCTTCCTCTTCTCTTATTAACGATGTACCAAAATAATTCCAAGGACATGAAACTATGGAGGTCAGAGGACTGGAGCAATGCTATTCAGTATTATCAAAAGAATTAGAGAATGGATGTGGTAATGTAATACATTCATGCCTAAGATGCAATGTGGTTGTGTATCCAGATACCCATTCTTGTGATATTAGCGGTTTCTAAATGGGCAGGCATCCATTTAAATTTATTTAAAATGGCCATACTTTAAATGGCATAAAGCATAAATGATTCACATACCGAGAGCTTCTATTAGCATTCTTGGTTTCAGAGACTTCAATTTTTGCACTGTTTCAGCAAAATGCCCACTTCCTTGATCAGGCAAATCATCGCGGTCAACACTAGTGATGACCACGTAATCCAAACCCCATGAGGCAATTGCTTCAGCAACATTAGAGGGTTCATTTGGGTCTGGTGGAGGGGGAGTGCGAGATGTCTTAACATTACAAAATCTGAAAAAGAGTAAATAAAAACATCAAGATTTAGAATATCTAGAAAAATAATAAGAAAAAATCAGTTTTTTCAGCTCCAAACCAGCAACACATGCAAAACCAGATCACTGACAGAATTCATCTAACACTATGTCTAAATCTAGACATAATATAATATTATCTCTAATATGAGCAAATATGAAAGGTCAATTGTAGAAAAGGCTCATTTTCACCATATATATCTGACATCCAATATCATGAAATTAAAAAAACTAATGCACAAATAGCAGTAATAGTCATGCCCACTTCACATAAACCGTTGGATATCAAATTGTCACCAAATTTTATTATCAAATCAACTTATCTTTCCATTCTCTTAAGTTTCTCATCTCCTTATGATGAAACTTGTAGCAGGGTTTTTTTAGTGTCAAATATGGAAAGTCAATAGTAATGCTCCAGCAAATTTTATGATTTAAAGGCCAAGCTAAATTTAAGATAATACACTTCTGAACCATTTAGGGTAAATATAAATCCAGATTCCAACATGCAATTGGTGTTTTGAGAAATAGGTTCCCTGAAAAATCTAGTATTAGTCTACAGTGGCTCTCCCTAGGCAGAAAAGATACCATGTAACACGTGCCACTAAACTTTTTGTTTGGTTATTATCATTCCCAGATATAAAGAGGAATCCCACTTTGTGTAGCAGGAGAACTGATTCTGATATAATAATAATAATAATAATAATTTCTGTTACCAGAGATGCTCTTGATGGTCTACAATCCTGCATGTAAAACAGACTCTTTTCTCTGTTACCTTGTTGCCTTGGATATACAAGCAATCCATTATGAATTCTTATATCAAAGAATTGAATGTGTACTGAAAAATAAATTGTTAGCCTTTATAATCAAAATTTTTCTATTTGTTCCTGAATTGCACGTAGATTAAAAATTTGATGGTTGAACGAAAAGATTTTGCTCAAATCATATACAAAAGTAGGCACTGCACATGAATGCAAATTGTTTTTCTGATTCATAAATGATAATATAAGTTTCTGGAAGCAGCTTGTCACAGGTAGCAAATTCTACAACTTGATTATCATAACGCACAGCCAAAAGGCCTTGTAAGCAATAGTACATGTTTCGGTAGTGATTTCTAAAACTTTTAATCTGCTTACAGACCATACAGGTTTCACAACAAGTCTCCCTTTTGCCCAAATTTGCCATGAACAAGAACATGGCATCAACCTTACAAGGTTGATGTCTGGTTTACTTCCGGTAACAAAAACTGCTCGATCATTCCATTGAGCCATCCAATTAAGAATTAAGCTCTATAGCTGACCCCATATTTGGTCAGAAAACACTTGGATTATGATCATGATGTTTACAATTTCCGGTCAAGCTACCTTAAATCTTCTGCTCTTTTTTTTTTCGATCCTTCAAGATTAATCCAAGATCATTTCCTTATTTTAGATCTTTTTTATGCACGATCATATCAGATCTCTTCTATCCAAGATCATATTATGTAAGACAGCTGACCAATACTGATCCTTTACAATTCTTTTACATTGCTCAATCATAACCAAGTCATTGTCACACCTACCAAATATGCACCTTGGTACTATTATTTTTCCATGGCAGCCTGATGTCCTGGACCCTCTAAATTGGCTAACATTCTAACCAACCAATAGTGTTAACCTCAAAGCAATTTCATGCAAGTAACACCTAAGCAATAGAAGTATGTGACAATTACAAAACAACCAACATGCATCACTTCATCATGTGTCTTTCTTTTTTTTTTTTGGATAAATTGGATGACTCACAAAAATCTAGCATGGATCATATGCATCTTCAGAAGCCACAGAGCCCACACATATTACCTTGCAAAGCAATACATTATGCTATTTTCTAGTCAACAAGAATCAAGGGCATATTCTGTTTCTTTTTCCCATCTTGCCAGGTGAGGGAATAGACCCTTAGTCGACCTGGTTAACATATAATCAAACTGGTTACAACATGCAGCTATCCATCATCTTATTCTTGTTCAATTACCCTCAGAAAACTGACAGAATTACTCACAGTTTAATCCATAAATCAAGAAAATCTGCACATATCTACACAAATATTTATCATCATATATTTTTGTAGCCCCCATTTGTATTTCCTATGATCCTCATGCTGCCCATGCAATCTTCTCTACCATGTTTAAAATGTTAACCGAACACTGTTTCTCATGTACCCTATCTAATCCTCGGACTGGCCCACTTGTTTACAAGGTTGAGCAATTCGATGAATATGATGCCAAAATCAACGGGAAAACTATCATGACTCAATTTCTTGAACGCCTTTAACAATCATTATATTCGATTAAAAAGCTTACTATTTTTTCATCTCAAACTGCTTCTTATATTTGTTCTACGGTCTCGTATAATGTGAAAAAACAGCCAAATCCAACCAAGAAAAAAAAAAACCACAAGGAAAAAGATGAGGAAACAGATAGAATTCCAGAAAATTTCACCTACAACCACGAGTACACGTATCCCCGAGGATCATGATAGTGGCGGTGGCCGTCCCAGTCTCACCGCCGGACCAGCACTCCCCAAGATTGGGGCACCTGGCCTCCTCGCACACGGTGTGGAGCTTGAGCTCCCTCAGCTTCGCCTTGATGGCCGCGTACTTGGCCCCTCCTGGGATAGTCTCCTTCATCCATTTCGGCTTCGGGAGCGGCTTCTTCTTCGTCCCGACCTCCACCGAGTAGATGAAGTCCGAGAGGGAGGGGGACTCCGCGGCTAGGCGCCGCCGGAGGTCAGCGACGGTCCGAGCCGGCGGCAGAGGGGAAGACGAGGGGGCTAGGGTTTGGGCAGAGGGATCCCGATCTAGGGTTTGGAGGAGGGAAGTAGTGGATACGAGGGCTCGGAGGTGGGGAGACGAGTGGGGGCGGTGGAGGGATAGCGCGATGGAGAGGAGGACTCGCGGGCGATGCATCATATCCGCTCCTTCGATGGCCCTTTCGTCCTCCTCCCTCCCCCTATCTCCCTCTGCGTTGCAACGCGCAAAGATGGGACAGCTTTGGCATCGCGGGATGGACGGGAAGGAGTGACAATCAGGGGGAAGGAGTGACAATCCGGGTGCGTGGCGGACCGAATGAACGGACGAGCCCGACATTCGCTAATAATTTTTGTGTTATCGTGGCGTACCGCTACCAAGCATTCACAATGACAAGTTGCGTAAAACCGTGAATAAATTCAAAATCAGGAGTTTTTTTGTTTTTTTTCTCGACATCAGAATATATTTGAGAATTTCGGACCCCTCGGTCTAGATATAAATACATTCTTACTGAATTTTGGATGCATATACTTTGAATATCTGATATATATTTGTTTAGATTACTGTCCATCTCGTGCTCTCATTTGAAATCCAAAACATCAAACAACACCATTTTATAATAAAAAAATATTTTTATAAAAATAATAATTAAAAATATGTAAAATCTGCTAGGTGATTTTTCTTCTCGGTAAAAGTTTGTGCAATGATCACTAAGATGGTAGCGCAGTTAGTGGGCGCTTTACTCCTCGTCCCCCGGATCACGAGTTCGTGGATGAGCGCTCCACTCTGGCGCTTTAGTGATGTCGAGCTGACGTACTCACCTTCAGGTAGGGAGGGTACGCAAAAAAATTGCGGCCCGAATCGAACATGGCCTAGGCAGGTTGGGGGCCCAGTAGGAGAAGCTACAGCGGGGTTTACCTCCGCCCTCCATTTTTTATACCAAAAAAAAAAAAAAGCTTGTGCAATGTGCGTGGCTTTGAATGCATTTCACATGGCTCGCTTCGACGATAGCAGTGGGCTGTGACTTAGAGTTTGTGCCTTCCCTACATTCTGTGTGACTTTCTTCAAACATGTGTGGTTCTTAGATCTAAGAGGACTGGAATGGGTGATTCAAAAAAGGGCGATAGTCGGGGATCCTCCGACTTCATTGATGGGGACCGGTTCTGGGCTCGTGTAGTTCAGGGGGCTCCTTGTGGTCCCTTCTGGACTTCCTATAGGATAACGGATAATGAGATTGAGAAACTTCAAGGCTATTTTATCAAGGTCCTCGAACTCCTATGATCGATGATAGATGATTCTTGGTGCCAATGAAAAAATTGGGAGATCTTTGCGAAGAGCTTGGGCTGGAGAGTCCAAGCAGAATGGGTGGCAAAGGAGATCAAAATGAAGCTTCGACTGGAGGTAGAACCGGAGGTCTTTCCAATGGCAGAGAACCACCTTATCCTCCATTTTAAAATAGTGAAGGACTGCAGTTTGGCGAGGAAAGGGAGTCCGTAGTTTGTTGCAGGTCAGCTCTTGGCCATGGAACCGTGGGAACCAAACTTTGTTCCCGATCGACGGTCGATTCAGAAGACCATAGTTTGGCTGTGGTTGCCTGGTCTTCCAATGGAGTTTTGGATGCAGACGGCAATCATGGCGATCACGGCAGAGGCGGGGAAGCCGTTGGATATTGATGAGTTCAACAACCTTCTCTGGAAGACCGGGTACACTCGGGTGAGGGTTGAAATTGATGCTGGCAAATCCTTAAGTCTAGGTGTGCTAATATAAGGTAAAAATAGTAAATTTTGGTAGCAATTTGTCTTTGAAAATTTTTCGGCGATTTGCTACTAGTATGGAAGAATTGGCCATGTGGATGAGGGGTGCCAGATCATCGAAGGAGACCCTTCGTTGGGGAATAACGATGGCCAGATATCCCTTGATAACTTAGTGGCTGTGGGAGGAGAACCTAGTTCGGATGGTTCTTCTCCTTTGCTGGCAAAAGGGAGTACTGGCAATAGTGGTGGATGACCAAGGCTCGGTCCATGGCTCGTTACCTGCATTGGACAGCCCCGCACACCTAGAGTTTCTATGAGAGGGAGGAGGGATCCGGAGAATGATAAGAAGTCTGGCCCAGATTCTTTGGACCTGTACTCTTCTTCCCCTCCCTTAAGTTCTCCGAGGAACACTCCTCTCCTTCGAGTTCTCCGCCGGATTTCGATGGTTGGCTGAAGTCGACCAAGGTGGCTCATCACCGGTCGCCTGGTACCAGCTTAGGTGATGCTACTGGAGAAGCTACTGTTAGTGGATCTGGGTTTTCTGCACTTGGCCCATTATGCGATGTTATGGACCTAGGCCTGGATGAGGAACAAGGTTCACGAGATGCTATCATGGTCGATCCATCGGTGATGACTCTGAAGAGAGCCCGGAGCCCTCCTAAGGTGTTGACCTCCGATTCTTCGGGTCTTCCGAGCTCCAAAGTCTTGTCTTCCTTGACCGAGACTGCCTTTGTCCAGGTTAGTTCTTCTAAGCCCTATATGGATGGGGGCCGGGTGGAGGGGGGAGATAAGGTTGCTGCTCTTCCTACTTCCGAATCTGGGTCCCCTCTTTCTGCTGTGGGTTCTTCAGGGTGCCGGGCAGTGGTTGTGCTAAGTATGTAGGCGTTAATCTAAGGAGGGAAAAATTGCAGGGGAACCTATGGGTGGTGATGCAATCCTCTATCTTCCGGAGGGGGGAGGGAATTCATCCACTGTTGCTACTATTGGAGGGCGGGTGCCCCAACCTTCTTTAGTCTTATCTCGACCGGTGGCATGTGAGGGGGTTCTAGTTGAGTGTTTAGGTAGTCACTATGGTATTTGGTAGTGGGGAAGAGGACCTTTCCACTTCAAAGGTTTCACTGAGTGTTCATGGGGTTGTTCAGTATGTTGGGAAAGACCTTGTCCTCCCTCCAACTTCTAAATCTACTGGTTGTCAAGACTTTGATTGAGGGCATGAGGTGGTTACCACCTAATTGAAGAGAGCCCTATTTGCTGGGGCTTCAAGAGGGTCTAAAACCTCAGAGGTGGAAGGTCCTGCAAGGGCCGATGACCATAAAGGCAAATCAAAGTTGATGTAGTCTGTTTCCATGAAGGTCTTAATTTAGAATATTAGAGGGGCGGGGAAACCCACCTTTTTTAATTTTCATAGGATTGGCTAGTTGCATAATCCTAGTCTCTGTATTTTGCTTGAAACAAGACTTGTTGGTGCTAGTTTGGAAAGGGTTCACCGTCGATTTCCGGCTAACTGGGCATTTTACGCCATTGATTCTCTGGGCTTGTCTGGTGATATCATTGTTGTATGGGACCCTCGAGCAACCAAAATTAATGTGTTTCATCATTCTTCCTGGCATGTGCCCATAGTGGTTACTGAAACCAATGGGCATACTTGGCTCTTGTCAGGGGTCTATGCCAGTACTGATTATAGGGAGAGGAGGAAACTTTGGGAGGAGATTACGGTATTGATGAATCAAGGGATTTCTTATATTGTTGATAGGGATTTCAACTGTATCCATCAGCCTGAAGACAAGAGAGGGAGTAGACCTTATGCTGAGGATACTAGATCCAGAGAATTCATGCAGGATAATAGCCTAGTGGATCTTGGATTTGTCGGTCTGTACTTTATCTAGTACAATAATCGCTCAGGTAGGGTGAGGGTTCTAGAGTGGATTGATAAAATCTTGGTGACACCTAGCTAGATTCAGTGGCACCCCGAGCATATGGTCAGGCATTTGCCAAGAATTGCATCGGATCATTGCCCGATGTTGCTCTCTACAGATGTGCCCATTTCCTGCCATCCCCCCTTCAGATTTAAGATCTGGTTTGCCTACCCCCATGCCTGGATATTGTGAGAGAGGTATGGAGGATGCTTGTTTAGGAAGATGCCAGATATCGAATTTCTCGGAGACTGGAACTTGCCAAAAGGTGGCTCAGGTGGTGGGATAGGGAGGAGGTCAGTAATATCTTCACCCGCCTTCAGGAGGTGGAGAAGGCCATCTTGATCTCCAGGAGCGGGAGGTGAGGGAAGGGTATCTTTCGAAGCTGGATTTGGTATCCCTGAGGACTCAATTATCTATTCATCATTCTCTCCTTCTTCGGTAGGAGACATTCTAGAGACAGAAATCTTAAGTATAGTGGGTTAAGGAAGGAGACAGAAATACTAGGTTCTTTCATCAGGCCACTGTGGTACAGAGGCATTTCAACTACATCAAAACTCTTCAGATTGATGATGGCCGATGGTTGAAGGATGATAATGACAGCAGATAGGAGATCTTACAATTCTTCAGGTCTAGGTGGACAAATTCGTCTGTTGTAACTTCTCACTTTGACCCCCCTCCTCCAGTGCTCAAGGTTTCAGACCAAGAGAATCTTGGACTCAACACTTATGTTTCTAAGGATGAGATTAGGAATGCTTTGTGGTCTATACTGAAGACAAAGCTCCAGGTCTAGACGGGTTCTTTCCTGTGTTCTTTAGATGGTTTTGGTATATTATTCGGGCTGAGGTGGTTCAGGCCATTCAAGAGTTCTTCTTGCTAGGTACTATGCCTCAATCCTGGAAGCAAAATTTTGTTACTCCGATCCCTAAGCGCTAGGATGCTTCTGAGCCTGCCCACTTTAGGCCTATTAGTCTATGCAATACCCTTTATAAAATTTATGCCAAACTCATTGTTAACATAATGAAGCCTATCATTCCATGCCGATTTGTCTAGAACATGGGGCCTTTGTGGAGAGATGGTCTATTTTTGATAATCTTCTTGTTGCTCAGGAATTTATGCATGATCTCCAAAGGGATTCACCTCATTGCAGTCTGATGGCAATTAAACTTGTAATGGAGTGGGCGTATGATTACATGCAATAGGGGTTTGTCCAGAAGGCGTTATTGGATTTTGGCTTTCATCCCGTCTGAATTTCCCGGATCCTGGCATATGTCATCAGACCCTCCTTTGCTATTCTTATAACTGAACTCCATCGGACTTCTTCTTTTCTAATGTTGGCCTGCAGCAAGGTTGTCATTTTTTCTCGTACCTGTTCATTATTTGTGCTGATGCTTTTTCGCGAGCTCTACGGGCTGCGGTCCAGGGACCGGCTCTTCATCCCTATGTTCTGGCCCTTGGAGTCTAACCGATCTCGCATCTTTTGTTCACAGATGATTGTTTATTTTTAAGCCGAGCCACTGCCTTTTGTGCACACAATTTCAGGAGGATCATGGAGGATTCTATTTATTTTCTGGCCAGAGAATATTCTAAAGTTTGTAGTTCATTTTACCACCAAAACTCCAGTCTAGCTTCGATGGGGGATTCGTGACATTCTCGAGATTTCTGAGCATGGGGGGCCACTTCATTACATTAGAGTTTCTATCATGGGAGGCATACTATTAAAAGCTGAGTGTGGCTAACTAATCCAGGCTATTCGAGATATGGTGGAGGGATGGCAGGGGCGAACCCTCTCTTTAATGGGGACGAATACTCTGATAAGGTCCGTTCTTACATCCTTACCAGTTTATATGCTTTCTAATGTTGTTCTTCCCAAGTCAGTGATTCTCAAGCTAAAGCAATTTATTCGAGCTTTCCTATAGGGTTCAGCAGCTGGTGGTAGGGGTGTTCATCTTCTTAGCTAGCACGTTGTTTGCTAGCCGGTGTAGGAAGGGGGTCTTGGCATTTCATCCCTTATGACTAGGCGAGAAGCTCTACTCGCTAGATATGTTGCTAGATTCCTATTATGCCTTGATAGCCTGTGGACCTTGATGATGAAGGCCAGGTACGGTACTCTTAGTTTTGGGGATTTCTGTGCTATGGGCAAAATTGTTCCGCTATTTGGAAGGCTATGCTGGCTAGAGTTCATCTAGTTACTCCCTAGACCAGATGGCTGCTCGATGTTGGCAGATCTATCAACTTCATGTCTGACCATGGATTGGAGACTTGCCTTTGTCCCGGTGGCCGACGTTCATTGCCATGTATACCAGTGACTCTCTCTATTTTAGACTTATTATTTATGGATGGCACTCTATGGGATCTAGTGCATATTCATCGATTTTTCGATGATATACTGGGGGCCATGGTCTTATCTATTCCTCTACCTATTTATCATTATTCTGATAATAGGGTGTGGAGGCCCACTTCTATTCTTAGGGTGGTGATGTCAGATTTGTACTATTTGTTCAACCAAATGCCCCAGCATACTCTTCACATTGGTTGGATCAGGAAGATTCGGATTCACCCCACGGTTAGTTTATTTCTGTGAAAAGTGGTATGGGGTCTGCTTCCTACTAGAGCTCTCCTTATTTCAAGGGAAGTAAATGTCCCCTTCTCCTGCTCTGTGTGTGGGGAATAGGACAAAACCATGGTCCATGTTCTTTTTCTTTGCCCAAAGGCTACTCAGGTTTGAAGGCTCGCTAGCATAAAGGCTCTCTTTATGTATGTTGATAATTATATGGGTACTTTGTTGGAATTGCTCCACCCTACAACAAAACACTCATCTCGTACCCTCATTATCTATATTGTGTACCAGATATGCTTATCCAAGAATGATCTTGTCTTCAATTCCTCTGACTGTTCTCCCATAGTGGTTGTGGAAAGCGCTCGGACTCATGCTGAGGAGTATCTGATGACATCACTGTTGATGTCGGAGACCTGGGGTTTCACTACCACTAGTCCAGCGCCCCGTTAGGTTTTCATTTCATGGGAGCTCCCTCCTCCAATGTTCTTCACCGTCAATTTTGACAGGAGTGTATCGAGTACTCATGGTGGTGCTAGTTTTGTCATTCATGGGCCGAGCCTTAGCATACACGCGACCAGGGGATACTATCTTTTGAGCCAACTATCCCGGTAGCAGAGTGCGGGATGCCTGGGCCAGCATTATCTATGCTCGGAGGATCTTGCAGATCGAGCATCTCATTATCGAGGATGATTCTGCTACTATCATTGCATGGATTCATGAGGCTCAAAGATCAAGGGCACTACATCCACTTCTTCATGACATTGCTCTCCTTCTTCAGGGCTACTTTGTCTGTATTATTAAGCATGTCTACAAGGAGGCGAACTCCATGACGGACTAGGTAGCCTCATATGTTGCCCATCATTCTGGATCTATGTTGTGAACTGACCTAGAAGATGCCCCGTGGCCTTTTCATGATATAGTTCTTTCTAACTTCTCATGATAGTTATTAAAAATATATTAATTAATTCAATTTTATTTAATTCAAACTAATACTTTTATATAGTATTTTGTAGGAAAGAATACTTTCAACATGAAGAGCTCGATTTTAGGAGTCCAACAGTGCAAACGGTACTCAAATCAGACTTAAAGCAAGCTCGAAATCAAATTTTCAAGATTTAAGAAGGAATTATATAGATTTTAAAGTGCCGATCCACCATAGACCAGTTGCTTGGTCCACGGATCGCCCGACGATCTATAGGAAGCCATGGTTGTTGGTCCACGACATAAAATCATGGACCATCGAGCGATTCTAGCCAAATCACCATCGAAGAAGCTTCCCTGCGCTGTCCTGCCACCACCAGTACCTCCCTTACCGGCGAGAGAAGCCTCCCATGGCCGGAATAGTAGCCGAGAAGCCTCCCAAGAGGTCGATCTTCCTCATCCCATGGTTCTTCCTTCCATGATACTGGAACCGCTATCCACCGGACACCCTCCCTGGTCAAGCATCGCCAGTTTTTGCCCCTACCTGCCAAGCCCATGGCCTCTGCCATGTGCATCGATTTCCTTCCCTTGTTGCTGGTCTAAGGAGTTGCCAACCGTCATTCTTGTCTTCCTCGGCCACTCTCCCATCTCCGACCATCTTCTCCGGCCATGATTCACTTCCTTCCTCACCACCGCGTGCCTCCACGGAAGGATCCCAAAGCCCACTCGTTGTTGCTTGTCACTGTCCCTTCACTGTTTCTCTGCCCGAGATGCCGAGCCAAGATCCACTGTTCACCGACCTTCCTCCTCCTCTGTTCCAAATCACTACCGAGCATCCACCTAATTCCACCATGATCCGATGTCGCTCTTCACATGCTCGTCTCCATCACTATCGTGCCAAGCATCGCCGTCTCCAGCCTTCATTCTTCCTCTTATTGTTGGTCCAAGATGCTGTCAGGAGTTAGACTGAGATGTCCGAATGAGAAATGAGGTCTCGATCACAGAATTTGAAAAATAAAGGATAAAACAAATGTGGTGCAGTGGTTGGGCAGATTGCGATGCAAAATCGAAGCGGGTGTGAGAGATAGGAATGCAGAATCGAAGTTATTGAGGAGATCACGATGGGAAACCAACACGGTTCCCACACAGGCCCGATGCACTTTTCTCTGTCTATAAAAGAAGTAGCATTTGGTGCTTCCCCAATTATTCTGAATTCTCTGCTCCTTTCATTTCCAGCACTCTCCATTTCCATCTTCTCACCTTTCCACCCTCCCATCCACTTATTCCTCACTCCATTCTGTGCTCCTCCTTCTATCATTCCCTCCACTTTCATAATCTCTCCGCACTCTCTCCATTATTTTGATATCCTATCCACTCTTCCGACTGCCCTTCTAACATAGTCTCCATCACTTGGTTCCCTGGTCTTCACCGCATCACCTCTAATCTATTGCTAATCTCTAGACGAGTCTCCACCGCACCGCATGGCTGTTCAATCTACTCCGGTCTATCTTGGCGATGCTGCTCCACCTTCCGATCTCTATTGAGTTTTCATAAAAAGTGTGATCTCAGGGAAGAGGAATGTTTGCTTTTAGAAATTTATTTTAGTTAATTATGAGTGGTATTTGTTTTATGTCATGAAATAAAAAAAATTCTTATTGCTTATAATCCTTGACTGATCTATTCCTAAAAGGGATGACATACTCTCATTAAGATATATCATATCTTGATTATATTCTCTGTGAATTCTCTTTTTGTTTGATTTATATTATTTTATTATGTATTTTTTTTGAAATAACATAAAAGTTCCTATGGATTCGATCCTTACTTCTGCTATTCTACCTAAGAATAGTAGAATTAAGGTACTAAAATCAGTGCATATCAATGCGCACCAGATTTTTAGCACCATTACCGTGAACCTTTGGCACGTTATTTTAAAAAAATAATAAAAAATTTTAATTCAAAGATTAGTAGTTAGTATTTATCAATCTTGAGTATCCTAATATAAGGCTGCCTTGGTATAACTTTTAGTTATGTTGAATAACGTCTTAGGATACAAAAAGGTTGAATAGACTTAAAAAAAAATTAGAAAAATAGAAAATTTGACATCTTCATAAATTATTAGGAGATTAGAGACTTAACCATCGAAAATATAAAAAAAGTAATTAATTTAATTCTATTTGTGTGATAACTCTTAGTTTGGATACCTTGTTTGTTGCATTTCATCTCTTCATAATTAACTTTAAAGCATAATCCCATTAATTAGATAAGGTGGAGAGTTCATTATCCTTCCTTAGCCTACCAATCACCACCCTACATGTGTATTGACCCAGACCTTAATTATTAAAATTAATTAAACATCGGCCCTAGGAATTTCGAGCTTAATAGAACAAGGGAATCTAGAGTTGGATCGGGTTCAGATCAGTTAGTTGCTCGGTATCTAAGACAAGTGGTTTAGGAATAAGAGCTCAAAGAAAGGTGGTTCTTTAATTGGTTCCATTCGCTTACTTGGTTAATTTTAACTTGTTTCTAAGAAAAGCAACGGGGAGACCCTCACCAACCTTACACTTACTTGGCTGAGTTAGTTAATTGATCTTGGACTTAGAGTACTCAAAGGTAACCTTGGAACAGTTAGGAGTTGTCTAGACTCAGGTTAACCCCAGGATAGAATTCATTTTGATTGTATCACTTGTTTGAAAAAAAATAGTTAATTAAAATAACTCTCTTCTCTCTAGTCTAGGACTCTCGTAGGAGTCTTTCCTTTAGTCCTCTTCTCAATCTTCCAAATTTTTTAATTAAATAAAACAAATTATTAAAAAGGAATTGAACTACTGTTTGCTTTGGAGTACTATTGTAGGGTGTATGCTAGGTCATCTATCATTAGAATCTAAAATCATATCTTAGATCCAGAAATAGATAGGACTTGTAGAGCAAACAGATCACATTTTATGGATCCCAATCAAGAAATCGATCCACTACGATATTTGAAAGAGTATTTCACTCCTAAATATACCTACTCTCCTTGTATTCAAATACCTCCACTAGAGGCTGTGTAGTATGAAATCAAGTCTAGTGTAATTTAGATGTTACCATCTTTTTATGAACTTGCAAATGATGACCCCTACAAATACCTAGATGAATTTTTGGAAATATGTTCAACTATCAAGATCCAGAATTTCTCCGATGATGCCCTTAGGCTTAAGTTATTCACTTTTTCTAAAAGATAAAGCCAAATACTGGTTAAATTCCCTAGATACTATTACAATTTCGACTTGGAACCAACTTCAGAGAGAATTTCTTAAAAAATATTTTTCGATTGAAAAAATAATCAAATTAGAAAAGTCGTTACCACTTTTTCTCAATTAGATGAAGAAATATTTCATGAGACATGGAAGAGATTAAAAGAATTGATCAGAAAATGTCCGCACATGCTATACCTAAATGGTAATTGGTCTAGTGCTTTTATGATGGTTTGTCAGAAAGGCACCAGTAAATGGTTGATGCCTCATGTGGAAGAACATTCATGCTCAAAAATGAACATGAGGCATGGCAGCTTTTTGAAAATTTAAGTAAAATTTTCTTGCATCACATGTCTGCTGCCCGTAGAGATCCTCCCATAGGATCTAAGAGAGGTGGAATGTATGAAGTAGATCATTCTATAGACATTCATAGCAAGGTGGATGAATTATTTTAAAAGCTTGACCGAATTTTACAAAGTGGAAAACTTCCTCCTCACCTCATCAAAACCGTGGTGTTTGTATTATCTGTTCGAGTCCCAACCATCTGAAAGGTGATTGTCCAGTTGCATACCAATTTTCTAAGCTTGTTTAGGAGCAAGCCCACCAAGCCCAAATCTGAATAGCTCCTAGATTAGGAAATGATCCATTTTCGAATACTTATAATTCTGGTTGGCGAAATCATCCAAATTTTTCTTAGAAATCCCAACCTGTTAACAACCCAACACTAATGAGGCCCAACTAGCAAGAGACCCAATTTAGAGGCATGTTGTATTTTCAATATCCGAGTGTCCCACAACCTTCACCGAATAATCATGATCCTACTTTTGAAGAAAAGGTGCTCCAAGCACTGAAGGGGCTAGAAATAATACCCAACTCCTTCACTCCCACACATAGTCTATTGCAAAGCTAGAGACCCAGATAGGTAACTAGTTACAGCTTTCAATAGGAGGGAGGAAGGCAAGTTACCTAACCAGCCTATTAGTAACCTAAAAGGACAATACATGGTTGAGAGCTCCACTGGTCCTGAAACTTTTTCAGAACATGCTAAATTAGTCATAACCCTTAGAAGTATGAAAACATTAAACTAGTCTGACCTAACTCAAAAACTAGAGTTGGCTAAGCCAGAGAAGAGAAATAGTGAGGAGAAAAACGAATCCATTAGCCAAGCACCTATACTTAAGGCTCCATTTTCTAGTACTTTAGAATCCCCTTCTTTGGATACGAAGAGTCTAAAAATGAATGAGATGTTTGAGCTATTCAAGCAAGTTCAGATAAACTTACCTCTTCTCAATGCTATCAAACAAGTTCAAACTTATACCAATTTCTTAAGGATCTGTGCACACAAAAATGAAAATCTAAGGCACACATACCAAAGAAGACTGGTTGATTGAGCAGGCCAGCTCAGTTTTTCAGTAAATAGCCCCACTCAAACTTAAAGATCATGGTATCCCAATTATATCCTGTGTCATAGGGGACCTCACAATCAAGAAAGCCTTACTAGATTTGGATGCAAGTATGAACCTTCTTCCAAGCTCGGTGTATGATTTATTCGGATTTAAAGAATTAAAACCCATGACAGTAACTTTCTAATTAGCAGACCGATCTGTTAAGATATCCTGTGGAATATTAGAGGATGTGTTGGTGAAAATAGATGAATCTTGCTTTTCAGTTGATTTTCTTATGTTAGATATGGAATCCAGCAGTAATCCTAGCCAAATACCCATCATTCTTGAAAGACCCTTCCTAGCAACTACTAATGCATGTATAAATTGTAGGACGGGAGTTATGGATGTATCTTTTGGAAACAAGAAGATGAGGTTGAATATTTTTAATGCATCCCAAGGACCAGTTGTGTATGATCATAATGAGGTGAACATGCTAGAGGAAGTTGTAAATAAGAAACTTCCTATTTTGCTTAATTCAGACCCTCTACAAGCATGTCTGACACATTTTGGAATAGATAATTTCGATATTGATGAATATACTAAAGAAGTCAATGCATTATTAAAACCACCGAATTGTAGCACCACTCCTTCCTGGACTGTAAAGTATGAATGATTATCGACTCAATCCAATCCTTTAGTACCATCTTTAGAAGCAGACCCCTGCTAGAGTTAAAATCCCTTCCTGTAGAGTTAAAATATTCTTTTATTGGATCCAATGATACCCTTCCGGTAATCATTGCATCTACCCTATCCTTTAATCAAGAAGATAAATTGGTGGATGTACTTAAAGAACATAAAAAGGCCATTGGATGGACAATAGATGATCTTAAGAAAATTTATCCTTTTGTTTGCATGCACCACATTCACTATGAAGCTGAAGCCAAACCATATAGGGACATGCAATGGAGGCTAAATTCGAACATGCAAGAAGTTGTGAAAGAAGAAGTGGTAAAATGGCTTGACGCCAGTATTATTTATCCAATTTTGGATAGCCAATGGATCAGTCCAACCCAAGTAATACTTAAAAAGTCAGGTATTACTATACTTAAGAATGAAAAGGATGAGTCAATTTCTACCTGTATAATAACTAGTTGGAACCTGTACAATAACTAGTTGGAGAGTGTGTGTAGATTATCATAAATTGAATATCGTTACTAGGAAAGACCACTTTCCTTTGCATTTCATTGACCAACTTTTAGAACAGTTAGCAGGGTAGAGTTTCTTTTATTTCTCGGATAGATATTTAAGATATAACCAGGTCCAAGTATTTCTTGTAGATTAAGAAAAGACCATCTTCACCTGTTCCTTTGGAACGTTTGCTTTTAGATGCATACCATTTGGTCTCTGTAATGCACCACCACCTTTTAATGATGTATGTTGGCCATATTTTCTGATATGGTTGATCAATTTCTTAAAGTATTTATGGATAATTTTTCAGTATTTGGATCATCATTTGATGACTACCTCCAAAACTTAGCTAAGATACTAAAACGATGTATGGAGATAAGTTTAGTTTTAAGTTGGGAGAAGAGCTATTTTAGGATTCGTGAGGGAATCGTGCTCGGACATATTGTTTCTGAGAGAGGGATTGAGGTCGACAAAGCTAAGGTTGAACTAATCTCGAAACAGCCTCCCCCAACCTCGGTTAGACAAGTATGATCCTTCCTTGGCCATGCAGGTTTTTATAGATGTTTCATCAAGGATTTCAGTAAAATCTCATGACCTTTATGTAATTTGCTTGCCAAAGACAATTTTTTTGATTTTAATGAAGAATGTCTGGCTACTTATAATATTCTTGGAACTACTTTGACCACTGCATCAATTATCAAGCCTCTAGATTGGATCCTACCCTTTGAAATCATGTATGATGCCTCTGATTATACTATAGGTGCAGTTTGAGGATAGAAGCTTAATCGGGAACCACATGTAATTTACTATTCTAGCAAAACTCTTTTGGATGCATAAATGAATTATACCACTACTGAAAAGGAGTTACTAGCAATTGTATTTGCCCTGAAAAAATTTTGATCATATTTGTTAGGGTTTAAGGTCCTATTTTATTCTAATCATGCAGCATTGAAACATCTGCTATCTAAAAATGATATTAAATCTAGACTGATTAGATGGATCTTTTTATTAGAAGAATTTGATCTAGAAATCTTAGATAAAAAGGGTTCTGAAAATATGGTAGCAGATCATATTTTTAGAATCTTGGTAGAATACAACAAGAGATAATCAGAGATAGGTTTCTTGATGAGCAACTGTACTTAATTTCTTCCAGCAGTCTTTCATAGTTTGCCCATATTGTAAATGATGGATTTCTTAAGGGTCATCATGCATGTATGATGCTTTGGATTTCAAAAATTTGCATAAAGAAAAATCCTTATTAGCTTGTAACCCTAATCCCAAGATTTTATCATTCATATACAACTAATATATATCACTAATATGGTTCATGATAAATACCTGGAATGTTGTTTTCCACTTCTTTCCACTAGGTTCACAAGTGCAAGGCCTCCAACGGTGATCCACATAGAACTTGACTCAAGGAAGAACTCCTACTTCAGTTGCTTGCTTGACTAGGACTCTTTTTGACAGCCTTCTGGACTTTGACCTTTATAGGACACCCTACCCTCTTGTAGGGTACTCTGAATGCTTTCCAAAACCACTCTTGGATTTGGGATTTACCTCCTATAGGACACTCTAGGCTTATGACTTAAATGCTAAGACTTGTCCTAGTAAGAATAACCTTGTCTTAAAGAGACAAGGTTTGTCTTAAGGAGGAGGGAGGAAGGAAAAACACTCAGAATAAACTACGGTGTCAAAAACTCTTCTTAAACTCATAACACGACCCCTATTTATAGCTTTAAGAGGGGCGTGTGATATGTCCAGCCATCAACTTATCATATATGATTTTTCAAGACCGAAGAGAAGTTATCTGGTTTGAAAAATCATATCCAATATGTTGATTTAAGCACCAAAGCTCATATCCGCATCCCTTCTCATTCCTGGATGATTTCTCACTTGCCACATGGAAAGTACCGATCTTTGGGAAGCCAAGAGGTACCTCTTCAATCTCCAAGCATCGAAGAATTTGAAGAGTCCTGATAGTAGAAGGATACTGCTTCAGACTGCGCACCAAATGAAGAGACACGTCCCTTCATGTGCGTGCTCTCTTTCCATGCCACTTCATGCCAATTCAAAAAGATTTGACCGGTCAAAAATAATCCTAAGAGGCATGGGGATATGTGCCAAGAGAGTCCCAGATGAATCAGCTAAAATGATTCATCTGCAGAAGGACTCTTGGTCTTTTCTGCGATCCATTCCTTGGCGCGCACACATATGCGCCCAAGGAGTCCATGCCGACTTGGACTCTAGTCCAAGTGGCATTTCATGTCCAATTAAATCAGGATAAAACCTAATAAAGGTTGTCTTAATTAAGACATAACCCAATTTAAGTCTCTCTTAAATTGTTTAATCAAATTAGCAAGCAACTCGACCCAAATCGACTTGGGTTAGGAATTAGGTTAGCCTACACATGCTAGTATGCAATTTAGCTAACTAATTAGGATCCCATGATCCTAATTAAATTATGAATGACTTTCTTGGTCAACTTCCTAACGTGTATGACCCTTTGGGTTCCTCATCTAGCCAGCAGTAGGTTTAGGTTTAGTCGATTCGAACCAATCGAACCCGATTGATCTAATTAGGTCAAATTAAGCTGACCTAAATTGCCAATTCGAAATGTCTATCGAATTGACTCATAAAACCAATCCAATTGGTTCATGAATACCTACAAGACATGATTGACGTCTAGCAACATGTCATGCCTATCCAAAAGATAAGGAATTTGATGGAAAGTATCAACATACCCTTCAGTAGAAAGTTACCATGCAATTCAATCTTTCGATCTCCCATTATCCTAATTAAGTGATGGGTATAGATAAATGTCAAACCCTAGCACTTAGTTATTTCGAATCTCTATTCGATAATGAAGACTCGGCTGATGACTGATTAGAAACCACTTCTAATCTCATCCTCCTTTGATCAAAGACTCCTTGAGTCATCAATCGAAGAGATCACTTGGGATAATAATTTCTCTTACCAGGAATGATCGATTCCTTGTTGATCCACCCATTTCCTTCATACACCTTCCACCATATCCGAGAACACCCCGTATATGACTTAATATCATGAATGAGTATGAACCAAAATATGGCTTAGTGTGCACAAGGAACCATGGTGACCTCAGGTCTAAAGATCACATGCACAACTTCTACTTTGAGATCTATCTTTTGACAAGTAGTAAGACTTCTATAAGATAGTCCCAGTGTGGATCAGTTCAGTGAACTCATACCCTAATAAGCACCCTTATCCTTGTATTAGTGTCTCTATACAAGTGGCTGTGAGACCAACCACCCTCTTATCAGAGCATATATAGGATAAGCTAGTCTTTTTCGGACTTATTGATCCCCTAACCGATGGTCCATCGACTAGAAACATTTTAGGTTAGGGTTTATAGGAACTTAGGTCTCACTATCATGATTTCCATCATAACCCTAATTCTACTTGCCATAACCTATGAGATTCATCATAATCTTTAGATAAGGCACATCAATATGATGAAACAATATACCTTTATTAATATATTAAATATCATACAGGAGTTGAAAAATTATAAAAATGCCCTTATATAAGATTAGCTTTTAGGGCACTTTCCTTTCAGTAAATTACTTAGCAACTGAATAAATTCCTTCCTATTGGTCTAAACAAGAAAAAGATAGATTTTTCTCGCAGATCAAATATTATTTTTGGGAGGAACCTAAACTTTTTAAGGACTGTTCAGATTAGGTAATTAGACAATATATCCCTGAGAGTGAATTTAAGAGTATACTCACTTTTTGTCATTCTCTTGCTTGTGGTGGACACTTTAGTAAAAGAAAAACTACATCGGTGCTGTTGTAGAGTGGGTTTTACTAGCTAGATCTTTTCAAAGATGCATATGAATTTAGCCGTAATTGCCTCTGATGTCAACAAGTAGGGAATATTTCATGAAGAGATGACACATAAGTATCTTTCCTGGTTTGCCTCTGAAGGAATATTATAAGTATCATGATACAGATACAGTACTTAAATAATTTTTAAATTTATTTGAATTGTTTGCTTAAAATTATAATTTCTCTTATAGATGGATGAGCATAGGAGGGAACCCGGTGAGGTGGAGTTTTATCAGATGACTCATATTCACTATGATGGCACTTTTGTCAAAGATGAGTTGAGAGACATATATGTAATTATTTATTATAATTTATTTAATACAATGATTTTAATTTAATTTTGTTAGTCATTCTAACTAATTTTTTTAAAAATTAATATAGGAAAGAGCTACAGCTCTTATTACGAAGCATGTCGATGAGTCTGTAGTATCTACACAGAGTAATCGCATCGAGATCGAGGTGTTCATGGAGCTGATGGGATCGGAGCGCTACGGTCGAGTGAGGGGTTATGAAGTTGGAGTCACCCCTACTTAGTTATCTACGATTAGTAGATTTACTCGTGATACTGCAGAGGGTGCTCATGATGTACGTGTTCGTAAACTTGAGAAAGAGATAGAAGAGATGCATAGAGCCGTGTCGTCGATAGAGCAGCGATGGAGAGCATGAGAGAGCACATTGAGTAACTTATATATGTCATACAGATATTTGTTCCATATTACATAAATACATATATTATTAAATATATATTATTATATTAAATCAATGATACATATAATATATTTTCATTAACAGGTTCATAACTTAAATATTTTAAATATTTTTTACAGGCTTCTGGAGCATCAGATCCTCGTGATCAGGATGACGACCTTCTTCCAGTAGATCATTGATCTCAACTTTTTTTATTTTATATCTTCTACTTCATATATTTTTTAATTTTGTTAAACTCTAGATTGTAAAAAACTTTTTTATATTGTATTGCAATGAATTTTATATCTGAAATTTTAATTTCGATGTGAAGAATATTAGTAATGTGATTTTATGTTAGTTATGATTTCATTATACAAGTTCAAAAAATATATATATAAATTTTATTTTTAAAAATTATTTATTTTATTTTTTTAAAAAAATATTATAATTGTCGATGCTTTAAAGTATTGAGAAAAACCATTTTTCCGATGCTTTAAAGTATCGGGAAAAACTAGATTTTTACCAACGCTTTAAAGCATTGGGAAAAGCGTTGGGTTTTTCCCGATGCTATAAAGCATCGGGGGAGAAGGATTTTTTCCCGACATTTTTAAAAAGCATCGGGATTTTTTCCAGCATTTTAAAAAGCATCAAGAAAAATTTTCTCTGTGCCTGCATTTTCAATATTTTTGTGATGCTTTTTAAAGTATCGGGATGATTTTTAGCGATATTTTAAAGTATCAAGAATGATCTTTTTTAGTGCTGCCTTTTACCAGAATTGTTGTAGTGATTTTTAGGTTATTAATTATTTATAATTTATTAAATCAAAATCTTAAAAATTAATTTATAGTCTCCATACCAAAATAAATAATAATTAAATATTTAGTATACACATGTAATTATAAAGGTCAAAAAAAATTCAAAAAATAAAGTTAAACTATATATTGATTTTCTGAATTATTAAGGTATAAATTAATAATTCAATTTCTTTTATTATTATGGACTATAAATAATTAATTAATTATAAATGAGTATGTCATTTATTATTATGGACTATAAATAATTAATTAATTATAAATGAGTATGTCATTGTATAAAAGTAATATATTAATTTATAAATAATTAATTAGTTATGGTATAAAAGTAATTTATTTGTTTAACATAAATAAATTATGGTATTAATATTAAATAATTAATATATGTAAATACTTATAGCATGTAAATAAATAATTAATTATACATGAGTATGTCATGATATATAAGTAATTTATTAATTTATGAATAAAGTTGTTAACATATATGCTACATTAATTAATTTATAAATATATTTATTAAAGGAAAATAATAATAGTATAATAAAATTTATTGTATAAATAGAATACGGATAATTTATTTGATATAAATTAATTATGGTATGATTGCTAAATATTTATAATGTATGAATATTTATAGCATGTAAATAATTAGTTAATTAAATATGAGTATGTGGTGGTATAAAAATAATTCATTAAATTATAAATAAAGTTAGTAATGTATACACTGTATTAAAGTAACTTTTAAATGCATCTATTAATTATAAACATTAATAGTATAATAAAATATATTGTATAAATAAAAGACCTTAGTAAAAGTATGATATTATTTATTTAATTTAAATAAAGTTTAGTGTGAATACTAAATATTTAAGATTTATAAATATTTAAAGCATGTAAATAATTAAATAACTATAAATGAGTATATCATGGCATATAAATAATTGATTAATTTATGAATAAAATTGTTAACATACATGCTGTATTAATTAATTTATAAATATATTTATTAAAGAAAAATAATAATAGTATAACAATATATATTCGAGCAAAAATATTAAAAATATGTAGCCTACATATTTATAATTTTTTTTACTTATATAGATGTGTAGCATGCATGTTTATAGTATGTAATATGTAAAAAATATTATTATTGATGTAATTATATTTTGAAATTATTTGTTAGGTTTATCATTCAATTTTTTGTATATATATAAAATTTGCATTGTATTGAACCGTAGATCCATCAATTGATTAATATGCATATTTTACAGTATCCATACATATTTATATTTTTGTATGGGCCTAAGAATTATGTACATTAATCAATTAATTATTCAATCTGAACAGTTTGAAAATTGTAATTAATTTTATAGGTAAATTTACAGTAAACAAACGATATGTAATAGAGACCAAATGAAATTTCGAGTAGCATTTTTTTAGTTCTCTGCATACATAATTATTTATATATTGAGAACTAAGGAGAAATGCTACCGAAATTTCGTTCGGTCTTTATTATACATCGTTTGCTTACTATAATTAACCTATAGAATTAATGTAATTCATGAATGGGATAGGACCTATTTTTACCTACTAGTTGGTGATGTGATCCATTTGTCATACAAGTCATTTTAAACTCTGTACATAGATATTAATTCCAAAATATATTGTAATTTAAATTCTCCTACTTAATAGGATAATTATTTTCCTAATTTTAGTGTCAGATTATTTACTTTGTTTAATTATTTTCTTAATATTGTCATTCTAAATTTTGAAAAAATAATGTCTAAATATACTTTGTTTATTAAACATGTAAGATAAAATGGAGGAAACAATCATAGCCTTATTTATATTAATAGTTTTATCATTAATAGAATATATGGTATTGAATAAAACCAGGGACCAAAAAAGATAATTAGAATTAAAAAATGGTATGACATTTGAAGATTTGGAGAACAAAATTGTAGTCTTCCACATAAACAGAACTGGAAAAAAATGTTGATTACATATAGATATCTACAAGTTATCCTGCCGACATTTGTAAAGTATAAACATATTCTACTAACTGATGATGAATATATAGAGATAATATTTTCAACTATCAGTTCATATCCATGTTTATCGGGTACGGAGTTATACATAGATGCGCAAATCGTTGAAACTCCTGAACCTGTTTAACAACATGATGATTATAAAGTAGTTGTTCGAAATATAGCAACAACTTATGTAAGTGAACATATTATTTCATACTATAGTCCAAACATCGTTGATAATGTTTTGAAAAATACCAGTTCGAGATTTATAGAAGACCTGTTACATACAGTGGATAGTGACGTGCCAGAGAGTATTATTAGATAAGCATCACTGTACATAGCTACTGATGATACGCTGTATATAGATAATCAACTTTTTCATAAAATTGATGTAAAAAGTGAAGATGATATGAATGATGAATCTAATGAAGTTGGTACATAACAATCTGTAGAAAGTCCACACGACACCTCTATTCCAAATTATACTATATTTGAGGCTCCTTCCAAAATATTCACTCAGGTTGATTAGACTACTACTAATGTATCCATGTATTCTACGTTGCAAGAATAATATATTATATGGCAAATAGATAAAGAGTTACATAAAAGACTTTGTTTTATGAATAAGGCAGAATTATAGATTGCAGTAAAGCAGTATTCTATTTAAAGACAAACAAATTCAAGGTTATTGAGTCCAAGCCAAATCTATGGTTTGTAAAATGTAAGAATAGAGAGTCGGAATGTCAATGGATACTGAGATCTATTGAATGACATAATTATTTTGAGATCTCATGATATATTGGTTCCCATACATGCATATCTACTATGATATCTCAGGATCATTTTGGACTAGACTCTATATTAATTATAAATAAAATACACGACCTGGTGAAAGAAATTCCTATACTTGCTATTGCTGGACTTGGTGCAATCATAAAGAATAAATACAATTATACACCTAGTTATAAAAAATTATGGGATGCCAAATAAAAGGTAATAACCATATTGTTCGAGGATTGGATATGTCATATGAATTACTACCGAAATGGTTATGTACTGTAGAAGAATTTAATTCCGGCTCTTGGATAAAACTCATCAGTATTCCTATCAATCATCCATCTTGTTCTTAATTTGATCATGTTTCCTAGGCCTTTGCACCATTGATTGAAGGGTTTAAATATTGTCAATCGGTGATAAGTGTTGATGCTACTTTTTTGTATGAAAAGTATAACGAGAAGTTAATGATTGCAACTACTATTGATGGAAATAATTAAATATTTCTATTTGCATTTGGTATTGCTAATGAAGAGTCAGCTAATACTTGGGGTTGGTTCTTAGCTTGCATCAGAAATTTTGTTACCTCATGTCAAAATATTTGCCTAATTTCTGATTAACATGCTAGTATACTAGTTATAGTGCAAAATAAACATCTAGGTTGGCAGCCCCAAATGCTTATCATATTTATTGCTTGCATCATATGGCAAGTACTTTCAATTCAAGATTTCATGATCCAAAATTATGGGATATGATGAAAAAAGTCAAAATGCAAACATAACCTAGAGTTTTTAGAAATATATAAAAATATTGAAAAATTGAATCTAGAAACTATTCAATGATTGAATGATATCCCCTTAGAGAAATGGATATGTGCACATGATGGCAATCGATGGTATGGAATAATGATAATAAACATATCAGAGTGTTTCAATAGAGTTCTAAAATTTGCTCGATTCTTGCCAATAACTATATTGGTGCAGTTGACTTTCTTTTGACTTATATCATATTTTAAAAGTCGACGTGCCCAAGTAAATGATGCAATTGATAAAAATAAAAGATTACTCCTTTTGTTATAAAACATGTAATCTCCAAGCAAGCCAAAGCTATACCGTATACTGTTATAAGATTAGATAAAGCTAGTAGCTTATTTCAAGTCCAAATTGCGGGCATGGTCCAAACATGAACAGAGGCAACAACACACAGGTGACTGTATCCATAACTATTTTTTCAAAAAATATTTTATGGTATATAGTTTATATGTTAACTTATGTTATCTTAAATTTTAAGTCATGCAACTTTCGTAGCATACATGTATATGCCAGAAATGACAGTACTATCATTTATCTTGCTCTCATGTCATGGCTGCATGTGCATATGTTGTAATTAATTTTTATAGATATATTGATCGATACTATACTTTATATGACTATCATCAAATTTATGCACCTCAACTTCAACCAATTCCGTACTAAGAATATTGGTCATAACTAATTAAGCCGTAATAGTATCATTATACCCATAAAAATAAGTTGCAACAAAAGGATAGGCCACGTTCCACCAGAATTCGGAATGACATGGATGTAAGAGAAATTGGCAATAGATGCAGATGTACAATCTGTAAGGAGGAAGGGCATGATAGACAGTTCAATCCAAGAGTTTTATATGCATATTAGTTATGTTATACAGGCCACATTTCATAGATATTTTTAAATACATCAGCTTATTCTCTTTTTCATTGACATTAATTTATTGATTATGACATCTACTAGACTGATATCTTTTTGTTGTTTACATTTTATTGATATATCAGGATAGGATGTCGTTGTAGCTTCAAGAATACTTTCATATATTAATAGTTTATATCATGACTATGTATTATGTTTGAATAATTATAGTTCTATTCTATAGATTTTGATAAATTCTTGTTTCTGTCTTGGCATGTAATTTTGTTTTCATATGTACAGCATTTATCTATTAAAGGATTTCTTGTTCATATTTTCATTTTACGTACTTTAATTATTATTTTTAAAAAATTTGTTCAAGTAGAGTTTGTGCTTACTTAATATATTTAGTATAACTGATTGCATATTACAGTTATGGATCCTAGTCCAATAGATCGCTCCATATTATATGATCAGGATAGACATCGATCATGTTTAGCATGGGATGGGCAGGAGATTGTTATATTGCAGTGTCGACATAGAGAGCTAGTTATGCACAGGTTGATACCGCTTGATAGGTACATATTGCCTTACTTGCAGCAAGCAGGATTTTACAGGATTGCTTGTATAGGATATATACAATTGGATTGGCATTTGATTATAGTACTTATGGAGCATTGACATCGAGAGATGTATACATTTCATCTACCGTATAAAGAGTGCACTATCACCCTTCCGGATATTGCTATTCAGTTAGGTTTACTAGTTGATGATCTACTAGTGACAGGTACTACATAGATAGACTGGAGTCAGGTTTGTCATGATTTATTAGGGGTTATCCCACCACAGGATAGACTCCAGAGATCACGATAGAGCATGGTCTGGCTAGTGGATCAGTTCCATGAGTTAGCCTTTGATGCTAATAAGATATCAATACATCGTTGAAGTAGAGCATATATTTTATAGTTGATGGGTGGGTGTTTGTTCATAGATAAGTCTGGAAGTCTAATGTATCTCATATTTTTATCCCTACTGGAGGATTTCGAGACACTGGACATTACAGTTGGGGTAGGCAGGGCTTGCATGGTTGTATAGAGAGTTGTGCAAGGGCAAGCAGGAGAGATACTGCTGATATAGTCAGACTTTTGTTATTACTATAGTTGTGGGCGTGGGATAGATTTTTAATCCTAGCACCCCGTAGATTACTTCGGCAGGCTTCGAATCCTATAGTGGATTTAGATGATGGTGGAGCCGATTTACTACAAGGTCCATAGGGATATGGTGAGTATTAAATTATATCATATTTAGAACTAACGATATTTACTGAGTTATATAACTCATTTAATCTATTTAATGTATAGATGGAGAGATGATTTTTCAGTCACAAAGATACCTATACATGTTGTCTCTTTGTATCGATATTTACTCGATCATCCAAGACCAGAGCAGGTAACGACTACATCTTATTTTTATTAAGGGTTAATATTTTTTATATTTTTTTATTTAATATATTATGCTTCATATTCTTTATAAATAGTGATATAGTAGCTATATACTCTTGATATTATTGTACAACTACCAGATTACTGCTTGCATGGTCAGGATATATGGTGTACTCGAGTGCCACTTATATGTTTTCGTATCATAAAGTGGCATTTCGATGATAGAGTGTTGCGACAGTTCAAGATCTAACAGATCATACCAAAATGGTGTGATATAAATACTGCACTATACCATATCAATCTCAGAGAATGAGTCGATCAGGACTGGTCCATCACTTATCAGCATCATATTTAGTTATGAGAGAATAGTCAGGATTATATTATAGATGGTGCTCCCATCGATAGTACCATGGATTTCACGATCCATATCTGCAATGGTATCGCGACATCACTTGATAATTCATCAGTCATGATGGTACGATATATGATTATCCAAAATTTTTTTTGGTATTTAACATTGTTGATAGATACTTATTTAATTTTTTGTAACTCATTAAATGCTTGTAAATTTCAGAGTAGTGGCATCACGATGATACATCATCTTGCTCGGCCAGGTTCCATATCGATGGCCTCACAATCCATTCAGGGGATATGCCATTCCTTCCTTCATGTTGTTGGCGAGCATGCACGTATCTAGTTAGGAGCATTTGCTCAGGACATTGATAGAGAAGACGAGACTCTTTTGCCTTGTCGGTATGCATCATCATCGGGAGCACTTTCTCCAACTTAGTACAAATGAGGTACTCGATGATACAATACTTCTCCATATCCGATGCCAGTTATCTTCATGAGGATATGAGATAGTTCACATCTACTGAAGATGCTACTACACGTTTTGATTATATTGCTATATCGGACTACATAATATATCAAGATTACTCAGTACATGAAGGAGAGTATATAGGTGAGGGATCGACACAGCAGGTATCTGCACAGTAGGCATTCACTGATATAGAGCATCTGATGAAGCATCAGGGATTGAGTGAACTGGAGCCAATGCCTCATCAAAAGCAACCTATACGCAGAAAGAGACAGCCACCATGTGGGACTTAGAATCTTTATTTTTTTTATTTATTTATGTATTATATTTATAAAATTTTATTATAAATTTTTGTATTTGCTATTATTAACTTGAATCATAATTAATTTGAAATTTACATCATCTAAATTTCTTTAATCATTTAATATATTAATTTTTTTTGGTAATTAATTTTATTTTCATGGATGAGATGTGATTTTTTAATTTATATATATTTTAGAGAATAAAAAAATATATTTGTAATATCAAATAAATTCTACTTTTAAAACTAACTATAATTAATTATAAAATAAGTAATCTATACAAATAATATATTATTATATAATAATATTTTAAATCTTAATATTTTTTATTTTTAATATTTAATATCAAGGATTTGCATATACAACAAAACAAATTTTTATGATTTTTTAGTTTTTTCTAGTTTATTATTAACTTAAATATTATATAAATATTATTTCAAATTAATCAAAGAGGTTGAAGAGGAAGGGAAAATTACATATTTAAATTTTATAAGTTTATTACATTAATTAATATTAATATGTTTTTTTAATTATATAAGTTTATTACATTAATTAATGTGAATCAACTATTATAATAAATATACTATAACTTATATATATTTAATATAAATATTATTTTAAATTAATTAAAGTGGCTGAAGTGGAAGAAAAAAATGCATATTTAAAGTATATAAGTTTATTACATTAATTAATATGAATCAACTATTATAATAAATACACTATAATTTATATATATTTAATATAAATATTACTTTAAATTAATTAAAGTGGTCGAAGAGGAAGGGAAAATTACATATTTAAATTATATAAGTTTGTTACATTAATTAATATTAATATATTTTTAAAATTATATAAGTTTATTACATTAATTAATATGAATTGACCATTATAATAAATATACTGTAATTTATATATATTTAATATAAATATTATTTTGAATTAATTAAAGAGGTTGAAGAGGAAGAGAAAATTGTATATTAAAATTATATAAGTTTATTACATTAATTAATATTAATATGTTTTTTAAATTATATAAGTTTATTATATTAATTAATATGAATCAACTATTATAATAAATACACTGTAACTTATATATATTTAATATAAATATTATTTTAAATTAATTAAAGTGGCTGAAGATGAAAGAAAAAATTGCATATTTAAATTATATAAGTTTATTACATTAATTAATATTAATCAACTATTATAATAAATATACTGTAACTTATCTATATTTAAACATATATTGTATTATAATATGCTGTAACAATATATATTAAGATGTTCAAAAATAATGTAATTAATTAATCAATTTACCAAATTTGCAATGTAAAATAAATTCCATATAATAATTATTTTACTATTCATGTTATTATAAAAAATAAAGAACTTAAAATATCAATTTTTAGTTATTACTTTCAAAATAAATATTTTAAAATTAGAATACAAAATATATCTACAAAATTTATAAATTTTATTTATCAATAAAATAAACTTTAAATCTATTTAATAACTAATTTTTTAATAATAATTGAAATATATAAGAATTATTAAAAAATATCAATAGATATGAAATCGCAGGTTCAACCAACTATCTGTGTTGTATCATTAAATATTGTCAGGTGACCCTTTGATCTCCTTTCAATTCTTCGATTCCATTTCTAGTGGGGATCGTACTAGAAGATGGTGGGTTGATACTATGGCATGTAACCTATTCAAAGCGGGTTGTTTCAAGATAGCGTTGTATGCTGATGGCGTTTGTATGACCACAAAATTAATTGGGAGTGTTTTTTGAAATGATTCTGTGTCAAGGGTTACTGGCAGTACTATCTCCCCTTCCACTCTGACTTGGTTACCTTCGAACCCTGTCAATGGTATGGGAGATCTTTGCAACTTGTTTTTGGATAAATTCATTCTGAGAAAAGCATCGTAGAGAAAGACTTTCATGAAACTTCCATTATCTACCATAATTCTTCTTACATCATAATTGGCTATAACAACCGAGACTACAACAGTTCATCATGAGGAATCTGGATTCCTTGCAGGTCATCATCCGAAATGCATATGGCATTGGTGCTTTTATGTATTTTGGGGGCACCTTCTTCAGCTTCGCTCCTCCAGTCGGTCCGACGATGCAGCATGCCTACCCTTTCATCAATCGATCTTTGGTTAGGTAGTTCTGCTTCCTCCACGATTCTCTTGGGGGTGGTGCCTTCAGTCCGAGGTTCCTGGTTGCTGACATATTTTTCAAGTATCCCCTTTTGATAAGATCTTCTATTGCATCCTTGAGCTGGATGCATTCTTTAGTGTTATGGCCATGGTCCCAATGGAATCGACAGTATTTATTTTTGTTCCTTGATGCAAGAGTGCTTTCATGGGACATGGCCTTTGCAGGTAACTCTCCTTCTCTATCTTCATTAGGATCTTCTCCCTTAGGAGAGAGAGAGGAGTATATGTGTCGAATCTGCCACCCTGTTGCTTTGGTTTGGGGCTACGCCGTTGAGCTGGTGCATCGTTGCCAAGGGGTCTGGGTGGAATCGATCTTTTGCCATTCTTTTTCTTGGAAGTTGATCTCCCTTCGGTCAAATGCCGACTCATCACTTGCTCTTCGGCCGTCGCATATTTTTGAGCACTTGCCAATAGTTCAACATATCTCGTAGGGAACTTATCCAGGAAGAAAGTAAACCTGGATGATTGGAGGCCCTTCTTCATGGCGGACATAGCCACATGTTCATTGAGATCAGGGATTTCAAGGGTGACGGAATTGAATCTGGCGATATAGTTCCTTAGGCTTTCTCCTTCATTTTGTTGTAAGAGGAAGAGGCTGTTCGAATTGTGGGGCATCCTTCGATAAGTCCTGAAATGTGATATAAACAGTTTCTCCAATTCACTAAAAAAATGAATAGTACCTGGGCAGATGCTTGAATACCATATTCGAGCTGCTTTCTTCAGAGTGGCTGGGAAGGCGAGGCAATGCAGGGCATTAGAAGCTCCCTGTATCATCATGTATGCCTTGAAGCTTTCCAAGTAGTCTAAAGGATCAGTAGTACCATCATATGTTTCCAATTGAAGAATCTTGAAGTGGTGGGGAATGACTTCCTCCATTATTCTTTGAGAGAAAAGAAGGCGTGAGTCATATACTGTTATTTCATCATTTTTTCGCTGGTCATTGAGTTTTGCAATTTATAATTCCAGCACCTTGAGTTTTTTCTCATAATCAGTATACGTTTTCTTTCGCCTGGTGTCTCCTGGAGTGGAATCTCCAAAAGAAGCTGAGGAAGACCTTCTAGCTCTCTTCCTATTAGGTCAGCTTTCTGTATGCCTATGGTATCGAGAACTTTGGGGTTCGAAAGATTACCAATCCTGAGAGGAGCATCGAGTGAATTCTTGCTATCAGTCTTCTTTCCTCTTGGATCGATGGCTGTGTTGGAGGTTGTTAGTGGGTGTTGCCTTTGGAGGGCAATTTCTTAGAAATTCTGTACCATGGTCATCAGTATGTCCATTCGATTCATGAGGGCTTCCAACTGTTGTTGTCCTACAATGAATGTGGGAGGCACCATGTCATTTTCTATTGGGAGGTCATTTCTCTGGGAGGTAGGGTGTCTACTGTTCGTCGAGACATTGTGGGCTCTCCTTGTCACCATCTTGTATTTTCTTGAGGGCTCTCCTTTCCAAGAGGGAAATAATTTTCATAATCGAAATACTTTGTTTTCCCCTACCTGGCATGCCAATCTGTTGATGCTGATCCCTGCGGACCGAACGGAGTGCCTGGGTCGCCGGTTCATCTCCTCGGGTTCCTGCAAAATAAATTCCTAATCGAAATTTTTCTGGTGGGGGACACTTCGATGCCTAAGTCAGTAGAGTTCATATCACAGAATGGAGAGCTCGAAGAAAAAGAGATGGGAAAAGAGAAGAATCAATTTGGCATAGTGCGAGCTAGTCTTAGACTGACTCAAACTTGTATGGAATTGCTTATTTTGGAGGTCCACTCTTACTTCTTTTAATAGGTGTTGTTCTAACTGAAAGTAGTTAAAGCTTTTTGATTTCTATTAGGGAAGTTAGTTATTGTAACTTCCCTTCAGCTAGTTGCCATTGATAGTTCATTACTTCGATCTTGTAGATGCAACGGCTATCAGTTATATACTTGGTTGGTTATAACAACCAGGCTTGCTCTTGACGGGTCTTAGGTCGAAGTTGATCGGCCATTCTCTTCGAAGTATATTGATTGTAGGTCGGCCACTCTCTTCGGAGTGGGCCAACCATAGATCGGCTTTTATCTTCGGAGATATCGATAGTAGATCGGCTACTCTCTTCGAAGTAGGCCAACTGTAGATTGACCGTCCTCTTCAAAGATATCAATAGTAGATTGGCCACTCTCTTCGAAGTAGGCCAACTATAGATTGGTTGTTCTCTTCGGAGATATCGATAATAGATTAGCCATTTCTTCGGAGATATCAATAGTAGATCGGCTACTCTCTTCAAAGTACGCCAACTGTAGATCGGTCGTTCTCTTCGGAGTAGGCTGAAGGCCGATTGCAAGTCGTATGTCACCTTTGGCTAAAATGAAGTGCCGATCCGTTCTTCCATTGGGTTCCGAAAGTATCATCATACCAATTCGTCTAGTCAACCGGTTCAGATGGACTAATTAAATATTCGAACCAGCAATTACCTCTTTGGACTGGTTTATCATAACATATAGTATATATTAATAAGCTATCAAATATATAATAATTGACCATATACTCTATATTAATAAATACTATATTCAAAAAATTATGTATTAATTTATTTATAGATATGTATTGGATTGTTTCTAGATATGTATCAAATAAGCTTATAGTATGTTTCAGTAAGTCATCAAGTATGTATCAATTGGTATAGTGAATACTATATTCGAAAAATTATGTATCAATTTATCTATAGATATGTATTGGATCACTACTAGATATATATTAAAAAAATTATAATATATCGGTAAGCTATTACATGTGTGTTAATTGGCCATATACTGTGTATTAGTGAACAATATATTCAAAAAATTATATATTAATTTATTTATGAGTATGTATTAGATTGTGATTATGTATGTATCAAAAATGTTTGCAGTATATATGTACATGATCAAATGATACATATATAATAGTTTACTGATACAAACTGTAACTATTAAATATGTATCATTTGATCATGTACCAAACTTTTTTATTATATACATAGTCACAATTTAATATATACTTATAGATGAATTAATATATAATTTTTTGAATATAGCATTCATCAATATATCGAGCTAGTTGATACACACTTAGCATAATATTTATCTAATATCTTAATGTATAGTTTTAGATAAATCAATATAATATGACATTCATCAATACACAATATATGATCAAATAATACATATTAAGAATTTACTGATATAAATTATATATCGAATAAAAAATATATATTAAAAAAAGAAATATTATAATTATATAATTTTAATTTTATTAATAAAAAATTATTTATTTTTTATATTTATTTTTTAAAATTAAAAAAAGGAGGAGGAGAAAGAAAGAAAGAATGCGGGTGATGAAGCCGTCCCGTATGATTAGGGATGGCAATAGACCAGGTTCGGGCCGGGTGCATAACTATCCAAACCCAAATCTGAATACTCAATAAACTATCCAAACCTGGTCCAAATATTACGGAATCGGGTTTTTTTATCCAAACCCATCTCAATCGGGTATCGGATAATTCAGGTTTACCCAGCCTGAACCCAATTGAGTCATATTAAATATTTTTTTTATTTTTATTAATTTTAAAATCATCTACCATTTCATAAATTATACATACGTTAAACAAATAAAATTTAACTATACACCGATCCTAGAGAAGGAAGAGCCGCCGAAGAGGAAAAGAGAAACTCGAGATTAATCGGGGTTTACTGATTATAAATTATAATTTACAACTCCCTTATTTATAGAAATAATAATTAGGATAAAGGATTTAAGTATTTTAAAATTTAATAACTAATAATTAATAATTAATAAAATATAGTTAATAAAATATATATTAATTATATATATTTAAATATTAAAATAATTTGGATCGAGTTTGGATCGGATATATATTTGTTGCCGCCTAGATTGTCGTGGCCTGTAGCTATTTACGTGGCCTGGGTGAGTGGACTCCTCGCCAACATTACCGGGCTCGTCGGTCGGAGACGATCAAGGGGAACATACCCTCCGCCATGGGGCTTGGTGGAGCCACCGTGCTCGGAGGGGTTATTGTAGGGATGAAGAGGCTTGATATTGTGCTGTGGTGCTCCTGTAGGCCTCTCCGGTAGAAAAAATCTTCTCGGTATCGTCCCTCTGTCGGGCGGACCTGCAAAACAGGGGAGACCTGCGCCGGGGATTCCGACAAAGACACTCCAACGATCAAGTCAGTGGGATGATCGAAGGAAATAAGAGACCTCTAAGGCGGAGAGCTTGGGAGACTCTCTGCTGCCAGAGGATGATAGAAAATGGACGATAATGTAAGAATGAAGAGAGTGTATTGTCTCTTACCTTTCCTTACCTCTCCATGCCGGTCTTTATGTAGACGAATGGCTTCTATCATTCAGGGGAGGCGTGCTGGTCTTGATGTAGACTTGTCATGCTAGGATAGCCTGTGAGGCTATAATGGGCTGGTGAACCTTCTTCTTCTAGATGGTTCAGGAAGTTGGTGCAGGGGTACAGTGTCTTGGGCAGAGCGCTATTCATCAGTTAGTATAAATAGTAGCTTAGGAAACTTAAATGCAAACCTTCCTTGTAGATGGCGTGTCAGGCGGCAAGCCATAGGACTCACATGGATGGGATCCTCGGAAAGAGTGCCGGGCCCATGTGGATGAGATAGAACCGTGCGATGCTCCCGGTGGTCGTCGAACTGGGCCGAAATGCCAAAGTGCCGAACTGGTTGGGATGCTACCTAGGTTGCCATGCAGGCACGTAGACCGAGAGAAGGCCCGTGGGGGCCTCCATGCATGTTGATTGAGGCGAGGTGCAGGGCTCTATGCATGTGGATGCGCACCTATGCATTGCGGACCCACACGCTGCTCCTGGTCAAAACCAGACCGCGGGGGGGCGGAGCTGGACCGCGGGCATGCTGGGGCGCGGAGCAAGTGTGGACGGAACTGGGTGCCACATGGGCGTGCCGAACTGGGCACGCGGGGGTGTGCCAAACTAGGCACCATGCGCGGGCGGAGCCTGGTGAAGCCAGGCGCACAGCGGGCGTGCGGGCCAGAGCCGGAGGCGTGCGGGCCGGAGTCGAAGGAGCCGGTCCTAGGCAAAACGTCGCCGAGTCGGGGTCCTTCCGGGCTGAGGTGCGGGCGCGCCAGGTGGGCGTGCCGCGGTGCCGAGCTGGGTCCGTGGAGCCGGAGGAGCCGCAGCGGGGCCCTGCTGCCCTGGACACGGGAGCGCCGAGCTGGGTCCTGCCGGGCGTGCTAAGCCGAAAGTTGTTGTGCCGAGGTCGGCTGGACGCCGGGGCTGGCGCGCGGGACGCCGGAGGTGGCGCAGAAGGATCTGAGGCCACCGCGGGCGCGCCGGGGGCATGCCGCGGGCGAACAGAGGCGAGGCGAAGGCCTTTGCGGGCAAGCTGGGTGCCGTCGTCGAGGTCGGCTAGACGCCGGAGCTGGCATGGAAGGATCTGGGGCTGCCGCGGGCGCGCCGGGGTGCCGACCGGTTGGAGCTAAACGCGGGCGAATCTGGGGCTCGTCGTGAAGCCGTGCGGCGAGCGGACGGGTCGAGCCCGCTGCGGGCGAGCCGACGGACGGGCGGAGCTGGATGCGGGAGCGGGTAGTGGCCTCCCGCGGGCGAACGGCGTGCCGTAGAGGGCGGAGCCGAGGTTGGCCGTCACCGGAGCAGCGGATCCGAGGTGGGCGCACGGGGCTTGCCGGCGTGGGGTCGCGCTGGACTGGACAGAGGCGAGGCGTCCAGGTATGCCGCAGTCGTGACCCTGGCACGGGCCTACCCTGGTGCGGACGTGCACACGGGCACTTGTAGGGTGGAGCCATGCGGAGGCGCCGGGCCGGAGCGGGTGGAGGCGCCGGCCCGGAGCCCGGGCTGGGCACGGCCGCTTCCTGGCGATGCTTGGGTTGTGTGGAGCGGAGCCAGGCTGATCTGAAGATCTTCGTGGGTCGAAGTGGGCTGCCCTTCATGCCTGCCGGGGCCCATGTATGCCTGAAGCGGGCTGGCCGGGCTGCCAACCTAGTCGAGGTGCCAGCCCGACCGAGCTACGCTCCAGGCATGGTCGACTGGGATGGCCGAGGTACTGACCTGGCCACCACAGGGATTGATCTCTTCAAGTGAATCCATCGTTGTATCAGGGCCGAATGGACTGGTCACTACTGTAATAATATTTATCCAAATATTTAAAATTAAATCTAATTAAAATTAAAATTTTAAAATTAAATATTTAAATTTAATTTAAATTTAATTTAAATTTAATTAAAATGTTGATTACCCGATCTAATTAGATCGGATCGGATACCCGTTAATTTAAATTTTATTGCCATCCCTATTTATGTGATATTCTATCTTGCCCGTTCCATGTGATTTTTGTTGCTCTCGGCATCTACTCGTACCCGATTACGTGCGGGGCTTTCTTCACTCGTTGGGAATTTTCATCTGGAAACTGGAATCGGATCCCGATTCTTCTCTCTCCCTCCCCCCTCCTTCCAAGTGCCTGCTGCTTTTCTTCGGATTCTCTTGGAAAAAGATTCGAACGTCTTTGATCCCATTCTGTAGGAATCCTACCAGAGAGATCCCTCCTCGCTCGTCGCTAGCCGACCGATTTCTTAATTATTTGAGGTAATTATGCCCCCAATTTCTTGCGTTTTGTACCCGATGCTACTCGATTTTGAAGATTTGGTCGGGTATTCGGTGGACTGCATCGATATCCTTTATTATGGTTCTGTTCGGTTCCTGTAGATACAGGGCTGAGAGCTCCCGGTCCTGTTTGGCTTTTATGTCATATTTACTCTTCAGCTGTTGTTTTCAACCGTTATTCGTTCACTGTCGTTCTCGTATATAGAGTTTTCTTTTTTTTAAAAGAAAATGGGGATTTCCGGTTACCTTTTGTATAGTTTAACTCCTTGAGTTCTTTTTTGCTATTTTTGTGGTTAAATAAGTGAATATTTGGCTATCCGTTCTTGCTGCTTGTGAAGATTGAGTAAGGTGATGGCACAGAAATTGGGATACCATACTTTTTAGTCAAAATTTTGAATTTTCTTGCCATTTCTCGTGTTGATTGGGGTAGGGTCGGGGGAGGGGGGTTGCTTTTTTCTGTGTGTTAAATTAAGTAGAAGCTTGAATATTCTCTCGCTGATCAGGCTAGGTGTAGTCTGATGGTACAATAATAGAACATAATTCATTTTTGGCTAGATTTGGAATATTTTGTCTCTTGCGCTTGTTGATTACGCATTCTTTTTTTATTTTCTGTGTCAAATTAGCTAAAAGTTTGGCAACCTTGCTTGCTGATAATTCTTGATTATGAGGTGTAGTGTAATGGCAGAGTACTTGAATGATGATTTAGAGTACGTTGTTGAGGAGTATTTCGACATGGGCGAATTTGATGATGAGTTTGAGATGAATGGCCACCAAAGGGAAGGCCGTGATGCCGACCTGGTGGAAGATAAGGACCCGGTATGATCCTTCTGGATTAAATTCTGGTTGTTTTTGTGCATGCAAAATTGCATTCTTTTCATAATTTTTAATTTTCATGCTTCTCAATCTTTCATACCTAGCAAAAGAACGATACTTCAACGTCCGAGTACAGAAAGGGGAAGGATATCCAAGGAATACCATGGGAAAGATTTAACTAGGGAGAAGTACCGTGAGATAAGGTTGAAGCTGTACAAGAACTATCAGGACCTCTTAAGATCCCGATATGAGTTTGAAAAGGTTGGCTTTATCTACAAGTTCGTAGTATTTCCCTAGTGTGCTGCTACAAGTAAAGCACAGGACCAGATGCATATTTGCATATTCTTTTGATTACTTTTTATTGCAATTGCCTTGATATTAACCTATGTCTGCAGCTGCAGGAGATGGCAGTTTGCAGATCTTTGATTTGTCACTGATCTGATAGGTGTAAAAACTTTCATTCCTAAAATTGTTCTTTTTACTCAATTTACTGATAAATAGAAAAAGTTCTGAGTAGTCTAATATGCATGGTCTCCTTATCTAGTTCTACTGTTGTTGTCCTCTACCCATTATATTGCCACCCGAGGTGTTAAAACCCGTGGGATGGGGGTATCCCCGTTTCTCTACCATTCCAGTTGAGCATCTCAGTTGGTACCTTCTCTCTTGCTCTCTCTCTCTCCCTCCTTTTTCCTCCTTTCTTTCTTTGTTTTTTTTTTTCTTCTTTTCTTCTTTCTTTCTACCTTCCTTTCATTTTTTTTTTCCTTTCTCCTTCTTTCTTTACTTTTTATCCCTCTTCCTACATGCATGGGTTTCGAAGTCCCGCCACTGTTACAAGATGGGACAGCTAGGTTGCCCCACATCCTGCCAAGACTTGAAACATTGTTGTCAAGTACTGATTATAGTTTCTTATGACTATGAATTATGGTATTTCTGCTGAAATTGAATGTTACGTTCTCTTATTATGTGTCCTGTTGTGGAAAATAGCTTAATTCTTTTTAACAAATTTTGTTTGTCAAAACAGCATTGTGTAAGTTTTTATGTTGCAATAGGTATTTAAAGGCACAACATGATGCAAAAACCAGTTTCCATTTTGTTCTTTGCATTATCTATTTAAGGCCTGAATTTGGTTTAACTTATGATCAAGACTTGGCATTGGACAGTTCACAGACACCTTTTTTGAGATTTGGGGGGTCCTGCATGCATGGATGCGTCATTCATTTTACTCTTTGTGCCTTCTTTTTTCCCCCTAAACTGGGTGTAAAGCAGTCATTGTTTTTCTTCTTACTAGTATTTCTTTTAGTATTATCTTTTCTGTTGATTATAATTTTTTTTTCCTGTTGATTCATTGTGTTTTTCTTGGTAATGTTTTAGATAATTGTACTTTTATCTGCTGGCGGTTTAATGTACTCTCTCCATGTCTAGGAATGCAAACAAGTGCAGTGGTCATGCACTTTTTATGATTTTCAGTTCAACACAAAACTTGTCAAACCAACTATTGTGCATTTTCAGGTATTGTTCTTCTCCTGTAACTTTTTTCGAAGTTTCACATTTAATAGTTTTACAAGTAATATTTAATTGTGTCAACCATATCCATCATCTGGGTCATGATAAATTTATGATCAGATAATTAGTGTACAAGATTTCACTAGCAGGTCAGCCTTCTTTGTTATCTCATTACTCAGCAATATCTCATTACTCAGCAATAATCAATTGGGACTGCCTATAATGTATCATATAATAATTTTTCCATAGTAAATTTAATTCTTTTTAATTTGTTAATCTGTTTTCATTTTTGGAGGAACTTTTAGTTTTTGTTTTGATTTGTGGGTTTCAACATTTCCAGTGCACATTAACAACATCAATCAAGCATTTCATATTCGGTGCAACACCATGTCAATTCATGGTACTGGAATTGTTGCAATTGAATTAAGATCGAAACTCTTTCCTTGCATATACTTTGTTCTTTATGAAATTTATGGCCCCTTACTGGAGGTATTTGCATACCTTGATCGGCGTTGATAAAAGGATGCAATACTGTGCAGTTCATAAATTTCATAAATTTTAGGCTTAATTTATACCCTTAAATGCATAGTCATGTTGTTGGTATGATAGCATCCTTGTTTTATTATTTGTTGAGACTTAATAGTTTTGCAGGTTGTCAATACTATCTTGTTAATTAGTATGTGGAATTATAGATCGACTAACTAGCTCTGTGACCCTAATGAGGCATTTACATCATCAGGCTTCATTATTTTCTAGGAAGGTAAGGTATTTCTTTAATGTGAAAGTTAGCATTGAGTAGTTTGGTATTCAGTTCATGATGTTTTTACTTTTGCTCTATTTGCTGAAAATAGGCTCCTTTATACTTGTTTGATTTGCTAAATTCATTTTTTGCTGTATTCGGTGTTACCTGCTCTTCAAACTTTCCAATTTTAGTAGTTGGGATGTGGAGATGAATGTTATGACATCATTTACAAAACAGATGTCCTTGTATAATATTGGTGACAAATTCTTACAAAAATCTCCGTATCACTGTAGCGCTATTCGAAGTAATGCTCCTTTGCATATCATGCTAGATTTCCTTGCATTCTCTAATTGTTTGATATAGGCATTGCTCTCTCTTTGAGCACTTTCGTCGAACTTTTGAGCAAATTGTTTGTGATGCATTATACTAGGAGCTGAAGCTTGTGATGTGATTTTTGAACCAAATTTATCACATCATACAGTTCGGTCCACAAGTTCAATAGGTGAAATGGTCAAAATTGTGTCTTGTTTTTCTGTTTTGTAGCCTTTTTTTCATTGAGCGGCAACAAATCAATCCATTCTTTTGTAGCCTTTTTTTCATTGAGTGGCAACAAATCAATCCATTCTCTAGCAAATATTGTGGTATACCAGGCTGGCTAAACCCCTCCCTTCCTCTAATTCTTCCTATTCAGTTAATTGTTTTTGTTTTTGGTCATTTTTAATATTGACATTCCCTGATTTCTTACACTACTATTTTGTAGATAATGTGAGCTTAAGAGTCAAAGCTTTGCAGGATGTTATATCAAGATGGGGTGAAGTTTTTTTAGTTCTTGTTAATGCTTGTAGACTGTATGCTTAAGAGTCAAAGCTTTGCAGGATTTTATATCAACATGGGGTGAAGTTTTTTTAGTTCTTACACATTCACTGATTGGAGATCATTGCCTTTATGGATGTGTAATATTTACTACAGTATGTTTTATGCATTGCACAATGTTAGGGAGATAACCATCTTCTTTCATGAACTTTTAGTTATATGATGCTGCGATTAACCCCTCCTCTGATATTTAGGAGTGGACTGCCCTATAATATTTTTTTGTCAGGAAATAAAAGCAGGGTGGAAGTGCTTTCTGAGCGGCCATTGCTATAAGGAGATCTTTTCCAGATGGTATGATGCGATGTTTTATGTTTAAACCAGCCTCCCTCTTAAAGTTATGTGCCCAATGTATGTAGGCACATGTTGGAAATGAAAGGGGCAAACTGACATTTTAATTCAGCGTTTCATGCTGAGCTGGCATGGGAGAGTTTTCTGTGCCATGCTTTTCATGCAACTGGTTACACTGAATGATTGATTTTTCTCTATGTGCATCATTAATGTTTTGCTTACATTTGTATCCTGCCTATACATTGTTTACAGTCTTGATTTATTTTTGCAAGTGCTTCCTCGTGTCTCAGATATTGTAATCATTCTTTTGAAGTAGAATGGTTAATTTATTGTTGTCCATGCTCATTTTCATGGTGGAAGTTTACTTTGTCAATTCTAATATATGGAATGCCTGTTAAATGTTGAAGAAAGTTACTGTGGGCATATGACTTGGGGGTAATAAAACTTCTCTCTATTTATGTTGGCGCTTTAGTTACATAACTAATATTTCACAGAATAATTCTATGACAGTAGCCTTGTATAGAACCTCGAGTAATTTGTGGCCTGTTACCCATTCTTAATGTAGGAGGCTTTGGTTTCTCTGTCTGTTTCCCTTCACTTTGGCTGAGGCCTTGGTGTCTTTAATTTGTACATTGTGTTGCATCTCTAATGGGTTTGAGGGGGATATTTAGGGCATACTTATTTTATACTTTATCATTGTGTTTTACAAAATTGATGTTTAGAGAAATGTCATGTTTAACCAAAGTGTTTCAAACCCACACTTCTATTTGTTTGTATTTGTTGTTTTGACAGTTGCTATTTGCAAGAAAAAAATCATTTCAGAAAGTTTCTGACAATTAAAATTGGTTGATGTGTGGCAAACTTAAATTTGCTGTTGGTTTTTGGCTTGGACAAGTGCACATAACATAGCTCTTGCTATAAATACATAGGATGCATGCTTGTATTTGACACAACATGGTGCTGCCATAAGTATGTAGGTAAATATCTTTCTATGTTCACATCTTGAATGATATTTCAAATTAAGTGTTGTTGAGGACAAGTTCATGTAACATGTACTGCTATTATCATGGGCTATTTGTCTGTTATCTGAAATAAAAATAATGGTGGCCAGAATTACTGGTGAATAACATCTTTCCAACTGATTGGTTTTCTATGACACATTAAGAATTAGTAACCTTTGGGTGGTGGGTAACCAGATAATCATATGTTTGTACTGGTAGAAGACTTGATATAAGACAAACTTGCATATTGCATGTTAGAAAAGATGCAATGGAAAACATATATTTATTAGATTTTTGATGAATTTTTTACTTTTTGGATCACTTTCTGGACAGTTAAGGTTCTGATTATGTTGGTAGTGAAGGAATCGAAGTCTCTTCCATTACTAAGCAAAAATTAAGTCCATGCAATCTTGGTCATTAATTCTTTACATGGTTGATAATATGTTTTCCATCATTTTCTGTGTCCACTGAACCTAAGCAAGTTCAACGTACATGTTGTATACTGAGATAATTGTTCATTGTCTTACCAAGAGTACAAAGGATGATAGAATTCTCTTCACTTATCAGGAGAATGGCTTCCTAAACTTTTTTGCTTGCCTGTTGGCTTCAGTTCTAAGCAAAAACTAGTAATTTCTTCTTCATCTTTTGAGTTAGGTGCCAAGCATCTTTCACCACATCCTTTCATCCCATTTAGGTTATGTTGCATAGATAACTTATTTATATTATGTCACATAGATGACAAACAAGTAACCTGTGATATGCTGATTTATAAGAGAAAGAAACACAATTCACAACAATGCCATTGTTGAATTCTGTTTAATTAAATTATTTGTCGGTTTCCTCAAAATTGGTCTGGATGGCAGAATTATGTTGTTAGAGTGCTCAAAATGATGTGCATAGCTTGAAATGCTACACCATGAATGAATACGCTCTAGATGGATGGTGACAAGGGGATGCCTTGAACATTGTTTGGATAATTAGTAGTGAGACAATGTTGCAGCATGGCAAAATGATTGTAGTTAAGTACATGGTTTTCTGCATGGTTAGCGTGAGAAATCTTAAAACCATGAAAGAAGTCATGCAATGTCTAAGGGTCCTTTGTTTTTTAGATACAAGTAAACGTTTTGTTCTTGTACTGTTTTTGGCAAAGGCTTATCTGAGAACTGGGGTTTCTGCAGCTAAGGAATATTCTGTGGGCAACGTCAAAACATGATGTCTACTTGATGCAAAACTACTCGGTCATGCACTGGTCATCACTGCTTCGAAGGGGCAAAGAAGTCCTAAATGTAGTTGGTCAAATTGTACCTGCTAAGGTTGTATTTCTTGCATCAGAATTCATTTTATGCTCTTGCTGATTGGCAGTCATCTCAGTTGGTTATTTACTACTTACAGAAGCACCCTGGTTCCTTAGCACAATCACTATCAAGGGTACAGATAAGTATGATGGTTGTAAAGGACAACTTAATGGCAGCTGGTGGTTTTCAAGGCGAGCTTATTTGCAAGGTATGATGTATCAGTGATACCCTACAATTTGTTGATTCCACTTAGGGTGATATGACTGAGTTTTGGACTCCTGATTTTTCCCGGTATTTGAATCAGCCTGGAGTGGCTTGCTGCACAAAAATAACTACCGATGCCAATGCCATCACCAATGCAGTAGATATATATCAATCTTCCCCGTAAAGATGTGATTGGATTGCATAAAGCAAGTACTTGCATCACCTGAAGATTCTCTTCTAAGACTCCTGTCAAATTGTCTTCTCAGTGGCTCCAACCGAGTGATGACTGCTAATAATGACTGCTGTGTGAGGGTGTTTGATACTGAGAAGTCTATGCTTCTAAATCATCTATCCTTTTCTTGGTCTGTTAATGTTAGTATACCACTTGTTTTCCTCGTCTTGCACCTACTTTCATTAGAGTATTCTTTAGCTTCTATTCTGAGTATTATATTCTTAAACAGAGTACTTCGGCTAGCCCAGATGGCAAACTTCTTTCTGTCCTTGGGGACAGTACCGATTGTCTCCTAGCAGATTCTCAGGCTGGAGAAGTATATATCACCTTCCTCTGTTTAACCGTTATTTTTTTTTTTTTCCTTTTTTCTTTTTTGAAGTGGCGAATCATGATGTAATTTGTTTAATATCTCCCTCTTTCTGAATCCTTCAGGTGATTGGAGTTCTTAAAGGTCATTTAAACTACTCCTTTGCATCAGCTTGGCACCCTGATGGCCACATCCTGGCTGCGGGGAACCAAGACAAGACATGCCGTCTTCTGTGGGATGTGAGAAACCTTTCTCGGTCCTTGGCTGTGCTCAAAGGGAGGATGGGAGCAATACGTGGCATAAAGTTCTCAGCAGATGGCAGGTTCATGGAAATGGCAGAGCCAGCAGATTTTGCTCACGTATATGACACCAGGGCTGCTTATGGTAATGCTCAGGAGATCGATCTATTCGGGGAGGTTGCCGGTACATCTTTCAGCCCTGACACGGAGGCACTTTTTGGTAGGCATAGCAGACCGCACTCATGGGAGTTTGATAGAGTTCAGGAGGCGGCGTCTGCACCATTACATGGACTCCTTCCTTTGATGAATGATGGTTTCCCTCTAGTTTGGAGAGCTACTCCCCTCTGTTTCTGGTTTCAAATTGTACATAGGAATCGGGCTTTTGGAATCCATGCGTCGAATGCTTTGTAGTTTAGGTGGTTTGCCGCCGGTGGCCTGGGTTTTGGAAGGGCAATGGTGGGCACCCTTAAGTGAAAAAGCTGTTAACTTGTTTAAAGTGGAACTAAAGGACGGTATCTGTTGTTTCTATGACAGGGGAACTTGTGTTTTTTCGCTGTAATTTTTCTTGGTATCTGGAAGAACATGGATCTTATTTTCTCCATTTTACGTTTATGTTTTTTTTTTTTTTGGCCAGGGCTTCCAGCATTTAATGTTTATTTTAGATGGTGCAGTTGCTTTGTGAGGACCGGTGAGATAAGATTGGTGGAAAAAGTACTCCACCAATCTACAATTTTACGAATGTATGACTCTGATTTTATATAAAAAAAAACAGAGTTCTATGATACTCCAAATGGTGGTTGCTGTCATATACCACATGGGAATGGTAAGTAGCATCTTATTTTTAAAGGAAAAAGTTACTAGAATGTCTGACTAAGGTAATTACTAACAATTTTGTTTATTTTTCGGCTATGCATATCATATATATATATATATATATATATATAACAATAATAATTTGGGGAATTTCTTAACCCGGAGAAAGATCTTAAAGGTGAATGATTTTAATTTTTACATTTTAAATATTTTAATGATTCTTAGAGGAATAAATCACCATGCTTAGATGCATATTTTTTTTTTTATGTTAAATCGATAAATTTTTAAGCTTTAACTATAATAGTTATATTTTATAATTTTGTTCTAATATTACAAATAAATTGATGCAACTTGCAAAGTTACTCAGACAAAAATATGATAAATTTATTTTCCAACGTATAGAACTGAAAGAAATTTTTTTATTTTTTTTTTGTTCAACTGACCCGGACATTAAGGCAGGAAAAATGAAGCAAACGTGGCATAAAAAAAATTGCATCCATGATTATATCAATATTAAAAGAGTTAGGGAGTGTTTGGTTCTCTTAATTTCATCCAGAATAAATTTTTATTCTAGCTCATTCTTTCAAACAGTTACGAAAATCGGGATGGATCATCTAGAATAAGCTATTCTAGTCAATTCTTGATATTCTATAATGGTTATTTTATGGTAGGCCATGGAATAGCTTATTCCATATCATTTTTTTTCTATGCAGTAGGCCTTATAGCATTAATTATACAGAAATAAAATTGTTATTATAGATTTCTATCCAAACAGAAATATGGAAAAACAAGAGAAATAACTATTCTTCGAAAATTGGTAATTCTATTACAGGAATAAGTATTTTTTTTTTTAATTCAAATACTACGAGGATATGTTTATATTGATTCCTTGAAAATGAGTTAATGATTCAAAATTAATTAAGAAGCAAACTATTAAATATGGTTTATACTATAAAAAATAAAAATAAAATTAAAATTCAATATTTTGATGGTTCTCTACCCTAATTAGTAAGTAGGTATTAAATGGATGATATTGATAATATGATATTATATTTTACTATAACATCCGATCAAACCAGTGGATTTAAATCTACTCATATGCTTTAAGATATGCATACCATATTTTAATAAATAGATTTTCAATTTATGCACTTTATTATATAGTTTACCATACTAATATAATTAATTTTATTCATTTTTATACCAACTATATATATATATATATATATTGTTGTATCTAGATCGATGTGACGTCTAAGCTTTGACAAGATTGCTGAAGATAGCTTCGTCTTGGAGATATATCTCTTCTCTAATGATTGATGAGTGCCCTCGTTCATTGGATCAATCGCCTTCCAATCCTGCAAGCAAATCCATTCACCGGAGAGGTTCCGGTGGGGGGACACTTCGACACTCAAGTCAGTCACTGAATCTGGACTAAACAGATAAGATTTGAAAAAAAATTGAATCAAGGGTGTGCGAGAGTTCCTGCTGCTTGAACTTACTTATCTCTAAAGGCCCTTTACTCACCGGTATTTATAGGGTACGATCCCAACCGAATTCAGTTAAGCAAGCTATAAACGGTTAGTTCGTTAGTGGACCATCACGTGCATAAAACATTCGTCATCAGTTACAATCCATATCGTTTGCACTCTTTGACCAACTTATCACATTGGCCAATATAACATCATGGCTAACTCATTAAGTCAACCTTAAACATCAACCGCTGTACACTTAAGGCAGCCTAAATAATAAAAGTCCTCTTGGGCATCGATCGGCTCCGCGCCCCTTGGACATCGATTGGTCTCGCACCTCTTAGACGTCGATCGACCTTGAGCCTCTTGAGCGTCGATCGGCCTTGAGCCTCTTGGGCGTCGATCGACCTTGCGTCTCTTGGGCATCGATCGGCCTTACGCCTTTTGGACGTCGATCGGCTTTACACCTCTTGGACATCGATCGGCCTTGCACCTCATGGACGACGATCGGCCTTGCACATCTTGGGCATCGGTCTCTTAGGTGCCGATCGGCCTTACACCTCTTGGGCGACAATCGGCCTTGCACCTCTTGGGCATCGATCAGCCTTGAGCCTCTTGGGCATCGATCGGTCTTGTACCTCTTAGACATCATCGGCCTTACGCCTCTTGGGCGTCGATCGATTTTATGCCTCTTGGGCATCGATCGGCCTTACGCCTCTTGGACGTCAATCGGTTTTATGCCTCTTGGGCGTCGATCCATTACTTGATCAACCAAGTTCATTTTTTATCGATCCAAATCTGTAGGTTAAATCTGTAATATCCCAACACCAGTCTCCCCAGCTTCTGAATTCATTAAATGAATATCAAAAGTTGTCAGAAGTTTCTTTCCTCTTTCTTTTTCTTTTTTTTATACGAACCGATGCTCATATTCTTGAGCAACGCACCCCAATGACATGTCAATCTCTGATAGGAGAAATGGTTATATAAAACTGACAGCCGTAACCGGCGGCCATCATTGCTAGTTTTGAAATTCACAAAGGCCGAAAGATCACCATAGTCGAATAAATGCAAACGTCCTATCACAAATATGTTTGCCATCGGATCATAACTAGTTGTTTCGATTTTTTGAAGAATCGTATCTTTCCATCGGATATCAAGGACAGGTGGCACAATCAGAACTAGTCTTGCCTTTCGAGGGAGAGATCTTAACCGTCATATGTCACTATATAAGCACCATCTCCTCCAAACAAATAAGTTTTCTTCCATCTCAGTTTTTTATCCTCTAGAAGCAGAGAACCCTCTTTAGGTCGACTTCTCCTCTCCTTTTCCTTCTCTTTTCAAGTTAATCTTCCTTTCTTCCTTCTATTTTTTTTATGGCTAGGATCATAGAAGTCTGTTGTACCGATGAACCTGAAGGTTCCACTTCTCAATAGAAAAAGAAAAGCCAAGCCGAATCAGTTAGAATAGATGCTGTTAGGACCTCCCTAACAGAGCATAGGGTTCTAACATTGCAGAGATATTATAATATCTAGGATGAGTTCATAGTAGTCACTCCAAGCTCTGAAGAACGAATAGTCAGCCACCCCCGGGCAGTCTGGCAATTTATGAAGAACACCTTAAAGCCGGACTTAGATTCTCGCTTTATCCTTTCTTCATCCAAATCTTTAGGTTATATCACGTACTTCCTGTCCAACTGACCCCCAACAGCATTAGGATAATTTGTGACTTCTTGATCCTTTGTAAAGATGCAGAGATAACACCTAAAACTTCTCTTTTTACTGCCTTTTTTGTGTTGAAAAAGGATTTTTATGGCCAAGGATGGTGGGTGATCAACCCTCGCCATGGTCGGAAATTTATTGTTGGGCTTCCTTCGGCCATTCATGGCTGGAAGCCCTGTTTCTTTTACATAATCTCCAAGATTTCCTGGGACTTCAACATTAGTCGTAAGGAACCCCGTTTAACTCCAAATGATGGCAAAAAGATATTAATAGCAGGCAAAGAGAATTTTAAGAAGCTTACGGGAATGGAGATTCCCTTGATAAAAGAGCTTCTCTATGAGAAAGGATTATATTCGGCTGACATCAGCCCCAACCCTTCTTTGGGTATCTTACTTGACGTGGGATAGACTCGACGATACCTGGATTATTTGGAAAATGGAAACACCTAAACAAACTAGGACCGTGGGAGGGCTAAGAAGCCTCCCGGGATTAGGGCGAAACTAAAACTAAAATCCAATAACAGCTGATCTCTTTTGTTTTAATTTTTGTGATGGAGGTGGCGAAGGAAGGATGGAGATGGGAGACTGGGAACGGGAACTCATGGCCCTAGGACTCACTCTAACTGGGAGATGCACACAAAAAGTCAGGGATCAAAGCACACAACTATCCTGAGCTCTCATCGAACCCATAATGCACACAGCAGGGCTCTCATAGATGCCTCGCTCATCGAACCCATAATGCACATAGCAGGGCTCTCAATAGCACACAGCAAAGGCATCCCGCTTGGATGACTCTTAGAGGATATGAAGGGATAAGAAGATGGGATAGGGGATAACTAGGGGCGCTCTCATTGAACCCATAATGTACACAGCAGGGCTCTCACATCCCTCATCGAACCCATAATGCACACAGCAGGGAACGAAGGCAAACGGGCCTCAGCCCAGAACCAGAACCAGAACTAGTGGCTAAACCAAAAATTTCATATCAACTGAGTAATCCAGGAGGGGAGGGGGCCTTTATATAGAAAAACCAAACCCCACTTACTTAGCCTCCAAGTAAACCTAAAAAGGAAAATAAGTCACATCAAAATCCGTGCTACATCAAAATTGGTGCTGATCTACTCTGGAAAGCATGTCGGCTTGATGAAGTACTTTGAAGAGCGTGCTGCTCTAAAAAATGGACTACTCCAAAATTCGTGCAGAATCCTCTCGTGGCCATGCACAGTGGAAAAGAATGATCTCTGGCGGCAGCCGGCGGACGGTCGGCAGTCGAGAAGCAGGCGACAGACAGGGCCGGTGGATGGCGAGCGGCGGACGGCTAGTGGCGGCGACAGGCGAGGTGGTGACACGGAGGTGGTACGGCATGCCCAAGGCATGCCGTTTGGTCTCCCACGGTCGTGGGGGACCCCTGGGCTCCGGTGAGGCCTCCGGACGGCGGGATGGTGGTGGACAGTGGGTAGTGGACGGCTACGGCGGGCGGTGGTGCACGGGTGGCACGGCCGCACGACACGCACGAGCGTGTCGTTTGGTCTTCCCGCGGGCGTGGGCCCCAAGGGTGCCAGCGAGGACCTCCGGTGACCGGGCATGTGCCGGCGAACGGCGGGCAGGCGGGCAGCCGATAGCAGGCCGGTGGCGGCAGGCGGCGGTGGCGGCCATAGGGCAGCGGTTGGTCTTCCCATGGCCGTCCCTTCGTCTTCCACGGGCGGGGGCGGCGGATGCCAGTTTTCCGGCGAGGGTGGGGCCGGCAGGCACCAACAGGCGGGCCGGCGGAGGTGGCTGGGGTTAGGCAGCCGGATCTGGGGCGGCGAGGCGGTGGCTAAGGTTTGGGAAGTTTTTTTTAAAATCGCGGGATGAAGATGGAATAAGGCAAGAATAAGGTGGGGAAAAGTTTGGGATAAAGCTGGAATAGTGGGAATAGGTGGAGTAGCGGGAATAGGCAAAAATAAAAAATGTGAGAAAATAAAAAAAAATAGAAAAAGAATCCGGTCCTGCCCTGGATCCCCATCATTCTCCTCGACTGCGAAGAACTCGACTCCGTCAAGTTTGAAAAAAATGGAGCACACCTTAATACACAACTCGCTCTGATACCAAATTGATACGGGACACAGACTCGATGAACCTTGAATTATTTGGAAAAGGGAAAAAACCTAAACAAACTGAGATCGTGGGAGGGCTAAGAAGCCTCCCGGGATTAGGGCAAAATTGAAACTAAAATCCTAAGACAGCTGATCTCTTTTGTTTTCAATTTTCGTGGTGGAGGTGGTGAAGGAAGGATGGAGATGGGAGACCGGGAACGGGAACTCATGGCCTTGGGACTCACTCTAACCGGGAGATGCACACAGAAAGTCAGGGATCAAAGCACACAGCTGCCCTGAGCTCTCATCGAATCCATAATGCACACAGCAGGGCTCTCATAGATGCCTCACTCATCGAACCCATAATGCACACAGCAGGGCTCTCAATAGCACACAGCAAAGGCATCCCGCTTGGGTGACTGTCAGAGAACATTAAGGGATAAGAAGATGTGATAGGGGATAACTAGGGGCGCTCTCATCGAACCCAGGGCTCTTACACCTCTTATCGAACCCATAATGCACACAGCAGGGAATGACGGCAAACGGGCCTCAGCCCAGAACCAGAACCAGAACCAGTGGCTAAACCAAAAATTTCATATCAACTGAGTAATACAGGAGGGGAGGGGACCTTTATATAGAAAAATCAAATCCCTCACTTAGCCTCCAAGTAAACCTAAAAAGGAAAATAAGTCACATCAAAATCCATGCTACATCAAAATTGGTGCTGATCTACTTTAGGAAGCGTGTCGGCTTGATGAAGTGCTCTAAAGGGCGTGCTGCTATGAAAACTGGACCGCTCCAAAATCCATGCAGAATCCTCTCGTGGCCGTGCACAGTGGAAGAGAATGATCTTTGGCGGCAACCGGTGGACGACCGGCGACCAGGAAGCGGACGGCGGATGGGGCCGGCGAACAGCGAGTGGCAGACAGCCGGCAGCGGCTGTAGGCGGGAATGCGACACAGAGGTGGCACGGCACGCCCAAGGTGTGCCGTTTGGTCTCCCATGGCCGTGGGGGACCCTTGGGCGTCGACGAGTCCTCCGGCGGCCAGACTTTGGCCGGTGGACGGCGGGACGACGATGGACGATGGGCGGCGACCAGGCGACGGACGGCGATGGCGGGTGGCAGTGCAGGGGCGGCACGGCCGCACGGCATGCACGAGCATGCCGTTTGGTCTTCCCATGGCTGTCCTTTCGTCTTCCACGGGCGGGGGCGGCGGACGCCGAGTTTCCGGCTAGGGCGGGGCTGGTGGGCACCGGCGGGTGGGCCAACGGAGGTGGCTGGGGTCGGGCAGCCCGGATCTAGGGCGGCGGGGTGGCGACTAGGGTTTGGAAAGTTTTTTTTAAAATCACGGGATGAAGATGGAATAAGGTAGGAATAAGGTTGGGATAAGTTTGGGATAAAGTTGGAATAGTGGGAATAGATGCAATAGCGGGAATAGGCAAAAATTAAAAAATGCGAGAAAATAAGAAAAAATAGAAAATGAATCCGGACCTACCCTGGATCCCCATCATTACTGCCGATAGTGTTTTTTCACTTATCCGATGATGATTAATTCTAACACTCAATTTGTCGGATTATGCAAATACAACCATCATGATGGATGCCCAGAGACTTCGGCAAATGTCGAAGAAGAGGAAAGCCATGGCTGCTTCGATCGATCAAAGGAGAGGAGAGGCCAAGAAATCCAGAAAAATAAAACCAGCCGCTCCATCGTCCCCAAAATCTTCGATATTAATAGCAAGTGCATCGGATGATGATGATGTGCCTATCTCCACTTCCCTTCAGCCTCCCACGCAGGAGAGGCGATCGGCCAGAGTTCCTATCATCGGCCCGTCATCATGCCCATCCTGCCAAGTTGACAAAGGGAAAGCTTCGATGGTGGAAGAAGAAGAAAGGCCTTCCGTAGAAGATTCCACCATCAATTTCAATATTTATATAGATGAATCGGGTCTGATTGACCTAGAGTTGGCCCGTCGCCTTCTGAGGACTATTCTTTCGAAAGACTGGGAGATAACCAAATCCCAACAGATAGATGAAATAATTTCGTCAATTCATCCCACCATTCTCAAGGTACAATACTAAACTTTGCTTCAAATGATTAATTAAATGATCTTTTCAAAATCTGACAAAATCAATTACGAAATATGCAACTTGTCCATGGAGTCACCATAATGGAGGAAAGCTTAAAGAGCTTCAACCTACTCTGCCAGGCAATGCGTAACGAGATAGATGCAGCCAAGGTGAAAAAAGAGGTTGCTGAAGAGTTGAAATTGGCTGTAGAAAAAAAGTTAGAACAAAGTACAGCCCAAACTTCAGCTCTGGAGAAGGAGCTCAAGGTAGCTCAATCAAAATTAGCCAACGCTGAATCGAAGTTTAAGAAGAAAAAGAAGAAACTTCGATCGACTATAGCTAAAGCCGAAGAAAGGGCCACGACAGCTGAGAAGAAAGCAGAACAAGCTGCCAAAGAAGCCGTTGAAAATTATGAAAAGTCATCGGCTTTTCAGGATAAGCTCCATAAGGCTGGAGTTGAGAGTTACGATATCGGCTATGGAGACTGCTTAGATAAGATAAAAAGATGTTACCCTCACCTGGACGTTTTCAAAATCATGGAAGAATCTGATAAAGAAGGTTAGGATGAAGAACAAACTGAACATCAACTTGAAGAGTCGATAGTAGATATCCCGACTCAGGAAGAAGTAGTACCAATCTCCACTTTAGAGCAGACCGGAGAAGCCAATGTAATATCAATTGAACAAAACTTAGAAAGTTAATTGTATAACCGATGTACTAGTCTGTTCTACTTTTGATATGAAATGAAAAAGTTTCTCTTTCATTTTTATCTTTCAAATCATATGACTATACGATGAATGCTAACCAATATAGCAAATCAACCTATTTGATCTTTTAAAAAAAGCCTGTTGAACTTTAAAGAAAGCAAATATCCTTTTGAAAGAGTTTTTAGCTAAATACCAAATAGGGTCAATCGCTTGACAAACTTTCACAAGCAAAAAAATTTCTAACTATTGGACCATCGGATCATATAAAATGAACATTTTTTGGAAAAATCCGTTTAACTACGGAGTTTTCTGAATAAAATGCACGATCATATCAAATTACCAAACTACAAACAATATTAGCACATTTTGGAAAACTTGATCAAAATAATTTTTCATTTGAAAAGATCCGACAACCCAAAGTCATTGTCAATAAATTTTTTTTGAAAATATAAAGTTACCCGATTATTGATCGTCGTATCCTTAAGGGAGCTGATCATTTTAAATCAGTCGACCCTTAAGGATGATATGGAAATATGTCATTTTCTTAACTTTCTAGGCTAACAGAGCCTATGATAATCCGATCTTTCAGTCGAGCTTATCAAATACTTCTCCTTTCTTCTTCTATTTTTTGAGGAGAGTTTTCATGAGATATTTTCAATATTAATTTTGATACGCTATAACAAAATGGGCATATCATTTTTATCAAATGTCACCTTCTCATTGGAAGGGTGGTTATTCTATAGATCACGAGATCATGCCGGTCAGTATTCTAGAAACCATACATAATTCAAATTCAAATTAATTACTATCTTTTCTCTTTCCATAACTAATTTTTGAGAATCAGTAACGGCATATGAATTCCCACCAAATTAAGGTCATAGACGTGTCGTAATCTTAAGATCTCTCAAGATTTAGATCATAAATCCTGATCATCGATACTTTTTATATAAAGAAATTTTGGGCCTGCCTCTCAGGCCAATTTTACTTTAAACATTTTGAGCATTTTCTTCCTCAAACACCTTGTTTCGAAAAACCTTGAAAAGTCTTCATCATATTCTGAAGATGAAACCAGATAGTGAGAGACTTCATCAGGCATTCAAGAAAAGAACCAAATCCACACGATTCAAAAAACAAAGAACATGCATGAAAATAGCTCGCTTATCAAAAAGCATTTTCGCCAAACAAGAATCACCCGAATATGTCACGTCTTCTTCTGATGAAGAGAAGTTACAGTTACCTGATCCTTCGTTGAGAGAACCAGAGAGTGGTCCATCTATCAGACCAACTCCGATAGAGAAAGGTAAAGCCCCAATTGCTGAAGCAACATCTGAACCGGGGGCCAACAAAGATATTCAAGTTCTTGTTGTAGATGCAGGTTTCAATAACCCAAAGCTGGCAAAGACAGTGTTGCAATCTATCATTCTTCGAAAGGATTGGGAAGCGACACACAAGCATGGAGTGGAAGATATTTTCTCCTCTATTTATCCAGGAATACTAAAGGTAAATGTCATCTTTCCTTTCGAAGAATTTTTTATTCCTGTCTCTAATTTCATCTTCATTCCTTTTGTCAGTTCATAAACGATATTTCTATGATCGAAGAAAACTTGCTCAAATCGGCCAATTCTCAAATAGACCTTCAGAATCAGTTGACATTGGTCAAAAAGAGAGAGATAAGGCCGGCGCACGTCGAGTGTCCTTAGAATCAAGATTAGTCCAAGCTACCTCAGTGAACTTTTCGTTGAAGAGACAAATAAAAATAATTGAAGACCAGGCCATGAAACTTCTGGATGACCCAAAGAATAGGAGGAAGAATCTTCGACTAACGGAAACAGCAATAGAAGAGAAAACCCGTGCCTATGATGAGGTAATGATCCAGAATCCGAGATAGATGAAAAAGTTGCTCTTCTCAAACAGAAATTAGAACAGGCTGAACAAAAGGCTACTTCGGCGATCCAAGAAAGCCTTCACGCAATTGATGAATTTAAGAAATCCGAAACTTTCAATGACGAAATAGATGAAGTAGGGACAGAAGGTTATAGGATCAGCTTTGAAGATTGTATCGAGAGGATTAAAAAGTCATATCCTGATCTCGATATTTCCTCTATTACCATTGACGAGATTATGGAAGTAAATAAAGATGAAGCAAAAAAGTCGATCAATGATCCAATAGTCCCTCCAACTTGAAGGAGTACCAGTTCAAGAGACGGCTGCCCTTGCCTTGACACCCAATCCAATTGGAAAAACTAAATAGTACCTGTAACTGTATGCTCCTGATAAATCAATGTTTTCTTTTAATCAATCATCAATGAAAGATTCTTCCTTTCTGGAAAATGCCAAATTCAAATTTCACAAACTAATCCTATCTGTTATAATAATCTTCAAGAAACTAATAATGCTGCTTCACATATATCAAGGATAAGATTAGCTTGATATTTCATAGTTAGCACATTAAGCCAACTATAATAGTGGATTCAGTATTAATATGTTAGACCATCCCTCCAATGCTTCAGACATAATGATGCAATAATATCGATGGAGTGGTGGAATAGACCAACTCTATTTGTTGAATTGTGATCGACGTATCAAGTCAACCTTTCAATTGATCGGCTTTGCCGATGTTATCATACCAATGAGTCGATGAGTCAAACCAACTCTATTTGTTGGATTGTGGTTAGCATATTAGGCCAACCTTTCAGTTGATCGGTTATACCGATACTATCATACTAATGAGTCGGTGAGTCAAACCAACTTTATTTATCGGATTATGGTTAGTGTATTAGGCCAACCTTTTTGATTGTCGAAAATACTGATTGAATACCGATGAGATGCTGATTAGACCAACTCAATTTGTCGGATTGTGGTCAGCTTATCAGGCTAACTGATGGGGGATGACATGCATAAAAATCACCCTATGAACCAATACGAGTACCGATGCTAATAATAAACATAGATTCTTGGGGAACATTCAAATAGGGTAGATTTTAGGTCATGCATTCCCTCATGCTAGGCTCAATAAAATGAGAAAGAACCAGGACTCAAAGATTGAGAAATCCCTGATCAAGGACATGCACGCATTTCAAAGTTTTAGATCTAAAGAAAGGAAGGAAAATTAATACCCTACGATAGTAATACTACTCCCTATGTGATAAGTTTGCTTATCCTCGGAAGATGTGGCCTGGATGATCAACGATCAGCCATCTAACAAAAGGCATCAGGGGCTTGGTTGATGGTCAGGCTCCTTTCAAAGGCTCGGTATCAGAAGAGGGACCCTACAAGGTTTTAATTAAGGATTAAATGAAAGAGCCCAAACCAAAACACACGGTCCAAAGACAAACACAGCCCAAAATAAAAACAAAGAAGCCGAAAGCTTTATGGAACAAGGGACATGGGTTAGAAGCCAGGCGGAAACTCGCGGGGCAGTAGCTCGGAGAAGACGGCGTCAGGCGATCTCCGAGGGCGGATGAAGATGTCGGACTTCGGTGGAAGCAGAGCAGCCAATCAGGAAAAGGAGATGGGAGCTCGGGACATCCGGAAGGGATGCTGTGATCTCGGGAACAGGGGAGGCGTGCTCAGTTCGGGCGAGACTTTCGTGGAGAGCTGGCATCGTGGCAATCTCCGGGAGGAGTGTGATCCAGCACTAGAGGGAGTCTGGTGATGGGAACCGGAGGAGGGAGTTCGGGTGTTAGAGACCGGAGGAGGGAGTTAGGCGATGGAGAACCGGAGGAGAGAGTATGGCGATGGGAACCGGAGGAGGGAGTTCGGGCGTTGGAGACCGGAGGAGGGAGTCTAGGCGATGGAGAACAGGAGGAGGCTTACGGACGACAAGAGACCGGAGGAGGCTTCCGGATGATGAGAGACTGAAGGAGGGAGGTCGAGCGGAGGAGCGGAAGGAGTGAAGCCTAGCGACGGGAGGCCGAAGGAGGGAAGTCCAGTGATGGGAGGCTTGGGACGTGGCGCACGCGAGCGGATGGGCTTCTTCTTTGAAGGCGGAACAGTGGGGTTGGATGGAGGTTTTGTGGAAGACGAAGGCGTTCGTGGGAGGGAGGTGCAGCGGTCAGATACAATGAGGAAGTGAGGTGCAGTGGTTGATGGAGTTAGATGGAAAGGATGTGCAAGGGGTCGGCGACGGCGTGGAAGAGATACAGTGGGACGAAGGAGATAGATGGGGCCTCGCACCCCTCAATGTCATCTTGGCAACAAAGGCAATCAAAGAAGGAGAACTGGAATTTTTTTCATTGCAACTCATCATGAATTCCTTCGTACAAATAAGCCATATTTATAGGCTCATGAAGTAGTTTCCAGAACAACGTAAAAACATGTTTACTCGTTAACTAGTCCAAGGATTAGTTACCAAAACAAAACTAATCCTAAGAGATTGGGGGGGGAGTTTGTTACATGAGATTTCATGAGATTTTATGCCTTTTTTAATCGTAAAAAATTTGAAATAAAAGGAAAAAATTCTTGGAAGCTTCTGGAAATCTCCGGAACCTGGGATTTGGTTCGATCGTGTCTCGAGTTGGCTTGGCGGTCTCAAGTTGGCTCGACAGTGCAGGTCCTATTCTCCTTGTTCTGTGATCCAGATGGGTTCTTTAGGCTTGGTCTTGGTCTTGGTGTCCCCACCATTTCTCCTGGGATGGGAAGAACTTAACCCTGTTGAGTAAGGGTCTGTTCGGCTTTGATACTCTTCCAAGAGATCCAAATCAATGCGTTGTAGGTCCTCTCTGGTAATCCACGAGTCTTCTGATTCAGGACGACCTTGCCATCTTACCAAGTAGTGCTGATAACTATTCCGTCGGGTACCGACAGCTTGATCATCCAGGATTCGCTCGATCTTCTCTCTTCGCTCAGGCCATTTTTGTGGACACTCTAGGGTAGGTTCTCTCTCAGGTAAAGGGTTAAGCCCGAATGCCTCACTAGGAATTACTGTCGTTTCCCTGTACTCAGTTAGATTAGAAACATTGAAAGTGGAGCTAATGCCTAAATCAGGGATAACTCAAGTACATAGGCATTGGGTCCAATTTTCTTAATAATTTTATAGGGTCCAATATTTTGGGAATGCAGTTTCTTGATGGTTCCAGGAAGAAACCGTTCAGGTCTGAGTCTTATCATGACAAAAATCCCCTACAGAAAATTTTTTGAAACGTTTTCTAGAATCAGCTTGTCTTTGATAAGCATCGCTACTCATTTTGATCTTTTGGGTGATTTCCTTAAGCAAATTTCTAACATGCTGTGTAAAAGATTTGGCTGATTCGGATACTCTAGCATGCAATGACAGAAGAATCAGATCAAGTGGTTTATTGGGTTGGTACTCATGGACAATCTCGAAAGGGCTCTCTTTCGGGAATCAGCCAAATTATTTTAAAATTTGTACTATATGCAAATTTTAATATGATGCAAAATGCAGACTTAACTATGCATTCCTATTGAGGGGAAAAAAAAATTATTAGACTCTCTAGGGCCTAAACCTAACAGACTATAAACCCTCTAGGTTTGATCCTGGTCCAGTGTGCACTTGAAAATTTACAATGGATATCTAACAAATGCCATAAGGTCTTCCAAAAGTAGATCGCAAACCTAACATACTCAAAGAATTGGTACAACCGAATAATCTCAACATAGTATAGTTTGCAAGTTTGGGAAGCATTAGAAGCCTTAGGGTGTGACAAGAAATCGAAAATTTGTGATAATTTATTGGGCTTAGGGAATAGATCTTGGTGACTTGTGGAGACCTTAAGATTAGAGTATTGAGCTATGGGTGTCATAAGGTCAAATTGATGAATGGTGAATTTGGTCAAAGTAAGTGTAGATTTTTCATGCAAGGAAGGCATAGTTAGTTCCAAAAAAAAGTCATCAACAGGAATGAGCTCTTTACAAGGGGGCTGAATTAGGTCTTGGATTGAGGCTAAAAGAGTGGGTTCTTCCTGAGGGCATTGATTTACGGGAACCAGGTCCTCACTAATTTCTTGTCGCTCTGGTGTTTCCGGACTAGGCTCAACAATCTTATCTTCTATATGGACTTCCTCGGATAAGGTACTAGAGTTGAAATCTTCTCCTTCATACTCATCTAATAAACTCATGTCAATCTCATACATTTTCTCAATGGGCTCAGACTTGTCCTCTTCCTTTCCTGGCTCTTCAATCTGGGGATATCCTAAGTCTTGAATATTAGTGCACTCAATTTGTACTTCGGGGTTCTTGTTCCTATCATTCATATGAACTAATGGGACAGTAGAAGTTGGTTGGTCTAAGGGAAGTTGACTAGGGTTGGGTTTGGGTTTAAAGGTACTAACTTTGCTGGCCTTAACTTGATAGTTCATGAATTTTCTTTGATATGATTCAAATTTCCTAACAGTGTCATAGGCTTCTTCCAGGCTATAAATCTTCCAATGGAGAAGTTCCTGCTAGATATCCCTACGTATACCATCTCGAAACCTAGCTATGGTCTCAAATTTAGATTCAGTGGTGTTACATCTCCTGACAAACTCCTGGAATTTTTTGATATACTCAGATACTAGCCTATCATCCTATCTCAGTCGGTACCATCGATTTAAAAGTCTTTGCTCATAGAATCTACCTAGGTACTTATCTCTCAACTTACTTTTCATGTCTCTCCAAGTACTTATTTCCTCTCCTTTGTGATAACATTCACGCTCAATAACATACCAATGCGACCTAGCATGTTGGGTGAACTTGGTTTTGGCCAACCTAACTTGTCCTAATTCCGATATGTTAGTGCGCTCAAAATACCGATCCATTTATTTTTTCTAATCGATATACACCTTAGGGTCCAGGCTTCCATTAAAAGTGGGGGCATAAGGTTCGGTGCGCCAAATGGGTCTTTCCTCTTGTTTGGTCATTGGAGAAAATGGAGTCTTAGGTTTATGCTCAAATGGTGGCCTAGGGGTTCTCTCCATGGAATCAAGTCGTGCCTCACATTGGTTTAACCTGGTCAATTGGGTAGACAATTGAGCAAACATTTGGGCAAAGTGTTCTGACATGGTTTTTAACAGGGCTTCTTGTGGGTTGTTCATGGATGACTTGGGCTGATATGAGATTCTTGCTCTAGTGGACATGAGTCAAGCATGCAAAATCGTCTACAATCTACTAGACCTAGAATCTCAACTGGTTGCCTAAGTCAAGGTGAAAAACCAGTATATAGTAACCCTGTTCTTGGCCAGGTAGGTGTAGGGGAGTGTAGGTCCCTGAACACCAACCTTAGACACCAATCTGGGATTGGCCAGGTAGGCGGACCAACTCACTAGCCCTGAATCACAAATCCTAGACACCAAGAGCAGTAGCACACACAGAATGGGCTGACGCCATGAATAGACACTTAGTCTTGACTCAACCGGTTGGTGTCTCTAAGCTCTCTAGAACAAAAATACATTTATGCTGGATTTTAATTAAAAGCTTGGATCCGAAATGCAGGGTGGTTGTTTTGGGCTAAGAAAAGGTAATGAAGTCCTTCCCTTATATTATGATATTATCACCCTTAAGTAACTTAATGCAAAACATGAAATGCACATTCCATGATCCTAATATAAACTAAGAAAACAAAAATGAAACACAGATATTTTTTTCTTTTTTTGTATGCTTGCGATAAAACAACTAAAATAAAGAAATGTGGTAGAACTAAGCAAAAGAACTAACATGAACAGAATTTCTAACAAAATGCTGTAGAAAAAAGTGAGTGAGCTAAATAAAATGCATGTCCTAACTGTACTCTGATACCAAAAAGAAGGGTGATGGGGGGACGACCTGCATAAAAATTATCCTATGAACCAATACGAGTACCGATGCTAATAATAAATATAGATTCTTGGGAAACATTCAAATATGATAGATTTTAGGTCATGCATTCCCTCATGCTAGGCTCAATAAAATGAAAAAGAACCAAGACTCAGAGATTGAGAAACCCCTGATCAAGGACATGCATGCATTTCAAAGTTTTAGATCTAAAGCAAGGAAAGAAAATAATACCCTACGTAATACTACTCCCTGTGTGATAAGTTCGCTTATCCTCAGAAGATGTGGCCTGGATGATCAACGATCAGCCATCCAACAAAAGGCATCAGGGGCTTGGTTGATGGTTGGGCTCCCTTCAAAAGCTCGGTACCAGAAGAGGGACCCTACAAGGTTTTAATCAAGGATTAAATGAAAGAGCCCAAACCAAAACACACGGCCCAAAATAAAAACAAAGAAGTCGAAAGCTTTGTGGAATAGGGGACACGGGTTAAAAGCCAGGCAGAAACTCGCGGGGCAGTAGCTTGGAGAAGATAGTGTTGGGCGATCTCCGAGGGTGGATGAAGACATCGGACTTCAGTGGAAGCAGAGCAACCGACCGGGAAAAGGAGCTGGGAGCTTGGGACGTCCGGAAGGGACGCTGTGATCTCGGGAACAGGGGAGGCTCGCTCGGTTCGGGCGAGACTTCCATGGAGAGCTGGCGTCGTGGCGATCTTCGGGAGGAGTGAGATCCGGTGTCGGAGACTGGAGGAGGGAGTCCGACGATGGGAACCGGAGGAGGGAGTTCGGGCGTTGGAGACCGGAGGAGGGAGTCTGGGCGATGGAGAACTGGAGGAGGCTTACGGACGACAGGAGACCGGAGGAGGGAGGTCGGGCGGAGGAGCGGAAGGAGTGAAGCCTGGCGACAGGAGGGTGGAGGAGGGAAGTCCGGCGACGGGAGGCTTGGGATGTTGCGCACGCGAGCGGATGGGCTTCTTCTTTGAAGGCAGAACAATGGAGTTGGACGGAGGTTTTGGGAAAGACAGAGGCGTTCGTGGGAGGGAGGTGCAGCGGTCGGATACAGTGAGGAAGTGAGGTGCAGTGGTTGATGGAGTTAGATAGAAAGGATGTGCAAGGGGTCGGCGACGGCGTGGAAGAGATACAGTGGGATGAAGGAGATAGATGGGGCCTCGCACCCCTCAATGTCGCGGTTGCGACGATGGCTCGGACAGGGCCTCGCACCCCTCGACGTCACCTTGGCAACGAAGGCAATCAGAGAAGGAGGAGAACTGGAATTTTTTTATTAAAATTCATCATGAATTCCTTCGTACAAACGAGCCATATTTTATAGGCTCATGAAGTAGTTTCTAGAACAACGTAAAAACATGTTTACTCGTTAACTAATCCAAGGATTGATTATCAAAACAAAACTAATCCTAAGGAGGGGGGGAGAGTTTGTTACACGAGATTTCATAAAATTTTATATCTTTTTTAATTACCAAAAATTTAAAATAAAAGGAGAAAATTCTTGGAAGCTTTTGAAAATCTCCGAAACCTGGGATTTGGTTCGACCGCGTGTCGAGTCGGCTCGGCGATCTCGAGTCGGCTCGACGGTGCAGGTCCTATTCTCTTTATTCAACATAAAAATTATTAAATGCTACTATTATTAATTTAGATGATATTTTTAATAATTTGAATTGTGATTTTGGATGATCTATCATTAATTTTAAAATTATTATTTTTTTAAAAAAATATCATAAAATGTCCGGTTAAATTTATGTTGAAAAATAACGTTCATCGTCATGATGGTGGCGTAACTAATTAGAATCTTGTTCCATGACCAAGAGGTCAAATCGCATGGCTCCGCGGAAAACTCGAGTTATCTACTGAGATCCGTGACAGCCGGTCCAACGCTGCGAAAATTAAACACCTCGACCCGAACATTTTTTCAACGGGATAGAGATTTATGGAATGACCATGTCAGATTTATCCTGTTATTATCTTTTTTTTATAATAAAAAAACCTTTCATGCTTATAAAAATTATGTCGTAACCGGAAAAACCAGGAAGCCAGCACCGTCGGCTCATATCGCCCTGCGTCGAATTTACAAACCGTGAGGCATCGTAGCAAAATAAAAAATAAAAATAAAAAAAACTGTGGGCTGAAGTCGAAGTTGAGCATGTAACTCCATGTGCCGCTGCTCTTCCTTTCACGCGGTTTCGTACGCTTCGCGGGAGGCCGGTCCAAACCCGAAAGCGCGTTTGTGTGTTTCTGGGATCGTCATCAGATTCCTCGTCCTCTCCCATTCGTTTGCACCCACGTGGAGGCAACCGTGAGCTCCCGTCTCCCATTTTCAAATGCCGTCCACCTCGGAACGGCGAGTTGGAGCCGAATCCTGCCTCTTTGATTTATTTATCCATGGCATGGTATCCTCTCCAGCCAACACCCCACCTCCTCTCTTATTTGATTAAACTCTGCCATTTGCTCTCGCGTCCAAATAAATACAAATTAAGCATCTGACTCTGTAGCATTGGAACTACAACTCTTTAATTTATATTTTATTTACTTTCGGTCAGGTGGCATCGTCTCGCATGAAATTTTATCAGCTCTGCGGCGGAATTTGTTTAATGTCTAATGCCAAAATACCTTTCATTTTTTTTTTTTTTTTTTTTAGTAGGTTTGATTTACGAGTGATACATCCAGGAATGTTCGAACATATATAAATCTTGCATGGCTCGTCACCTCATCCACCAGCTTAATTCAGGCTACCTCACCCGTCAACTCAACATAGTAAACAGATTTCTCAAATTCAGACATGTCCCAAAGATTATGCAAGAAAATCTGATATGCCCTCCTCCTATACAAGGAAAAATAATCTTGCATCATGACTTTCTGATATCAATCACCATGCCCTATGAAAGCATGCATGTCATGTAAACGAGTTCCGAGTCATCTCTAGCCACCCTCCAGGGGCATGCACTCTACAGCGACATGCTGACCACTACTCTCTGCACCACAAAACGTTCCTTAGACATCAGGTACTCAATATACCTTGTTTATAAAATATTTCCCTGACCCTTAGTTAAGTTTTGGGCTAGAAAGCCTTTTTTGCAAGGTTTTTTCCCGGCGAGCTTTTCTAAAAGGTTCAAGTTTTTTAAGAGTCTCAACGGTTCTTTCGGAGCTATCCAAAAGCTCTGGATCATCGTTCAGGTGAAGGCTATGACTACTGACTCGTTTAAGCCTCGTTCACTCTCCTAAGCCTCAGCAATGCCCATCTCCACTGCCTTGCCTGTACTCCACCACATCTGTCTGCCACTTTCATGCCTTGCTTATGCTCCACCACATCCATCTATCACTTTCAATATCTTGCTCGCTACCACTCCATTATTACACCAACTATCTAAAAACTACAATTTCATCTCTTATCTGTTTGTTTTCACATGAAACTGATTTGGACATCGGATGGTCCACAACGAGGAACCATCCCATTATGATTGGACTTTCATATCTCTTTTATTTTGCATGTTCCTGAATGCCCATGCTGAATGGAGAGAAATCCAGAGCCATTCGACTCAGCAGTTATCTCCAACCACATTAGCAAGTCTTAAATGAAATCGCAACAATGAGTTTTATAGAATTTTTATCTTGATGTATTTAAATAATTATATTGTTAAATAAATATGACTATATTTTTACTATTTTTTATAATTATTTATTTAGTAGATAAATAAAATAATTTGCAAAACTTGGATATCTTGTTTGACTTAATTGTATGTGACGAAATTATACCGTTCCCCTAAAATTATTATAGTGTATTCCGGAGATATTACTTCTATACAATTAATATCTTGATTTATCTCAAAAAAAAAACATTGGTATTGCTACTGTGATAACCGATGTAAAAAAAAAAGGGACAAGATTCACTAAAACAACGGACTCTATCCCTGCTTATCCATGCGAAAATCCTGTCGAAAAATGCAAAATAGAGACCATGGCTAGGTGGAAGAAGGCCAGTGGAGTGGCGGGTTTGATCGATCGAGAAACCCATCGTGCGACAACTCTCCGAAGCTCTTCTTTAAATCTCACCTCACATGGCCCTCATGAAACCGAAATTGAAGCTCCTCGTTCCCGGTTACCTTGCCATCATCACGCCTGACCGATAAGACCTCTTCCCTCCCATTACTTTTCCACTTTGGCTCGAAGATGGTGATGGAGAGGGAGAGGGAGATGGAGGGGAGGGAGACGTCGAAGAGTGTGCCCGTCATCATTGAAGAAGATGTCATCGGCAAGGACCTATGGGAAGAGGAGGGTTTTGTCCAATAAATAGGGAAAGAAAAATCAAGAAAGGAAAAATAAAAAGAGAAAAAGAAAAAAAGAGAAAGAAAAAAAAGGAGAGAGAAAGAGAATGAAAAAAAAAGAAAAAAAGAGAGGGAGAAAGAGAGGAGAGAGAGAAGAGGAGAAAGAGAAGAGAGGAGAGAGAAAGAAAGAGAAGAGAGGAGAGAGGAAGAAAGATAAAAGAAAGAGCAATATAAATAAATAAATATTTAAAAAGGGAGATCTAAAATTTCTCTCTCTTAGGAATTAGAAAATTGAGAAATTGGGACTAGAGATTAGTGGGTAGACCGCTGATGAAATCCGAATAGAATGTTTTGGATTTATAATTGTTATATAATTGAATTAATTATTAATATTAAGATTATTATTGTAGGAGGATATTTTCTGGACAGGAAAATGTTGAACGAATTTTCTAGCACCTAAGTCAGGATCATTGGTATCTAACATATTAAGTCTATCACTAATAAAGGTAAGAATTCCTGGACATCGATCATCTATTATATAAAAATTATTTTATGCATCGGTGATTTTGCTCCAATGATGTAATAATTATATATAATATTCTTATTTGTTAAGTACATATGATATTTGATAGTCATCTGTTATATATATTCATATGTTCAGTATATGTGATTTTATATTGTTGCCGCTCCCGTCGTCGCGCCCGTGCCACGGATCCGCCGATCCCTCCTGACCGCCTGGCAAAGGAGCCTCCCTGGCTGCGGCTAACATGCAAAAAAGGGGTTAGAAGATCCTGGCCGGGGATCCCGGCGAGGGAACTCCGACGGTCAAGTCAGTAGACGACGAGAAGGAACAGACTCTCCAGACGGACCCCCGAAAGGGTTCCAGACTTAGAGAGTTTACTGGTGAGAGAGACGCTCTGGGGACCAGAATCTCGGCCGGGCCTCCTTGCCGAGCTCACGTCCAGTGATCCCCTCTTGGGATCTCTGGTTTTCACTCTCCGGAGCGAGGCCTTTTGCCGCTGCTTCTCCTTTGTCCCCAGGCTTGTCTGCTTACCTTGTTGTCCCCAGATTCCTCCCTCTTTATCTCCTTTCGTCGTGCGCTTGTCTTTTCCTCCTGGGAGACTCCCCTCCCCCGTCCTCTTCTCTTTTCCCTTTTCGGTGAAGGGGGCCAGGCGGCTTTCCGACTTCGTCCGCCGAGCCCAGCAGGGAAAAGGCAAAGGCAGAAGAGAAAAAGGAAGGGCGGCGCTGGTAAGGCGGCCGGTCAGGCCTCGGGCCCAACGAGAGCGCCCTCTTTTCCAAGCGTGGGCGCCATCCGTCTATAGGGCCTGTTCTGTCAGAATCGTGCCCCCTGGCTGTGGAACTTGTCGGGCCGATGCAAGTGATGTTCCGCGTGCCGCCGCCCTCCGTACGGGGCACCGTCTGGGATTCGTACGGCCCGAGGGATGGCCTCGGGGCCCGCGCCTCTTCCCTGAGACCTTCTCCGTACGGGCGGCCTGACCTCGGCCGAGGTGGACCCGTCTCCGGGGGCCACCTGGCGAAGAGCGAAAGACCAGCCGACCTCGGCCTATGTGGACCCCTCCTGGGTGGACACCTGGCGAGGTGGCAGGAGGTCGTCTGGCCTCGGCCGAGGTGGACCCGTCTCCGGGGGCCACCTGGCGAAGAGCGAAGGACCAGCCGACCTCGGCCTAGGTGGACCCCTCCTGGGTGGACACCTGGCGAGGTGGCAGGAGGTCGCCTGGCCTCGGCCGAGGTGGGCCCGTCTCCGGGAGGCCACCTGGCAAAGGGGCGAAGGACCAGCCGACCTCGGCCTAGGTGGACCCCTCCTGGGTGGACACCTGGCGAGGTGGCAGGAGGTCACCTGGCCTCGGTCGAGGTGGGCCCGTCTCCGGGTGGCCACCTGGCAAAGGGGCGAAGGACCAGCCGACCTCGGCCTAGATGGACCCCTCCCGGGTGGACACCTGGCGAGGTGGCAGGAGGTCGCCTGGCCTTGGCCGAGGTGGGCCCGTCTCCGGGAGGCCACCTGGCAAAGGGGCGAAGGACCGGCCGACCTCGGCCTAGGTGGACCCCTCCTGGGTGGACACCTGGCGAGGTGACAGGAGGTCTCCTGGCTCTGGCCGACCTCACTTAGGCGGACCTCTCCGGGCTTGGGCGCCATCGAGGTGGTAGAGGAACTCCGATCTGAGCTCGACCTCGGCGAGGGCAGTTTGCCTTAGAAAATTGCCGGGCGCTGTAGTCTTGCCGAACCTGGTCTTGAGGACGTGGCGCTGACTCGGCCGGAGAAACCTCCACATGGCTCGATCGCATTCGGCGGTATCTGAGCCTGGCCACGTCACTGTCACGGCGGTAACAGTTGCCCCCCAGCCCGCCGTTCCGTCGGGGCGTCGTAGAACGGAACGTCGGGATTAAATGCGGACATGACGTGGGGAGGCGAAGATCTTGCATCATAATTGCTACGATCCTCGTCGCCGTGGCTCGATGCGACTGAAAACCTATGGGGAGCCACCACGCGTCGCCCACTTGCCCGCAATAAATGCATCGCTTCGAGGCAGAGGCCATTGCTCTGCTAACGAGGTGTCGATGTCGGGCGTGCGCCCACGTGGCGATCGTCCAGTGGCCCGAGGTGGAATGACGGGTACGGTCGCTGTCCGCTGAGTTTGAAAGGGAGGGGACTTTCCAGAACGAGGCCTTTTCCCCTTGCTTCGTGGGCGGTTTGCTGCAGGCTAACTCCTGTTGCCCTGCGCTCGTCTGGCGTATTTTCGGTGAGTGCCCTCATCTTCTCCGGCTCCCCTCCTTCTCTTTCTTTTTCTTTTCTCTTTGATCCTCCGTCCTTCTCTTTTCCATGGCGCGCCGTCGCCATGTCTCTTCCAACCCGGACGAGGCCGGTCCATCCCGGCCGAGGACTCCATCTTCTTCCTCCTCAGATGAGGAGACGATCCCGGAGGAGATCCGCCGGCGTCTGCAACCCGGGGGTGTCACCATTGGCATCCCTAGGGGGATCCGGCCTCCTCCGGTTGCTCCTGCCGTGCCCCTCCGTTCTCTTCCTGCTCCACCTTCTCTTCCCGCTGGTCCCTCCGGTCATGCCTCCATGACCGAAGGCGATCTTTCTCTGCTCTGGGATGCTTACGGCATCCCGGGGTCCATCCGCTTGTCTGTTCCGCGGTCCGGGGAGCGCGTCACCATGAGTGGCCCCGGCCGCATAGCCTTCTACGAAGACTTCCTCCTCGGGGGTCTTCGGTTTCCTCTGCATCCCTTCTTTCTTTCTTTTCTCAGCCATTTCCGGCTTGTCCCGGCCCAGTTGGCTCCCAACGCCATCCGGGTCATCTTCTCTTTCATTGTCTTTTGTCACTTCCACGGGTTCGTTGCCCGTTTCTCCCTCTTCAGGGCCTTGTTCACCCTGAAGAAGTGCTCCACCGATGACGGCTGGTGGTATATTTCACCCCGGCCCAGGTGTCTCCGGTTCGACATCCCTTCCTCGGTGAAGGGCTGGAAGAGCCAGTTTTTCTTCGCCTCAGTCGAAGATGTCGACTGGGCCTGGAGTGAACCGGACCGGGCTCTGAACCGGAACTCTCGGGTTGAGTCGGCGGACCAGGAGGCCTATTCCCAGCTCCTGAGCGACGTGGTCCCGGCACTCGACGTTCTGCTTTCAGAGCAGAATCTTTTTGAGGCCGGGATCAATCCCATCCGCGAAACGGGTGAGATTCGGCCCCACTTTGACTCCCCCTCCCTTTTTCTTCATGACCGAGCCGGTTGACCTTCTGTTCTTTTGTATTACAGGAATGAAGTTTTCGCTGGAGAGCCTTTTGGAGGGCGCAGCCCGGAGAGATGTCGTCGAGGTGGATGAGCCCGCGGTGAAGAGGGCTCGCACGGAGGTGAGCCAGGAGGTCGTGACGGCGACCGTGCCCAGCCCGCTGGCCACCGCTCCCCCACCCAGGTTGCCTCAGGGCGGGGTCGCCGACGCCTCGGTTGCGCTACCTGGTGGCGCCGCCGCTGAGAGGGCTCCACCGCCTGCAGCTCCATCCAGCACCGGTCCCGTCGTCGCCGCTGCCTCGACAGTGCAGCCGGTGGCCACCGCCGGCCCGTCGACCGCGGAATCAGCTGAGGGGGTGGCCGGTGCAGGAGCCGGCCTGACACCTCCGGCACCGGTGATCACCCACCGGGACTCGGTCATCCGCGACAAAGGGCTCGCGGAAAAGATCATGGAGTACGCCTCCACCGCCCGGGATCGCCGAGCCCGGGGCGGCCGGGACTACGCAGATGCTCTGCTCGGGATTCTCCCGCAGCTCTTCACGGTAAGCTCGAGCTCCTTCCTTTCTGTTCTTTCAAGATCTAACTTCTTTTCTCCTGACCTGGTTTGTTTTCGTTGGTGCAGATCGGGAATGACGTTCTCCTACTGAGGAACTTCCTCGTAGGGAACGCACAAAGGGACGCCGAGAAGGAGAAGAAGCTCGGCAAGCTCGCGACCGATGTCAAAGACCTCATGGAGAAGGGGGTCGAGCTGTGAGCCAACAACCAAGCCCTCCAGTCCGACCTGGCGCGTTCCGAGGGGCAGAACAAGGAGCTGGAGGCCTCCTTGTCGGAGGAGAGGATCTCCCACCAGCGCCATACGGAGGAGGACGCGGTGGAGAAGGCCCGCCTGCAGGCCCATTCTCAGTGGCTAGAGCGCCAGCTGGAGGAGGCCCGGCGAGATGCGAGCGCGGCGAAGGACCGGAGTGCGTACATCAACGGACTCCTGGAGGCCGCGAAGCGGGAGGCGCAGGAAGCCGTCCCGAAATTCTGGTCTTCCGACGAGTACACGTCGGAGGTCCGGGAGGCCGCCGTGGACTCCTTCCTGAAGGGGTTCCGGATGTGCCGGGAGAAGGTGGGGGCCTTCTTCCCCGAGCTCGATCTTAGCGGGGTGGTGATCAGAGGCAGGAGGCAAGGAGTCGAGAGCAGGGCCTCCGGTGCGGCCGACGCAACTCCTGCGGCGCCGTCGACTAGCGAAGCTGTGGCTCTAGAGCAGCCCCGAGAGCCGGCCGCCGCCGAAGTCGAGGAAGCAGCGCCTGCGCCCCCGGCAGAGGGCTCCGACCCTGCACCACACTGAGCCCGGCACCTTCTTACCTGCCTTCGTCGTCGTAGTCGTGTTTTTTTTCTTTTTCTTTTTGGGGACTCCCTGGCTGTCGAGACTCCCAGCTTGTACTGGCCACTTGCATTAATGAAAGCTTTAGTTTGACAAAACCTCGAGTTCTCCTCTTCTTCTTCTTCTTTTTTTTTTTTTTTTTTTTTGAGATGTTGGTATGGAATGCTGAAACGATCGCAGGCCCGGTCCTTCCATTGCTCAAATCGAAGGTTGGGGCCTCCCGGATCGCGTGGCGGCAGAGTAGGCCTTAGGCGGGCCCGTCTTTGGGATCGCCTTCATACTCGCGCAGGCGACATGGTTTCTGCACCGCCTTCCAGGCCGAAGCCCAGGATCTCCGGACTGAGCTCAATGCCGCAGGCTTTCTCAAACCTTGCACGGCTTGCCGAGCCGTTCTCCGGGCTTTCGCGGGCGAACTGCGTTCCGCGCCACCTTCCAGGCCGAAGCCCAGGATCTCCGGACTGAGCTCGATGCCGCAGGCTTTCTCAAGCCTTGCGCGGTTTGCTGAGCTGTTCTCCGGGCTTTCGTGGGTGAACTGGGTTCCGCGCCACCTTCCAGGCCGAAGCCCAGGATCTCCGGACTGAGCTCGATGCCGCAGGCTTTCTCAAGCCTTGCGCGGTTTGCTGAGCTGTTCTCCGGGCTTTCGTGGACGAACTGGGTTCTGCGCCACCTTCCAGGCCGAAGCCCAGGATCTCCGGACTAAGCTCGATGCCGCAGGCTTTCTCAAGCCTTGCGCGACTTGCTGAGCTGTTCTCCGGGCTTGCGTGGGCGAACTGGGTTCCGCGCCACCTTCCAGGCCGAAGCCCAGGATCTCCGGACTGAGCTCGATGCCGCAGGCTTTCTCAAGCCTTGCGCGGCTTGCTGAGCTGTTCTCCGGGCTTTCGTGGGCAACTGGGTTCTGCGCCACCTTCCATGCCGAAGTCCAGGATCTCCGGACTGAACCCGATGTCGTAGGCTTTCTCATCGAAGTGAGAAGGGAGTGTTTGAAGTGGGGGAACTTTATTACAGGAGCAAGGAACCTTACATTACTGATAGTACATCCTCAGGTTCGAGGCGTTCCACGTCCGGGGGAACCTGGCACCTCCCAATTCCTCCAAGTAGTATGCGCCATGAGGGAGGGCCTCTGCCACCTGATATGGGCCTTCCTAGTTGGGCGAGAGCTTGCCGCATTCCCGTGGCTGGGAAGCTTCAGCGCGCCGGAGGACCAAGTCTCCGGGACGGAAAACCTTCGGCCGCACTCGGGAGTTGTAATACCTGGCCACGCGTTGCCTGTACGCCACATTCGAATTCGGGCTTTGTCCCTCGTTTCCTCAAGAAGGTCAATGTTGAGCATCATCCTGGCTGGGTTTTCTATCTCGTCATATTGCTCCACACGCAGTGTGGGTAGGCTGAGCTCGATCGGGATGACTGCCTCGGCTCCAAAGACGAGGTTAAACGGGGTTTCGTCGGTAGCCGTCCTCGGGGTGGTGTGGTATGCCCAGAGGATGCTGGGGAGCTCGTCGGCCCACCTGCCCTTGGCCTGGTCCAGCCGCGTGCGGAGGCCCTGAAGGATGGTCCTGTTTGTGACTTCGGCCTCCCCATTGGTCTGGGGGTGCGCCACCGAGGTAAAGCGATGCTTGATCTCGAGGTCGCTGCAGAATTCTTCGAATTCCCGGCAGTCGAACTGGCGCCCGTTGTCAGTGACCACGGTGTGGGGGAGGCCGAAGCGGCAGACGATGGACTTCCGAAAGAACTTGGCGACGTTTGCTTCGGTGATCCTCGCCAAGGGTTCGGCCTCGACCCACTTCGTAAAGTAATCGATGGCCACTATCAAGAACTTTCGCTGTCCAGATGCCAGCGGGAATGGGCCCAGGAGGTCCATCCCCCATTGGGCGAACGGCCAGGGGGCTGAGAGCTGGGAGATTAGGTTGGAGGGCTGTCGTTGCACCGTGGCGTGGCGCTGGCACCGGTCGCATTTCTTCACGATGTCGACGGCGTCTTCCTTCATTGTCTCCCAGAAATAGCCCTGATGGAGGGCCTTGTATGCCAATGCCCTGCCCCCCACGTGGTTCCCGCAGACGCCTTCGTGAATCTCCTGGAGCACAAGCTTGGCTTCCGTGGGTCCTACGCACTTGAGGAGGGGGTAGGAGTAGGATCTTCGATACAACTGCCCGCCCATCAGGATGAACCGCACGGCCTTCTTCCTGATGAGGCGAGCCGTCTCGCGGTCCTCCGGCAGGGTGCCATTGGTGATGTATGCGGCGTACTTGTCTATCCAGCTGGGTTCGTGGCCGACCTGGTGGACCTCCACCGGCGCCTCGAGGCTTGGGACCTCAAGGCGCTCCACATGGGCGCGTCCCAGCATCGTGTCCGGCAGGGTCGCCAGTCGAGAGAGAGCATCCGCGCGGGCGTTCTCCCCGCGGGGGATATGGAAGATGTTGAAGCGTCAGAATCTGGACGCGCCCACCTTGACCAGCTCCAAGTATCTCGCCATTTGGGGGTCGTGCGCGACATACTCCCCGGACACCTGCCCCGCCACGAGCTGGGAATCAGTGAAAGCCTTGAGGTTGGTTACGCCCAGCTCACGGGAGACTCTCAGTCCGGCAAGAAGTGCTTCGTACTCTGCCTGGTTATTTGTCGCGGGGAATTGGAAACAGAGTGCGCATTCAGCGACGACCCCGTTGCTGTTGGCAAGGATGAGCCCAGCCCCGCTCCCGCCGGAGTTTGAGGCTCCGTCAGCATGGAGGATCCAGGCGTCCTCTCCGGGCTCGTCGGTGCCTATCTCCATCGACCGGCCTGAGGGGCCTTCCTCGGGCTCCTTGCCCAAGCCTGCACATTCGACCAAGAAGTCGGCTAGCACCTGTGCCTTCATGGCCGACCTCGGCCTGTACGTAATGTCGAACTCGCTGAGTTTCAGTGCCCACTTTGCCAATCATCCCGAGGTATCGGGTCGGCTGAGCACTGCTTTCAGCGGTTGATCCGTCAGAACAGCGATGGGGTGCGCTTGGAAATAAGGCATGAGACGCTGGGCAGACACTATTAGCGCAAAAACGAGTTTCTCGGGCCGAGAATACCTGAGCTCCGCGTCACGGAGAAGTTTACTGGTATAGTACACCGACCGCTGGGCCCCCTGACCATCGGTTCGAACCAAGACTGAGCTGACGGCTTCCGGTGTAACCGCTAGATAGAGGATAAGCTCCTCTCCCTCCTCGGGCCTGGACAGCAACAGTGGCGATGCGAGGGTCTTCTTCAGCTCCTCGAAGGCCTGCTGGCATTCCTCGGTCCAAGCAAAGTCATTCATCTTCCTCAGTACCTTGAAGAAGGGACGGCAGCGGTCCGCCGACCTGGAGATAAAACGGCTGAGGGCCGCAACTCGGTCGGTTAGTTGCTGCACTTGCTTCTTGGAGGCGGGCTGCTCCATATCCAAGATGGCCTGGACCTTCTCCGGGTTGGCCTCGATTCCTCTTTGGGTCACCATAAATCCTAGGAATTTCCCGGCGGAGACGCCAAAGGCGCACTTCGCCGGGTTCAGCTTCATCTGATGGCATCGGAGGTTGCCGAAGGTCTCCGCCAAGTCAGCCACGTGATCCGACTCGGGTTTGCTCATTACCAGCATGTCGTCCACGTACACCTGCATGTTGCGGCCGATCTGGTCTTTGAAAATTCTATTGACCAGGCGCTGGTACGTTGCCCCCGCGTTCTTGAGGCCAAATGGCATCATCCTGTAGCAAAAAGTTCCGCGGTCAGTTATGAAGGCGGTGTGCTCTTCGTCCTCCGGGCTCATTCGGATCTGGTTGTATCCGGAGAAGGCATCCATGAACGACAGGAGGCGATGCCCCGAGGTGGTGTCGACCAGCTGGTCGATCTTTGGAAGAGGGAAGCTGTCCTTTGGGCAAGCTCGGTTGAGGTCGGTGTAATCCAAACAGATCCTCCACTTACCACTACTCTTTCTTACCATGACCACGTTTGCCAGCCAACTGGGGTACTGGACCTCCCGCACAAAACCGGCGGCGAGGAGCTTCTCCACTTCCTCGTTGATCGCCTTCTGTCTTTCCATGGCGAAGTTTCTCTTCTTCTGGCGGACCGGGCGGCAATTTGGGTCCACGTTTAGCCTGTGCATGATGACCTCGGGCGGGATGCCCGGCATGTCAGCTGCTGACCAGGCGAACACGTCAGTGTTGGCACGGAGGAACTCCAGCAGGCGGGTTCGTTCTTCCTCAGGGAGCTGGGCCCCGACTTGCACCGTCTTCAGGGGATCCGAACCGAGGGAAAAAGTCAGCAGGCGCTCTACGGGCCCTCCCCTGGGTTCCTTTTCTCTCAGATCGAGGTCGTCGATATCATGGGCGAGCTCCGCGCCCCTGGCACCCGGGACCGTCTGAAGGCAGAGCGGGACTGGTTGGGTCGTCCCCTTCATCTCCTCGAGCCCGGAAGGCGTGGGGAACTGTACCAACAGTCTTCTCGTGGAGATGGTGGCATCCAGTTGGTTGAGCCCGGGATGCCCGAGAATGACGTTGTAAGGCGAGGGGAGCCTGACGACGGTAAATGTTATTAGGACGATCGCCTGCCGGGGTGGGGATCCGGTGGTGACCGGGAGAGTGATCTCCCCCTCGACCCCCACGGAGTCCCCCGTAAAACCTACCAGGGGGGTGTGCACCGGTTTCAGCTGATCGGGGGACAAGTTCATCCGAGAGAAAGCGTCGTAAAAAAGTACATCAGCCGAGCTTCCACTATCCACCATGATTCGATGTACAGGATGCTTCGCGATGGTCATCTCGACCACCACGGCATCGTTGTTTACATTATCATTAGCTTCCCCCCGCTTGGGGGGGGGTTACATTCTCCGGGTTCCCGACTTCCCGGGCTCTCTTCATCGCTCGACCAAACCCGCGCGAGATCATGCCCACGGGCTTCTCCGTTGGGCGGTTGTCGATCGCAGGGACGGGTGGCAAGGTCGCGAGCGGCTACCCTTCAGAGGGGGCCTCGTTCTTGACGAACTTCCTGAGGTAACCTCTCCTAATCAGCTCCTCGATCTCCCGCTTCAGGTGGCGACACTCCTCTGTGTCGTGCCCGTGCTCGCGGTGGAACTGGCAGTACTTCGATTTGTCTCGGACGGCTCTCGGGTTCTGAGGAGGAGGTCAGCGGAGGTAGCGCTCGCCCTCGATTTCTATGAGGATCTTCGTCCGAGGTGCGAGGAGAGGGGTGTACCTTCGCTCGGGAGTGGCCTCGCCCCTCGGCCTTGGATTCGGGCGAGGGTCCGCAGACGGCCCGGGCTTCCGAACTCCCGGGGTTTCTCTCGGGGGCGGCCTCTTCGGAGTCTTCCCGTCCAACTCTCGACGGGTGCGGTCGGCCTCCTCCGCTCAGATGTACTTGTGGGCGCGGAGAAGGAGCTCGGAGTACGTCCTGGGCGGCTTCTTGTCCAGGGAGTAGGTTAGGCGGGACGTCTTGAGCCCGCGCTTCAAAGCCAGCATGGCGACGGGCTCGTCCAAGCTGTAGATCTCCAGAGCTGCGGTTTTGAACCGGGTGATGTAGTCCCGGAGCAGCTCCTGGTCCTGCTGGCGGATGGAGAAGAGGCTGTCCACCTCCCTCGGCACCTTTCGATAAGAGTCGAAGTGTGCCACGAACCTTCCTTCCAGCTGATGGAAGGAGCAAATGGATCCGGGCTTGAGGCGAGTGAACCAGACTCGAGCGGCCTTCCGGAGGGTTGCCGGGAAGGCAATGCACAGAAGAGCGTCGGTGGCACCCTGGACCCTCATGAGAGCTTTATAGCTCTCCAAATGGTCCAGGGGGTCGGTGGTCCCGTCGTAGGGATCCACCTGCGGCATGCGGAACCGTTTCGGGATCGGTTCCGCCTGGATTTCTTCAGTGAAAGGGGGGCGGGAGTCGTAGCCCGTCGGGTCCGCCGACGAGTTCTGCAGGTCGGCAAATCGGCGGGCGAACTCTGCCAGCTTGCGCTCATGCTCCTCCAGGCACCTCTCGGCCTGGCGCCTGATGGCTTTGTCGGTGGAGTCTTCCACCGAGGCTGCTGGTGAAGGGGACGCCGATCGGTCTCGGCGCGAAGTCAGGCCTCGGCGTCGCTTGCTGCGATGCACCGTTTCGGCCTCGTCGGCCGGGGATCGACTCTCGCGATCTTCCGAACCGGAGTAGTTTCTTTTTGCAGGAGCTTGGTGGCTCCCCCAGGGGTTGGAGATGGCCCTCGGATGGGATGGCCTGCCCTGGATGGAGCGCAGGCTCCCACGCTGCCCCGTGGCTCGGGCCACGGGGGTCCCTGGCTGCGGCTGCGTGGCCAGGGACCGCTGCTGATGCTGAAGCTGCCGGACCGCCGAGGTCAAGGTCTGCAGCTGCTGGATGACAACCGCAAGGGGCCCGTCCGTCGGGGTAGGCTATGGTGGAAGAGGAGGGGGAGCTGGAAGCTCCCTCTCCGGGCTGAGGGCCCCTGGAGGGGAGTGAACCTCCCCCACGCGGCTGGTGGACGCCTCGCGGCCACGAGTGACCACCATCGTCAGAGAGCGCGACACCTGGAGAAAGCTGGCCCCCGCTCGAGTTTGGTGTCCTGCCCCCCCTACCTGGCGCGCCAATCTGTTGCCGCTCCCGTCGTCGCGCCCGTGCCATGGATCCGCCGATCCCTCCTGACCGCCTGGCGAAGGAGCCTCCCTGGCTGCGGCTAACCTGCAAAAAAGGGATTAGAAGACCCTGGCCGGGGATCCCGGCAAGGGAACTCCGACGGTCAAGTCAGTAGACGACGAGAAGGAACAGACTCTCCAGACGGACCCCCGAAAGGGTTCCAGACTTAGAGAGTTTACTGGTGAGAGAGACGCTCTGGGGACCAGAATCTCGGTCGGGCCTCCTTGCCGAGCTCACGTCCAGTGATCCCCTCTCGGGATCTCTGGTTTTCACTCTCCGGAGCGAGGCCTTTTGCCGCTGCTTCTCCTTTGTCCCCAGGCTTGTCTGCTTACCTTGTCGTCCCCAGATTCCTCCCTCTTTATCTCCTTTCGTCGTGCGCTTGTCTTTTCCTCCTGGGAGACTCCCCTCCCCCGTCCTCTTCTCTTTTCCCTTTTTGGTGAAGGGGGGCCAGGCGGCTTTCCGACCTCGTCCGTCGAGCCCAGCAGGGAAAAGGCAAAGGCAGAAGAGAAAAAGGGAGGGCGGCGCTGGTAAGGCGGCCGGTCAGGCCTTGGGCCCAGCGAGGGCGCCCTCTTTTCCAAGCGTGGGCGCCATCCGTCTATAGGGCATGTTCTGTCAGAATCGTGCCCCCTGGCTGTGGAACTTGTCGGGCCGATGCAAGTGATGTTCCGTGTGCCGCCGCCCTCCGTACGAGGCGCCGTCTGGGATTCGTACGGCCCGAGGGATGGCCTCGGGGCCCGCGCCTCTTCCCTGAGACCTTCTCCGTACGGGCGGCCTGACCTCGGCCGAGGTGGACCCGTCTCCGGGGGCCACCTGGCGAAGAGCGAAAGACCAGCCGACCTCGGCCTAGGTGGACCCCTCCTAGGTGGACACCTGGCGAGGTGGCAGGAGGTCGTCTGGCCTCAGCCGAGGTGGACCCGTCTCCGGGGGCCACCTGGCGAAGAGCGAAGGACCAGCCGACCTCGGCCTAGGTGGACCCCTCCTGGGTGGACACCTGGCGAGGTGGCAGGAGGTCGCCTGGCCTCGGCCGAGGTGGGCCCGTCTCCGGGAGGCCACCTGGCAAAGGGGCGAAGGACCAGCCGACCTCGACCTAGGTGGACCCCTCCTGGGTGGACACCTGGCGAGGTGGCAAGAGGTCGCCTGGCCTCGGTCGAGGTGGGCCCGTCTCCGGGAGGCCACCTGGCAAAGGGGCGAAGGACCAGCCGACCTCGGCCTAGGTGGACCCCTCCCGGGTGGACACCTGGCGAGGTGGCAGGAGGTCGCCTGGCCTTGGCCGAGGTGGGCCCGTCTCCGGGAGGCCACCTGGCAAAGGGGCGAAGGACCGGCCGACCTCGGCCTAGGTGGACCCCTCCTGGATGGCACCTGGCGAGGTGACAGGAGGTCTCCTGGCTCTGGCCGACCTCACTTAGGCGGACCTCTCTGGGCTTGGGCGCCATCGAGGTGGTAGAGGAACTCCGATCCGAGCTCGACCTCAGCGAGGGCAGTTTGCCTTAGAAAATTGCCGGGCGCTGTAGTCTTGCCGAACCTGGTCTTGAGGACGTGGCACTGACTCGGCCGGAGAAACCTCTACGTGGCTCGATCGCATTCGGCGGTATCTGAGCCTGGCCACGTCACTGTCACGGCGGTAACATATATGAATTATATATTGTTGATCTTGGTTGGATAATTCCGGTATTAATGTACATCCTGATGTAGCAATATCGTTGACGTGGAGTAGATGTCAGGCGCCATGTCAACGAAAGCCGCCGCGTTAGATGCTGCGTCGATCTCCCGGCTCGAACCTCTTCACCGAGCTGAGCTCTCCCAGAATAACGGGGCGGAAGCCGAGCTCCGTCCTCTGCCAGGTCGGCCCCGCGAGCTCGGGATGCCTAGGCCAGAGCCGCACTCCACCCTCCAGAGCGAGACCCTCGGAGATCGAGCCCCGTGGTTGGAGTCGAGCTCAGCCCTCCTCCGCCACGTGGAGCCTCCCCGAGGCCGAGCCCTCTGGACCGGGCTCGCACTCTGCCCTCCAGAGCGAGACCCTCGGAGATCGAACCCCGGGGTCGGAGTCGAGCTCAGCCCTCCTCCATCACGTGGAGCCTCCCCAAGGCCGAGCCCTCTGGACCAGGCCCGCACTCTGCCCTCCGGAGCGAGACCCTCGGAGATCGAGCCTCGTGGTCGAAGTCGAGCTCAGCCCTCCTCCGCCATGTGGATTCCCGCGTTCTGCCCTCCTCTACCGAGGCGATCCCGCAAGCTCGGGACGGATCGAGCCCTGCCTCCTCTGCTCGGCCTCCAGGCCGGATAAAGGCGGGAGGATGGTACCATCATCCCAAGGACTACGAGGCGGCGCCCGCCATACCGCAATAACTACCTGTCCGCCCGTACTACCAAGAGGATGGGCCAGTCAGAGAGCACGAACCCCGGGGGCGGCGGCCCCTGGGTTGAGGCTCTGCCAAGCTTCCCAGAATGGGGCGACCGGAGAGGATGTCAAAGCGAATAGAAGTTTTCCCTACCGCATGTCATGAAAGACGTCCCGTCTACGGCACGGTATCCCGTCACACGTGCCTGCCAACCCAAAGAGGATCCCGAGGCAAGCATCCAATGGTCACTTTTCAACTACAAAGAACTATTGACGCCCCCGGGAGGGGGGAGGTAACAATAATACCGACACCAACACAAGTGCAAGCTCAACCAAGAGGACGAAGCACCACCACCACCACTGAAACAAAGCAGGGGAACAAAGGGAAGCGGCCAAGCAGAGAACCCCTCTGTCCCCGCCGTCGTTCTCCCCCTGCTACGTTTTTGTTTCCATTCTCATACCATTCACTCATCCTAGCATGGAGTCCATCAAAAGGGGCTCGACCAGGAGGATCTGTTCCCCTGGATCGTCACTGACTTGATCGTCGAAGTGCCCCCATCGGAAACCCCGGCCCGGGTCACTAACCCCTGTTTTGCAGGTCCAGGACCAGAGGACCGCCAGGCAGCGAAGGGAGCGCACTCCGGTGCCAGCAGCAGCTATGGGGGCACTTCGACGGTCAAGTCAGTGACGATCCAGGGGAACAGATCCTCCTGGTCGAGCCCCTTTTTATGGACTCCATGCTAGGAGGAGTGAATGGTATGAGAATGGAAACAAAAACGTAGCAGGGGAGAACGACGACAGGGATAGAAGCTACAGGCCACGGCGATCTTGGCGGCAACACATCCCATTAGATAAAATAGTAAATTTTGATATAAAATTTGTTAACGAGTATCAACTAATTTTAAGATTACATAATGGATGGTGGTGCACTGGACTAGCCATATATTGATGCCCTGCTGTAGGCCAAAAATGTAGTAACATTAATACCTCGCTATAAGCCAGAAATATAGTAACATTGATGCCCCGCTATAAGTCGAAAATGTGAAACTATTGATATCCCGTCATATATCAGAAATATGAAACTATTGCTGCCTCACCACGGGCCGAAAACGTGGTTATGATAGTCCAGAGATGAGCACCCTAAGGTAATTGAATCTGATTTATAATGATCACGAGAATTTTATGACATGATATTTTGTATCGCACGATATATGTTATTATATATGATCGATCATAGTATTCTGTGACATTATATATTACTTTTTAGTTATTTTTATTATGATGGTATAAGTGTGCAAGAATTCTTACTGGGCTGTAGAGCTCACTCTTTACTTCTATTTTCTTTCAGAGTCGCGGAATGCGTAGCATGGGTTGGGTCGAGCGTAGAATTTGAGTTCTAATATTTTTTTGGATTGATTAGTTAGTTCTTTTTTTGATACTAATGTAATGAATAAGTTGATCATCTAGTTATTATGAATTTATTTCAATAATATTTGGTTATTTGAATTTAATTTTTGAAGATGTTGAGATTCTTAAATACTTTAGGCCTAGCACGATCTCTAGAATAATATCCAGGATTTGTACGATCGGATACATGATAGATCTCGGTGCCGAGTTTGGAGCATGACAGCTACCATCCTATGAGCAAATTTATGATTTATAGAGACAAATTATTTTATCCTAATAAAATTAGAATTATATCTAAATTTGTCGAATAATGAAAATAAAAAGTATGGATGTGCTAATATGTGATTTATGTTCATGCCATTTTCAGTGTGTAAAGTTATTTGATTTGTGATTAAGCCTAATCTAACTAGATTTAGATATTCAATCCTCTTATAATCTATAATTTAATCGAGGATACAACTTAAGTTGCACCTGAATTCAATATATTAAAACAATTTAAAACCATCTGATTGTACCGCGTACACTACTCATCTCTTCCCTTCCTCCTCTGTTTTTTTTTTTTTTTTTTTTTTTTTTTTTTCAAAGGAGAAAAGAGCGTTATATATCCTACAACTAGCCACCTTGGTGTAGATGATGGAACTCGAATCCATGTTATCGAATACCATAGGCCAATTGCTTTACCAACTAACTAGCTGGTACTCCATACATGCACTCACCATCCAAGCTCTAATAACAAGAGTTCCCACAAAAGTTTTAACATCGCCTGATACTAATTTGATATGGAATGACCTAAATTACTTTCTTGGAATGATTTTACTATATTCGCATCTAGCTTTATTGAATGCCCTGCTCTAACTTCAGGAACCATGTCATATCTATATGGTTGTTTGATATCAGTTAGGTTGGTCGAGATCATGTCCACATCCATCCAATCTCGATGAAATCATCCAAGGTGCTGCACAAAATGTGGGTAATTTTATGGTGATGCAGGCTAGCTAGCATGGTCACAGAGGCAACGAGCACCGGTTGGTGGTTGTGGACGTGGCTTGCAAATGGCCACCTCGTGAGTTTGGTTGGTGACTTCGGTCCTGTGTGCCAGATGATGCTTGGGTTGCATGGTTGTCATGCAACCTGGACTTTGTGGCCCCAAACATCCTAAAAACTTAGGATATTATAGATGCATGTAAGCTTCACCACTGACCTGACATCGATCAAGGTCGCATTCATGACTCCAATAATGCTAATGAGTGACGAGTGGTGATCAAATAAAACACGAAAGATCAAAAAGAGGGAGAGGAGAGAAAGAATGTCGCCCCTCGCATCCGTAGGAAAGTTTAGAAAGGTTTCGTCACGTAGGAAGCTTCTTCCATGTACCGCGATGGACGAGAGTTTTGCTCCCCCTCGACCAAATCAAAACCGTCATTGAAGTATGGGTGGGAGGACCCCCTTTGTTTTTTTTTGGAAAACAACGGCTATTATAATGACGCATACAAAAGAATCCTGATTAATATTTTCTCAACTTAGAAATTTTTTAAGTTCTGACAAATAAAATGCAAGGCAAAATTATTTCCATCAATTCACTTGGTTATCAAATTTGCATGGCTCGTGTGAACGTTCCTTTTGGAGTGTACATAAAAACTAACAATATTTAGATTAGTTGTCATAATTTTGTTGAACAATCTTAACTTTTTTTTATGTTTAAGCACGATGATCAAAATTTAATAGAAGGGAGTTGGGATCGAAGAACCTGAGATAGGTGGTAGAGAACTATCGGTATCGAAGTTTTTTTTTTTTTTTTTTTTGGTATCGAAGTTGAAAAGTAGACTAACTTCTTTGTTCATATCATTTCATTCTCCACTGCTCTTATAATACAATCCATTTTTTTTATATATCTGTTAACTAAATTGCATTAACTTCTACATAAATGTAATAATTAATTAGATAAATCAAGGTTACATTTAATCAAAATTTTAAATGCTATTATGGCACATATTGAAAACAATAGCTTAAAAAAGGTTTGTTGGCATGCGTCGGTGTACATCGATGTACAAAATTTCAGTATACTTGCTTTTAGTACCATATTGGTTACATATTGAAACAATATAATATGAGTCTTGAAGTTGATCGAATAAATAAGTGAGAGTAACGATAAAAAAAATTAAATTATATATATATATCTTTGCTTAGATTGACCTGGCATGTTGCACTAATAATCCTAGAAAACTTTCCATGCCATCAACTAGGATCGGTGAGACAATAAGCAACTTGTTTTAATAAATTGGTTTAAAATGTCTTCCAAAGTGATGAAAGAGTACAAACAATACATCACATTAGCTAATGGAGCCTTTGGTCTTAATCTATCCTATTCCTCTCTTATCAATCTAATTCTTAATATAATGTAACAAGGTGATTGCAACGAACCATTCAAAAGCGGCCAAGGAGATAAGGTTTCGTTTATTTTTATTTTTTTTCCTCCCTCCGTCATCCAAGTTGTAGATATATCCTTTGGCATTTATACGACAATAATTCCTAATATCAGCTAATCCACACGCATCCACCATCCCATGATCCCAATCTATAGCCTGTGGCAACTGGATTGAGCCATGACACGAGAATCCACTTACTCCCGCGGTCCTTTTCCCAATAAAAAAAAAATCTCATTACAAGTGACTGCCAACCAAAAGCTGCCACGTAGTTTCTTCTTCTTAGCCTATCCAGGTTTGAGAGAGAGAGAGAGAGAGAGAGAGAGAGAGAGAGAGAGATCACCACCGCACGCTTCCTGGATCCGTAGCCGAAGCGACAAAAACCTCATCAAAATCCAAGGCAGTAATCCCCGAGGGAATCAAAAACCAATCATCACGGACCACGCGTCCAGGACCGACACCCGCCGGTATTTTTATGGACAGGTGCCCGCGAGCAAGTAGTGTACGTGGCAGGCCGCAATTGGCGGACTTGGTCTAGGTGTGGGCTTATATAAACCCTTCCCGAGCCCATCCTTGCTGGAGAGAGAGCTTCTTACCTCCACGTCAAAGCAAAAACCGACCCTCCGGTGAGGTCGAGAGAACCCCCTTCAGAGCTTGAAAAGATCCAGTTTCTTTTTCTTCTTTTTCTCCTTCTCCGTGAAATCCTTCTCGGGATCCCTTTCTGCGTTCTTCTTCTGCTTTATTTGGAAGAAAAAAGACTGCTTTTTGAGGCTTTTCTTTCGAAAAGTTGTTCTGTTTTTTTTGTCTACGGAAGCGGAGTTTTCAGAACAGAGATCCAGACCACTACCCCTAGGCCTGCGATCCCAGTTTCTTTTCTTTTTCTTTTTTAATTCCTGATTTTATTTTTTTTAAGATTTGCCAAGACCAAGAGGGTTTGTTTTTCTATACCCTCGGATTGGCTTTCTTTTCTCTTTTTCTGTTTCTTTGTGATTTTAGTTTGATCAAAAGAGGCCATCTTTTTAGCAAAACGTCTCTGTTTAGGTCCTTCTCTGATACCCTTTTGCCCGTTCCTTGGTTTTTCCTTCGAAGGCAAGGCATGGCTACAGCTATAGATATGTTTAATAGCTCATCGGACCCTCCAAGGGAGGAGCTCTTGCAGGCACTCCAGCCTTTTATCGGTGGTGTTTCCACCTTCTCTTCTCATATTCCCTCCTCAAATACCACCACCACCACCACCACCACAGAGTCCCTCTTCTCTTCCCTTTCCCCTCCTCCTTTCGCTTGGTCCTACCCCTCCCCGTTCCCATCCTCTTCTTGCTCTTACTCCTATCAGAATCCCACCATGGACTGCTCTTGGACCTCGACATCGAGCTCCGACATGATCCCCCAGGGCTATTCCCAGAGCTTCGCCCGGCCGGGCCACCTCGGCCCTGCCCAAATCCAGCAGATCCAAGCCCAACTGCTGCTCCAGCAGCAGCAGGCCATGGCGGCGTCAGCGCTGCAGCAAAGGAGCCTCCTTGGGATGAGGCCCCAGTTGATGAAGCGCAGCGGCGCGCCGCCTCCTCCGCCGAAGCCCAGCAAGCTCTACCGCGGGGTTCGGCAGCGCCACTGGGGGAAGTGGGTCGCCGAGATCCGTCTGCCCAGGAACAGGACCCGCCTCTGGCTCGGTACCTTCGACACCGCCGACGAGGCCGCGCTGGCCTACGACCGCGCCGCCTACAAGCTCCGCGGTGAATCTGCGAGGCTCAATTTCCCTCAACTCCGGCAAGGCGGGGCTCATTCGAGTTCTCTCCTCCACGCCTCTGTCGATGCCAAGCTCCATGCCATTTGCCAGAGCTTGGACACTTCGAAGACGGAGGGTAATCGCTCGCCCGATTCGGTGATCCCCGAGGGGGTTGGCACGAAGGGTGAAATGGATTGCTCGGGCTCGGAGGACAACAAATCGGAGAGCTCTTCGTCGGTCGAAGGGGACGTATCCTCCTCGGCGGTCTCCGAGATGCAGTACTTGGACTTCACGGAGGCGCCATGGGATGAATCTGAGAGCTTTATGCTGCGCAAGTACCCGTCTTGGGAGATCGATTGGGATTCGATTCTATCCTCCGGTCAATAGTCTGTAATCTTTGGTTTCTGGTTTGGTGATTGGTGTCTCCGGGCGCTGTTGCAAGTGGGATTTTAGACATTTGCACTACTCCTGTCGAGACTTTTGGTGTCTTGGTTGGGTATCGTTGGGTTGGTAGGATTTCCCAGAGGATTTAGGGATCGAGACGGTGGATGTGTATTTACTTGGCCCAGATTTCCTGGTTATTTCCTGGTTTGCTGGTTTTTTCTAGGCTGACTGGGGACAAGGTTGGGGCTCTTGTTGACTTTGTGATTGTATTTGTGAATGTTTTGGTAGCTTTGTAATTATTGAGGCTTTGTGAATGTTAATATGTCTTAGTATTTTGGTAGATCTGATGATTTGTCTTTTTTTTTTTTTTATCTTTGTTGTTGTTGTTTTATTGGTTTGCAATCTAATGATTTATTTCAAAGGGAGAAATTATCATTTCAGTATCTTGTGACAAATTATGATGGAAAGTTTGTAGTCATTAAGATTCTTGTGGAGAGATATTCTGGTCATCCTAAATCTATAGCTGCAACAATTCTGAAGTTCTCCAATTGGATGATTTTAAAATTAGAAGTGCAAGCATGATTGATGCTATTCGGATGACGGCGAATCAATTGTTTTTAGGTTAGAAAAACTTTCTGTAATGGACTAATATAATCCGAATGGAAGTCGTCAGATGTCAGCAAAAAATGAACCAGAACTGGAGCTGGGAGAAAGGAGACCAAAAAGGATGGAAGAAGTTCCTCAAAAATCACCTTTGCGCATTCCTTTTAAAGGACTGAATAAGAAAGTAATTTTAGAACTGATGTTTAAACTGTCAAGATAGGCATTGTTGGTTAAAATTATGGTTCTCGTAGCTATGGTCTATTTATCACAATACAGAACATATTTGGTTCTTTATATTCAAACTTTGTCTACATATGTAATCAAACAATAAAGTTGAGTCTAGAAACAACCCAGAAGATTAATGTCAAGCCTTCCAGGATTCTAAGGTCTAATAATGTGGAAAACAAGGATAGCAATATTGTGGACTTCCTCAAAACTGTACGAGTTACATCTCTTAGCGAAGGCTAAACTAAATTTATTACAATAATAAAATCATCTCTTGCTTCCAAGCTAGTATCATGGTCCACAACATGGCTGGTAGGTGCAACTTTATTTTGTACAATTTAGAGTTTGCTTGTATGAGAAGTAGACATGGGTTCACAATGTTCTCTTTCAGATACAAACTTTAAAGATGTTAAAAACCATATATTTATATGCTGGCTAATGTTAGGAGAGGAAGACTGAGGTAAATAACAGAGCAAGGATCAGAAAGGAGAAAGCATGAAACAGATATCTTCGAGGTATCTCCTGATCTCCTGATCTCGGAGCAGAGTTTGCAATAACAACAAGGCACGAGTCCTGCTGCTGGATGCTGGATATCTTTTTGTACAAGCATGGGTGCTTTCCAGGCTTGGTCTCCATGGAACATCAACGGGGTCTCAAAACCTCCAATGTGATGCCCACCAGAAACGAGTACTTCGAACAGAAAGTCGATCAGTACCTGATAGCTGTGCTTGTTAGCGGGCAGAAGCTGACCAACCAGTGGAGGTAACCTATAAGAACTGTAGCTGGATTACGAGCTTTGATTATGTGGTACTCTTACCGCTGTATGCACCATTGATACCGAGGGAAAGAAGCACCTGGATCCCTCTTCTTATGCCAGGAAATTGTTAGAAAATTCCATATCAGAGTATATGCCGCGGAGCACCGTGAAAAAGACCCTTATATGATGATGGCAGCCTTCTTCAAAAACCAAGAAGTAGAAAAAATAATATATAAGATTATGTGAAAAGAGATTGTATTATTATTCTTAGAGAAGATCTTGATACGGGATACAAGACACCAGCCTCCTCTCTGAAACCCAGGAAGAAACACCCAAACATGCGGATTCCTCACGCTCGGTTCCCTTCTCCAAGCCCCTGAAACATCCATGTCCCAAGCCCTACTTTCGCGTGATGTAACCCTCATGCTGATTCCTCACAGTGATCTACCCTCACGCTGATTCCTCACAGCGAGAAAGAGAGATCACGCATATTTTCCTTAAACCAAAAGGGAACCAACTATACCTCTGAATCTAAAACCCCATAATTCACAAAAATCGAGTTATGTTACAATCTCTCAAAAACTCCCCCATAAGTTACATACGTTAGAAAACACTCAAACCTGGATCAACCCCCCTGACCCAACTAACTCACATGTTCTCTCAATCTAAGACTCAGAGTATCCCGTGGAACACCTTCTGACCCACTTGGGACACGCCCCCAAGCCCCAGGGATCCTCGAACATCCCTATCATGGACTCCCAAGTTTCTCCAAGGCTTGGGAGCACCACAAAATTCTACAATCTCTACCTTGGTGCCTTCAAGCCTTGGCAAACCCGGCAATGTCCTCCTGCACATCCCCTCTATAACTGCATGTCCTGACAGCCTCTTGTGCGGATCTCCTTGCCTCTGTCAACATCCTTCATCTACTATGCACCCTTGGAGGCCTTTAGGATGACCGCCTCCATAGCTGAAGATCGTTGCTTGTTCTTTGGCACCACTATTATAGCCTTCCTTCTGCCTAGCAATTGTATCAGACATTTTCTTGGACTTTCCTGGAGAGAACCCAGCGAACCTGAACCGGCACTCGCTGCAACTGGAGCTCTACCCGACACCATCTTCTCAGAGCCATGCCTGACTACCTGTGCACACTGCTCCACCTGCCTCGGAGCATCCTTGGCACTGGTGCTGGGATGTGACTCCTCCCTATGCACTCCTCTACTGTGACCTTGTGTCGAATCCTGCTCCACCCGTGAAGCCACTCTTCCTGGTACTCCACCTAAAATTGAAGTCCACCTGATGCCACAGATTGAAATCCCGAGGTCAGCAACTCAACGTTGCCCTACCGAGTCTGCCCCTGCACCTCGAACACCATCGCTGTCTCCTCGGACCCTCCGCATCCCGCGGACCCCTCCAAGACCGTTTTGGATACACTACCTCCCGTAGGCACCTCAGAAACCAAGAGTTCATCCGACTCTTCCTTTAACCCAGCGACTGAACCTGAAAAATCTAGGCTTTCCTTTTCTCCATCCTTGCACTTCTTCCTAAGCGGACACTCTTGCTTAAAGTGCCCTACTACACCACACCTGTAGCACTTGCCCCCCATGTTGCTTTTCCTGGAATGTATTTATCTCACCTGTTCACCTTTCTTCTTTCATTTCCTTGGCCTCTCTGACACAGCCAAACCCTCCTGGAAGACCTCCCTCTTCGTCATCCGTTTCCGCTGCTCATTGGACCTTAGCACTGATATGATCTTCTCATACACCAGCGTTTCCTTTCCATATAACAATATAGTCACCAACGGATCGAAGCTCCCGGGTAGTGAATATAAAAGCAGCAGACTTTTATCTTCCTCTTTTAAATCCACCCCAATGTTGAGCAAATCCATGCTCATCCGGTCAAACCACTGAATGTGTCCCGCAACATCCTCACTCTTTTGCATCCGAAGGATGTACAGTTGCTTCTTCAGCACCAACTTGTTGCACATATTCTTTCCCATATACATAGTGTGCAACCTCGACCACAATCCCTTGGGTGTCTTCTCCTCTAACACGGCATACAAAACCTCATCCGCCAGACAAGCCCTAATCATGGCACATGCCCTTTTCTCTAAGGACATCCACTCCTTATCATTCATACCTCCTGATCTATCTTCCAAAGCCAGATCTAATCCCATCTGAACCAACAAGTCTTCCACCCTAACCTTCTACATAGTGAAACTCCCTTTTCCATCAAACTTCTCCATACCAATCTTCACCCCGCTGCCTTCCATGATCCAGAACAATCACCAACAGCGAAAGATTGGAAACCCTAAAAAAAGAACTTAATGAAAGGGGGATGGACAGAAGCCCCATATCTTATCCTTCCTTTCAACACCTTAAGGAAATCCTAGATCTAAACCCTTCTCCAAAATCCTGGAGAAACCTGATCCAAAAAACACCTTGATCAAGAACACCTCAATGGGATCCTGGGGTAGAAAACTCCTTTCTCCATGCTTGAACCCGCTCTGATACCACTTGTTAGAAAATCTCGGATCAAAGTATATGCCGCGGAAGCACCGTGGGAGAGACCCCGATGTGATGATGGCAGCCTTCTTCACAAACCAAGAAGTAGGAAAAGCAATATAAGAGATTAGGAGAAAAGAGATTGTATTATTATCCTTGGAGAAGATCTTGATACGGGACACAAGACATCAGCCTCCTCTCTGAAACCCAGGAGGAAACTCCCAAACCTGCGGAATCCCTCATGCTCGGTTCCCTTCTTCAAGCCCGTGGAACACCCACGTCCCAAGCCCTTCTTCCGCATGATGTAACCCTCATGCTGATTCTTCACAGTGAGAAAGAGAGATCACGCACATCCCTCTTAAACCAAAAGGGAACCGACTATACCTCTGGACCTAAAACTTCATAACCCACAAAATTCGGGTTATATTATAATCTCTCTAAAACTCCCTCCTAAGTCACGTACATGAGAAAACACTCAAACCTGGGTCGAGCCCCCTGACCCAACTGACTCACATGTTCTCTCAACCTCAGACTCAGAGTATCCCTTGGAATACCTCCAGGACCCGTTTGAAACATGCCCCCAAGTTCCAGGAATCCTCGAACATCCCTGCCATGGCCTCCCAAGTCTCTCCAAGACTTGGGAGCACCACAAAATTCTACAGAAATTGGAGAAGGATATCATTGTCACGTGGAACAAGTCGGAGCCCATGTTTCCCCCACTTTGCAACGGCATTAATTTTATCCCAGTCATCAAAGATAAGGGAACCATGCATGGTTCTGTGTCCAATCCTAAACTACCAACCAACCAATCCATTCCATTTCTTTGTTCTTATCTTTCCTTCCTCAAAACTTCTTTAGAATCCTTATTGCTTTGATGAGTTGTCCGGGTCATGAGGAATTACAAGAAGTGGATAAGGAAAAAAATAAAAGAAAAAAAAAAAACTCCTGTCATCATCAGTGTTTTATGAAAGCATTCAATCATAATCTCATAGGAAATTAGTGGCATGCTTCCTTGGACGAGGCTTTACTTAAATGGTGGTAAAATAAGTCATCTACGAGTTGGCCAACTTTTTTTTACAGGTCAGAATAATATATCCATTTCTTAGATGAAGTAGTGGGCTTTCAAAGACCCGACCTTTTGTGAGACTCAAGTGCATGCACACAGGGCAAGGGACTCCTCTATAAGGCCTATATTACCCAATACCCCTCCAAGTCAAACTTAGTGCAAGGGCACCTGAATGCATGCACAAGATTCCCATTATGGTGCAACATGGATGTGCTAAAGTAGACATAATCTAATCTACGATAAGGGTTGGCCTTCTGCTTAGATGATGGTGCTTGGAAAATTGTCATAATCTAATCTATGTTGAGGGTTGACTTTCTGCTCGGATGATAGTGGTTGGATGAGAAAGAACAATAAGCTTGCAGAATTATTATTTAGGGCACAAGGATAACAATGCCAAGTATGCATAAGTGAAAGGATTTACGAGAGAGTAGGATAATTATTTTAAATAATACAATGTGAAATAAGAGAGACCGATTGATTGGAGGAGCACTCTGATAATGATTTACAAGAACAAGTCTACTTCAGAGAAATTTGCGTCACCTAAATTGTGGCTTATATTGCCTTTAGAGTTATGGTTGGACAATTGATTTTTTCTTCTTCTTTTGGAGAACCAATCACAGAGATTGCTTCTCGACCGGGCAAACTAATGAAAAGAACATGGGAGAAAAAAAAATAATATTCACACGGTTGTTATTGACTTCGAGAAATATTGTAGAGGATCGGAGGAAGTAATTTGATGGGTAGCTAGAGAGAGAAAGAAAGTGTCAAACAAAAGCACAAATATATCAAAATCAGTCAAACCAAACCTAATGAATTTATTAAACAGCTCAAAAATGCAAATCTAAACTCCTTCTTATGAAACAGGTAACCCGACCTATTTCATTTTCCGTTCATTCAACAGGTTCGATCAAGTTAAACAGGTTAAATGGGTTTTAAATGGATCATAAATGAGTTAAATAGGTCTTGAATGGGTTGGATCATGAATCAACCTGACTATTATACAAGTGAAAATAGGTTAACCGTGTCGGGCTTCTAAACTTGGACGCTCCCCATTGAATAAATACATTGGTTCAATTCACCATATTTATGGCCCAGGCCCGTTACCAGCAAGCCCGAACCCACTTGAACCGGGTCGGCTGTGAGTCAGGCAGGCGGATAGGGTCATAAATTTCCAGCCCCAGCTCCAACAACAATGAAGTAGTACAAGTATGGATTATCTTGCCATTTTTTAGGTACAGCAGTTAAATTTGAGACATACCAAGTATATGTATGCATATATGTATGATATGGATGTGTATGACATGTATCAGAAATTTGATAAGCTGAAATTAGCCCTCGAATGCTAATTTGGAATCATAAAGTAACTAAAAGAGGATGCCTCTGCATTACTGTTACCAAAACAAAAATACTATCCTTGCTAGTTATATTCCAATCAACAATGAATCCTGGAAGCATGATTATCTTGCTATTTTGGGTTTACCAAAATTATTATTATTTTTTTTAAATAAATATATGCATGTATGTACTATGTGCATATATATTTATGTATAATATGTGTGTGTATCCGGAGGGAAGGAAGAATCAGAAAATGGAGGAAAGAAATAATTAAAAGTGCTTTTGTTTAAAGCAGTCAGAATAAGGAGGCTATTTTGGAGGCTGTACTTTCTGAATTGGAATACAGTTGCTTGCGGGGAAAATCTTGGGATGCTTTCCCTTGTCATTGATGCATGTCTGTAACCTCGGCTGGTTCATTCCTTTCCCTTCCATTAATGAAGAATTTAAAATTACTTCTGGATTGTCAGCGACCCGCAACATAACAAAAATTGAAAAACAAAATTTTAATAAAAACTTAGTTTTATTTTTTATTCCATCACGGATTCGAAATATAATCCTTTCGGATAATTTTATTAAATTTAAAAATTTTTTTGGAACATATAATCGAGATGATGAGAGGATGTACTATTCTAGCATCTTGATGATATTAGGCTAGTGTACTTATAAATGATGGAGATGATACATGAAAAATTTACGATCCGAATCGAACATAACCGGATAAGATTGGGACCGGTGCAAAATAGATTTATTTTCTTTTTTTTTTATTTATAAAAAAAAAGGTTATCCAAGTAAATAAGTAATTTTAGACTTGAGAATGCTTACTTAAATGTATAGAAATTCTTTGTGTAATAACTCCAATGTGGTAATGCAGATTTCTTCTTGTGTCGTCGAATGTCTTGTTCGAGTTTGAGTATGACATGCTGAGTACATTTGATGTGACAGAAATCAATACATAGAAAGGATGATCTCAACCGTTGACAAGAATTTCATTGATCTTTGTTAAATTTGAGTTACTACTTCATTGCATTATTGTTCTTTAGATCCATGTCAGAGGGAAATAAAATTAAATTCACAATACCTTAGCAGCCTGAATTCTAGGAAATTAACCACCCTTATCACATGCTTTGATGCTTGCAAGGCCATTGCATATCCAATTCTACTGGCCCATAATATGTACAAATCAGAAGTTGTTCCTTGATGCATAGTTATTAATGGTCTCTCTTGTTAACTCTAATTAGTATCTTTTCATAGCAATCTGTTGATCAATAAGCTTGACCTGTAGGAAAAATAAAGATTTCTTAATCCCTATGATCGATCAAATGATTAGAATCAAGTAAATAGATCTGAGAAAAAGAAAGATTGCATATATGTATTCGCCATGATCCTGATTACCGATGCTCACATGAACAATGCAGGTAGAGTCCTTCTCTCCGGGCTTCCTCAAAAAAAGATGGCTCTCGATAGAAAAAATCACCGTACCATAAATTACAATATACGTGAATATATAAATAGAGGAAGCGGAGAGGGGACCTAGCCAATAAAATAAAAATATCCTAACTAACCCTTCCATTACAAGGCAAGTCGGGCTAAGACCTACACTGTGCCGCCTCAACCACACCAAATCACATGAGGTGCTCCTAGTCTAAACAATGATTACATAATAATGGACTCAACCTATGTCTATCAACATAGACCATAAAATCAACCCAGATTTAATAAAAGAAAAATTCTAATTAATGTTAGCCCAAATTAAAAAAATTCTAACATTCTCTCACTTGGACTACATTAATTATAATTTTGAAATCATTTTATTTTAAAAATAACTCTCGGGTTGAAAACAAAATGTGGCTACCATATGATCCATAGACATTACCTATAAATGACTCGGTCCAACAGTATCCATGATTCCGAATCATGGGATCGTTGTACTACTTATCTGATACAAGACTTATCCATGGTTAGAAGCATCATAAACACCATCGACATGAGTCTTGGTATGGTAGTGTAGTAAGAAAATAGTATCAAGGTGATCAAAATAAAACATGCTATTTTCATTGTCAGTCCTACAATTTCTCTTTAACATGGTTAAAAACAAAATAAGTAAGAAAAATTTTAATAGCATCAAACAATAAGCCATTCTATCTCACATACTCAACAATAGTGTCAATGATGAAACAACACAATAAATCTGAGACTCGACACTTGGTCTCGTGCATAACTAAAAGAGATATCTCATAATCAAAATAAATTATATATATGTACTTACAATTATGATTTCTCTTAATCACATGCTATATAATAAGCTAGAAAAATCTCACGACTTCAAAAGAAGACGTATGTCTCCAAACACAATAAAATCTCATAATTATCAAAATAAGACATACCTATACAACTATCATTCTCAAGATAAAATATATTCTTGAGATACTATATTATATTTTGTTACACATGTGCCCATATAAAACTATATAGCAATGCAATTCTTTAACTATCATGTCAACAATGTATATAAATACATATAATAAAAAAATCAAATGAAACCAAGCTTTATAATAATAAAGTACAAACATAAAGTCACTCCCACTAACCAAGCACAGCAAAAGAATTCAATATGCCCATATTTTCAACATGCTTTGTGAAGCATACGGACTTCAAATTCTTGGTTAGAGGATCAGCCGATACTGACTTTATTCATATATACTCGACACTTATGTGTCCTTGGATTATAATCCAGCAATCAATGACAAATAAAATTTGTCAATCAAGTCAATGTATAAATACATCAAACTTTTACTAATCCAAAAAATAAAAGATTCTTAAAATATCCATATTCTTGATATATTTCATAAAAACTATGGATCTTATTCTTGATTACGAGATCAACAAATATTGACTTTATATATTGTACAAAATATCTTCTTTTTAACTACAATCTCTAACTGACAAAAATTCTATCTTTACATGAATAGAGATAATAAAGACTTTTATTATTCCTTTAAAGAACATAGATGCCTATGATTATAAGAAATTATAATTAGTTTTAAGATATAATCAATAATTATACGACCCACGACAAAGTTTCATAATAAAAACAATATGAATTGTAACTTTGTAACATGCCACAAACTTTACCTGTACATCCAAGAATGCTACTAGATTCTATTTTCAAGCATTCTATAAAGCCAAATCTTCAGTCATTTACATTGTCATAAGAAATGACATGCATTTATTTTCTTATCATATGATTTCTTTACTAGTGCTACATCAACTAGTAATGGAGGTACTATAATTAGTTTGTATATTTAATATTGCTCTCCCACTGTCCTCCAGTAGGATGAAATATAATATTTATATAAATAGGAGCAATAACTTATTTTCCTTCAATGTCATACTTCTAATATATAAAAGCTTCTAATATTATATAAATCAGAATCTACAAATATGGCATGATTTGACTTAATATTCTTTATATATCTATTAAGATAGTAGAATCTATATTCATTTAAAAATAACTGGATAACCAAAATAAATAATGTATTATTACAAAAATAAGATTCATTCGCTGATGGATTATCAATGATTAAGTATTACAGGACATCTCCAATAATAAAGTTAAAAGATATTGGACTTCCTACCAATCTTCAATACAAAAGGTATCTTGTATAACTATTTTATCAAAAATTTTATTCAAAATATAGATAGCAATCATTAAGATTTTATACTAGAGATATCAAAGTAAACTACATCTACTCATCATACTTTATACCATATCTTTCAGAGTATACTTTGTCTCTCAATCACATCATTTTACTTAAAAATTCAGGCATGGTATATTAAACAACTATCCCATACTTATACAAATATTTAATAATACTATTTATTTATTATATATGAAATCTTAGAATGTGATCGACACACTTTATCAATATCCTTATCATTTTCTCAAAAGTATCAAAAACTTCTGAAACAGAATAGGATATGATTTATTAATTATTTTACATATATGATTTTAAGTTTATTAAACTACACAGCAGGAAAACTAAATATGATGAGTAGCCTATGTATTAGAGATAGAAATCTTATAATACTAATTTTAGGTACAATTCTCTCTAGTTTCAAGATATAAATCCTAATACAATCATACCATCCATCTTATACATTAATTTATCTATTCATCAGCTATCCAGGTTTTCTTTTATCAGATTCTACATATCTATCATAAATAAGGTCAAAATCAGATCACCATTCTTAGATACAATAATAAGAATGGAATCAATTATATAAATATATTTCAAATAAAATAATTCACTCTTTACCACTTTTAAGATAATTTTATTCTAGAGTACTCTAATAAGACAACCAAGATAGAAGATCATTACATCATGTAATATCTATATTCCATCATACTTAGTACTAGCACAATTTTAGTTTTCATATTGTCTTTTAATCAGAGTATCATAATGGGAGCATTAACTCTATTGAACATAAATATACTAACTACTGAGTAGTCTTTATGCAGGTAATCAATAAAGAAATATAACAATATATTTTAGAAAAATCTTTATAAGTATTATTTTAATGAGAGCCCTTGGTCCAATACAACAAAGCATTCTTTAGAAAGAAAATAATCTACATAAGGAATCTCTTTTTAACATATAGTGCTATACAATCCCTTCTAAATAGAACACAGAAGGATCTTGTAAATCTCAATAAATAGGATACTTTGGTGGTCACCATCCATCTAAATTCACAAACCTTCCAATCAGAGATTATCAAGTCTTGACCTTTGAGGTGCTATAAGATATATAAAATATCAATCAAGCTCATATATGATATAACATGTTTGAGGTATAAATAATAAATCAATAAAGGCTTTGAATATAATAAACTATTTTCAACAAATATACCATGTGCATCATTATAAAACTCTCCTATAGGCAGAGAATGTGATGTACTTTTGGGCTCCAAAAAAGAGGTCAATATAATGAAAATATAAATTTTGAAAATATGTCTCCATTTTGATAAATAAGTTTTTAGGCCCAATATATATTTCTTTTCAAAGAAAATAAATGTTAATGCAATGAGGATACAAGGCATTCAAAAATAGTCCCCTCTAGGCAGACAAATCTTCTAAGCTCAATATACCTCTACCTTTGATATTTTGATCCAATCAAAAATTGAATAACAACATTATTATTAACATAAATGACTATATAATCAAAGATGTTAGGAATGCAAAATACTAATCAATGGGCATATACCATAAATGATATATAAGAGTCCAAATGCAATATCACATATTTTTCTTTGGACAGAACATGTAATATGCACAAATACTTTTCACATGAAGCTACAAGCAAATGAAATACCCTAATAGTCACGAACCTATCGCCTTTGGGCAGACAAGTCCATGAAAGCTAGACCACTATTACTACATAATGCCCTACGCAACTTTTCCAGATTAAAACATACAATAACCTCCTTTGGATAGGCGATTATATACAATAATCAGAAACCCTCTCATAATGAAAAACTCATGAATAACATAAATAAATCACTTTGATGATAAATACTTATGCTAATCCATAAATTATTCATACATGAAAGATAAATATCAAAGTAAATACAAAATGACATACTTCAACGACATGTATGCCATTAAAGATCAGTCCAAAATGGGATACTCTACAACATGCACCCAACTAATCAATTATAATAATAATGCATTCTAACTCTCACTTTTATCAATGATACTTGTTACACTAGTAAACAAGATCCATTCGGCTCTGATACGCATCCTCCTTGGAGGCTGGCGCGGCAATGTACTTCTCCACCTCGGCCCCAGCTCGGCCATATACTCCGCCACCTCGGTCAGGTACTTCTCCACCTCGGCCTCACCTCGGTCCCACTTCGGCCACGTGGCGGACTCAGCTCGGCTCGGCCCCACCGCGGACAGGTGCTTCTCCACCTCGGCCTCACTTCGGTCATGAGAAGTCCAACTTCAATAGTTCAGTTCAGCTCGGCAACTCTACCCGTGCCGGTCTAGCTCGGCAAGCCCGCGCGGAGCTCTTCTGCCCATGAGCTCTGCCCGTGGTAGCCTGGATCCAGCTCGGCTTGGCCCCACCTCAGCGATGAACCTCAGCACCTCGATCCCAGCTTGGCCATATACTCCACCACCTCGGCCAGGTACTTCTCCACCTCGGCCTCACCTCGGCCGTTCACCTCGGCATCTCAGCCCGTGCCGATCCAGCTCAGCAAGCCCGTGCGGAGCTCTTCTGCCCATGAGCTCCGCCCATGGCAGCCTGGATCCAACTCGACTCGGCCCCACCTCGGCGATGAACCTCAGCACCTCGGCCCTAGCTCAGCCACATACTCCGCCACCTCGGCCAGGTACTTCTCCATCTCGGCCTCACCTCGGCCGTTCACCTCAGCACCTCAGCCCGTGCCGGTCCAGCTCAGCAAGCCTGCGCAGAGCTCTTCCGCCCGTGAGCTCCGCCCGTAGTAGCCGGGATCCAGTTCAGCTCGGTACGTCGGTGCATGCTCAAGTCCGGCTCGGCACGTATGCGCACTCCACCCGTGGCTCCGCCCGCGTGGAGCCCCTCCACCTGAGGGACGTTCGCGTGCTCCGCCAAGTCCGGCTCCGCCAGCAATTTCCAGTCCAGCTCGGCATGTCCTCGCAGGCGTTGGTCCGGCGTGACCCCGGCTCAGCCCGCCTAGTGCACACCCACCGTCAACCTGGGCCCCCTGTAATCCGGCTCTGCCCGGCATCCGCTACGGGCAACCGAGTGCTACGCTCCAGCAAGTTCCACGTGCAAAGAGGTGCCGTGCCTCGATCTGCGCGCGGGGCCTCTAATCGGTCCATGCATGCAGGGACTTTGCATGCCTCGTGCCGCGCACCTCGAATCATGCGTTGGAGGGCCTTCACCTACATCATCTCGATCTGCATGCCACATGCCATCTAACGTCTTTTCAGGTATGCTCCTCAGAGTACAGGTACGATGGTGGTACGATACATAAAATCACCATCCCTAGAGTGCCTCCTACAAGGAGGGTTATATCAAAGCCCCCAGGACACAGTTTACATCAATTAGGAAGGCGTGCCCCATCCAAGGCACTGTACCCCTTCACCAACCTCTTGAACTACCTAGAAGGAGAAGGTTGACCAACCTATCTAAGCCTCCCAGGCCTACAGAAGCCTCACAGGCCTATGCCAAAAAGAACGCGCCTCCCTGAACACCAAGAGCCGCTCGTCTACATAAGAGTAGGAGGAAGAGGTGAGGGGGGGTAAGAGACAATACACTCTCTTCATTCTTATATTATCGTCCATTTTCTATCACCCTCTAGCAGCAGAGAGTCCCCCAAGCTCTCCGTCTCAGAGGTCTCTTATTTCTTTCGATCGTCCCACTGACTTGATCGTCGGAGTATCTTTGCCGGAATCCCCGGCACAGGTCTCCCCTGTTTTGCAGGTCCGCCCAACGAAGGACCGATATGGAGAGGCCCACAGGAGGACCACCACAGTACCAAGCCCCTTTCATCCCAACTACGACTATGTTTCCCTTGATCGTCTCCGACCGATGAGCCCGGTGATGCTGGCGGGGAGTCCACTCACCTAGGCCACATAAGAGCTACTGGCCACGATGATCTAGGCGGCAACAATACTTACTACACAAATATAAAATACCTTTGGACAATAATTATAGTATATAATAAGTGTAACAAGCAATTACAGTCAATTTTGGATCAACTGCAATAGAGACATCCATATATAATTCTAAAAAAAAATAAAAGATGAGTCATTAGTCCTCAATAACTCAACTATTTAAAATTCATAGAGTACTTCGAACCTTTGAGGCTATGCAAAAACACACTCAAATTATATAATAGTGAGTAAATTGTATATATAAATAATTTTAAGTTATTTAAATATTTTATTATATATGAAGAATTCAACCAAAATATTTTTCAAATTAAAACAAGTCTAATGGTCCAAAAAATGCTCAAATAGGATGTAACATGAGCAAGTTCCAACAATTTTAATCAACAAACAAAGATAGAGGACCAAAACTGTAAATTACAAAAAATATATGGACTTTTCTATAAAATATAATTTTAGAAAAATAGGGATCTTAATATAAAATTTTTAGGACTCAAATTAAATTTACAGGGACTTAAGTACAAAAATCCTCTTAATCCCAAAGTTAAAAATAAGCCCAATATAATTGGATCCAGCCAACTCATCAATTTGGGCTCAACATAATTAATGGTTTGGGTTTTAAATAAGCTAAAAATTGATAATCCAAATCCAAAGTCCACTTAAAACTTATCTCCTTCAACCCTTTCTATTCGATGATGGATCAACCATCATCAAGCGATGAAAATGGGATAAATATCAATCTCCATGATCTTTGGAAACATAATAAACAAGAAGTACCATAGAATATCCTCACATGATGAACAATTCGATGGACTAATACAAACAAATCACTTTGGTGATAAATATTTATGCTAATACATAAATTATTCATGCAAGAAATAGATATCGAGGCTAAAAAATAAAAGGATCTTTCAAAACACATGTATATCAAATACAATCAGTCACAAATAGGATACTAATCTACATGTACCCACAGATCCAGTTTACAAATAACATTGCATTCCAATTAAAATGTACATCATAGACAAAAATAACTATTAGGATCCACCCATGCCCCTCCAACATATTATTTTGGACCAATATATAATTATAAATTTTTTAGGGTCTAAACTTTAAAAAGACTAATTTATAATTTCAAAAAATTCAGGGGCCTAAGTGCAAAATGGCCTTTTGGGCCAAAATGTAATTATAAATTTTAGAAGGACTAAATTGTAAATGTGCTAATATATAAATTAGAAAATTTAAGGGTCTAAGTGCAAAATGACCCTTTTTAAATTTTTTTAAAAGCTTATTGGTTAATGGGTTATTGGATTTTGGGTTTAAATCCAAAACCCGTTAGCCAACCCTTCTTCCCCACGCGACCCAGAAACAAAGGCTTACACAAAACCCTAAAAAACCCAACCTTGGATCCACCCCATCGGCGCAGCCGCTAGCAAGACCATCGCTAGGGTCGGCCAAGAATGGCCGGTCACCGGCTCCGATGAAGATGCTGGAGATCGAAACGGTTCAACGGCCGGCGGGACAGGTAAGTTCCTTCCCAAATTTTTTTTGTTATGGTCGACCCACCGGCGATGATCTGGATCTTCGACTGCCACCACCAGGAGGGGCAAGAGGGGGGAATCACCGATCACAGAGATCAACCGGGAAACGCGGTCGCCAGCGATGGCCCAGGGACTTCCCACGGTCGCTGGCTCCCTTCCATTATTCCCCTTTGTTTCTTTTTTGTATGGTTTGTCAATGATCTCAACCATCGGCTGAGATCCGAAGTTCTCGATCACCGAGATCGAGTCTGACATCCGATCGTCGCCGGGTTTCTGTGTTTTTTTTGTTTTCGGGTGCCAAAAAGAAATGGAGGCCGCTGGTCATCTCTACACCAGCCAGTTTCACCTCACCACCACCGGTCACCGCGGCTTCATCTCAATGCCACTGGCCACCCCACAGCATGGACAACATCCAATATGCATAGATCCATGATGGTCGATGGGGGAAAAATATAAGAAGAAGGAAGGTTTTATTTTTATCAGATCTAAAGCATTGAAAACGATGATTCTAATCTTTTAGATACCAAGGTTCTGATATCAAATATAAAAAAAATAAAGATTTCCTAATCCCTAGGATCGATCAAATGATTATAATCATGTAAATATATCCAAGAAAAAAAAGAATTGCATACCTGTATTCTCCATGATCTTGATTACCGATGCTCACACGAACGCCGTATGCAGAGTCCTTCTCTCCAAGCTTCCTCAGAAAAAGGTGGCTCTCGATGAAAAAAATTATCATACCATAAATCACAATATACGTAAAATATATAAATAGAAGAAGCAGAGAGGGGACCTAGCCAATAAAATAAAAATATCCTAATTGACCCTCCTATCATGAGTCAAGTCGGGCTAAGATCTATACTGTGCCGCCTCAACCACATCAAATCACATGAGATACTCTTAGCCCAAACAATGATCATATAATAATAAGCTCAACCACGTCTATCAACATGGACCATAAAATCATTCCGATTTTAATAAAAGAAAAATTTTAATTAATGTTAGCCCAAATTAAGGAAAAACTCTCACATAACCTCTATTAATCTGTAAAGATTCTAATATGCTTGAAAATAGTCAAGCCTATGTGGAGTCTAGTATGGCTTGTCACATTGTCTATTAGCTCAGCACAGAGAGAAAACTCTTAGATCTTATCACATGATCCTCAGAAATAATGTTGAAAAAAGTCTTGTGCACCTTATTTTTTTGTAAGGGAGCCATTAACCCAGTACCACGCCTCTTGGACATTTTCCATTACTAGGATATGCACTCGGCAGAGACATGCCTTCCATAAAAATGTGCTTCACACCATTCTCAACCATTTTGGCTACTCTTATAGGGGCATGCACTCTATAAAAGCATGATTGCCGTGCAGACGTGCCAGCCACCATTTTCTGTATTGCAGAACATGTCCCTTAAGAGATAGATACTTCATATACCCATCTCTAAGAACTATTCTCTATGGACCCTCCAAGTAAGTATTTCACAAGTCAAACAAGTCTTTCTAAGCCTCCAAAATTCTAAATTGAAGTTCAAGTGGAAACCAACCAAGTCAAGATTGGGGTCCAAGCTAACGAGAGTAAAAGAAGGCAAAGTAGGGAGACGAAGCCAAGAGAAGCTCAGGAGGGAACTCAGCAAGCTTCCCCCACTCTATTGCAAGCTTTGCTTGCTCTCCCTTAAGCTTCACCCTTTCTTTCTCACGCTTCGCCTGCTCTCCCTTATGCTTCGCTCACACTCTTTCGATCTTCACACACCTTTCGCCACTTCCATCTACCATTTTCACAACTTTGCTTAACTCCGCTCATCCAATACACTATAAGCAATCATCATTTCCATCCACCGAGTGCTACAAGACCCTCTCTTTTATTTGCTTCTACGGTGTGGGAGACTGGCTTAGGTATTGAAGGGTCCACAAGTGGAAAACCCCCTATCATGACCGGATTTCCATATCTTTATCATTTTTGCAGGTTCTGGAATGTCCGTGCATCCTGAAAGAAATCCTGGTATTGTATACTGAAGCAACCATATCTAGTCAAATTAGCACATCTCTTACAAAACTGTAACATATTCTTATTACCAATTTTTTTTTGAGAGAAATGGAGAATAGGCGGTAGCCACTAATTTTATTAGAGGCTAGATTCTTATTACATGATGAGGTGTTTATGCCCAAGAAATGTTTTTCTTTTTTTCCTCTCTTTGTAGTGAGATGAAGTATGCCTAAACTCTCTATTTTTTTAAATAAATTTATATATGTTTCACTCCAATTTGAACTCTTTTTTTTTTCCTATTCCTTTTAAAATGTACTAATAAATTACAAGAAGGTACCAATTCTCTTTGCATGGTGCATATTACCATTTAATTATAGACAATCCATAATATCAGAAATCCTCATTCTTTGTATCAGTCATTCATTGCTAAATGTCCTAGATGCTGTTCTTTCATCTTCCAATAATGCATTTTCCAGTTCATCCTCAAATGAATTGATTAATGCAAGCCTTTCTGTTATGGTAGGTTTATTGTAAAACCTTATTCTACTAGGAACCTGATCATGAAACAAACAATCTAACAACAATAATAATAAGTTAAAATTTTGGTTTACAAAGTTTATAAAAGAAAAGGAAAAAGCTGATCGGAGGAATACAGTGCACTGTCCTAAGGTGATTCCCGACATTCATGCTGGTTTAGTCTCTAGAACTCCATCCCAAAATATAATCGAATACCCCTCTTGCAGGCATGACCATGGAGAGGATGACAAAGCTTCGCCCAACAGTGGAAATAAAAAAAAGTGTTTCACAAATATCAGAATGATGTTGAACAACAGGGGGATTATAGTATTTTTTGGAGAAGAGAATTTTGGAGAGTAGAAGAGTAGGAGTAGATGAGAAGAACACCAAGTGCTATATGCCTTTTCTCCTTCACCCAGACCTTTTATAGGCACAGAGAACTAGCCATTTGGGCTGGCCCAATGGCTAGAGACTTAAAGATCAGATTAAATATTAAGTAACATTAAAATGGCTAAATAATAATGTGGGTTAACATTAGGGATTTTAATAAGATAAAAACTGAAAAAATAATGCGGAGGTTTAATGGTTGGTTAACAGCTAAGTGATTAGTAATGGGTAAGATGTTTAATGTGTTAACGGCTAAGTTTCGGAGGTTTAATGGCTGGTTAATGGCTAGGCGATTAAAGGGCTGGTTAATGGCTAGGCGATTAAAGGGCTAACGGGTAAGTGATTAAGTCCTTAAATAGGGTTAACGATTAATTAGTATCAGAGTAAAATAATAAAATAAACATACCATGCCATAGCCATGAGCATGCGAGTCAAGCAGGGCCATGCGCGCAAGTGTGAAGGGAGGCCCAGATAACATAAGGCCTAAGAAGAAGAGGGTCAATATAAACATTATTGGAATTTTTTTCCTTTTCCATGTGGGACTAAACAAATGGAAGTGGGGTATTGGGAGAAAGGTTGGGAGAAAGTTTAGGAGAAAGATTTGGAGAGAATTTTGAGTTTCCTTCCAAACCACTAACAATCCTCCTCAAAACTTAAAATTCATGAAATAAAGTAAATAAATAAACAATATAGAAGAAAATTTTCTACTAGGTACACATACTATGCAGTGGGTGAAGTGTCTTTTATGACTTAACTTCACTTAGTATCTATAGTATTAATTTGAAGGAAGCGAAGTGAACTAGATTTTGAATTATGCTTCTTTAACTCAAATTCCTACTATAATATACACAGTATAAAAGCTCATATCATGGGTTTGCACATTAATAGCCATGTGCAAGTATTTTGACTTTTCATTAGAGTTTCTAGAGATTGCCTATATCTCTAGTCGCGACCGTATATGAGTACTCTTATATAGGTGAGCTCCTCCAAGGATGTGTATAGTATCACATCATGAGAAATACCTCTTAGATCTCATTCAAAGATAATTCTTCATTATCACTATATAGGAGCATTAATCATCATAAAAATGGAACAAAGTCTAAGACTCCTATATCAAGTAAATCATATGTGCTCCCTAACAAATCAATTAGCTTGTTATTACCACATTGAACCTCTTTCAAGGGATCTCCTATTACAGAGATTGGGTTTCCACTATTGGAAGGTCCTTTATAGGCTAAGTTCCATGCCCCTCGATGATATCAGGATCTTAGTCCCATTTAAGTCCTTTGTAAGGCAATCAACAATATTAAGATTTATAGCAATGTGATTTATTGAAACAATTTAAAGTTTTTCTTTTATTTTTATAGACTTCTATTTTAGTTTGATATGTCTACTCATTTTAGTTTTTTTTTTTTTTTTTGCAAAAGTCTATAGTAGCTCTTGAGTCACAGTGAATAGATATAGGAAGGATGGGAGAAGAAATAGAGATTTCAATAAGAAGCTCTTTTAGCCATTCAGCTTCAGAGCAAGCAAAGTCAAGAGCAACAAGTTTGGCTTCCATAATGCTCCTAGCTAGAATAGTTTGTTTAGAAGATTGCCAAGATATGGCACTACCTCCTAGAAGAAAAATATAGCTAGAAGTATATTTGACATGTAAAGTATCGGAGATCCCATTTGAGTCATAATAATCCTTAAGAACATTTGGATAACCTATAAAGTGAAGGAAGAAATTAATAGTTCCTTTAAGATACCTAAATACTCTTTCTAAAGCATTCCAATGAATTATGCTAGGATTAAGTACATTTATTTAGTTTGGAAATGACATAGGCAATATCTGGTCTAGTTCGGTTAGACAAATACATTAAGGAACCAATGATCTGAGTATATCTTTCTTGATTTATAGATTTTTTGGTATTTTTAATGAGGTGGATAGAAGGATCGAAGGGAGTCAATATAGGGGAATAATTTGAATATCCAAATTTATCAATAAGTTTTTAAGTGTAGTGAGATTGAGATAAGAAGATTGAGTTAGAAGTTCGAATAATTTTCATTCCAAGTATTATGTCAGTATTATCTAAGTCTTTCATGTCAAAGTGATGGGATAGAAAGTTCTTAATATCATTGACTAAGTTCAGATAAAGAGCAAGGATCAGAATATCATCAACATAGAGGCAAAGGAGAACAAATCGATCATCAATTTATTTTTGATAAAGATAATTATCTGATTCATTGATTTGAAATATGTAGGATAAAATTACTTGGTCAAACTTTTCGTGCCATTGCTTAGGGGCTTGCTTCAATCTATAGAGAGATCTAACAAGTCTACAAACTTTATTTTCTTATCTTGGCACAGAAAAACTTTCTGGTTGATGCATGTAGATCTCCTCTTCAAGATCTTCATATAAGAAAGTAGTCCTAACATCCATTTGATAAATGATAAGATTGTAGATGGAATCTAAAGCAAAAAGGATTCGGATAGTAGTGATATAAACTACTGGTGAGTAGGTATCGAAGAAATCAATACTAGCCTTTTGACCAAAATCTTGAATAACAAGCCTAGCTTTATATTTTTTTTTAGTCCATTATTTTTCATCTTTTTTTGAAGATCCACTTATAACCTAATGGTTTGTTTCCAGGAGGTAGATCAGTAAGGATCTAAGTAATATTTTTAATAGTGGATTCAATTTCACTATTTATTGCCTCTTTTCAAAAAGGTGCATCAGGAGAGGTATACACAGATAAGTAAAGAAAATCTTCATCAAAGTTCTTTTCAGTTCTAATTCTTTTGCTCCTTCTAAGTTCAAATTTAGATGTTGGATCTGCTAACAAGGAAGAAGATGATAGCAAATTGGATGGAAGATCAATGGCCGATCTAAAAATTCTATTTTTAAAAAGAAATATATTTTCAAAGAATGTTACATCTCTAGATTCAATGATTATATTACTTGATATTGAAGAAATTTCAGAGTTAATAACTAAGAATCTATAGGTGTTGCTATCAAGAGAGTAGCCAACAAAGACAATATCCATAATCTTAGATCCTATTTTGGATCTTTCTGATTCAGGAATTCCAACTTTAGCCAAGCATCCCAAACTCGAAAGTAACTGAGCCTAGGTGGGTGTCCTTTCCAAAGTTCATAGGATGTTTTATCTCTATCTTTGGTAGGTATTCTATTAAGGATATAGTTAGCAGATAGAAGGACCTCTCCCTAGAGATTTTTTAAAATACCTGAACTAATGATCATAGCATTTATCATATCTAGTAAAGTTCGGTTCTTTTGTTTAGCCATGCCATTAAATTGAAGTGAATAGGGAGTTGTGATTTCATGAATTATCCCATTTTCTTTATAGAATAAGCTTATATCATTCGAGGTGTACTCTCCTTCCCGATCAAACCTAAGTATTTTAATCCTTTTTTCTAATTGGTTTTTAGCTTCTGCCTCATAAACCTTAAACTTGTTAAAAACTTCGTCCTTATTCTTTAGGAGGTAGGCGTAGCAGAACTTAGAGAAGTTGTCGATGAAAGTTACAAAGTAGCGACTACCTCCATGAATTGGAATTTTATTGGAATCGCATATATCACTATCGATGAGTTTTGAAATTTAAGTCTCGAAAATCTACATGCTTGAAAGATTTTCTAGATTGTTTTGAATGAACACACACTTCATATTTGGAATTGTGATCGATATTCATTTTAGGAATTAACTTAAGATCGAACATCTTCTTGATTGATCGATGATTAACATGACCCAATCTTCCATACCAAGCTTTACTAGATTTAGAATTTAGCACAAAGGATTTAGAAGAGGCAATTGAATTTTTATTAATGTTGATAGGAGCAATTACATTTAGTTTAAAAAGTCTCTTAGATACAAAACCTTTACCAATAAACTCATCTTCTTTGAAGATTACAACTTTATTAGACTTTAAAACAACCTTAAGTCCTATCTGGATAAGCAAAGAACCACTCAGTAAATTTCTTCTTATGGCTGGAACATGCTGTACATCACGAAGAATCAGGAATTTTTCTGAGATAAACCTCAGATTGACGGTTCCTGATCCTAGTACTTCAACGACTGTTCTATCATCCATGATCACACTTCTTCTACTTGATCCCTTATGAGAAAAATCAAGGTCTATCAGTACAAACATGGATGTTGGCACCGATATCTAACCACCATTCGAAATTTAAATAGGTTAAGTTGACTGAGGGGGTAAAGGAAACTGATCTAAAGGACGATGGTTCTCCTTCGATCATGTGAACCTGAAGTTTAGGTTGGTGTTGGTTCTTCGTACCATTTGTCTTCTTATTGGTAACCTTCTGCTTTTTTTTGTAGAAGCACTAAGGAGCAAGGTGGTTGTCCCTCTCGCAGACAAAGCAGAATCTCTCACTACCTTATTCCTTAGATCTTTGGACTTGGTTATTATGCCTATGTTTTTGGTTTTGATATATGGGCTTACCTTTTTCTTTATAATTTTGCCTTTTAGATTTAAAATTGGGATTATGACCTCTAAAGTTTTGATCCTTGGGGTTTGAACTCTGGTTTTGAGCTTTAGCAAGATTGATCTTAGCTTTAAAATAATTTTCTTAAGTCTCTCTAAGTCTAAATTGATCTTGTATCCCGATGGTTTGAAGGACATACCTGATGGTCAGGGAGGACTGGTTCTCCTAAGGTCTCGGGCGAATTGGGCCCAAGAAGGAGGAAGTTTATCTATCAAGCTTGATACTTGATAGGTTTCATCAAAAGTAGACCTTCCCATATGAATCTCTTGAACTAAATTTTGGAACTGATGGATTTGGTCATTTATAGGTAAATTATCTACCATTCTATAGTTGTGGAAGTCTGAGATGGTAAACCTCATAGCCCCCTCATTGTCTCTGGTACAGGTTTCTTCTAAGGCCTACCAAAGTTTCTTAGAGGTTTACCATTTTCTATAGATTTTATACAGTTCATCTGAAAGACAGCTTAGTATTCTAAATCTACGGTGATAGTCAATTTCTTCAAGAGATTTAAAAGTTGATTCTGAATCTGGGGAAGTAGGTTTAAAAGGAAGGGTTTTTTCTAGAACAGATATTAGACCTAGAGAAATTAACCAGGCTTCTAATTATTCTTGCCATCTAAGAAATCCTTTTCCATTGAATCGATTAGGTTTGAGGCATTAAGAATTCTCAGGATCCATGGACAGATAATTTAAGGAGAGACTAAGGAAAAGGATAAGAGAGATAAAAGCTGCATAGAATATAGGCTTCTTTTGGATTCAAGAATTTAACCCAGACTAAGAATAAAATATCAAATTCAAGTATATTGATATGCAAAGATAAAATGACTCAAAAGATAACTACATAAAAGCTAAATACAAGGATTTTTATGTTATGCTATGACGTCATAGTTATTATTATTGTCAGCATTTGAATCGTAATCAAATCAGGCCAGCTCACCTTAGAATGTTAGGGATAGGTTTATTATAAAACCTTATTCCACTAGGAACCTAATCATGAAACAAATAATTTAACAAGAATAATAAGTTAAAATCTTGGTTTACAAAGCTTACAAAAGAAAAGAAAAAGCTGACCAGAGGCGTGCAGTGCACTGTCCTAAGATGATTCCCAACCTTCGTACAGGTTCAGTCTCGAGAACTCTATCTTAAGATACAATCGGATACCCCTCTTGCAGGCACGACCGTGGAGATGATGACAAAACTTCGTCCAACAGTGGATATAGGAAAAAGTGTTTTACAAATATCGAAAAGATGTTGAACAACATGGAGGATTATAGTATTTTTTTGGTGAAAAGGATTTTGGAGAGTAGAAGAGTAGGAGCAGATGAGAAGAACACTAAGTACTATATGCCTTTTCTCTCTCATCCAGACCTTTTATAGGCCCGGAGAACTAGCTGTTTAAAATGGCTAAATAATAATGTGGGTTAACATTAGGGATTTTAATAAGATGGAAACCAAAAAAATAATGCGGAGGTTCAATGGCTGGTTAACGGCTAAGTGATTAGTAACAGGTAAGATGTTTAATGTGTTAATGGCTAAGTTTCGGAGGTTTAATGGCTAGTTAACTGATTAAAGGGCTAACAGGTAAGTGATTAAGTCCTTAAACAGGGTTAATGATTAATTAGTATTAGAACAAAACAATAAAATAAATACACTGCGGTGCGATCACATGAATAAGAGCCGGGCGGGCCATGCGTGCGCGTGGAGAGAGGCCGAGACAACACAAGGCCTAATAGGAAGAGGGTCAATATAAATATCATTAGGATTTTTTTCCTTTCCTATGTAGGACTAAACAAATGGAAGTAAGGTGTTGGGAGGAAGGTTGGGAGAAGGATTTGGAGGGAATTTTGAGTTTCCTTGCAAACCACTAATACTTTCCATCAAAAAGAATTTACTCTAACCCATCTTTTGGTTCAAAGCACTTCCTTTTCCAATTTCCTCTAATGCAAACTCCCTGGTCTCTGACTCTCTGCCAAGCAAAACAAATACAAACTTTACAGAAAAGATGAAGGTGTCTGAACCAAAATCATGTAATACACATGCCTTCAGTGTTGCAAAAACTTCTAAATATGAGAGACTTCTATGAACTAGCTTGCAATACAAAGAAATTTACCTTGTTTTTGGATATCTACTCATGGACCGTCGATGCTAATTTTGAGTCATTATGTTGATTATATTTTTTCAAAGCAGCATAAATCATATCTCTGGGTTATGTTCGCGACAGCATTTTTTTTCGCTTTTGACTTAAAATCTTACATTGATTAGACCGAAGTTCCTGCTCGAGAATTTGTAGCTTCAATATGACTAAATAATAATCTAATAATGGTAGTTCAGATGCTTAGACATCACTTTCACTTGGGTATTGTGGTGTTCTTGTAATATTTATCCTAAAAATGTTTGATAGAGATAACTTACCAAGTGTCCATACGAGACATTATAGAGCAAGCACCAAACTAGCTGTCGGCAAGAATAGGCATGTTAGATGATACTTTGATCCTCGTCAACTAACATTCAGCACATATGCAAAGACTTTGGTTTACACTGACCGCAATCCAACTAGCATAACCGAGGGGCAATCATGCAGAAATCAATAGTTCTATCAATGCAGTGGAAGCTAGCTTGATCAAATGACAATAACAATGTTGTGAGCAAACTCTGGCCAGCTAGGTGAAATCGTGACACCTGATATTCAATATATTTGTCATACCTACATGTTGGAAAAGCACATCGAATTCGGTTCCTGAAGAAATCTTGTAGAAGTTCATAAAATAGTCCAAGAAAGAAAAAAAGAGCCTAGATCCATGGCTGGCCTGCAGGTGGCTTTTTCTCATTTTTATGTCACTGTGTTGGTGGTCCACAGGATGGAGCGGTGCACGGGAGTAGGTGATGTGGTCTACAGCACAATAATTATTGCACAATCAAGTGACCGAACGCACTCCGTGCAAAGAACAAATGGTTTAGGATGTATCTGATGCCGCATAGGCTTGATCCGCATGATCAAGGCCAATCGACGATCAATAACAATCCTGGAGTTTAAATGCGAGTTAAAAAGGCTAGAGGATTTTGATTTAGACATGGTTTAGACCGTTGAATTCTTTGTGAAATGCTCTTTGTACTAAAGATCATAAAAATGGAGACAGAGGGACAAAGGTTTTGTGTAAGGATTCAGAGGGTGGTGAAAGATCTCTTTAAAGCCTCTAGGTACTGAGAGTTGAGAGCTTATGAGAGGGATTTATAATTTTTTATTGAGAAAATTGTACAGAATTAAGAGTATGAGTTCTAATCTTGTAAGTTTTATTTTTTTATAGTGAAACATTGCATGTCCAAATAATTATGCTTTCTTTTTATTTTCTTCTTTCTCTTATGGCATCGACATCGATAATCGTGATCCTAAAAATGAGGATCTATATTTCATATAAAATTTTTTTGAGAGAGTAGTATCAGTATAGTTGGTACCATAATAACTGAAATTAGAGCTCTAAATTATTTGTGTTGATCGAGATCGAAGAAGATAGTAAGAGCAATCAAAGTCGATATCGATTGCTTCAATGAAAAGATCAATTTTTCTCTAGCAAGCGAAGATAAAAGACGTACTCATTTTGCAGGAATTAATCGACATTCTCATATACAAAGAGAGGCCAACCACTGTGGAAGAGGAGACTTGGAGGTGGCACCAGATGCAGGCGGTGAGCATGATCCATTTATATTTGATGGATGACATGGTGACTCATATACTAAATGAGACTTTCCTGATGGTGTTATTGATGAAGCTTAAGAAGTTGTACATGGTGAAGTCCCTCACCAACATGTTCTTCTTTTAAAAGTAGTTATATCAATTATGAATGATTGAATGACAGAGTATACAGGAGCATCTGAGCAATTTCCAGATAATCCTCATCAATACTTTCAGTGTTAGTGAGAAAGTTAAGGAAAAGACTAGGATATTGGTCTTGCTATCATCACTATCACAGTCCTTCGAGTTCGTGATAACTGCTCTTCTAGTGAGAAAAAGTACTATCAAGATGAAGGAGGTCACCTCGGTGTTACTTTAGAATGAGGTACTCAAGTGGGAGAACCAAGCTTTGAATTCAAGTGGAAACTTAGTGTTGATAGTTTCTGGAGGAGCAGGTGGCAGAAGGTAGAGTGACAAAGGATCATGAGACAGGCAATCCAAATCAAAAGATGTAAGCAGGATCAAGTGTTACCAGTGCAACAAGTTGATGCATCATGTTAGAGATTGTGCACAACTCATGGATCAGACAAAGGCTACTATAGTGGTAGTCGATGGTGACGATGGTAACGGATACTAAAGTGATGCACTCATGGTATCTGATGAGGTATCTCTTTCTTTTTAATAGATTTTAAATTTTGTATGTTCATATTATATTTATTATAGAGAAGAGTTGTTCGACTTTTTACAAAGTAAAGAGAGTTTTGTCCACTTGCTAGATAGATCGAGCTATGCGATCGAAGGCATTAGGATAGTCAACTTAACAGCATATGATGGGATAACAAAGAAATTGAACGATTTTTGATATATATCCAATTTCCACGTAAATCTAATTTTTCTAAGCAAACTGGATTTAACAGCTACACATGAAAAGCTGGTGATGGAATCTTGAAGGTCTTGCATGACAGTAAAATCATTTTGTAGGGGAAGAAGTGTGGAGGACATTGCCTCTTGACAGAGAGTCTAGTGCGAGGAGTCTCTAGTACAAATAGGAGTCTAGTACGAGATGGAGCTTTAGGAGTAGGTAGATCGGGCATAAGACGAAAGACTCAAGAGGATGACAGGAAATGTCACATAGTAAAGTTCTTATTACCATAGGAAACTTCCTAAGCAGGTCTCAGGTCAAGAGAAGCACAGCATGCGATAGAGATGGGATTGAGCAGCCTGACTCAACTCTCATGTTTGCCCATCCATAAGCAGCAGGTATTTGTCCTAGGACATTAGGGCGAGATCCTTCAAAAGCTTTCAAAGTCAGGTGGAGGCCAAATGACGAGTCGAGGTGGAGATTGTTGGAAAAGCATCTCGAATTCAGCTCTTGAAAATATCCTGAAGAAGCCTAGAAAATATTCGAGGAAGAAGAAAAAAAAGAGCCCGGACCCATGGCTGGCTTGCAAGCTAGGAGCGGCTCGGTGTGGCCTAGCATGGTGCGCATGGTGGCTCAGGCCCAAGCGATCATTTTCCCTATTTTTATGTCACGATGTTGGTGGTCCACGAGATGGAGTGGTGCACAAGATCAAGTGATGTAGTCTGCGATGCAATTGTTACACAATTGAGCAGCTAAATGCACTCTGGTAAAGATCAAATAGCCCAGGATGTATCGGCGTTGTGTAGGTTTGATCTGCACGATCTGCGGCACAATCAAGATCAATAAACGGTCATAAACAGTCCTGGAGTTCAAATGCGAGTTGAAGAGATTACAGGACTCTGACTTGGATGCGGTTTGAATCGTTGGACTCCTAGTGAGATCCTTTTTATGCCAGAGGCTATAAAAATAAGAGCAGAGAGCCAGAGATTGTGTATAAGGATCCAGAAGGTAGTGAAGAATCTCTAGAAAGCCTATAAGGACTGAGAGTTGAGATCTTATAAGAGGGATTTGAGATTTCTCGTTGAGAGAATTCTACAGGATTGAGAATGAGAGTTCCAATCATATAAGTTTTATTTTTCTCATAGTGAAATCTTGTATGTTCAAATAATTATACTTTCTTTTTATTTTTTTCTTTCTCTTATGGTATCAGCACCAACAATCGTGATCCTGAAAACAAGGATCCGTATTCTGTATGAAAAATTTTCGAAAAAAGTAGTATTAGTGCAGTTGATACTACAACACAACAAAGCATGAGTATACTCTGCATGCCAAAAATCCATGTTACTATTTTCCAAGCTTTTCTTATAGTGTAAATTATGTCCAAAGATTTAGCTTTTTAATTTGGATGACCAATAAATTAAAAAAAAAAAAAAATCATTAATTCATTTTCATGGAGTTAACATGGTCAAATTTATATATAGAAAAATGGCTTTTTAGGTTCCATGGAACAATTAAGTTAGATATTTCCATTACACAATGATACATTTCACCTCCATGAATTGCACTATGAAATCATGTTTTCATGGGTTACTTCCGTTACTCTAGTAATACAGTCAAATGCCTCATGAGTGTTTCACTTTTGGATGTGTTAAATGTCATTATAGAATGATTAAAGTATCCCTATGCAAATATGATTTCATCAGGTAATTCATGAAGGGATAAAATTGTTATAATTTCATGAGGAACATTTAACCTTGTTGTATATATGTATAATATGGGTATAATTAATATTTGACTTGTATCTGTAATTGGTTAGAACAAAATCAAATATGCATAGTATTCAATTCATCTAAAGTATATATGGATACTAATTTTAAGGTTCATCTGATATCCATATCATATTCATTTAAAAATTTATGGATATAGGTATGTTATACCAATATCTGATGCACATTTGATCTGCTTGTAGCCTTAAATATATGAAACTATCTGTATCTAACATTGGAAAAAAGAAACCATAATTTCCTAAAAAATCTAGACCTTTTGAAAAAAAATGAAGAGGGAATGGGAGACCACCTTAACAATGATGTGGAAACATACAAGTCATAGAATCAGCAATACTTGAGATAAAAAATCTGTGCCTGGTTGATCTGCTACTGAGGGATTGACACCAGCCATGCATGTTTTTTTTTTTTTTTTTTTTTTTTTTTTTTTTTGAGATATTAGATCCATTAATTTATGTCTTATGAGCAGATGCATGATAATTAAATCTTACAGTGGTTTTCAGAAAGCCAAGCTGATGCTATCAGAGGGATTTTTCAGAGTTCAGTTATGCTTTGCCCTGTTATAATCCTTTTACCCTTCTTCTTTTTGGGACCATCCTTGTTACCCAAATCAACATTAGTCATTAATCTAATAAGATATTAGACTACAGCTTTGCGAAATAGATTATAAAAAAAAAAATGATATCGGTGAGTAGCAAATAAAGTTAAAATAAAACCATCCAAAATGTTTATTTTATTGTGGTGTATGAGAGTATACCAAGCTCTCAATGTCATCTGGGAGCTTGGTTTTAATAATGATATGGGAGCATGGTAAGACAATCAGGCATTTCAATGAACTGAGTTAGAGCGACAGCTGATGCAACCTCAATCCACACCCAATCCAATGCAATACCAGGTGGTGATTTCTTTCCTCAGGAAGCTGCTCCATGGCTCGATCTACTTTCCATGGCCCAATCTGAGCCGACCCATTCCCCATCCTGAATCATTTCAACTCGGCACACCGGTGAGTAGTTTAATAACATGCAAGAAAAGAAAAAAGAATAGAAAATTTTTAATACCTCTCCCCTAGTATTCATATTCCATTTTAATCTTAATTTTGATTTTATTCAAGAACTAAATACATCCAAGGATATGGCCATTCCAATTCGAATGCAAACTGGGTGCTAATGTGGTAGTCGCACCCCCCGAGGAGCTTCCAAGTGAAACATTCGGCTTAGTTGGGAGGTGGCGATCAAGATGGGCCGACCAGTGTGCCAAGTTTTAATAACATCACTTTGGGCCTACCCCTTCTTATATGTCCAGTGGCCCGTGTTCTCAAGTTTGTGGATCCGAGAAATTATCGTGGACTAGAGATGGGCCGTTTTTAACGATTCCGACACAATCTAAGCCCGGTCCATATATGAATCACGTAGAATGTTTGAAACCACAACCATATTTATACTGGGGTTTTGGAATTACCTGCTAATCCAGTAATAGACCACAATAAATGTACATAAAAGCCTAACCGTTTTATTAAGCCAACAATTTATTATACAAAAAAAATACAACCATCGTAGGTAATATAGATGGGCTTTATCAAGCCCACATCCCGTATAAGACAAATTAACATCCACGGGTGATGCGTAAGTAATGATGCAAATAAATAGTTGCCCGCATAAACAATGTCGCAATGAATTTTAAGAACATGTATTGCATTGGTTTTCATCCGGTTTTTTTTTTTTTTTTTTTTGATAAACAAAAAAAGAGAAGAGGATTAATCCCGGTATAGCTATTCCTTTCGGGTCCTGATCCCGTCAGACTATGTTCGATTCGAGATGCACGTTTATGCGTACTCTTTCCACCGCTACCGGTGAGTATGTCAGCCCGACACCACTGAGACACCGAAGTAGTGCGCTTTCTCATCATCCCGATCACGTGTCCCAGGAAATGTCTGAATTTAATCAAGTTATCTAAGAAATCATGTCTTGAATCCGTAATTAATGGAAGACGAGTTTAAATCTCTATCAATTGGGTACTATCTTGGCGGCAATTCATTTTTAGAAATTTTGGAATGGTCTTCTACATCACGTGTCCCGGGAAATATCTGAATTTAATTAAATCATCCAAAAAATCATGTCATGAATCCGAATTCATAATTAATGGGAGACGAGTTTAAAATCCTATCAACCTGGGGTATTGCCTTAGCGGCAATTCATTTTTAGAAATTGTGGAACGGTCTTCTGCATCGACCAATTTATGGTTGAAATGACTCTACTTTTTCCGTACAGACCTAGCCGAGGTGCTTCCACTCCAAGCTAGACTTTTATTTGGGATTGGTTCCAAAATTGACGTACGCGATTGTAGGCTACCCGCGGGCTCCCAATTTTCTATTTTCGACACAGAGGATGGCCGGGCTAATTTTTTTAATTGATGGACTCCAATTTCCTCCACGTGAAAAGCAGTACATTTTAATTTTTTTTTTTAAAAAAAAAGTTCGGTCACCGGTTCGAGAAAAATTATTGATGAATGCATGATTTAACCGTGCACGCCACAAATTACATCCACTTATTTTTTATAGATTCTATTCATCAAGCATGCATCTTGATGCATCGTTATAGGAACGGGCAGTTGTAGTCGGTAAACATTCTCGGCTACGTGACACATTTAGTATAGAATAAAATTTTTTCGCAGCACATGTACACTCTTTCCACGGAAAGCAAGCATAAGGTAGGCCGTCCAACAGTCCAAGATACGAGGCTAGAGGAAGTCAACGGTCAATATAAGTTTTTTTTTTTTCTAAGATGCCAAGCTAGCTATCACAACATGGGGAATATAGGAGGCACTTCTAGGGAAGAGGGAAGGTGCTTTGCTTTGGGACGGTGGGCACCAAGATTCTAAGCCTAAGCACCAAGCAACCGAAAGGCTTGCCTCCCTCTCGAAACCAAAGGTGCTGTTGTGTTCCATGACATCAAGCTTTCTAGCCGTGACACGAGGTCCACATGCCAAGGATCTCTCCCTTCAAACCTTTCATGTCCGATTTGTTGTTGATATGATGCGAACCTTATTTATTTATTTATTTCAACTCAAAACTTAGTTCTATACGCCCGCACAAAAGATATTTCCGATCGTCCAGCATGGCCTTCTCTTTCGACCTTGGAATGGGAATAAAGTATACATGGCCAAACTCGCGTGGTTCCATGTTAGTTCGTGGTGCTCGAGAAATCAATCAAACCTAACTCCGATGCAAAATTAAAAGAAAGGTAAAAAAAAAAAGAAAGCAAAGAGCATAAAGAAAATAGAACCGGATTTGATGTTTGAATAGACTTGTTAGCAAGGCAACGAGTTGCATTTACGTTGCTTGTGGTGTTTGAATTCGATGTTGAAAAATTCTGAGAGGACCTAACTTGCATTTTGGTTGCGTGATTTAATCATTTAATAATTATGGCTGTCAAACAAAAAGTGGGAAGGTCGTGAGGCGGAGGATCCTCCACATGAGCCAATCATATTGGCAGGGTGGAGTGGAATTTGGATGCACTATCTTTTGAGGAGATCCAATGCCCCTCTCTAGACCGTTGCTTAATTTGTCGCTTCCTGGACCTAGGAGATATTGAAATAATGGGCGGAGAATGCTTGTGCCCTGCTCTCATTATCTTATTATATCGAAAAAAATAAAAATTAATATGCATCGTGTATCGAATATTTTATGACTAAGGTTGGAGGACCGTCTGAGAGTTGCCACGTCCGCGATCTAACTCCTCCCCCCTTTTTCTCTATTAAAAAAAAAAAAGATGATATTTTGTGGAGCCTTAAACATATTACTCAATTGCATATGTAAAGAAATTTGGAAAAAGTAGATAAAAATGAATTAGAATAAATATTTTGCCATGATTGCAAGGTTTGATATATTTTTTTTTGAAAAAAAATTGAAAATTGTTACGCACAACCGGCCTTCCTCCGAACCAAACCGAATTCGATCGATCCACCAGAGATCTGATCGACCTGCCAGAGGTCCGACCGACCCTTCAGCTAGGTCCGTATCGATAAAAAACGTGCCACTCCAAGGATGACCTGGAAGTCCCAGAGGCCCCTTCCAGCTGATACCAGGATTCTGTTACAATAGATTTCTGACATCTCGACGCCATTACTCCGTAGATCCCACGGCGCCATTCCATCCCGGTGCCACCTAGCATGCCGTTACTCTGCAGATCCCACGGCGCCATTTCCTCCTGGTGCCACCTGGCCAAGGGGGGACTCCTAGGTAAAGGGGCTCTTCCTTTTCCATGAGCTATCTCCTTTGCGATTTATCCATTCTGTTGCTCCAAGTCTCCCACTGACTTACGCATCGGAGTGTCTCCCACAGGAACGCCACCAGCCCGTGTGACCTCTTTTGCAGGAATCGAGAGATGCGCACTCCAGCAAGCCCGATCGAGGAAGCCCGGTCCGGGAGATTCAGCGGCAATAGATTGGCGCTAAAGGAAGGGCGGCGGCTCTGAACCTTCGCCCTTGTGTTCCTTCTTCGAAAGGAGGGATCCATGGCTAGACAAGATGATGGTGAAAGGAAGAGCTCATAATATCTCCAACAGGAGAGGCTGCTCCCAGGCGAGCCCGGGAGAACCTCTCAGGGAGAACGACGCCACCTAGCCTACCATCATCGTGGGACCGTAGCAGTTCCAAACCCTTCTGAACCACATCGACACTCTTGTACTGCGGTTCAGAACCTTCAAGACGCAGCAAATGACAGACAGCAGCCGCTCGTGGCATCCAGAACCAGTCATCCACCTGCTGTCGAAGGAAGTCGATAACAAGGAGTCCCTCGACACCGCTCCCATGTGACCCCGGAGCCCCGAAGGTCGTAGAGGACTCATGCTAACGAGAAAAGAGTGAGGTCCGCCTCACACTCTTTCACGATTTGGTCTCCGACGATGACCAGCGACGCAATGAAAACCCGAGGGACTACACCAGCAAACTCCAATGCATGGAGGAGCAAATTGCCGAACTAGTCGACCGGCAAAAAGGAGAAGCGTTGACGTACGACTCCCGCCTACCATTCTCAGTCAGAATTATGGGAGAAACTATCTCCAGTCACTTCAAGATCCCCATGTGGATGCTTACGATGGCACCACCGACCCTCTGGATCATTTGGGCACTTATAAGGCCTACATGATGGTACAGGGCACCTCCGACGCCCTCCACTGTATCGCCTTCTCCGCAACACTCAAGAAGGTGGCTCGGATGTGGTTCTTCGCCATCCGATCATGTATAATCCATTCCTTCCACCAGCTAGAAAAACTCTTTTTGTCCCATTTCAGGACCTGCAGCCGGGCACCAAGGAACACAGATTGCTTATTCCTCATGCAGCAGAAGGAAGGAGAAACCCTCCAGGAATATATGGTCTGATTTAATTTGGTGACCATGGAGGTCCCAGACCTCAACGAGCACGTGGCTATGTCGACCTTCAAGAATGGGCTGCAATCATCCAGGCTCACTTTCTCACTGGACAAAAAGTTTCCGACAAGCTACTCCAATCTACTGGCCCGGGCCCAAAAATATGCCCTGGCAGAAGAACAAGCGGCAAGCCGATGCCAGGCTGAAGGGAGGTCAGCTCCCAAGAGGAGTGATAGGGCTCCCGAAGTCTGACCTTCCAGCGATGGCACCAACTCGGCCCGACGCCGCAGCCCTAAGTCAAAGGACTTTTCTAGGAGGTTCGAGACTTACACACCTCTCTCCCTCCCGAGGGAGAAAATCCTTATGACGATAGAAAAGGAAACCTTCCTACAAAGGCCTCGCTCGATGAGGAGTCCCTCCACATCGAGGAGCAGGGACAAGTGCTGCCAGTTCCACTGTGACCACGGGCATAACACAGAAGATTGCCTCCAATTGAAAGATGCAATCGAAGATTTGATTAGGCCGGGGTATCTGCATAAGTATGTCTGACCCCAGAGGAGCCGGGCTGAAACTTTCACTGCCAGAAACCTCCTGGAGGAAACAGAGCTACCTAACCAACGCCCCACCGATGAAAATGTGCATGCTCCACCGCCAGTCCGACTGGAGGGACAAGGGAGGTCGGGACATCTCAAAGAGGCCTTAGGGTTCTAATGTAATTAGTTTCTTCGATGAAGACCTCCTAGAAACCTAGGTCTCTAGGAACGATCTCGTTATTGTGTCGGCAGTAATTGCTAATTATGATGTAAGAAGGATCCTCATTGATAATGGAAGCTCCAATGAAGTTTTGCTGTATGATGCCTTTATCAAAATGAACCTGCCTAGAACTAGGCTACAAGAATCTCCAACACCGTTGACTGGGTTCGGAGGGAACTCCATTGGTGTAGAGGGAGAAATAACTCTGTCCATAACCATCAGGTCAAAACCTCATCAAAAAAATCCTTCTCATCAATTTTGTGGTCGTCCGCAAGACATCAGCCTACAACACCATTTTGGGGCAACTATCCCTGAACAAGTCCCGAGCCATTGTATCTACTTACCACTTATTGGCAAAGTTTCCGACTCGAAATGAGGTCGGAGCGATGAGAGGGGATCGCGGGATGGCTAGACAATGTTTGACCATTCAGGATAGATAATCGAGAGACCGTTCCATCTTGGAGCAATTTGATCCCAGGTCCGAGACCGACTGCTATGGAGAACTGGTCGAGAGGATCCCATTCGTACCTCTCAGGGAGGACGATCCTACTAAGGTCCTGCAAATCGGGAGCACGCTCAACGAGGAGGTCAAATCAGAGCTAGTTAGCTTCTTGCAGGACAATGTCGATGTCTTCGCCTGGTCAACATCTGACATGCCAGGCATCCCGTCGGAAGTCATAACCCATCGGCTTAAGGTGACTGTATCTACAAGCCTATCTGATAAAAGAAGAGGAACTTCGCTCCTGAGAGACAGAGAATGGTTGATAAGGAGGTCAAGAAGCTCCTCGAAGCTGGCTTCATCAGAGAAGCCCACTACCTTGACTAGCTGACGAATGTCATGATGGTGAGGAAGGCCAACAGAAAATGGAGGATATGTGTGAACTACACTGACCTCAACAAGGCCTGCCCGAAAAATAGCTTTCCATTATCAAAGATCGACCAACTAGTAGACGCCACTGCTGGTCATCAACTTCTGAGCTTCATGGATGCCTTCTCTGGGTACAACCAGATCAACATGGACCCGGAAGATGAGGAGAAGACAGCCTTTGTCACTGACAAAGGGCTGTACTGCTATAAAATGATGCCCTTTGGCCTAATGAATGCTGGAGTCACATTCTAGAGGCTGATCAACAGGATCTTCGAGGGGCAACTTGGAAGAAATATTGAGGCATATGTTGATGACATGATAGTCAAGAGCCTCCGAAGAGCTGACCACATCAAGGATCTAAAAGTGTCCTTTGACGCCCTAAGTCACCACCGGATAAAACTGAACCCTGCCAAGTATACCTTCGGGGTGACATCGGGAAAATTCCTCGGCTTTCTGGTCACCCAGCGAGGAATTGAGATCAATCCGGATAAAATCAAGGCCGTCATCGACATGGGGCATCCAACCAACAAGAAACAAGTGCATGAAGTCACAGGTCGGATAACCTCTCTTAGTCGCTTCATTTCTAGGTCAGTTGAAAGGTGTCTCCCTTTCTTTAAAATGCTGTGGCAGTCGGATCGCTTCCAGTGGATCGACGAATGTCGGTCGGCCTTCGAAGCACTGAAGATGTACCTGAAGACTCCCCCCTTACTTGCTAAGCTTTTGGAAGGAGAGTCCATGTACTTGTACCTATCTATGTCGGACAAGGCTGTGAGCTCCGTCCTTGTCCAGATTATGGAGGATAACCAGCAAAGGCCGGTCTATTATATTAGCAAGGTACTCCATGACGTCGAGACAAGGTATCCTAAGATGCAGAAGCTTGTCTACTCCCTAATTATAGTAGCCAAGCGACTGCGGCCCTACTTCCAGGTGCATCCAATCATCATCCTGACCGATGAACCTCTGAAGGCAATTCTCAGGAGCCCTGATACCTCGGGTCGGCTCGGCAAGTGGGCCATTAAACTTGGTGAATTTGACATCTCCTTCCAGCCTTGATCGGCCATGAAGGCTCATGTGATCGTCGACTTCATAGCATAGTGTACCTGGAGACAAGGGACACCTCTGCAAATGGCTGACATACCTAGGCATGATATTGCCGAAGGGTCTGACCCCGCCTGGACACTCCATGTGGACAGGGCGTCTAACCTTGCTGGTTACGGAGCAGGATTAATCCTGGCCGATCTCGATGGACAGAGACTGGAGTATGCCCTACGCTTCATATTCCAAGTATCAAATAACCAAGCGGAGTATGAAACCCTCCTCGAGGGACTAAGGATGGCTGACGAACAAGGCATCGGTCGAATTAGAGCCTTCTTGGATTCCTAGCTGGTAGTCAACCAGGTGAGAGGCAAATTTAAGGCGAGAGATTCGACCCTAGCCAAGTACTTGAAAAAAGTGCGGAACCTTGTGGCTCGACTCAAGTTTTTTGAGATATCCACATACCCCGGGAGTTTCACTCCTGGTTCGATGCCTTATCATGGCTGGCCACTGCCATCACTGATTCCTCCGGTCGGGCTTTCGTGGAGTACCTACAAAGTCCAAGCATTGCCGAAGAGATATCATAAATCCATCAAGTGGAGCGAGAGGCTTGTTGGATGGACCCCATCCTCGCATTTTTTAATGAAGGAACCCTGCCAGAAGATAAAGCCGAAGCCAAGCATGTGCGCTGGACGACCTCGAAGTACATTATCCTCGGTGGGACCCTCTACAAGCGATTATTTATCCAACCATTGCTCAAATGCCTAGGACCGTCGGATGCCGATTATGCACTTAGAGAGGTGCATGAAGGTATATGTGGCGACCACCTAGAAGGTAGGTCCTTGGTCTACAAGATCATCCGACATGGCTATTACTAGCCAACCATCCAGAAGGACGCTGCAGACTTTGTTAAAAGGTGCTACGCATGCCAGAGGTACTCCAATATTCAAAGGTGACTGGCTAGTCAGCTAACCCAGCTGACAGCCCCCTGACCATTCGCATAGTGGGGAATGGACATCCTCGGATCATTTCTCCCAGCATCCAGAAAATGAAAGTTCATAATTGTAGCCATCGACTACTTCACCAAGTGGGTGGAAGCGGAACCACTGGCGTAGATTATCGAAGCCAAGGTGGAGACCTTTGTCCGGAACTGCATCATCTATCGATTTGGCATACTGCAGGCAATCATCACCGACAATAGGTGGTAATTCGACAATCTGAAGTTCTAGAATTTTTGCCAGCAGTATCATATTTCCCACCGGATGACTTCAGTCGGACACCTCCAATCCAACAGGGAGGCCGGAGTCACCAATCGGATAATTCTGCATGGCCTGAAGACCCGACTGAATGATACCAAAGGGCTCTGGGTCGAAGAACTCCACTCGGTACTCTGGGCCTATCGGACTACCTCCTGCACGGTAACTGGGAAAACTCCATTCAATCTCACCTACGGGAGCGAGGCGGTCATACCAGTGGAAGTCTCCTTACAGTCCCTCCGGATTGATCATTTCGCTGAACCAGCCAATTCTGAACAGAGAAGGGCTGACTTCAACTTACTCGAGGAGACCCGACTCCAAGCGGACCTGAGGATGACGACCTATCATCAAAGAATGGCCAGATATTATAATTCTCGAGTCAAGGCTCGAAGCTTCTGGGTCGGAGACTTGGTTCTGCGGAGGTCAGAGATATCCAGGATAACTGAACAAGGAAAGCTCTCTCCCAACTGAAAAGGCCCCTATCGGGTAGTCGAACTAATCTAGGCCGAAACTTACTGACTCGAGCATCTAGATGGATGGCAAGTAGCATGTCCTTGTAATGTATATAACCTTCGCAAATATTATCAATAAAGATAGCAATTTACTCTACAAAGAAGTCCGACCTTGATCGGCAAAGGCTCTAATATAACCCACTCAAGTCCGACCCCGATCAGCAAAGGCTCTAGGGTAGCCCACTTAAGTCCGATCCCGATTGGCAAAGGCTATAATACAGCCCACTCAAGTCTGACATCGATCAGCAAAGGCTCTAGGGTAGCCCACTCAAGTCCTATCCCAATCGGCAAAGGCTCTAGGGCAGCCCACTCAAATTTGACCCCGATTGGCAAAGGCTCTAGTGCAGCCGACTCAAGTCTGACCCCGATCGGCAAAGGCTGTAGGGCAACCCACTCAAGTCCGATCCCGATCGGCAAAGGCTCTGGTGCAGCCCACTCAAATCCGATCCCGATCGGCAAAGGCTCTAGTATAGCCAACTCAAATCCGACCTCCATCGGAAAGCACTTTATGGGATCCTTAAATACCTAAGATATTTCCCTACAAACAGCTAGTTCGAAGATCCCTTAGAAATATTTCTAAAGGAGATGGGTTCGGACTAAGCCGATCTCTCGACACTTAGAACTATTTCTTATAAGTGGCTAAATTAAAAGTCGATGGGGCACTCGGTAATCCAATAAAGGGCCGTTGGTCGGCCACCTTCTTCAGGCAGGAATAGCCCATTCAAAAAGGAAAACACAACAATAATAACAAGACGAGACAGCAAGATGAATACCAAGATATCATTTTATTGATCAAAAACTTTTGTACAAAATACAGGCAGACTTTTATAGCTGGTTTTAAGTCTTGCCAAAAATTTATAAAAGGGGAAGATCTATCCCACTTGCTGAAGCAGCTTCGGCTTCGGCCTCCTGCACCGCATCTAGAGCCTCAACCAAAGCCTCCGCCGGTCCCGCATCGGCAATGGTTTGGATGTCGATCTGAGTGTCGACCAGGCCCTCTTTTTCTTTCGACGAGTGCATCAGCTGTATTGAGGATAGGTCAAGCTCCGGGAAGGCTTCGACCACCTTCTTCAGGTAGTCATCGAAGCCATAGTCATAGCTCGCTGCTCTAGCCTCCTCCATTTCATCGTTGAAGTTGGCTGAGGCCTTGTATTCTACTACAGCATCGCGGACCTGCTCCTTTGCCAGCTTCTTCACCTCCTTTAGCTTGGTCATATACTTCCCAGCTAGTGCCTTGTAAGATCGCACGCTCCTTTCTGCGTCGGTGGATCGCGCCTCCTCTTTAGACAGCCGACGGGTCAAGGACTTGACCCTTTCCTTCTTCTTCTTCAGTTGGGCCTCCCACGCGGTCAACTGGGTTTGCAGGTCCTCTACTTACTTCTTCAATGACTCGACTTTGGCCAAACTGGCTGAAAGTCTCTCCTCAATGGCCTTCTGCGATGCCAGTGCCACCGCTTTAGCTACCTTCAGTCCTTCGACCTCCCTAGCTGAGGCCTCTACCGCATGAACCATCTCGCCGAGGCCCTCGTCCATTATCGAGATCTCATGAAGGAGCTATAGGCAATGGACCATGTTAGTCATGTATAAGAAGTGAAAAGAAGGAAGAAAATGAAGGGATGACAGAAGTACCTTCAGCAGACTGAGGTAGGCGCCTCTCACCACCTCGTTCATCTTACGCTGGTCGTCTCATCCCAGTCGGCATCATTGATGGCCCCCTTTAGTAGGTCTCTGGCATGCTGGGGGTTGTGAAGAGCATGCCAGCATTGATAGGTGTCGTGGCTGACCTCTTCAGCCTCTATCCCTTCGTCTACCCCTTTCTTCTCACCTGCGGGGTGGACAACCTCCGTCTGCTTGGCTGATGGCGAGGTCAGGGCTGTCCCCACTTTGGTCGGCTCCGAAGGGTCCGGCTCTGGTTGGACGACCGACACCCCGACTTTAGGTAGAGGTCCCGATGCTCTGGCCGCCAACCACTCTGACAGAGGCATATTATCCTTATCAAAGCCCGATGCCATGATGATTGCGGGTTGTTCTTCCACCTGCTGCTTCTGCTGCTTGCCCACAGTCAGCTCCGCGGACTAGATGGCCTGCTCTGCTATTCTTGGTGAAGGAGTTGTTTTTCCTCCTATTACAAGAACAAGATCAAAGTGAGAAAAGAAAGAATATAGCTGACAGAACAAAAAGGCCGACGGCAACAACTCCTACCCTACCTAAATGTTCATGACAGCTGATTCCAGCCAAGTGGAGGCTGTCCTCCCGAAATAGCTCTTTCACCATGGTGATGCCGACTGCTTCCAACTCGTTGAAGTCGGCTTGATCGGCTATCAAGACCGCCCTCCCTCTTTCAGCTGTCGGCCTTGGTTCCCCCCATGACAGGTTGAAGCCCCAAGGCCGAAGACTATGAATAAAGAACTTCGACTTCCACCCATGGATAGCCGACGAAAGACCCCCAATTATCTTTTGCCCAAGACGGGGGCTGAACACCCACCACTCCTCGCTCCGGAAGTCTTTCTTGAGGACAAAAAAGTTTGCAAAGAGGGAAGTCCTAGGTTCTACCTCAACCCTCTGGCACAGGACCGTGAAATAGCTGATGGCCTGAATGCTATTCGGGGTCAGCTACGCAGGAATGACCCGGTATAGGTTGAAGACCCGGATGAAGAAATCACACAGGGAAAATCGGAGACCGACCTTTAGGTAGTCCTCGTACATCGGGAGGGCTCCCAGGCTTGGCAGCTGGGTCACCCTCCCTTCCCAGTCCAGGATGGTGATGTGCAGGGTGGAGAGGATGTTGAACGTAATTCTAAGAGCCTCTACCTGATCCCGTACTAATTCAGATTGGATTTGGTTGGGACCCAGTCCCTCTACCCTACGGCTGGAACTCTGGCTACCATAGGCCATTGTTAAGGGGCTTAGAGGAGAGAGGCACTAACCTGAAAGTTGTGTTTCCTAAAAGGTTGAAGATGCTGGAGTGAGCCGAAATTTCTCTCCAAAGACGAATGCAGTAAAGGCTTCGTCCACAGTGTCAACATCGCCTTATGTAACCCTTGAGAGACGCGGTTGTCACCATTCCTTGAGCATCACGATCCGGGTGCCAGGCGACATAAATCTCCACGCAGTGAAAGTTGATGCGACGGAAGGAAGCACATTCTGGCCACAATCCGAATGATCACCGGAGTAGCGATGGGTGGGTCACCCCCAGTGCGGCACCAACCGCTCAGATGTCGCCACATCACCCAAATCACCTCCGAAGCCCGATGGCCGAGCGGGCCGAGTTGGCCGCTCATCATTGCATCCCTTTTGCATTAATTATCGCTCCCTTCGCTTCCAATGCGGGATCGACACCTGTCCCAGACATGAGCTTCTTGGATGGGAAGTGACCGGACGCAGCGCACCTGATTAGATCCACAATCCCCACAAGAATGAATGCATTCAATGCGAGAATTATGCTCTCGCCCTTCGAAGCTACAGGCCCTCCCGAAGGCCAAGAGCAAGGGGGTAACTGTTACACACAACCGGCCTCCCTCCGAACCAGACCGGGTCCGATCTATCCACCAGAGGTCCGACCGACCCGCCAGCGGTCCGACCGACCCCCCAGAGATTTGACCGACCCTTCAACTAGGTCCGTATCGATCCAAAATGGACCGCTCCAAGGATGACCTAGAGGTCCCAGAGGCCCCTTCCAGTTGGTACCAGAATTCTGTTACAATAGATTCCTGACATCTCGGTGCCATTACTCCGCAGATCCCACGGCGCCATTTCCTCCTAGTACCACCTGGCCCGCCGTTACTCTGCAGATCCCACGGTGCCATTTCCTCCTGGTGCCACCTGGCCACTACCGAGATTCTGGCAAAGTTTCGCACCTATATATGGTAAAGGGGGGATCCCGAGGTAAGAAGCTCTTCCTTCCTCACGAGCTATCTCCTTTGTGATTCTTCCATTCTGTTGCTCCAAGTCTCTCACTGACTTAGCCATCGGAGTGTCTCCCGCCGGAACGCCACCGGCCCATGGACCTTTTTTGCAGGAACTGGGAGACACGCACTCCAGCAAGCCCGGTCGAGGAAGCCTAGTCTGGGAGATTCAGCGGCAACAAAAATCAACTGCAAAGGAGGGCCCATATTATTTTTTTTTTAAGAGAGAAGGTGGTAGGTTGCTTTTACTAGAACAGTCAATTTGTACCATCTCTAGGAAATTAAGTTAAACAATTTGGTAACATGATTGCCTTCCTCGGAGTATTGTAGGGTGAAAAACATGGATGCAATATAGATCCTTACTAGAATTGAATAGCAGCCTAAATTAATTGCATTGATATCATGCTTAGAGATGCAAATGGATCGAGTTGCTCGTGAGCTATTGGAACTTGACTAAATTCTAAATACAACTCGGCTCGACTATTATTTATCTCGAACGGTTCAAATTGCTTTTTGAGTCAAATTCAAGTAGCAAGATACTCAAATATAAAAACTCATGAACCTATTCAAATTTATATATTTTTAATAATATTATTTTTATTTATAATATATATATTAATATATATGTATATATCAATAATAAGCTCAAGTATGGTTTGCTTGATAATCAAGTCAGGTCGAGTTGATATCAAGTTTTATCATTTTTTTTCATTGAACCGAGTTCGAGCTTTGAATATTAAAGCTTAATTAATATTGAGTGAAATTCGAACCTAAATTTTTTAAATCAAGTCAAGCTCATGCTTTTAACTTTTGGCTTAGCTTGATTGTACCCCTATCATGCTATACAAAATCACTTACAAATATAAGTTTAAGCATTTATTTCAACAACCATAATAAACATGAGGGGCATGCGACCATGAAATATATTTCTTTTGCTTATGTTAATTACATAGGGGTCATGCTAAAGACTTAGGCCGGCAAGCTGGTTCACTTTATAGGAACATGAAAGGCAGCAGATTAATTATCTGAAAATATAAAATATGTTAGGGACTAATCTGCAAAATAACCTTTTTGCATAAAAGTAAATTTAGGCTCACCAACCCCTTGATTTCACTGCCATTTTATGTTCAAGGTCAATTGACTTTGAATCTTAAACTAACCACTCCTACCAGAACTATAAGCAATTAAGCATTATCAAAGCATGCTATTAGGCTTTGCTTATTGACTTAGTTGCTTTGCTAATTGTTACATATTGCTAATGATGACGATTCGGAATAGAATAGTGACACGATATTCCTGCTTTATTTATTCTCTCTTTTGAGAGGACGAAAATATTAGAACCTTACGATGCATGCATGCCCCTGGAATTATTCCTTCCATAGCATTCTCACGTGCACCATCCAGGAATTTCAGCCTCCATCTTCCTCTACGGTACTATTTAAACTTATTCTCCCATAACTTATTCCAATCACCGTCGCTTTGTTATCCTAGCACACAGAGTCAGTTCCCTCACCATCTTCGAGGGAAGCATATACCAAACTTGGGGAATCAAAAGATTCCTCACTTACTGACATCCCCTTGGATTTGTTTACTTTGTTTAATCTGTCTTTAGAGAGAGAGAGAGAGAGAGAGAGAGAGAGAGAGAGAGAGAGAGAGAGATTAAGGGTAGGAATTGATATTATTCCATCAGATTTTGTTCCCAGGTCGGCTCTTCGCACTGAAGTAGTGAATCTAGTCATGAGTCACCGACCACATGGAATTCCACATGAAATGCTTATCTTGCCAATTAAAAGCACCCATAGGTTGGCAGCTCACGTAGGCTAGCTTACAAGGAGATGGTTGATAAAATATATCAATATATATAATCCACTAGATCTACAAAGAATCAAAGAGCTTCTCCTTGTAGTAGTTATATTCGTGGAAATGGATCATATATGACATATTTTAGTAGGACAAAAATATGGTGACATTATTAGTCTTGTCCATATATAATTTAAAATCATCAACTCCTAGCTGTATCAATTGATGATAACCATGAGAGGTCATATATGATCTAAAGACCTCCATGAAGCATATATTCTGCGTTCACCTAAGGAATCATGGGAGACATATATTTGATTTAATCATCATCCATGCCTTACCATTAAGCATGGACATCCTAATTGACACTTTCTTGTTGGACTGTAACTGGCTAGTTGTACGTTGTCCCATTCCTGTTGGATTTTCTCCATTTTTCTTTTTAATTTTATTCTTGCTGCATACTTTCTATAACATATTCACATATTGAGGCAGTTGCATGCCACGAAAGAAATGGACGGCCACATGGGAGTTTGCTTTCTGCATGCATGCGTGCTGCTACGTAGTTTCTAGGTAGTTTCTTCGCACAATGGTGCAATGGATTTTAAACTTCCAACACTATAAGGATTGCATATGATAATAGATATTGGAGCCTTCCCGAATAGCATATATATACATATATATACTAGCTAGGTCCACTGGTAAATATTAAAACAAGTCTTTCTTCCCAAGTCTTGGTAGAAAGCAAAAATTTTAAAAAAATTATATAATGTATATTCTTATCCATAGATTTATTTAGCTATTTCTCAAAGGCCAATTACATTGATTTTTTAAAGGAATGATGCAAACAAATTAAAAAGAATAAAGCAACAAGGCTAAAAAAAAAAAATTGTAATAACATGGTTTGAAATTAAACCACATTAATTATTATGATCCTTTTTGGCCTCAAAGTATTATTATTTCATTAACGAATTATAACCGTAAAGGCTAATATCATAATATACAAAATCTAATTGCATTTTATTGTTGTTTAGATATGTACAATTTCTATGAGCAGCAGTCTTGAGAAGGCCCCTCTAATGTCACTCGTCGCAACCATCAGGACCCCGGGGAGCATTTCATATTCATCGCTCTCATCACCAAATGGATTGTCAAGGTAGTAATTAAGAATGTGATTCCCCTACTTTGCTTTCTTCTCTTCTTCATCGTAGGATTTCTCGATGGAGGGATCATCGTATTATCATCTGGCAAGGAGTGTCCAACGAGGGAATGAGTTAGATTGGAAGTTTCACAAGGTGGACGGCTATTTAGAGGACCTCCGATGGCAACAAACGATATTGGCCGGGGAGCTGCTCTTCACCATGCATCCACCCTTTTCCTGAACCATCATGAAGAAGCCCATCCCCCGTTACTTTAAGGCACCCTCTATGTAGGCCTATGATGGCTCCATCGATCCCTGTGACCACTTGAAAATTTTTAAAACTCTCATGATGCTATAAGAGGTATCCAATGCCTTAATGTGCAGGTCCTTTCTAACCACTTTCAAAGATGTAGCCCGAGCTTGGTATACCGGGCTTTAGCTAGACTCCATCGACTTTTTTGAGAAGTTTGGCCAAAAATTTATTACCCAGTTTCAAAGTAGCCGAAAGCCTGGGAAGAACTTCAATTTTCTCTTCTCCATCCAAAAGAAGGAAGGGGAGTCTCTGGAACTTCAAGGCAGCTATGTTGGAGATTCGTAGCTTGGAACTAGCAGTCGCAATGCCAGCTCTTATGAGAGGGCTCTAAGAGGGAGGCTTCTACCATTTCTTCTCCAAGAGATTCCCTCGTGATCTTTCAAAACTTCTATCCCACTCCAAAAAGTATATCAATGCTGAAGAAAATATAACAGCAAAGAGAAAAGAGAGTATAAGCACCTTCAGGAGAATCGCTCTCTCCCTCCTCAAGCTAAGAGGCGGAGCGATGAGACTAGACCTCGTCGCCATTCTAGGGGCCATGCCATCATCATGAAGAGTTCACACTGCTGAATGCTTCTCAAAGATAGATTTTGATGAAGATAAAGAATCAGGATATCGTTCACTAGCCCGGGAACATGAGCCAAAGGACTAAAAAAGATCTCACAAAGTACTACTATTTTTATCAGGAGTATAGGTATGATACAAAGGATTGCCTCATCTTGAAGAAGGAGACTGAAGCTTTCATCTGCCAAGGCTATCTACAAACCTATGTCAGCCAGCCTAAAGGAGGAGACTTTCGGCCACCAATATCGGCTTGCCATAGAGCCTCCTAAGGACAATCATCCTACTGATAGTCTGGTAAACTTATCATTAAAGGATTTTCTAGGAGCAACCTCACCAACTGAAGGAGCCCGTGCTCGTATAGTTCCTAAGTCTCCTCGAGCCAAGCAACATAGGTAGGAGAATGTTATCATCTTCTCTGACTTTGATGTAGAAGGCATCTAAACCATCCATGATAATGCTATTGTAGTTTCTCTTACTATCACAAACTATGATGTACGACATGTTCTGATTGATAATGGAAGCTCCATAGATATCTTATTTTATGATATTTTTAGCAGAATGAATCTTTCAAGGGATGGTTTGCAGAAGATGAGTTTTTCCTTGATAGGATTCTCTGAAGATGCTGTCTTCTCTATAAAAACCATGATCACTCTACCTGTAACTGCAGGCCAAGTCCCCAGACAAGTAATAGTCTTGCTGAACTTTCTAGTAGTAAAAGTTCCCTTGGAATGCAATGTCATCTTGGGAAGACTGAGCTTTGAATACCTTTCATGCCATTGTGTCCACCTACTATCTACTAATGAAGTTTCCAACTATCCAAGGAGTGGATGAAGTTCAAGGTGACTAAGCTCTGGTCAAGCAGTGTTATGTGGCTGCCCTTAAAGGCAAGAGGTCCCAAGAAGCATTATATATTGATAGTTTTGATCTCAGAGATGAACAGGTTGAGCAGTAGGGTCACCCAATAGAAGAGCTTCTCTTAGATTCTCTGTACGATCGTGACCCAACCTAAAAGGTTCATATTAGATCTCAGCTGGAAGAGGCCTCATGTGACTGGCTCCTCGCCTTGTTGAGAACCAATATTGACGTCTTTGCATAGACCACCTCCAACATGCCCAGCAATAACATAGAAGTCATGGTGCACCAGTTGCATATCAACTCTTCATATAAGCTAGTAAAGTTGAAGAAGTGATGCTTTATCCCGAATGCCGGTGAACCATCGAGCAAGAAATTGACAAGCTACGTGCTGCTGGATTCATTCATGAGGTTAACTATCTTGATGGTTGGCGAACGTGATACTCCTCAAGAAAACAAGTGGTAAATGACAAGTATGTATTGATTTTATTAATTTAAATAAAGCTTGTCCAAAAAATAGTTTCCCTCTATCCTAGATAGACCAATTAGTTGATTCTATGTCAGGACATGGTTGCTTAGTTTTATGGATACTTTTTTTGGATATAACCAAATCTGGATGGTCTTAAAGGATGAGGAAAAAGCATCCTTTATCACATACCAAGAAGATTGTTATAAAATGATGCCCTTTGATCTGAAGAATGCGGGAACCATACATCGGTATCTCATCAATAAGATTTTCAAAGATAAGATCGGTCGCAATGTCAAAACATTTGTTGATGACATGTTAGTAAAAAGTCAACAAGTAGAGCATCATGTAGCAGACCTTTAGAAAATTTTTCAAATATTGAGAAAGTATTAGATAAGGCTTAACCCATCCAAATGTGCCTTCGATGTATCCTTCAAAAAGTTCTTAGATTTCATGGTCTCACATTATGGAATTGAAACCAACTCAAAAAAGTTCCGGGCTATCCTAGAGATGTCACCACCTAGGACCCAGAAGGAAGTATAGTATCTAGCATGATGGATAGTAGCACTAAGTAGGCCCATCACTAGGTCAGGCAACAAGTACCTACCTTTCTTTAAAGCTCTAAGACAAATCAAGGACTTCCATTAGATGGAGTGCCAGACTGCCTTCGAGGAGGTTTGCACATACCTAGCTACCATTCCACTTTTGACTAGGCCAGTAGAAGGAGAAATGGTATACCTGTATCTAGCCATATTTCCGGTCATAGTAAGCTCAATCCTCATTTGGGAAGATGAAGGCATGCAAAAGCTGGTATATGACACTAGCAAGTTGCTGAAGGACATGGAGACCCGCTACCCAAAGATGGAGAGGTCACCTATGCTCTCTTGATCCCATCCCAGTGGATCCGGCCTAACTTCCAGGTGCACTCTACCACTATCTTGATTGACCAGCTCTTGAGATCAGTCCTGCAAAAATTAGAAAGCTCCAGGAGGATCACCAAGTGGATGGTGGAGCTCAAAAAGTTTAATATCCACTACCACCCATGACCCTCTATTAAAGCCCAGGATTGGTTGACTTTTTCATAGAGTGCACACTTCCTGAAGAGATCGGAGTAGAAGCAAAAGTAGCAGCCCCCATCCTAGTGGGTGATATCCAGACATTGCATGTCCATGAGGCATCCAGTGTAGGAGGCTCTGGAGCAAGGATGATCCTTGCCGGCCTAAATGGCATCATCGCCAAGCAAGCCCTCCATTTTATCTTCAAAACTTCAAACAATGAAGTCGAGCATAAAGCACTTCTGATAGGATTGAGATTGGCCTGTGAACTTGGGGTACAACACCTTAAATCCTTTAACAACTCCCAATTGGTTGTAAGCCAGGTTCACCAGGAGTACGAAGTTAAGGCTCCCACCATAGAGAAGTACCTAGCGAAGGTAAAAGAAATAACCATTTCTTTTTTTTCTTTTGAGATTGTGTAGATATCCATAATGGAGAACTCTTGGATGGACCTCTTGTCAAGACTAACAATTATAGAGTATCCATAGATCTATAGGGGAGCACACACGGAAAACTTGGAGAAGCCTAGCATCAAGGGTGAGCCAGCCCTGGTTATGCAGGTGAACTGTGAGCCATATTGAATGGACCTATTGATACAGTACCTGAAGGACAGGAAACTGCTTGGAGATCAGGTTGAGGCTCATCGAATCAGGAGCCACTCAATCCAGTACAAGATCGAGGGAAAGCTGTATAGGCAATCCTACTCAATGCCACTTATTCGCTATCTCCGACCCACAAAGGCTGACTATGCCCTGCATGAAGTCCATAAAGGCATAGGTGGGAGCCACCTTGGAGGACGGACCTTAATGTACATGATTCTTCGATAAGGATATTAGTAGTCTGACATCCACATCAATGCCGTCGAGTTCATGAGATGCTACATCCACTACCAATGGTATGCTAATATTTAGCATTAACCATCGGTACCTCTTACTCTAATTAGTTCATCCAGGCCATTTGCTTAGTAGGGATCGATATTCTTGGCTCGTTTTTGTCAACCTCTGGGCAAAGAAAGTTTCTCATCATCACATCGACTACTTCATCAAATGGGTAGAGACAGAACTACTAGCTCGGACCACTAAGAAGGAAGCTCACAATTTTGACTGGAAGTCTATTATCTATCGGTTCAACTTGCATCGGATAATCTTCATCATCAATAGCCGATAATTTGAGAGTGTATCATTCAATGACTTCTATAAAGATTTCAAATCATCTACCGGGTCTAAGGACTTAGCTCGACAAAGCAAATGGGTGCCTTATTGGATGACATACCAGCTTCCAATTAGGAAGACTCCATTAAACCTTGCCTTCAAAATCAAAACAGTCATCCTCCTGGAATTATGTTTGTCTTCATATAGGGTCGAGGCCCATGACGAGCATCAAATTTTAAAGGATCTTAAAGTGAACCTTGACCTACTCGAAGAAGTTCGAGAGAAGGATTAGATCTGAATGGTTATGCACCGATGACGAACAGCTCGCTGCTTCAATTCTAGAGTCAAGAAAAAATAATTCCATCTAGGAGATTGCCCAGGAAGGCCACATCCAATTAGCTGACCGAGTAAGGAAAGCTCTTGCCTAATTGCAAAAAACTATATTGCATCATTCAGGCTATATGCTCAGCACCTATTGTCTGGAATAGTTGGACGGGATATCCATCCTGTGCATCTAAAATTTTGATAATCTTTGACCTTACTATCAATAAGATTTCTCTTCAACTCAAGAGCTGACTTCATCTATGATGAAGCCTCTCTCCTATGCGAAGTAGCTATTAAACTCCGGCTCATGGAGATAGGGGCATGCTTAAAAATCCTGGATGAGCTACGTGCACCAGATGGGAATTACCACACCCCTATCAAAGCCCTGAATGAGCTCGATATCCCAAGTAAGGCAATACAACCTTCTAAGCCCCAATGGAGTAGCCAAACTCTCAAGTTAGGTTCTGACATCTATAATCCTTGGTTAAGTGGTTAGTCTCTCAGGCATGGCAATCCATCACTTCTAAGCCTTGGTAGAGCAGTCAGACTTCTAGGTCAAGTTTCGATATCCGTAATCCCTGGTTAGGTGACAAGCCTTCCAGGTGCGATTGATGTGGTACATATGCTGACGTGGAGCATGCAGGCGACCACACTACTAAGAGACCTGCCACTTGGGCATAGTGGCCAGGCAAAGAGCCAAGACGAGCCCTCCTACCAAGGTCAGCTCCTAGTTGGGATCATGCTCATAGGACGAGCCCTCCGACTAAGGCCAGCCCCCGGTCAAGTCTAGCTCATGCTCCCAAGGCGAACCCTCCTACCGAGGTCAGCTCCCAGTCGTGATCATGCTCATAGGGTGAGCCCTCCGACTGAGGCCAGACTGAGGCCAGCTCCTGGCTGGGATCGAGCTCATGCTCCCAAGATGAGCCTTCCTGCCGAGGTCAGCTCCCAGCCGGGATCATGCTCATAGGGCGAGCCCTCCGATTGAAACCAGCTCCCGGTCGGGGTCAAGCTCATGCTTCCAAGGCGAGCCCTCCTGCTGAGGTCAACTCCTAGCCGGGGTCGTGCTTATAGGTCGAGCCCTTTGACTGAGAACAGCTCCCGACCGGGGTCAAGCTCTTGCAGCTCATGCTCCCAAGGCGAGCCCTCCTACCGAGATCAGCTCCCAGTTGGGGTCGTGCTTACAGGGCAAGCCCTCCGACTGAGGCCACCTCCCTGCCAGGGTCAAGCTCATGCAGCTCATGCTCCCACAGCGAGCTCTCCTACCGAGATCAGCTCCCATCTGAGGTCATGCTCATAGGACGAGCCCTTCGACTAAGGCCAGCTCCCAGCTGGGTTCGAGCTCATGCTTCCAAGGGCCAGGTCTCCAAAGTAGGGCTCCACCCCCCATCCAGTGGGAGTCAAGGTCCCCGTCGATGGCATAAGGAGGGGGATCAGCAGAAGTTCAAACCATGATAAGAATGGGCCTAACCGCCTACAACCTCCGGGAGGTGGCGCATACCCTGTCATAAATTCAGGGCCTGCTACACATCTCAAGCACGACCTACATGATGCAGGCTCCACCAAGTTCCTGGCCCTGTAGCGTGCCACCATGTCGATGACCGCGTGACTGGAAGACTACAACCCCTACAACAGGGAGCCTGCACCTTTCCAAGAAGGGTATTCCACTAAAGCCCTAGGTCTTGTGACACTTCGACATTCTCCCCTGAAATGGAAATGCCCCATCTTGGCTCGAGGCTCAGTGAATGCCCAGGGTAGAAGGCTTTCCCCTAAAAGGGAGGCGATAACAAATAACAGAAAGTCCCATCCGAAAGGAATTCCTATGAATGAATGACTGGACAAAGCCCCAGACTTGGACTGGGCCACCCCATCTATATAAGATCGACGAGGGAGATAAGTAAAATAAGGTAAGCAACAGACACGCTCTCGATCCTCTATTATCTTTTTTCATAGAATTCATCTCACCCTGCTTCGTTCTTCACCCTCTCAATGCAGAGAGTCTCCCAAGCTCTCCGTCATAGAGATTCTATTTTTCTCGATCATCTCACTGACTTGATCATCGGAGTATCCTTGTCAAAATTTTTAGCCTAGGTCTTCTCTATTTTGTAGGGCCTCCGGACGAGGGAGCCAACCACAAAGAGAAGGAACGAGCATCCAGTGGGGGCCCAACATGTCAGAGCTATGGGACATGACGATCTTGGCAGCAACAGCGATAATCTACCACCTTCAAGGACTGGTTAAGCAATCAGACTCCCAGGCGAGCTTCCATGCCCATAATCCCTGGTTAAGCGATAAACCTCTCATGCATGATAATCCATCACCTTCAAATCATGGTTAAGCAATCAAATTTCCAAGTGGGCTTCCATGTCCATAATCCATGGTTAAGTGATTAGACTTCCAAGAAAAAATCAGATGAGCTAAATGTTCCCAGGTGAGATAACTTAGCCTCTTTGGTATTTTGCTAACTACAGGTCAAAGATAAGCCTTGGATTAAGGGATCCTCCTTCTCCATGAGTGGAATCTTTTAGAATGGAACATAAGGATCATGGCATTCTGTTTAATCCATTTCTAGAACCTTACATGCATGAGGTAAGGGGGAACAATCCTCACTTGGCCATTGGCTAACCTTAACCTTTTATTCTAAAATCCTAAATGAGCTTCGTGCCCTAGGCAAGGTTAACGAATCCTTTATTCTAAAATCTTAGGTGAATTTCATACACTAGGAAGGATCGACAAACCCTCTATTCTAAAGTCTTGGATGATCTTTGCATCCCAAGCAGGGTCTTCAAACCCTCTATTCTAAAGTTCTGGATGAGTTTCGCATCTCAGGTAGGATCTTTGTACCCTCTATTCTAAAGTCCTGAATGAGCTTCGTATCCTAGACAGGTTTTCAAATCCTTTATTTTAAAGTCATGGACAAGCTTCATTCTCCATGTAAGGTTAACGAACTTTTTATTTTAAAGTCCTATATAAGTTTCGTATCCCAAGCAAGATCTTCGAGCCCTCTATTCTAAAGTCATAAACGAACTTTGTGCCCCTGGCAGGATCTTTACACCATCTATTCTAAAGTCCTGTACGAGCTTCGCACTCTAAATAGAATCTTTGCACCCTCTATTTTAAAGTCCTGGATGAGTTTTGCATTCTAGACAAGATTTTCACATCCTTTATTCTAAAGTCCTGGACAAGCTTTGCATCCTAGGCAGGATCTTTGAATCCTTTATTCTAAAATCCAGGATGAGCTTTGCACCCTAGGTAGAGTAGATGAACCCTCTATTCTAAAATCCTGCACAAGCTTTGCACCCCAGACAGGATTGGCGAACCCTCTATTCTAAAGTCTTAGATGAACTTTGTATCTTAAGTAGGGTCTTCAAACCCTCTATTCTAAAGTCCTGAACGAGTATCATGCCCTAGATAAGGTCTTCGAACCCTCTATTCTAAAGGCTTGGACGAGCTTTGCATCCTATGTAAGGTCTTCATACCCTCTATTCTAAAATTTTGGAAGAGCTTTAAACTCTAGGCAAAGTCTTTGAACTCTCTATTCTAAAGTCTTGGACAAGCTTCATGCTCGTGGCAAGATCTTTGCATCCTTTATTCTAAAGTTCTGAGCGAGCTTCATATCTTAGTCAACGTCTTCGCACCTTCTATTCTACATTCCTGGCGAGTTTCACACCCAAGAAAGGTCTTCACACCCTTTATTATAAAGTTGAGCAAGCTTCATGTCCTAGGTAGGGTCAGTGAACTCTTTATTCTAAAATTTTAGATGAGTCTTGTTCCCTAGGCAAGGTTGTTGCACTCTTTATTCTAAGTCATATGAAGGCCACACACCCATTCAAGGTCATCGAGTCCTTTCAATAGCAAGGCACCCAGGTGAAGCTATTCTCAATACATCCAAGAGATACATCCAAGAGAAATCAACATTCTCTGAAGCCTAATATGAAGACACAAAAAAATAGTAGAGAAATTCGAGAAGCAGCAAGCAACATGCAAACATAAGAAGATATCAAAATAATAAAGATCATATTTCATTAACAAAAATCAAGTTACACCTCTTTGCAGCTCTAAAACCAAATTATATTGCTCTGAGAATTCTTCAAAAGATAGATGAAGGACAGAGACAGGTTACAACAGCCCTAAAGGGTCAGGACACAACTTCCTCGAGATCCAAAGTTTTTTCAGTTCTATGCTCTAGTAAAAGGAGGATCAGGACCAAGCCAAGGCTTCCTGGAGTGACAAAGTTCTCTCCTGAAAATAGCAAGATACCTCCTACGAGCCTGAAAGGCTTCTAGGTCCCCCTGAGGCATGTGGAGGAGAAGTTGCTGGCAAAGAGAAGATGCGCATCGTGCTCTAGTAACCATGCCATATGCAGAGCATGATGGTAGACCACCTTCAATGGGGTTGAGGTGACAAAAATCGCGAAGCCTCGCCAACAAGCAGATGGAGGAGAAAACATCAAAAGATCTAAGACATCATCGAGAATGCCAATAGGCTATCCGCCACCACATCCTTGGTGAGATGTCATTGGCCATTGAGCAAGGCGACGTTCCCAAGGCTGCTTATACTCTTTACCTGGCTGTCTCTCTACAAAAAGCGAGGTCTTGCTTGAGGAAGAATCAAATGATGAGGCATATGATTGTCGACCCTTGTCCAAACCCATCCTTCGACTGGCAATAATCACGGCCCAATGATTGGAGCACCGGCCATTCTCGATACCTCTCATGCCAAGGTGAGCATTCACCAATATGCCCTTGGTGCAGTTGGAGTAGCCCTCCTAAAAGGAATCCTTCCATCAAGAAAGGGAACTTGATACTTGTACTAGGAGTTAGTTATGGCTTCAACATTCTTCTGATCACTCAAACTCTGGAGGAACTTAGCAAAAATCTGCTCCTCCACACCTCTATTTATAGAGAGACTGAGGGAGAGGCCGCTGCGTCAGTAACCAATCAATGTTTAATGGTGTCCTCGTCCCATTGGCCAGTTACCTGATCTCTCCAAAATCAGAAGATGAGATGCCAAGCACTCCTTCCAGGGTTGACATCTCTTCAGAGAGCAGTGCATTTATGGTCTCTGTGCCCCCACCAAAGAGATGCCATGAATGCACTAGTTTTTCCTCAAGAAGCATGCCCAGTCAGAGTCTCCTCCTAGAGATCAAGTCTATATGCCATGTTGTGCCTTGCGATTGGGGGCAAGTCACACACAGAACCCGAAGGCATCTCAAGATTTGTACAAAGACATTTCCCTAGTGGCAACACGTTGTGTACACATAGAATATTGCAGAGAAGCAAAGTTGGAGAAGAAGCAAAGAAAATTCTTTATTGCTTTGGAAAATACATAGCTAAAGTGGAGTGCTATTATAAGCCTCGCTCTCCTAGCTCTCATGATCCTCACCATCTCTTCTATGAAGGCCTTTGCAGGAATAAGGGGGCTAATCACCGGTCTAATTTCCACAAAATGGCCATGGAGTATCATCTCGTAGCATTCAAAGCCCCAGTCAAAGAAGTCAACAGTCATTGCCATAGAGATCTCCTAAGGAACCAGATCCCGGTGACCCGCCTCCTAGCTCACGACACGAGATTCAAATTATCTCTCCGACTTGACCCTCAAGCCATTAGCATCATGCAGGGACTCGAACAGCTTCACCCGTGCTCCAGTTAAGCATTACATAGCCTTGCTTTTTTCTAAAAGAATGATAGTTCGGAGGAAGTCTATCTCTTGTAGTAAGTCCATGTAATCTCGGTCATACTACCATGTCCTTTGCAGGCCTTCTCTACTCCTAGCTATCTTGCCTACTATAGGGCGAACTATTTTGCCTTCTTCCTCACCAGCTTTGCCAGTAGCATCGGATAACATGCTTTGCCTGCAAGGTGCTTTTTCTTTCATTGGCCTCATCAATAGTGCCAAACAGCATGCCTGGGTCATGAGGGCCTCGCCTGGCAATCTCACCCTTGCCATTGATAAGCATGAGGTTGAGACAAGAATGCAGGCTGCAAGCTTCATCGCTAGCAACTGTCTGGACCCCTTGTTTGTGGAGCTTAGCATCACATCAGCTTTCGTCTGGTATCCATGATTGATGACGATCCTTGGAGGCACTCTGGACACTCGAGGGTTGTCTCCCCTTAGCCTCCTTATCTCCTAATAAGTAGCATCCAAACCTCTCTGTAGTTCATCATTTCTTGTAGATAAGTTGTCAAGCTCCCATGCGAGGATTTGACGAGCCTCCTTGACCATGCTTCACTACTGTTCTACTAAAGCTTGGCCATCCTCAGTGGAATCCCTCTTTGCAAATGTCGCCTCACAGTAGGCAATGTAATGCTCCAGTGCCTGAGTGTAGAAACCCACCCGTAATACCCGAAGTATCAAAATCCAGTGAAGGTTGTGACTAGGTCCCTTAAGAGATGTGCCATCTACCTCGGTGGTGTAATAATGCAGGGACACTAGCACCTCCTCCATTGATGTGCATCATGGTGCCGCAACATCAACAGGAGGGGGCAGCATCTAGCACCAACTCTCCAACCTCTAGGATATCCGAGCTGCCTCCCAGGTCACCCAGCTAGGGCCAAGTACCCCAACGGGGGACACTAATGCGGTAGCAAAAGGACTAGTAGTTACTGACACTTCCTCTATGAATGCCAGACTCCTAGACGATGCTTGCAATGCCTCCACCTCTATCGGAGACTCTATTTCTTTGGTCACTACCACCGGAGAAGCCACCATGATTGTGCTTGCCTCGTTATGCTAGACTGGGGCACTGTCACTACCCAACTGTGTCTTATCCACCTCTATAGTTAGCTATACCTCCAAAGAGAGTTCTACAAAGAGCCTTGCAAAGGTAGGGGTGCCTCCTCATCAGGACTGACCTTGCCCTCCTCAATAGGATGGCTACCAATCTTCGCCTCCGACTTAGTGTCTGTCCCTATTTCAATGGACTGGTCACTCACCTCCACGCCAGCCTTAGGACTGGTCTCAGTCATTCCAAAAAGAGATGCCAACATTGAAGCAGTAAGGATAGGGCTAGCAGGGGCAGGTTCCATCCGCTCTTCCGCAGCCTCTGTGTCAGCCTTCTCAGGGCACATCGTGGCTGCTGCTTTTCTTCCGCTTCTTTGGTGGTTGAACCTTCGAAATTCTTGCATACAACTCCTTCTCAGAGAACTTCATCTTCTATTCAAGTAGCAAACAACATGCGGAGCCTTGCATCAAAATACTCTAAAAGGAAAGGTGCACAAAGGAAAAATAAGAACAAAAGGTTTTTTCATTTCATCTCAAATGAATCTTCGTTACAGATAACTTGGTAGTGCCTTTACAAAAGAAAAAGAAACGAAGAGAGAAAAGGAGAAAGAAGACCCACCACGTTCATTATAGAACCACCCATAGTAGTAACAGGCCTTTTTAGCAACAAAAACCATGGACTCTCTTGCAGTAGATGACAAATACGGAAAAACGGTATCCCACTCCATTTCTATTTAAAGCTTCTAATCGATAGTGGCAACCTAGGTATCATAGCGTTTAATGATAGTTTGCTAGCAAACACGTGCCTGCACCCTAGTGGGCACACCGTTTTGCTCAAACTTTGGCTATTTTGAGCCACAAACTATCATTATTGCTTTGAATCGTCATGCATGTCTCATTAAATGTGGTGGATGCACGCGATCTGGTTGGACATGACATTTCGAGACCTTATCCTGAGTCACATGCATCCCATGCCACTAGCATTCACCACCTCACTAAGCATGAGATGAAGCATCCTCCAAATGCTTTACCTGCTAGGACCAAGAGCAAACCATCGGAGCAGCTAACTTTATCAAGCAAAGGTCCGGTATCGAGTTCCACGGTCTTCAACCTCTATTTCCTATGCCCGAGACAAAGGAGATGCCTTGTCCTAGAAAGTGGGGGAAAATTTTATGTGTCCAAAAATGATCAAGCTCATGTATATCCCCGCGTGGCTTGTCACATTACCCACCAGCCCAGCACATGAAGCAGGCTCTTCAAATTCGGAAGCATGGCCCTAGACATCATGCAAGGAAACTAGGCATGTTCTATTATAGCAAAGGAGTAGGTAACTTTACACCATGACTTTCTGACGCCGGCCGCTAGCCATTAATACAGGTACCCTAAGGAAGCATGCATGCCATGAAGATGAGCTCCGTGCCATCTTTAGCCACTCCTCCAAGGGCATGCATTCTGTAATGACATGTCAACCATCACTCCTTGCACTGCATAATATCCCTTAGGCATCATATACTCCGTATACCTTATTGATAAAATTTGTTTACCGGATCCTCTAAGTAAATCTTTTTTCACAAAGGCTATTCCTAGGCAAGTTTTCCTAAAAGTCTTAATTTTGGAAGACTCAGCAATCCTCCCAGAGCTACCTGAAAGCTCCATATCGCTATTTAGATGAAGGCTAGGAATACCTTGCCTTGCCCAAGCCTCGTCGATGTCCATTTCCACCACCTTGCCTATGCCTACTTCTATTGCCTCATCCACTTACACCGCCTCGCTCATTTCCACTCCATTTCGATATCATTCTATCATCCCACCATCCATTTAAAAGTTACAGATGCCCTTTTTCTATTTATTTTCGCGGAAAACTGACTTAGATATCGAAAGGTCCATCATGAAAATCTTTTCATCGTTGCCGGATTTCTATGTCTTCTTCATTTTATAGATTCCGTAATTTTGATACTCGATGGATGAAAGAAAATCCGGAACTATACGATCGAGAAGTCACCCCCAGCCATGCCAGTCAATTTCAAATGAAACCATAACAAGTACTGTTACCACTAAAGGGAGAGAATATATTAATCGGTACCCTGAGCAGGTGAGTCCAGGTGCACGAACCTGATCTAATGAATAGGAATAAAGAAAGTATGAGATAGAGAGCATGAAATCTAATAAGATGCAGAGGATATATGATCCAGTAGATAAGACAAATAATGTGGGGATAAGGATTTGGTGCAGCTCCTTTTGATCATATTATATCTGAAATAAAAGAGAAACCATGGGCATTTGGCTTCAAAGCGGACTGTGAGGATTGGGTGGGTCATGGCCTCGAAGTACTTAACTAGAATTATGCAGGTCCACCGAGCTCCAGCAAAATAATCAATGCACTCACAATGCAATTAACCTTGCACGTAGTATAGAGTATCATCTCTTGATCGATCAACCTCTCTGGTGTCAGGACAGTGAGAGCAGGATTTGAACTACAAATTAATAGTCCTGATGATATGCTAAATTATAAATAAAATCAATTTAAGAATGAATTTGTTCAGTAAAATATAATATAGAGATTGATTTCAGATATAATAATTTTTTTCTATCAAAAACTCCCAAAATTTTAGGAGCATGTTATAAAGAACAATGATTTCTAAAGTAACGTCCAGTTGGTGCGATCACATTCACAAATCTAAAATGATCAAAGTTCAAGCTTTCCAAGCCAGTAGTAGTCTATTCAAGCAATTCAACCAATACCATATACCGCATCCAGCGAAAGGTGTTAGATCTAAAATAAATTATTAAATTATTTTATGATAATTTAAAAATTTCGATCAATCGACCAAATTCATATGGTGCAAAATGATGCTCGACGCAAAATTACACCATGGAAAGGACTTTTAAACTTCTGAAACCGCCAACGTTGAGAGTAGATTCTGGTAGATACACCTGCACCACTTTAAGTTGCCATGCACCGACATGAACTTACCGAGGAAAACACACGAACCAGCTCCATTAAATGTTTGAAGTTTACGAAGGACAGCTAATAATAATAATAATAATAATGATGATAATATTAATAATAATAATAATGTCATCATTATTAGCTTTGGACACCATCACTCATTGAAAGGTGACGTTACCTAATTTTCCACTCTATCTTTTTTTTTTTTTTATGATAAAGAATTTTCCACTCTATCAACCACCAAACCTTTGTAAAGGAACTTCCATAAATCTCACCTAACATCAAGATATATAATAACAGAAGGAAATTTTAAAAAAGATTATTGAAAGGCTCGCCAAATTGTCCCTCGTTTTATGCATAGCACGTGTCATGAAAGAAGGATCCAACCTATAAAAACGGGATGGGTGATTGGGGACCGATCAAAGCGCAAACCACTCGTTTGCCATGGCAGTTAAAGTCGGTTGATGGGGTGGGTGCGAGACAACCGCACACGGGAAATCTGTGTGCAGCTCCTCCGGCCAATCGGTGGGCTCCCAAAAGCTAGCTGTTTGAAGGTGGACCCACAGATTGTTCATGGAACCGTAGATGGTCTGCCAAAACTATTGGGCATGGTTTGCCCAGGTCATTCTTTTTCCATAACATAAGATTTTTTTTTTTGTTTTTTTTCCTAAAATGTGATAATTAGCACTAGTTACCGATCAAACTATTAGGTTTGCAAAATAAGCCAATTAAAATAACTAATCATAGCTACAACATGACCATAATCATTGAATCTTTTTTCTAACTATTTATATATATATATATATTATTGTACAATAATTTTTTGCTCTTGTTTTTTTTTTTTATTTTTTTCTTGGCATATATTAAAACAAAGGAAGGGAGTCACTTCTCCATCATAATGGAGAAATTGATTTGCATACAAAAATATCATCCATTAATTTTAGGATGAAAACAAATAGCTCCCAGTTTACATAAAAAAATCCATCCTACAAATATTCTTCTTCGTACAAAATTTTCTACCCATGAGAAGTAGGCGATCTAACTTCTTAACTACATTCATCGGTGTTTTCCTTCCTCAAAAGATCTTAGTATTTATGTAAGAATCCAAGTAGGCATATATTTAATTCTACGATGCTTATTTGCTAGAAAGATTTTGAGTATTTATATGGGATCAAAAAATATAAATAATAACTTCAGAAAATAGTGGATAAGATTATGGATTTGAACCCTTAGCCTGATGAGGATGTCAAAGCTTAAATGGGAGAGTACATGAGGATTCGTGTATACATGTATTTAGTTATATATCATGATTATTTGCTAGAAAAATTTTGAATACTTATACATGACCGATGAATCCAAATCCTATCTTCTGACTAGTCTTTTTAGATGTAGTCATGAATTGTTACAATTTATTTCCTTCTAGATAGCCTAGTATGAAACGATCATCGACAACCATTCCTTGCACGTTAGAACATATTCAGGCTCCTTTATTTGTATTTGTTTTTCTTAAAAAAGATTAGACAGCTCTCGTACATTTTATTGACTAAATACAGTGACAGAGATGGATCCAAAAACACTCTCCAACCACATATACCAAATTTAAATAGCGCTTTTCTCACCAAACACAGATGCACGCATTATATAAATATGGAGATATATCTTTGATTTAAATGAAAAATAATGATCATCGTACATCCTCTTCATTAAAATTAATGCAACTTGATACCAGAAAACAGTGAAAAAGAAAATAATGCATTCACCTGGTCAAAATTGGGTTGCTATTCCACATCATTTCTTTTCTTACTCAATGTACTAGTTTACTGTAACAATCAAAGATCCTTACAATAGATGCAATCAATCAATATCCCTCATACCATACCTGCAATTTAAATGATTCATATAGCACAGTAAATTATTTTGGAAACCATACGTATGGTTATACATGTAATCTATCATAAGGCCAAGAAATCAAAAGTAAAGCTAGACCCTGCTGGCAGCATACAAATGGTCTAGATTCCTTTTTTTTTTTTTTTTCCTCTGAAATCTTGAATACTCATGGATCAAAGAACCCTAATCTACTGTTACTGTATCAAAGCAAGCGTTTCCTACTTAAACCGCTAGCTTTTTCTTTCTTTCTTTTTTCACAAAATAAAAAGAAAAACCGCGTTGTATATAACGGCCACTATGTTAAACGGTGGACTCCTACGGTCTCCAACACGACCGTGGAACTCAACACGCGTTCCGACAGCTCACCAACGACCGTTGTACGTTAGCGGGGGCCACGCACCGACAGGGGGGCCCACGACGCACACCGCCCATCCGGATCCGCATGCTCGGCCCCCACAGGATCCGCCGAGTCTTCACCACGTGGCCTTCTACATCTCGCCCGTGGGGTCTGTTCGTGGGTGCGATCCTGGCTGTCCTCAGGCGTTGGCTCCTGACTCGGTTCCCCTCCTCTCGATGACGCCAGCTTCCTGTTGGGAAACTGGAGGCATGCTACCCTGTCCCGGTGTACTGCTCCTGCGGAACCGTATTAAATCATGCACCGGAAATTCACTGCACCAACCAGTAAGAGAACGAAAGGTGTTGGGTGTTCCCCGGGGGCAAGGTTTCACCTCCAAAATGATCCGGAGGAACGACATAAATTATAAAATTATTATAAAAATTAAAAGGAAGAAACAACCAATCCAGTCCATAACCACACTTTCAGCTTGACTAAAAGCATTACGATGCGAATCATTGATCTTGACTCCAATGGCTGAAGAATTGATTAAAACAATGCATGATTAAGTAGTTGATTGTTAAAATAATATGTACATACCGATGCATGAGAATGGCCAAGAAGGTGACAAAGGGGTCATTGATGTAGCATTATGGGAGTCATGTCTTTCTTTCTCTTAAAGTTAGCTTTTTCTAAGGTGACTTGGCTATTAAACTATAGCTTGCAAGTGGTTCTCTCATGACAACAATAAAGAAGTGAAATTTTTTTTAAAATGTCCTGACTTTTTGTTTTTTTTTTTGGCTAACAGACAGGATGTCGAGTATGAATATTGATAAGCGAACAAATTTATGTGGTTGAAAGGTTTATTAATTTTGATAAAATGATTCAATTGCTTTTTGGAGGCATTCCTTGTGTCTACTTCATATGTATAAATATAATTTGACAAGAGACTTAGGCCCCAGATGTATGTGATTATCTATTATGTTTCTTGTGAATATTTTTACAACCATTTAAACTATTTATTAAATTTTAATTATTGTTACAACCATGATAGTTGGGTTAATTTTAATTATAACTATTTATTAAATTTCTTTCGAAGCTTCATGGCTGAGAGTGCAATGAAGCTTAATTTGAAAGGAATTTAAACTATTTTTGGTTCTAATAACATACTTGAAGTCTCCATCATTTAAACATAAAGCTTAGAAAATATGCATGTTTGAGAAAAATGGTTTAGGTTGAATTCACAAAATATGATAGATGGTTGAATGGATGTGTCAACAAGAGACCATATCTCCTATAAATTATGCTTTCTGTTGAATTCCTTTGCAAGATGTGCAATTCTTTGGAGATTAGATTCTAATCATGATGAAGTGGAGCTCATTAATTGACAACAGATTCGTAGATTGTAATATATTGCAACTTAAGCGAGTACAATTTTTATTTTAAATTTTTATTTTAAATTTTTAGTGATGTATTAGAGGATTGCATGATTTAAGGTGCATGTACCTGAAAATGTGGTATTTTAGTTGAATGGAGTGTGCATGCACATTATACTAGTACTGGAATTAACCTGGCTTTCTCTAAAGGATATTTTGATGATGCCAACCATTTGAGCAATTCTCTTTGGCCAATTAGGCTCGACATATATGACCAATATTTAATCTAAATTTTAGTGTTCAACTTGATAATATTCTGGTGTAACTGGCTTTGCATAAGTTATTAATTTAACATTATGGCTTATTACCTACAAGGGCCTCCGTAATGCATAATGAATTAAAATCATTTCTTTTAGAGGATGATCGGTGCTAGCTATTTTGCAGACCTATGCCTCAACTTCAATAAGAGTTTTTTTAAATATATATATATATATATATATTAATGAATTTTCTATGAAATATATCCAAGCTTTTGTTAGCTTTATTTTGAATATTTTTTGTCTTCTAATAGCTTAAGCACACTTAGTTTGCTAACTTTTTATTTATTTATTTATTTTCTCTTTGGTAACATGGTAACTTTTTAATTCAAAAGTATAGTGATATTTTGCTGCAAAAATGAATGTGCTGGACGTGCTGCATGTTTCACAAGACAACCATTAATTTCACCATGCATCTTAAAAGTTTAAGACTCTCTATTGCATCAGGCATCGTGAGCATAGAAGACCAAAAATAACTAATTAAGAGGAAGAATGATAGAAAAAAAAACTTATATATATATATATATATTAATGCCTGGTACGACGATATATAACCGGGTCAATGGTTTTTGGCTGCTAGTAAATCCTGTCACCTTGCGTGTTGCCTTGCGCAATTGTACGTAGTTACAAATATAATGTGTGGTATTGTTTAGATAATGCATCTAATCGTTTGAACTTTTCAAAAGGTTGGCACCACAAATGCTTTGACAACCATAAAGATGGACACCTTTCAACCCTTTTTGGTTTGAGCTTCAAGAGGATGAAACCCTTCTAAAGACTAGCTAGTCTTAAAATTATATTGTTTGATATAGAGAGGATATATCAAGTAGTTCTTAAGCTGTTTCACAACCAAATGATACATGATTATAGGACGACGATGTATCAAATATAGGTTGTTGTATGTCATATTTGTTGGTTGTCCTCTTAACCAAGGAGTGTGGAGCACTGGCGTAACATGCAAGTGAAATGTATGACATTTCACTGAACGTGACAATCTGTGGATTCCCTTTTGCCAAAATATTGCTCGCGAAGGGATATGGATATATGTGTCCCTCAGACCTGAGGTCACCATGACAGCTTGCAACCAACTCACTGTACTTTGGTGCCGGACTACCTGGATTTTTAATCCAGTGATGGAAGATTTCTTGGTGCAGTCAAGTACTTGTTGAGCGGTGGTGGATCAAGATGGAATTGACCTCTCCAAATAATTTGGAGTGAATGACTCACTATGTTTTAATTTAGCAAAACCTTGACCATGATAGTTCTTATAAGGAGTCACAGAACTTATGAGGTTGAGACATGATCTGGATAAACCATATTAGGGTTGGTAGTCGAATCCTAGATCATCCTGAGCATTATAAGATCAAAGGGATGAATTATGCGGCAACCATATGCCAGAGGTTCTTGTGATGTGCTCTGCATCTTCGATCTATCCGGACGTCGGGTATCATTGCCGGCAATCACAACTATTTTTATATTATATACGATCGTACATGCCGGCAATCATAACTATTTATTTTTATGAATTCTTTCTTATCATACCTCAACACATCATATAAAAATGACGATTATGATTGATGGTATGTTATATGGTGCAATATATATATATATATATATATATATATATATATATATATATATATATATATATATATATAATTTTAAGTTTTGGGGCATGTAAGGACCAGCGAGGCTACAAGGCAGGACCACTCATGATAAATTGAAGATACGAAACTTCATGAATAAAGAAATGTAGTAAGTTTGTCAAAGATGAGAGAGATTGCATAACAACCCAAGACTTCACCCCAAAATCCAAATAAAAATCACTATTTAAGAGTCCGTGCAGGTGAATGTTTAGTACCATACCGCTGCAGAGATCTTGAATAATGTTCGATCTGACACGGTTTAGCTGGACATGTGGCTTCACGATAGCATCCTCAAGAGTGTCAAAAGGCATGCGCCAAAGTTTAGAGACAAAGAACCTTTCTTTTATTTCCTTCTCTTTGTCATGGTCCATGCACAGCCCAAATTAAAGGACTTTAGACACTGAGGCAAAGCACAGAGTTTGCCATTTTGAAAGAAAGGGTTCCAGAAGAGGGACTGAAGATTCCCCATTTGCTTCTTGTTGACACGTTAAACTGGTAATTGCCATACAAACTAATTTTTAATATAATAGTTCAGAGCTAGGTATACTTTTGGCCAACCTATATATATATATATAATATATATATATATATATATATATGTACTCCCCTCCTCTTCTTCCGAACACACGCCATAAAATAAATAAATAAATAAATAAAACCCTTTATAAATAGATTTTTTTTTTTCTAACAAAAAAAAAAAAAAAAAAAAGGATGGGGGGCTTCCAATTATGATGGCTATTCTTCCCATGGCCTTTATCATCATGGCATCATTTTACCGGAAAATATTCGACTCCAATCTAGATACCTCCCTTCCTATCATATTTGATTAGCACGTCATCCTTGCATCATCCTTCACCAACAGGACCGTGGATGCCATGAAATGCTAAGACTTATTGCAAGACTTATTCTAAATTTAATTGAATCAATGCCAGCATCATTTCTCAAACCTAGATGGATTAACGCAAAGTATTTTACCTGTTCTAACTGGACTATCATGCGGGCAGTTCGACGCATCTAAGCATGCATGAAAAATTTATAAGCAATTTCATGTCGTGCATATTAATGATTCATCATTAGCTTACATGAAGTTTGAATCATCCGTAGGAATTTTATGGTGCTCCCAAATCTTAGAGAGACCTGGAAGGCGAACTTGGAGACGTGTTCCAAGCGGGTCCTGGATATATTCCAGGGATTTACTAGAAGTATTCCAGGGATGCTCTAAGTTTTAATTTTATCTCATGTGACTTTGGAGGGAGTTTTTGAGAGACTGTAACATAATCCGGTTTATGAATTATGGGGTTTAAATCAAATAATTAGTTGATTTGTTGCAACCATTTTTAGCAAGCCCCAAACCATTCATGTGATTATATAGATGGGGCGTCGGTTTAGAGGGGTGTGAACGAGGAATCAGCATGAGGATTATATCATGCGAAAGAAAGACTTGGGATGTGGGTGTTCCACGGGCTTGGAGAAAGGAACCGTCCATAGATTTGGAAGTTTCTTTCTGGATTTCAGAGAGGAGGCCGGTATCTTGTGTCTTTCTAAGGATAATAATATAATCTCTTTTCTCCTAATCTCTTCTATATCTTCTCTTACTTCTTGGTTTAAAAGGAAGTTGCCATCATCTCATCATGATCTCTCTCTCACGGTGCTTCCGCGGCATATACTATGATCTGAAATTTTCTAACATCCTCTACCGGTCCGACTATCAGAAATTTCTGCAGCTTGCGCATGCCGGGAATATTCATATATGGCAACGTAATCTTGAGAGCGTGGATTCATTGAGCATTTTACTTTCGATGTAGCGTCGATTTAGACAAAAGATCTGAAAAATATAAGGTGCATTATTTTACACGATAACTTTTGACTGTCGAATGCCAAAAGGGATGTGAATGGAGTGTTCTTATTTGATATCAGTCAATATTTATATCATAACATATTTATTAATTTTTTTTTTTTTTTAAAAAAAAGAGTGAGAGCCTGACAAGAAATCTCATCTTTAAACTCATAAATATTGTTCATGACATATTCAAACTATAAGAAATCCCTACATTTATATGCGTTCCATAGCATCTCATCTCCAGCAAAAACTTAGATGTTTCATCTACATCATGCGAAAACTCAACTCCTATTTGCATTAAAATCTAACAGCATGCGATATCAAGCACGCGAAAATGACAAACTACGACCACCAGTGCAGAAACCAGGTACAACAGTGTTGGAAAGCAGCATTGAAAAGTTTTATAGACCATCAAACCAACTAAAAATTGACAACCAATTAATACTTCTCCAACTTTGCCTCATGTACATTTTGATTCTCCTTTGCAATTCTATGGGCCTATCCCAAGCTGTTCGCTTCACAGGACCAACCGGAGCTACCTAACCCCATCCCTCATTGGCTCCTTTTCCCGAGAATTAAGCTATAAGATCCATTAGCCTCATCACATGAAGAAAACTTGTTAATTTCCAAGAAATATTTATAGTATATATATATATATATACACACACGCACGCATATGGGGAAGAACCCTTCAATGCAAAAAGAACGCAGCTGGTTTCTGGGTATTCGGGCAGCCCACAGCCGTGGTTTCCTGGGGGCCTCAATTCTAGTTTCGCTCTCTTTCAGAAACTTTTCTAGAAAAAGACACCCAAACAAAATTAACTTATGGCAACACTAATAATAAAATTAAAAAATAAAGTTGGTGGCCGGTGGGGGGCCGAAAAGGTGGAGTCACGGTCACGGACATGACCGCTTCCCACTCGATTAGCTGGTTCGGAGCCGGAAAAGAAAACAAAAAAATAAAAATAAAAATAAAAAAAAAAAAAGCCCCGCGAATCCGCGGGTTTCTTTGACGCGGCCAGCGGAAGGGAGGGGTCGTGTGATTGTATCTTTCGCGAGAAGCAACGATTCACCTTCCTTCGACCGCATCCACCATTGGATCGCGCAAACGTCACCGGATTCGATGGTCGAAGCTGCGAAGGAATATCGATCATTCTTTCGCGCGGAAGGATGCAACCGGAACCCCGCGGCGAGCACGTGTGGGTCGCGTGGTGGGCCCGCACGCCATCTGGAGCCCCAATCATGGCCAGCTCTCCCAGGCGTTAAAAGGCGGCGGGGAAGTTTGGGGGCCCCCATCGGTCCACAGGATTTTTGGGCCGGGTTTCTCGGTTGCACAAATTTGTCCGCTTCGGAGCTCCCCCGGGTGCTATAAATCCCGGGCAAACCCCCAACTCCCTCCATATCAGCTCTCGACCAAACAATCGAGAGGGAAAGCAGGGCCACAACTAATCTCTTCCTCATCTCGCTTTTTCTTTCTATTACTCTTCCTCTTCCTCCTTTCCGTGCTAGAAGAAGAGGAGGAGAAAAGAGTAGTTATCATATCGCAATTTCGATCCTTATATTGGCAATTGTTTGAAGTGTTATAAACGGAGGAGAACAAATTAATCTTGGTCTCCAGGATGACAAAGCAGAATGTGATGATGCCCGAGGAGATGGCCATCACGGCGGCGACGGCGGGAGGGAAGGCGGGGAACTCGTCCACGCACTTTTCGTTCCCGCCGCCGCGTGGGAATAGCGGCAGCGTTCATTATGCCAGTTGTAAGAGGCTACTGAACCAGCTCGATCTTAACTGTGGCAGTGGGAGGATCAATGCATGGGTCGACTCGATGAGGTCGTCATCTCCGACACATATCAAGTCGGATTCTCCGTTCGCATCCCCGGTCGTAGCTTCTGATGATGAAGAGTATGAGAACTGGATGGTGAGTGTTTTTTATCTCCCTCTTGCTGGAGTTTTTGGCTGAAAAATTCTGATATTGGACTTTGGTTGTTTCCACCATCATTCTCAAAAAAAAAAAAAAAGGAAAAAAGAAATTTAAAATTAAAAAAAAAAAAGGGGTGGGGGGGGGGGGGGGGGGGGGGGAAGTTGGTGTTGGATTGGTTATCGAAGAATGTTACTGATTCGACCTTGAGGTTAACAGCCAAAAAGAATGTTAAAAAAAAAAAAAAAAGAATGTTACTGATTGTTGGTTGCTTTGCTTAGAAACAACATCCGTCGGCGTTAGACATGTTCGACGGGATCACGGCTGCATCGAAGGGGAAACAGATCGTGATGTTTCTCGACTACGACGGGACCCTATCTCCGATCGTCGATGACCCTGATCTTGCGGTTATGTCTGAAAGCGTTAGTTCAATCACCCATTGGATTCTTTTTTTCTTTTTTTTGGCATGATAGTCTTAATTACTCTGCTGTCTTCTCTATGCTCTGTTTCTCCTCTGCTTCTCTAACTTCTTAGAACTGGAGATAGTGTGGGACTAAAGGTGAGATTTTGACATTTGGTTTCTTCTTGGAATCAGATGAGATCAGCTGTTAGGGAAGTGGCAAGAAGTTTCCCAACTGCTATTGTAAGTGGGAGATGCAGAGATAAGGTATATATATATATATATATTCCCATTTCTTCCCACCCTTTGAGATGAGATGAAACTTTTTTAACTCTTTCTAACTCATTTCCTGCTTTGATTTGCTTATGGGCAGGTGTACAGCTTTGTAAAATTAAGGGAGCTGTACTACGCCGGGAGCCATGGCATGGACATCAAAGGACCTGCCAAACAGCCCAAGCACACGAAAGCTAAGGTGGTCTTCCTCAATCTTTCTCTTCTGATAAAAAAGTGGTGACTTTTACTACATGTTCTTCCATTCTTATAGTTTGTTCTTTACCTCTTTTTTTTTTTTTTTGATATGGAAAGGAGGAAGAAAAGGTTAGTTTATTATTTACTTATCTGTTATTTTATTCTATATGTTTGGTTTAGGCAAAAGCACTTCTCTTTCAACCGGCAAGTGAGTTCCTGCCCATGATAGATGAGGTGAGGTTTGCTTCCCTGAAACTTCTTCGTAGATTTGGTCAAAAAAGAGAAACTTCCAACGTAGTTTTTGTTAATTTATTTACTTATTTACCTTTTTATTTGTAATGCTATGTTACCAGTCTATCACTATAGTAGAATGTCGTATCATTTCATGGTTCTTTCCTAACCTCATTAAAATATGAATAGAGCTTTCTAAGTTGCCAACCAAGTTATTTCATTCTGTACCTTGATTTAAGTCATCACACGTACTCGTGCTCCATCCTCCAGACATCATCACCCTTAGACCAATATATTCTACTGACACCACTCCATATTTGTAGAATATTTAACTAATATATCATCTTTTTGTGAAGGTTTATGAAGCATTGGTCAAGAAAACTGAATCAACCCCAGGGGCCAAGGTGGAGAATAACAAGTTCTGTGTATCAGTTCACTTCCGCCGCGTCGACGAGAAGGTAGGAAAGCTCGTTTTATATATACTGCAAGTGCTGCATCCTATTTCTCACCATAAGTGAAATGGTATCATTTATTTAAACACTATTTTCTGCCAACTTTTAAACAGATATGGAGTACATTAGCCGAGCAGGTTAGATTAGTGCTCAAGGACTACCCTAGACTCCGGCTCACCCAAGGAAGAAAGGTGTGACATAGCTCAAAACCATGGCCATAATTTTGATGCACTCTTTGTACAGAAGTACCATTTCTTTGCATCTACTTGCATGAATTAATGTGACTTGGGTTCTTTGCTTCTTGACCTCTAGGTGTTGGAGATTCGTCCTACCATCAAATGGGACAAGGGGAAGGCCCTTGAGTTTCTATTAGAGTCTCTTGGTAAGGCTTAACACGCATTATATCACATCCTTTTCATCGTTTCAGAATATTAGGTTGCATGTTGTTATTCTTCTAGTCGCGTCGGTCATCAACCATCAACCATGAGCACCCAGTTTAATACTCTTTTGCTCTCTAGGATTTGCCGACTGCAACGACGTCTTTCCAATATATATCGGAGATGATCGCACTGATGAAGATGCTTTCAAGGTACTCTATCTTTGGTATCTTTTGAGTTAGATGAACATCAACTATATATATATATATATATATATATATATATAGTCTAAAAATATACTTTTGTTTAACGAATGCATGTTTTAGGTATTGCGTGATAGAGGACAGGGTATAGGCATTCTTGTTTCCAAATTTCCAAAGGAGACCAGTGCCTCCTATTCTCTCCGTGAGCCTGCTGAGGTAATACTAATTGCCAAATTTATGCCAAATTATCGATAAAGACGTTGAGATGTCTTGCTAATGAAATTATTTTAAATGTTTGTATAGGTTATGGGCTTCTTACATTGCCTGGTGGAGTGGAAGCTGGCGTCTCTTCCTCGAGGAACATGAGAGAGTGTAAATAAGACACGATGTAACCCATCATCCCCATGAAAAGTCTTGGGTTGGGATTAGATGGAAGGAGTAGTTGTTTTCTTGCTCGAGGAAAATTAGTCATTATAAATAGTGACGTTTCTCTTTTTCTTCCAGTAGGTTTTTTTAATCTTTGCCACCTTTCCCTACTTGGGCCAGCTTGAAAGCATATCAAATTGTCTTCCTTAATTATTGCCAGTCTTGCAGTCAATTTTATCTACAGTGAAAAAGAAAAATAGCAATTGTTTTTCTCCATACAAGAAATAACATATTATTCGATCTCATGTTATCACATAAATATATATATATATAAGGTTTCAGCATGTTTTTGTACGCGAGCTGCTGAAGCCCGATGACTCTAAAAGATGATCTAAGATTCTAAAAGATATGATTCTTAGGAATATAAATTTATATATGTGATTTTGATCACCGGAGCATCAATCTTGTTGTTTACTGCACACAAACCAATGAACAACTGTGATATGGCTGGGTGGATCGTTTCATTCTATAATTTCAGATTTGCATCATATGAGATCCCATGGAAATGGATGTACGTACGTTATCATGGAAGGCTTTTTACCATGGGATGTAAACTTCTTAAAACTAACTGCTGATATTTATGTCACCTCCAAAAACCCATTAACATTAATGAAGACTAATGCGACAACAATTAACCAGGAAATTACAAGAACTAAAAATAACATTAATTAAGATTGAAATATTTACTTAAGAGCATCTGTGCGCTGTAGTCGAGTCAGATTCAATAGAAAAGAGGCTGAAGGACAAAACTCAAAGCTAGACGCATGCCACATTAAACACGTCTAAGGATAACATAAATCATTATAGTCTCTTAATCTCTTATATATATATATATATATATATATACGTACGTACGTATGAAGCTGAACCTGGCTTTGATATGGGCTTCATGCATGCTCTTGAAAACAACATGGTGTATAAAATATTTTCACTCTTCTGCTTGTTTTGGCTCAAAAAGTTAGCTGCCTCGATAGGAATTATATATTCACTCCAACCACTGCACGACAGTCTCTATTTGTCTGAATTTTTACAGCGCTGACATAACTTCAATAGTGCACTTACTTTGTAAAACCTTCGATAGAACATTTACTCCTCGGTTTACCTTTTGTTTTAATAAAAAGAAAATGGAAACCATTCCGGAGAAAATTTGCAGTACTAGTCGAGCTAGTTTGTCTATAAGATTAATTAATTACCTGGTTTAATCCACAAGAATCTATTATTATATATATATATATATATATATATATATATATATATTGGGATGCTGTTCATCTGCTTTGCCTTTATATTTAATTCCTAGGAATGTGAAAGTTGAAGTGTTATAAGTTGGTCGTCCTTAATTTAATCTCTATATCTCATATGAATCGTTTGCAGATGGAAAAGGTGGCTGGTAGTTTCTTCCAAGAGTCTGACAAAGTTGTGGTTTCTATCATACTAACGTGCTGCTTTAAAATTTCGCTTCTGGAACGCACTGTCGGAGGTTAAAAGAAAAGTTTAAAAAAATCAGAACCATACTTTTCAAGTTGGACAAGAATTTGTGAGTTGTACTTTAATCTCCATTTGTCATAGGAATCATTTTCAGATGGAAAAGTGTTGGTAGTTTCTCCAAAAAGAGTTTGGCAACAATTAAACTAACTAATGTGCTTTTCTGCTAATGAAAGATATCTGTTTACATATAGTTCCAGTATGAAACCAATTAATATCAGATGATCAGAATGATATCTCACTGACTCACCTATTTTCTAGTTTTATATCTTCACTTCCTGGTATCGCAAAGCCTCTCACTTTGCAGTGAGTTTACAGAATCATGAAAGAAGAAACGAAAAATAAATTCTAGCTCTTCTTTTATTTTAATCGATTCAATATATCTAATTTCAAAACCTTGTTTGGAAAAAAAAAAAAAAAAATGCAAGTTGTTGCTAGTTGTTATTTACAATATTAGAAATTAAGGACCCTTCATTTTAGACACATGCATTACCCCAAATTAAAATGTTGTGATAAAGGTATAGGTTGGGCACCATTCAAATGAAATGCCTTGGAGATGACAATTGACAAAGCTCTCTATGCTCCTAATTTTTGCAAATACTAGCTTAGCTTTACTATAAACAATTTAATATGGTTGGCCTCGTTGTTCTAATTTCATTTCAAAGGGAGATATCAAAATCATCTAGCTATAAGAAAATTCAAGATTATCTTGGAGGAGAAGTGTTTGAAGTACTTTACAGATTTGAAATTTTCTTTTGTTTCAATTTTTATGTCGATTAAATCGGGATGTTTTCTTTTAATATATTTTTTGGGAAGCAAATGCTTCGAGTATTTTGTAAAAGCTCTATATATACCTTCACTTAGGTCAAGTATAATACCTACCACAATTAGTACGTGATATATATATATATATATAAGTGATGATGGTAGACTTATTCCTTCCAGAAGCTCAGTTTTTCCTCTCTCTAGCTCCGTGTATGGGCTCCCAGGCTAAAGGAAGAAAAAGAAAACTAGAATCAACTGCAGAAATGATAGCTAACAGATTCAAAATCTATCCTCTTCTTTCATTTTAAGAACACCCATCTGATAGTCATTTCACCGAGTTAATTAATTTCATGGTGTTATATGTCACATATCCATGCTCCATATACCCTCAGACGTGTGTAATTAATACTGTCATTAATTAACACGAATGCAACTCCCTATTATCAAAAAAATACATGTACGATCTGTACGTAATCCCATCTTCCTTATAAATAAACCTCCCTTGAGCCCTCTTTCTAGATGCAAAATATAATAAAATAATTAGAATCAATGCAGCACTTTATGCTTTGTAGTGTAAAAAAGTGGTCCTATAGAGATCCTCGGTATGCAGGAAAAGGTCCTTCACAGCTAGTTTATGCAATGCAACCACTATGGGATGCATGAGATAATACAAAAGTACATGAAACACTGATTTCTAGCTCACTATTGTGCACCAAAATACGAGGTAGCCCATTCTTGGACAAACTCATTGGGCACAAATCCCACGTAACAATCTACAATTCAAGCTTTTGGCTTCCTCCTTTTCCACTCAAAAAGAGAGAGAGAGAGAGAGAGAGAGAGAACTCATGAGCACCCACCATTCCTCCCCAAAAAAAAAAAAAAAAAAAAACACACTTAGACCATACACGTACCCCACCAGTGGCCATCTTTTTGATTTGATCTCAAACAGCCCCCACACGAAAAGAATTAGTGGAGCCTCCCTAGCTACAATTTAGAAGCTTTTCTAATGTATGAGGGAGTTGGGTGATCCTTTTAAGCTAAATAGTTAGGCCATGAAAGGGACGCATATCTAGCACGCTGATCACCAGTGTAAAGGAACATGGTTGAGGGAGAATCGAGTTGGATTCCACTTTTAAATTAAGCTTTATTTCTTGAGCAACAACACCTGGACCTTAATTGAGTGGGTACACTGCCTGCATGCCTCCAATTCCAAACCTCTTTCAACAGACGCTTCATGCATCCGTGGAAAGGTGGTCCGTCCACCGGACTCCTGCCATTATAATTAATTGATTCGTAGCTAAGCGGAAACAATCCAAGTGATGGGAGCCATGATAATTAATTGGTGGCAGCGACCTCGAATCTTTTAAACAAAAACATTGTTCGAAGAAAAGAAGCATCGAGGGCATGCATGTTTGGCCGAAGAAAGTAGTTACGTTGGACCCGGAATAGAAATATTCAAAATGGATGACCCCTGCAGGGAGTCCCATTTTCATTTCAATCCCAGCAAGGAAGGACGGGAACGAAGCACGTTCACGATCGAAATCTAAAATAGGATGGATTTTGAATGGAAATCGGAATGATCATATTCTATGACATGTTTGATTTGTAATCAAAATCGAGAATTAACAGGGTTTCGTTTTAAAAGATTGGAACATCCTCGTTAATTTCTTTTTTGAAATCAGAAAAGAACCGTACTTCTTTCCCATCAAATTTTTAAAAATGAAATTTTCTTATGGTCATTTCCATTTCATAATCGAACTCCCCCGATTTTCGAACATGTCTTTGTTATGGTGACCGAAGCAATTTGGAATATGGTTTAGATCGATGAATCCTGCCATATAGAACACGGTCATCTTTAGGTTTGGAAACCCATGCTTGCTCAAATGCAAGTCCTATAAAGCTGACAAGATCGAAGAGAAGATTGTTCGGTAAACAATGACAAGTTACATGATTGGAGGCCAAGTGTGGGCATTGCAGTGCAACGTGTCCATCGAGTGGTGGTCCATGGCTACGTTTGTTGCATGGAGGCTACCCGACCGGTGATGCAAGTGGGCACAAAGCAAGAGGGTGACCCCTCGAAAGGAAATTATTGATCGAGTTGTGCACCAATTTCCATCGGTTTGGTAAATGGACCTTTTTTTTTTTTTTTTTTTTTTTTTTTTTTTTTGACGTGGAGCGATCCATCATCCCCCCCCCCCCCCCCTCCCCCCTCCTTGCGAAACTGAACGTTTGACACTTGTAGTTGAGCCGCCATCACTCAAAATGGTCGTCCATGGCAGGCATGGGAAGGATAAGTACCGTACTCTAACTGTTTGATCATCTAATCATTCAAAATAAATAAATAAATAAATAAATAAATTTAAATCATCTGGATGATCCGAAAATATATCTTCGAGCCTATCCGATTCAATGTATGCATATCCCTGTATGGTTTCATCCCTCGTCAATATATTAGCAGGGGAATATATTTTCAAATCTTAGAACATAGTTTGGACTGATCATCTAATTAATTAACTCGGTCGTTATGGATTATTTTGATTATTTTAGAAACATTTGGACAGAGTTAATTTTTACACTGATCCGTCATATTTAAATGCTGTTCAAGCATTAAAACATTTAGAAATAAAAAATTTTCTATCTAATAACTGATTAAAGTTTTTTATATAAAGTTTATTAAAATCTATTAGGATACGATTATTTCTTCGAGGGATTTGTTGTACCTTACAAATTAATATGAGGTTTTGAAAATAGTTAGATTAAGAAATGGATTAATTGAAGTAAAACAAAATTTTTTTATTAATATTTTGATTAAATATATTTTTTACTTTTAGATGGATTAAATGATGCAATAGAAGTAAAAGTTGATATGAAATTTAAGGGTAATATGTAGTATGGTTTTAAATTTTTAATAATTATGTTTATCAGTTATTTATAATTTTTTTAAAAAATTATCCATCGTTAAGATTGTAGACCGGTTGGTAGTGATCTTGTTTCACTGCCAATCGATCATGGTTTTATGGAATTTATCCACCCATTTTTTTATTAAAAAAATCTGTCCCGGATTTTAAAATGACAGAGAATGTGTAATAATTTAAATCGACATAGGGCCTTGCTCTTAAAAGTTTTTTTTTATTGTTATTTTATTTTGGGAGATGCTAGTCGAGTTGATGGAAAATCTCCGGGGGAGGGGGGGGGGCGGTGCGGAAGAATACAAAAGCGAGAAAGAGAGCGAGAGAAATAGCTCGATTGGCCGTGAAACGCGGCATTGTTCAAAAGGTGATAGATTTTATGATTGAGACATAATTTTATGAATGATTTAATTAAGTTTAATTTTTTTAAAAAAAATTATAATAATTAATATAAGTGAAAGATTATGATTTTTATCTGTTTCCCTTCTACTAGTCAGCTGCAAAAAATCTAAGCATCTTATATCGAACATCACTTAATTGGACGGGATCTGCAAGATAGTTACACCGGGATTTATCTCCCATCTCTTTTCTTTACCAAAAAAAATTTAATAGATTTGCTTCTTCTAAGAAACATAATAATCAATATATATGTATATATATATGCATGTATATATATATATATATATATATATATATATATATATATATATATATATATATATGCATGTATATATATGTATATATATATATGCATGTATATATATGTATGTATATGCATGTTTATATATGTATGTATATGCATGTATATATATATATATATATGTGTCCATGTTTTTCCCTCTCAGTGGCTTACCTTTCCGTCCGCTCTCGCCATCCCTTTTATATCACCGGATCACCTTCAGCTTTTTTCCCTCTACCCTCCAGAGGCTCTCGGAGGTCCTCGGCTCTTTTCCACCGTTCCCCCCTTTCTCGAGTCCCCCCAAGGCTGGGAGTTAAGTGGCGAGCTTGCCTCGCCCGTCGTGCTGTCACGAAAAGAGAAACCTGGCAGGATCTTGAGCCAAGCGCGGGAGCCTTCATCCCGGGACGTTGACTGCGGACCTCTTTTCCAGGTGGTTCCAGGCCCCCGATCGCAAGGATCCGATGCCTCGATCATGGGACCTCTCTTAACTGGTGTAACGAGGTTCCGAATACCGTTACAGGCCATACTGGGCGCGCCGTACGGGGGGCGCCGCGCATTGACTCTAGCAGCGACCTCGTGGCTCGTGCCTCTGATCTCCCCGAGGCTTCGTAGGATAGGGCCGACTTTGATCGAGGTGGACCCGTCTTGGGGTGCCACGTGGCGAAGAGGCACGAGCGCTTGGCTCGACTTCGACGAGGTGGGCCCACCAAAGGGCGCCACCTGGCGAAGGAGCAGGGCAGCCCACTTCGGTCGAGGTGGACCCCTCCTGGATCGACACCTAGCGAAGTGGCAGAGGAAGGCTCGACTTCATCCGAGGTGGACCGATCTTGGGATACCACCTGGCGAAGGAGCAGGAGCTCCTGGCTCGACCTCGGCCGAGGTGGACCCATCAAGGGTCGCCACCTGGTGAAGGAGCAGGGGCAGCCCACTTTAGCCAAGGTGGACCCCTCTTGGGTTGATACCTGGCGAAGTGGCAGAGGAAGGCTTGACTTCAGCCGAGGTGAACCCATCTTGGGGTGCCACCTGGCGAAGGAGCAGGAGCGCCTAGCTCGACCTTGGCCAAGGTGGATCCATCAGGAGGCGCCACCTGGCGAAGGAGCAGGGGCAACCCACTTCGGTCGAGATGGACCCCTCCTGGGTCGACACCTGGCGAGGTGGTAGAGGAAGGCTCGACTTCTACCGAGGTGAACCCAGCTTGGGGTGCCACCTGGCGAAGGAGCAAGAGCACCTGGCGAAGGAGCAAGAGCGCCTGGCTCGACCACGATCGAGGTGGATCCATCAGGGAGCGCCACCTGGCGAAGGAGCAGGGGCAGCCCACTTCAGCCAAGGTGGACCCCTCCTGGGTCGACACCTGGCGAAGTGGCAGAGGTAGCGAGCACATCCTAGGTGAGAATGACCGCGGGTCAGGCCACCTCGCGGGAGAGCTTCGAAAAAAATTCCACGTGGCATCGCTTGCGACCAGCTAGATCTGACATATACTTCACGTCAACGATGTTGCCATATCAGTTGCCCCCCATCCCCAAGTCCCATCGAAGCGCCGCAATTGGGGCGTGTGGAGTTAATGCAGAGATGACATGGAAAGAGAGAAATCCTGCACCATAATTGCCGTGATCACCGCCGCTACGCCCATCGTGCCCGAGGCCCCATCGGAGGCCACCACATCCACGCACCTGACGGGCCATTAATACGCCATTCCGAACTCGAGACAGTTTCCAGCGAACCAAAGCATCATTGTCAGGCGTATCTCCGTGTGGCACTCATCTGATGGCTCGGGCCAAAAAGAGACGTACGGCCGCTGTTGATTGAGTTTGAAAAATGAGGGGGACTTTCTGGAAACGAGGTCTCTTGGCTTTCTCACACCTCGCTGGTGGTTGCAGCGATCTTTCTTCGTCCCCAGGGTCGCCATTCCTCAGGTACAAACATTCTAGTGAGTGCCTGCGATGCACCTTTTCTTCCTCTCCAATCTCCCGATCTTTTGTCATTCCGAACCAGTTTCTCTTCATCCCTTCCCTCCTGATGGCTCGTTGCCATCATTCCTCTTCCAACCCGGACGAGGCCGGTCCTTCCCGGTCGAGGACTCCATCATCTTCCTCCTCAGAGGAGGAGGAGATTCCAATCGAGGTCCTGAGGCAACTGCGGCCAGGGACAGTGACAATTGGCCTTCCTAGGGGTTCTAGGTCTCCTCCCATTGCTTCTGCACGTCCCATCTCTGCCCTTCCTCCTCCGGTGGCAGAGACTTCTTCTTCTGGTCCCTCCGGTTACGTCTCGACGATGACCGGAGACGACCTTTCTTGGATTTGGGATACGTATGGGGTCCCGGATTCAATCCAACTTTCGCTCCCAGGATCGAGGGACCGAGTAACCTCGAGCGGCCTTGGGAGGGTTGCTTTCTACAAGGACTTCCTTGCCGGGGGTCTTTATTTTCCCCTTCATCCATTCTTCCTTTATTTTCTCAACCATTTCTGCCTGGTCCTGGCCTAGTTGGCTCTCAATGCCATCCGGGTTATCTTCGCCTACATTGTCTTCTGCCATTTTCACGGGTTTGTTGCCCACTTTTCACTGTTCATGGCCCTCTTTACCCTGAAACGCTACTCCACCAATGACGGCTGGTGGTATCTTTCTTCCCGGCCTAGGTGCCTTCAGTTCGACCTCTCCACATCGATTAAGGGGTGGAAGAACCATTTCTTCTTCGCCTCGATTCAGGATGTTGACTGGGCCTGGAGTGAGCCAGACCGGTCCCCGAACCGGAACTCCCAGGTTGAGTTGGCAGACCAGGAGGTTTACGTCCAGATGCTGGGTGACGTGGTACCTGCTCTCGAGGTCCTGCTCTCAGAGCAAAACTTGTTCGAGGCAGGAGTCAGTCCAATCCAGGCGTTGGGTGAGACTCCAGGTCTCCCTCTTCCGCTTTTGCTTCTTTCCCAATTTCTTCTTCTTCTTCTTCTTCTTCTTCTTCTTCTTCTTCTTCTTCTTCTTGTTTTTTTTTAATGACCTAATCATTTTCTTCCTCCATGGATGAAGTTCTCCATCAAGAGCCTGTTGGAGGGCATCCGGAAGAGAGGCGCCGCTGAAGGGGCCAAAGAGGCTCCACCAAAGAAGGCCTGCACAAAGACGGGCCAGGGGCCCAGGCCCACCCCAGCCCCTGCTGGGCCCGGGGCGATGGGCCCTGCCTCCAGGCCATCTCAGTCTCGTGCGCCTGATGTGCACGTCGTCAAGCTCGACAGGGCTGAAGAAGAGGGGTGACCGGAACCTTCCTGGGCGGTACTCGCACCGGCCACCGCTCTGATCGTCCCTAAGGTGGCCATCAGGGCGGCGACTGCCCCACCAACGGCCACGCCGCCCAGCGGAGGGACTACTGCTTAGCCCACTCTCGATGTACATCCTCCACCGGCAGGGCTCAACGCCAGTTCCTCCGTCATCCACGACTAAGGGCTCGCGGAAAAGATGATGGAGTTTGCATCCATGCCCCGGGACCGTCGCCTGAGGGGTGGTCGGGACTATGTGGAGGCGTTGCTCGGGATGCTCCCGTTGCTTTTCATGGTAAGCTTCGAGCTCTTTCTCTTTAATATTCCAGTTGGGTCTTTCTAACATCCCATCCTTTCCCCGATGCAGATCGGGACAGATATGCTATTGCTGAGGAACTTCCTCTCCAGTTCGGCAAAGAAGGATGCCGAGAAGGAGAGGAGGTTAGGCAAGCTCGCGGTTGACGTGAAGGACTTTATGGAAAAAGGTCACGAGCTGCGAGGGAGCAACCAGGCCCTCCGAGAGGATCTGGGTCGTACCGAGGGATGCGTCAGGGAGCTCGAGACCTCTCTATCTGAGGAGAGGATCTCGAGCCAGCGTCGGGCCGAAGACGACGCGGCCAAGGTTTCCCGCCTCAGGGCTCAGTCCCGGTCTCTGGAGCACCGAGTCAAGGAGGTCCTCAAGGAGCTGAGCGCGGCCAAGGAGAAAAACTCCTACGTTAACAGGATGCTGGAGGCTTCCTGGAAGGAGATGCAAGAGGCCATGCCGAAGTTCCGGGCCTCCGAGGAGTTCAAGCAGGAGATGCACGAGGCAGTGGTCGACTCCTTCCTCAAGGGCTTCCAGATGTGCCGGGAGAAGGTGGGTTCCTTCTTCCCCGAGCTCGACCTGAGTAGGGTCGTCCTGGGCGGCTGAAAAGAACAGCCCGGTGGGGGAGGACCGACTGCAGAGGGTGCCGACACGGAGGCTTTTGGGCAGCCTCCCGAGGGTGCGGCGGCCTCCGTGCGGCCTTCTGATGATGCGGCCGGCGGAGAAGATGCCCCCCAGCCGAGGGAGGATGCGGCAGTGGTGAAGTGACTTTGGGTCTTCTTTTTGTTTCTAGTGTAGGTTTCTTTTTCATTTCTTTGGGTCTCCCAGTCTGTCGGGGCCCCCCTTTTGTAAGAAACTTCTCATTAGAAATGAAGACCCATCTTTATTGCCTTACTTCGTCACCATTTTTTTTCTTTTGCTTTTGTTTAAAATCTGAATTGTTAATTTGAGACAAGGCCCCGGAGGCCTCCAGGTTTCCGGTAAGGACTACCTAGGGCTTGCGGCTTGCACACCAAACGCGCCGGAGACTTAGGTTTTTGGGGCATCTTCCGAACTGAACCCCGGGGCCACCTACCGAAACTGAGTCCCGCATGGCATTTCGGGCTGAGCTCCAGGATCTTGTGGGGAAACTGGGTTCCGCTCCATCTTTCGGACCGAGGTCCGGGGCTTCACGCTGGAACTAGGTTCCTCGTGAACTTTCGGACTGAACCCCGGGGTCGCAGGCAGGAGTTGAGCCCTGTGTGACCTTCCGAGCTGAACTCTGGGATCTAGTGGAACCGGGACTTAAGTCTCCGGAACTTCCTCCGGACTGAACTTCGGGGCCGCACACTGGAATTTAGTTCTGTGTGGCACTTTGGACTGAACTCCAAGATTTTTGCGGAAGGGCTAGCCTCCGCGAGATCTTTCGGGCTGAGGCCCAGGACTCTGCATCTTTGCAGGCTGCTCGTGGGCCTCCCGCCTCGCCTTCGTTCGCCAGACCTAAAACTAGATGGCGACGGTCCTACGATACGAGAACAAGCATTGCATACAAAAAGGATCTCATTATTGAAGTTTAAAAATGCTTACACTATTGGTAATACATCTTTAAGTTCGTGGCATTCCAAGTCTGTGAAAATCGAGCTCCGTTAAGCTCCTCTAGGTAATAAGCTCCGTGGGGGAGTGCTTCGGCCACCCTATAAGGGCCTTCCCAATTTGGGGAGAGCTTGTCGCACTCTCGAGGCTGGGACGCCTCATCACGGCGCAGCACTAGATCTCCCGGGCGGAAGGACTTCGACCTCACCCTGGAATTGTAGTGTCTAGCCATTCGTTGCTGGTAGGCCGCCATCCAAACTCGGGCCATGTCCCTTATTTCCTTAAGGAGGTCCAGGTTCAATAGCAACCGTGCCGGGTTCTCAGCCTCGTCGTATTGCTCTACACGCAGGGTCGGCAGGCTGAGCACTCCTGGAATAACCGCTTCCGCACCGAAGACGAGGTTGAATGGGGTCTCATTCGTGGCCGTCCTTGGGGTGGTATGGTATGCCCATAGGATGCTGGGGAGCTCCTCCGCCCATCTTCCCTTGGCCTGGTCCAGTCTAGTTCAAAGGCCTTGCAGGATGGTTCTGTTTGTCACCTCTGCTTCTCCATTGGTTTGAGGGTACACCACCGAGGTGAAACGGTGATGAATCTTTAGGCCGTTGCAAAACTCCTCGAACTCTCGACAGTCAAACTGGCATCCATTATTGGTGATGATGGTGTGGGGCAAGCCGAAGCGACAAATAATTAACTTCCAAAGGAACTTGTCGACATTCGCCTCCGTGATCTGGGCTAATGGCTCGGCCTTGACCCACTTCATGAAGTAGTCGATAGCCACAATTAAGAACCTTCGCTGCCCGGGTGCAGGGAGAAAGGGTCCGAGGAGATCCATGCCCCACCGAGTGAACGGCCAGGGGGTGGAGAGTTGGGAGAGTGGCGTAGCCGGCTGGCGCTGCACGACAGCGTGCCGTTGACATCGATCACACCTGTTGACAAAGTTAGCCGCATCCTCCCTCATCGTCTCCCAGAAGTAGCCTCGATGGAGGGCTTTGTATGCCAGTATCCTGCCCCCCACATGGTTCCCACAGAGGCCCTCGTGGATCTCCTGGAGCACGAGTGCGGCTTCAGTGGGTCTCAAGCATTTGAGGAGTGGGTAAGAATAGGACCTCCAGTACAGTAGTCCATCCATCAACACGAATTGTGCGGCCTTCCTCTTAATGAGACCGGCCATTATGCGATCCTCCGGTAAGGTGCCGTTGGTAATGTACTCGATATACTTGTCCATCCAGCCGAGCTCCGGGGTGACCTGCTGGACCTCTCTAGGTATCTCATAGCTTGGGGCTTGAAGATGCTCGATGTAGGCGCGGCCCAACGACACATCCGGCAACGTTGCCAAACAGGAGAGGGCATCTACACGAGCTTTTTCCCCGCGTGGGATGTGGGAGACACTGAAGCGCCTAAAACCCGTCACGCTCGCTCGCACCAACTCCAGGTATTTCGCCATTTGGGGGACCCGTGTCTCATACTCTCCTAAGACCTGCCCGACCACCAGTTGCGAGTCGGTGAAGACCATTAGGCTGGCCACACCAAACTCGTGGGAGACTTTCAGTCCCGCGAGGAGCGCTTCGTACTCCGTCTAGTTATTGGTGGCGGCGAACTGGAAATGGAGTGCACATTCGGTGACAACTCCCTCACTGTTAGCGAGGATAAGTTCAGCTCCACTCTCGCCAGAGTTAGAGGCTCCGTCCACATGAAGGACCCAGATGTCCTCCTCCAGTACAGGCTCTGGCTGTCAATTCTGGGGGCTCTCTTCTGGCCCCTCCCCCATGCCTGCACACTCAACTAAAAAATCAACGAGTACCTGCGCCTTCATGGCCGACCTCGGCTGGTAGGTAATGTCAAACTCGCTGAGATTTAGCGCCCACTTTGCTAGGCATCCGGACGTGTTAGGTCGGTTGAGCACCGCTTTCAGTGGTTGATCCGTCAGGATAGCAATGGGGTGCATTTAGAAATAAGGCCTGAGGTGCTGGGCAGACACAATTAGTGCAAAAATCAATTTCTCAGACCGAGAGTACCTGAGCTCCGTATTACGGAGAGTTTGCTCGTGTAATACACCGGCCTCTGGATCCCTTTGTCATCCTCCAGACCAGGATCGAGCTGACGGCCTCTGGAGTAACTGCCAGGTATAGAAGGAGCTCTTCTCCTTCCTCTAGCCTGGAGAGTAGTGGCGGCGACGCCAATGTCTTCTTCAGCTCCTCAAATGCCTCCTGGCACTCCTTCGTCAAAGCGAAGTCATGCATCTTCCTCAGCGCCTTGAAGAAGGGTTGGCAATGATCCGCGGACCTTGAGATAAACTGACTCAGGATAGCTATCCGGCCGGTGAGTCACTGTACTTGCTTGTTGGAGGTAGGCTACTCCATGTTTAGGATCACCTGAACCTTTTTCGGGTTGGCTTCTATCCTTCTTTGGATTATCATGAAGTCGAGGAACTTCCCCGCCAACACGCCAAAGCACACATATCGCCGAGTTCAATTTTATTTGGTGAAGATGATGGTTATGGAAGGTCTTCGTCAGGTCGTCGATGTGGTCTGAGGTCGGCTTGCTCATCACCAACATGTCATCCACGTACACCTGCATGTTGCGGCCAATTTGATATTTGAAGACCTTGCTGACCAGACGTTGGTACGTGGCACCCACATTCTTGAGACCGAACGGCATCATCTTATAGCAGTAGGTCCCGCGATCCGTGATGAAGGTGGTGTGCTCCTCATCCTCATGGTGCATTTAGATCTGATGGTACCCGGAGAAAGCGTCCATGAAAGAGAGGAGGCGATGTCCCGAGGTGGTCTCCACGAGCTGGTCGATCTTAGAAAGTGGGAAGCTATCCTTCGGGCAAGCTCGGTTGAGGTCGGTATAATCCACACAGATCCTCCACTTGTCGTTGTTCTTTTTTACCATCACCACGTTCGCCAGCCAACTAGGGTACTGCACTTCTTGTACAAAGCCGGCGGTGAGGAGCTTCTCCATCTCTTCATTGATTACCCTTTGCCTTTCTGCAGCAAAACTCCTCTTCTTCTGGCAGACCGGGCGGCACCTCGGATCGATCTTCAGTTGGTGGGTAATAACGTCTGAGGGAATACCTAGCATATCTGCAGCAGATCAGGCAAACACATCCGCGTTTGCCCGTAGAAAATCTAGCAAGCAAGCCCGCTCGTCCTCCGGGAGTTGGGCTCCTACCTGCACTGTCTTCTGAGGGTCTGAGCCAAGGGGGTACGTCAGCAAGGACTTAACGGGGCCTTCCCTAGGATCTTGCGCCCTCTGGTCGAGACCGTCGACATCAGAGTCGAGTTCAGCACTTCAGGCTCCCGGGACAGCCTGTAAGCAATGCGGGACGGGTTGGGCCGCCCCCCTCATTACTCCTATCCCGAAGGTGGTAGGGAACTGCACCAGTAACCTTTTGGTAGAAATGACTGCATCAAGTTGGTTGAGCCCTAGACGGCCCAGGATAGCATTGTAAGGTGATGGGAGTCAGACGACGGTGAAGGTCATCATGACTGTGTTCTTCCGGGGTAGGGTTCCGTAGTAACAGGGAGAGTGATCTCCCCTTCGACCCCTACAGAATCTCTGGTGAAGCCCATGAGAGGGGTGTGCACTAGCTTTAACCGATCATGAGATAGATTCATCCAGGAGAAAGCATCATAAAAAGGTACGTCAGTAGAGCTTCCACTATCTGCCATAATGCGATGTACATGATGCTTAGCGATGGTCATCTCGACCACCACTGCATCGTTGTTTACATTTTTCTTTTCATTTTCATTCCCCTTTTCAAAGGAAAGTACATTTTCCAGGTCTCCCCCCTCTCAGGCTCTCTTTAACGCGTGCCCTATCCCCCAAGAGATCATGCCCACAGGTTTCTCTGTAGGGCGGTTGTCAACTACAGGGACGGGGGGAAGGGCCGCGAGTGGCTGGTCCTTCGACGGGGCTTCTCTCCTCATGAACTTCTTGAGGTAGCCCCTCTTGATCAGCTCCTCAATCTCCCGCTTCAGATTACGGTACTCCTTCATGTCGTGGCCGTGGTCGCGATGAAACTGGCAGTACTTCGTCTTGTCGCGACAGTTTCTTGGGTTCTGAGGAGGAGGTTAGCGAAGGTAGCATTCGCCCTCGATCTCCATGAGGATCTTCGTTCTTGGAGCAAAGAGGGGGGTGAAGGTTCGCTCCGTAATGGGACCATTCTTTAGCTTCGATCCCGACTGGAAGTCTGCAGGCAGTCCGGGCCTCCGGGTCTCAGGGACATCCTTTGGGATAGGCTTCTTCGAAGGCTTCCCGTCCAGCTCTCGTATGGTACGGTCGGCCTCCTCAGCACGGATGTACTTGTGGATGAGGAAGAGATCGGAATACATCTTGGGAGGCTTCTTGTCTAGGAAATATGTCAGACGGGAGGTCTTGAGCCCCCGTTTCAAAACCACAATGGCGACGGGCTCATCCAGGCTATAGATTTCCAAGGTAGCAGTCTTGAAGCGGGTGACGTAGTCCCGCAGCAACTCCTGGTCTTGCTGGCGGATAGAGAAGAGGCTGTCCACCTTCCTTGGCACCTTCCGGCAAGCGTTGAAGTGTGCCACAAACTTTCCTTCCAACTAATGGAAGGAGCTGATAGATTCAGGCTCAAGGCAGGTGAACCAAACTCGAGTAGCTTTCCGGAGGGTTGCCGGGAAGGCAATACATAGGAGAGCATCCATCGCCCCCTGGACTCTCATGAGAGCCTTATAGCTCTCCAGGTGGTCCAGGGGGTCGATGGTCCCATCGTAGGGATCCACCTGAGGCATACGGAACTGACTTGGAATCGGTTCCTCTTGGATTTCTCGAGAGAAAGGTGGTTGGGTGTTGTAGCCCACTGACTCGCTAGGGGAGCCCAGCATGTTAGTAAACTGATGGAAGAACTCCGCCAACTTGTGCTTATGCTCCTCCAGGTGTCTCTCGGCCAGGCGCCGGATGGCCTCATCAGTGGAACCTTCCACCGAGACCGCTGGGGAAGGAGGTGCCGACTGGTCGCAGCAAGGGGCCTTGCCCCGGTGGCTCCTACTGTGCCGGGCGGCTTCAGGGTTGTCGGCCGGGGATCGACTCTCGTGATCCGCCAACCCAGTGCAGTCCCGCTTCGCGGGGCTTTGATGACTCTCACGAGGGTTGGTTTTTGCATGCGGGCGGGATGGCCTGCCTTGAATAGAGCACATGCTTCCACGGGGACCCGCGGCTTGGGCCGCGGGGGTCCCTGACTGGGATTGAGTCGCCAGGGAGCGCTGTTGATGCTGCAGCTATCGTATAGCTGTAGTCAGCGTCTGCAGCTGCTTGACGATAGCTGCAATAGGACCGTCCGCCGAGGACAGCTAAGGAGGAGGAGGAGGAGTAGGAAGCTCCCTTTCCAGGCTGCGCGGGCCCGGAGGAGAGGGAACCTCTCCCGCCCAGCTGGTGGAAGCTTCATGTCTGCGTGTCAACACCATGTTCGCGGTTGAACTATTCTCTAGCTCACGGGGGGCTTGCTCGTGCAGGGGTTACTGTTCTGCCCCCCTTCCTGGCGTACCAATATGTTGCCAATCTTATTGCTGTGGCCTGTAGCTTATGAGCTGGCGCCGGATCTTGGTCTCCTTCATCTCGGGATCTCCAAGCCACCGGACCTATAAAATAAGGTCAGAGATCCAGGCCGGGGATTCCGGCGGGGGAACTCCAACGGTCAAGTTAGCGAACGACAAGATGGAACATATCCGCTAAGATGGGTCTTCGCTGGATTCCCTTGCTTAGAGGAGACTTAGATGAAAGAAGTGTGGGAATGAGAGGGGTTGACACTCGGTTTCCTGCACTAGACTCACCGGACTCACTCCTGGGAACTTCCAGGGGCCTCAAAGTCGTTTCTTCTTTGTGTCCGTGTTTTTCCCTCTTAGTGTCTTACCTTTCTGTTCCCTCTCGCTATCCCTTTTATATCACCGGATCACCTTTAGCTTTTTTCCCTCAACCCTCCAGAGGCTCTCGGAGGTCCTCGACTCTTTTTCACCGTTCTCCCCTTTCTCGAGTCCCCCCAAGGCTGGGAGTTAAGTGGCAAGCTTGCCTCGCCCGTCGTGCTGTCACGAAAAGAGAAACCTGGCGGGATCTTGAGCCAAGCACGGGAGCCTTCATCTCGGGGTGTTGACTGCGGACCTCTTTTCCAGGGGATTCCAGGCCCCCGATCGCAAGGATCAATGCCTCGATCGTGGGGCCCCTCTTAACTGGTGTAAACGAGGTTCCACGCACCATTACAGGCTGTACTGGGCATGCCGTACGGGGCGCACCGTACACCGACTCTACCAGCGACCTTGTGGCTCTTGCCTCTGATCTTCCCGAGGCTTTGCAGGGTAGGGCCGACTTCAACCTAGGTGGACCTGTCTTGAGGTGCCACCTGGAGAAGGGGCAGGAGCGCCTGGCTCGACTTCGACGAGGTGGGCCCACCAGGGGGCGCCACCTGGCGAAGAGTAGGGGCAGCCCACTTCGGCCGAGGTGGACCCCTCCTGGGTCGACACCTAGCGAAGTGGCAGACGAAGGCTCGACTTCATCCGAGGTGGACCCATCTTGGGGTGCCACCTGGCGAAGGAGCAGAAGTGCCTGGCTCGACCTCAACCGAGGTGGACCTATCAGGGGGCGCCACCTGGCGAAGGAGTAGGGGCAGCCCACTTCAGCCGAGGTGGACCCCTCTTGGGTCGACACCTGGCGAAGTGGCAAAGGAAGGCTCGACTTCGGCCGAGATGAACCCATCTTGGGGTGCTATCTAGTGAAGGAGCAGAAGAACCTGGCTCGACCTCAGCCGAGGTGGACCCATCAGGGGGTGTCACCTGGCGAAGGAGCAGGGGCAGCCCACTTCGGTCGAAGTGGACCCCTCCTGGTCGACACCTAGCGAAGTAACAGAGGAAGGCTCGACTTCGGCCAAGGTGGACCCATCTTGGGGTGCCACCTGGCGAAGGAGCAGGAGCGCCTGTCTCGTCCTCGGCCGAGGTGGACCCATCAAGGGGCGCCACCTGGCGAAGGAGCAGGGGCAGTCCACTTCAGCCGAGGTGGACCCCTCCTGGTCGACACCTGGCAAAGTGGCAGAGGAAGGCTCGACTTTGACCGAGGTGAACCCAGCTTGGGGTGCCACCTAACGAAGGAGCAGGGGCAGCCCACTTTAGCTGAGGTGGACCTCTCATGGGTCGACACCGGCGAAGTGGCAGAGGCAGTGAGCATGTCCCGGGTGAGAATGACCGCGGGTCAGGCCACCCCGTGGGAGAGCTTCGAAAAAAATCCACGGGGCATCGCTGGCGGCCAGCTGGATCTGACATATACTCCACGTCAGCGATGTTACCATATCAATATATATATATATATATATATATATATATAAACATAAACTTTACTAGCCCACTAGCATCATGTCTTAGATTAGACATATATAGGTGTAAAGTCTGATAGACCAACCTTGATTATCAAATTTTTAGGCACACCCGAATAAGCATTAGGGATTATAGGTCAAGCGACCAAGAATTTGGGTTGGCAAATAACACGGCTAAACCTAATGGGCTTTCAAGTGGCCATGGGCTGTGATGTATCATAAATGTTGGCTTTAAACCATATTAAACATGCCTTCACTGGTTACCAATGATGCAACTGAAAATTAAATATATGATTAAGCTCGAGCAAATTTCAGATTCCATATTGCTGGCTATAGTACTTGAGAATTTGGCCTACTCCAATCAAGGGATTTGAAAAGCCTGATATTAGATTGTCAACTTCACCATCTTCTTTATCACCCAAGCCTTTTCTTTGTTTTTTTTTTCCCCCAACAAATAGAATGTTAATTTTAATGAAACGAATGCATCAAGTTTCCCCAACAAATAGAATGTTAATTTTAATGAAACGAATGCATCAAGTTTACATCTGCAAAAAAAATAAATCAAGTACAGGTGCACTTTTTATTATTATTTTAGGGGGAAAATTTTGTTATTTTAAAATTGGTAGAGCTACCTTCATTCTTTCCTTGGAAAGTGGATGAATCAATACACTGACCATTGTGGAACATTCAAACAACGGTTTCATTGTGAGAATGCTGAAGCATGAATTAACCTTCAATTGTGATTGATTTTGGCTTATATTTTTACCATATAGTAATTTGTCATGATAACAAATTAAGATCTACCACAATTAGTTGTGCAAGATTAGTTAACACCTCTGAAAAGAAGATTTCCTGACTCTAATAAGAAAAGGAAAACAAGAGAAAGAACAGGCTACAGGACAACCACTAATGAGTTGTTCTAAACCCTACAATCCTATGCAACAAAATTTAACAAAGCAACAAGATTTGGAGGATCAACATGCGACCGAAGCCTACAACAATACATTGCATGAGTTGCTATCACTTTAAGGATCTCTATACGAAAGCTTCCTGCTAAGAAGCCATGCATACTACGTACCTTAATTAGAGAAATAGAAGAAAGCTATGCATGCAGCTTCCTCACAATATATCATTTGAAGAGTTTATTATTTCAGTAGTAGATATATATCATTGACCGAGGATAACACACTTAATCATTTATCTCTATGCAATGTACATATTTAACAAACTTATAATTCTTTGAGTTGGTACAATTAATTAATCCTAAAAGATTTAAGAGGAAGAAGTAGCAGCAGAAGCAGCAGCAATTAAAAAAAACAAAGAGAAAAACAATAAGAAGAGAAGATCTTCTTCCATTGTTCAGGCTTTCCAGCACCACCCTGCTGATCATGTGAACTTGGTCTCGCACTCCTGTGACACGATACGAGCCTCCTTCTTCGCCAATCCACTGACCTTAATGACGCATGTTACATCCAAGCTCTTGCTTCCCATCACCATCCCTCCAATCGTCTTCCCCACAGAGGATTTAATCATCAAGGACATGGGGATGACGTCCTTCGACCCTTTTAGACTACTTTGGATGCGTCTCGGTAGCACGATGTGCAATCCCTGGAGGACAAGTTGGAAGGTGGTTGCGTTCTGGTACCCTTGATCAAATGCCCGCGTTTTTCCCACTGCAATCTCTGCACCATCGTGGGCGAGGATGGCCTTCCCGCCAGCCTCGTAGGAGTAACCCATGCGCAAGCTTGGGTTCTCGACCCTCATGGTGAAATCGTACCCGGGCTTGGGGAGGAGGCCGGAGCCGGCTGGGGGATTTGGAATATTCCCCAGCATATTAAGTTTGATGACGGAGAAGGAGGGGTCCACAGGTCGCACGACCAAGAGGTAGACGATGGCGATGATGGCGGCAAGGATGGCAAGAACGAGGGCGATGCCGATGGTCCACTTGAGGCATGGGACGATGGGCCGCCGCTGGTGGCGGTTGTTGTAGTTATTGAGATACTGCTCGACGAGCCTGGCATTCTCTGGAGGCGGCACGCGGTAGATTTGCTCCTTTGGGACTTGGACGACGTAGGTCTCGGTAAGGCGCGGGGGTGAGGAATCGGGGTTGGATGGTGCAGTGGGTGCAGGGATGGAGGGGCCGCCGACGGTGGGGTAGTCCGCAGGGGGAGTGGTGGTGGTGGTGGTGGTGGTCGGCTTGGGTCTAGGTGGAGGTGGCGGTCGAGGTGGCGTGGGGGCGACCCGCTCCGCCATGGCGGGACGGGGAGGGCGAAGGAGAGGGCAAGAGGGGTAATGGAGAGGGGGAGAGAGAAAAGTGGAGGGGTTTGCATGGGAGCCGCGGGGGAGGGTGGAGAACGTTGGAGGGAGGGGGTTGGAGGGCAGAGGGGGAGGGACACGCGGATGCATGCAAGGCAGCATGGTTACCGCGTTACCCATCATTGGAAAGGAAGAAATTCTTGACTCGGTCAACCACGTATCATGGACCGAATGTTTTGGAACCCACCCAGCAAACTAGCCCGAATTGGACGTCCAACCATTTTGGACCTGCACACTCGATCTCGTATTGTTTACCCACCCGACCCCTCCTAGTTTTTAATCTTCTTTCCACTTACTTCCTTTCCAACCTTCGACACATAACTTCTAGAGATACTGAATGATTATTAACAAGCTCGAAATAGTTCAGAAAATTGCCTTTGATGTATAAAAAATGTTCTCCTGATTATTCTCTTATGATCAAGTTAATTAAGGATGCCTAATTATATATATAAATTTTATGATTTGATTCAAGAATATTTGTAGCTGACGTGAGCTACACTAGCTCGGTGCATGGGGTATTATTCATTATTTCGCATTCTTTTTTAGTGGTGTGATTTCGTTAGAGCTAGATTTTTTTTTTTTTGATGGAACGGTGTATTCATTAGATAGAACGGGAGTGGATACAACCAAGAGAGTCTGACAAGATAATGTCCCTAAGCTGTACAGGGACGACATGCCAATCAGACCAAATGACAATGCCCGAGTGCTGAGCTACAAAGGAGGCCACCCAGTTAGCTGCTAAGTTGGCCTCCCTAAAAATATGTCAATCTCTACCCGGGAACAACCCTGAAGAAGCCTCCTAATATCCCGGACCAAGGGATGAGTCACCGGGTCCAACGAGAATCAAGATATCCAGGATATGACCGTAGCAGAGTCGCCCTCGATGATGAGATGATCGAGATGAAGCACCTGCATGGCATACCTGACCCCAGCCCACACCACATGGAGCTCAGCGCCCGGAACCGAAGAGTCTAGAAGAGAAAATCCCCCAGCATCCAGGAATCCCAGGCGAGAGTCGCGAAGGACAAAACCCGCCCCACCCAGTCTACCTCGAATGCTCCCATCAAAGCTGACGATGACGAAAGGCGGAGGAGGGGTTCCCAGGTAATAAAAACCCCACGGGATGCTCCACGAGCGAAAGAGGAACCCCAGGTCTCCGAAGAAGTCACCGTCGTCCTCCAGAACTCCCTAGTAGCAGTCCTAGCTCGCTCCATAATCAACCTAGGAGAGATGCTCACTGAGGCGAAAATATACTCGTTCCTGGAAATCCATATATGATAGGCCAAGTAAGCAATGAATGAGGTCTGAATAGTCGAAGGCCCCATGAGACGAGTATAGAAGAGGTCGAGAGCATTATCTGGGTGAAGGGATATGTCGGGGAAGCCGGCCAGTCTCCATATAATGATAGACCAACCACACTGAAATATAGCATGCAACTAGGACTCTCCCGACCTCCGGCAAAAAGGGCAGTCAGAAGCAAAATGAATACCTCTAGATATTAGGAACTCGTGCATAGGAAGCCTGTGCCACGCAAGTTTCCAGATGAAGAGGGAAACCTTGGTATGAATAGGTAGAGTCCAAATCCACCGGTATCTCCGAAGCGTGTCCGGCTCCCGGGAAGGAGGAGTCGGTCCGAAATCGGCACCCGGGAAGAAGTGGAGCACCACCAGACTCTGGTGTCCGGACACGAGTGGACAGGAAGGGCTATGGAAAGGATCCTAAGTCCGAGGATATCTCCGAACATAGATAAAACAACATCCCTATCCCAAGCAGCCTGTCCTGGTAGAAGAAGTCGAGCGATGGTAATATCAGGAGGCATATGAACCGAAAAATAGGTCGGCCAGCGAGCCAAAGGAATGTTCGATATCCATGGATCGTGCAGAACACTGATCGATCGACCATCACCAATAACTCAAGAAAGCTGAGGAATAACAAGAGGTGCTCTCGCAAGCATCTCACGCCAAATGATCGACGATCTCCTAGGAGGGGAAGGGAGATCCCCAAGGTTGGTCGGAATAGGCCCATATTTGGCCCTCATGAAAGAAGATCAGAAAGAATCCGGGCAAAGAAGATACCTGGCGACATGTCTGGATATCAAGGCCTCTCTCCTGTCTATAGAAGAAGGAACTCCCAGCCCACCATCCTGCATCGACCTACAGACAATCTCCCACCTAATCAGGTGGATTCTCCTCCTGGCCGTCGAAGAATCTCAAAGAAAAGAACAAATCATCTACTCAATCTTGGTAATGACATCCTTATGAATGAAAGCATTAGAGAGCATGAAGATAGAAAGAGAGGCAAGGACCTAGCGGATAAGCGTAAGCCTACCCATAGCCAAAAGCGATTGAGCCTGCCAGCCCCCGATCGTATCCGTCACCATCGCCAGTAACGGAGCACACTCATTTCTGGAGAGCCTCGCACCAGAAATAGGGATACCAAGATAATGGAGGGGACCCTAGCGCTCCTGAATATCCAGAATATGGAGGATCCTGCCCCTGAGATTAGGAGGCATCTTGGGACTGAAATGGACTCCAGATTTGCTAAAATTCACCATCTGACCAGAAACATAGCAGTAGTGCTCGACTAGTCTCCTGAATCCCCTTGCATTGGTGAGGGATGCCGGACCAAGAAGTAAGCAGTCATCCGCAAATAGGAGGTATGAGATGGGATAAGCACCCGGAACATGGGCATAAGGATGAATTGGTGAAGTCCTGGTAGCTTTCGAAAGAGATCTGGAAAGGTAATCAGTGAAAATAATAAATAAATAAGGGGATAGGGGACAATCTTGCTGGAGGCCTTGAGTAGATTGAAAGAAATCCAAGGGAGAGCCATTAAGCAGAATAGAGAATGATGGAGCCTTAATGTATGCCATAATTTTTGACATCCAGTCATGGTGAAAGCCAAAGTCCTCCAAAGCTTTGTAGAGGAAGGTCTAGTTAACCCGGTCATACGCCCTCTCCATGTCCAACTTGATTGCCATGAGTGAGTGTCTCGTAGATGCTCGATGGAGATCATGCATAAATTCCTGAGCAATAAAAATATTATCCGATATGCTACGACCTTCGATAAAAGCACCCTGCTCTGGGCTAATCAGGTAAGGAAGAAATACTTTCATTCTGTTAGCCAGCAACTTGGCACAAACTTTATAAAGAGTGTTGTTGAGGCTAATCGGATGATAGTGAGATGGCTGGGTTGGATTCGCACGCTTGGGAATAAGAGCGATATAAGTCTGCTTCCAATTAGAGGGTATGTTAGCCGTACTGAAGAAAAGCTGTACTGCAGCAACCATGTCAGCTCGAATAATATCCTAGAAGGCCCGAAAGAAGAAAAGAGGAAAGCCGTTAGGACCAGGAGCTTTATCCTTCACAAGGGACCAAAGCTCCGATTTTACCTCCGTCTCAAGAACCTAAGTCAGAAGTAAAGAATTCTGGATAGCAGAAACAGAGATCCAAGACGGAAAACAAGAAGTGAAAGAGGATATAAAGGAAGGAGCAGTCCACTTGGCTACAAAGTAATTTTGGAATTCACTCCTATTATCCTCCTCCTCCACCCATCCCCTTTGGTCGGAATAAAGAGCCCAGACCCTGTTGGTATGTCTCCTGATAATAATGGCATTTGGAAATAGCAGGTATTCCTGTCCCCCTCTCGAAGCCACTGGATCCTGGATTTTTGTTTCCAGAAGATCTCCTGATTCTGTAATAGGGAGTGATGACGAGCTAAATGGCATCGCAAAGCTTCGAGGTCATCATTGGATAAGAAACCATCAGTGTCCTCCTTAACCTGCAAGGAAATAATGGAGGCTTCCACCATTTTTGATATTATTCATAAGATTGCCAACCTTCACCTTGTTCCAGCTGATCAATCGTCTCTTAAGTAAATTGAGTCTCCTGGAGATTCTATAGACATCATCGCCCTGCACCGGCATTGCCCAAATCTCTCTTGTGATAATTTTTGGCTTGGGATAGGAGAGCCAGAACTTCTCGAATCTAAATGGCCGCGATCTCCTGGGAGGGGTATTCGGAGAAAGAAGAATAGGAACATGATCAGAGGATATCCGACTGACATGGCATACCTTGTGCTCAGGATAGCTGGAAATCCAAGACGGGGTGGCGTTATATCTGTCCAGTCTCTCCCAAACTCTGGCCTGACCTGATCTGTTGTTGCACCTGGTGTGGCGAGGACCCAGGAATCCTAAGTCCAGCAGGCCATTATCTTGGATGAAAGTGGATAGCTCCCTTGAGCCCATATCCTGGATGAAGGGTTTACCTCCCCGCTTATCTTCTAGCTTATCAATAGCATTGAAATCCCCGGCAACCACCATGGGAATCCCCTGTTGAATTAAAGCAGTAGCTTCCTCCCAGACTGTCCTTCTCTCTCTGTATGACGTACTTGCATAAACGCCGCAGAGGAGCCAAGAAGGCCAGTCAGGCTCAGTAATAACAATAGCAACAAGCTGGGTGGACTGGTGGAAAACATCTACCATAATCGCTGTCTTATCCTAACTGATAATTATAAACCCAGCCAGCCTCTGGGAAGGCACAGAGAAGAAACCCCAATCCCAGGGGAACCGTCGCCTAAGACCATCAAGACTTGGACTAGCAATCCTAGTCTCCAACAAGACATAGATCCGAGGGTTATAAGTCTATAGGTACCTTCGATAAGTAGACAGAAAAGAGGGTTTTTTAACCCCCCTTACATTCCATACAAAAATATTCATAAAGATAGAAGTTAAACATGAGAGTCGGGCCCCAGTTCGGCCTCCTCCCCTTGCATAACATCATCGGTCTTCAATGTAGCAGAAGTGTTTTCCCCCATCCTCCCAGGTTCACCAGGAGTCCCCAGCCTTCCAGTGGTAGCCCCCACCGAGGCAAGAGCATCTTTTAGGACTAGATTTACCGGAATGTTTTTGTTAAGGTTTGGATTAGTAAAGAAAGTTTGGTATGCATTAATTCAAACCAAAAGCTGAAATTTATATGCGTTAATTCAGTAATATAAAAAGAAAATATTTATTTGCTTAAAAAAAGAGAAAAGATTTACATATGCATATAAAATTTACTTCATATATACATTGCAACATGTATGTATCATGCAGAAGACAAGGTCGGGGCTAAGGAGGTTAGACTCGGTATTTTTTTTTTAAAGGCATTGTACATTAATAGAAAGAACGAAGAGCGAAAAGGAAGGTAAGAAATTACCATATATCTAAAACCATTTTTTTTTCCAAAAAGAGAAAAATGATTGATCATATATGAAAAATCGTGGACTAAGAGCAAATTGATGATAATGGTGCATCAAGCACATCAGCAAAAGGGGTAAAAGCCAACTCTTTTTTTCCGATACTAGGAAGAGCATCGGGAAGTTGTACATGCCTATCAACGTTTTTTAAAAGCATCGGCAGATGACGATGTTTAGAAGTATTAGCAAATAAAATTTTGAAATTTGTCGATGCTTTTTTTCTGTATCAGATTATGCCAGGTTTTAATAATGCTTAAAATCATTAGCAAATAAAGCATCGCGATTTGCCGACACTTTTTCCCTATGTTTGGTTATGTTGAGTTTTAACAATGCTTAAAAGCATCGGCAAATAAAGCACCGAGATCCGCCGATGCTTTTTCCTGTATCAAGTTATGCCAGGTTTTAACGATACTTTAAAGTAGCGATGGATTTTTCCAAAATATCGCTTCCTAGAATATTTTTTCTTTTCTAGCCATTTCTTTTTTCGGCATCGCCATTTCTCATCTTTTCTTTTCCGGACACTACCATTTCCCCTCCCATCCTCCCTCTCTCCCTCCTTGATCGTTGCTTTCCCTCTCATCCTCCCTCCCTTCCCAGCCAATCGTAGCTTTCTCTCTCATTTCCGACCTCCTCCTTGGTAGATTCATAATTGATCGTAGCTTTCTCTCCCATCCTCCATCCCTTCCCATATTTCTCCAAGTCTGGCCTCATCCTTGGCATATTTGCGTCTGATCCTTGCTTTCCCTCTCATCCTCCCTCCATCTCCGATCATATTTATCTATTTACGGCATCCTCCTCAGTAGATTCGTTGCTAATCGTTGCATTCCTCTCATCGACTTCGCTATCATTGGACAAGTTTACCGGTGTAGCTCCTTCTGACGGTAAACTTCTTCCAAACACCCAATCTCGTCCTCCTTTCTATATGAAAGATTTATTTTTTATTTATTTTATTGTGGTTTGAATCTCTATGGAAGGGGTTTCAAGCTACCACTACCACCACCGGCCATCGCCACCTTGTCGCCCAAATGCCACTATCTGATCTCGTAATCATTACTTTCCATTCGTTCCTTTTTTATGTTCTTAATATAGTTAGTATTAGAATTTGTTTATCAGTATATTGTAGTACTTTGTGATTCAATATAGATTGTTTTTGAATGTTTTTGGTTATTTTCTTTTCTAATTGTCTTGTGATGTTTTGTTGGATGGGCTTACAGTCGCAAGTCAATTGTGCGGGTCTTTTCCTTCCATGTTGTTTTGCAATAATGATAAAGGTGTTTGAGTCTAAAGAATATAATTTTGTATCATTTAGATTCTACCCTTCATTTTTATCTTGAAAATCCTTCACTTTTTCTAGATCATGGATACAAATCTTTGCTGTATACAAACAAGGAAAAAAAATTAAGTCCCAGTTTTAGATAAATATGAAAATTTTACCTAATTACAATCATAACAATAAACAAATAAAATTCCAACACTTCAGGCTTCCAACCAGTTATGAAAAGAAATTTGACAACAGTTACAAATATAGAAGAAAAAGATGGACAAAAAAATTGTAATAGAAAACAAATTAAGAAAAACCAAATATCAAATACAATCAAATAAGGGGGAAAAATCTAATAAAATATTTGCTCTTTGGTGAGATCATGCCAAGAAAAATCTCTGATATATTGTTTCCTCACTGTCATTTTGTGAGAAGAAATAAATAAGAAAAACTACAAATAAATTACAAAAAAATTATAATAAAAATTATGAGAGTAAATATATTAGAAAAACTAGAAATACCAGCTGCAATACAATTTTTGTGAGAATAAATGAATAAGAAACATGTACAAGAAGATTGCAGATAAATAAAAAAAATATATTTAAGTATTTTTAGCTTTATTTTTTATAATTTATAATACACATTAAAGTTTTATTTTCTGTTCAAAGTGGTCAAGTGCTATTATTGAAATAATTTGCTAGAACCATGTGCTACTTGTTAAAATCAGAAATCCATTATCCTAGTTTCAATTCATGGGAAATGGCCAAGAATTTTCCAAGCCGGTTTCATAAAAGATCCTCCAAATGCGATAACAATTCATCACAGCAGCCAGATTTCATATAGAAGGCAAAGATGAAACCATAGGAAAGTTAAAATGTCTATGTTTAAGGTGCTTATGCTACAATTATATCTTGCAGATCGGCAAGGCAAACCCTCAAAGTTGCGGCCCACATGTTGCCGGATCACCTCAACGATTGTTATGCCATCTAGTGAATTTATGTTTGTTCTAATTTAAGAGTCTACCACAGCTTATATTGAAAGTAATATTACCGCTAAGGCGGTAGCCCGGTTGGTAGAGGCCTTATCTCATATTCAGTCGATCATGGATTCGAGATATAATCCACGCATGGTGACTCAATTAAATCCAGAAACTGTTCCCTGGAATCCGTGACTGATTGGATTGGATGAGAGGTCAGAGTTCTCTCTCTTTGTCCCCGTTCTACCAGTCGATATCTTAGCGGTGTCAGGTTGACTTACTTATCTATAGGTGAGAAAAGATTATGAAAATCTAAGTACCTTGTATCAAACATTACCTGATGGGACACGAGCCTATGGGGATAGCTATACCAGATTTAACCTTCCTATTTTCCCTTTTGCTTAATTAAAAAAAAAGTAATATTCATGATATCCAAAATAACAAATATGCAAAAAAAAAACAAAAAGAAAAAAAGATGACAATCTTATTTAGATATCAAGGAGCATGTATTGTTGGCCAAGACAAAACTGACAACATTGTTTCTAGTAAAGTTATTCATGATGATTGTTTCCCCTAAAATGATGAAGTACTAAAAGATGCGACTATGATTATAACTTGTATCATAAGTATCCAATGCTATTTTTCAGCAGGAGTACGGTCAATCCTAGCTTGTCACAAAATCTTAATGACTACCAAAGAGTCCATCCACATATGGTAAAAGAAAAGACATGTATTTGCCTTCACTAATTTGTAAAAGTATTACCTATCAAATGATATATACTCAAGTGGCATCAAAAGAAAACTTGCTATTATTGGTGTTCACTATGACATACCTATCATCAAGAGCAAAATCAACTTAGGCATCAACAAATCCAAGTTGGAAGTTATTGCTACCAGATCACCTGCTCTCAAAGCCTTGGTGTCGCCGGTCATCCCACTGGCTTCTCTAGTTGGATGAGATCCTTCTCTCGGATACTCCTCACAGATGGAGACCTGCAAGAAAACCTTGACTGGGGGTACCCGCAAGGATACTCCGACACTCAAGTCAGTGACATGATTTGGGCAATAGTCGAAGCTGAGAAAGAAGATGGCCTGAGAGCAAGAAATGAATATGTGGTAGCTTGCATCTTATCTTGGCCAAAGATCCCTCTTACCTATTTATAAAATTACTCTACATAATTGCCTATCATTTGGGGGAGAGCATCTTCTTAACACCTTGCAATAGATTCTGGTAGAGTATCAAGATCCTGTCTCTCATATCTTTTATTGGGATGTTATCTACCATGGACCGCAGGAAATCCCTGCTAAGCCTGTGGAGCTCTAATAGACCTGCTCTAGTAGGCCTATAAGGCTCTGATAGGCCTAAGAAGTTTTAGTAGACCTGTGAGGCTTTGATATGCCTGTGAGGTTCTAGAAAATCAGTGAGGCTTTGATAGGCTTGCAAGGTTCTAGTAGACCTGTGAGGCTCTGATAGGCTTATGAGGTTCTAGTAGGCCTGTGAGGTCCTAATAGACCTGTGAGCTCTACTTGGCTTATGAGCACTACTCAATCTAAGAGCTCTACTCAGTCTGGGGGCTTTGCTCAGCTTGGGAGTTTTACTTGACCTAGGAGCTCTAGTCAGCTTAGGAGCTCTGCTCGACCTGGGAGCTTTACTCAGTCTGGGAGCTCTACTCTTCTAGGAGCTCTACTCGGCCAAGAGCTCTACTTGGCTGGAGCTCTACTTTTCCAGAAACTCAATTCGGCCAGGAGCTCTATTCTACCAGGAGCTCTACTCGGCCAGAGAGCTCTAATCAGTCAGGAGCTTTAGTCAACCAGGGAGCTCTACTTAGCTATGAGCTATACTCAATTAGGAGCTCTACTCAGTCGAGACATGGCTCGCAGGTGCCACGTCAGTAGCTAGCCATATCAGAGACTTGCTGCCTTGTATGTGCTATGTCTTTGCCGATTAGACCTTGTAATCACGTCGGGGCCAAATAGATTACTATCATTGCTATAATAGATGCCCCCACTCCCTGAGTCCAAAATGCTGCTAACTTTGACTTTTGCTATTTTGGATAAAGGGAGCAGCGTTACCTATTCGGCCTTGAGCTATAGTAGACTTTGTACTGACTGTAAGGAGTTGGTCATTGAGTAGAGCTTGACTTGTCAGAAGTCGACCATGAAACTTTAAGAGCTTATCGATGGGGATGAAGGCATAGAGTCATGGCTATCTTCACCATGACTGATTACTTGCTAATCAAATAGAAGGTAGTGGTGTTGAAACTTGTTTGTATGTACTTCAACCGATAGCTAGTTGGCCGGATGAAAGACAGTGATGTGGAGTGATGGTGCTGGTAGACTCAATGGATCCCAGGACCATGCCAGTCACTTCGAGCATCGTCAAATGCCTCATCTCAGAACACTCCCAGCCATCGAATGATCTTGCCGCTTCTTTCTTTTGGCACCCGTCATCAGGCCATATGGCCTGGCGACAAGGCAATGGAATGGTTCCTCTAGAGGGGGGCAGTTCTCAGGGGTGTCCTGCCAGGCTCTGCCTGCTTCTGAGCTAGCAAAGGTGGGCCTGGGATAGGAGAGGTAAACTCAAATATCGTAGAGCAGGCTACCCAAAAGAACGGTGCTACAAAGCATCATGTCCCTTTTCGCCGAACGTAGGATCCGATGGATGAGTGTGGGGTTATGGAGCTTCCTAGCTTTCTTCACTGGACCTGGGGTCTGATGGATGAGTGCAAGGCTATGGAGCTTCCCGGCTTTCTTTGCCGGACCTAGGCTTCGATGGATGAGTGCGAGGCTATGGAGCTTCCTAGCTTTCTTCGCCGGACCTGGGATTGATGGATGAGTGCGGGGCTATGGAGCAGGTCGTCCGTGCCAAGTGCAAGAAGGGTGAGGTTGGTGAGGTGTGTGGCTCAAACATATACACAAATGATTGGATGAATGGTTGACAAGGCCAAGCTCTCAGCACCCCTCAGAGCCCTTGAAGAAGGCATGGATGTCACCCAAGTTGCCCCTAAAGACAGTGACCTAGTCAGGGTCCTCCTAGTCGGATTGCTGGGGGATCTTAATGGTGAAGGTCTTCTCCAAGCTCGCTATAGTGTTCTCCCACTATGAGTTGCTAGCACAGGCATGGTCGTCGCAAACTCTAGCTAGTGGAGGTGTGTCGTTGCGAGTGTGGGCGGAGGCGAGGCCTAGAAGTCTCCGGCGGATGGAGGCTTGGCCTTGCAAGCTCTAGGAGGCAAAGGTGAGGCCATTACGAACTCTGATCGGAGGAATGGCCATCGCAAGCTCCTGCTAGCGAAGACATGAGTATTGCATGGTGTGCATGGAGTAACAGGATCTCCTCCTTCCACCTTATTATCTTCTTGTTGGTTTTTGAAGGGGACATAGGAGAGCCGGCATCAAGCAGCCTCCTCTAAGAAACTTTGAGAGCAGCGAGCGATGGTGAGCCCTCACGAGTTCTGGCAAATTACAGCAAGACTTGACGAGCTTCGATGGACAGAAAAGTTGCTCTTGACATTGATCGTGATGCCCAAGTTCTCCTTAAAGGACTGCAATCCAATTTTATATGATAAAATAATGGGGGAAGAGAGTTATCTAATAGGCTCTAATTATATGGATAATTAAGAATATGTTACTTTCCTGAGAAAGCAATCAAGTAAGATTAAATTCATTGATCATGATTATTAAGAAAGGATAAGGTTCTGTTGCATGAGATGACAAGAGCTCCATTCATGGGGAAATGCATGGAGTTAGATCTAGCTAGAAAGCACCATGAAGAGTGGTAGGTACTTGAAAAGTCCACGGACAAGAACCCCTTTCTCAATCATCATTAAATCTTTTTTTAAAAAAATATTGCAGCTAGCCATCCATGGCTTTGGCATTGGTTTGGATCTTCCCTGCTGTTCAATAGAGACACCATCGACATTCCCTTTCTCCACTAGCTTCGGTACATTCCCTGCCTGATCTCGTAGAAGATTGGAGATGGCATATCGGAAGGTGGCATCTCCTGGTGGTGACCTCATCTCTGGCTTGCTGCCATGCCAAAGGTGAGACGCTCCTTCATAGCTCAAGATATTTCTTCGAGATCACTCCTTGGAGCCCCGAGAGGGAGCTCTTGTGCTCCTAGTTTGTCCCCCATGCTCGGAGACAGCTACTGTTGTTCTGCTAGTTAAAGAGCTTTGATCTCTAGTCTTTGCCACGATCCTCTTAGCTCCTGAATCTTTTTTCCTTTCTGGCATGTCAATCTGTTACTGCTAGATCACCTGCCCCCAGAGTCTTGGCGTCGCTGGTCATCCCGCTGACTTCTCCAATTGGATGAGGTCCTTCTCCCTGGCACTCCTCATGGATGGAGACCTACAAGAAAACCTGGACCAGGAGTATCAATGGGGACACTCCGATGCTCAAGTTAGTAGCATGATTTAGGCAACAGTTGAAGCTAAAAAAGAAGATGGCCTAAGAGCCAGAAATGAACATGTGATAGTTTGCATCTTACCTTGGTCGGAGGTCCCTCTTACCTTTTTATAAAATTACTCTGCGTAACTTTCTGTCGTTTGGGGTGATGGTGTCTTCTTGACATCTTGCAACAAATTATGGTAGAGTATTAAGATCCTGTCTCCCGTATCTTTTACTAGGATATTGTCTACCATGAGCCATAGAAAAAGCCCTGCTAAGCCTATGGGGCTCTAGTAGACCTGCTCTAGTAGGCCTGTGAGGCTTTGATAGGCCTGAGAGATTTTAGTAGACCTGTGAGGCTTTGATAGCCTGTGAGGTTCTAGAAGACCTGTAAAGCTTTGATAGGCCTGTGAGGTTCTAGTAGACCTATGAGGTTTTGATAAGCCTATAAGGTTCTAGTAGACTTGTGAGGCTCTAATAGGCCTGTAAGGTCTTAGTAGACCTATGAGCTCTGCTTGGCCTGGGAGCTCTACTTAGCCTGGAAACTCTACTCTTCCAAGAGCTCTACTCTGCTAGGAGCTCTACTCAGCTAGGAGCTCTACTCAACCAGGAGCTTTACTTAGTCAGGGAGCTCTAGTCAATTAGGGAGCTCAAGTCAGCCAGGGAGCTTTACTCAGCCAGGAGCTCTACTCAACCAGGAGCTCTACTCGGCTATGAGCTCTACCCGGCTGAGATGCGACTCACGGGTGCCACGTCAATGGCTAGCCACATTAGAGACTTTCTACCTTGGATGTGCTTTGTCTTTGCCAATCAGACTTTGTAATCACGTTATAACCGAATAGATCTACCATCATTGCTATAACAGAAGTCACAAAAAGATATACATAAGAGATCAATAAAGAAGTATAATTGCATTACTATGTTGACCACCTGATGGCCACGTATGGGATCCTTCCGTACCCTACAACTCCCAGAAGACATTGAAAGCAACAAAGGTATTTCAGCATGAGGAAATGCCTAACAAACAGCCACACAATGTAGAACTTTAAAAGATGTGAGATAAGTATCGCAGCCAACCAATATGAAGAAGGATTATTCCCCAAACAGGACTCCAGGTGAGTGCTCAGTAAGAGTTCAAGTGGCACTAAAAATTAAAGCATCTCTAATGATGAGAACATTGAAAATGTTCTGCAGTCTTGCATGACCAGTAATGAAGTTTAAAATTTAACCTCTAGCCATAGACTTAGAATCCAAAGTCATTTGAATTTGGTTCTGGAGTGGTTTACATTTTTATTTTGCAACCTCAGATTAATAATTTTATAAGGATTAAAATCAAAGAGGTTTACCATACTAGAAAGGAAGTTTACCCCATAAAAGAATTTTTTTTTACTTTTATGTAAAAGACAAAAACTACATAAATTATTTAGAATATTTCTTTTTCTGAATAGAGGAAGCTTATGACTTGCTCAATCGAGCAAGTCTATCAAAAATACTTTAAACTCCATCCATGGTCAATTCTTTTTATATATATAGCTTTTTCTTTCAATTCATAATATTTTATTTCACATGAAATTGAGTTCAATGTTTGATAAATTAATCCATTACAAGTGCAATTCGCTTAATAATTCTATCCATGAATGATGCCCTTTTGGTGTGAAAATTATTGCATGCCAAAATCTATCATATTACTACTACCATTTCAATACCATGTATAACAATTGATCAATAATATATTATGACTTTATCAATGTTTTTACAAAACTTGCATTGTATAGAATTATAGATCCATCAATTAATTAAGATATATATATTCTATAGTATCCATACATTCATATTTTTTTGTATGGGTTGTAGAATTATGTACATTGATCAATTGATTATTTAGTTTGCATAATTTGATAATTATAAATAATTTTATAGGTAATTACAATAATTAAACAGTATGCATAGGATTTGAGATAAATTTTGGATAGTATTTTCTTTTAGTTCTCCTCATACATCTTCAGCTATATGAAAAAAACTAAAGAAAAATACTACTGAAATTTCTTTCAGCCTTTATTAGATATCATTTAATCACTATAAATGGTTTATAAAATTAATGCAGCTCTTGAATGGGATATGACCTATTTCACCTATTAGTTGATAATAGGATACATTTATTATATAAGTTATTTTATGCTTCACATATTCGTATTGAATTTAAGATATGATATCATATTATCCTCAAATCAGTTGAATTTAGCTTTTTCTTCTATGCCTACTCTGGTTTTGAGAGAGATATGCATAATTTAATTATATATTGGATAATTGCTTATGATTTGTGAGTGTCATAATTTTTAATTTTTTTACTTGTTGCATTAACATTGACTGTATAATTTTTTTTGCTTTTAGATAACTTGTAAGTTCGTTCATTTCATCCTACAATGGATAAAAGTTGGATAAATAAATTGAAAATATAAAAGAATATTTAGATGAAGTTCATGATTTCATTAAATTTAGAATGGATAAAAATAGTTTAAATGAAAAGATTTTATGTCTATGCCAAAAATGTATTAATAGATTTTCTCTAAATTCACAAATCATTGAAAAACATTTGGTATGAAATGGTTTTGTAAGAAATTATACCGAGTATATTTTTCATGAAAAATTTATATTGCCATTATCAAATAATCTACCCTTGTCTGATCTTAGATCCATTAACATGCAAGAGAATCCTATAGGAGATGATGATATAAGGGGTTTGATCATAGATATTTTTGGACATGGTATTCAAAACTTAGAAGATTCCAGTAATATACATAAAATAGCTAGAATATTTGAGAATTCTATATTTATAGAACGTATGCATGTTGAGGAGCATATACAACTATCTACTAGTGAGTAGCTCGATATCATAATTTAATGAAATATGCAGATAAACAATTATATCTAGACTGTATGAAATTTTCTAAGATTTTATGGTCTAAAAAGAGTTTTAACATGCTTCTCAAGTTATTAAAGGATGCATTTCCAGAAGGCACTGGTTTACCATGCTCTTATTATGAAACAAGAAAGTTGTAAAGAAATTGGATCTTGTATATAAAAAGATTCATAGTTATCTGAAAGATTGTATATAATATTAGGATAAAAGTGCTAATCAAGAGTTATGCAATATATGTGGATCTTCACGATGGGTAGCACATAAAGAAGATGAGGATGATGTAATGAATAGAGCAAATGCAATACAGAATATAAAAAAACTAATAAAGGTATTGCATTACTTCTCTCTTATTCCTAGATTAAGAAGGCTCTATGTATTATCAAAAATACCTTTATCAATGAGATAGTATAATGAAAGACATACAAAGGATGAAATATTGAGATATCCAGTAAATAGTTTAGTATGAAAAGTAATTGATGCTAGGCATTTTGATTTGGCCTCTAATATTTGTAATATTAGGTTGGGTTTAGCTTCAGATAGCTTCAATCTATTTTGAACTCTGAGTTCTACTTATAGCATTTGGCTAGTTATTTTAATACTATATAATTTACTATCATGGATATGCATAAAATAATCCCCACTTATCTTGTCAATGGTTATTCTAGGTGATAAGGGTTCAGGCAATGATATTGATATTTTTTTATAACATTTAATAGATTTAAATTATGAGCAGCTTTATTATGGATTATTAATAATTTTTCAACATATGCTAATTTATCTGGCTGGAATACAAAGGGACGGGTTGCATGTCCATGTTATGTAGACTTGATACATTCAATTTGGTTAAAATATAGAAAAAAAATTTATTACATGGGATATCGTTGATGGTTAGAAGCAAATCATCCATTTTAGTTTTAGAAAAATTTATTTGATGGTACTATAGAATTAGGATGTGCCCCTATTCCACTTACTAGAATTAATGTTCATAGATAAATGAATAGCAATATTACATATATGATAAATTCTTGAAGTCTTATAAAAAAGAGAAAGGGATGATCAAGAAGGGTTATCAGAAGAAGCAAATACTAATACTATGGATGTAGAGGTGTTTGAAGATCCTGATAATTTTTTAAAAATAAAAATGAGAAAAATATACAGATAGTATCTATATATCAACCTAGCAAATATTTATAGAAAATAATATATTTTTTGACTTACCTTATTAGGAATATAATCTTATTCAGCATAATCTTGATATCATGCATAGAGAAGAATGTTTGTAATAATTTGCTTGGAACATTGTTGAACCTTGATGGAAAGATCAAAGATAACATGAATGCATGACTTGATTTAAAAGAATTGGGTATCCGATAGGAGCTTCATGCCAAAATACTTGTTAATAATAGAATTTATTTGCCTTTTACATGTTATACAATATCTACTCGAGAAAAAATATTATTTTGATAGTTTTGAAAAATATTAAAATGCTTGATGGATATGCATTAAATATTTCATGATGTGTGCATCTAAAAGATCAAAAAAATTTTAATCTTAAAAGTTATGATGGTCATATATTGATGCAAGACATCTTCCCACTTACTTTAAAATCATCAGTACCTAAACAAGTTCTTGCAGTTGTACTTCTATTGTCATCATTCTTTAAGGTATTATATTCAAAAATTATTGATCCTTAGGAGCTTGATCAGATGGAGTCTGATATTATGATTATACTTTTCCAGATGAAAAAGGTTTTTCCTTCTGGATTTTTTACGATTATGGTATATTTACTCATTCACTTAGCTTCGAAAGTTAAGCTTGATGGACCGATACACTATAGATAGATATATTATATTAAAAGGTAGTGTTGTAAATTTTAAACCTTTAAATAATTTTATTAGAAGTAGCATCATAATGATATTTAAATAAATTTTTAATTCTTGAAGGTATCTTATATGATTGAAAAATTATATATAAAATATAGCCTATCCCGATGGCTCGATTGTTGAAGGATATATTACTGAAGAGTATTTGATATTTTATTCAAGATATCTTCAAGATATAGAGACTATATTTAATAGACCTTGATGGCATAGTGATTTTATGGACAATACAGAATTATATAAGTTTTCAATTGCTAGCAGAATTGTAAAAAAATTAAAAGTATTGTACTTGATCAGAAATTCATAGCACAAGCACATCATTACGTGTTACTTCATAGTGATATAATATATGATTATTGTAGGTTAGTATATTTAAGGCTTTATAAGTTTAAATATCATATCTTATATAATATTTTAAATGAATAATTTATGTTTTATATAGTAAATTTTTAATTTCTCGGCAATAAGCCAATCATAGCACTTATTCTATTCCAAGGATTGAGCAGTGATGGTTAGTCAAGTTATTTCCTATGTTACTTTCAAAATAGATTTGACATATATCTAAAGAATATATTGATTTTGGATATAGTAATATCGAATAACTCATCAAAATTTCTTATTATTTTTGAGGTATCAATGATAATAGAAAGAAATTATTTAGATGAATTAATAGCCCTGGCTTGAGGACCTAATAAAGTTGTGAATGGATATAATGTTTTTGTAATCGATAGTTTTAAATTTTATATTAAATATCATGAGAAATTTAAAAAAAATATAGAATAGTTGTGTTATGGTGGAAACAGACAGAAAAACTTAATATGGTGCATTTAAAGTTATTTATAAGTTAGATTATTGTGGAATGTTTAAAGTAGTATTATTTAGATATGATTGGGTAAACATAAACTCATCAAGGGGTTTGAAATAAGATACAGATGGATTTACACTTATAAAATTTTCAAGGTTGATATATATATATTGATGTCTTATTGAAGGATGATCCATTCATTCTTTTTATCTCAAGCTTGTCAAGTTTTTTTTTTTACAATATGCAAAAAATAAAGATTGGGCCACTATTATCAAAACGAAACTTAGAAACTTATATGATATAGGAAAGTAGCTGAAAGATGATAATGATGATGACGATACTTATATGCATTATATGCCATATAATTTTATACCAATTGATGACATATATGTTACAGTATCTTTGGTTAGGATTGAGTTTGATAGAAATGCTATTGCTTGATTATTATGGGTAATAAATATTTACATCATATAAATTTGTAATAATTATTGTGTCAAATTAAATTTATGTTCACTGATTCTGACTTTTATTAATGTAAATGCTAGGTGACATTATACCTCGCTCGCAATAACTTGCTGGTGTGCAATTCCATCACTCACGAACAAAGATCGCTACCTCTTTAGCATAGTAGGATGAGGCCGATCTTTCTTCAGTATAGCAAGCTGAGGTTGGTCCTTCCTCAGCATAGCAAGCTAAGGTCGGTCCTTCTTCTTCAGCACAATAGGCTGAGGCAGTCCTTCTTCTTTAGCAGAGCAAGTTGGGGCTGGTCTTTCTCCATACTAGTCTGATGCAGGTCCATCATCCTCGAGCAGCATGATCATCCCATCGATGATGCAGATGATGAGCTATACATTCAAGATAATTTATTTTTTATTTGATTTGATAAAATTTTATTATACTTCTTATTATATTTTAACTTTATGTATTTTTTATAGATGGATCTGGGAGGGTTAGACCCAGATACAGGTCTATAGTAATATGAGACATGTGGCAGATGCACGAGAGTAAGAAGATAGTAGTTGAGCGTAATAAGCTAGGGCAGCCAGTTAAAAAAGCCATCATCTTATTGACTTCATTTTTAAGAATAGTTGCATGGAGGCATTAGCCATGTCCCCTGAGTTATTCAAAATGGAATGACATGTTTTCGACCTACAAAGTTGAGCTTTTATGAGTTGTGCAGGTAAAAAATTGAATCTCTTCAATTTGTATTTTGCTTTTAATAGATCAATCTCTTCTGTTTAAAAGTTATTGATTTTGTTTCTTCAGGATAGAGATATATTATTACACTCATTTACTAGATAAAAGACAAGTAACTATACTTTGTTCTTGTAGTTTTCTTTGATTTGCCATTTCTTTTCATCTTGATGTACTCTTCTTGCTTGTTTGGCACTTGCTCTATAAGGCTTCTTAAAAGAGTGAGCAAATCTGATTTTAGCAGACAAGTTTATGCATATAAAAAATGATAAAGAAAATTTAGGATTCCTTTATTATGTCAGTTGTTGATGCTATTATCAAAGTTGTGGTATGAACCTGATACTTATTCTAGTATTACGAGAGAATTGCCTAACTTAATTTATGAATGACATCATTTTTGGAGAACTCTAGCAAATATTTACTTAATGAGAGTTCTTCATATATACTGTTTGTTGATAATGGGATGGCATCGGTCCTGACAAATGGTTTTCCATGGCATTCATTCATCCTTATTAGTCATACCTCATAGTTAAACAAGATCCAAAGGATAAAAGATTGAACAACCAACTTAGCAGACTAAAAGAAGACAAACAATTCTTGTGTATCTAAATATGTATGTATAATGTGTCTGTTGCATGAGTATAATGGCCATTAGTTTGGGATTGCGTTGAATCTGTTGCTTAGCTTTTAAAGACCATTATTATTATTTTTAATTATTATGCTATTTCTAATATTTATTTGAGTTAATATTTGTTTTGTTTGTAGACCAAGTTTATACTCCCTCCATCCTCTCATAATTTTGTATTGAAATATTTCAATTGGAAATAGAAGGAATATAAAGTACAATTGAAGATAAAATATAAGTTAGCGGGTATGACTGAGGAGTAGATTATTAATAGTTGTCCTCCTGCTGTACCCCCTTATCAATGGATGGAGCTGGTTCATTACTGGTTCTCCGATAAGGAATATATATCTTGTATTACTTTCCTTTAAATAACTTTATTAAAATATTTGATCTATATTATAGATTATATATATACTTTACTTTCAGGATATAACAAGTTGTTTATTTAATTTTATAGATATATTCTAATATTAGTAGAGTTGCATGAGCAGCTCTGTCTGTTCCTCATATATCAAGATCCAAGAGTTATGAAGGAGTCAAATAGGAGTTCATATATTTCTTATACTACAAACTTATATTTTTTATATGGAAACATTCATACATTTTAATGAAACTAACATTATGTATCGTGTACCAATTGTATATATAATGATACTTACATTTTTTGAATTTGTTAAAAATATTTGCTTAAAATTATAATTTTTTGTATAGATGGATGAGCATGGAAGGGAACCCAGTGAGGTGGAGCTTTACCGGATGACTCGTACTTACCATGATGCCACTTTTGTTCGAGATAAATCAAGAGAGTTATATGGAATAATTTATTATAATTTATTTCATGCAATGATTTTAGTTTAATTTTATTAGTTATTATGATATAATTATTTTTCTAAATTAATACAGGAAAGAGCAATATCTCTTATTGCAGAGCATGTCGATAAGTCCACATCATCTACATAGAGTAGTCATATCGAGATCAAGGTGTTCACGGAGCTAATGGGACCCAAGCGCTATGATCGAGTGAGGGGTTATGGAGTTGAAGTCATCCCTACTCAGTTATCTATGGTGAGTACATATACTCGTGATGCTACAAATGGTGTTCAGGATGCATGTATTCACAAACTTGAAAAGGAGATAGAGGAGATGCGATAGGATCATACCACCCATAGAGCAACGATAGAAATTTAGATGCAGGTCATGAGAGAGCACATTAAGCAGCTTACATCTATGGTATAAATGTATATTCACTACAACAAAATTATGAAAAGGCCATCATTTTTTTTTGATGCTAGGGTGAAGTGTCGGGATGTCTCGCTCGCTGACCGATGCTTTTTTGAAACATCGACAGATAGATGGATTTTAATGACGCTTTTAAGCATCAATGGGTCTCCCTTAATCCCTTCTTTGCAGAGCTCCCCATTATCCCTTCCAATCGGTCAAACCCTAACCTTATTCCAGCCACTGACACCTCTCTCTCCCTCCCTCCCTCCATTCTCCACTGCTTCCGGAACTACTTCCTGCCACCGACAACTCCCTCTCTCCCTCCCTCCATTCTTGGCCAGCACCTCCGATCCCTCCATTCTCAGTGAATCTTGGTGGATCTTGTTCTTTCTTCCTCGTTTCCCACTACCAAGTCCAAGAAACGAAGAAGTTCTAAGGTATGGAAAAAAATCCCTTTCTTATCACCATTTTACGAACATTGTAAACTATTGTTTCTACCATTGATGGCATTGATCCTTTCACTGCCACCCTTATATCTCATTGGCATTAATCCATTGACTAGCATTTCTACTTTGGATAGGGTCAGCAAGTTTCCGGATTCGGCTAAACAAAGCCCTTTCCCTGTCTTGGCTCTTCTTCCCTCTTATTGTTTTAACCATTGCTGACCATCGATTTAGGCTGGCCAGCCTTCATCGCTCTTCTGAGTGCTTCGACATCGCACGACAACTGACGACCGCCAATCGATGAGTGGATTTTTGTTTCCATTATCCATAGTTTTTTTTGAAGAAATGTTTCTGGGTATTTGGCGTCACACCCATAATTATGTTGCAATTCTTTCTTTCCAGCCAAAATTTAATAAATCATAGGAACTACTCTTCCATTCTTCCTATGTTTATCTCACTAGCAAATGGCACCCTTTTTTTTATATATATAAAAGGGTGAGAGGATGACACACACTTCATTGATCAATGAAATAAGTCTGGAATTAGTAAATATGATACACATGTTTACTCAAAGCTTAAGCTTCAATAAAATTTATACAGTCAAAAATCATCCACAAATATGATAGACAAGGATGTACTGATTTTATGAAGTGGGATTCACACAATGGTCAAAGGGGATAATTTAGCATCTAGTTAGTGCTTATTTAGATAATCATCCAATGTAGGTCATATAGAAATCACCTACTTTTTCTCTTCTAATGCTGATTTAATTGTTTGTTTTATTCCAGCATAAATTATGGGAAAAGATATGTAGCCTTGCAAGGATTAGAGATTAGGATCCTAATGTTGTTTTTTTTTAAAAAAAAAAAATAGAATCTATAGGAGATGTGGATTTTGGATCCTATTTTACTATTTCCAAAAAAAAAGATAGCTGATTCCAATTTTTAGCTTATGTTAAAATTTTGATAATTAAGAAAAATTCACATAATTATATAGCATATCTATATCACCAAGCATAGGTTTTTGAACATAGGCCACTTCGAGGATTATGTTAGAATTTTTTTTCCCCTAACACTTCCAAAGTGACAAGGGTTCGCAGCCTTGTCCAATGGAATAAAGAATTTGGGCTGATAACATTCCTTGAACCTCGTAATGGCCCATCAGCAAGTATGAATACCCTTCATGAGTAGGGTTGTCACTCAAACCAAGCTCGGCTCCATCAAGCTCAGCGTGATAAAAGAGGGCCAAATCATATCTCATAAGCTTGACCTAAATAAATCTACAGAAAGACATGATTTTCTTGTTCACAATAAATACCAGGATCTTATCCTGAAATTTTCCATTTAGTTTTTGGATTTCTTTTGATGACATATGATCCTATTAATTTCCACTGCATCAAATTCATGCATAAATTTCTGTAGCGATACAACAATACACGGTACATTGAATTGAAAGCTAAAGCAAGCCGTGACAATCCATTCTATATTGTTGGAGAATATCGGCTAGAACTAGCAATGCCTTTGCGTGACAATCATCTAAATCTTGTATGTCCTAATTGTGAATCTAACAAATACTAAATGAATATATATATACTTTCTTCCTAAAGTTCTATTTGTAATACTTGGCTAACTTTAGTTATTGATTATAGATTGAAAAAGATCTATGTATCATCGAAGATAGCTTTGTTAATGAGATTGCATGATCAAGGTCATACGAAGGATGGAATGTTAAGACATTCGATCGATAGTTTGGAATAGAAAATATTTAATGATAGGCATCCCAACTGATCTCTAGATTACAAGATTAATAATCTCAACTGATCTTCCATCTTTTTTGAGATGGTACTTTGCCAACATATAGGTTGTTGTTGATAGCTAAACAACTAAACATCTTGTCTTTCTCTAGCACCGCACACTTCCACATAGTCAAAGTATTAGATTGCAATAAATCCCATGGTTTAAACACTTGTGGAAATACCTTAAAGAGAATTCTCAGTCCCATCTTCATTTTACAATGCCCTTGGAAAGTAAGGGTGAAAGTCATTATAAACACCTACCAAACCATTTAGTTCCATTAACATTTCTAATGTGACTGAGATCAAGATTTCCGAATTCCAATAGTTGGTTGCTCCATCCTAAACAGCTACGACCATGACCTCCTACTTAAAATGAAGGTTGAGGGATCCCATTAGGATCGCAAGTCTCTATGTCTAACACATCCACCCAGAGATATGACAGAGACTCATAAGAGATTAATGTGGCACCCAATCTAATAAAGTGATGATGCTAACAATTCAAGTGATGATGCATTTGATGATTAAAGAGGTAGTGGCTGGCAGTGCATACAACTGACAACCATCTAGTTCGAGTCAATTTACCAACGAGTCATGTTTCACTCATGCCATGCTAAATAGGACAGTAATGCACATCATCAGGCGTGTGAAGATATGATAACTAGAAGACAGGCCCCTCAAGGTAGATCAAGACATGGTATTGTTGTAGGTGATGTTTTAACATGTGGAGTACAATCTCTAGGTATATCTCGACCCTTATCATATACTAGATCATATTCTATATAGATAGAATATGACCCATATGCACATCCTTTGCTAATATAATTTTTCCACAAATAGGAGTGGGATGACCAGCCTAGTATCAAACAAAAGATCGATATCAGGATGGCTATTTAGGAAGCTCAAATTATTGATTACTAGAATAGGCACAATATCTAGGTTAGGATTATATCTAAGGCTCTAAGCATAAATAAGATCCATATAACTACAAGCAGTGTAGATGCATCATGAGGAGCTAAATAATAACATTGTATTTTATAATTCACATCAATATGATATGTATTTTCATGTTCAAAAATATGAAATCATTTTTTTTATTAATCTAAATCTATATTAAAATATTATAATTGCATATGTTAAGAATTCATAAAATTTATTAAGATTAATTTAAATAAAAAATATAAAAACATTCTTAAAATAAAAATTTAAAGATCAAATAATCTTGAAAACCAAAAACATGAAAAAAAGGATTGGTAATGCGGTAGGGAAAATGGTAGGCAGCGTCTACGTGTAGTCAATCTTCCTCTACCATGCTATCCCAGGCCATTGCATCAAACTTGTCATGTACGACTAGTCTTCCTCCAATCCTCGATATGATAATATATAGCCTCTATTTTGTTTCTAATCTTTTTTCAATGCTTGATTGTGTCCTTTCTTCTTAGCTTTTTAGGCTTGTTGTATTATTCTCAGCAGTAGAGGTAGCATTGCCTCCACACCAGTTCTAGGCCATAACATTTTCCTTTCACAGGTTGAAGGACAAACTCATAACTTCTCCATGCATCCTTTGTATAATATTCTACCACATAATCCTCTAGACTATATGGTATGCCTATTAAGTTCTATTCATTACATGTATAGCTCCTATCAATCAAGCTGACTTTATAGGACTATCCTTTATATGTAACTTCATATTTTCTATCACCATTATAAATTGCTTTACACCATCTGCTGTCTAACTTATTTCTCTCAATCTTTTCTTGTATTCAAGGGCAAATTTTTTCATGCAACTTCTCAATTTGCTCCTTTTTCTTTGCCATCTGGACCATTGATGCCTTCTTTATATCTTTAAGCATATCAATCAATGGCTTCTCCCTTGCTTAAAGCATGCAACCATTGGATGTCTCAAACATATTATTATCAATGACATAATTATTCAGAAATGGACTGAAGAAGGCTTTGACAAACTTCTTTGGATTTGCATCTTTCTTTCTGTGCTTTTTTTAGATAGCCCTTTCAGCTCATCTAGTACATCCATAAAGTCTCCCTTTGTAGTACATTTGGCAACTTTATATAAGGTAGCTTTAGAACTCTACCCTTATGCTTTTTTATTGACTCTGGTCTTGATTTTGATGATTGACAAAATGTTTAAGTATATATAAGTACTAATTATTTTTTAAGTATATTTTTCAGATCTTAGTACTCATCCATGTTGAATGAAGAAATACTTGTATTTCAATTGAAAAAGTCCTTAAATTAATAAAAAATCAAGTTATAAGGACTTTGGAATATAAGGAAGATTTGGAAGGACTCAAAGTCTAATTTTGAAGAAGTTTCAGCATGTTTCAGCTTGGCACAGATGAAGTGTCGACACCTGAAAATGAAGTGTCGGCACCTAAAGATCAAGTGTCGATACTTGAAGAAATGAATTGTCGACTCAAGGCCTGAGATTTTTGAAAATACAGAACTATGCCATCTGGAGGTGTTTTGTCTCAAGTGTTGACTCACGGAAATGAAGTGTCGATACTTGAAGATGAAGTGTCAACACTTGGATAGTAACAGCTAATTTTCTGGGCTGCAAAACTTCTCCAACTTATTTTCAAATGGCTATATTTTCATCCCCAACGGTCATAAACGGTCATTTAAGTGTTGGGAGGCTATATAAATATCAAAAATCAAATGAAGAAGTAATCCTTTGGTGAGATCATTGAATATTCTTCAAGGATTCAAGAGTTGAGTGGTTCAAGCCTTCAAGCTTCCAAGTTTCAAAGATAGCATACAAAGTTCACATCCTCAAGCATCAATCAAAGGCTTCAACAACTTGAAGACAAGTTTTTCATCAACAATCAAGGGCTTCAAAGAGATATTTGCTTTATTTTAGAAAGCTTTAATTGTATTCTTTCATATTTGTTCTTACATTGTTTTACTTGAGGTTTTTGGTGAGCCTTGAAAATCAAAGTAGTTTTTGGTAAGCCTTGGAAAACCAAAGTGGTTATTGGTGAGCCTTGAAACCAACTAGGATTTTACTTATGAGCCCGAAGCCAAAACAAGTTGTTTAGGTTATTGGTTAGCCCGTAAAACCAAGGATGATTGTTGGTGAGCCTTGAAACCAACTAGGGTTTGACTTGTGAGCCCGAAGACAAAGCAAGTTGTAAAGGTTATTGGTGAGCCTAGGTTATAAAACTATCTTAGTGAATTTCCAAGGAGATCTTGGGGAGTGGATGTAGGTGCCCTGTAGTGCATCGAACTACCATAAATTTCTTTGTATTTGTGTGATTGTTTGCTTTGTGCATTTACTTTGTTTACTCTGCTGCATATTATTTTGAAATACACAAATACATTGCCTAATCATAAGCATTAAATTGAATTAGCACATACTTGCTTAAGTTTATTGCAAATAGTTGAAAAGTATTATAAATCCCAATTCACCCCCCCTCTTGGGTTGCCTACCTGAGTCTACGTTTTTCCTCTAATTTTTATATACGCACAATTCCTATGCTTAGCACGTAGCAGCAAATTGTTGATTGATTAAACTAATCCCTACATATAATGGGAAAAAATAAACGAATATAATAGTCCAAAGTACACATTATATATGTTTAAAAGGCAATTACTTTAATTTACCTTTTGATGGTTACTAATAATAGTCCAACCCAAACCATCTTCAAGCCATAGATCTTTAGCCAAGAAATTAATGAACCAACTCCAAGAATCCTTGCATTCTACCTCTACCATAGCCCATGTAATTAGAAATATTTGATTATTAGCATCTCTACCAATTGCACTAGTAGCTCTCCTTTTTTTTTTTTTTTTTGGTAAACCGAAAAAGGGGGGAGGGATAAGACCCCAAGCATGGCTGCCCCCAAACAGCCCCCATCCCAGTCAGGGAATGTTCGATACACGGCGTATATTATTTTTCGCAGCTGTTCCTTACCCGAAGGTGATTCGCAGTCGTTCCCCACCCCAGTCAGGGAATGTTCGATACACGGCGCATATTATTTTTCGCAGTCGTTCCCTATCATAACCACGGGGCTGACAAGGGCTCAAGGATTATTTTATTAATTTTTTTCTTTGTTTCTTTTATCCCCAGACTATTCTTTCATCGAAATGCGTCCACACGGACTCGAACCCTGCCCTCCCGCTTGTGAGCAAAGCCCACTACCACCCACGCCACCCACCAGTAGCTCTCCTTTATAAATGCATTTTAAGAAGTAACCATCAAGCCCAAAAATGGGCCTATAACTTGCCAAAAATCTCTTTCTAAGGGCTTCAAAACCAATATATAATTTTTGGAATAGTAAGCCAAGTGGATCTCTCAACCTTCATGATTATTGTTATGCCATTATTGCTTTTCCTGATCTCTTCATAATAATCAAGTAGCCTTACATAATGTTTATTATGAGACCCTCTAATAGTCATCAAAGCCATTTGCCTTGCCGTCCAATACTTTGTAATAGTTACATTAACTTCAAATCTTATTGTAATATCATACTTTATCTCTTGGACTAGTAACCAGGACATACCCTTAACCTTTTTTTCAAAGTTTCTTATAATCCACCTAGCTATAATTTGATTGTTCTTATGGCTTCTTACACATCTATGCTCATCAATATAAGTCTTAATTTAAAATCTATCAATACTTTTCTCATATGAATACCATATTCTGAATGGGAACCCATTAAATTTATATTTTATTTCTGCTCTAGTAGTCTCGTTCTTCACAAACCTTATATCATACATTTGTACTACACTATACTTGATCAAAGTACCTTTAAAATATTCAATGGTATTGAATGTCATATCTATACAAAATTTGACATGTTGCATATCAATTTTTAGATTGAAATAAGCCCACCTCTTCCTCTTTGTGAGATCACTAAGCTCATGCTCAGGACTTAATTTAGGTGTGTCAAACTCAGATAAATTATGATAATCACTATCATACCTGGTCTGCTCCTCAAGTTCATCTAAAGGAGTATATATGCTTACTTTTGTATTCCCACCTACATATGGTGGATGCTCCATCTATACCTAATCCTCCTTAGTTTTATTCCTAACTTTCTTCACTTTTTCCCTCATAGCTAACAACTCATCATCTGTTAAAAGCCAACATCTATATAATAGTTGTTATCAGTCTCTTCATCTTCATTGTAATTGAATAGGGTATACTCTTTATCCCTGAAAGATTTCAAATGATTCCTCATCAATCCTTCTACTCTAGGTCTTCTTTCAAGTATCTTTTCTTTTTCTTTCTTTATCATTACTGGCTGATTTTGATTGGCAACTACTTTCCTAAATTTGCTCCTTGCTGGCTGCTGTTCAATTCTGCTCACTAATTCTAGGTCTTTCTTGTTCATAATCTGTTTAGTAATATTTCTAGTTCTAGGTTTGTTTATCATTGCTTTGTTGATACTTCTTCATGCTCAATATAAATATGAAGATACTTTCTTGTATCCAATGCAAGATTTATCATTTTTTTGAAGCTAATCATTTTCATAAGCAAGGCTCATTTCCTGGTTGTCATTTGGAACATATACCCTACAAAATAATCTTACAACTTTATCCATGCACATGTAGTCCACCATATCATGTAACTTATCATATCATAAGCTATCTATATTACGGATGTCATAATATGCCATATTCCCTTCAACATATTCAGTGCATTTAGCCTTGACGACAAATTTGCCATCATGATGTACAACAATAGTTAGATTATCTATTCAATGGTATGTTAAAAAGATTATATTGAAATATTAGTAATAATAAAAAAATTATATCCAACAATAATGTAGTCAGAAATTTTTTTCAACAACACAAATATAATTTATAAATAGCAAAAGTTTGCTTTAAGAAGTAGCATGTACCTACCATGTCCTGTTTTAATAAAGCATACTATCATAGTGTACTAAGATGCCGTCTTGTTATAGTAAGATATATGGTTGAAAAAGAAATGGATCCCTATATTCTCCTGCAACTTCTAACTTCTATCCAACTCTTGTTTTGTTCTGATAAAAAAAATGGGATATTAATTGATACCTCCTTATTGGAAAAAAAAGGATTGACATCTATGAAGATTGAAGATAACAAGTTGGGACCGCATTCTATCAAATCCCAAAAAGTTTAACAAAACTTTGGGATTATACGGGGATGACTTGAAACTCATTTCATTTTAAATAGAAGTTTTAATAAAACTTTGGGATTATATTCCATGCACATGAGAAAGCTTCAACAAAGCTTTGAGTCTCATATATATATATATATAATAAAAAAATATTTTTTCAGTCACTTGCTATTCAAAAATAATAATAATAGTTTATGCTAAGTTAAATCATTATTTTTTTTTTTCGAGTCGGAGAAATTAGAGATTATGAAAAAATCTACACAAATCCTAATAAGTGACATTATAATATAAAATAAAGAAAGTAATTTGCTGAAATGGAAGACTGGTCACTACCTCCTCGTTAACCAGTAAAGTACAAAGTCGCTAATATCTAATCACTATAAATAGAAAGAAATAATCAAATACTTAGGACTTGATAGGAATAATAAGAAAAAATATCATCCACATCAATCTTATTCCATTATATGTGATTTCTCATGTGATCCCGGCATTGCTTTTTCTTAACAGCACCTAGACAGAATTAATGGCTCAGATAAAATTGAAATGTCTTAGTTAAGTTTAACGATATGATTACATTAAATTGAAACCCAAGACGAAATTAAAATCCCTAAATAGTAATGGATTTTTTTACTGGATTATTCCTTTTAAACATACGGATTATCTTTTCGCGGATTCGGATCCCTATATTGGTTGACCCGTTTCCACGCTCCCTAAAGAAGGGGAAAGGCAGTTTCCCGGGCGGCGCCGTCCCCACCGTCGCCCCGCTATGGTTTATCAGCGGTTATCCCCCACCCCATTCCCCCCGTGAAACCCTTTTAAAACCCTCATCTACCCTTCTCTTCCTTCAAATCGACCCTCCCAAAACGCTCTCGGCTCCTCGAATCGATTACTTTTCAATCTGATCGCCATGCCGAAGGTCCACGGCACCGGGTGGCCGAATACCCTGCCAGCCGGAGCAGCGGCCGGGAGGGACCTCTCGAGCTCCATCACCCTGCTTGAGATCCAGCAGGACCGGCTCACTAAGATCGCGGCGGCCAGTTGGCTGAAGACCGCCGGGGAGGACGCCTTGGCCTGAAGTTCGATCCAGAGCTGGTGTGGGAGATCTATGAGACAGAGCTTTTGATCTCCGTGGGCCGGAAGACTGTCCCCCTCCACAGCGTCATGATTCTGGAAGTGAGCCAGTACTTGGAGAACTATGTGTGCCCTAATTTCGATTCGGACACTTCTACTTTGGAGCATGTCATGTCGATGATCATCATGGTTAATGGGAAGGTATATGATGTTCATTTAGAAGTTTCGAGTTATAAAAGAAGGAAATATCGGCTCAATTAGGTTTTTTATTAACTCTATTGTTGTTTTTTTTAAAAAAAATTCCGGGAGAATGTGGCAGCGTGGATTTGTTTTCATGACCGGAAGGACGTGTTCAAGGCGTCCCTGGGGAGGGTTCTTCGGCTTCAGGAACAGGATTGATTGATTGTGTTTTTTTTTTTTTTTTTTTTTGTGGGGGGTGTGGGGGGTTGTTATGTTTATGTAGCTCAACTAGTTATTGTTGTCTTGTCCATGATACCATGGGCTGTGTTATCTAGTTTTTCTTCCTCTGTTTGGTATATTGGATGTGTGATTGAGCAATTGGTTGCAGAAACAACTTCTTGTAGTTCATTTTGAGTGTGCACTTAAGTTGAGTCTACTCTACTCTTTCTTGATTTAATAGTATCAAGTGTGTTACTTTTACAAATTTGGGTTTCTTCATTTGCTTAGATGTTCTAATTGCATTTTGGTTCTGCATTTTGTAGGGAAGAGCCTTAAGTGTAGTAGACAAGAGAAATTACTTGCTTTCCATGATCAATTCCTTTCAGGTATGCAGATGTTGGAATTTATTTCATTGATCAAATAAAGGTAGGATTGCCATTGGAATCAGTTTAATGGCTGTCTCCTTTCTTGAACATTTCTTTTAGTTGCCGAAACTTTTATCCGTTCTCATGTAATTTTTTATGATTAATCATTCTGAAATTTTCAATTATGTACAGTATACACAACATTCTAGTTTTTTTTTTTTTATTTTAAAAACCTCTTTCTTGCAAAATCTATATGTATATGATACGTTCTACTCAGATTAGTGCAGTTAGCAAGGGTTAAGGCATTTTGACATGCTAATCCATGCCATTCCATTTCAAGACGGGCATGATACGTTGGCCTAGACTGTTGTATCATTTATGTGCAGCTTCAAAACTAATGTGCTACAAAAAGGAAAATGGCTGCTGACACCAAGTTGTTAGATTGAGTTAAGATTTCTAAACTATAAAGAAAAAACTAATGAGTCACACACCAAGCATAACAATCATACCAAATGGTCAATCATTTTTTTATTCAACCTTATAAACGCCTTCGGGGAGTCGATTAAACCTCCCTAGGCTTTGGGTGGTCCATTCCCTCGACTTTACTATGCTAATCAACACAATTGGTGTTAACACTATTTTGTAGGAATGGGCTTTTGATGCATGAGTGGCATGGCTTACGTCATGATGCTTGCCATGCCAGTCCTTGAGCAGCACAATGTGGCACGTGATACTTGAATCCTATGAATGAAGGTGAGAGTTGACTAATTCAGAAGTTTTAAAAGATAGCAGTCTTGGCTTCCTAAACAGGTGGGGGTTGCCTAGGTGCCTTAACATTTTGTATCATGTTCAAGCATGGAAAGCATAGTTGATTTTTAAATTACTATCAGGTGTTGGCAAGTTTGTAGTTTCCATTGACCTATTACATCTTTTCTAGTAAGTTATGTTTTATCTATTAGATTATAAGTATTAGATGTATGTCCTAGAAACCAATCTGACAGGTACATTATATCTTTTTAGGATATAAATTTATACTTGATTTATTTAATATTAATAAAATGGGCAGTTTTTATTTCATCTATGTAATATGTTCTTGAATTGTCCAAGAAATTAATGATTTAAGACATTATTCTTAAGAGTTAGAATTTGAGATGTGTAATTAATTTTTAAACTATTATCGATCAAAGGATCATCGCAGGGATGGTGATCGATTCGATTAGATTGGTACACGGATAACTTCTTTTAGGGTAGACAAGTCTCGAGTCTGTAGTGTGGCGGCATTGAGTGATGGTATAGGTGGTTGTAAGACAATGATAACCGAGCGTAACCAAAACGAGAAGTCAGTTAGACGTCTATTCGTTCGTCAGTGACTTTCTTGATATTGTAGTTGTGTGAATAGTTCTTTAACTTGCGGTACCTTAGCAGCTCAGTTGGGTTGCTGTAGTTTAATTGCATATAAACTTGGTCTCCTAGTCATTTGGATTCTGACGGTATATATTGGTTACAATAAATTTATTGTAGAAACAGGATGCGCATCTAGATGAGGTCTATCGATCTTAGTAGTTGTTGAGTATTTCTATGCGATTTAATAAGTTGAGTTCTTAAGACTATAGACATAGTAATGTGATTGATGAAAGGAGTTTTCATGAGTTTTATTATTTGGATTCAAGTTAATTAAGCCCTGCATATGATGGATGCTGGGGTTTAACAAGTATTCATGACTTGCATCTTGTCAAGATTCATGATAGAAGAATTGAATCACACGATAACTATATCTAGGGATTCTATACATTCTTTTCTGCTCGATTGCCATTACATGCTGTTAGGCATCACTGGTGAATTGTGAGAACTCACTATGATTGTTTTGGATCAATGATTCTTATTGAGAGTGAGTTGGAATCATTCCAACCCATCGGAAGGTATTTCAATGATATTATGATGCTGATCATAGTATATCTCACTACTAGACATAATGGAACCTAGGGGTCATAGATAATAGGAGTTTGACCTGATCAATTGGTTGGATCATGATGAAATTATCAATGGAATTGATAATTTGGATCAATTTGTAAAAGTTATATGTAGAGGAACTATTAAAGTTAACAAGGACTTAATGATAATTGTTGCAATATAATTTGATTTGATCAAATGAGGGTTCAAGTCCTAATCGAATTAAATTAGATTTTATTTGATTGGACTTGATCTAATTCGAGTCAATTTGGATTTCCTAATCCAAGTAGGACTTGGATTAATCCCAATTAATTTTGGACCGAGTTTGGCTCAAATTGGATTCGAATTGAATCCAAATTAGATCCAATTCGATTAGGAAGCTAGAGTGCCAGTCAAACTAGGACTCTCTCTCCATTTTCATGTCCAAGTGAAAGAGGGCATGCATGAGAGTGCATCCCTCTTTTCTTGCATGCAAGATGTGGAGGTGCGCCAAACTTGGTGCCCCTCCTCTCTAGCCTTCTTATTTCAGTTAAGTTTTGATGTGGGGAGCCAACCGCCTATCCTCAATATTCCGAGGCTCTGCAAGTCGGACATCATCTCTGGTAGCTTAGACCTACCATTCCTAAAGCATGTCAGATTGTGCCTTGAGCCCCTTGGTCCAACCGACCCTCGGCCCTGGCAAGGACATTCGGGCTGACCCTATGCCCTTGCATCTAAAGACGTGCGGGGATTCTCGGGCAATGCTTCTTTGGGTGATCGAAGGAAGAGCCGATCGATACTCATTTTCACGCACCTAGTTGCATGATTAGAAGACAATATCTCATAATTTTCAACAAATTCTTGTAATTAAGGAGAGCAAACCAATCTCATGTAGTGGTCAACGTCACCATTAAAGGGTATGCCCGGTTCCGTACAAGAAACAATCCCAATTATGGGAAGTGGCATTCTGGACAAACAACATGATCCTCTGATATCCCACGTGATTGGATTTTCAGCCCTGTCAATTCTCACCAAATCCATTAAGAGTTTTCTATCTCGAAAATGCTCTCATCTTTTACCTATAAATTAGGGATTTTTTGAGAGTTCCTAGGGTATGATAACTATATCTAGTCTTCGTTCTTCTTTCTTCCTTTTATTGCATGTGCCCTAACTTGAGCATTGGAGGGTCCTTGTCGGAACTACCTTCGATAGGACTTTTTTGCAGGTACATTTTGCGAGCATCACTTTTCTAGCTACCTTCGGCATCCGGATGGGAAGCAGCAATAACAAGTTCAATTCTTATCTAGAATTTAAATTTGATTCAAATTTTAGATAAGACAATTTATCTTGTTTTAGGATGAGGTTTATCCTTGTTTTGGCATTGGTTTTATGAAGGGGCGAAAAATTTAGATTGGCACACACTTTTACATGAGATTTTTCATGCAAAAACAGATAGGCACCTTCTCTCCAAAACTTCTTCTAGTTTGGGGTGTTATCTCATCTCATCCCAAGTTTGAATCAACATTTCAATTTTGATTTGAATATGGGATGAGATATATCCTGAGAGGTGGTTAAAGAGAGGGGTGTTAAGATTAAAAGGAGGTGCCTCATATGATTTTTCATCGCATAATTTTTGTGAGAAATTAGATTGGCGCTTCTTCTCTTGTTCTTGTGCCCGTCCTCTCCACGCCTCCCCTTTCACATGCCAAGAGAGAGAGAGAGAGATCTAGAGAGAGAAAAGGAAGAAAGAAAGGAGTTTCTTCCTTTGCCATTCTTCCTCCCTTCTCCCTTCATCTAGTGTGAAGGTGTTTGCATAGTTTCCTCCAGTCTTCCTCAAACTATCTTCTTCCTTTGATCTTGTAAAGAAAAGAAGAAGATTAGATCCATGTCTAAGGAGCGAGATTTGAAAGAAGCTAGCACTTCAGTGGTCTCGGAAGCTCTTGATCTGTATCAACTCCGTATGGATACCCATAGAGGCCAGGTGTGTGCATGGTTACATCAAAATCTAGACGCATCTTCAGATCTATTTTGAAGAAGGAAATTAACGCAGCAGGTAGGTGATTTGATCACCAATTGTTTCTTTGTTTCTAAAATCAGATGTGCATATTTTATTTTCATTATATAAACTAGATCAATTAGGTATATCAAAATTTGATCTATGCATGTTCTTTATGATTAAAATCTATTTTAATCAACTTTTCACTGCAATTTTGAAAATTTAAAATCTGCATGCATAAAAATACCTAAATCCAACAGTAAGTATATTTTTAGTTCTCTGTATATTTGCTGTTTATTTTTAGTTTATCACTCTTGGCAAGCTTGATCGCTCGATGCTTGCCTAGGTACCCACCTAACACCAAGTTGTTATGCAGCCCCATGGTCTCCCATCCTTGACCAGAATCTTTTAAGACATTGATCCATTCCAAGTCCAAGTAAAATGACCTAAACCTGTGTAGATCGTTGAATTTAATTATTTGATGTTGCATTGTTTAATGTTGCAACTCATGCGACTATATTGCTATTTTTTAAGATTCAAGACCGTAGAGTATTGAAGTGTGAGACAGAGAATGAACCTCACCATCCTTCAAGGGGCATATATTTAAGGTCCGTGTGCAACTTTCCTGGTGGACAAAAATAATGTTGGGCTTCAAGTATGACAACTTGCTGATGGAAGAAAGTGCACAGATATTAGAGATTGAGACATTCATACCAATGTTGCTTCAAAGGCAGGAAGATGGTTATGCTTTCCTTAAATGCTGTATATTGATTGGCGATCATCATTAGTTGCCTCCAATTGCTAAAAATATGGCCTTCCAAAAGTATAGCCATATGGATTAGTGGATTTTCGCTAGATTTTTTCATCTAGGTGTCCCTTATATTGAGCTTCTTGCCCAGGGTCGAGCCTGACCAAGTATAGCCAAACTTTACAACTAGAGATGCAGAGATCTTGGTGACCTTCCTTATGTTCATGATGAGGTTATCTTTCATAAAGCTACTAGTGGATTCTCTTACGAATACCAGCCAACAGATGTTCCTGATTACCTAGGAAAAGGTGAAACTTTGCCTTCACCTGGTCTATCAAGATGAAAGGCAGGCAAAATATTTTGTTAGTGTTTATGTATATTTGTGCTTGGATATTTTGCTAGCAAGATTTTTATATTGACCACTTACAATTAGGTTTGGGTTTGATCTAAATAGGTTCGGGTTGTAAATAGATCAACTTGTTTAACCCGTTTATTTATTTGGATCAAATTTGAGTTTTTGTTTTTTTGACCTGCCTAACCTATTTAACTCATTTATTAAATGTGTTAAACAATAATTTATTAGGAATTCACTATCCAATCAAAATTTAAAACCCATCTTGATGTGGCGAATCGCTGACGTGGAGTCCGTATCGGATACAGTTGGCAGTTGAGTTGGTGGGCAGAGCCACCAGGTAGGCGCCATATGGTGAGCTCCTAGCCGAGGTCAAGCTTGCGTCTGAGGTGAGCTCCCAGTCGAGATCAAGCTCGTATCCGATGTGAGCTCCTAGTTGAGGTCGAGCTCCCGTCCGAGATCGAGGTGAGCTCCCGGCCGAGGTCGAGCTCATAGTTGAGATCGAGCTCCCGTCCGAGATAAGTTCCCGACCGAGGAAGGCCATGGCTAGATAGAACTAGCCAGGAAGGCAATAGGGGCCCTCACAACCGCGATGGCAGGGTCGATGGAGGAAAAGGGCGACGTGCCCCCTCAAGGAGTAGCCACCGGGGCGGCTCGGATGGCGACCCCAGCAAGCAACATCGCCATCTCCACTGAACCTGTCGCGGTTCTTAGGGAGTCGGACCTTCTGCAATAAAGGTGCCCCATCGGAGCTCTAGACCCAATAGCATGCCGCCTGCACTCTCTGCAGGGGAGTGCTCAAGTGGAGCTCCAGACCCTGTAGCACGCCGCTTGCACCCTTTGCAGGGAGTGCTTCACCAAAGTTCCAGACCCTACAGCACTCCACTTGTATCTCCTGCCAGGACAGTGCTCTGGATCTCCAGGCCCGATTGCACGTCACCTGCACCTTCTAAAGGTGTGCCCCATCAAGATGCCAGATCTCGTGGCACGCACTCGCACTTGTTGCAGTTGGTCATCCCTTTAAGGGCGCAGATCTTATAGTACGTCACCTGCACCCATTGCAGAGCCTCCCTTCGGACCTTGTCCTGCGCGGCTCTGGGAACAAGGCAGTCCTGGAAGACGGGACCCCCTAAAAGGGGTGCGGAAGGGAGAGAGGGCTCTAAGCCTCGCAAGACAGAACCAACTGCTATAAGAAAGAAGAGGGACCTCCGACAAAGGTAAGAGAGAAAAACAAAGAGTGGGCTAAGGCGAGGGTCGGACAAATGCTAGAGGACTTTCCAGTCACCCACATTTTTAACCCTTCCACTTTTTAAAATAAAAACCCGTTGCACATGGCAGCTTCTTTAAGCCCCGCTAAAGAGGATCTGTTTTCTTTGATTGCCCTACTGACTTGACCGTCGGAGTGTCCCTACCGGGATCCCCGGTCCAAGTCTCCTCTTTTTTGCAGGATCAACCGACCGGGCATCAAAACTACGCGACGGGAAGCCCAGCCCTCTTGCGAGAGCTCAACTCCAACCAAGCCCCGTTCGAGCTTTAGGCCATGGCGATCTGGGCGGCAACAGATTGGCGCTCCAGGTAGCAAAGTTCGACGAAATTATGCGATGATTGATCCGTGATACCGACCACTCCACCCAAAAGGTGTCTGTGAAGTCCGGTAGTCCTATGGTGGTGACCCGAGCACGAGAGGCCTCGGTCAGCCGCATGGGAGAACCGTCCCATCGCGGTGATTGGTGCAGTTCGGAGGTAGAGCCTCTCGCTCCGCTACTATTGCCTCCAACAAACTCGTAGATTGCTGCACTCGCTTAACATGTCCAGATCCTGGTTGTGGCGGTGCGCCAGTTGCATCATCAGCACCGGTCTTTGGCGACCCAACAGCAACTCGGGACCCCGACGGCTTAGGCTGCCAGACCCTGCACCAGCCTGAGGTCCTTCTGAGCAGGGTCTTCGCACTTGCAAGCGGCATCCTACCTGCGAGGTAGCCTGAGGATGGCCGAGAAACGGTGCTGGGACGCATCAGTTGACTGAGAAAGCTGCTCCTCCGCCTCGAACCATGGCACCGTATCTCATCGATGGTGTCGGCATGGCAAAGGGTCGAAGAACGAACTCTTCCGATCCTCGCTTCTCCTCCGACGGTCTCGATGGAGGGGTCGACTGATGAAGCCATCCGATGGTGGGCCAAGAAGTGCTTGGAGGAGCAAGAGCGCAAGCTGGCTGAGCTTGCCCATCGGTTAACTGGCATGCAGGGCCTCGAGCGAGCCCATGGGCTACGACGCCCGTCCTTTTTCTTGCAGAATTCAAGAGGAACCGATTCCCAGTCGGTTCCGCATGTCATAGGTGGACCCCTACGATGGGACCATCGATCCCTTGGACCATCTTGGGAGTTACAAGGCTTTTATGCAGTTCAAGGGGCCACTGACGCTCTCCTTTGTATTGCCTTCCCAGCTACATTCCGAAAGATCGCTCGAGTTTGGTACTTTGGCCTCGAATTGAGGAGCATCGACTCCTTTGAGCACATGGAGAAGAAGTTCGTGGTCCATTTTGATGCATGTCGGAAGGTGCCATGTGAGATCGATATCCTCTTTTCGATTCGATAACAGGATCATGAGCCCCTCCGGGACTACGTGTCTCGCTTTAAAGTTATCACATTAGAAATTTATAATTTGGACGAGCCCATTTCCATGTTGGCATTAAAGAGAGGGCTCAAGACCTTCCGCTTCACCTACTCCTTCGACAATAAGTTCCCGAAGACCTACTATGAGCTCCTTCGCGTCCACAAGTAATTCGCGCGGAGGAGGCTAATCGCACAAGGAGGGAGTTTGACGGGAGGCCCCTGAAGAAGCAAGCCCAGAAAGAGCTGGGCGGGATCCACGGATCCAAGGCTGTTTTGAATTCTCGTTCGGGTCCCAAGCTAGGGAATGCCCCTGCCAGGGATGAGAAGTATATCCCTCTCTTCGTCCCAAGATCCAAAATCCTGATGGAGATTGAAGGCGAACATTATTTGTGTCGCCCTCCTCTGCCGAAGCCATTTGGTGGCCGTAACAATTTCTGGTACTGCCAATTCTATCGAGACCACGGCCATGACATCAAGGAGTGCCGCCACCTGAAGAGGAAGATTGAAGACCTGATCAGGAGAGGCTACCACAAAAGTTCGTGGGTGGAAGATCTCCATCTGGGCCCTAGGGTATCGAGGCCCTTCCTCCCATCGACAATCAGTCCACGGAGAAGCTGGTGAGGATGATCTCTTTGGGGCAGGGTGAGAGCTGAAGAGAGCCACGGCAAGAGGGTAGGGATGACAACGGGTCGGGTTTGGATCGGGTCACCCAAAATCTATACCCGTCCCGCTAAAAAATTCTCAGCCCCATACCCATCTCGAGTTGGGTCGGGTATTAAAAAATCATATCTGGATCGGGTCGGGTCGGGTATACCCGGTCTCATAAAACCTAGTTTACTTAAAACCTAAACGGGTTGGGCCGAGTCGGGTCGGGTCGTGTATATCCGCCACATATCCTATTTACTAAAATATTTTATAAACATAGCTTTTTTATATATAAATGGGTCGCGTTTGGGTCAGGACGTACTATTATCCATACCCGAGTTGGGTTTTTTCTATAACTCATATATGTTTATAAATTAGACGGGTCAGGTTTTACCCGTCCCATTAGGAACGGGTCGGGTCGGATATCCACTGGGCCAGTAAAAATTGCCATCTCTAAGAGAGGGAGCTGATATTGTATTCCCCTTCGTGGAAGAGGGAGGAGCTGGGATAAAAAATCCAAATAATGATGCTGTCGTCGTAGAAATGACGATAGAAAAATATCGTGTAAAGAGAATTATGGTTGATAGAGATAGTGGAAGCTCAACCGATATCCTTTGTTATGATTGTTTTGCCAGAATGAACTTGTCTCCCGATCTGTTGAGGCCAATATTCATCCCCTGGTGGGCTTCATCGAAGACTCTGTATGGGTTGAAGGAGAAGTTACCCTCCCCGTCATTGCCAAGACACCGTCCTGACAAAGCACCGTCATGATGACCTTCACAGTGGTTAAGCTCCTTTCGGCCTACGTGATTTTGGACCATCCTAGCTCGATGCGGTCATCTCCACCAGACGGCTCCTTGTCCAATTTTCGACCCCGTATGGAGTCGGAGAAATGAGGGGATCCGTCAGCCGATCCAGCATTGTGTGCAGGCTGTCCCCGGCGCAGGGGTGCTGAGGGAAGCATCGTGGTCGACCAGCTGGACCAAAGGAAGCAGGAGGCTAAAGGCGGGCCGGTGGAGCGCTTGCTATCATTCCCCCTAGGGACAATTCCTTGAAGATGGTGCAAGTAGGAGCCTTCCTACCAGAGGAAGAGAGGGCCTGCCTCCTAAGTTTCTTACCGGGAATGCTGATTTTCGCCTGGACGGCAGAAGACATGCCTGGAATTCTCACCAGCGTCATCACACATAGGCTGAACGTCAATCCTAGGTACCGTCCTGTCTGACAGAAGAAGAGAAGCTTCGTCTCGGAAAGGTAGAAGGCGATAGATGAAGTTGGAAAGCTTCTCGTGACGGGCTTCATTCGAGAAGTGCAATACCCAGTTGGCTGGCTAACGTGGTATGGTCAAGAAGGCCAGTGGAAAGTGGAGGATCTGTGTGGACTATACTGACCTTAATTGGGCATGCCCGAAGGATAGCTTCCTGCAGTCCAAGATTGATTAGTTGGTGGATGCTACCTCGGGGCATCGCTTAGCTTCATGGATGCATTCTCCGGGTATAACCAAATTTGTATGCTTCTGGAAGATGAGTATATAGCCTTCGTGACGGATCAAGGGACTTTCTGTATAAGGTGATGTCGTTCGGTCTGAAGAACGTTGAGCGACATACCAACGTCTGGTTAGCAAAGTCTTCAGAGACCAGATAGGTTGAAACATGCAGGTCTACGGGGATGACATGCTCGTGATGAGTGCCCGAGATTCGAACCACATCGCTAACTTGGTGGAGATTTTCAACAACCTTCGTCTCCACCAGATGATGCTGAATTCAGCGAAGTCTGTATTCGGTGTTATGGCAGGAAAATTCTTAGGCTTTATGGTCATCCAACGCGGGATCGAAGCCAATCCCGAGAAGATCTAGGCAATCACAAATATGAAGCATTCTACTTCGAAGGAGGTCCAACGCCTGACCGGTCGCATTACCGTCTTAAGCCGTTTCATCTCGCGCCTTGCTGAGTACTACCTGCCATTCTTCAAGGCGCTCCACAAGATGCATAATTTTGCATGGACAGAGGAGTGTCGAGAAGCATTCGAGGAGTTGAAGAAGTTCCTCGCCTCTCCTCGTTACTATCTAGGCCAGAGACCGGAGAGGAGCTCCTCCTCTACCTTGCAATCTTCCCTGGGGCAGTGAGTTCGGTGCTGGTCCGAATCGACGGAGATGGTGTCCAGAGGCTGATGTATTACACTAGCAAACTGCTTTGCAATGCAGAAACCAGGTATACCCGCTCCGAAAAAATTATTTTTGCACTCATAGTGTCTACTCAGCATCTCAAGCCTTACTTCCAAGTCCATCTGATCGCGGTTCTCACTGATCAGCCCCTAAGAGCTATCTTGGGTCGCCTGGACACTTTGGGATGTATGGCCAAGTGGATGGTGAAGCTCAGCGAGTTTGACATCTTCTATCGTCTGAGGCCATTCCAGAAGGCCCAGGTTCTGGCTAACTTTCTAGTGGAGTGCATGGACTGGTGAGGAACCGGAAGAGGCTTCCCCTGAACCTGCATGGAACCCGCCCGCGAGGGGAAAGGTGTGGATCCTCCATGTGGACGGAGCGACTAACGTAGACGGAGCATCCTCGCCAACTCAGATAGAGTGGTGGCCGAGTGTGCGTTGCGCTTTCTCTTCAAAACGATAAATAACCAGGCCGAGTACGAGGCGCTCCTTGCGGGTCTCAGTGTCCTGCTAGTTGGGTGTGACGAACGAGCCTGAAGATTTTCACGGACTCGTAGCTTGTGGCAGGACAAGTCTTTGGAGACTTCAAGGCCCGGGACCTTGTGATGGTGAAGTATCTGGATCGGATGCGTTCGTACGTAACGGGTCTCCAACGCTTTGAGATCTTTCATATCTCTCGTGGAGAGAACGTCCATGCCGACGCCCTTTCCAGGTTGGCAACCCTCTCGAACTTACATTGAGTATTTGGAAACCCCCAGCCGTGAAGTCCTGGGAGAGATCCAGCAAGTCACCCTTGAAGCAAGCTGGATGAACCCCTACATCAAATACTTCACCAATGGTACTTTACTGGAGGATCACGCGAAAGCTGGCCTTCTCAAACGAAAGGCCGCCTGTTTTGTGTTAATGGACGAGCAGCTCTATTGGAGGTTCTACTCCTAACCCTTGCTGAAGTGCTTGAGACCCGTGGAGGCCGCTTATGTCCTTCAGGAGATCATGAGGGCATCTACGGAAATCACGTGGGGGGCAGAACATTGGCCTACAAGGCTTTCCGGCAAGGTTATTACTGGGAGACCATGCAGGAGGATGCGGCCGACTTCGTGAAAAGGTGTGATCGCTGCCAGAGGCATGCTCACATCCAGCATCAGCCGGCCTCTTTGCTGTCCCAGCTCTCTTCCTCGTGGCCGTTCGCCCAGTGGGGGATGGATATCTTAGGATCATTCCTCCTAGCCTCCGGTCAACTGAGGTACTTGATTGTGGCCATCGACTACTTCACCAAATGGGTTGAGGTTGAGCCCCTGGCGCGGATCATCAAAAGCAAGGCGATATCTTTTCTCTGGAAGTGGGTCGTCTATCGTTTTGGCCTTCCATATATGATCATTACTGACAACGGACGACAGTTCGACAACTAGGCATTCGAAGAGTTCTGCGTCGATCTGAACATCCACCATCGCTTCATGTCGGTGGCTTATCCGCAAACCAACGGAAAGACCAAGGTAACTAATCAGACCATTCTTCAAGGACTGCACTAGGCTAGATGAGGTGAAGGGTCGCTAGGTCGAAGAGCTCCCAGTGCTATGGGCCTATCATACCACACTTCGGGCAGCGACGAGCGAGATGCCCTTCAACTTGGTCTTTGGCTTCGACGCTGTGATCTCGATGGAGGTGGGCCTCTCTATGCTAAGGGTCGAGCAATACGATGAGGTGAGGAACTTGGCACGCCTCCTTAACCTAGGCCTACTCGAAGAAACGAGGGATAAGGCTCGGCTCTGCATGGCGGCATACTGGCAGCGGGGCCCGGTACTACAATTCTCGTGTAAAGTCGAAGGCTTTCCACCTGGGCGATCTTGTCCTGTGGCGGGCCGAAGTTTTCCAGCCTAAAGAATGTGGCAAGTTGTTCCCGAACTAGGAAGGTCGTTACAAAGTGGGCGAGGCTCTGCCATATGGAGCCTACCGGCTCGTCGGACTCAACGACACCCAGCTTCTCCGAGCATGGAATGTCAGAAATTTAAGAATGTACCATTAGTAATGTACAAGTTCCAGTTAGGAATGAAGGAAAGTTCTTTTCCGACAGCTCGACCCTTCCCTTTTGGGAGGTACTCATCCGCCTGACTCCAAGTCTGGCAAAGAAAGCCAGGAACTTTCGAAGCCCCGCACTTACCCGTCGGATCTCAGGTCAAGTGAAGGAAGCCGGGAGCCTCAGAGCCCCGCACTCACCAAGTCGAGAGCCTCAGAGCCCCGCACTCATCAAGCCGGGAACTTCCGAAGCCTCGCATTCATCCACCTGACTCCAAGTCTGGCAAAGAAAGTCGGGAACTTCTGAATCCCCACACTCATTCGCCTGACTCCAAGTCTGGCCAAGAAAGCCAGGAACTTCCGAAGCTCTGCATTCATCCGCCTGACTCCAAGTCTGGCAAAGAAAGCTGGGAACTTTCGAAGCCCCGCACTTATCCGTTGGATCCCAGGTCCGATGAAGGAAGCCGGGAGCCTCAGAGCCCCGCACTCATCAAGCCAGGAACTTTTGAAGCCCCACGCTCATCCGCCTGGCTTTAAGTCCGATGAGAAAAATCGGGACCTTTGGAGGGCCCGCGTTCGCCTACTACAAGCAATTCATGCCCCTGCGAGGCCAAACAGCGGAGGAAGAAGAAAGGATACGATACAACAAGGTAAACTTAGATTTTATTGATAAGAAAAAAGTTTTTATAGAGAAAGGACCCCCAACAGGTCGGTTCCCGGTGCAGCGTCTGCTTGCCGTGTTGACCTCCACGAGAGGGGCCGCCTTACCTTTAGCATCCTCGGGGTCGTTCAGGACGTTGTTGTCCAGATTCAGAAGGTGGAATAGTTGGGCCATCTTCTTGCATTCCTCGAAGCCCTTGAGGAATGAATCCCAGACAGACTCCCGTACCTTCTCCATGAAGGCCTTCGAGGCCTTAAACTACGGGATGGCCTCGGCCACCTCCCTTTGCGCGGCCTCCATCATCGCCATGGCAACAACGGCCTTCTCGTTGACTGTCGCGGCCCACGCCTCCGCCGTGTTAAGACGCACTTGAAGGGCCTGCAGCTGCCCCCATAAACAAATTGCCTCGGAGGCGGAATGAGCGGCCTCCTCTGACAGGGTGGTAAACTTCTCCTTGACCAAGTCCTCCTCGAGGCTCTCCGTCCGCATCTCTAGGTCTCTCACCGTGTCCCTGGAGCTGGCTAGGTTGGCTTCCAATCCCTTAACCTGGCCCTCTAGGTTCACTACTTGGTCCGCCAGGACTTTGGCCTTACCCTTTGCAGACTCTGCCCTCCCATAGGAATCTGCATGCTGTCGGAGCAAAGCCAGGCAAGCTTCCTGGACCAGGAAGGTGTCCTGGACCATCTGTAATGGGCGGTGGTCAGCCGCAAAAAAAAGAAAAGAAAAGGAGTTTCATCGTCAGAAACTGGGGGAAAAGCTCGGAGATGACGGCCCCCAGTGATCGGCCGGCTCTTTCCCGATGATCCCGAGGTTGGAGGATGAACTCCAGCATCCTCTTGGCGAGCCCCGGGTCGAGAGTGGTGGCAGCGTCCGGTGGCACTGGGTCTTGGCACCGTGGAAGTAGAAGGCCCTGGTGTCGGTGATGAAGAGGGGCCTGGTGTAGTGGATGGTGGGGGCCGGGCAACACCAGCCGAGCCTTTGCCGCCTTGGTGGATGTAGTCGGGGTCGACCCTTCCCCCATCACGGCGACGGCCACCGTCTCCCCCACTTCCGGGGATGGCGGGATCTCGATTATCTCGGGAGCTGCCAGAAGAGATGGAGGCATCTCTCCCTCGACTGCAGCGCTCTCACTAGTCCCGTGGACCGCGGCCCTGGCCACCTTTGTGGTCGGCGCTGGGGCATTGCGGGCGCTCCTTTCCTTGGGCCCGGAGGAGGCCTCCCCGTGGGGCCTCTACTCCGATTCCCCGCAAGGCCTCTTCAGCGTCTCCTCCTGGGCCTCGTGGACGCGGGCTGCTTGTGAGATATTTGTTTGATCTTATCCACTGAGAACCCCATATCTGTCATCCAAAAAGGAGTTCTATTAGCAACTATGTGCCATCAAAAGGCCTGGGTCTGAGGTCTTATATAAGGAACGAACGGGGTTGATCCCGGCATCGAACAGGTTTTGTTCAGACAGGAGGCCCCGTCCACGGAAAACCTTCGAGGTGACGAGCTGGTCGTACACTTGGTCGGCGGGCTCCATCGAAGCATTCTGCTTTGGGGATCGGTCGGGATCGCTCCAAGCCCAGTCAACCCCCTCGACCGAGACAAAGAAGAACATACTCTTCCATTCCTTGATGGAAGTGGGCAAGTCAAACTCAAGGGCCCCCGGGTGGGGGGCCATGAACCACACCCACTATCGGTGGGATGGCTCTTCAGGATAAAAAGAGTCCTAAAAAGAGAGAAGCGGGCGACAATGCCGTGAAACTAACATAGAACAATGAAGGAGGAGATAACCCGAATAGAGTTTTGAGTGAGCTGGGCAGTACTAACCTATAATGCTTAAGGAAGGAAAGAAAGGAAGGATGAAGGGGGAGACGAAGCTTAGCAAGGAAGAAGTCCTCGTATTGGGCAATCCGGCTCGGGCCGCTAGATGTGACCCGTTCATCCGGCCTCGGAGCCGTGAACTTAATGGAGTTAGGGACCTTGTAGATGCTCCGGAGGCAGAGGGCATCTGACCGGGTCATCATTAAGGCGATCCCGGATGGACCTGCCTGGTCCTGGCCAGAAGAGGAAGGAGGTAGAGAGGATGCACCAGGGTCCACTATCTGGTGGGGATCCGTGAGACTCTGAAGGGGACGTCCTCCTTGCTATCCGAGGAAGTCCCAATTGGGAGGGCTCCGCCGCACCTGGGCGATCTGAGCGGTGGTGCCTGCCCCCGGGGAAACTCATGGATACGAAAGGGAAGGGACATGAAAGAAAGGATCCGAACCTTAAAGGAATTTCCTCTGCACAGAGCGGGGGAGAGGTCGAGGAAGAATGACTTGCAGAGACCTTGGGCCAAGGTTATCAAAACGGGTACAAGGCTCTCATTCTTTCCTCTCTGTTTTGCTCCCTCGAAGATTTTTGAAAAAATGGAACGGAGGGGAATGGCCTCTCTAGCAAAGACAGCGAAGCCCTAACACCTTGCATTGAGTAGGGCTTGTGTCTTCTCCCCTCCTGCGGCCAATGGATCTCGGCCACGTGTCGATTTCCGCCGTGCGGGGTGCTTTGGTTCGTGTGCAATCGTACCGGACGGAGTATACCCATCATGACGAGCTGCCATTCTCGTTGATGTGGCACCCCTCAATCGGTGCAAAATGTTGGCGATCTGCAAACCGTTGGCTATCAAGGCATTAAATGGCCAAGGCACGATGTCTTCCATGTCAGCGACATTATTACTCCTCACCTCATGCCTGAGGGGGCACCTCGCATTCTAGGCTCGAGAGTGGAGGGCATCTGATGTGGCGAACCGTTGACGTGGAGTCCGTATCGGATATAGCTGGCAATTGAGGTGGCGGGCGGAGCCACCAGGTAAGCGCCATCTAGAGAGATTCCAGCTGAGGTCAAACTCGCATCCAAGCTGATCTCCCGGTCGAGGTCGAGCTCCCGTTCGAGGTGAGCTCCCGGTCGAGGTCGAGCCCCTGTCTGAGGTGAGCTCCCGGTTGAGGTCAAGCTCCCGTCCGAGGAGAGCTCCTGGCCGAGGTCGAGCTCTCGCCCGAGGTAAGTTCCCGATCAAGGAAAGCCATGGCCAGATAGAACCAACCAGGCCGAATATTGAAGGCGACGGGAGCTCTTGCAACCGCGATGGTAAGGCCGGTAGAGGAAAAGGGCGGCGTGCCCCCTCGAGGAGCAGCCATTGAGGCAGCTCAGATGATGACCCTAGTGGACAACGTCACCATCTCCGCCGAACCCACCGCAGTTCTTAGGGAGTCGCACCTTCTACAACAAAGGTGCCCCATCGGAGCTCCAAACCCGGTAGCATGCCGCCTGCACTCTCTGTAGGGGAGTGCTCAACTGGAGCTCTAGACCTTGTAGTACGCCGCCTGCACCTTCTGCAGGGGAGTGCTCAATTGGAGCTCTAGACCTTGTAGTACGTCGCTTGCACCCCTTGCAGGGAGTGCTCCACCGGAGCTCCAGACCTTGTAGCACTCTACTTGCATCTCCTGTCAGGACAGTGCCCCTCCGGGCCTCCAGGCCCGGCTGCACGTCACCTGCACCTTCTGAAGGCATGCCCCATCGAGACGCCAGATCCTGTGGTATGCCACTCACACTTATCGCAGTGGGTCGTCCCTTTAGGGATGTAGACCCTGCAGTACGCCGCCTGCACCTGTTGCAGAGCCTCCCTCTAAGAACTCTGAACCTTGTCCCGTGCGGCTCTAGGAACAAGGCAGTCCTGGGAGACGGGACCCCCCGAGAGGGGTGCGGAAGGGAGAGGGCTCTAAGCCTTGCAAGACAGAACCAACTGCTATAAGAAAGAAGAGGGACCTCCAGCAAAGGTAAGAGAGAAAAAACAAAGAGTGGGCTAAGACAAGGGCCGGACGAATGCCAGAGGACTCCCCCAGTCACTCGCATTTCTTACCCTTATACTTTTTAAAACAAAAACCCTTTGCATGCGGCAACTTCTTTAAGTCCTGCTAAAGAGGATCTATTTTTCTTGATCGCTTTACTGACTTGACCGTCGGAGTGTTTCCATCGGGATTTCCGGCCCAGGTCTCCTCTTTTTTGCAGGATCAACCGATCGTGCACCAGAACTAAGCGACGGGATGTCTAACCCTCCTGCGAGAGCTCAACTCCGACCAAATCCCGTTCGAGCTTCAGGTCATGGCGATCTGGATGGCAACACACCCCTTTCTCTCGTCCCGTGAAAACCAAAACCACCTGACTTGCATCCCGTGAAAGCCATCAATTTTAAAATTTGAAACCATATGTGCAATCAATATGCATGTGGTTCCATTGGCTCAGGAATTATGTTGGCTGAGGTAGGGGATTTTTTTTTTTTCACCTCTCATGAGTCATCATAACTCATAAGGCCACCACTTCCGTGGTTTTCAGTCTTCGTACAATCTCTCTCATTCCACCTCTCTTTCTTGTTCCATCTTTTCTCAATCCATCTCTCTCATTCCATCTTCTCAGAGTCCATCCCTCTCGTTCCGTCTTCTCTCTTATTCCATGTCTCATGTTTTGTGTTCACATTTCTTTATTTTTCCAATTAAGACGGCAACGCCGGGATACGATCCAGTCAGGGCTGGAATTGAGTTGGATCGGGCTATATCCCTATCCAAGCCTGGTTCAAAAAAAATTAGGCTTCAAACCGGGTTTAGACCTGAAATATTTTGAAAAATCCAGGCCCGAGCCCGATCCAAGCCCAAGCCCGAGCCCGGCCCGAATAAAAATCGAATGATCCTGAAAAAAAAAGAAAAGAAATTGCAGCCAACTTTTCAACTTTTGCTTCAGAGGCATGATCAGCTTGCCTTGAATTTTGACAAGAGCACACCATACAGAGTGTCTAGTTGGAGACACTAGGGGGATTCATTTCATAGGTGGCATCGTGGAGATGGAGAGCTTGGTTAATTTCAAGATCCATCAGCTCTGCCATGTATTATCTCTCAAACTTCTCAACAGAGATCCTATCGTCTGCCAAGTCAGTGCATGGTTGATGTCATAACTCAATAGTTCAAAACTGAAATCCAACACGTGGTCTGTTCTCCTCCTTTTTATTCTTTTCCTTTCTAAATATTTTTGTAACAGGCACAGATGATGAACCATGATGCTCTATACCAAAAGTCTCCCATGCAAATGGACCTCCAGCTTCGTCCTCCAAGAACCATGCTGAGGATACTGATATGCCCCTTACAAATGGTGAAATAGGGAACGGATCACTTGAAAATGGTGCCACATGTGAGAGCACGATGGAGGAATGAATGGACCAAATCAGTCCTATAGCTGTCGATCCCAACTATGTGGACTTACTGCCAGTGGACTTGGTCGTTTAGTCACTCAGTCTGCCCGTGCCAACCTTGTTGCTTCAAAGACGAGTGGAAGACGACACACAGCAGTTTTGCACTATTTCAACTGTGCCCTGCCCATTACAGGCTGTTGCCCAGCGTGTCTATATCAAGGGAGCAGTGGCTCTCTGGTCTGTTTCAGAGGAATTGTGCAAATTTCTTATATTAGCTAAAGGCCTGAAGTTGTACAAGAAAGCAGAATGGTCAACACTTGACTGATAGCCTTGTACCCTGAGTTGAAGTCTGCATTACAAGGTATGTAACAAAGAACCTACTGTAGTTGTATCTGCATTGGATTTGCTCTTGTAATTTCATAATTGGTGCAGCTGGCTTTAGCATTCTTATTGCAGCTGCAGTGATGATTCTATTTTTCCATTTGTTTTAACGATCTCTCTGTAAAGTCCTGTATTTGACATTCAAAATTTATAGGATTTTGACATAAGTTAATTCCAAAATAAGGGACAAGGTTCATGCATGAAGTTCTATTTGCTTGCCTTTTTATTTTTATTTTTTTCATTATCAAGCTGAAGTAGATTTCTTTGTAAAATATTTTTTAAAATATATTTTTTTAAGGACTAGATATTCCGCCGATGGTTTTGTGTGATGCCCAACCTAGGTGCATAATTTAAGTTGCATGTTGTACTCTCAGGTCATACAGTCTTTACTACTACATTCCAATGGTTATATTATATTAGAAGAAAGTTGCATGGCATGATAAGGATTTAAGTAGATTGTGATTTCATATAATAAAAATCCATTACTGTGGAACAACCTTGTGATGGAAGAAGATTAAGATCACAGAGCATGGCAGTCACTTTTACAGATATAACCAATAGAATCATTGGGCTGTGCTACACATTGATCTGGTTTCAATTCCCATCTACAACTGGGTGACCAGGTAGGGGTGATGCCCTTTATTTTCTGAAAAATAAAAATATAGATAGTCAGGATATTCTTGTGAAAAGACCTGTTCAATTTTTTCTTATGTCTAGTGTTATAGTAAGGTTGAAAACAGATCTGATTTGATACAAAATGGGCTTCAGAAATCCATATGTGCATCTTTAATCAATGAATATGCATACAAATATTATTCGGATGCTAAAATTCGTATTTCATTTTGTTTTAGATGAATGCAAATACAAGTTTAGATTGTCAATGTGGATGCAAATGTGAATATAAATTGGATGGTTGTACTTTATGAACACCAAATCAAAGATAATATCGCTGTATTAAAGTTAATTTGTATTGCAAAGAGAAGTAGATATTAAAATATGAATTGGATGGTTGTCTTTCAATATTTGTATTTTTTTTTTTTTTTGGATAAATATGGATATGAATATGAGTACAAATATTAACTAGATACTAAAATTATTTTTTAAAATTCTTATACTGTAATCATCAACCTTTGGTAGGAGAACTATACAATATGCAGGACATAGGCTAGTTGCCTTTTAATTGAACATAACATGGGCTAATGCTCAATAGCTGAATCTACAATAGAAAGTACATTAGCGGTACAAGATGTAGACCTATATATTAGGATTGTGTTTGGTATATCAGGCAATCTTCGTAGGTAATTTGGATTGTTTTCAAGACAGATTGCTATCAATTAAATAGCTAGTAATGTTGATTAATGTATTTAGTACATGTAAATAATGTTGTAGTAAAATTATTAAGAATCTTAATTGATATATTTGGTATGATAATTGAATTATCGGTAAAGTAAAACTAAAATTTTAAAATATTTTTAAATCAAATATATTAAAAGTATACTATGATCAAATGGATGTTCATCACAAATCATCCCTACAGTCTCTTCTAGATGCCATGAAACTGTACCTCCAGGCTTGATGTAGATCCAATCATCACCTTCACTATTATCGACATCAAGACAATTCTCTTTTTTTGCATTGCTATCAAAGAAAGGAAAAGGGGATTTACTGGCTACGAGATGAGAAGAGTGGTTACTAGGGATGAATAGAATGACAGTGATTTGGTTGAAGGTGATGTGAGAGATGGAGATTTGGGTAGCTAGAGTTTGTGATGCAAGAGGACGAGGGGATGAGAAGAACAGCTTCACGAGAAGAAAAAAAGACGTATCTTGTATGACTTTTTTTAAGGATAATTTTGTTCACGAGAAGAAAAGAAGACTTATCTTATATGATATTTTTTAAGGATAATTTTGTTCAAAATTTTGATTGTAATATCATAAAAGATGTAGTAATCTGGATAGCATGGAAGGTAATGTAGATTGCCAATGCAATCTGGATTGTTATTAAAAAATACTAAATACAAGAATCTAATGGGTTCACTTTAAATTACTGGCAATCTAGATAGATTGATAGCTATTAAAAATAACCTAGATGTATACCCATTGAACAAATGGTTGATGTTCCAACATGTAAACTTGGTATCACCCAAGGTCGACTTAGACCTAGTCAGGTATAGGTATGAAGTCAAATATATCGAGAATGCCGGGCTAAATCTTGATTTAAGGTTTTGAGACCCAACCCTGGCTAATTATCTGCTTAGTTTACACAAAATATTAATTTTATTTGTATACACTACATTCTCTAAACTTTGATACATTAAATTTTGTTCTATAACTTAGTGGGGTAAAAAGAAAAAAATAATAATTACATGTTAGAATATATTTGGATATTTCTGCTTGACTTTAAATTAAGCATACCTTTTCTATTTTAAGTCAATCATTATTCTAGGGTTAATTACCAAATAATTGTATTGATGATTTAATTTTTAGAAATTTAGTTGGATATTTAATTGATATAGATGGTTTTGATTTGATTAATTGTTTAAACATAATTTTTGGACTCAGTGAGAACAAGATCCAATCCACACCAATGTAAACTAGGTATGATATAAGTCTTGGCATGCCTCGGAATCTAACATGCAAAATTGATATATTTTTGTTAGAGTAAGTCTTTGTGCATCATGTGCGGTACAGCAAATCCAACATGTCTTGTACCGTACTTTTTTATTGGTCCAATTGTATCCACGGTGGCATGACAGGATGCGGCAAGTTACAGGTTATAAGTTGAGCATGACTGGCATTAATTATCATTTAGTTTTTATTTGAAATTTTCATCCAGACCAAAATACCCTTTTCCTTCAGTTCCTTTTCCCCCACCTTGTTACTTGGATTTTGGGAAATGTTTTAGTTTGAATATGCTCTGGTTTTTGTCCAAGGTGTCAGTAAAGGTTGATGAAAAATTTCCCTCCCTCTAAAATCTGCTCTAAGAGTCATGTCGCAGGAATCAACTTTCAAATATAAATACCAGCATCTTCCTTTCTCTGAAAAAGTGCCCTTCCATGTTTTGATCCGAGGTTGGAGTAAGTCATCGAAGAGTTCTATATATTCAAGACAAAATGTTATCTCCGACAGGAAGTAAACCAAGCCTTCATAGATTCATGTTTAGTTTTCTTTTTATAATTCCTTTATTATACTAACTATTTTGGTAGTTAGAGAAAGTTAATGACACTCTGAGAGTCATAACTCAGTTCGCAGGTTATAGATATTTTCGGTAGGAGGGGATAATAAATATAGTTTAAATTTTTGTGCAGGAATGTCGTAGGTTTATAACTAGAGTGTCGTAATATTTGAACCGGGATGTCATAATACTGTTTCAGCATATTAGTTAAGATCTTTTTACATCCGTAGCATGTTATGACATCCTAGGAGTCATAACTCAGTCCATAAGTGATAGGTTCTCCAGGTAGTAAGGTTACTATATTTAGTTTCATGTTTTATAATCGGGTGTCGTAATCTTTTAATTAGGATGTCGTAATCTTTTAATTAGGGTATCGTAATTTCTGAACTAGGATATCGTAATTTCTAAACTAGGATGTCATTCAATGAAAATTCCTTTTTTTAAAAAATCTTTTTTCTTCCTGATCTTTTTATCATAATTTAACAATCTTATTTAAGCCAATGCACGGTATGATGGAGGATAAAAGCTTTCATTTTCTATTTTGTATTGAGTTGTTCATGTTTCGAAGTTTTGATATTCAAGTTTTCTCAGAAGTATTTTATTATATTGTAAGTATCATATATCAGCAATGCATACCGAAACACTTCTGTTATGGAGGATCAAAACATCCGGTTTAAGTTTTTGTGTAGGGATGTTGTAGGTTTATAATTAGGGTATCGTTGTATTTGAACTGGGATGTCGTAATACTGATTCAGCATATATTTATGATATTTTTGTATCCGTAGCATGTTATGACATCCTAGGAGTCATAACTCAGTCCATAAGTGATAGGTTCTCCAGGTAGTAGGGGTTACTATATTTAGTTTCATGTTTTATGATCGGGTATCGTAATCTTTTAACTAGGGTGTCGTAACTTCTGAACTAGGATGTCGTTATGAGAAAATCTCTTTTTTTGTGAAATCTTTTTTCTTCCTGATCTTTTTATCACAATTTAACAATCTTATTCAAGCCAATACACGGTTGAAATATCTCATGGCGGAGGATAAAAGCTTTAATTTTTGTTTTGTACTGAGTTGTTCATGTTTCGAAGTTTTTGATATTCAAGTTTTCTCAGAAAAATTTTATTATATTATGGGTATCATATATCAGCAATGCATACCGAAACACTTCTATTACGGAGGATCAAAACATCCGTTTAAGTTTTTATATAGGGACGTCGTAGGTTTATAATTAGGATGTAGTATTTGAACTGTGATATCATAATACTGTTTTAGCATATATATATATATATGTGATCCTTTTGCATCCGTAGCATGTTATGACATCCTAGGAATCATAACTCGGTCCACAGGTGATAGGTTCTCCAGGTAGTAGTGGTTTATATTTTTAGTTTCATGTTTTATGATTGGATGCCATAATCTTTTAACTAGGGTGTCATAAGTTTAAATTCCTATTTTTAAAAATATTTGGTTCTATGTCCTTATTATTGCACTGTCGTGTCATATTCTATGCAATGCATAACTCATTATTTATTATGCTTTAGATAAAATGCCATCTAAAACATTAATGTATATCAATGTTTATGATTTTTTATGTAGATATTTATATATATGGAGTTGAAATTAGAAATCTGAAAAAATTCAAAATGATCATTTGGATGAGGTTGCTGATGTTGTTCAAAAGAATGCACCTTCTTCTATCATCCAAATTACAGAGAACGAGTCTGTTGATCCTAAAATTGAAATGGAGTTCAATTATACAAATGATTTATACAATTTCTACAATGGATATGCAAGGAGAGTAGGTTTTGGAATCACAATATTGTGCAGTAGGTCCAACAATAACAAAGAAATATGCTTCAAGCACCTGGCATGTTGGATGCAAGAAAAATCTAGAAAAATTGATAACTTCATGAATCTTAGGGATACTGGCAAAATTGATTGTAAGGCTTCGATAAAAGCAAGACTAAATTCTAAAAATGGTAAGTAGATATTGGTTGATGTTTTTCTAGAACATAACAATGAGCTGTACATATCATCAGCTGATTATCTACGATCCCATTGGAGGATTAACACACCAGAAAATGTAGATATCAGTAATTTACATGCCGTGAATATTCTCACAAGTCAAATATACTCTGCCATGGCTAAAATGAAAGGGGGTATAAGATAATTAGATTTCACAGAGAAGGATGCTTATAAATTTATTTGTCGGGAACGTCAGAGTCAGCTGAAAGGAGATGCACAGTTAATGGTAATCCATTTCACGCAAATACAAGTAAAAAATCAAAATTTCTTTTATATTTTGGACTTGAATGATAATGGACAGCTCAGGACTGTCTTCTGGATCTATCCTATGTCAAGATTGGCCAGCACTTACTTTAATGATGTACTAACCTTTGACTCAACCTATTTGACAAATACATATCAAATGCCCTTTTGTCTATTTGTCAAAGTCAACCATCATGGACAGTCTACATTGATCGGTTGCGCATTGTTATCAGATGAGATGACTGAGACATTTAAATGGGTATTCCAATCATGGCTGGATGCAAATGGTGGTTAACCACTTTATGCTATTATAACTGATCAAGATAAGGCAATCGAGGTTGCTGTTATGATGTGTTTTTCAATGCACGACATAGATTTTGTGTGTGATATATTTTGAAGAAGATTCCTGAAAAGATTGGCCATATTTGCACTGCAAATTCCAAATTTATGATAGTGTTTGAAGAGGCGATATATGATTCAGTTACCATAGTATTTTTCGAGGAAAGATGGGCACATTTAATGAAGAAATATGTAGAATGCAAGGCTGTATATTAGTTAAATGATATATATAAATGTCAGGATAAATGAGTTTCAATTTATGTTAAAGATATACTCTTCGCTTGTTTGTTAGTCATTATGAATGACTAATGTTCATTTTTTTTAAATTTCCAATAAACTTTTTATCTTCAATGCTTCTATTTTTTAATAACTATGAACATGGATGTCAACTTCACAAAGGAGCGAGAGCATCAATCATTTTTTTGATAGGTTTATAAACTCCAAGACTACGATCAAGGAATTCATCAATAAGTACGAAAATATATTGGAAAAAATATATGAAGTAGAAAATGAGGAAGACAATAAAACGTTGCAAATAAATGCTTTCCTAAAGATATCATCTCTTTTTGAGAGACAAGTAGCAGGAAAATATACAAGTTGCATATTCAAAAAATTTCAGAATGAGATCCTTGAAATGGCTGTATTAAATGCTAAATTAGTTGAAGAAGTTGACAACCATGATGTATATTCTGTTAAATCATTTGAAAGAATTGAAGTTAATAGAATCAAGAAGGAGATTATAAAAAATTATGAGGTTTCATATGACAAATTTTTGGAAGATGTTAAATGTCAGTGTGGATTCTTTCAGTACAAGGGTTATCTGTGTAGGCATGCATTATTGGTTCTCCATCAAAGCGATGTATTTCGTATCCTGGATAAGTCCTTCTTGAATAGATGGTGCAAGGACATGAAGTATTAATTCGACGATCTCGAATGCAACACTCAATTTTGTGATAAAAGCACATGAAAATCACGGTATGCACTCAAGAAATTATTTCAAATCAGATGTCTTATTTTATATTTATATAAACCTATCATATGTCATGAACTCCTAATACAAATATTATATTTTATTGATCGTAGATATGCTTCGATGAGTCATTGGGTGATGAAGCTTGCAGAGATAGCCTCCATGTTTGAAGATGCATTCAATTTAATGATGGAAGATCTTATACCATTATTCAGAAAAGCTGTAGATGCTAACTGTGCAGTTAAACACAGCATAGAACTTCTAATCCAAGATCCTGACCAACTTACTACGTTGGTCATCCAAGAGAGAGTAGAATTAAGAGTGCAGTTGAGAAGAAGTCAAAGAGATCAAGGAAAAATATGGATAAGGCTTCCGTTGATACTCCAGTGCAAAATGAAAGAAGAGGTAGTACTAGCAAGAGACAGACTTCCCATATTATAGTAGAAGTGTCAAAACCAGTAATTGAACACACTGTACCATCTTTCGATCCTTTTTTAGACGAATTTGATACTTATATATGCAGTCAACTAACACATGAGAGGGTATAAAATACTGAATTATCGTACAGTCCTGTGTATGTATAATCCTGTGCATATTTAGATTATTTGGAGAAATATAAAACAGGATATATTGGAAATGTTATTGAATCTGGTTATTTTCAAATGTGAATTACAAAACTACTTGATATGGCCAAATACTAAAACATGGATAACAGAATTATGATGAATATGCATACTACGATATCCTAGTTCAAAATCTACGATATCCTAGTTCAAAATCTATGACATCCTAATTAAAAAATGATAATAATGCAGAAAATATAAATGAAAATATTTTTAATCCTTTCTAACCGTAATACATGTCATTAGTGGATTGGTTTATGATTCTCAGATTGATAAAAATTGTCACGGGTGCTATAAGTTCATCCAAATAACCTAAAATAGCATTACGACATCCTAGTTCAAAAGTTACGACACCCTAGTTCAAACCCTATGACACCCTAGATAAAAAATAACAACCATGCAAAAAATATAAATTAAAACATTTCTAATCCCTTCTGACCGTAATACATGTCATCAGTGGATTGGTTTATGACTTTTAAATTGACAAAAATTATCACGGGTGCTATAAGATCATCTAAATAACCTGAAATAGCATTACAACACTCTAATTCAAAATCAACATCCTAGTTCAAAACCTACGACATCCTAGTTAAAAAATGACAATCATGTAGAAAACATAAATTAAAATATTTCTAATCCCTTCGGACCGTAATACATGTCATAAGTGGATTAGTTTATGTCTCCCAGATTGACAAAAATTATCACGGGTGTTATAAGATCATCCAAATAACCTGAAACAGCATTATGATATCCTAGTTCAAAAGCTACGATATCCTAGTCCAAATCCTACAACATCCTAGATCAAAAATGACAACCATGCAGAAAATATAAATTAAAATATTTCTAATCCCTTCTAACCGTAATACATGTCATCAGTGGATTGGTTTATGACTCCCAGATTGACAAAAATTGCCACGGGTGCTATAAGATCATCTAAATAACCTGAAGCAGCATTACGATATCCTAGTTCAAAATCTATGATGCATTAGTTCAAAACCTACGATAACCTAGTTAAAAAATGATAACCATGCAGAAAACATAAATTAAAATATTTATAATCCCTTCTAACCGTAATACATATTATCTGTGGCTTGGTTTATGACTCTCAGATTAACAAAAATTGCCACGGGAGCTATAAGATCATCCAAATAACTTGAACCAACATTACGATATCCTAGTTCAAAAGCTACGACATCTTAGTTTAAACCCAACGACATCCTAGATAAAAAATAACAACCATGCAGAAAATATAAATTAAAACATTTCTAATCCCTTTTGACCGTAATACATGTCATCAGTGGATTGGTTTATGACTCCCAGATTGACAAAAATTGCCACGGGTGCTATAAGATCATCCAAATAACCTAAAATAGCATTACGACATCTTAGTTCAAAATCTATAACATCCTAGTTCAAAATCTACGACAACCTAGTTAAAAAATAATAACCATGCAGAAAACATAAATTAAAATATTTTTAATCTTTTCAGACCGTAATACATATCATCTGTGGCTTGGTTTATGACTCCCAGATTGACAAAAATTGCAACGGGTGCTATAAGATCATCCAAATAACCGAAACAGCATTACGACATCTTAGTTCAAAAGCTACAACGTCCTAGTTCAAAAATGACAACCATGCAGAAAATATAAATTAAAATGTTTCTAATCCCTTCTACCTATAATTCATATCATCTGTGGCTTGGTTTATGATTCCTAAATTGTCAAAAACTACTACAGGTGCTATAAGATCAATCAAATAACCTGAAACAGTATTATGACATCTTAATTCAAAAGCTACGATATCCTAGTTCAAAATATACGACATCCTAGTTCAAATGCTACGACATCCAAGTATAAATACTATGACACTCTATCAAGAAACATAACATTCTTTTATATCTCATCATCACAGCAACGAAGAATTATAGAATACTGTTTGAATGAATTACATAAAACTACATGTAATAAGGCAATGATATTCAGAACAATACTGGTTGAATGAATTACAGAATTTTTTTTTGAGAATGATGCTTAAAATATAAATCTCAAGTGAGTTACAAATTTGTATAATATATTACAGAAGTGAATGAATCGAAAAGAAAGAGTATATAACAAATAATTTGCTTTTACATGCTAATTTTTAACAGTACTTTCAATCTTTTGATTCAGACTCTCAAAATTCTTGTGCTAACTGGCGGCGGTACACGTTTATATCTTTTTCTGTGAAATTTCAAGTTTCAGGCCTATCTCTGCGAGCAATAAAATTCATGTATTTCAAGCAAAACAAATCGCAGTTCAGTGATCCTGCAGCTTGGGAAGGGCATTAACTAATCTCTCGCATGGACCATTTGGATACCTCAGTATTGTCACAGAATATATGGAACATTGGATCTAGTATCTTGTATCACTTCCTTGTATGTCTTGTATTTGGAATTGCATTTTATTGAATTCAGATACATCAAAATCTTTTTTTGCATGTCAACTGCTACTAGTAAGAATTGTCCGAGTTTATGATAGTGAAAAGAAATCGAAATTCCTTCATATCAACATCACTGATTCCATCAAAAATCATATTCCCGGCTGTTCCAGCAAGTTCATGATACGGTGATGTTGATGTTAGGTACATACCGAAGGTTATTATAGGTGCAACTATACTCTTATGGTACTTTCTACATTCTCAGTCTAGTTCTTTGTAATGAACTCCTGTCCGGCATCAATTATTTGTCAATACGATATAAACTGATTAATTATAAATAACTTGATTTCATAAAATTTTGAAAATGAATATAATAATAATTAGAAAATATATCATAACATATATAACGATTAGAAACAAAACGATGTAATACTCCATTATTTATATCATCAATTATCATGTCATTGTTTATCAGATCAAAAATATTTTTCCTAGTGATGTGCCTTCGAGTTTATTATTGTAGATGACATTTCTGAAATTAATAAATATGAAGGATATTATATATTTTCGACCATAAATTAGCATACATATTAGAAAAAATAAATATAACTTGTGAGTTCATCTTTTCTTTCAAAAATTTATTGATCAAATTTTCATCATCTTCAATTTGAAGATTCAAATTTGATTCTTCGGGCTGAGATGTGCCCACTATTTTCATCTTTTTTTTCGATGGGCCTGTTTCGAAAGCAGAATCAGCTGTGATTTGAGAGGCCTTCCGCAGCCTAGGTTCTTTTTTTACCCTCTTGATAAGTGAAGGAATCTGGGTTTTTTCTTTTTCCCCCTCATCTTCCTCACATGGGTGTTCTTCAATTTTTCATCAAAAATTTCTTCCACCTCAACCTCAGTATCTTCTCCCTCCGCCCCTTTCTGTTCTTATTTATTGGCATTGGTATCTTTATTTACTAATGAACTAAAGAGAGTTTCAACTATCGCAAGCCTCTTCTTTATCTCTTCAACTTCAGCCTTCACTTGTGCACAGCTTGCATAACTTTTATCTTTTTCGGGGGATGCTGCTATTACTGTTTCTTCAATGAGAAGCCATTATTCCGTTATCGTAGGCTCCATGGCTCTCTCCACCTGCAAGCCAAAAACAATAACAAAATAACCATATATTAATCATAATGATATATTGTTCATTAATATTATAATGAAAAAATATTTTTATTTACTAACTCATAAGGCTTCGAGTTCATAAGTTGAATAATCTGTCTTCACCTGGCATCATACCATTTTAACAGTGTAGGTAATTTATTTGGATATGCTGGAGCTCTCAAGGTACTATGCTCAAGGAACCAAACATGTACATAATAATCATATATATCAAATATATGGAAGATTTAAAATAAAGCAATTATACTTTTGCTGCATATTAATGATGCTTACCAATAGAGCAGCTGTACACCCATACATGGATAAATCATCCAAGTAAGGTATGATAAATCTTGGACAAGATTGATTCGACTTTGAATACAAGAACATTGCAAACATATAAGCAATCCATAATCTCACAGTGTCCTCGACATCCTCTTGTAAATTTGATGAACAAAGTTGGGCAATTAACTTCTCCAGCCCCTTATTTTGCTGATTTAATTTCCTTCCAAATCGTTTGAATAACTGATCCTTCTTAACTCGATATTCCATTTCAATCTTCTTTCCGTGGCGTGGTAGACCTAAAATCAGGGCCAGGTCTTCGACGCTGAATTTAAGTTCCTTTCTGCAAAAAATAAACTTGTCTCCTCTCTTGTAGCATCCAATAATTTCAGTTAGTAGACGCCCGTCGACAACAAACGGTTGCATATCTACGAATGCATTGAAAGGATTCTTTCGGATTATTTCTAAATGATAACTTGAGAAACCTATCTTCAAAAATTGTTTAGCATACACTGTTGGCTTGCAATGATTTTTAAATAATTGTGAAGCCTTTACTCTAGGCAGTCGAACCACTGCAAGATCACATGAAATATAAGTAAAATATAAATGTAAGTTAAGCAATAAATTCTAAATAAAAATTTTTAAGACACTCTAGGAGCCATAAAACATGCCAGGGTTGCCATGTATTAGAGGTAGAGGGATTAAAAACTTTTTTTTCATAATTTTTGCATGAGTGCCGTAGGTTTTGAGCTAGAATGACGTAGGTTTTGAACTAGAGTGTTGTAATATTGTTTTGACCATTTTGATTAATGTTATAGCATCCGTGGCAATTTTATGACACTGTGAGAGTCATAAAACAAGCCATGGTTGCCATGTATTAGAGGTAGAGGGGTTAAAAACTTCTTTTTCATAATTTCTGCATGGGTGTCGTAGGTTTTAAACTAGGATGTCGTAATACTGTTTTGGCCATTTTGATTAATGTTATAGTATCTGTGATAATTTTATGATATCCTGGGAGTCATAAAATAAGCCGCGGTTGCCATGTAGTAGAGGTAGAGGGGTTAAAAACTTCTTTTCCATAATTTCTGCATGGGTGCCCTAGGTTCTGAACTAGGGTGTCGTAATATTGATTAATGTTATAGCATCCGTGATAATTTTATGATACTTTGGAAGTCATAAAACAAGCCATGGTTGCCATGTATTAGAGGTAAAGTTAAAAACTTCTTTTTCATAATTTCTGCATGGGTGTCGTAGGTTTTGAACTAAGATGTAATACTGTTTTGGTCATTTTGATTTATAGCAAGCATCCGTGGCAATTTTATAACACCCTGGGAGTCATAAAACAAGCCACGGTTACCATGTATTAGAGGTAGAGAGGTTAAAAACTTCTTTTTCATAATTTCTGCATTGGTGTCGTAGGTTTTGAAATAGGGTGTCGTAGATTTTGAACTAAAGTATCGTAATACTGTTTTGACCATTTTGATTAATGTTATAGCATCAATGGTAATTTTATGACATCCTAGGAGTCATAAAACAAGCCACGGTTGCCATGTATTAGAGGTAGAGAGATTAAAAATTTCTTTTTCATAATTTTTGCATGGGTGTCGTTGGTTTTGAACTAGGGTATCATAGATTTTGAACAAGGGTGTCGTAGGTTCTGAACTACGGTATCATGATTTTATACTACGAAGACTTAATATTTTTTTAGAAATTATGGTGACATCCCTATATAGAGATAAATTTCAAAGATTAACATTCAAAATAGTAAAACAAAAATTACGACACCCTAGTTCAAAACCTACGACAGCTTTGTTCAAAACCTGGGATACCTTAGTTAGAAACTACAACATCCATGCAGAAATTATAAAAACAAAGTTCACACGCCAAATGTCAACTCCAAGCATAAATCAAAAATTTTTCTTACCTATTTCTGCTTCTATAGCATTTTTTGGGACAGATCTTGAGGGGGGTTTCATCACCTTCTGAATAAACAACCATTGCGGTGCTTCCTTCCTTCATTTGCATTTCCTTCTTGCGTTGTTTTTGTATTCGTCGTTTGCGTTGAAAGACGAAACCACTACTCTCCATTTTCTCAAGATTTAGAAGATGCATCAAATGTTGAAGGAAGATCACCAATCAACGGCTTCTCAACCATCAAAGAGGAGCAAAAATATAAAATGGAGGTCTCTGGGATATTCAAAAATAATGGAATGAACTCTGGGATGGAGCATCGTAGTATAAATAGATTTTTTTTTTCCTGTTTGTAGAATAAGAATCATTTTTCGTATCGCAATCTATTCCGAAAAAGATAAAGACAAAATGGTCATTTTGCAGGTTTGAAAAGATTGCAGACGCTACGATATTAGATTACATAATCTCAGAGGATACGAAACCCGTCCCGTTCCGTCATGCCACCACGGATATAATTGGACAAATAGGAAAGTATGGTACGGGTCATGTTGGATTTGCTGCATCGCACGCGGTGCACAAAGATTTACTCATTTTTGTTATCCAAATTTGCGCCTGACTTGATCCTCTGATGAACAGGATATGGAACAACGTTTTGACACAACGCCCCAATAAGCCCGGGTCTAAATTTACCAGAAACCCAGGTCGGACATATTATTTTTCAACAATTAAGGTAACAGAATATCTAAGTGAGTTAATCGGTAATATGGATGACCATGATGAATGCATAAGATAAAGAAAGTTCAAAAGCATCTAGAGACAGGTGAGCAAAGACCATACGCAAAAGACTCCAAGCTTTAGTATCAAGGCTTCTAGTGCAATTTGACCAAAATGTTTCATATGTTTGAATTATGGTTAAGATGCATTGTAACATTTCCACAAACCCAGTACTTTATAATATCTAACATGAAGTGGTCCTTAGCTGCTGTCCTGTTGATAAATAATTTCAAGTTCTAATCTCCAGTCATTTCAAGAACAGCATTTTATTCATCGTAAAATGACATTGACATGCAATATATACTATCGTTCTGGTCCATTATTTCCTATAATGACATCTTTTTTTTTTTAAAAAAAAAGAAGAAGAAGAAGAAGAAGAAGAAAACGCAAGGTGAGGAAAATATTGACCATTATTTCTGTTTAATGGTCAATAACATTACCGGGGGAATATCACTCGAAAAATCCATCAGGTTTCAAATTGAAGCGATGGCAAATCAAATAGACTGCTCAAAGGTCACACAGCCCGGACAGGGACTGGAAACAACAAACATCTAACTTCTCTCGTTAAAAACTCCATGCGTATTTTTTTCCTTGGGTGTGATGTGTTCGTCCACCGAACGAAGCTGCGAACATTTGGTAGGCCCAGCTGGTGGTGCCCTTATTGAAGTTTTACGTGTCAATTTATGGTCCGTCTACCGTGTCTTCTTCTGTAGTAGGAGCTCGTTTTATGACGGGCTGGATGGAGTACGTTTATGTTCCAACTCAAGGCCAATAATCTATTGACTAGTCAACCCTGACTTACCTGTTAACCGGCTGATGGGGTTCCTTCATGAACCCCATCTGTATGGCACCCTTTGATTGGTATACGAGGACCATTGAATAAACAAACAAATGGACAGGGTCCACCGTGATTAATTTCCTCCCGAAAACATCCAATCCGCCACCTGATTTCCTTCGTGGTATAAATATGGCTGCAGGCCTCAAATACCGCTTTCATCCGTAAAATATCCTCCAACGAAGTGTGGAAAACAAGAATTTTAAACGCTCCATTAATTCAAGCTATTACAGTAGTTGATAGAGTCCGGCCCCTTCCATGTATGTATATCCATTTCTAGGCTGCTCTGAATTTAGAAACGGTCATCATTAATCCTTCGGTTCGGTATATTCGAATGCGAGAGAGAGAGAGATATATATAGCATTCTTCGTATGATAATGACCATTAATTTAATCATTGATGGATGGATGGATGGATGGAAATTTCATCTGGCATGGGCTTGTACGATCTGATGAGACATGCACCTTGCTTTTTGGATGAGAGCATGATTAATTTAATGTGGCCATGGTCATGTTGCTGATGGTTGCAACAAACTCTGTGCATGGTTCAACCAATTCGAACTTCCAAAACAAGGGAAGATGAGAAAAGAGGCGATCGATCGAGGAAAAGCACGGTCTATCTTTATAGAGAAGTCAAGGGATGAGGTGTTAGAGAGAAGGGTAGGGAATGAGCACGAACGGAAGCTGATGGCTTAAGAGGGAAGAAACTGTGAAGACTGATAGCTTGTGACTTGGTCAAGAAAAGGTCCAGAGGTTGGAGCAAAGTGGTAGGAATTAATAGTTCCACCAAACAAACCCACCAGTAATGTGAAAAATGCTTCAAAAAAAAAAAAAAAAAAACCATGGATGACATAGCAATAAACATTACGGAATACCGTCTTCTGGGTTTGATTCCACCAAATTAACAGGAGCCAGCCTTCCTTAAAACATGTAACTTTGATCCAACAAAGTCAAGACTTTCTGTGGCCTACTTTGGACAACTGCAGTTTTAGACAAATCATTATTAAAAAAATAGTCAAGATTGGAAGCCAGAGAGACTCGTGGAGAGAAAGGGCCTAATGGGATTGATCATGGTAGAAATGAAGGTGGCAATGTTCAATTCCAAGAAGCATGTTTTGTTTAGCTAAAATTTACAAGAGCAAAATCTCAAGGATAGGGGCACTGATCAGGATAGGTTGTATGTTTCCTACCAAGCATGTCAAGCGTGAGACAAACATAAAAGGTGGTAAGAGATAAAGGATGTGTGTGATAGCTCTTCCTCTGTTATTCCATTATCAAATGATATTTCTCCTGAAATGAATATTTAAAAGCAACAGCCGTGACTCTATAGAGAAAGGAAAATTTTGTTTAATGAACCATGTCAATTTTAGATATATCATCTTATGCTTATAAAAAATTTAAAAAATTAAGTCTTATTTCAGGTCAAATATTAAATAGAATATCATAGCACCAAGCTATAAGCAAATCAAGTCTGCAAACCTGTATTTAGTAATATAAATGGTATGTACCCTTGATACATATGAATTTATTGACCATCAAGTATTAATAATATTTTATTATCTAAATCAACCTTACATGATCTTGAATTTTTTTGTCCAGTCCCATTCTCTCTTTTCCTTTTTCTTTTTTAAATACGGTATTTTCAAGCGCATCAATCTATGAGTTCAATAAATTGACCAAGATTTATAATTAATCTTTTTATTATAGTTAAATAAAGTGTTTAATGAATAATCAGTAAAATATTAAATAAAAACTAATTATATATTTTAATTTCATTATATTGGTTGAGATATCAATATCTCGCTCTCTATTTATATTAATGGAGATCTTGAAATGTCATGTGTTTTCAAAATTTTGTCACCTTTTTATTTGGAATAAAACCAACCCTTACCAATCACACATCCTTGGTTCGTGACTGGCAACCATTCACCAGAACCCCTGGCCCACCTTCTTTGTGACCTCTGGATGATATTCCAAGTGGAAACATGAGCCCAATCCACCCCCTCCCCCTTCTCTCTCTCTCTCTCTCTCTCTCTCTCTCTCTCTCCCTCCTTCCATATTCTCCTCTGCACCCACCAAAAAAATCATTTTTACTTTTTCCAACCCGTCAGAGATCTGTGGGCTGCTTTCTTGGAAGAGAAAGGTAAGCATCAAAGAAGGCAAACGCCTCTCTCTCTCTCTTTCTTTCTCTCAACCCCAGCACCCCCCCCCTCCTCTTTCCTCCCTCTATATGCTCTGATCTACTCCCTTGTAAGCTTGGAAACTTGCTAAAAACCCTTTTCTAGCATCATTACCCCAGTCTTCCTTCATGGATTTCTTCAAAACAACTTTTTGATCCCTTCCACCACTAAATATATATATCCATCTTCTTGTTCTCCATCTCTCTTTCTTTCCTCTCATTTTTCTTTCCCGTCCTCGTTATCCATGGATTCTAGCAACAGTGGGAGCATCCAATCCTCAAGCAGCGGTGGCGACGATGACTACGACTCCCGGACCGAGGCCATCTCCTCCTTCTTAAACCTCCCACCTCCACCACCACCACCACCTCCTCCCTCTTCTCACCACCTCCACCAGCATCCTTCTCCTTCCTCCTTTATCTCTCTATCACCTTACCTCAACGCCTTCCCTTCCACTCCCCCCGACCCCTACCCTCTCAGCCTCGACATCCCTTGGGCCAAATCTAGTCTTCCTTCATCAACACTATCAGATCCCGGTTGCACCATCCTTGGTGGCTTAACCACCGCCACTACCTCATCATCATCATCGTCGTCGTCGTCATCGAAAACTATGGCGGTCGGTGCACCCTTTCACGGTCCGCATTCAAGCAACACTAGCCTCAACCCCTCATCGGTGCAACTACCGACTCAACCCACGCAACCGGCGGCCGCCACTCCCCGAGGCTCCAAGAAGCGGTCACGGGCGTCCCGGCGGGCACCGACCACCGTCCTCACGACCGACACATCCAACTTCCGTGCCATGGTGCAGGAGTTCACCGGCTTCCCTGCAGCACCCTTCATGTCCTCCTCGTTCTCCCGCCCTCGCCTCGACCTCTTCCCTGCGACCGCCGCCGCCGCTCCACCTTACCTACTAAGGCCCTTTGCTCAAAAGGGCCAAGCTCCCTTCTTTTCTCCTTTCTCTTCTACTACTTCCTCCTCCTCCTCATCCTCCTCCAGTGTTGCTGCTTTTATTGCTAGAACTAGTGTTTCTAATGCAAACGCTGGTGCTCCATCTGCAGCTTGTTCTAACTCGAGTTCAAGTAGCACTGCTACATCTAGCAACTATCAATTGCCTTCTATCGGTCTCCGACACCCGAATCTACTAAATATCCAAAGCCCAAACTTCACCTTCCAATCCCCACTCCAACCTCTGACCGGTCCCGATCACAATTCATCCACCATGCCCGCCGTTGGAGGCTCTTCAGACTTCGCCGCCGGGGGTCTAGGGAGCCTCATCACCCTGGAGGCAGGCACGAAACCGATCAGCGGTAGTCGAGATGATGGATTCCCCGGCTGGGCTGGTGGCTCGGCATCGGAGGGCAGGGATCGATCCCAGCTAAGGTCGGTCATCGGAAATTACGGCACCTTGCAGCTGGTTAGTAGCCATGCAGCCGAGAAGGAGCCTGAGAGCATGGGAGCGGCTAGGGGTGAAGGTAGAGTGGATTCATGGATTCTTTCTTCAGATTAGAAGTTCTGGATCGGAGGCAAGGTGAAAGGGAAAGGGTGGTGGGTTTCCGTGGAGAAGTTCATCTTTGCTTCTGTCACGCTATGACCAGTAGCTGTACGCATCGATCGCGCACTCTATCTATTATTAGTATGTGCTGTACATAGTATGTTAATATTTCTCCCGTGCTTTTCTTTTAATCACTATACGTCTAAAAAGGACAAGCGGCTTTTTTTTTTAAAAAAAAAAAATTATATATTGGTCGGTTAATTTCTCATGTCTTTATCAAACAAATCAAGCTTGTCCGGATCCTAATTCCTTGGTTTCTTAACGATATCTGATCATCTCCCGAGGCATTGGCCACGAGGAGACTATTACGGCGAGGGGGCACACTAGCTGGTATCCGAACAACGGTTTGGTCTTCCAATATTGGTTGAGAGACTAGACTTTGGGGTGTTGGTGGGAGGCTTACAACCATGGGTTTCGATCGATTCCTTTTCTATCGGTCAGTGCTTATTATGCTTCAAGATATGTAGTATAGTCGATCTATTAATTTGTGCTAATTAATTTGGTGGAGATATTTGGGGTTTGGTTAATTAGCCGCCAAGGTGATAGATGATAATAGCAGAAGCTTCAAGCTTTTTAATTTGTGGTTGCTAATTAACCCAAGCACGAGATCTCCCACAGAAATATAATATAATATAATATAATATAATATAATATAATATCAATGCTGTAAATTAATCTCCTGATTCATTTATATATGACACGTACGCTAGCTACCTAAGTACCCAAATTGTCAAAAATGTCTGCAGCTTTGCTTATAGATTTACACTTATCATGTCTCCTGATCTTCTAGGTTCTACAACTACTAGCAGATATATACATTTCTGGTCTATGGAATTGTGAATGATCTGTATTATCTATTCATCAAAGAATTAAACCAGGTTTATGTTATTCGCACGGTGTGATCGATGTTTGTCTGATGTATAATTTTTAAAGGTCTTCACACAATTAAGTATATATATTCTTGTACATATATAAGGTTATGAATTAGATTTCCTTATTGCTCGGATTATTGATTGATCTCATTGATCTTGAGGGCAAATTAACGCATGAATTACACAAGTATATACGTATATACATATATAAAAACATGCATACTTACGTACAAATTAATATATAATATAGAGAGGGAGAGTTTCTCTTTCCTTTCCTTCCCCTCTCTAAAAGCCACAAATTAGCCATCTGAATTATTATTATGTCATATATATATATATATTGCCTCTTCATAACTTTGGTTGCTACCGCTAAAGTAGTGATGAATAGCTATGGAGGACATGCCCTCTCTAAAAGCCACAAATTAGCCATCTGAATTATTATTATGTCATATATATATATATATTGCCTCTTCATAACTTTGGTTGCTACCGCTAAAGTAGTGATGAATAGCTATGGAGGACATGCCCTCTCTAAAAGCCACAAATTAGCCATCTGAATTATTATTATGTCATATATATATATATATATATTGCCTCTTCATAAATTTGGTTGCTACCGCTAAAGTAGTGATGAATAGCTATGGAGGACATGGGGGGGAGGGGGGGCTTTTAGGTGTGGCTCGTGACATTGAAATCATGGTGGCCCATGCCGGAAGGAATAATTTGTTCAATCGTAATGATGGCATTCCCTCCCCGGCCATTTGAGGGTCATGTGAAGGAGACAACCTTGTGGTGCTTGAAGAAGAGGATTGGTTGGGATTCTCATCCCAACCTCTTACTGCCCTCCCCCTCCACAATATTGAGGACCTGCAATTTTGGGCAGTCTTCAAAAGATATCAAGCTTTCGATCTCAGAATGTTGATCGATAATGATACAATCAGTTGCCATTACAAAATATCTATCATATTCCAGAACTCATAAACAATTTCCTCGAAAAATTGATATTTACAGCAATGTTAACATGATAATAAAGTAGTAGTTTGGCAAAAGTACTGGTAGTAAAATTGTTCTTGTTTTTTTTTAGAACCAGTAATTAATTTTGTTATCTATGATGAGATTGCTACCTTTTTGAGTCCAACTCGAAACTTGTCTCCAGTTCAAGCACCTAGGGGAGAAGTGATGACCTGCAAAGCCAAGTCCCCATCAAGAAGGCTCCATGTATATCCTAAGAGAATTTTATTATTACGAAAAAGAAAGCTCATTCTGAAAAAAAGACGAATATAGGAAGAATGCATCCAGAAATTAAAAAAGAAACGAAAAGGAATTGCTTTTATGTGTTGATACATAGCATTAGACTTAGCTTCATGCCCTTCCTTCTGTAAGCTTTCGACTTCCTACCATAACCTGGGTATGTTTTCCTCGACTCTACTTAAAAAGAAAAAAGAAAAAAACTTTGCATCCATGCCTTTGCTAAGCAATATACAGTGCATCGATGTTACACTTCATGTAGAACCCCGCTGTTAAGTTCTTTATTTCTAACTTCTAGCATCAAAGAAAATGATGACGCATAGGTCATCCACCAAACAATTATTGATATGCGATCTCAATGGCACCTCCTTGATTTGCTTTTGTTCTGAAACTGAATAAAGTGAAACTTGCTCATTCGCCACCATGATCTTGCACTCATAGTAGCTGAGGTAATTAAGGTTTGAGCCACCTAGAGACACTAAATGGGAGCCTGGCATAACAAGTATATATGAGCAAATCCGTGTCAAAGTTCTTTACTTGTAAATCTGACCCGATGCTTCATATTGCGCAAATAAAGATGTTCATGCGCATGAGGAATTTGCTAGCAAAGTTTTTGGCCAATTAATTACAGCAGCATGATGTCTTGCAAATGGCTTCCTCATAGAACACCTCATAATTTCTTTCTCTTAAAAAAAAAAAAAAAAAGCAAAAAAAGAATGCCTGATAATTTAGTTATACATCAATTATCAAGGAACGCAATAAACAGATCTAATTATGAATTCAGTACCGGGTCAGTGTTATTTTTCTTTTCTTTTTTTGCATGTTTTTTGGAAAGAGAAATCATGGCTTTTACTCTCTGCTCGTACACAACGATCCTGATTAGCCATGCAATCCGCTCGTAAATGCATCTACGTCCACCTCCTGCATGGTTTTTGTTGTTAGTTCCATGAATCGTTTGCTGGGTTCCATTCGTACGTCAAGTGTGCATGTAGAGTACTTGCATCCATGAACGCTTTGTATTATATTCCAACCCATATCATTAATTGTTTCATATTTTTGCTAGGACTCCCTTCGAATCATAAGACACATGAAGCAAAAGGCTTCTTAATAAAATTTATGCCACTAGAACTGTCAACGCCCAACCGGAAGGTTTATCCATGCGTGTTCATATATTAATATAGATCTTGGTATACACAATTCACGCAACTTTTTCAAAAACAAAGCGTATTTGATGGAATGCCAGCAGGATTCATAAATTGCAAAAAATTTTAATATATATATATTCTTCACTCTAAATTATAAAAATACTCTTCGGTAGTTAATCATTTGGGAGTGCATTTGGAGCATATATATCTTCGCTTAAAAAAAAAGGTTACATTTATCTTGGATGTAAAAAAAGAAAGGAACTCATGGCCAATATCGTTAAATTTAATACGATGAATAATGGAAAAATGACAATTCTCAACTCATAAAATCAAGGATATGTGATTGGTTCTAGTTAAAGAACTTTGTGCGTTTCTTCTTGAGAAAAAAAGAAATTTATGCAAATTGATAAATGTACACATACTCCTGTAAAAAGATATAAATAAAAGGGTAAATTTTGTTCAAAGAAGAAATGTGTTTATATCCATGTCAAAAAATGAAACAATAAATTGAATTGAAGAAAGAATAGCTCTATTATATCGCTTGAAAACAAAATACACAATGTGTGGGATATTTATAGACTACACAATCAAACATATATAAAAAAACCAATAAAAGATACAAATAATGTATAGAAAATTTATGAAAAATATATGGAGAATATATAAGAGAGTTTTTTAGAATCATAAGATATTCTAAAATATTCACAGAGAATATATGGAAATGTATGAGAGAATATTCTAAAATATTCTTAATATCCCCTCTCAAAATCAAGATGGTAGTATATAAACTAACTTGAGTTTAAATACCTAGTCAAGAAATCAATTAATATAATGAGATTTGATAGATATATCAACATGCTGATTAATAGAAAAAATAAATTGCAGTCGTATAATTCCATGTTGAATATGCTGACGAACAAAATGATGGTCATTCTCAATATATTTGGTACACTTATAAGAAACATTATTATGAGCAATCAGAATGACATGTTGATTATTATAATATAAGGTAACAGCATTTGAATATATAGCTCTCATGTCCTTAAGAAGCTAATGAACTCAAAGAAGCTCGATGGTAATATTTGCTAAAGCATAATACTCTATGATGTAGGGATAACCCCCCACCCTCAATATCCCGAGGGTTTTTAGCTGTCCCATTTATGGCAATCATCCAACATTTACAGCATCCCCTGGTGACCATCAGCCTAACTGACACTCGATCAAGGGTTAACATCTGTAACATCTTTAATTACCCTCGGCATGTCTGACTCTTGGTCACGAATTAATCCTCGGCCACAAAAAGAAAGCTTCATAGTCCACCAAACTGATGGAAGACCTAGACTCACTTCCCCAATAGCATAACCTTCGGAGGAGAGAGAAACGTTCCCCTAGTCCTTCGGCCCATGGACCCTCGGCCCCCTGAGTTCTTTAGTCCCATAGATCCTCAATCTCGGTACAGGTTTTCAGGCCAATCCCGAACCTTTGCACCAAAGGACAAATGAACCGCTTTAGCAGTACTTTTATAAGGTAGCTGTCACATCTTGAATTCAGTACTGGAATCGGCAACGCGACCGGCCGTACAACTATACGTATCATCCCAGAGATCATGCCAGGCCTATCCTTCAATTCAATATCTAAGCAATGCTAAAGAGAAAATTTCACTAATTTTTATTATTTCTAAAAGTTTCCATCAAGGTTAATAAGTAGATAAAAAAAATTCAACTAAAATTTAGGGTAAATCATAAAATAAGGGATTAACACCTAAACCCTAGTTCCTCACTGATTGGTCCCAAAGCCCGATTGATCTTTTGGATCTGTAACAAAGATAATAAAACAACAGGAGGTGAGCTATACAGGCTCAGTAAGTTATCAACACCTCTAATATATATGCATAAACATGTCAATAACAATTTGCAAACATATACAAATCATGCATCATAGAACAACCAGCTCACAATAAAATAAAATATAACAACACATTATATGCACATTCAATTACAAATGACATGACTATGGATGGCTAACCATTTACTTTACTCTCCTAGTCCCTTTGACTATGGCCACGATCAGCCCGTGGCTAGCCCCGAAAGAGACTAGAGTCTTGACTACACATGCCGCACATCGGTCATGTGACAGTGATCGTCCCACTGGAGGCCCAGAAGGAAACTAACTCTGATATCACACGAGAAAATATGCATCCTCAGCATATGCCAGCAACTACCACGTATGGCTAAAAATAAAAAGGCAACTAGCTCTTGACTACACAGACCGCACACCGGTAATGTGCCAGAGATTGCCCCATTGGAGGTCCAGAAAAAAACTAGATCCTCATGTGATCATAGTCGGGCTAGAGAGCGACAACACCAACATACATGAATGCAACCCAATGCAGATCAAACTATACCACATAGATGTACATTGAACAACAATCATAACATATTTAACATGTAATACTAGAGGTCAAGATAACTTACCTGAAACTGATTCTATCAGGAACACGCGACTCAACTCTAGATCCTTGATACTCCCATACTGATGATGGCTCTGATAAAATAAGTTAAATATTTAATCTTGAATCTAAATAAGATAAAGATTCTTCGATTTGGTCTAGGACTAGGCTCGATTTAGATATCTATTTAGGTCAGTGAATAAAAATCGGATTAATCAATAAGAAAACAAATCTAAATACCTAGATGGATTTCATAAAATTCATTCATTTATTTTTTATTCTTTTTTCTTCTCTTTCCTTTTCTCTCTCCTCTTTCCTTTTCTCTCTCTCCTCTTCCTCTCTCCTTCTCTCTCTTCCTTCCTCTCTCCTCTTTCTCTCTCTCCTCTTTTCTTTCTCCTCTTCCTCTCTCTCCTCTTCTCTCTCTCTCCTTTTTTCTTTTTTTCCCTTTTTCCTTCTTTTTCTTTCTTTTTTTTCTTTTCCTTCTTTCTTTTTTTCTTTCCTTCTTTCTTCCTTCTCTTCTCCCAAACTCCCCTACTCTTCCATGGTCCAATCGAACCAACCTCCCCATGGTTGCTGATGGCCTTGGGGGGTGGTCACCAGAAAGAGCTCAGCAGACCGAAGGCGGACAGAAGGGAGGATGGTGGCATGGCCACCAGCGATGCACGACCCATGCAACCCGAAACCGAAAACTGGATTAAATCCCCCCTAAACAATTTATATAAAGAATAAAACTCACCGGCGTCGAAGGGGCTCTCCGTTGCTCACTGGAGAAGAAGAAGACATTGTAGGAGCTCGATGGGCTTGATTTGGCGGCGGTGAGGGAGATTTAAAGAAAAATATATCGACGGCATCCTAGCCATTTGGGAAAAGAAAACCATGTTGACCGGAGTCCCAACTCATCCCAACCTCATCGTCGATGAAGCCCTCCTCTCCACGGCTGTCCCTTCGACCTTGACGGCAGAAAATCCGGTCAACAAAGAGAGGAAGATAAGTCTTCTATTTTCCGTCGCTCAGCCCTTTCTTTTTTCTGAGTTCCGAACTGAAGTCGGCAGCACCCTTTCTTTTTTCTGAATTTCGAACTGAAGTCGGCAAGGGCTGCTGACTTCAACCCAAGACGGCTAAGTTACGAGCTGGGCTTCACATTCTCCCCTCCTACAAAAAAAAATTTGGCCTCGAAATTTAAAAAAAATCTAAGCCTTCCGAAACTCAAATATACGTAATCTAACACTCACATGTACCATTCTATCCAAATTCAGTAATCCCAATAAGAGCTCCGATTCTTTCATCATAATACACTTTAAATTAATCCTAATATCTTTAGTCCATCACACTTCTGCTGCGCACTCTGATATAAATTTTCAAATCATCAAATATCTTTCAATACCCTAATTCTACCCCACTCCCGCAAACTAAGGCATTTTGATCTTGAACTGGCCTAATACCACTCTGTCACATCCCAAATCCAGTACTGAAATCGGCAACGCGACCGGCTGCACAACCCTAGGTATCACCCTAGAGATCATGCCAGGCCTATCCTTCAATTCAATATCCAAGCAATGCTAAAAAATAAATTTCACTAATTATTTATTATTTCTAAAATTTTCTATCAATTTTAATAAGTAGATAAAAAAATTCAACTAAAATTTAGGGTAAATCATAAAATAAGGGATTAACACCTAAACCCTAGTTCCTCACTGATTGGTCCTAAAGCCCGATTGATCTCTCGGATATGTAACAAAGATAATAAAAAAATAGGGGATGAGCTATACAGGCTCAATAAGTTATCAACACCTCTAATAATATGCATAAACATGTCAACAATAATTTGCAAATATATACAAATTATGCATCACAGAATAACCAACTCACAATAAAATAAAATGTAACATCACATTATATGTAAATTCAATTACAAATGACACGACTATGGATGACTAACCATTTACTTTACTCTCATAGTCCCTTTGACTATAGCCACGATCGGCCCGTGGCTAGCCCCGAAAGAGATTAGAGTCCTGACTATATAAACCGCACATCGGTCATGTGCCAATGATCGTCACACTGGAGGCTTGGAAAAAAACTAACTCTGATATCACATGAGAAAACATGCATCCTCAATATGTGCCAGCAACCGCCACGCATGGCTAAAAATAAAAAGGTAACTAGCTCCTGACTACACATACCGTACACCGGTCATATGCCAGTGATCGTCCCATTGAAGGCCCAAAAAAAAACTAGATCCTCATATGATCATAGTCGGACTAGAGAGCGACAACATTAACATATATGAATGCAACCCAATGTAGATCAAACTATACCACATAAATGTAACATTGAACAACAATCATAACATATTTAACATGTAATACTAGAGATCAAGATAACTTACCTAGATTGATTCTAGCAGGAATACACGACTCAACTCTAGATCCCCGATACTTCCATACTGATGATGGCTCTAATAAAATAAGTTAAATAATTAATCCTGAATCTAAATAAGATAAAAACTCTTCGATCTGGTCTAGGACTAGGATCGATTTAGATATCTATTTAGGCCAGTTAATGAAAATCGGATTAATCAATAAGAAAACAAATCTAAATACCTAGATGGATTTCATAAAATTCATTTATTTATTTTTTATTTTTTTCTCTCTCCTCTTCCTCTTTCCATTTCTCTCTCCTCTTCCTCCCTCCTCATTCTCTCTATTTTCTCTCTCCTCTTCCTCTCTATTTTCTCTCTCCTCTTCCTCTCTCTTTTTCTCTCTCATCTTTCTCTCTCATCTTTTCTTTTTCCTCTTCTTTCTCTCTCCTCTTCCTCTCTCTTTTTTTCTCCTCTTTCTTTCTCCTCTTTTCTTTTTTTTTTTCCTTTTTCCTTCTTTTTCTTTCTTTTTTTTTCTTTTCCCTCTTTCTTTCTTTCCTTCTTTCTTCCTTCTCTTCTCCTAAACTTCCCTGCTCTTCCACGGTCCAACCGAACCAACCTCCCCATGGTTGTCAATGGCCCTGGGGGGGTGGTCACCGGGAAGAGCTTAGCAGATTGGAGGCAGATAGAAGGGAGGACGGTGGCGCGGCCACCGGCGATGCGCAACCCATGCAACCCGAAACCAAAAATCGGATTAAATCCCCCCTTAAATAATTTATATAAGGAATAAAACTCACCGGCATCGAAGGGGCTCTCCGTCGCTCATCGAAGAAGAAGAAAACGTTGCGGAAGGACCTCGATGAGCTAGATTTGGCGGTGGTGAGAGAGATTTAAAGACAAACATATCGATGATGTCCTGCCATTTGGGAAAAGAAAAGTGTGTCGACCGGATGTCGAGAATTCGATTTTCAAATCCAACCAGATCTGAAGAACCAAAACCTCAAGAGCAGCTTTGTTCCCGATCAAGAATGAATGCCCTGATCAACAAAGCAATTACGGAAGCATATCACTAGATTGTGGATGACCACCTACCAGCAATCTCTATTGAAGATCACGGTAAGATATAGGTCTGTGAAGATCAAGAATACCAAGAATGAGAGAAGAGAGAGGAAGATGAGAAACAAAGGAATATTCTTGGGAAAAAGGGATTTTCTTCACTTTCTGCTTGAAGAAGTTCATTGCAATTTCTTTGTTTTTTCACATACCTATCCTCTTACGAGGATACAATATATATATACCTCGGTCACACATGACCGAGATCCTAAAACTCCCCCAGCTGACACTGTTCAAAAATAGTTCACCCGACATCCGAGTTGACTCTAGACACTAAAGTCGACTTGGCCCTGGAACCAAGTCGACTCTAATCCTCAGAGCTGACTCTTCCAGACCACAGGATTGACAGACTGTGCAATGGAACCGACTCGAACTCATCCGAGCTGACTCGTCCAGTCTATAGGTTTCCTGACTGTGCAACCGAGCTGACTCGAACCTATTCGAGTCGACTCGTCCAGTCCATAATCATCTATTCTGAGATGTGCCAACCAACAGAGCCGATTCTTATCCCAGAAGAGCAGACTCTAAGACCCAGACTGACCAAGACTGAGCCTAAACACCTAGGACTCATACCGGACTCGACCCTAGCCCTAGATACTTCATGGAAAACCATGATAAACCAGATCAATACATATACATTGACCCAACTAGCCATGAATGCACCACCTGAGACTCAACAATCTCTACTTTGGTGCTTCAAGGCTATATATGCCAGACTCCTCAAACCCATTAACCACATACAAGAGTAGAAGCTATCCCTTGGTAGAGCCTTCGTAAGTGCATCCGCCTAATTCTCTATTGTATGAACCTTCACCAGCACCACTTCTCCTTCCTCCACCAACTCCCTGATTCTGTGGTATCTCACATCTATATGCTTGGTCCTAGCATGATAGACTGGATTCTATGTCAAGTGTATGACACTTTGGCTATCACCGTGCAGGACCATCATACATTATTTCACCCCCATTTCAGACACTAGCCTTCTCAGCCATAGTGCTTTCTTTGCAGCCTCTATAATCCCTATATACTTCTATTGTAGACAAAGCAATAATAGGTTAAAGGGTTGATCTCCAAGAAACCGGTCCACCATACATGCAGAAGAGATATTCTGTTGTTGACCTCCTTGTATCAAGATTATCTGCATAGCTTGTATCAACAAACCCTTCCAAAGGATCTGAATACTCACATGATTTAATGGAATTCCATCCATGTCCTTCTAGCCACCCACCAAATACCAGTCCATGTTTTTGAGTCCCTTGCAGATATTTCAAAATCCACTTCAATGCCTTCCAGTGTTCCTTCCCAGGATTAGCCATGTACCTGCTCACCTGGCTTGCAGCATATACTATATCCGGCCTACAACAAACCATAACATACATCAAACTGCCCACTACATTGGCATATGGAACTCTTTCTATGTACTCTCTCTCTCCTCCTCTGACTGGGGGCACTATTTTTTTGAGAGAGAAATATGCCCCGGTAATGGTGTTTTCACAGGTTTGGCATTTTCCATCCTAAACCTCTCGAGTACCCTTTTAATGTACCCACCTTGTGACAAATGGAGTATGCCTTTGCATTTATCCTTGCAAATCTCCATTCCAAGGATTTTCTGAGCTGATCCCAAGTCTTTCATCTCAAATTCCTGAGATAATGCTCTCTTCAGCCCTTTCACAGCTATGATACTTCTGCTAGCTATCAACATATCGTCCACATACAGAAGTAAATACAGAGCATCCATAGTATCCACATCCTTCACATAAACACAATGGTCATGTTCACATATGAGAAATCCAAGGCTCAAGATAAATGTATCAAATCTGTGATACCACTGACGAGGGGATTATTTCAACCCATACAATGATCTCTGAAGTAGACATACCTTGTTCTCCTATCCAATCTCAATGAAGCCATCGGGTTGCTTCATATAGATTTTCTCTTCCAGTCTTTCATGTAGAAAGGCTGTCTTCACATCCATATGCTCCAATTCCAAATTATGTTTTGCTGCCAAAGACAACAACATCCGAATTGAAGTATAATGTACCACAGGAGTAAACACTTATGTGTAGTCAACTCATTCTTTCTGGGAGTATTCCTTTGCTATCAACCTTACCTTGTATCTCACTCTACCTTGCTCTGAAAGTAATGATTTCCAAGTGAACACCCATTTGGAGCCAATAGCATGAGCATCTCTAGGTAGATCCACCAGCTGCCATGTCTGATTTTTTCTGAGAGATTCCATCTCTTCCATCATGCCTTGCATCCATGACTCTTTATCAGGACTTTCCATGGCTTCTACAAAACTTTCTAGATCTCCATTCACATATATAAGAGCATATGAAATTGCTTCATCCATGCCATATCTTACGGGCTTTCGGATTGTGCGTTACGGCTTATGCAATGCCACTCCCTTGCACTGTCCTGCAAGTTTGCTGTTTGTGGCTCCTCTTGCACCTCCCTTTGAACAGCTGATTCTTCTTGCCTCTCCTTCACTCCTAGAGAATCTTTCCTGTCCAACTCCATCTCAACTAAAACTCCATTTCTAGTTGATGTTGAAGGCCTATCCTCCACCTGTGACGGGCTCTCACTGTTGTTCATCTTATTGACTGCATTTTCAGTTGCAGTCCCCGGTTTCTCCAAGATACTCCTTTCATCAAAGATGACATCCCTACTGATTACTACCTTTTGAGACTGTGGATCCCATAGTAGATAACCTTTGACTCCTTGTGGATACCCTATGAAGACCATCTTCTTCGACTTAAGATCCAGCTTGCTTCTTTCAGTTACCTTCACATGTATATAAGTCGGGCAACCAAAAACTTTCAGGTGGCCAAGCTCCACTTTCTTCCCTCTCTAAGCTTCTTATAGAAGTCCTCCATCCAACTTGAAGTGAGGGGACCTATTTATAAGAAAACATGCCAGAGTAATAGCATCACCCCAAAAAGTTTTCGACAGTGATGATTGTAGCCTCATACTCCTTGCCCTCTCCAATAGTATCCGGTTCATCCTTTTTGCGACACCATTCTGCTGTGGGATCATCCTTACTGTGTAATGGCATTTGATACCATTTTTCTCACAGTAACTCCTAAATTATGTACTAGAGTACTCTCCACCATTATCAGTTCGAAGGCACTTTACATGTCTTCCTGTCTCCTTCTCTATCTCAGCCCTCCAAGCTTTAAATCGGGCAAATACATCTGATCTTTCTCTCATCAGATACATCCACAATTTTCTAGAGAAGTCATCAATAAAGGTAACAAAATATCTTGCTCCACCTCTAGATAACAGAGGTGCTGGTCCCCATACATCCGAGTGCACCAAATCCAACACTCCTTCACTCGGCTTGGTACAAACAACAAATTTCACTTTATGCTGTTTACCAAAGATACATGGCTCACACAGGTCATTTTCATCATTTTTCAAAGCTGGGATGATCCATTTTTTGCTTAACTCCATGAGCCCTCGGTCACTCATATGACCCATCCGATAGTACCACAGTTTATATTTCAACTGTTCCTCCTGTGCAACTACAAGCACCTCAGCACTATTACTCACCACTGAGCCTTCCATCCTGTATAGATTGTTGCTCAGTCTTCTTCCTCTCATTACCACCAAAGCTTCCTTGGTAATCCTCAAACATCCACTACCAGATTGGCAACTAAAAGCATATCCCTGCTCTTCCAAATAGCCCAAAGAAATTAAATTCTTTTTCAATTCTGGTATATGTTTGACATTTGATAGAGTCTTCATCACTCCATCATATATCCTAACCCTAATAGTGCCTACTCCTGCTACCATACAAGGGTGATCATCACCAAGGCTTACACTACCTCTATTTGACCTGTGATAGGTGTAGAACCAATCCCGATGTGAGGTATAGTGGTATGAGCATGCAAAACCCAAAATCCAGGTATTCTTCCAATCCATTGATCCATCTGATACAATCAGTACTTCTCCTTCATTACTTTTTAAAGCATTAGCACCACTAGTGTTGGCTCCCCCCTTTTCTGTTTTCCAAAGAGAACAATTCTTCCTGATATGCCCAAGCTGACGATACTTGTAGCATTTCACACTCTTGTGGTTTCGAAACTGAGATCTGTCCTTTGACTTTTTCCTAGATATTTTCTTGAGTCTTCCTTGCCTCTCATTCACAGCAAGAACCTTTGAGTTAGGATTATATTTGCAGATCTTTTCCCTTTACTCATTAGATCTGAGCACACCAACAACCTCTTCATAGTTCAGGGTTTTCTTTCCATAAACCAAGGTTGTTGTGAGACCATCATACGATCCAGGGAGTGAACATAGTAGCAACAATGCCCGATCCTCCTTATCTATCTTCACATCTAGACTCATTATCTCAGAACAAACTTGATTGAACCTCTGAATGTGAGTAACTAGGTCTCCACCATCAGGCATCCTCAAGCTATATAGTTGCTTCTTCAGCCATAGCTTATTCGTCATGTTCTTTTTCTTGTATGTGTTCTCTAGTCTTCTCCAAAGACCTTTTGCGGTAGTCTCTGAACACACCTCAGGTAAAACCTGATCAGCCAAATACATCCTGATGGTGCTGAAAACAATCTCTTCTAACTCTTCCCAATCTTCAACACTAATCTTTTCTGATCTTTCTTTAACCAAGACCTTGTAGATACTCTATTGAACCAGCAAATCTTTAACCCTTTGCTACCATAGGATGAAGTTTCCTTTGCCATCGTATTTCTTAAAATCTACTTTGAACCTACTTGATGCCATTACCACAATCAAGAATTCAAGAGATCTGAAAACCATAACTGCAAGAAGCTTTACTTCCAACCCTCTGATCTTGAGATATTCCTTCCACGAACCTTGCTCTGATACCAAATGTCGAGATTTCGATTTTCAAATCCAACCAGATCTGAAGAACCAAACCCTCAAGAGCAGCCTTGTTCCTGATCAAGAACGAATGCCCTGATCAATAAAGCAATTACGGAAGCATATCACTAGGTTGTGGATGACCATCTGCCAGCAATTTCTATTGAAAATCATGATAGGATATAGGTCTGTGAAGATCAAGAACACCAAGAATGAGAGAAGAGAGTAAAAGAAGAGAAACAGAGAAATTTTCTTGGGAGAAAAGGGATTTTCTTCACTTTCTGCTTCAAAAAGTTCGTTACACATTCTTTGTTTCTTCACATACCTATCCTCTTACGAGGATACAATATATATATATATCTTGGTCACACGTGGTCGAGATCCGAAAACTATCCCAGTTGGCACCGTTCAAAAATAGTTCACCCGACATCCGAGCCGACTTTAGACACTAGAGTCGACTTGGCCTTGGAACTGAGTTGACTCTAATCCTTAGAGCTGGCTCTTCCAGATCACAGGATTGACAGACTGTGCAACGGACCCAACTCGAACTTATCCAAGCCGACTCGTCCAGTCTACAGGTTTTCTGACTGTGCAACCGAGCCGACTCGAACCCATTCGAGCTGACTCGTCCAGTCCACAATCACCTATTCTGAGATGTGCCAACCAACAGAGCCAACTCTTATCCCACAAGAGCCGACTCTAAGACCTAGACTGACCAAAACTAAGCCTAAACACCTAGGACTCATACCGAACTTGACCCTAGCCCTAGATACATCATGGAAAATCATGATAAACCATATCAATACATGTACATTGACCCATCTAGCCATGAATGCACCACCCGAGACTCAACATCGGAGTCCCAGCTCATCCTAACCTCATCATCGATGAAGCCCTCCCTCCACGACTATCCCTCTGACCTTGCCGGCAGAAAATCTGGTTGACAAAGAGGGGAAAATGAGTCCTCTATTTTCCATCACTCTGCCCTTTCTTTTTTCTGAGTTCCGAATTGAAGTTGGCAAGGGCTACCGACTTCAGCACAAGACGACCGAGTTACGAGCTGGGCTTCACAGTAGCTCAAGAAGGAATTACTCGATGCTCATTTCGATGCACCCTCTCGTATGAAGAAGCGGACAAATCCTGTAATCCACTACAAATCCTTGAAATAAAGAGAACATGATTGAACTCATGCAGTGGTCCATTTTACCATTAAAAAGAGTGGCTAGCAATACAAAAATGATAAATCCTCACTTAATGAAAAATAGATATTTTAAGCATGCGAGTGATTTTTTGACACTGCACGAGACAAAATCTTCCAAACTGTCATTTCTTGTTAGGTGCACTAAGAACTTTTTCTCTTCCAAAATATCCTTGTCTTAGGTCTATAAAAAAACTTCTCTAGAAATCCTCAAGGTAGATCTTTTCTGAGACTCTCTTGACTCCACTCTTCTTTCTTCCTTTCTGTGGTTTATCATTTAATTAAAGTATCGGAGGGTCCTCGTCAAATTTGTCTCTGGCTAGGAATTTTCTTGCAGGTATAGTCATGAGCACCATTGCTTCAATAATCTCTGACTCCCAATGCCTTCAAATAGAGGAAGGGCATCTATATTGCATGTTTTCTGAAGGAAATACAGAGTAGAGTTCTCATGCCACCTAAATGTGCGACCAACGACATTCCAATGCCATCACCTCTAGGCAATCTAGCCAACTTGCTTAAGATTCTATTTTGGAACCCCAAGCCCACAAGGAGGTCTGTCTGGACTTGACCGCTTGGAGCAGCTCTCCTAGTAAATTTAAGCATGGCAGCTGTTGTCCAAGCAATTCAATTCCATGGCCCAGTAGTATCGATTGGCACAACTGGCAGCACCATGGTCGGAGGTGGACCAGGCGGTGCCATTGCAGACCCAGCAATATTAGGGACACTGCAATTAGAGCAATGATGACTTTCCCTCCTATGGAGCCTTGAATAGGAGGAGCATACTCATCCGAGTGGCCCACAGAGTCCCAGACAGGTAAGAAGGTGTTCTCCTTCTGACCCTCCAAGGCACATACCTCTAGAGAAGTAGAGGTAGATCAAAAGCTCCAAGAGTTGGACAAACATATTGAGACATTACGAGGTTTGTCCCAGGTTGAGACAAGGGTCTCGATTTCACTATTAATCTACCCTTCGAAGTCCATATCATGCAGGAACAATTGCCAAAGCATTTGAAGATGCCATAGCTAGAAATATTATGATGAATATATAGACCCTATGGACCATTTGAAAAGTTTCAAGATCCTGATACTTTTTCATTGGGCCACCAATGAAATCCTATGCCAAGCCTTTCCTTCCACTCTCAGGAAGGTGGCTTGATATTGGTATTCCAATTTGAAATCAAACTCCATCCATTCTTTTGACCAGTTGAGTCGATCCTTTGTCTCTCATTTTGCTAGCAATAAAAAGTTGCACTAGGATTTCGACTCCCTCATCAACATCAAGCAAAGGGAGAGAGAATCTTTCATATCTTATGTGAGTCGATTTAATGAGGCAGCTCTGAAAGTTTACAACTTGGACCACTCAGTTACTATGATCACCATGAAATGTAGTCTTCAATAGTGCCCTTTTCAATTTTCCTTGGAAAAGAGGTAGGTGGTGGATTTTTCTAAAATGTCCCTAGAACAGAGACGTATGCACGCGCCGAGCTAAAGAATGGCCCCCAACCCAAGAGTTCTGACTAAGGAGGGACAACTACGAGAAAAAGGATAAGAAGTCAGTCCCTACTAAAGAACTTCCTCCAGATCCCGCACCATCAAAGAGCCAACCGAATATCCTGCTACCATGAAAGTTTGGTCAGTACATCCCTCTGAATGTCCCATGTGTATAAATCTTGATATAAGTTAGGGGCAGTTGCCTAAGGCTAAGAACTTGTGCACAAGGCTAGAGAAGCACAATCCCAATAAGTACCGTCTCTACCATCGGGATCACAATCATAACATGGAGGAGTGCATACAACTTCAAGATAAAATCAAAGAGTTCATTCACTATGATTGCTTAGACAAATCTCTCTGGACCGAAGGGAAAAGCGTGATACCTAGGAGATCCCATATTTTGCGAGAACCACCACCGAGGTTAAAGGGGCTAGCCGATTGACCCGCTAAAGAAAATGTTAACATCATTATTCGAGGACCAGAGGAAGAAGCTGAAGTAAGCAAGAGGCAGAGGCTCAAGGAGGTTATCACCTTCACCCAGGCAAATGCTAAAAGATTACACTATCCCCATCTTGACACCATGATTATAATCCTAAACATTGATGATTATGATATACATTATGTACTTGTTGATAGTAGAAGCTCAATGAATGTATTATTTTATGATGCTCTCCTAAAAATAAATATTTATCCTAAATAGCTGGAAATGTTAGATGCACCAATAACAAAATTTTCAAAGGAGCCGGTTCCTATTGAAGGAACCATTGTATTATCGGTGATAGCTGGAAGCACCCCTGGTGATCCTAGGTGTATCTTACTTTCATAGTCATAATGATCCTCTCAGCTTATAGCTTATAATACCATCTTTGACCGACCAGAATTAAACGCCCTCCATGTAATAGTGTCAACCTATTATCTACTTAAGAGGTTTCCTAGCTTGCACGATGTCAAAAGGTACAAGGGAACTAGATCTTGGCAAGACAATGCTATTTAATGGTCCACTAGGATAAACCTTCAAATGCCTTCCCGGTTGAAGGGCTAGATACTAGAAATGAGCTAGCTGAGAAAAGAAAAGAGCCTTCGAAGGATCTTGTGGCCATTCTTCTACATGATGGGAACCCTTGATACACAGTTCAAATTGGTTCCAAGATGGACAAGGCTACAAAGCAATAGCTTTTGGCCTTTCTACTAAAAAATACCTTTGCTTGGTCTCCTGCAAAAATGCCAGGTATCGAGCCAGAAATGATGATCATCACCTAAATGTGGATCCTAACCTTCGACCGGTAAAATAAAAGAAAAGAAGTTTCACCCCAAAGCAACAAAGGGCCATGGCCAAAGAAGTACAGAAGATGATCGATGCTAGATTTATTAGAAAAGTCAGCTATCTTGATTAGCTAGCTAATATCATGTTGGTGAAGAAAGCCAGCAGGAAGTGACAGATATTCATAGATTTCATAGATTCGAATAAAGTCTGTTTAAAAGATAACTACCTGCTTTCCAATTGTCTAGCTAGTAGATGCAATGGTAAGCCATTAGCTTCTTACCTTCATGGACGTATTTTTAAAATATAATCAAATTCACGTGGCACTAGAGGATGACGAGAAAACTCTTTTATTATTGACATGGTTTATTTTGTTACAAGTAATGATGTTTAGCTTAAATAACATAGGAGCGACCTACCAGTGATTGGTGAATAAAGTTTTCAAGAACCAAATTGATCGCAACATGGAGATTTATATTAATGATATGCTGGTCAAAAGTCATGCCTTCAAGAGTCATGTAGATAACTTAGAGGAGACCTTCGCTACTTGTGCAAATACCAAATAAAGTTGAATCTAGTCAAATGTGCATTTAGAGTAACTTCCAGGAAGTTTCTTGGGTTTATAATAACCCACCAACGTCTTGAAGGTAATTTAGAAAAGATACTGGCTGTAAGGTAAATAGGTGCTCCAAAAATAGTGAGGAGGTCCAAAGGTTCACTGGTCGGGTTGTGGCCCTTAGCCAATTCATTTCCAAATCAGCTAAGCAGTGCCTACCATTCTTCCAAACATTAAAGAAGCTAAAATACTTCCAGTGGATCGAGGAATAACAGAAGGTGTTCGAAAATCTTAAAGCCTATCTCGGTACTCATCTACTCCTTAGAAAATTCAAGGTAGGTGAGGAGCTATATTTTTACTTGGTAGTATCTCCTTCAACTATTAGTGATGTTCTTGTTCTAAAACAAGATCAAATATAAAAGCTGGTGTACTATATTAGTCGAGTCTTGCAGAATGCTGAAACTAGATATACCTGGCTAGAGAAATTTATCTTCGCCCTTGTGATTTTGGCCTGGAAGCTTGCCCCTTACTTCCAGGCTCATATGGTAGTTGTCTAATGGATTAGCCCCTCTAGACATCCCTGCATCGGCCGACACTTCGGGTAGAATGGCCAAGTGGGTCCTTGAATTCTTCGAGTTTGATCCAGCATTTTGACTAAAGCCCTCTATAAAGGCACATGTATTGGCTAATTTTGTAATATAATGTACTATTCTTGAAGGAGAGTTTGAAGGAAGTGACGTAATGCTGGAAAAACTGGAGAGTCAATGGGCCTTGTACATGGATAGGACCTCAAATGCTAGCAGCTCGAGAGCAGGGCTCATTTTCATTAATCCTATGGGAGAGGATATTCAATACGCCCTTCACTTTGGATTTCCTTCCACCAACAATAAAGTTGAGAATGACGCCCTTATTGCTAGTCTTATAATAACTAAAGAACTAAGGGTGAAACATCTAAAGGCCTACTATGACTCACAACTTATCGTTGGCCACTTGCTGAATGAATATGAGGCAAGGGAGGAGAGCATAAAAAATTATCTCCAAAAAGTGAAAGATTTGATCCCCGCTTTTTACAATTTTAGCATTCAACAAGTCTCTAAGGAAGAGAATGCTTGAGCTGATGCTTTGTCCAAACTTGTGGTTGCAGTCCCGTGCAATTTACATGTGCAAGTCTTCTTTAAAGTATTAGAAGAACCCAGTATTAGCAAGCCAGCATCAGTATTGCAAGTGGATGTTGAGTCCTATTAGATGAATCCACTAATTTAGTATCTTCATGATGGGACTCTTTACACTGAGAGCAAAGAAGCCTATAGGGTATGGCATCGGGCCCCTAGATTCATTTTTCATAAAGATAAGCTCTACAAAATGTCTTTCTCCCTGCCATTGCTTAGATACCTGTGATCCTTGGAGGCGAGGTATGCTCTGTAAGAAGTCCATGAGACAATTTGGGGCAACCACTTGGGGATAGAGCTTTGTCCTATAAAATCCTGCAAAAGGGATATTATTGGTCCACCATACAGCAAGATGCTATTGATATGGTCATGAGATATGATTGGTGTCAACACCATTTAAGTGTGCAGTCACTGTCGACCATGCCACTTACTCCAATAAGTAAACCATGGCTCTTTGCTCAATGGAACATGAACATATTGGGATCCTTTCCTCCAGCTTTCGAATAGTGAAACTTTTTTATTATGGCTATTGATTATTTCATAAAATGGATAGAAACTAAGCCACTTGCTAAGATTATAGAGGCCAAGGTGAAGGACTTCATTTGGAAGTCCATTATTTGCTGCTTTGGCCTTCCCAGAACTATCATCACCAACAACAATCAATAATTTAGCAGCTTCACATTAGCCAAATCTTGCTAAGATCTGGGCATCACCCATTGCCTTACTTCTGTCGATCATCCTCAAGCTAATGGGGAGACAAAAGTGGCTAGTAGAACTCTCTTGCAGGGATTGAAAATTGACTCGATCGAGTAAAGGGATTGTGGGTGGACAAATTATACCATATTCTCTAGGCCTACCAAATCACATAGAGTCCCGATAGGCAAAATACCTTGTAACCTTACCTTCAAGATCAAGGTAGTATTTCTTTAGAGATAGGCTTCAATCCCTTCAAGTCAAGAACTTCGATGAAGGTAGTAACTCATAGTGACTCATGGCAAATCTGGACCTATTGGAAGAAGTTCACAAACATGCTAGTGTGAGAATGGTAACCTATTTACAAAAGGTTGCCCATCCTCACAAGCACAAGTTCATGGTAAATTCTTCAAGGTTGGAGATTTGGTGCTACGATGGGCAAGTATCCTTGTTAACTAGCTAAGGAAAGCTCTTTCCAAATCAAGAAGGACCATACCGATTAGAAGAAGTCATCTGATCCATGACATATCGCTTGATGTAGCTGGACGGAGCATCCCTGCCTCGACTATGAAACTCTGAAAACCTCTGAGTATAGTATCAATAATGTAGTTTTTCTTATTTAAATATGAGATTTGCAATTACTGTGTGCTCTTGTTAATTTAGCAGGTCAAAGGTACCTTTGTTTAGCACTAAAATTAATGACCTCCAACTAGTCCACACGTTTCTGGTTCCCAATATTATGCCAATTGCTCTGGACTTGACTTAACGATGATGGAGGCTAACTTATAAGACTCTCATTTATAAATTCCTAAATGTCGAGCTAACTTATAAGACCTAGCACAATAGTGAGGCTAGCTTATAAGACCCTTGACTAATACAGCATCGGGGGCTAACCTATAGGATCTCGGCTCAACGACGATGGGGGCTAACTTGTAAGATCCTTATTCATCCTTGAATGCCAGGCTAACTTATACGATTTGGTTCAATGATGATGGGGGCTAACTTATATGATCCTCATTCATTCATCCCTGAATGTCCAGCTAACTTATAAGATCCTCATTCATCTATCCCTGAATGTTGGGCTAACTTATAAGACTCAGCTCAACAGCATGGACTAACTTATAAGACCCTCATCCAACATAGTGTCGGGGGCTAACCTATAGGACCCTGGCTCAATAATGATGGGAGCTAACTTGTAAAACCCCCATTTAGCCATCCCTGATCGTCGGGCTAACTTATAAGACCTGGCTCAATAATGATGGGGGATAACTTATAAGACCCCCATTCATCTATCTCTGAATGTCAAGCTAACTTATAATACCTGGCTCAACGATGACAGGGGCGAACTTATAAGACCCTCATTCGTCCATCCCTGAATGTTGGGCTAACTTATAAGACTTGGCTCAATGATGACAAGGGCTAACTTATAAGACCCTCATTTGTCCATCCTTGATATCGAGGCTAACTTATAATATCCCATTAAATGGTGAGGGCCAACTTATAAGACCCTCGCTCAAATGGCGATGATGGAGGATAACCAACAGGACCCTCGATTTAATAATGAGGGTTAACTTAAGATCCTTATCCATCTAACATTAATAGTTAATTTACAGAACTCTTGATAAAGGCACCTCATCGAGGATGGTTCTTATCCTTGAGGAGGTTAGTTCTTATGCACTCTGATGGTGCTAGGGGATAGATATCACCTTTTAAAAGGCTCGTTCTTTTAGCATTACAAAGATTACGTTATAAAGCAAACGAAAAGTATTTCATTAAGATTTTCTAAAAAAAGTGAACCTAAAGGTTCTATAAAAGAGGCCCACCCCAGAGGCTAGTCAATGATCTATACATCACAAAAGTGAAAGAAGAAATAAGATCTAAGTAGCTTGCAAAGAAAGACCCACATCTTCTTTGACCTTGGAGGCTGGCTCTCCTTTGATCTACTCTCCCTCATCGAGGAAGCCCAGATCAAGATCCAGAAAATATCCAACTACCTTCTTCCGAGCCTCGTTCATCCCCTTGATAAAGGATATGATCAGTGGTGGACCACCGGGGGGGCAAGGGGGGGCCTTGGCCCCCCCTAATTTTTTTTAATTTTTTGTTTATAAGTTAAGATTTTTTTTGTAAACTTTTAAATATATATAAGGATGAATCGCCGGGAGGGCAAGAAGGCCCCTTGGCCCCTCCTAATTTTTTTAATTTTTTTTTATAAATTAAGATTTTATGTAAACTTTTAAATATATATATATATATGGCCCTTCTAAACTTGGGGATATTAAATATAACTTGAAGAAACTTTAAAAAAGATTTAAAATAAAATAAATACTATAAATCAACTTTTTTTACTTGAAAGTTGGATCACTACCAATTTTATTTTTTATTTTCATTAAAATTTTTTTCATAATTTTTTAGAAGAAAACAGAATTTTTTTTATTACTCGACCAGCACCCATCTTCAAACTTCGTTGTGGTCGAAGCCACTGCACGCAGTCAGCACCATCCCATTCACCACACTGATGGATAAAATGGTGACCGGACTTGTCATGTGATGCGATCGACGAGAATGCTCCCACGACGAGACCAGGCGGTTGTGCATACATAAGACCGGATACCATCGATGCGCTGGCCTATGACTCCATCTTGGTAGCCTTTGTCAGCATCAGTGCACTGACGAACACTGTGTGCAGTGAAGTTACGCACCGTCTTAGCGACCGGATTCATCGCATAGCATAATTGGATCTTGGAGGGAACGGATGGGTGGGCGCCCATCATGTTTCAGGCTCCCACCATTACTACTGCACTTACATCCCATCATCTTTGGCACTGTTGCTCAATGGATGTCACATCCCATTGTGCAGCGCCAACAGTACTCAGTGCGACGCTGCCACTACTATGGCCGGTGCGTGCACATCCTCTATGAGTCCGTAATGCTTATTACTCTTCCGATTTCAACTACTACTATAGAAAAAATATTTTCAAAAATGAAGATTGTCAAGACCAGATTATGCAACAAGATGGAAGATAATTTTTTTATCGATTATTTAGTCACTTATATCGATAAGGAGATAGCTAAAAATTTTATGGTAGATTTTATTATTAATGAATTTAATCTTATGAAATAAGATAAGTATAATTAAAAAAATATTTATAAAAAATATTTAAATTAATTTTAATTATTTATTAATATTTTTTATTTTTATATTTTTTTAGCTCTCCTTAGAAAAATTGGTGTGGTCTGCCCCTGGATAGGATCGAAAATGCTATGTTTTGGTCTTTGTAGTCCTTGGAGAGCTTGTAAGCTTCTACTCCTTCTTGGATTGCTGCCTCCTTTCATATGTCAAAGTCAACAGTTCATAGTGTGCCTTAGCCAACGTGTTGTCTAACTCCTGCATTTTTTTACTCTTCAAAGAGAGTTTTTCTTCAAGTACTTTGACCACTTGTTTAAGGCAATCAATCTTAGCCTTGAATTTGCGAAGGTAGTTCTTTGTTTCTTTTATCTCCTTCTCGATTGAGGAGAAGTGGTCATTCATGTCAAAATAGTATTAATATAATAACATACCTACAAACAAAAAAGGTGATGATTAGATAACGGTAGCTAAATCAAAATCCAGAGATGAGGAAGATGGCCTACCTGAAGAACACTCAAAATAGCATTCTTTCAGCATTGGGTGGAGCCCTTGTTGATAATCCACTCTGCATCAATAGGGTGGATGAGGCCCTCATTGTCGAAGGCATAGACTTCGAACTTGGCACCTTCGAACTGGTCACTCGAGGCACTTATCCCCTCAATATATAGCTGCATACCAGGGGGTAGAGATGGAGGCCCTAGCCTTGGTTGGTGTTGATTGATGTACCTTTAGCATAGGAGGCAGAGCCTCCGATGAAATGGCCAAAACCACTCCCTCTGCCTCAGGAACGGCTCCAATTGATGAACACGAGCACTGCACCAGCTAAATCTTCATCGACCTGCTCGAGGAGCCTTGAACGGTGGTGGCCTTTGCTTTTGCAGCCACCTTCCTTAGCTCTTAAATGTTCAAAGTATCCATGGTGTATAGACGAAATAAGCCAGAAACGGTCAGATGAGGAAAAAGCTGTAGCAGGAAGAAAAGAGAAAAGAAGAGTGATGGATCGGGATTCCTCCTACCTCTCAGTCGAGCCAGGCTAATCTCCATATTAAAAAGGATCTCGTCGGATAGCAAAACCTTCAGCTTAGGGACCTTGAAGTGGAGAAGAATCTCATATTGCTCGTTTTGCTCCTCACTTAAAAGTGGGGGGTGGGTTAATCGACATGTGTGAACTTCCCATTATTCAAACCCCAATCTTTGGTAGGATGCTTCACAAAGAGAAAATGATCCTTCCAATGATGTACCATGGAAGGAGTGACTCAGATAAGAGGGGAGAATCCTCATCTTCTTCGGGGGCAAACGTATCACTATCTAAAAAGATGAGGATGTTTTTCAAAAAAAAAAAGTCCAAAAAAAGGACAGTCGATTGTACCCAGCTAAGAAACATACTACTGCAATATCGTAAATATACCATTACAAGTTTGGTATGACTACACATGGAGTAAATCCTAAACTCCAAAAAAAAGTTCTACAAAAAAAAAAGGAAAAAGAGGTAGCCTCAGCATAGCTTGGAAATACTCCTCATAAAGGACTATTCAGCCCGGGGGAGGATTGCAAGCTTGGTTGGTCGTGAGTGGAACTTCCAATTCAAATTCTAGAGGGACCTAGTATTGGTGTTGTAGCCACTCCACATCAAAATCCTTAAGCCCCAGGGAAGCTCCTGGAGCTTTGACCACCTTAGGCCCTGAGGGTATTGCTGGAGCCTTGATCATGACTTCAGATTCAGTTGGCCCTTGCTCCATGACCAAGAACCGGTAAATTTGGAAGTCCAACTTACCATTGAAAATCAAAGAAAACCATCAAAAACCAAAAAAAAATTATCCTAAAAATTAGACGTGAAGCAGACTTTGTGAACCTGATAGAAACAAAGAAGGAGAAAGAATGTAGCGAGGAGGCAAAACAAAGGAAAGCCTAAGAAGCGACAAAAGGACCTAAGTCGAAGAAAGATGTGAGTGAAGGTCACTGGAGGAGACCCTGACAAGAAGAGAGCTTCGAGAAGAAGAAAGAGGGAAGCAAGGAGGAGGAAAAAAATTCAAATGCAAAAATGGCTTGGGTGGCAAGATTTCACTTATTTATAAGGACCCTCAATGGCCTTGATTCGAAAGGAATAAAGTCCCTATTTTTGGATGGCTGACAAGTGGCAGGTAGAGATGGGCTAGGCTCCACTCTTGCAGATCGTCATTGATGGTGCTCAAAATGATAGCTGCTGATAATCTATTTTCTATGTAAGTAGGTGGTCTATATCATCTCGAGTGCCACACCTTCCTGGATCATCATGATGCATTTAAGTCTTCTCGTTCCTCCTGAAACCTGTGACGAGATGTCTTCTCAAATGCCATATCTGGCTAATGGTGTTATCATCACTCCAATATGGTTCGGCTGAAAAAGAACCTTGGTTATCTAGTTCAAGATGCCAAGGGAGAATCCTGTAGGCCAATTCAAGGGACTCGAAAAGTTAGAATTTATAAACTAGCAATTTGGGATTCGCAAGTTATACTAAACATTCAACATTTAGAATTAATTTTGAAACACGGACACTTAGAGAAAAGCTAAATTTTATTCACATTATGAACAATTACAAAAACAAAAAAGAAAAGAAAATTTTGGATCACAATCATCAACTCAACAAACATGAAAACATCATTTCAATGCCCCTTCCCTTGGCCTCAACCAGCTTGGAAGGTAGCTAAGGCATGGGAGATTATTGGGATAGAAATCTGGAGTAGACTCGCTTTAGTCGATGGGAGGATTTGTACTACTAAAGCTTTGCATTCCTCAAATCCCCTCTCATTAGCCCTCCTTTCAACATGTTGAAGCTAGGTATCGACAAGGAGGTGTGTCTCAACCAAGAACAGTTTGCTTTGCAACATCACAACTTCTTGGATGCTGGTATCAGCATCCTTCTTCAGCTTCTTAATTGTGTTTTTTGTGGCCTTTAATTGATCATTTAGGGCCAAGGCCTCCTGTGCTTCTATGGCATGAAGGTTCTAAGTCCACAATCTCTCAATAGCGATCCTTCTCCTTTCTTCTTCAAGCTCCTAGCAAAGAAATTGGGCCTCAACTAGGGCTTCATTCTGAGCTTACTCGACCTGCTGGATCCTCTCTTGCTCCTGACTGGAGGGTCCCTCATCACCCAATCGACTGCATGCCTGTTGAAGTTCATCTCACAACCATCTGTTCTCTTCCATGGCCGACGTGAGTTCATCCCACTGCCAATGAACCCTGACAGGAAACTTCTCTCATGTCTATAAGTTTAGTGTAAATGCTTTCCTTTAAGTTGGCGATCTCCACCTTCACCTCTTCGATGACCCGAGCTTCTTGTTGGTGAGTGTCAATCATCTGCTGGTGCATGGATGCGAGCCACTTTTCTGCTTCATCTAGCCTCGTCATCGAGCAGTTGGCATCATCTATCGCAATGTCCACGTGCTCCTTCTATCACCGGAACTCCTACTCCACTTTTGATGCCCAAATCTCTATCTCATAAAACTCTCTTTCAATCCTGGCAGCCCTTTCATCTGTTGAAATAACTTTGCCTTTGCCACCTCGGTTGACTCCATAAAGAAGTTAAGATAGTGGGCCATCTGGATAATAAACCATTGTCAAGAAGATACAGGGACAAGATATTTAAAAAGATGAACATTTTCATACTTGGATAACTGACTCAAAGGTCCTATGCCTATAGATCTCAGGATCAGCCTCGTGTATCCTATGTACATCAGCAAGCCGAAGAAGATATCGAATTTGTTTTTTAGTCGACATGAGATCCTTGAGAAAACTCAAAACTAGCAATTTTTTTGAAGCCTCAGCGGGCTTGCTGGGCTTTAGACTAGCCAAAGCACCAGCCTTGCAAAACTTCATGACGGCTCTTCACAACTTCTTCGAGTCACTTGGATCCATCGATTCTTAATTTAAAGATCACCGAAAATTACCTTCCTTATCAAAAATCACTTTATTCACTAGAAATCACCTTCCAATGAGAAAGAAGCTCTCTTTACCAAACTAGAACAGTAGCGATTGAGAGCTGGCTTTAAAACCCCATTTAAAGGGGATAAGCACATTAATTTCTCTCACTTTTTTCAAAAGTGCTATAATTGTGACACGTGGTGGCTTTTATGTGCTAGTCCATTGTACCTTTTTTTAGAAAATATTCCAAGTTCAATACAATCTATGAATCCCTCAGTAGTGATGCTAAGTCTACACCTCAACTTAAAATTCTCCATATTCGAACTAAGGAGCGGGGGCAAGTGATGTGGGGGTTAACCCCCTACCCTCTATATCTCGAGGGTTTCGAGGCCGAGTCTCACTTCGGGCAATCATCTAACATTGGCAGCATCCCCTGGCGACCATCGATCCAATTGATCTTTGGTTAAGGGTTAATATCTATAGCATCTTCTAATCACCCCCAGTCTATTTGACCCTCAGTCACGGATTAATTCTTAGCCATTATGGAAAAGCTCCCTAGTCCATGAGATTGGCGGAAGACATGGACTCACTTCCCCAACTGCATAACCCTCGAAGGAGATAGAAATGTGACTCGAGTCCTTCGGTTCTACAGACTCTTGGCCTCCCGAGTTCTTTGGACCCATGGACCCTCGACCTCGATATGGGTATTCAAGCCAATCTTGAACCCTTAGACTAGAGGACAAATAAAGCTCTTCAGCAATACTTTATAAAATAGTCGAAGGAGGAACTATCCGATGCTTATTTTCATACACCCTCTCGTGCGAATAGGCGAACAAATCTCATAATCTACAACAAATCCTTGTAATTAAGAAGAACGTGACTAAACTCATGCAACGGTCCACCTCATCATTAAAAAGTGTGGCTAGCAATGCAAAAAAAATAAATCTCTAATTAATGAAAAATAGACATTTTGAGCATGCGATGTGATTCTTTAATGCTGCATTAGATGAAATCTTTCAAACTATCACTTCCTATCAGGCATACCGAGGACTTTTCCTCTTTTAAAAGTGTTCTTGTCCTAGGCCCGAGGTAGATCTTTTCTGGAAGCCCCAAGGTAGATCTTTTCTAAGGCTCTCTTTTGGCTGTACTCTTCTTTCTTCCTTTCTGTGGTCTACTATCTAACTTGAGCACCGGAGGATCCTTGCCAAACTTATCTTCGGCTAGGACTTTTTTTACAGGTATAGCCACTAGCACCACTCCTTCAATGATCTTCGATACCAAGGCAGGAAGTAGCGCCATCACTCAACTTCTGTACTGGAACGGGCTATCTCTGTTTACTTCTTGCTATGCCAAGAAATAAGAGTCCCTTTAAAAAAAAGTAATAACAAGTGGTAAAGCATTGATTGATAGGATCTCTAGCTCAATCAATATAAAAAAAAAGTACACAAATGTAAATAGGGCTAATCAAAGAAAAGATGGCCATGAAATAGAGTACCTTTTACATAGCAAAGTATATAAAGAACAGTAGTATAGTGCATGGACCGAGAAGTAGCCAAAAATTGATTAACAATATAAATTGTATGAGCTTTGTCTGGATAAGTGATTGTAAGGTAAGCCAAACTTCCAACAGGCTGGTGATAGAGAGTGGCTTCATGAAGGGTTGCACCATCAAATGGACTCAGCCTAATATTATATTCTAAAAGTATTAGGGCAATATGACCATCGATCAAGCCAAAACAAAAGAGAATATGGAACACATATTTAGCTTAAAAGAGAAAGTATTCATTTGACCTAGTGGAGACCTTAAAGATCTAAGAAACAACTCATGAAAGATGTATGAATGGTAGTTCTTACCTAATGTGTGCGGTGGAGTTAGGTAATTTGGTTAGTGTATTGATGATCGAGAAAATGATTGGTGGTGGCTACGACGGGGGAAGCTTGCTAGAACATTATCGAAGCACTTCAAAAGGAGGAAGTTCCGACGAGGCTCTAATACCATATAAAAAAGTGAAGTATGATATTGAATTAAAGAAAGAACTACCCTATTATATTGCTTGAAAATAAATTATACAATACGTGGGATACTTATAGGCTATACAACTAGGTATACATGAAAAAATCAATAAAAGATATAGAGAATATATTGAAAGTATATGAAAATATATAAGAGAATATTCTAGAATTATGAAATATTCTTAAATATTTATAAAGAATATATGAGTGTATCTGAGAGAATATTTTAGAATCAGTAGATATTCTAAAATATTTATATATCAGAGTGGAATGATATAAAATAAATGTAAGAGATCTTCTATGATGTGGGAAATGATTTTTGTCACAAAAAATAAGCATTGCATTGGTATTCATTTTCATTGTCATCAAGATTGAGATTTTTGAATGCAATTTATACTAAAGTTCAGTTTCAGTTCACAGCCTTTTCCAATCGATTGCACCAGGTTGCATGATAGCATTAAATTTGCATGGAAGGTATCTGATGGTCTTTTTATTTTTCTTTAAAATATTTTATAGTCACTCATGAAGAATTTCTTGATATTAATGTTTGGCATATGTAATGCATGTAAGAGGTGTTATAGATGGTTGTGATACTAGATTTATTATTTATTTAATTTGGCATATTTTTAGAAATTTTTCAATTTGATATATGCACATCCACTGCCAGGACATGCAACATTTTAATCATTAAGATAATTATCATATGGTAAGCATTGTAATGATCCAAATTTATTGGTAGGAAACTTAATTCGTAGATTCACCGTTCACCACCTCAATCTACAATTTGGACTGGGTCTAGAATGATATATTTTTTCCCTTTCTTTGTTTTCAAGAAAAAAGAGGAGACAAGTTCCATCTATTTTAATTAGTAAGTAGTTGAAGGCAACATGATTAAGGTTTTTTAGTGCACAATAAAAAGGATATAATGAAAGAGTTATAATATATTATTTAGCTTTGAAAAGCAGCCTTTAGAAAGAAGTCTGACCTAACGATCAATAACGACTTCGATATGTTATTGACCAAACCCAACGTAGCCATTCAATTAAATAAAATAACCAAAACTTAAAGGTTAAATTCTTTGGTCAATTATCATGAATCATCTGAGGCCTGCCGCCATTCATGTTTCATCGCTTTTAAATCAGGGGAGAAGAATAATTTATTCTTAAAGAAATCATGTTTCGTTACCTTTCTTTAGAAGAAAACAATAGCGAAATGCTCCAATATTTTTCTTGTTCTTTCAAGGATAATTACAAAGATTTCACTAAAATTTAAAATTGCTACATTTACATTAGTAATTTATAAAACAAGCATACCCTTACACAGCTAAATTAATGGCATTGGTAAAATCATTTACCTCACATGAAAAATCAAAATTGTCATTATATAGGAAGGAGGATGCATATATCTTCTTATATTATTGGATGGTCGTTATATCATTTAAAAATATTTTATTCATTTTTAAAATTGTTTTTTGATGTGATATTTGGATTCCATTTAAGTTTAACTATTGTTATTTCAAATTATGATATTACGGATTCGTAGATCTCTGATGACTTGTTGCAGTGTCGGCTTGTCCCGTTGCCTTCTCCAGTGGATGAGCTTCTTCCCGGTGGGGGACACTCCGATGCTCAACTTACCAGGAGAGCTAGAAGGGCAACGACAGACGGAGCTGTGTACAGAGAGAATGCGAGCATGAAGCAGGGTGGTAATTACATATCTAGTTAAGGGTGCCTCTTTACGTATTTATAGGAGATGTGAACAACCATCTTCTGTTAAGGATAACCGGATATTGTTAGGTATAATGCGATATCGTTAAGGTAGTTTGGGTGGTCAAGGAAGTTATATTCCATCGAGAAATTGGTTGACAATTGAATGTTGTTACATGTTGCGAATTCTGGTTGAGATAATCCGAGGCTATTTGTTGTTGATATGAGTAGCAGTAGATATGGATGCGAGCCGATGCTCAAAAACGAGATCGCATGGAAATTGTACCCGGAGCTAAATGGAGATACTATAGCATATTGAAATCATGGAGATGTTCCGGTCTCTTATCGAGGGATGCGTACTTCTTGGAGATGAGTAGGTGATGCCCATAGCATGTTGATTAAAATGTTAAATAAAATATAAACTTGAACAGGATGAGCACAAGTTTTTCGAACTATCAGTTTATGAGACGTAATTATAATTTATCCCTAATTTTGGAAGGATTTATTTATTTATTTATTTTGGTAATATACCGGTATGTCACCGGCTTGGTTATTTATGTCATAATTTTAGATAGTTTCATGAAATTATTCTTTCACAGCTCCGGACTGTATTTTTTAAACAAATAGACTTGGAAGTAATTTTTATATATATATTTTTTTTTAAAAAAAAAAATTAGATAGATTTTAAGTTAGGTTTAGATTCCAGACAGAAACATCATGGAACATCAAATTCAACGAATAGAAATCAAAAGGTATATAATTGAAAGGATCGTCCTTGGCATGGAAAGGTGGATGCCTTGGGCAAGAGATACACCAGCTAAAGACAATGGCATACTAACAGCACCGGGTTTGAATGGCCTTCATATATGTCTCCCAATGATGGCCCGTTCCCAAACCCACCACTGCCTCTCAACATCATGCCCGCCTTCTCCCATCGCAACCATGTCACCATATTTCTGCAATCATGACAACAGTTGCAGATGGGACCATTCAAGGCATCCTCATCATACATTTAGTGACTACCACGCCCTGGCATCGAAGCAATAATCAAAAAAATTATCAAAATTTTTTTTTTAAAAAAAAAAATTATCAAATTTTTTTTTTAAAAAAAAAAAAATTACCTTTCAATGTGGCCATGATTCCTGGTACTCGCTCCATGCGTTGTAATATTGTAACCATGGCTCCGTAACTCTCGTATACATCCATGGTTCCGAATAAGCTTTTGTTAGTTTTATAGCAAAACGGTTGCACTTGCTCTTTACCTTGCGCATCTTCCAAATAAAGTTTGTTTATTCTCGCCATATTCCATCACTCCCCTTGAAAATATTAATTTTCATGGAGACGGTAGATCGGCTGGCTAGAATTTTATCTCATAATTAATAGATCACGAATTCGAGACATGATTGGCTCGATTAAATTCGGAGGTGATCCTCCGAGACCGATAATGATTAGATGAGTGAGAGATCAAGATTTTTCTTCTTTTCCGTTCTGACCCGCTAGTATCTCGGTGGTATCGAGTTGACATACTCGTCCTTGGATGGAAAAAGATTACGAAAATCGTGTACTATGAATGGAATATTTTTTTGGCAGGATGGGGACCTAGGGATAGCTACACTAGATTTATCTCCTATCTTTTTTTTTTATATATATAAAAAAAATATTAATTATAATATATTATTTAATTTTTTTATGTTATATAAATATTTAAAATATTTCTAACGGATCCGCACATGCTTTCTTTGCTGGAGTTCTGACATCTTACAGCAACAAAGCACCGTGGATGTCCGAAGCCTAAATTGATATTTACTTGTAAATGCGTAATTAATCCATTAATAATCGACGGGCCCAAGTTTTTGCTGTGTCAGGATATATTAATGTAGGTAGCAATAATTTTAAAAAATTATTAAAAAAAATTAGCATATATATATATATAGAATTTTGGCATGAAACGCTTCAACGGGTCTGGTGTTTGATAAGAGTTCTAATGCATCGTAAACCATGTCCACCGGAGGTCGATCTGCCAAGAAGCTATGGGTGAAATAAGAAATTTTTAGTGCAGTTTGAGTTCATGAACGGATAGCAAACGAGCAAAACTGCACCTCTGTGTCACCATCAAAATAATTTGGACAGCAAAAATTAGGGGTTAGTTGGTTATTTTAATTTCGACCAACTTAGAGGGATTGGACGAAACCTAATATGCCTTCGTGTTTAAGGTATTGTTGGATGTTCTCGGTATTTAGAAGCACCTTTAAGCTCCGTGCTGTATTTTTTTTTTTTTTTTTTTGTGTGTGAAAGAATTATTGGCCTTCTTTTGTAATCTCTTGGATAGCATTTTGCACGAGTTTTAAAATTTGATGTACTACTTTTTTCATTCATAGCATAGATCAGGATGTTAATATCTGATTTTAAAATTATGTCACGAAAAAAATAAACAATCACTCTTTTGCATGAAAGATACGATACGAATCCATCCCTAAGACATGCATGGGTTTGCTTTAAGAATCTTAATTGAGTCGTTCATCGAGTCTTAGTTGAAAACTAGAGGCATTTATGAATTCTGGCGAAGAAAAATAGCCCTATAGTATACTATAAATTCCCCATGCAACCTTCTTTTTTTTGCATTACGGTTAATTCATCGAAGTTTTAAAACTTTTTTTTGCGGGTATTATTGGTAGCGCGATTCCAACATACCGCATTTAGGGCTGGAATTGGACCGGCACAAAGTTCAGTATCTGGAATTGGACTGGATCGGCCCGTAAATGATTCGGACTTCGGACTAAATTTTAAGCATATCGGACTAGATTTCGGGCTGTAAAATAGAGTCTATTTAATTTTTGGATCAAAAAAATGTCCGGATTCGATCGAAAAATTTTTAAAATATGCTCGAAAATCTGATCCAATTTTTGACCGGACCGGTCCAGTTCCGGTCCTAATTGCATTATGAATCGATAGCATCCTTCATAAGATTTCATGACCCTTTTTTCTGGTATATGAATCCAGGGAACCATACACAAAATCAATGTAATGTTGGCGGACGCAGAAAGAAAGAGCGAAGATTGATGCAATTTCGGTCAACTCAAAGGTTTCGGTTTGTAACAAACGAACTTAGTTATTCTAGCTTAATTTCAATTTCTTTAAATATTCCCTGCTTTCTGCTTATAATTTACATCCGAGCCACCTCTCGCCGAACTTATTTATTTTCTTGCTTCCATGATGATTGTACGATTCAAAATTATCTTTCATTTTTTACCCAATTCCATGAATCCTTTGGTCCCTTTCCAAGAGGGGAGAGGTTTTGTTTCGGATCCTGTTGGGTTTATCCCGGGAATAAATGTCCGATCCAAGATACAAAATTTTCATAATTTTTTTTCGTCCAGGAACGAATACGTCGACTCGTTACCATAAAAATATCTAAAAAAAAAAAAAAAATTTCCAATCTCTTATTCATCCAACTGCCACGAGTTTCAAAATTATATTATAAAATAAAATTCTAATCAATTGAGCTACCGTCCCGGCGGTATATTATAAATTTTTTAAAAACACTCTCCCTCCTCTTATTTGGTATGCACGATCGAGGGAACGAAGAAAAATAAGCTGATAGAAGTTATGAGTGGGATGCCAATAAGTCAATCTAGACAAGACATCAATACGAGCTTTATGTTGACATGATATCTCGGTCTATAACAACATAAAAGACTTGTTCATACCTTTGATTGCCAACAAGTGCTCTAAATTTTCAAAAGAGCATTTCAATCTTGTAGCCAGGGACTCCATGTTTCTTTTCACTCCATGCTTTCACCTATCTGTCCAAAAGAAACTTCAGAACAAACAAAAATGGAGGAGGAAAAACTACCATGCTCTCTTTCAAATCAAAGGTAGCGGATGGGTGTGACAATTAACCGACCTGATTTAGAGAGAGTACATTCATAACTTTTAATCGAGCCATCTTGATATATAATTTGTTCTAAACAATATGAATTTTGATGCATGCGTTAGCTGATTGATATCCCTAAATTTGATCCATCTCTGTTTGTACTTTGCTTTCCCACGAGCAGCCCATCTTTTGATTTAGCTTTCTTCGGGCTATCTACGATTGCTTTCAAGAATCTCTATAATTATATATCAGTTTCTATCTTTTCTTCACTTATATTTTAATTATGAAATTTTATAATTTATTGCTTATATGTTCCAATTAACTAGGTAAAACCAAAAAATGATGCCAAGTTGGTATCTTTAGACAATTTTGTCTCTAACCCTTATCCTTTCCTTGGTGAATATATCCCTTAACCGTTGATTCCCTCGGTCCTCTGGCCTTCACCATTTGGGCCCTTCATCTTCATAGCAGAGGGGGAATCTTATAATCGAGCACCCTAAATTTTATCTATCTCTGTCTCTATTTATATTCCTCGACCCTTTGCTACCGTTACAAGCAATCCTCAAATGGCCCTGAGGATTGCCTCCTGATACTTATTAGCAGCGATGGAATTTCTCGTTCCTAGCATCATCATTTCATCGCTATCTTCCACGTCCATTGTGCTCAAAACTATGGCATGCATGAACATCCCCTGCAACGTTGCCGTTGAATAGATGCTCCAGCCTCTCCCTGCTCTCCTCCTCCTGGTCCTTCTCATCATCAACACCAAAAACCTCTCATATATATATATATATATATATATATATATATATAGGCCCACCAAAATCCTTGCTAAAGAATTACTCCATATCTTCTCCACTTTCTTCACCTACGCCCTTTCCTAGAGAAGCATGTTGCACCTTGCCAGGGCCAAACTTGGTATCGGTCTTAGGTGCTTGAAAAATGAGATATTCCTGTTTGCCAAATCTCCAACTCAAATTGGGCGAAAGATGTTGATGACCCTTGACTTTGTGGTGCCAAACTTGATCGTGGCCACGGCACGTATACCATCAGAAGGGGAGAAGAACGTTGGCTCGATGGCAGAGGAAGGGGATGTGGCAAGTGGGCAGCGAAGGTGTTACAGGTCATGGCCAAGGACCGAGGGTGGCCTTGGAGACGATGTCCATGGGAAGAATTTGAGAAGCTATATGCAGTTGTTTATTTAGTCCCAGAATAATTATTTGCCTAGAAAATCTTGGTTATTTATACATGGCCTAAAAATCCCGACAATATATTATTAGCTATCCGGATGAGAGCTCTTGAGCTATTATAAATGATGTTAGAGTAAATTTGTATGCATCTACGTACGCATGTATTTAGTCCCGCACCGATTATTCGCCGGATATTTACATGATCAAATAATTCAAATAATATTTTTTGACTGGTTTTTTTGGATGGGATCTTGAATTGTTATAAATAGTATTAGAGCATACATGATCCATAATCTATGTGAACTAGGAGATATTGCAGTACAGATTCATGAACTGATCACGAATCGATCATGATGTTTATGAATGGATATATAATCCATGGATATATAGATTTGAATCTTTAGCTTGGTAAGGATACCATGACTTAAACGACGAAAGCATGCGAGAATCCTTGCAAGCATATATTTAATCCTATATCAGTTATTCACAAAAAAGTTCTTGAGTACTTATATAGGATCAAGGAATCCAAAATTACTTTCTAGCTAACCATTTTGAATGAGATCATGAGTTATCTTAGTTGAGCCTAATGGTGCGAGTTTATAACTCAAGCAAGGGCTATAAGATGGCTCGGACTTGTTTGAGGGGACTGCACGGATGAAGACATGCGAAAAATAATTGTTGAGACCCCCTTGCATAGGATAGCCATCTTTTTTAAAAAAATATGTGAGGACCCGTTTGGATTTGTATTTAGTCCTATACCGATTATTTGTTCGGAAGATCTTGGATACTTATATAGGATTGAGGAATCCAAAATTACCTTCAGACTAATCCTTTTTTGATGAGGTCCTAAGTTATTGCAAATAGTATCAGAATAGACTCGATCTATAACTTATATAGACAAAAAGATACTGTAGCACAGGTTTATGAGCTGATCAATAGATTGATCATGGTGTTCATGAATAAATATATGGATTTGGATCCTTAGCCTAATGAAGGTGTTAAATAAAAAGAATATGTGATAAATAAATATATGGATTTGGATTCTTAGCCTAATGAAGGTGTTAAATAAAAAGAATATGTGAGGATTCATATGGATCTGTATTTAATTTCATATCGATTATTTGCTGAATTTTTTTTTAATATTTATATATAAATAAAAAATTTAAATTATAAATTAAATTTAAAATTTAAAATATTAATATTTAAAATAGTAGAGTATACCAAGATCCACGCAAATGCATCTTTTAAGCCAACCTTTTCCCTGGGGAAAGGAGAACTCGAGTGGAAGGGTTGACAACATCTGCACTCTACTCGATAGCATCCCCAGTCCCTTTAGGAACCATCCTGTCCTTTACTCACCGGAGGCAGCGAGAGCAATTTAGTGAGAGGAAGAGGGAGAAAAGTTTGTGACAGAGGAATTAATCTCAGCAAAGCATGGTCCTTCCGGTTGCTCTTAACTAAATTTTGTTTTTTTTTTTTAATTTAGTGAGAGGAAGAGGGAGAAAAGTTTGTGACAGAGGAATTAATCTCAGCAAAGCATGGTCCTTCCGGTTGCTCTTAACTAAATTTTGTTTTTTTTTTTTTAAAAAAAAAAAAAAAGCTTGAAGACTTGTTTGCACAAACAAAAAATTTATATTTATGTAAAATATAACAACAAAAATTAATTTTTAAAATTATTAAAATATTTATTTATTTATTTAAAATCGATCATCTCTATTGAATGGATAGAAGGGAAGAGAAAGCTCTGCCCTTCCGAAATTAGAAAAGATTATTAAAAAATTGAACATGATACATTATAAATATTAATTTGCTCATGCTCTTGGTTTCCCAGTCTCATGCTTTGGGCGCATGATTGACGTACTCACCAATTGATGAGGAGAATACGCAAAAATATGTGGCCCAAATCGAATAATTGCCTAATGGGCTGGGGGCTAGAATGGGGAGTTATACCGGAATTTATCCCCTCTCTATCTTTTTTTCATAAAAAAAATATTTTTTTTCAAATAATGTTTTTTAATTTTTTATTTTTCAAATTACGGCAGTTACATTTATGGATTTAGGTGTATGGCCCGGAAAAAATTTAAAAAAAGAAAAAAAAAAGAAATTACAAGTACAATCCATGATTTCTCTTTCATTTTAATAAAAAAATTTAAAAAAGAATAAAAAATTAGAAAAAAATTTTAAAAAAATTTTTAAAAAATATTTTTTTAAATTTTGGATCGGTGGTTCGATCGACAGTTGGATCGGTGGTCGGACCCTGGCGACCGGACTGATAGTCGGATGGGTGACAGGACTGGGGGCCGGATATGTGGCAGGATTGATGGCCGGACTGGTGGCCGGACATGTAGCAAGACCGGTAGCCAGACCGATAGCCGGACCTTGGCTACTGGATCGATCGTCAGACCGATGGCCGACTGTTAGACCGGTAGTTGGACTGGCAGCCAGACCGACGATCGGACTGGCATCGACCTAACAGCCAAATTGGCTGTCGGATCGATGGCCAGAGCTAGACTGGCTATCAGACCGGTGGCCGGATCGACGACCGGCCGACTGCGAAGTTGCAGGTTATAATAATTAAAAAAAATTATTATAATATCATATTATTATTTTTTATTTTTAAAATTTTTATTAAAATTTAAAATAAAAAAATGGAGGAGAAATCCCCTTTTTCTTATTTATTTTTTTGAAACCGTAGGTGAAACTTGCGATTTCAACATTTTCCCTTTTTTTATTTTCCGGGCCGTACACCTAAATCCATAAATATAATTATAATGGCCATAATTAGGAAAATAAAAAATTTAAAAAATATTATTTTAAAAAAACCCTTTAAATGAACTCCTTTTTCTCCGTATCGAGAGGTAAGAAACCTTTTTCCTCCGGGACCCATTGAAAGCCTCCAGGAAAGGGACCGGAAGATAGAAAAAAGTATGGCCCCATCTATGGTGCAAGACCTTAAAGATAGAAAAAAGTATGGCCCCATCTATGGTGCAAGACCTTAGTGTTAAATACTAAATCAAGGCATCGGTCACGGGTTCGAGATATGATCCTCATGGATGACTTGATTAAATTGAGAAATTTTTTTGGAACACACGATCGAGATGGCGAGAGGGCGCACTATTTCGACGTCTTGGTGGTATCATGCTGACATACTCATCGATGATGGGAAGGGTACGCGAATAAATCATGGTCCGAATCGAACATAGTCTGGTGAGGTTGGAGTCCGGTGAGGGTAGCTATACCGAGATTTATCCTTCCCCTCTTCTTTTGTTTATAAAAAAAAAAAAAAAAAAAAAAAAAACACCAAATTAAGGATTTTTTTTTTTTTTTTGGTTGGACTTGCCACCAGCCAATGCGGTGAATCAAGAGGGTACTAGAACTCACGATCGTGGAGGGAAAGCCCCAGCAAAGGAACCAAGCCCTATGGAGTCCGGGCCAAAGATATCCAAAGGCCGAAGGAGTTGTCCAGAGGCTAATAACCTTTATCTTTCGGGTATTGCTTCGAGAAGATGCAGGAAGCTGCTTCTGATCGCTTCATCCCAAACAAATCTAGAGGTACTTGAAAGGAGACCAAACGTGTGCCGATTCTCCCTGTTCGGGATATTTTTTGGGTTAGCCTCCATCAATTTTGAGGGTCCATCGACTGTCATTTTATGGCCTCAGATATGGAAGATGGTTTTTATATTTTTAAATTTAGCTTAGAATCTGATATGGTTAAGGTGCTAATAATGGGACCCATGACTTTTCTTCTTCTTGTTTTTTTTTTTTTTTTTTTTGATAAGCAAGGGAGCTTATATATATAGAAGAGAAGTTTACAAGGGATCCATGCAGTCCAGGTCTAGAGTAGATAAATACAAAACAGGATGTCTGACATGGTAAAAGGATAACATAAAGTGATGTACACGAGAAGTCAGCACAGCAGGGAACAATGAAAGCCATTTGCAAGTAGTAGATGCATACATGCATGGTTGTGAAGCGATGCTAATGAGACGCTCGAGTCAGCAAAGAACCAACATCAACCAGGGGGTCAGGAGCTTGAAAAACTCCTCCTGAGAGATAAGAAAAAAACCATATTAGTTGAAACTACAAAATGAGTGATTCATCTCATCCATTGCTGAGACTGAAAATATTTGGAAGCTTGAGATTTTTAGCTGGAAGCATAACATCAAGCATATCATTACAAAATAATGCCCATGCCGAACCGGAGGTTGAAGAAAAAGAGTAGCAGGAGATCATCCATAAGGCCGTAGAAGAAGAAGAAGACATTAAGCTGGTTAGCACTTGGCAGCTTCTCATGATGACATGTGGCAGTCCGGGAAAGGGGTGCATGATAACATTTCATGGCAACGCGCGCGTGGCATGGCCAGAATTTGGTAGATGAGATTTGGGGTGAGAGTACCGGTTTCTTCTTCAACGTGTTTGATTTTCTTTTTGAACGGATCTCCTTCGTCTAGCTCGTGACCAATTTTTTATGATCTCATGCAAGGCCAACCTGGGCCCCTTCAATCACCATAAAAAACCTCTCTTCCTCCTAATTCTTTCTCGAAAAATTTTAAAAATTCTTTTTGCCCAGGGATGATTCATCATGAGGACCCATAACTAAGCAACCAAAGGTAGCTAGCTAGGCAGGCTTCCAACCATCATATGCCACAGTTTCATTCTTGTTATTTGGGTCGGAACTCAACCAAATATGAGATATAATGACAGGCATACTAAACATAATCATGTCCTGTTTTGGGGATTTTTTTTTTTTTTCTCTTCTCTTTTTTTTTAATCCATTAATGTAGTCATTGGCTTCCCTCCCTCCCCCTACAAATTTTATGATATTTTTTGATTCAATTAATTATTCAATATATTTTATTTATAATTTAATTTATACCAATTTTAATATAAAATTTTATTTTATTAATTAATTAATTAATTTTAAAATTTTTCTATTTTTTTGTGAATTGTGCTGGTGCCATACTTGTACATGCTGTACCTGTTGGAATTCATATGGACGGCTTGCATCTCATGGGATAGGTAGCAGAGACTAGACCCGCTCATCTTATGGGCTACTCCATCGGCCCACCTGAGATCGGCTTGTTTAAAACGGGCTTGGGCCATAATGTTTCAGCCCGATGGGTCGAGTCGGGCCTAGAAAGGAAAGCCACAATTTTAAACAAGCTAGGCTTAGATTTAAATTAGTCTGGCCTAGATTCGACCTGAACTCGTATCGCTTTCTTCCCTTCGACCCTTCTCTTCGTTCTTCTCTCTTCTAATCATCCCGAGTTTCCCGAGTCCCGGGTCCTGATCCTCTTCTTCACGATGGTGGCCGGTTGGCCGCGACCTCTTGAAGCGGCTGACGGTGGTAAATCGACATCTTGGATGAAAAATCTCGCCACCTTCGATGAAGAATGTCCTCTCGACCATCATCTCACCAGTTTAACACCTCCTCGCATGCTTGCCTCTTTCTCAACCTCTCCTCCTCCTTCTCACATCGTCCCATTCTCCCTCCCTCCTCATATTGTCCCATCCTCTGGAACTGTCGCCTCGCATTGCTCCATCCATCTCGTCGTTACCTTACATCATCCCCACCTCCAGCCACCTCGCCGCATTGCTCCATCCATCTTGCCATTGCCTGCATCATCCCCACCTCCAAACTTTAAAGCCCTAATAGCCATATCGTCGTCTTCTTCTCACTGATTGAAGCCCTTAGCCTGGCCCGGAGGCTTGAAGCCTAGTATGGACCGGGCCCAGAAAGTAGGCTCGAAGGTCGGGCAGGACCGGGCTCGGGTCTGGCAAAGTGTTATTGTACCCTAGGCTGAGCCTGGCCCAAACCCTGTCTGACCCGTTCCATAAGCAAGTCCTTGTCCAAGTCACCCTTGCTCGTCGCTTTAAACGAGTCACATGCATCGCACGTGCTCATCATAAGATCTCGAACCGCACTAATGTCGGTCCGCTAAGATCCAACGGACAACATTGAAGGGAACGACATAAATAAACTTGGATCATCAGCGAAGGCTCCAGGGCGGAAAACTAGGGTTTGGCTTCTCGCTTGGGTGAAAGAAGGGCGGGGAGAAGGGGGCCGGTAGGAAATCAGGAGATGCGGCCGATATTGATGAAGGGGCACGAGCGGCCCCTGACGTTCTTGAAGTACAACCGGGAGGGGGACCTGCTCTTCTCTTGCGCCAAGGACCACACCCCCACCGTGTGGTTCGCCGACAACGGCGAACGCCTCGGCACCTACCGGGGCCACAACGGCGCCGTCTGGTGCTGCGACGTCTCCCGTAAATCTACTACCTGTTCTTCTTCTTCTTTTTTTTCCCCCCCTTCCTTGATCATTATTTGCGACGTCTCTTCTGTTTTTCCGCGTTTTTTTCTTTTCTTTTTCTTTTTTCGGGTATTTGTTTGCGTTATTCTTCTCTTATTACTTCGATTTCAAGGTTATCGCTCTGTTTGGTTGCAGTCAGTCGCCCTGCTTCTCCTCGGTTTTTATAGGGTTTTTTTTTTTTTTTTTTTTTTCAGACGTTTTTTTTGCTTTTGGTTGGCCTTTTGTTTGAGTAGAATCTATTTGTGATTGTGGTGTTGGTCGGTGCCAATCTCAGTTTACTAATCTCCATCGGTTCTATGTACATAGGTGGCTTCGCACAAGCTCTACCTTGCTCTCATATCAATCATCCTTGATTATTCTATAATATTCGACTCATGCACGGTTTCATCAATTTGCCATTAGGATTTAGAACATCGTTGACTATTTCATCTGTAACGAAAATAAAAAAATGTGTGTTTGAAGCTGCCCGTAGAAAATGCTGTTTGGTGTGATTCTGGAGAAGAAACTTGTAGTGGGGCAGAAAGAGGAAGGTTAGATGGGACGTATATTTCTTTGTTGTTGGTGGATCATCTCTGTATTTTGCGGGGATCGGAAGTAGTTTGGTAGAAGGTTAATTTGATTTATCCGATACCATAATGTCCAGTAGGCAACGGCTTAAATATTGGGGGTTCATTTACGTAGAAAACGTGACCTTTGAATCTCTTGCTACTTGCAAGGTAGTGTAAAAAAAAGGTTTGGGATGCCCTGTTTAGAAGAAGAGTGAGAATGGGTGTCTTGGGCACCCAGAGGGGCGCGGGCCCTTGTGAGGAGTGAGGACAACATCAATTGGCCCAACATCATTTATGGCCCTCCTTTTTTTTCGTCCAATATATATTAAGAATTTTGCCTACCGTTCTGACTTTTTGATGTCATTTTCAGTATTTTAATTTAATGCAATGTGTAAAATTCTCTAGATGATCATATTAAATCTATCTGATGGGGCAAGTCATTCGGCCCATATTATATTTGCCATCCTTTAGATTAGCCCATAATTTTTATCAATATGCTTTAACTATTTTTTTAATTAATGATGCAGGTGATTCTGAACTACTCATTACGGGCAGTGCAGACCAGAGCGTGAAGCTGTGGAATGTTCAGACAGGAGCTCAACTCTATTCTTTTAACTTCGATTCTCCAGCTAGAGCTGTGGATTTTTCTGTTGGGGATAAGCTTGCTGTAATCACCACCGACCCATTTATGGGACTTCCATCCACTATTCAAGTGAAACGAATTGCCAGAGATCCTGTTGAACGTATGGATTATCATATATTATGTTCATTGCTAATATAACTGATACACATGTCCTTATTGAATCTTCACTTTTCTTGTTTTATAAAATGTTCTATTTCTTGATCTCCATCACCAAATGGATGGCATGTGATAAAATAGCTTACACTGAGTGATGCAGGTATCTTTTTTAATCCTGTTCTGTTATCTTGGTGAAATAATAAATACTTTAAGGTCTTCCATTGTGGTTTCATAGATAATATTGGATTTAGCTGGCACAATTATCAATCTGAACTTTTACCAGCATTGCTACAAATTGATTTGAATTCGTAATTTTGTATGGCTATTTTATTATTTGAAATCATAGCACTGTATAAATCACAAAATTGTGGTAAGGTTTGTTTACTCAGAAATTTATTTCTTGCAGAGACCAGTGACTCAGTGCTTACAATAAAAGGGCCTCAAGGAAGAATCAATAGGGCTGTTTGGGGACCTTTGAACAAGACCATAATAAGTGGTGGTGAAGATGCGGTAGTCCGAATATGGGATTCTGAGGTGGGTCAGTACCCTCATATATGTTTTTATTGTTCAAGTGCATCTGTTTTTAGGGGCTCATTAGTTGCATGAACATGTATTTACCTGCTTACTATTTTAGTGATTATTAACCTTGCATATTTTGTCCTACATATAGAATAATTAATGATTTTAGAATATTTAACTTTTTTATGTATATGGTGTCATGACTAGAATTGCATCGGGTGCTAGTGGTACTAGGTTCAAGTGCATGCACAAGGGAATAGAAATCTATAAAATGATAGGAACAGAATCCATACTCTCCTTAAAAATGATAAAATTGTAGCTGGCATAAATGTTTAGCTAATGAAAACCATCATTTAGGTCAAAAATATTTGCACAAATTAATTTGTGCCATGGAGGTGAATATAGCTTCTTATATGGAATGTTGCCTTTTGACTGCCTTCGACTCTCTTCATTTATACACCTTCAGTTGCCAGGTGATTTGCTCTCTTTGATCAGGTCTTTACTAGCAAAATTTTGGTGTCCTGAAGAAGGTGGAAACTCGAGCAGCACATTCTTTTGAAATCATATAAAATTAACATAAAAGAGACTAGACTAAGGAAAAAGCAAAAGATATATAATTTTCCTAACTGAAAATTATTTTTGGTGTGCACATATGTCAGTATGTTGCGACCCTTATTTTTGACTCAATTTGCTTGTTTGTTCAGTGTTGGGTTTTTTATTTTGAAATGTGCAGACTGGACAGCTGCTGAAGGAGTCAGATAAAGAAACTGGTCATCAGAAAACAATAACTTCGCTATCAAAATCAGCAGATGGCTCTCATTTTCTCACAGGTTCATTGGATAAATCTGCCAAGGTGATAATCTGTTGCAATCATATTGCTTGTTATAAGCTTATCTTTGTATTCTGAGTCTGATTGGTTTGTGATTGTGCTTCCACCTGTTGTTGTATGATATTGGCTTAGCTCTGGGATATAAGGACACTGACTCTTATCAAGACATATGTGACAGAACGCCCCGTCAATGCTTGTGCGCTATCTCCACTTCTCGACCATGTATGTGTCTAAATACTCATACATATCTGCATGTGCTTGTGAGCTTTGTGGTATATGTTTATTCTATATTGTCATTATTATTATCCTGAGGGTCTTCCAAGTAAATTATCTAACCACTCATCATCATCATCTTAAGGGTCTTCCAGGCAAAATATTTGCACAAAATTTTTATGCCAAAAATGTCAAGAATATGATTTAACAACGGGGACTCATATAGGAATATTTGTTGATGCTATAATTTGAAAATTTTGAACAAGGATGCATGCATTTTCATGTCGGATTAGGGGGCTCTTGGTATTGGCAAGGACAAAAATCTGGTATCATTTAGTAATTCCTTAATGATCCTTACTCTTACTCTTTATGGACTATTTTCAGACGGTTCTTATTAAACATTGACTTAACGTACTCTTCGTCGGGTGGCAGATAGATATGAACTGCATTTTACCCAATGATTACACAGCTATAAAGCATGGATGTAAGATGCAGATAAGCAATACACTCATACCTTATTATCTTGAGAAAATAGGATATGACATGGCTGAGATATGACAATAGATAATTATATATATATATTTTTCCATAAAATGTAGTGAATTATCACAAAATTATAGTTCATGCTTCATATAGTAACTTTAACATCCACAAATTCTATCATTTAGTCATCATTCACGTTCACAATAATATTAACATTACAAACTTTAAACTATTGATGTCAACATTCATTCAGGAAAAAAGAAAACAAATGTAAATATCCGTTCCCTTTGGCCCGAGAAGCAAGTTTCTGAGGTCTAGGTGGGAAGCATTTGAACACTTTTAATTTTAAATAATAGGATATCCTAACCCTTAATGATATGCATTTGGCACTTGTCCTTACTGTATCAAACAAGTAATGTATCTGATACAATATCAGATATAGATATGCCTGAAATATCTCTGCTTCCTGGTTCCACTGTATTTGGTTTCCTTTCTAGAGATTTTTAAGTTTGGATCCAGTTGGGCTGGTGATGTGGAGTCTTGTCCCTGGATTAGTTCAAGTGTGAGTGCAAGATTAAAACTTTGTGATTTTGTGGGAGATAAAGAAATAGAGAAATCAGAGAGTTTTTTGTCATAGCATTTGAATATTGAGGGATGCTGTATATCATAACATGTCATTTTATATGCATGTGTATGTACCTACTGCTAGTGCTAGGTACAGTTGGAACTAACAATAAGGCTATTACTGGATCGTTGCTTTTGTGCTGGCTCAGTGTTTCAGCTTATTTTTTAGTTAAAATGTGTCTTGTTTTCCTATAGGTGGTGATGGGAGGCGGCCAGGAAGCATCACATGTCACAACGACTGATCGTCGTGCTGGAAAGTTTGAGGCTAAATTTTTTCACAAGGTGGCCTTTTGTCATTTTATGTCAATAAGAACTTTTAGAATGTTAAATTATAACTCATATGCTTATTCTTCAACTTTTTTACTTCCTAAACAGATTCTTCAAGAAGAGATTGGGGGTGTGAAAGGGCATTTTGGACCAATAAATGCTCTAGCATTTAATCCTGATGGAAGAAGGTTCTCTTAGTACCTTTGGAAGCTATAATTTTTGAAAACAAGAAGAATGACATTAACTTCGTGTGCTCATTGTACAACTGTTTGTATTTGCATATATTTTCATATTTATGGTGCTTTTGCATTTGCAATTGCAATGCTTGATTGCATAATTTATGCATCTTATTTGTTGTGTGCTGCTTTTGGATGGTTTTTATTTTGTCCTTGCTTAATTCTTCGTTTGGTCTTCTTTAATATATGTTGTTTGTGTATTGCATGCATGTCTGCATGTTCTTATGTGTGTGTACACATGTGCAAGGCTGGGTTTTTTGTATGATATGAAAACTAATGGACTCCAGAATTATCCTTTTTTCCAAAATATTAAACTCTTGTAATCTTTTACTGATTTTCACCTGGAAGCCTTGAAGATTTGTTTGCCTAATCATATACTCATGCATTTTTTTTGTCATGGAATGATTTAGGGTTTTAATTTTTTTAATTATTTCCTGTTCCTTTCTGTGGCAATTTTAGGAGTGATGTGATTTAGCTATTTAAATTTTGCATCTGTATTTATTTGCTGATATTGTGGAACAGAGGATTTTGGATCTCTGCGGGAATTTTATGTTTTTTTATAAAAAAAACTACTTTTTTCAATCTGGAAAGTTCAATCTGGTTGAACGCTTTTTATTTGTTTTCATGGAACTAATGTTTTTTGAAATCATGACATCTGAGAGGTTTAAAAACATACTGTTTCTTCTTCTTGCTCTTCCTCTTTGATTTTGTCATTGACATAATTTTCACATTTCATTCAATTCCGTATCGATGTAATTTTTTGATCTCATTTTAGTTTAATCTTCATAGTTCTATGGCATGGATGTTTTTATAGTTGATATGGTGGATCAGATTTTCATACAAGTTATTCTGTCTGTATTTGATAACCTTAGCTTTTTTTTCGTTCTTTTGCCATTTCTTTCAGCTTGATGATTACAGCCAATTGTGGCAGTTTTTATAGTTGATCTAGTGGAGTAGATTTCCATCATTGTTTCATCCAGCTCGATGATTACAGCCAATCATTTTTGGCAATATACGCTATTCTGAGAAATTAAAAGGCTGACATAGGAATATATGAGAGCTGCTGATTCTGTTTTTTCATTGGCATAACTTTCTGATCTCATTTTACTTTTATCTCAATTTATTCTCTGTTCTTGTTTTTATAACCTTAACCATTTTCTTTCTTCCGTCAGCTATTTCAGCTCCATGATTACAGCCAATTACTTGTTTTGGCAATATACGCTATTCTGAGAAAGCTAAAGGGCTGATGACATTGGAATGTATGAGAGCTTCCGGCTGCTTTTTTTCTTTCTCTTAGACACCCTGATTTATTGGATGAGCTTTTCTCCCTTAATTAGAATTTATGCTGATGAAGGATGTGCAGACCATTTTCTTGTGAATCCTGATTTCAGCATTACCAGTTATCTCCAGTTATCTATATTTCTGCTTTGGGATCGCTTTTATTTCAATTGAATATTATACAGAAACACTAGTTTTTTTGTCATTTTTCAACTGAAGGATAATAACAAATGTGCCAAATCTTCCAAATTTGGAATTGTTGCATTTTCCCTCGTGGTAAAAAATTAGAAATTAGATTTTTAGGGTCATGAAAGATGCAAGTCATGGATGCTCAAAGATTCATGGATTTTTAGGACCTAGAACCTATGCAAACGTAACATTCTGAAACATTTCTGATTCTTATTTTTTAGCATAGTTACTCATTTTCTCACTCCTCAGTTGTGTCATAAAATAATAACATAATATTTGTTTGTTTACAAGTATTTAAAGTTGTTTGATGCCTTTTCTAATGGATCCTAATCTTTATTATTTATTGTCTTTACTACCTTGATTTCTATGTTTGCTGTGCTTGTCTGCCGTAGTTAGTGAGCCAGAGATTCTTTCAATTCATTTAGTTTGCTCGGTGGTTCAATGCTGATTCCATTTTACACTGTTATTATTGATAGCTTTTCGAGCGGTGGTGAAGATGGTTATGTAAGGCTACATCACTTTGACCCTGACTACTTCAATATCAAGATGTGATTTCTGGCATATGAAATTGCGAGATATTTTTTGCACTTTCCCCTTAGTTTCGATTTTTCTTGAGACTGAAGACTGGATTATATGTAGCATAATGAAAATATTCCACATTTTTTTTGTTAAATTAGTGTAGTAAATGAACAGAACAGTCTCAACTTTTGTGCAATCCTGTATCACCAAGCCCAGGAATTTGGGAGATCTTACACTAGGACACTTGTTGGTTGATAAGCTTGGTTCATGGCGCTGCAGAAGTCAGGACATCTAACCTTGCGGTTATGGTTTGCAGTACTGGTTGTGCCTGAAAGCAAGCGTGTTGTTTCTTTTAAGCTGAACTCGTTGCATGTCCTCTTCTGCCGGCTGTTTTTAAGACTGCTTCCTTCTTTCAGGCACAGAATACAGTTATGTATATTATATCAAATAGAGCTTCTTGATTGAGTTTATTGCCAAAGATTTCAGGTTGCATGCAGCTTTTTGTTTCAACCAAGCGTTCAAGTTATTATTTTTTAAACAATGCCATCTGGCAACCTTGATGAGTTCTGCAGACTATTTTCAGAAGATTGAGCGTCTTGCATTGTTTTTGTGGCAGATATTACCCTTTGCAGAATGCTGAAACCTAAGATGATGTTCTCTGAGAAGTCATTTGGATCTTCAGTTGTATCGTTGCACGGTAGCCTCAATTGGCATACTTTGATGTATTTTTCAGGCTTATGTTCTATACCTGTAAGTAGTTTTCTTGAAGCACCGTCTACAGGCTTATGTTCTATACCTGTAAGTAGTTTTCTTGAAGCACCGTCTATACTTTCGTTTTTGCTCCTCTTGGCAGTATTTAACGAAGTCATAAGGTATCATGCATTCTTCCTCCACTGGCGTTTGGTAGGGTTGTACGAATATTTTCCCCAGTAATTACAGAGTTAGTGAGCGATGTTTCTAATTTAAGGGTCGACAGCTCCAGATTCTGCCTCAACTGATGTCTTAGCCTATGACCCTGTTTTTTGGGTCTGCCTTATCTTTCAGGTTGCTGATAGATTGGGTTCTCAAGTCTTCGAACTGCTGCAGTCAGAAGCTTTTGATGTCCTAAATGATCATTTTTGGTTGGTTGTTTGATAATAATTGTAGAATTCTTTTCACGTTGGCGCTGTGCTTGGTCGCCAATTCTGTGTTTTGTGTAATATCTGATCATCATCTTCAAACTTGAAATACTAGCAGGCGGAAATTGTTTTCCAACAAGTCTGTTCCGGAGGTTGTTCCTAAAAGAATAGTATTATCGATCATAATTTTTTTTTATGAAACAGGAATTTATCTATAAAATTTTCTTGATCCATGAATGATATTAATAAAAAATATTTTATTTTAAAATATATCATATTTTATACTTTGATAAATTTTATAAATTAGAAAAATAATTTTAGAATTATGATTCATGATAATGATAGTGAGATTTATGATCTTATAAATTCTAATCTAAATATATTTTATGTATACTTGATTGTACAAGGATATTAATGTAAAGAAGTGGATATTCATTCGGGTATGAGTTTACTAAATTGATTATCATAAAATTATCTTATAGAAGTCATGTCAAAAAATATTTTTTTAGTGAAATTGTATAAGTGATCTGACCTGAGATCATCATGGTATTTTATATACATGAATTTATGTTTTGATTTATATTCATTCAAGATTTAATCATGTACTGGATGTTCATGGATATGATGATAATGGTGATAAGTAGGTCAAGGAATCGATTACCTATAATAAGAGAAGTATTTATTTCATGTAATCTAATCAAATGATAATTCATAAAGTTTTGAATTAAAGAGGTTGAAATTAGAAAAAGATTTTTAATTTTTCATCGATTAAGTCTTTATTAGTATTTTAAGGTTCGAATAAATAAAGTATGATGATTTGATAATTTTTTATATCCATTTCTTATTCAGGATATAGGAAGATTGAATGATTGAATTGCATGGTAATTTGTTATTGAAAGGTATTTTGATAATTTTTATCAAATTTTTCATCTTCTGGATAGGCATGATATGTTGTTAGACGTCAATCATATTTTGTAAGTTATCATGAATTAAATTGATTGAATTCATGAGTCAATTTAAAAGATATTTCAAATTAGTAGCTAGGGTTAGCTTGATTTGACCTAACTCAATTAGTTGATTTCTAATCGAATTAAATCGACATGAACTTAGATCTATTGTTGACTAGATGCGGAGTCTAAAGGATCACACATATTAAAGAATTAATCAAGAAAGCATTTATATTTTTACTAGGATAATAAGATCTTAATCGGTTAAGCTAATTAATATACTAGCATATGTTGGCTAGCCTAACTCCTAAACTAATTAGATTGGATTTAAATACTTATTATTTGGGCTAACTAATTTGAGTAGAATTTAAATTGGGTTAAATCTTAAGTGAGGCAGCCAAATCAGGATTTATCTTGATTTTATTGCCTTTATCCATTGATTAATCTAAGAATCCCAAAGGCTTGGGACTCTTGGCACCAATATTGGCGTGCGCATATATTTAGGGGCGTAGAAGGATCAAGAGTCCTTTTACAATTAAATCACATTTTTGGTAATAAACTTTAGCCTTTATCCTCTCTAATACATGCTTATTTGGACTAGATTTGATCGATCAAATTAAGTAATTATGGACGTGATTTTATGAAAGGGATGCGATGCTTGGAATATATGGCATATAGTATGGGCTAGAGTCATTTTGCTTATTGATATGGCTATTACGCTGATGTGGCGCGCGTCTCAGGTCTCGCCGGACGTGGTCCGAACCACGTGGATTTTTTTTTGGCAAGCGAGAGGAGTGGTCCACCTCGGCCGAAGCTGGCGGCCCCTCGCTCCCTCGCCAGGTGGTGCCCGGAGATGGGTCAGCCTCTATCGAGGTCGAGCCGGGCTCCCCTGCTCCTTCGCCAGTTGGCGCCCGGATACGGGTCTACCTCGGTCGAAGTCGAGCACTTCTCTGCCGCTTCGCCAGGTGTCCGCCCAGGAGGGGTCCACCTCGGCCGAAGCAGGCGGCCCCTCGATCCCTCGCTAGGTGGCGCCCGGGGACGGATCCACCTCTGTCGAGGTCAAGCCGGGCCCTCCTGCTCCTTCGCCATCTGGCACCCGGATACGAGTCCACCTCGGCCGAAGTCGAGCACTTCCCTGCCGCTCCGCCAGGTGTCTACCCAGGAGGGGTCCACCTCGGCCAAAGCTGGCGGCCCCTCGCTCCCTCGCCAGGTGGCGCTCGGAGATGGGTCCGCCTCCGCTGAGGTCGAGCCGAGCCCCCCTGCTCCTTCGCCAGTTGGCGCCCGGATACGGGTCCACCTCGACCGAAGTCGAGCACTTCTCTATCGCTCCGCAAGGTGTCCGTCCAGGAGGGGTCCACCTCGGCCGAAGCTGGCGGCCCCTCGCTCCCTCGCCAGGTGGCGCCCGGGGACGGGTCCACCTCTGCCGAGGTCGAGCCGGGCCCCCCTGCTCCTTCGCCAGTTGGTGCCCGGATACAGGTCCACCTTGGTCGAAGTCGAGCACTTCTCTGCCGCTCCACCAGGTGTCCGCCCAGGAGGGGTCCACCTCGGCAGAAGCTGACGGCCCCTCGCTCCCTCACCAGGTGGCGCCCGGAGACGGGTCCACCGCTGCCGTGGTGGAGCCGGGCCCTCCTGCTCCTTCACCAGTTGGTGCCCGGAGACTGGTCCACCTCGGCCGAAGTCGAGCGCCTCTCTGCCGCTCCGCCAGGTGTCTGCCCAGGAGGGGTCCACCTCGGCCGGAGCTGGCGGCCACTCACTCCCTCGCCAGGTGGCGCCCAGATACGGGTCCACCTCTGCCGAGGTCGAGCCGGGCCCTCCTGCTCCTTCGCCAGTTGGTGCCCGGAGACGGGTCCACCTAGCCGAAGTCGAGCACCTCTCTGCCGCTCCGCCAAGTGTCTGCTCAGGAGGGGTCCACCTTGGCCGGAGCTGGCGGCCCCTCGCTCCATCGCCAGGTGGCGCCCGGGGACGGGTCCACCTCCACCGAGGTCGAGCCGGACCCCCTGCTCCTTCGCTAGTTGGCGCCCGGATACGGGTCCGCCTTGGCCGAAGTCGAGCACTTCTCTGCCGCTCCGCCAGGTGTCTGCCCAGGAGGGGTCCACCTCGATCGAAGCTGGTGGCCCCTCGCTCCCTCGCCAGGTGGCGCCTGGAGACTGGTCCGCCTCTGTCGAGGTCGAGCCAGGCCCCCCTGCTCCTTCGCCAATTGGCGCCCGGATACGGGTCCACCTCGGTCGAAGTCGAACACTTCTCTGCCGCTCCGCCAGGTGTCCGCCCAGGAGGGGTCCACCTCGGCCGAAGCTGGCGGCCCCTCGCTCCCTCGTCAAGTGGCGCCCGAGGACGGGTCCACCTCTGCCAAGGTCGAGCTGGGCCCCCCTGCTCCTTCGCCAGTTAGCGCCCGGATACGGGTCCAAGTCGGTCGAAGTCGAGCACTACTCTGTCGCTCCGCCAGGTGTCCGCCCAGGAGGGGTCCACCTCGGCCGAAGCTGGTGGCCCCTCGCTCCCTCGCCAGGTGGCGCCCGGAGATGGGTCCACCTCTGCCGAGGTCGAGCCGGGCCCTCCTGCTCATTCGTCAGTTGGCGCCCGGAGATGGGTCCACCTCGGCTGAAGTCGAGCGCCTCTCTGCCGCTCCGCTAGGTGTCTGCCCAGGAGGGGTCCACCTCGGCCGGAGCTGGCGACCCCTCGCTCCCTCGCCAGGTGGCGCCCGGAGATGGGTCCACCTCTGCCGTGGTGGAGCCGGGCCCTCCTGCTCCTTCGCCAGTTGGCGCCCGGAGACTGGTCCACCTCGACTGAAGTCGAGCGCCTCTCTGCCGCTCCGCCAGGTGTCTGCCCAGGAGGGGTCCACCTCGGCCGGAGCTGGCGGCCCCTCGCTCCCTCGCCAGGTGGCGCCGGATACGGGTCCACCTCTGCCGAGGTCGAGCCGGGCCCTCCTGCTCCTTCGCTAGTTGGCGTCCGGAGACGGGTCCACCTAGCCGAAGTCGGGCACCTCTCTGCCGCTCCGCCATGTGTCTGCCCAGGAGGGGTCCACCTTGGCCGGAGCTGGCGGCCCCTCGCTCCCTCGCCAGGTGGCGCCTGGGGACGGGTCCACCTCTGCCAAGGTCAAGCCGGACCCCCCTGCTCCTTCGCTAGTTGGCGCCCGGATACGGGTTCACCTCGACCGAAGTCGAGCACTTCTCTACCGCTCCGCCAGGTGTCTGCCCAGGAGGGGTCCACCTCGATCGAAGCTGGCGGCCCCTCGCTCCCTCGCCAGGTGGTGCCTGGACACGGGTCCGCCTCGGCCGAAGTCGAGCACTTCTCTACCGCTCCGCCAGGTGTCCGCCCAGGAGGGGTCTACCTCGGCCGAAGCTGGCGGCCCCTCGCTCCCTCGTCAGGTGGCGCCCGGGGACGGGTCCACCTCTGCCAAGGTCGAGCCGGGCCCCCTGCTCCTTCGCCAGTTGGCGCCCGGATACGGGTCCAAGTCGGCCGAAGTCGAGCACTACTCTGCCGCTCCGCCAGGTGTCCGCCCAGGAGGGGTCCACCTCGGCCGAAGCTGGCGGCCCCTCGCTCCCTCGCCAGGTGGCGCCCGGAGATGGGTCCACCTCTGCCGAGGTCGAGCCGGGCCCTCCTGCTCCTTCGTCAGTTGGCGCCCGGAGACGGGTCCACCTCGGCCGAAGTCGAGCGCCTCTCTGCCGCTCCGCTAGGTGTCTGCCCAGGAGGGGTCCACCTCGGTCGGAGCTGGCGACCCCTCGCTCCCTCGCCAGGTGGCGCCCGGAGATGGGTCCACCTCTGCCGTGGTGGAGCCGGGCCCTCCTGCTCCTTCGCCAGTTGGCGCCCGGAGACTGGTCCACCTCGGTTGAAGTCGAGCGCCTCTCTGCCGCTCCGCTAGGTGTCTGCCCAGGAGGGGTCCACCTCGACCGGAGCTGGCGGCCCCTCGCTCCCTCGCCAGGTGGCGCCCGGATACGGGTCCACCTCTGCTGAGGTCGAGCCGGGCCCTCTTGCTCCTTCGCCAGTTGGCGCCCGGAGACGGGTCCACCTAGCCGAAGTCGAGCACCTCTCTGCCGCTCCGCCAGGTGTCTGCCCAGGAGGGGTCCACCTTGGCCGGAGCTGGCGGCCCCTTGCTCCCTCGCCAGGTGGCGCCTGGGGACGGGTCCACCTCTGCCGAGGTCAAGCCGGACCCCCCTGCTCCTTCGCTAGTTGGCGCCCAGATACGGGTCCGCCTCGACCGAAGTCGAGCACTTCTCTGCCACTCCGCCAGGTGTCTACCCAGGAGGGGTCCACCTCGATCGAAGCTCGCGGCCCCTCGCTCCCTCGCTAGGTGGTGCCTGGAGATGGGTCCGCCTCTACCGAGGTCGAGCCAGGCCCCCCTGCTCCTTCGCCAGTTGGCGCCCGGATACGGGTCCACTTTGGCCGAAGTCGAGCACTTCTCTGCCACTCCGCCAGGTGTCCGCCTAGGAGGGGTCCACCTCGGTCGAAGCTGGCGGCCCCTCGCTCCCTCACCAGGTGGCGCCCGGGGACGGGTCCACCTCTGCCGAGGTCGAGCCGGGCCCCCCTGCTCCTTCGCCAGTTGGTGCCCGGATACGGGTCCACCTCGGCCGAAGTCGAGCACTACTCTGCTGCTCCACCAGGTGTCCGCCCAGGAGGGGTCCACCTCGGCCGAAGTTGGCGGCCCCTCGCTCCCTCGCCAGGTGGCGCCTGGAGACGGGTCCACCTCTGCCGAGGTCGAGCCGGGCCCTCCTGCTCCTTCGCCAGTTGGCGCCCGGAGACGGGTCCACCTCGGCCGAAGTCGAGCGCCTCTCTGCCGCTCCACTAGGTGTCTGCCCAGGAGGGGTCCACCTCGGCCGGAGCTGGCGGCCCCTCGCTCCCTCGCCAGGTGGCGCCCGGATACGGGTCCACCTCTACCGAGGTCGAGCCGGGCCCTCCTGCTCCTTCGCTAGTTGGCGCCCGGAGACGGGTCCACCTAGCCGAAGTCGAGCGCCTCTCTGCCGCTCCGCCAGGTATCTACCCAGGAGGGGTCCACCTCGGCCGGAGCTGGCGGCCCCTCGCTCCCTCGCCAGGTGGCGCCCGGGGACGGGTCCACCTCTACCGAGGTCGAGCCGGGCCCCCCTGCTCCTTCGCCAGTTGGCGCCCGTATACGGGTCCGCCTCGGTCGAAGTCGAGCATTTCTCTACCGCTCTGCCAGGTGTCCGCCCAGGAGGGGTCCACCTCGGCGAAGCTGGTGGCCCTTCGCTCCCTCGCCAGGTGGCGCCCGGAGACGGGTCCACCTCTGCCAAGGTCGAGCTGGGCCCTCCTGCTCCTTCGCCAGTTGGTGCCCGGAGACGGGTCCACCTCGGCCGAAGTCGAGCACCTCTCTGCCGCTCCGCCAGGTGTCTGCCCAGGAGGGGTCCACCTCGATCGAAGCTGGCGGCCCCTCACTCCCTCGCCAGGTGGCGCCCGGAGATGGGTCCACCTCTGTCGAGGTCGAGTCGGGCCCCCCTGCTCCTTCGCCAGTTGGCGCCCGGATACGGGTCCACCTCGGCCGAAGTCGAGCACTTCTCTGTCGCTCCGTCAGGTGTCCGCCAAGGAGGGGTCCACCTCGGCCGAAGCTGGCGGCCCATTCGCTCCCTCGCCAGGTGGCGCCCGGAGACGGGTCCACCTCTGCCGAGGTCGAGCCGGGCCCTCCTGCTCCTTTGCCAGTTGGCGCCCCGAGACGGGTCCACCTCGGCAGAAGTCTAGCGCCTCTCTGCCGCTCCTCCAGGTGTCCGCCCAGGAGGGGCCCACCTCGGCCGGGGCCGGCCCTGCTTAGCGAAGCCTCCGGGAAGTGGGGATGCGGGTTTCAAAATTGCCACTCGGGTGGCGCGCGCCACGCCTCGTAAGAGGCGCCGATACGATCTGCAGTGATGCGCGAAACCTCGTTTACATTAGCCAAACGGGCCCCGCAACCGAGAAGCGGAATCCTGGCGGCAGGAGCCCGCAACGACAGGACACGCATCGTCAATGCCTGGGAAAGAGAGCGCCCGTGCTCGGCCCAAGGCCTCACAGTGTCTTCCCCCCCCTCTTTTCTCGCTAGGCACGGCAAGCAAGGCGATGGGGCCACTGGGTTCCCAGGCCCGAAGGGGAAAGGGGAAGGGGGGAGAAGAAAGGCGAGAAGCGAGAGGGTGCCCCCCGAGGGGAAGGGGGGAGCAGGAGGCAACATGATGGCATAAAAGGGATGGTAAGAGTGGGCAACAAGGGAAGTGAAAAAAGAAGGCACCGAGAGAAGGATCCGGGGAATCCGAGAGGGGTCCTCAGGCGTGAGCTCGGTGAAGGAGCTGGGCTCCAATTCCACTCTTTCCGACACCTCTTTTGTTAATATCTTCTCTAAGTCTGGGGGTCCTTCAGAAACCCGCCTTAGGGAATCTGTTCCATCTCGCCGCTCTCTAACTTGACCGTCGGAGCTCCCTCGCCGGAACCCCCGGCCAGGGTCTCTGACCTTGTTTTGCAGGACCGAAAGCTCGGAGATCTTGAGGTGAGACGGTCTGAGACCGGTACCAGCTCTGAAGCTACAGGCCGCCGTGGTGAGATCGGCAACACTTATCAATCACCTTTTTTCAGATAAGCCTCTTTAAGCCTCTCTAGTTTATATGCCTATTGGGATATTGGACCAAGTCTTTAATTTTAAAATTAAAAACTAATAGATTTTTTCTGAGGAGTTGCAATAAGCAACTCTTGGCGCAAAATATAAGTGAAACAACATTTCACTTTGCACATTTCTGTCTAGAGACCCTTCTATTTGAAGGGTCTTATCTAATATGTTAAGTATCAGATTAGGGACTGATGAAAGATTGTTTTAGGAACATCTTCTCTTCCTATTTAAAAACTTCAGTGATTGAAACCAAAGCATCCAAAGTTTGTCCTAACAACTCTCTTCCTTCCCTTGTTAGGACAAGTCTTTTATTTTAAAATAAGGCTACCATTTTAAGACAAGGGCTTAGAAAGAAAATTAGAAAGGATAATAGAATAGTAAGAGAGTTTTTGGAAAGATTTTGAAATATTCTTTGGCAGGAAAAAGGTCCTAGAAAAAAAGAAATATTGCTGAAGGAAGAAAGGCTACTGGAAGGAGTCGAGCAAGAAAGAAGAGTGCTTCTTTAATCCAGTTGCTATGTGAATCACCTCTGGAGGGCATACACTTGTGTGCATAGTGGAATAAAGGATATTAGCATTACAGGTATTCTTCTATTTTCTAATATTTTGTCTAATTAATTGATATAATCAAGGGAGTCATGGATCTAGGATTTTGGTTGACTTGGATTTCAAGGATTAAAATCTTAAAATCCAGACTCTGTTGCGTAACCGTAATCCAACAGTGGTATCAAAGCCACCTTGATTCATTCAATTAATAGTTAATTAAATGTTTGAATGATTATGTCTAGCATAATAGTTATATCATATGTTATTTGATGTATACCATTGATTAAGGTTTCACTTAAATCCTAATCGACGGAGAGATATATTTAGATTATTCAATCATCATTTTGAAATAAGGTTGTTATGACATAACGGTGGATGTCTGCTATGTTATAAGATTGTCCTAGAATGATGACACACTTGGTATATATAATGTTGTGGTATGCCTGTTAAATAGTTTATAGTATTAGGATGTGCGTGAGACCATGAAAACCTTTTTTTAAAATTATATTTAGTTATAGTGTTATAAAATCATAATGCAAATTCATTTAGAATTTGATTGATTAATTGATGTTTAGGAAAGTGGTTCTATGAAGGTAAAGAGAACATGGTTTTTAATTAGATCCATTGCCTCCCACCTCTCTTCCACTTACCTGGCCAATTTGATTGATTTAGAAATACTAATTGATTAAAACACTACTAATTACATTCCTTAATGCTAAGCTAAATTTATGTCAAAAATTATAGTTGGTTTGTTATGTAATACAATGCCTACTCTAGAGTTTGATATAAAATTTATCTTGGTGCATTTAATGCTTTATAGCATGATTGATGGTGTTGCTTTATTGTGTAATACAATAGCAACATTATTCCAATGTGATTATATAGAAATGAAAGGTCTGACTAAACTAAGATATTATAGTTTGTTGTGTAATACAAAGCTATAAGTATATTAGAGGTAACTATCATGTTGAGAGTTGCATGGGTTACAATTAGAAAAGAAAATATCCTATCCTTGAACTCATAAATATTTATTGTGTAACACAAAGCATTTATGAGGAATTAGGATCTTTACCCTACTAAAAAAATCCTGTTAGGGTTTCTTGCTTACCATAGATGAGGGCTATGGTATTTGTTACGACCGTTACGATGACGTAGAGTGTCTCAGATTCCGACAGGCGTGATTCGAGCCACGTGAAATTTTTAGACAGAACGGGATCGGTCCAACAAGGTCGGATGTCGCTCCGCCATGGCCGACGTCGAGGTCGGTCTGGGCCTTCTGCTCCTTCGCCAGGTGGTGCCCGGAGATGGGTCCATCTCTGCCGAAGTAGAGCGCCTCTATGCCGCTCCGCCAGGTGTCCGCCCAGGAGGGGCCCACCTCGGCCGAAGCCGGCGACCCCTTTCTCCCTCACCAGGTGGCACCCTGAGACGGTCCCACCTCGGTCGAGGTTGAGCCGGGCCCTCTCGCTCCTTCGCCAGGTGGCGCCCGGAGACGGGTCAACCTCGGCCGAAGTCGAGCGCCTCTCTGCCGCTCCGCCAGGTGTCCGCCCAGGAGGGGCCCACCTCGGCCGAAGCCGGCGGCCCCCTGCTCCCTCGCCAGGTGGCGCCCTGAGACGGTCCCACCTCAGCCGAGGTCGAGCCGGGCCCTCTCGCTCCTTCGCCAGGTGGCGCCCGAAGACGGGTCCACCTCGGCCGAAGTCGAGCGCCTCTCTACCGCTCCGCCAGGTGTCCACCCAGGAGGGGCCCACCTCGACCGAAGCCGATGGCCCCTTGATCCCTCGCCAGGTGGCGCCCTGAGACGGTCCCACCTCGGTCGAGGTCGAGCCGGGCCCTCTCGCTCCTTCGCCAGGTGGCGCCCGGAGACGGGTCCACCTCGGTCGAAGTCGAGCACCTCTCTGCTGCTCCGACAGGTGTCCGCCCAGGAGGGGCCCACCTCGGTCGAAGCCGGCGGCCCCTAGCTCCCTCGCCAGGTGGCGCCCTGAGACGGTCCCACCTCGGTGGAGGTCGAGCCGGGCCCTCTCGCTCCTTCGCCAGGTGGTGCCCGGAGATGGGTCCACCTCGGTCGAAGTCGAGCGCCTCTCTGCCGCTCTACCAGGTATCCGCCTAGGAGGGGCCCACCTCGATCGAAGCCGGCAGCCCCTTGCTCCCTCGCCAGGTGGCGCCTTGAGACGGTCCCACCTCGGCCGAGGTCGAGCTGGGCCCTCTTGGTCCTCCGCCAGGTGGCGCCCGGAGACAGGTCCACCTCGGCCGAAGTCGAGCACCTCTCTGCCGCTCCACCAGGTGTCCGCCCAGGAGGGGCCTACCTCGATCGAAGCCGGCGGCCCCTTGCTCCCTCGCCAGGTGGCGCCCCGAGACGGTCCCACCTCGGTCGAGGTCGAGCCGGGCCCTCTCGCTCCTTCGCCAGGTGGCGCCCGGAGACGGGTCCACCTCGGTCGAAGTCGAGTGCCTCTCTGCCGCTCCGCCAGGTGTCCGCCCAGGAGGGGCCCACCTCGGTCGGGGTCGACTGACCAGCGCGGTAAGACCACCGAAGGACAGGAGCACGGGTTCCGAGGCCTCCCCTCGAGCCGTGCCTCGAGAGGAGCGCCGGTACGATCGACAGTGACACACGAAACCTCGCTTATATCGGCCCGACAGGTCCCGCAGCCGAGAGGGCGAAGTCCTGACAAACCAGGACCCTGTAACGGGCGTTGTCTGCGCCTGGGAAGGAGAGCGCCTGCGCTCGGCCGAAGGTCAGGCCGGCGTCCTCCCTTTACCCTTTCCTCGCTAGGCCCGGCAAGCAAGGCGAGGAGGCCGCCGGGTTCTTGAACCCAAAAGGGAAAGGAGAAATAGAGGGAGGGAAGGAGGTGAGAGCAAAGAGGGGGCCTCCCGAAGGCGGGAACCAGAAGGTAGCGTGATGGGATAAAAGCATGGGAAGAGCGGACGACTGGGTAAGCAAGAAACAGAGGCTGGGAAAGGGAAAAGCACCGAGAGCAGGATCCAAGACCCCGAGAGGGGGCCCTTGGCGCAAGCCCGGTGAAGGAACTCGGCCAGATTTCTACTCTTCCTGAGACTTTTCTTGCTAAGCACGATCTCTAAGTCTGGGACTCCTTCGGGGGCCCGTCTTGGAGACTCTGTTCCCTCTCGCCATTTTCTAACTTGACCGTCGGAGCTCCCTCGCCGGGATCCCCGGCCAGGGCTTCTGACCTTGTCTTGCAGGACTGGGAGCCAGGAGACCTCGGGGCGAGATAGTCTAATCAAATCAGCGGCTCTGAGCTATAGGTGCGGCGGCGAGATCGGCAACAGTATTCATAGAAAAATAGTGGAAGACAATTAGATTGATAAGTCCTTATCTAGTTGTATATATCATCTTGAATGGTCTGCTTATACATTATTCTTTATTTATGTAGATTAATATTATAACTTCTACTTTATCGCTGCATGGTATTTTAGATGCCAATAAGTTGACTAGTCCTAATTATGTAGATTGATTAAGGAACCTGAGAATTGTCTTAACTCAGGAGAATGTATCCTATATCCTCGATTCTCTTGATCCAGATCTTATCGAAGATGATGCTTCGAAAGAGAAAAGGGCCACATATAAAATGTGACAGAATGATAGTTTAATTGTCAAGTGCATTATGTTGGCCTTTATGAGCAATGAATTACAGAGGCAACAAGAAGAAATGGAACCTCGGTTCATAATGCTTAATCTTAAAGAGCTTTATGGAGGCAATGTATGTTTGCCCGATATGAAATATCGAAGCAGTTGTTCTAAGCACGTATGAGTGAGGGCTCGTTTGTTCAAGTCCATGTACTAAAGATGATTGACTTAATCACTTGATTAGGTCAATTAGGATTTATTATGGACGGAGAGATTAATCAGAACTTGATCTTGCAATCACTCCCTGATTTTTTCTCTCAATTTGTCATGAACTATTACATGAACAAACTGAACCATTTATTACTAAAGCTACTTAACATGCTTAAGATAGCTGAGAGCCATTTTAAAGGGGACAAGGCACATCTTCTTCTAATTGATGGGAAGAAGAAAATAGTAATGAAGAAGGGTTCAAAGAGAAAGTAGAATCCTCAGAAAAGCATCTAGAAGAGGAAGAAAGTAAAGAAGCCATCTGCTGACGGAACCTATTTTCACTACGGCAAGTAAGAATACTGGAAGAAGATCTGCAAGTCATATCTTGCTAGTCTGAAGCCTGATACCGATGGAGCATCAAAAGGTTTGTACATGATACAAACTAACTTGTCATTGAGTATTTCAGCTTCTGATTTATAGGTATTAGATACTGCATATGGATCTCATATATGCAAGTATTTGCATAGACTTCACAGAATTAGGAGATTGAAGAAGGGTGATTTTGAGCTTTATAGTACAAGCGGTGAAGCTATTCAAGCGGAAGTTGTGGGCACCTATTTGTTATTATTACCTTCAGGCAAAATTTTAGAATTAAAAGATTGTTACTATATTTCAAATATTATTAGAAATATTAATTATATATCCTTGTTATTACAACAAGGTTTTGAAATTAATATAAAGAGTAGTGGATGCTCTATTTTTCATTCTAATAAATTTTTTTGGAACTGGTTTATTTATTAATGATCTTTTTGTTCTTTTACTAAATAATGAAGTTTTACTTATTGAAAACAAGAAAAGAAAGAGAGAAGATGCCAATGTTACCTTTTTGTGGCATTATCGATTAGGTCATATTAGTGAGTCTAGGATAAACAAGTTATATAAAGATAAATTTTTTGATCATTATAATTATCAATCATTAGGAACTTGTGAGTCCTGTCTTATGACTAAAATAATCAAATCTTCATCTATTGGTCATGGAGATAGGGTAACTGAGTTATTAGGATTAATACATACAGATATATATTGACCCATGTCAACTCAAGCCAGAGGAGGATACTCTTATTTTATCACCTTTACTGATGATTTATCTAGGTTTGAATATGTGCATCTTATAAAACATAAATCTGAAGTATTTGATAAATTAAAAGAGTATCAAAGTATGGTTAAGAAATAAACTGGAAAGAGTATTAAAATTCTTGGATCAGATTGAGAAGGAGAATACTTATTTAGTGAATTTCTTGATCATCTTAAGGACAAAGGCATTCTCTCAAAATGGATATCTCCATATACTCCACAATTAAATGGTATGGTAGAAAGGAGAAATCGTACATTGTTAGACATGGTAAGGTCCATGATGAGCTTCACTGATCTTCCTATATCCTTCTAGGATTATGCCCTAGAGACTGTTGAGTGTTAGGGTTGATAAATATAGATCCATATGTTATCCTTGAGAAGGTATTAGATACATCTTTTATCATCCTACTGAACAAAAGGTTTTTTGTGAGTAAGCATGCTATTTTCTTGAAAAAAAAATTTATCCAAGAAGGAGGTAGTGGAAGGATACTTGAACTTAATGAAGTACAAGATCAACAACCTACTCCTACAGACAATCAACCTCAAATTCCTCAACCATAAGTACATATTAATCAAGTACTACCATAACACACACCTCCTCTCCGTACATCAAAGAGAGTACGGGATGTACATCTCAGATATGGCTTTATCATTAGAAATGATAATGAAACCAGCATTATTCAAGATGATGATCCTTTGACCTATACAGAAGTTGTCAAGAGTAAAGACTCTAACAAATGGTTTAATACCATGAAATTTAAAATGAACTCCATGAATACCAACTAGGTTTGGACCTTGGTTGATCCACCTAAGGGAGTAAATTCAATACGGTGTAAATGAGTCTTCAAAAGGAAGATTGGAGCATATGGCTAAGTAGAAACCTACAAGGTTAGGTTTGTGGCAAAATGTTTCAAATAAAGACATGGAATTAACTATGATGAAATTTTTTGCTAGTAGCTATACTCAAATCTATTAGAATTATACTTGTTATAGCTGCATACTATGATTATAAAATATGATAAATGGATATAAAGATTTCCTTCCTTAATGGATATCTTGAGAAAGAAGTCTATATGTCATAGCCAGAAGGATTTGTCTCAAGTGAGAGACGAAACCAAGTATGCAAGCTTAAGAATCTATTTATAGATTAAAGCAAGCATCGAGGTGTTAGAACATTCGATTTGATGAAACAATCAAGGAATTTGATTTTATCAAAAATGTAGATGAACCATGTGTGTATAAGAAGATAAATGGGAGTGCCATTGTCTTCTTAATATTGTATGTTGATGACATAGTTATCATTGGGAATAAAATTTCATTATTGTAATCGATCAAAGCTTGGTATCTAAATAGTTTTCCATAAAGGATTTGGGAGAAGCATCCTATATACTAGGTATAAAGATCTATAAAGATAGATCTAAGAGGATGCTCGGCTTATCTCAATCCAGGTACATTGACTTAGTATTGAAAAGATTCAATATGGAGGGAAGTAAAAGTGGTTATTTGCCTATGAGTCAAGGCATATATCTTTCTAAGAAGATGTCTCCTAAGATACTTGAAGAGAGATAAAGGATGAGTAAGATTCCATATGCTTCAGTAATAGAATCAATCATGTTTGCCATATTATGTACCAGGCTTAATGTTACTTAGGCCTTAGACATAGGAAGTACATTCCAGGTTGATCTAGGGAAGGATCATTGAAATACTGTGAAAAATACTTTAAAGTATTTTAGAAAGACTAAAGATATTTTTCTAATATATAGAGGATCATATTTAAAATTAGAAGGTTATATTGACTCTAATTTTTAATTAGATTCAGATAATAGTAAATCCATATCAAGATATATCTTTACTCTGTATGGAGGTGTAGTGAGTTGAAAAAATACCAAGCAGCAAAGTGTAGCTGATTCAGTTACTAAGGTAAAATACATAACTGCTAGTGAAGTATTAAGAAAGCTATCTAGATGATGAAATTCATCTTGAAATTGGATGTAGTTCTTGCAATACAATAGTCGGTGCCACTTTACTGTGATAACATTGGAACTGTTGCACAAGTTAAGGAATCAAGGTCTCATAAAAAATCCAAGCACATCCTAAGGCGTTTCCATCTCATTCATGAAATCATTGAAAGACAAGACATGATTTTAGAACGAGTAGATATAAAGAACAACATAGCAGATCCATTCACTAAGGCTCTTCCTCAACAATAATTTGATTGCCATTTAGATTGTATGGGAATTAGATACAAGGGTGATTGGCTTTTGTACAAGTAAAAGATTGAAAGAATATTGCCTTAAAAGCTAATCATATTTCTAATGAAATAGGGGTTTATCTGTAAAATTCTTTGAACTCATGTATGATATTAATAAAAGGTATTTTGTTTCATCATATGTTGTATCTTATACTTTGTTGTTTTAAGATTATAATGAACTCTATAAATTAGGATAATGGTTTTAGGATTATGATGGAGTTTATAATAGTGAGACCTGAGATCTTATAAATCATAATCTAAAATATTCATGTCATAGGATCATCGAGTCGGGGATCGATGTTTCTGGAGAGATTGACACATCTTACGTATACTTGATGGAGAAGTGATTGGTTTCACGACAACTTGTGTAGGGACACTAATACAAAGATGTGGGTACTCATCAGGTATGAGTTCACTGAATTGATTCATCATAAGAACATCTTATGTAAGTCTTACTTATCAAAAGATGATTCTCTTAGTAGAAGTTGTGCAAGTGATTTTTAGACCTGAGATTATCATGGTATCTTGTACATGAATCCATATTTTGATTCATACTCATTCATGACTTAGTCATGTATGAGATATTTTTTTGAAATGGTGAATTGTGTATAAAGGTTATGAGTAGGTTAACAAGAAATTGATCATTCTAAGTAAGAGGAGTATTTATCCCATGTAATCTCATAAAATGATGACTCTGGAAGTCTTTGATTAAAGCACGATGAAATTAGAAAAGGATTTCTAATATTTCATCGATCGAGTCTTTATTAGTGATTTGAGGTTCAAATGAATAAAGTGTGAGGATTTGATAATTCTCCATACACATCATTTATTCGGAATAAAGGAAGATCGAATGATTGAATTGCATGGTAATTTATCATTGAAAGATATTTTGATAATTTTTATCAAATTCCTCATCTTCTAAGTAGACATGACATGTTGCTAGATATCAATTATGTCTTATAGGTTATCATGAATTAAATTGATTGAATTCATGAATCAATTGCAATATGGTTCAAATTGGTAGCTAAGGTTAGCTTGATTTGATCTAATTTGATTAGTTAATTTTTAATTGAACTAAATCGACATGAACTTAGATCTACTATTGGCTAGATGAGGAATCAAAAGGATCACACATTAAAAAATTAATCAAGGAGGTCATTTATATTTTTATTAGGATTATAGATCATAATTGGCTAGCTAATTAGTATACTAGCATATGTTGGCTAGCCTAACTCCTAACCTAATTAGATTGGGTTTAAATGCTTGCTATTTGGGCTAACTAATTTGAGTATAACTTAAATTGGGTTGAGCCTTAAGTGGGGTAGCCAAATTAGAATTTATCATAATTTTATATCACTTATCCATTTATTAAACCAAGAGTCTCAAGGGCTTGGGACCCTGGTGCCAATATTGGCATGCGCACACATTAAGGGGCGCACAATGACCAAGAGTCTTTTTACAATTAGATCCCCTTTTTGATGATAAATTTTAGCCTTTATCCTTTCTAATACATGCCTATTTGAACTGGATTTGACTGATCAAATCAAGTAATTATGGACATGATTTCATGAAGGGATGCGATGCTTGGAATATATAGTGCATGGTATGGGCTAGAGTCCTACTTATCAATCACCTTTTTCTAGATAAGTCTCTCTAGTTTATATGCCTATTGAGGTGTTGGACCAAGTCTTTAATTATAAAATTAAAGACTAATTATCAGATTTTTTTTAAAGAGTTGTGATAAATAACTCTTGACACAAAATATTAGTGAAACAATGTTTCACTTTGCACCTTCTACCTAGAGACTCCTGCTTAAAGGATCATATCTGATATGTTAAATATCAGATTAAGGATTGATAAAAGGGTGTTTTAGGCACATCCTCTCTTTCTACTTAAAGACTTCGGTGATTGAAACCAAAACATCCGAAGTTTATCTTGACAACTCTCTTCCTTCTCTTGTTAGGATAAGTCTTTTATTTTAAGACAAGTCCATCATTTTAAGACAAAGGCTTAGGAAGAGAATTAGAAAGGACAATAGGATAGTAAGAGAATTTTTGGAAAGGTTTTAAGGTACTCTTCGAAGAAAAAAGGTTCTTGAAGAGAAAAAAGATTACTGAAAGAAGAAAGACTATTGAAAGGAGTTGAGCAAGAAAGAGGAGTGCTTCCTTGATCCAGTTCCTGAGTGGATCACCTCTAGAGGGTATATACTTATGTGCCTAGTGGAATAAAGGATATTAGCATTACAGGTATTCTTCTATTCCTAATATTTTGTCTTGTTAATTGATATAATCAACGGAGTCCTGGGTCTAGTTTTCAGCTGACTAGGATTTCAAGGATTAAAATTTTGTAATTAGATCTTTCGCTGTATAACCGTAACCTAATAGTCCCTCTCTGCTAGCAAGATTATGCTGTAATTTTACCTTTCACCTATATGTTATAGTTTTGTAGCTGTGGTAGTTGTAATGTTTTTCTTCGCTAGGGCATTTAATTGTCTAACAGCTTACCAAATCTTTTATGTGGTATTTGGTGGCAGGCAATTCATTCAAATTACTGATGATTTAATGGGATTTTATCATATTACTGTGTTTGGCATGATTTTTTGTGTGGCAATCTATCTTGAATTACCTTGCAAGAGACAATCTAGATTATTTCTAGGAGATGTAATCTAGATTACCACATTTTAGGTAATCTTGATTACTAAATTACCTATCATTCTCCCTTCCTCTTCCCTTCTAAATAATATAATATAATTTGATTTAATTAATATTTTATAATATTTTATAATAATATAGTATAATATATTTTATAATATAATATAATAAATATATTATATTATATTATTATACTATATATTAATATATTATATATTATACAATATTAATATAATATAATATTATATATTATAATATGTTATATTATATTAATATTATATATTTATATTAATATAATATATTATGTTTATATTTTATATTTTATAATATAAAATATATTATATTCTATTATATTTAATAATATAATATATATATTTAATATATTATTGAATGTATTTAAGTAATATATTAAATATATCATCTATTTAATATATAAATTTTTATGTTAAATTTATTTAATATAAAAATTTAAAATATTTATTTATATTTTTAATATAAAATATTAAAAATATATTTTTAATAAATAGAAAAAAAATTTAAAAATATATTTTATAAATAAAATATAGATTTAATTTCAGGATATTTTGAAAATTTGATTTTGTATCATGCAATATTATCTACATGTATCAAACACAATAATCTACATTACTTGCAATTAATATTATTAGCAATCCAAGTTATTATCAATTCATATTACCTTAATGTTATATTTCGTAGCAGGCAATCCATCAAGATTGCTAGTAATTTAATAGGGTCCCACTATATTACTATATTTGGTACATTTTTCTGAATGGCATTCTATTCTGTCTAGTTATCTGGATTATCTTTCAAAAGATAATCTGCATTATCTCTGAAAAGGATGGTAATCCATATTACTACATTTCAGGTATTTTTTTGGATAATATTACCCTCCCCTTCTTCCTTCATTTTATAATATAATATAATATAACATTATAATAATATTATAATATATTATTTTAGTATATAATAATATTATACAATACATATTATAAACTATATAATATTATAAACAAAATATTATTATAGTATATTATTTAATATTTAAATAATATATTAAATTTATATATTATAATATATAATATATAACTTATATTATGTTATATTATATTATAAACTATAATATTATTATATGGGATTTCCTCCTAGTTTTGGATCGATTCCCCACCTAAATCGTCCGTTTTCCCCTTTTTACTATTGCATTGCATTTTTTTTGGAAGAAAACCATAATGTTTTGATTTAAGTTCAGATTTATTGGGTTTATTTCATTTAAGTGGTTTATATGGTTGATTTTAACATTATGTACCTCATTTTACCTTTATTTCAACTGATTTTACTGTTAGATTGAAATTTTAGGGCAAAAACCACCCATTTGGTACTTTTTCCTCATTTAAACTTATTTTTTTCATTAAAACCCTAATTTTAACCCGGCATTGTTTTATTTAACAGATTACAATTTTTTAAAAAAAGGTTTTTATTCCCCGACTTCATGTTTTCCGGTTAATCCCAAAAAGTTTATTTGATTTCATTCCCGTTTTAAAAATAATCCTAGCTTTTTTCTTAAACTCGTATCAGTTTTAAAAATGCAAAACCTAGACCTATTTATCCTCTCTTTTTGTCACACCCTTGACCTTATCTTGCTTAAAACCAATCCCCATTCAGTTTGTTTACCCTCTTCTCTTCCTTTCCCTTCTTAGCTCAGCTTGTAGTAATGGGTCCGCAGAAGAGATTAGCAATAAAGAGGAGGTTTGGTCAGAGTTTTGAGAGGAGGTCAAAGACAAGGCACGATATTGGTCAGTCTAGCAGTTCTATAGCTCCCAGTTCCCCCCTACAGAGAAGATGTCAGGGAAGGCAGTGGCGACCGTAGATGGATTGATTTAGAGTTTTTTGACCGGCAGCATTTCCAGATTCGTCAGACACTCTCTGATGCTGGACTAGTACCTTTCTGTACTATGCAGGAGAGGTATTATCCTCATCTAGTGAGAGAATTTTATGGAGGACTGGATTGCCATTGTTTGATGTGGAGCACCACTGTCAGAGGAGTTCAGATTCCCTTGTCTGAGGAGGTGTTGAGTCGAGTTTGGGAGATCCCTCGTAGAGGTATTTGCACCTTTTCTATTGAGGATAGAGAGGCAGCATTTCGATGTATACTTGAGAGAGGATGTTCGCGGAGTGACGGTGGTCATCGTGAACCAGCTATCGATCAAGATGCGTCTACTTCATCATATCACGGCACGGATTCTACTTTCGAAGACAGGCCGGTTTGATTTCATTACAGAAAGGGAGCTGATGATCATAGTGAGCTTGACTCAGAGGATTCAGATTGATCTACCTTCACTATTGTTGGTACAGATGCGAGATGCGGCGACCCAGAGGAGGCATTGTTTGCCATACGGGATGGCATTGACTCATCTATTCCGAGCCTACCGAGTTCCTTTGGAGGGGGAGACCTCCAAGGAGATTCTTCACACTGATGTATATGATGAGCGGTCTCTTCACCGGATGGGTTATCGACTTGTCGCAGGGCATTGGATTAGGAGAAAGTATGGTCAGGAGCCAGATGAGGAGGATGAGATCAGAGAGGCAGAGGCCAAGCTATCAGGGCCAGTTAGTACTCCTCCTCGTGTTGGTCCTGCATCGGAGACCGAACCAGTGACTCCTGTCGCTATAGCTTCTGTTCCTCCTTCGACTACTAACGTATCTTTTGAGGAGCACTCCAGGCAGCAGTTCGCTGAGCTGCGGAGCGAGATCATTGGACTTGGTGTTAGGACGACTCAATTGAGGATCGAGATAGAGGGCCTTAGAGCCCACACCGCTTTGGAACACACTGAGTTACGTCGCACCATGGAGGCGGGATTTGCCCGTATTGAGGATTTGATCAGATCCCTTCTTCCTCCAGTAGCTCCAACAGCCCCACATGTTGATGGTGACGATGATGACCACCCAGATGGACATGACGATGCTAATGAGGGTGTGGTAATGATGCTGATGGTGGTGATACCGGTGGTGATACAGATTATGGCACTGACAGTTCTAGTAATGGTAGCGTAGATTTTACTGGACATTATCAGATGGTGAGTAGAGATGATCCTACTCCAACTACTTCCGAGGTTCCTCCTCCAGCTGATGTGATCGATTCCACTCTAGATTTTATTACTCCAGCTGAGATACTTCCTCCTCCATTGACTAGATCCTCCAGGGTTGTACCCGCACTTGGACCTTCTACCCGTACTAGGAGTCATAGGGTTATAGCCCAGGGACCTCCTAAAGCCTTAGTACCTAAGTCCAGGATCAGTGCTCCTATTGCTTTTGAGATTCCATCTGATGAGGATTAGCCTTACAGATGTTCATTCTGTTGTATACTATCTATGATTTATGCTTCATACTTATATACTCTTGATGTATCATGTATGTTTCAGTGTTGTTGATTGAGTCAGCAAATTTTGTACTGGAAACTCTATTTGATATATATGTATTTCACTTTGGTGCCTACACTTATTGAATTCACTTAGTTTGTTTTTGGCTTTGATAATATTGAATTTGATACCTACTCTTCGGCTCTGAAACCTGTTTACTTATAGAAAACTAAATCTTGAATGAACTCTAATATTTTTTTGTCTAAGTGCATTTATTGAGGGGGAGATTACTCCCTTTACTATTTAATGATTGATAAAAGGGGGAGTAGGATAATGTTAGTTCAAAGCTTTCAAATTTTGATACTTCAAATTACTTTTCAATTTACTCTGATACGAATTGTTTCACTTAGGGGGAGAGAATATATAGTTTACTTGCTTAATTCATCCCTCTCATCTATTTAAGTTGTGATTGTATGAGCTTGAGATCATGTTTATGAAGTATCATATCTAAAATTTGAATTTAAATGTTTATATACTCAAGATTTTGTTATCATTAAAAAGGGAGAGATTGTTGGCTCTACCCTATGATTTTGATGAATAACAAAATGTTGAGTACATATTGTATAGTAATGTTTATTTTCAGTTGTGAGTTTTCAGGAAACAAGCATCTCAAATTCTCAAAATTAAAGTATCATGGCATGCTTTGGCACGAAAAATTTTTCACAATTTGAGGAGTCTTTTTCATGCAAAAAGGACATAAATAAATTCAATTAATGTTTATATATGTTGCTTTTATGTTTCATAAATAATCTTTATATTTTTGGCTTGATTGGCACTTAATTCTGAAATTTGCAGAACCAAGTGTCGACACCTGGGAGCCCAAGTGTCGACACTTCAGCATTTGGCATGCAAAAAGTTTCCATGGCACGCCAAGTGTCGACACCCAGAACTCAAGTGTCGACATTTAAGTTTCCAAGTGTCGACTCAAGGCTTGAGACTTTTTGAAAATCCAGAACATGCCCATGGAGAAGTTTTTGTGTCAAGTGTCGATACCTGACAGCCAAATGTCGACACTCGGGTTCTGAAAGCCTCAACGGATCTATTTTCTGACAGCCTGAAATCATTAGTTTTAGGTCTAAACTGCTAGTTTTTGATCCCTAACGGTCTAAAACAATTTTTGGATGTTTTTCATGTATTTAAGCTTCACCAAACTTACTTATGAAGCAAGAGAAAAGTTAGAAAACAAAGAAAGATCCAAGAGTTAAAGTCCTTCTTCAAGAACTCCACTTCCAAAAGCAAAAAAGGAGAGATTCCTCTGAAAAGCCTTTCATTTCATCTTTCCAAAAGTGTTCTTGAGAAACTCCAAGCCAAGTCACATCAAGCAATAATTCAAGAGCTTCAAAGATTCCTCATCTACTCTAAGAAGAGAGTTTGTTTGTATTATATTCTTAAATTCTATATTTATTGCTGGTTGACTTAGCTTTCAAGCTTCTTGAAAGTAGGTTGTAAGGTTGTTGGTGAGCCAAAACCAACTAGGGTTGACTTGTGAGCCCAAAGCGAAAACAAGTGTAAAGGTTTGTTGGTGAGCCTAGGTGATAAAACCAACTTAGATTTTGACTTGTGAGCCTTGGAAAACAAGTCGGCTGTAATCTTTGAAGAGATTATAGTAGAAATTCTCAAGGGGAGCTTGGGGAGTGGACGTAGGTGTTTGGAGAACACCTAACCACTATAAAACCTTGTATTTGTGTTATGATTATCTCTTTTCTCTACTTGCACTTTAATTTCTGCAATTCACCTATTATTTTTCGCTGCATTTATACAAGTGCATTATTTACAAATACTACACGGCCTTCACATTATTGCTTTAAATTTTTAAAAGATCAAATTCAACCCCCTCTTGGGCTCCATCTCTAGGCAACAAGAGAGAAAGGGAAGAGAGATACTTTACTTCTATTTCTTTTTTTCTTTTCTTTCATTCTTTTTCCTTCTTTCTTCTCGCTCTTTTCTACTTGGCAGAATAAGAAACTTGCACTCCCCCATTTTTTCAGTGGAATGGAGGCCACGTTCAACGTGGTTATGGTCGGGATGCTCGAGGCTTTGGCGGCATGGCCAAAGCTCCTGCCATCGGTGATCGGTAGTATCAACCGATGTCAAAAAAATTCCTAAAATCTCAATAAAAATAAAGGAGTTGGATATGCTCGATTTTTAATAAAAAAATCGGTTGATAACCAACTGGAATCCATGCTTTTAAGGTTGAGAAAATATAACATGGTTCACCCATCAAAGGCATTATCTAAATCAACTTCAAGTTGAACATTATTTATAATGCTTACGTAAAATTTAACTTTATCACAATGATCATTAAATATATTTTTATCATTTTATTGGAGATATATACCTGAGTTCAGATGAAATTGAAAAAACTAAATAATTCCAATGCATAACAGCATGGATCACCGGATAAATTCTAAGAGAAACTTTCATCATGAATATAGGTATCCAAAATTTTCTTATAAAAACTTCCATCATTAGTACCGATTTTGTGATAAATAAAAAAATTAATATCTAATTTTTTATTAAATATTAAGTAATAAATTTTAATAATTATTGAGCATACAAATGCTAGTGTAATTAATATCAATATTCATATATTAAATATAAAACTCTCCAAAATTACGGGATTGAAATTCTTATCAAAGAAAATGATAGGTGAGAAAATGATTGAAATGAAAACTTTATAAAAAAACGGGATTGAAATTCATACATGCAAGTATAGTTTGCATGTTCCATTTTATAAAAAAAAAAAAGAAAAGTTTGGATTGAAATTCTTACCAAAAGAAAAGAAAAGAAAAGAAAAAAACTCCCGGCCCAATCCTATTATCACATTATAATATTTCACCCGTACCAAGAAAACTGTTTGGTACGGACTGTTACGTTACCCTTGCCCTAAACGTACGTTACCGTTCCCAATGGTGGCTATAACCGTGGATGGCGAAGCCGAGATGCCATCACCTTCCCAGTAGGCTAACCGCCAATCCCATCTCCATGCACCGCGTGACCGACGGAGCAAGCAATCGGGCAAATCCAAGCAACCGTGCAAATTCTCACGCGAGAGAGGTGACGGAATCTAGAGGGGAGAGGCCGCAGGGGGTCGCCACGTCATCCCCTGAGATCGAGCTCTTTGCCTTAATTGGGAGATACAAGGAAAGCTCAGGAAAGAGAAGACCCACCTTTCCTTCCTTCTATTCTACTCCTCTTTAAGCGAGAGTTTTGGAGAGCGATGGAGAGGAGCATGCCGGTGAGGAAGTCGCACACCTCGACGGCGGATCTATTGACGTGGACGGAGGCGCCGCAGGCGGTTCCGCCGACGTCGGACTGGGGATCGCGCCGGTCGTACCAGGTAGGGCCGCCTCCGGCGGAAATGCTGTGGTTTTTCCTTGAGTTATGCCTTCCACCGGCAGCTGACGGTGTGTTTTTCCGGCGGGCCCTTGCAGCCTTCGGGAGGGATCAGCAAGGTGCTGTTCGGAGGGCAGATGACGGAGGAGGAGGCCGAGAGCGTGCTCAAGAGGTGAGATCTGGTCGATTTCACGCTTAAGTTTTGGGGCTTTGGATGATTTTTTTTGTTTTGGGATCTTTATGTTCTTTGCTTCTGACTACTAGAATGTTTTCTATTGTGAAGCGCTCTGTGGTTAGTCTCCTCGTGATTCGAGGGCAGTGTTTTCACATCGTTAAGATTTTTCTGAAAATAATATTTTAAAAAAATGTGCTACGGGTTAATAAAAAAAAAAAAAAAAAAAACCTTCTTTTGTGTGTCCGAAGTTCTTTTGTGCTGATTTTTTTTTTTTTTTTTGGCGAGAAAAAATTACAGGATTGTCTTATGTTTTGATTTATTATGTTAGATCACTTCTTGAAATTTTGATTGCTTTTTAGTATGATAGGTATATTAACTATAGGGGGCATGCTATAGGCCAAAGTCCTGAGCAGCAAAGCATTCCTACCAATCTGATTCCGAGATCTGCATTATCGTAAGAGTTCAATTGAATATATTATAGAGTGTATTCAAGTAGTTAGAAATTATGTTTTAACTGACTTTAAATAAATGATTTCAGCTGGATAACTTGAAAGAGATAGGTGGTTTAAGATGTATTTTATATGTATGGATATGATCTAAAAAATGTATGTTTTTCAGCAATCAAATTAAACATGAGTTTTCTTAACTGCAAGCATGTGCTTAAGAACTAGAGTTTTCCCTGTTTCCATACCTACGATTCTACTAATTTAAGATATCGAGCAAATGATGACACAATGAATTAAGCATCTTAATTATCAAAAAAATAATTATACATTGTTTCTCCAAGAACTTCATTGTCAAATTGTTGAAGGAATCAAGTTTATAGAAATAGAAAAAAGAAATCAGATAAGCTCATGAACAAGGTATATACAAAATTAATAAAACAAAGTTTGGCTTGACGATTGCAGTAAAGATTTATCGACAAATAACAAGGACGAAGAGGAGTTGTGATAGTAGCAGAGATTATGATGGATGGAGAATGGGTTATAAGTATGTTTGCTTGAACATGGTCGAAAAATATTTAACCAAAACAGTTGTAAACTGGATCAGGATGGATTAGAATATGAAGGTGGCTAGGATGATTTGTAGATGACCAAGATAATCATGCTTTGATTGGGTCGAGGAGAATATGCAGTCCAAGATTTCTATAATTGCGAATTTGAAGGCTGATGGGTGCCATGGGTGATTATTGTCGGGATGGAAGAGAAGAGACCATGCAAGAAAGAGAGAAAATGGTTGTCACAAGGACTAGCTTCATGGAGTGCTAAGGCCACCAATTGCCATTCTTGATGAGAGCAGCTCTGCATTATTTACCTACATGGTTAGCATGTCACTCTTTCTTAGTATCACAATGCATTCACCTTGATATACTCAATTTATATCCTCAACGCAAGAGTGTATGTATAACTCTTAAAGTGCATCATCATTCCCACATTCCTCTATTTACTTCAAATTGCCTGAATCTAGTCCCATTATGTAAAGTAGGAGATGCATGGCAACAAAGCCAGTCCTCTTTGCTTAAGGTTCAGGTTACTATTTAACCACCAAAACTCTATCAACGCCAATCCACCTTCTTAAAATTCCATTATAATTCCATTAGAACAACTTTGACCAATCATTTGTTTTCCTGGTAAAATATGTACTGTCTGCAAGAAACCATTAATCATCCTGGTTTATATGTGTGTGTAGATATAAGCAAAAGAAGAGACCACTAAGCCTCACTATAAATTGGTTATCAATATATATATATATATATATATATATATATATATATATATATATATAGAACATATGAAGACATAAGGGCTTAAGGCCATTCATTTGTATAGTGCATCTCAATTGATGAACACGCTACTCTAATATATATATATATATATATATATATATAGAACATATGAAGACATAAGGGCTTAAGGCCATTCATTTGTATAGTGCATCTCAATTGATGAACACGCTACTCTAAGCTAAATACTTCTTGCTCCTGATATGTATTTGCTTACAAAGGGTGCCTATATCTGTTGCAGTCTGGCTGTTTTGATTTAAAGTTATAACCTTTGTGAAAACAATAACCACCTTGGTTTCCCTTGTAGCTTTGACAAGTAGTGCTGATAAGAGAAAGCTTTGCTTAAATGCTATAAAAAATTTAGAGAATGGATCATGTACCAACAAACTTTGATTTATTTGATCTATGTTTTGCTTGCTTTGTATACGTATACATAAATTCATCCATATAAACATGCATTTATGCGCACATGCATGCTTAAATATGCAACTATGTATGCACATGCAAATATATGTGAACATACATACATAGTCCCTTAGCATGTTGTAACATTCTGTACTGCCATGTCAGGAAACCTTGTTCAGGTCCAAAGTTAAAAGAAATGACTGGTAGTGGCATATTTGCTGCTGACAGTGAAGATGATGAAGCAGAACCTGGCAATGCTTTCTCAACTCCTAATAACCAAACCGGTTCACGAATTTATCAGGTATCTCTTGCAGATTAACAAGGAATTTTTTTTAAAATATCTGAAGATGCTACTAACTTTTCTTCACAAAAAAAGTGCATGCTTGTGCGCTCACAGACACATTGTAGATCCTACTAATTTTCCTTCATAAAAATAGCATGCACACACACTCGTCTACCATAAATATAGCATACATGCACTTACATACATGCACAAGAAATAGTGCACACACCCACACGCGCGCGTGCATGCACATGCATACACACTAGAATAGAATTTGAATTTAAACATCATCATTAGTTGCATTTGGCATTGCTTATTTTCTTTTAGTAAATTCCTTTGCAAAGTTAAAAGCAGATATATTTTAAGATTAAAATGTTATAAATCATTGCTGACTTCAATATTTGCTTCATCTGCGATCCTGGTTTCATTTTAATTGCATATAAATATGTAATTCTACTTTAGTGTGTAGTGACAGAATTTGTTAATGTATTAGCAAACAGTTAGTGCAATTAGCCAGATCTCATTCAGTGCTGATGAGAGTGTTACCCCCAAGAAGCCAACCTCAATAGCAGAGGTGGCAAAGCAGCGAGAGCTAAGTGGAACTCTGCAGAGTGAATCAGAAGCTAAGATGAAGAAACAGTTATCTGATGCTAAGTGCAAGGAACTTAGTGGGCATGACATCTTTGCTCCTCTGCCAGAAATTTCACCCGAGCTTCTTACAGCACAGAATTTGGAGATGAAGGGCAATGACATTGGAGAGTCCACTCCAAGGAACTCACACCCCTCTACAAAAGTCTCCAGTGTGAGTGAGATGATGCACAAACTTTGCACTTTCTTTTCTGTAAATACATCTTTGCCTTTCATAAAATTTGTTAGTTATTGTTATGTGGCTTTCACCTGGAAACTAGATTCATCATTGTATTTTATGTTATTGTTCTTCTTTTAGAGCCAGAACATTTTTACTAATATCTTCTACAGCAAAATTTTGATAGGTTGTGGGTAATATTTTGATTTGGGAAATACTTGGTAGGATATTTGCATTTATCTCAGCTATTTCACATGAATATGTTTGAGAAAACACGTCAGCTCTGTTTCCCGAACATTGTGTCACATAGGAATCCCTCAAAGGACATGAGAAGTCCCAGGTAAATGATTTGGATTTGGGATGTGTTCATTGTATTTCACAAGTTATTTAAAGGCTTTTCCATTCTATGCTTGTGAGTGTTGCGGAACGGATCGTAGTAGGATATGAAATTCACAACAAAAGATAGGAAAAACCTAGCAAAAGAAATTAAGTACAAGCACAACACAAGGGATTACGTGGTTCGGAGACTGTTCGGAGACTCCTGCTCCTACGTCCACGGTTGTACAAGAACAAATCTCCAATATAAAAATATTTATAGGAAATTTTACGGGATGCTCACCCTAGCCCTCAAACAAGAAAAAGAAAAGAAGAAAACAAAAAATACTTCAAAAAAATATCTCTCATCCAAAAATAATTTTTTGATGGAAGATCTCTTGCCTTCCTACAGTTTTTTCTCTCTTTCTCTTTCTCTGCCTTTTTCTCTCTTGGAAAAGGTCTTCAGGGCTTCTGTAGTGTTCTCTGTCGATGCAGGCTATCTCTCTCTCAGGATACGGCGGCTCTCTGTGTCCCTTGATATAAAGAGCCCGAAAACAGGAGAAAATCCGACTCCTGGTCGACCAAAACACCTAGAAACATTTCCAGTCATCAGATGATCAATCAAGAGCCCAGATCGTGCCAAAAACAATGCCAAATCAAGCCCAAAAGAGGTCGGATCCATCTCAGCCGTTCGATCGCCTGATCGGACGGTCCAGATCAAAAGAAAATCCGTGGACCACGCGTATATCATGAGAAACACACGGGGAAACGTGGGAAATGCTTAAGGACCACTATCGCTGTCGTCTGAGCCAGGCCCACGCGTGCTCGTGCGCGTCGCGTGGGCCTGGGCCGCGCATCGCGCGCTCGCGTGCATGTCTGTGTGGCTCACCCGCGTGCTTGCCGCGCACGCCCGTGCTCCTGCGCAAGCGCTAGGCCGAGCGCGTGGATCCGGGCTGAGTCGTGCGCCAGCCCGCGCTCGCGTGGGTCGGGCCAAGCCAAATTTTTTTTTTTGGTTTCTTTTCCTTGGGCTGGGCTTCTGGGTTGCTGGATAAGGCTCCACGCCTAACAACTCTCCCACTTAGAGACTTAGACACAATATCAGCATCCACCTGAAAAACAAAACAAACTTCCAAAACAAAAGTTAGTATCTTGTGCGGCGCCTCCAATCAACTAGCTCAGGAGGCCATATGAGGCCATACACAGCCTCAATTTCTCTGCAGTGACCACCTTTGTCAGCATATCTGCTAAATTCTTTGAGCTATGAATTTTTTCTAGTGATAGACATCCATCTTCAAGCAAAACCCTGATGAAATGATATCTCAGTTGTATATGCTTCGTTCTTGCATGGAACATCGGATTCTTCGCAAGATGAATAGCACTCTGACTGTCACAGAACAGTACACTGCAGCTCTGCTCTCTACCAAGCTCCTTCAACAAATTTTGCAGCCAGATCATCTCCTTGCTAGCTTCAATGATTTCCACATACTCTGCCTCGGTGGTGGAAAGAGCCACGTTCTTTTGCAGTTGCGAGATCCAGCTTATCGCTGTCTCGCCAATGGTATATACATACCCAGTCGTGCTCCTCGTGTCGGCATCGCCATCCAGGTCTGCATCCATATATCCTTATAAAGTCAAACTGTCCCTACTGTAGCATAGGCCGACATCCTTGGTACCTTTAAAATATCGCAGGATCCATTTGACAACTTTCCGATGTTGCTTGCCCAATTTGCCATTTACTGCTCAGCTCCCACTGCCTGTGCAATGTCCGGTATCGTGCAAACCATCACGTAAATCAAGCTGCCAACGGCTGAAGCATATGGAACCCTGACCATTGTCTTTAGCTCATCATCAACCTTGGATGACTGTTCCTTCGAAAGCTTGAAATGTGCGGCCAAATGTGTCTTCACTGGCTTTGCATCTAACATATTAAATCTGTCCAACACCTTTTCAATATAGCTACTCTGAATCAACTTCAGTGTGCCCGCCGCTCTCTCTTTCGATCCTTAACCCAAGTATCTACTTTGCTGCGTCCATGTTCTTTATTGCAAATTCTCTAGACAGCTCTCGCTTCCATCATTCAATCTCTTGCATGTCTGGCCCAGCAATTAATATATCATCAACATATAAGAGTAATATCATGAAACTGTCTTCGAGTATCTTGAAATAACAGCAATGATCCTCCTGGCATCTAGCAAAATCATTGTTGATCATGAATCTATCAAACTTCTTGTACCATAACCTGGGATCTTGTTTTAAACCATACAAGTTTTTTTTCAGCTTGCATACTTGATCTTCTTTATCAGGGACCTCGAAGCCAACAGGCTGTTGCATATAAATGTCTTCATCTATCTCACCATGCAAAAAGGCAATAGTAACATCCAATTGCTCTAGGTGTAGGTCCTCCGCAGCTACAATGCTCAGAACAACTCGAATCGTAGAGAGCTTGACAACAGGAGAAAAAATCTCGGTATAATCTATACCCTCTTTCTGTTAGAATCCTTTCACGACTAGCCTCGCCTTATACCTCTTACTGCCATCGGGTTCCTCTTTGACCTTGTAGATCCATTTATTATGCAGTGCTTTCTTTCCATCCGGTAGTGTGCTGAGCTCCCACGTTTTATTTTTTATCAAGGATTGCATCTCATCCTTCATCGCCAGCTCCCACTTGACCGAATCTTTGCTCTTCATGGCCTCATCAAAGCACTCTGGCTCTCCTCCATCCGTCAACAGTAGATAATGTAATGAGGGTAAATACCTTATACGTGGTTTCGGGATCCTTGCAGATCTTTTCAATTGAGGTGTCTCAGGCTCAGGCTCAGGAACTCTTGCTCCCTCGGCAATGTCCTCATCAGTGATCTCTTCCAACTTTACTTGCTCTTTCTCCTTATTTGCCTCTTCTGCTATATCTGGAACACCTCGGCCCTTGTACAGGCTTCTCTCATTGAACACCACGTCCTTGCTCCTGATGATTTTCCTGTCCTTCTCGCTCCCGAGCTTATAACCAAAATCATCAGTGCCATAACCAATGAAGAATCACTTCTTCGACTTTGCATCCAGCTTGTCTCTCTTCTCAGTGTTGACGTGGATATAGGAGACAGCCGAAGACCTTCAGGTGAGATAAGTTTGCTGATTTACCTGTCCACTCTTTTTCAGGGATCTTACAATCAAGAGGGATGGAGGGATCTCTATTAATCAGGTAGGCAGCAGTGCTAACTGCCTCAGCCTAAAACATCTTGGGCAATCCAGCATGGAGCCTCATGCTCCTCGCTCTCTCGTTCAGGATACGATTCATGCACTCAGCTATCCTGTTTTGTTATGGCATACTCGGGATAGTCTTATCTATCTTGATCCCATTAGCTGCGCAGAACTCCTTGAACTCAATACTATTGTACTCGCCTCCATTATCTGACCTTAGGCACTTGATCTTTTGTCCAGACTCATTTTTCACTAAGCTTTTCCACTTCCTGAAAGTGTCAAATACATTAGATTTATTCTGCAGAAAATAAACCCATACCTTCCTAATGAAATCGTCGATAAATGTCACATAATAACTTGAGCCTCCAAGGGATGCCACCGGAGAGGGACCCCACACATCGGTGTAAACTAGCTCCAGCTTTTTCGATCTTGGTGCTCTGCCTGTCTTGATGAAGTTGACTTTCTTCTGCTTTTCAAGAACACAATGCTCGCAGAAACCAACATCCGTTGTCTTCAGACCAGCTAGCTTGCCATTCTTCTGTAATACTTGCATTCCTTTTTGCTCCATGCAACCCAGACGGTAGTGCCATAACTCCGAGTCTGCCTGTGCCAAAGCCACTGTATCTTTCATATTATCAGTCATGTAAAGGGTGCCAAACTTGCTTCCACGTGCTATCACCATAGCATCCTTGGCAATCTTCTAGGAGCTGCCAACAAAAGTTAGACATAGCCCTCCGAGTCCAGTTGCCCGACTGAGATCAAGTTTCTCTTTAAATTAGGGACATGTCTGACATTCTTCAGCTTCCATACCGACTGATTTAGCATCTTGATATGAACATCACCTTTCCCCACGATGTCCAAAGGCTCATCATCTGCCAGATAAACCTTTTCAAAATTACCAGTTGTATAATTTCTCATGCATTCCATCTGTGAGGTAGAGTAAAACGAAGCACCGGAGTCTAGGATCCATGACTCCATCGGACTGTCCGCACTGAGAAACAAAGCCTCTTCAGTATTCTCGATCGCTGCATTAACTGACTCTTCCTTCTGTCCTTTATTCTTCCTTGCCCAACAGTTTTTCTTGGTGTGCCCCTTCTTACTGCAGTGCCAACAGCCATCACCCCTGGGTCTTGATTGGCTCCTCTGCTTGGATTTGGATCTCCCGCGGTTGTAGCTACGCTGTTCAGTCCTCCCTCTGTCTTTCTGGGTCATCATAGCAGATTCAGAGCTCCCACTGGCTTCTTTTTTCCTGATATCTTCACCGAGAATCAAGTTCCGGACCTCTTCAAATCTCAACTTGTTTGATCCGCAGGAACTGCTAACAGTTATCACAGTTGCATCCCAGCTCTCGGGCAAAGATAAGAGGATCAAAGCACGGACTTCATCCTCAAAATTGATGTCGACAGAACTTAACTGACTGGTAATCAAATTAAACTCATTGATATGATCTGACAGACGCACCTTCTCTCATCTTGAGATTAAACGGACGACGCATAAGATAAACTTTATTAGAGGCCGAAGGCTTCTCATACATGTTGCACAGAGCCTTCATCAAACCTGCTGTCATCTTCTCCTTCAGGACATTGAACGCGACATTCTTGGCCAACGTCAGTCGAATAACTTCCAAAGCTTGACGGTCTAGCAAATCCTAGTCATTTTGCCACACATCGGCAGGTTTTACACCTAACAGCAGTTGGTGAAGCTTCTTCTGATACAAATAATTCTTTATCTGCATCTTCCAGAAACCAAAGTCCTTTCCATCAAACTTGTCGATCTTAACTTTTCCTTCGTCTCTTGCCATTGCTCCCACTGAAACCTGGTGCTCTGATACCAGTTGTTGCGGAACAGATCACAGTGGAATATGAAATTCACAAGAAAAGAAAGGAAAAACTTGGCAAAAGAAATCAAGCACAAGCACAACACAAGGGATTACGTGGTTTGGAGGCTCCTGCTCCTTCGTCCACGGCCGCATAAGAACAAATCTTCACTATAAAAAGATTTACAGGAAGTTTTACGGGATGCTCACCCCAGCCCTCAAACAAGGAAAAGAAAAGAAGAAAAAAAAATACTCCAAAAATACTCCAAAAAAACATCTCACCCGGAAATAATTTTTTGATGGAAGATCTCTTGCCTCCCTACAGTTTTCTCTCTTTCTATCTCTTTCTCTACCTTTTTCTCTCTTGGAAAAGGTCTTCAGGGCTTCTGTAGCATTCTCTGTCGATGCAGGCTCTCTCTCTCTCAGGATACGGCAGCTCTCTGCGTCCCTTGATATAAAGAGCCCGAAAACAGGAGAAAACTCGACTCCTGGTCGACTAAAACACCTGGTAACATTTCCAGCCATCAGATGATCAATCAAGAGCCCAGATCGTGCCAAAAACAGTGCCAGATCAAGCCCAAAAGAGGTTGGATCCATCTCAGCTGTTCGATTGGTTGATCAGACGGTCCAGATCAAAAGAAAACCCGTGGACCACGCGTACACCGCGAGAAACGCACGAGAAAACGTGTGGAAAATGCGAGAAACACTCAAGGACCACTGTCGCTGCCATTTGGGCCAGGCCCATGCGTGCCACGCGCGCGTTGTGTGGGCCTAGGCCGCGCATCGCACGCTCGTTCTCTCGCCCGTGCTCTCACGCGCTCGCCGCACACGCCCGCGCTCCTGCGCGCGCGCTGGGCCGCACGCGTGGATCCGGGCCAGGCCGTGCGCCAGCCTGCGTTTGCGTGAGTCGGGCCAAGCTAATTTTTTTTTTTTTGGTTTCTTTTTCTTGGGCTGGGCTTCTAGGCTGCTGGATAAGGCTCCACGCCTAACAGTGAGCATTTTCCAATTTTTTGTTTATATAATATTTAGAAGGACCGTTCTCTTCCATAGGGTGCTTTCTGTTTTCCTTGTTGGATAAACTGCAGCTGGAATGCTGGATTCATATTGGATCGCAACCACCTCTTGAACTTTGTTCCCGTACAAAAATGATAGAATTGTTTTACTTGACTTAATGAATATATCGAGCCTTTAAAATTAATAGTTTGCAAATTGTAAAATTTACTCAAATACCTCGGGTAGGTCTTTCAATGGACCCCATGGCAAATATGCACCAATTATTAACCTATTAGTGTGCATGGCTGATCAAACTTGTGTGCATGCATTCTGAGACACACACATATACATGCAGACTGCTTAATTCAAAGATGGGGATTTGTTTAATGGAATCCTAACCTTTGGGTATGATTTACAAGGTCTCAAATGCTTATGAACAAAATATTTTCCCATGCATCAATTTGTCCCAGATTAGTAGTTTTAATAGCAAGATGCAGTGTTTTGATCCTTAAATGACTTGATCATAGATACGGTTCACAAAAACATATGACCATTTTTTGCAGACATTTTACGACCCATAGATCAAATATCTAATTTAGACTTTCATTTTGCAAGCTTCATCTTTAAAAATTAGCAGTGGTGTCAAATCCTCTCCATCCACCAAAAAATATATTAAATATATGCATTGTATTTATTTATTTGCTGGCACTTCATTTTGGGATTTTTTTTCCATCTTTATGCCAAAAAACCTATGCTTCGTTCTCAACTAATCGTGTGTATTTCTCTGTGCAATGTTATTTCTGATGTCGTCTTCTACGTGCAATTGTATGCTAAAATAATATAATTTCACTAGTTAAGATGCTTTTGATAGGGGCTCCCACATAAATTCCATTTATGAAACCCAACTGTTAGACACCAAGTTTTATGTGTTCAGTTCACTCTTAAACCGTCACAAATACATGTTCATGCATTTCCTCTCCTAGCATTGTATCTATACCTATGTAAGTGTGCATGTAACAAGTACTTGCATTTTGGATATCTAACTTGCTTATTTTTGTCGTTCATGCTGTTAGCATGCAGGGAATCCTAGCAGCTTCTTGTTTGGTGAGGAGCCCATGCTCAAAACAGCCAAAAAGATTTACACTCAGAAGGCTGTAGAATTGACAGGCAATGACATCTTCAAGGGAGATACACCATCAGGATCAGTAGAAAAATCATTGAGTGTAGCAAAGATGAAGGAGATGAGCGGCAGCAATATCTTTGCAGATGAAAAGACCACGTCTCGAGATTACTTCGGTGGTGTCCGCAAGCCTCCCGGTGGTGAAAGCAGCATCACGCTGGTTTGACTTATCTAACGCTTCAAATTATTGTGTTGGCTTTCTGATTTTAGTGCAAAAAGTGTTTGTATGGATAGATGAAGTAGTGGTTTCGGCATCTGCTTGATGGCATGCATGTTTTATATTACCCTGATTTTATGAGATGTGGCGGTGATAATCTAATTTAACATTTCAAACTGCAGAGTGGTTGTGACAAATCTAATGCACCAACCAAACTAAGGGGCAATATCTGCTTCATTTTACAATGTATGGTGTGCTAATTTTTTTTTTTTTTTTTCTAGCTAAATTGGTATTCTTCGTTCAAATCCAACCATATATGCATCATGATACTGGGGGAAATTGGGTTGTTTCCGAAAATTAGAACATGACAGATCTTTCAAATTTCAAAGATCTACACGATTTGGCTGCAATGTTGAAGCCAGCACAACCGACCCCATGGATGTGCTGTGACGGCTGGTTGCACATTCTAGTTGAGAATGTCTTTTGTAGATGCTGGAGCAGGATCGTCCATCTTCTAAATTTTGTCTCAATTCAGTAAATTGAATTCTACATCATTACCAGAATTCTCCTGGTCTACTGATGTCAACGGTAAAAAGTTTCTTTTTCCATGAGCGTTATTAATAAGCATGTTTGGTTAAGAGAAGTTGGGCCGAAAGCAAGATATTTAGGGCATATTTTGTTGGGGGAGCCTTGGATTTTAAAATGGGGATGGGCGGCTTTCATGCTCCAGTTGCTTGAAGTTGATTTTTTTTTTTTTTTTAAAAAAAAAAATTTCAAACAGGGAATGAAAATTCTTGAATATTTAAAATTTTATTTTTTATTCTTATTTGGTATTTAAATTTTATTTTAATTTTTATATTATTATCATTTTCATTTTTATTGTCACCTAGATCGTCGTGGCTTGCAGTTCCGACATGGTTCGGTTGAGGGGATTTTTTACTTGGATAACTTCAGATGCGGTTGATCCCGTAAAAAAAGAGAAGATCCGGATCGGAGATCTCGGCGGGGGTATTTCGATGATCAAGTCAGTGGGCAATCAAGGGGAATAGATTTTCCTTCGCAGAGTTCAAAGTAGCTTTCACGTTTAGAGGAATTTTAAAAGATAGAGTAGAAAGTAGAGCAATGAGAGTTCTCGGTAGAGTTTTCGAATGTTCCTCCTGCCCTTGCCTTGGCTCTTCTTTGCTTAGTCATGCTTACCTTCGCCAGAGACCCTCTCAGGCTTCTTATAGAAGCATATTTCGTCAGGCGGGGCTTAGAGTCATAGTCTAGTGCTCTCTTGGTGTGCCTTATGTGGGCAGGGTGCATGTCTGTCCCTGCCTCCAGAAAGGAGGGGAATAAGGTCCGAAATCCTCGGAGGAAGTTTTGCGCAGGCGGAGTATTGTGAAGTCCACGTCCTTACCGCGATGAGTGCAAGTGGCGTGCCACGGGGCCTGACATCCTAATATGACACTTTCTCTTATGGACATCATGCTACCATGCCTGGGGGCCTGGCAAAGCACTAGCCTAGCGAGAGATGCTGCAGGGTCTAAGATTTCTGGTAAAACATTCCTCTTCCTAGTGGTGCTGGTAATGGGCTGTAGGGTGCAATGCCCCGGGCGAAGTGCCTTTCCAAAGAATGTGCCGATAGTGTATTGCAGGGCACGGCGCTCCGCCCTCTCCGTAAGGAATGTAGGCGGCGTGTCCTGGCGGAGTGTCCCTCTGTAAAAGGTGCAGGTGGCATGCCTTAGTGGAGCATCCCTCTGCAGAAGGGGCAGGCGACGTGCCCTGGTGTAGCATCCCTCTGCAGAAGGGGCAGGTGACGTGCCCTGGTGTAGCACGGGGTTTTCTGCGGGGATGGTGACACCACCTACTGGGGTCGTTATCCCAGCCACTCCCACGGTCGCTTGAGGGAGACCAGGTCCACCATCTTTGTTCAGGTTTGACTTTAAATGGGGAGCTTGACTTCGATCAAGATCTCAACCTCGGCCGGGAGCTCGATCTCGGATGGAAGCTCGACCTCGACGCTTATCTGGTGACAATATCCAAGTGGCACCTTCTGCCAGCTGGGTTAGATGCAGGTTCCATGTCAGCGATTATGCCACATCAGATGCCCCCCACTCTTAAGCCCAGAGTACGTTGCGGCCTTTTCGGGCTCGGGGCGATGGGAGTTATAGTGATGCTGATGTGGAGGGACATTTGGCCTATGCCATTTAATGCCTCAACCGCTGGTGACTCGTAGATCGTGCTTTTGCACTAATGAGGGGGCACCACATCAGCCGGTGCAGGGGGAGCATGATGATTGTGTTTATCCTGATATGGTTTCCTGCCAATCAAAGCACCACTTTCAGCGGGTCTTGACGCGTGGCGAGTATCCAATGGTCAGAGAAGGGAAAAGGATGCATGTTTTGACTGTTACGATGTGACGAGGTGCTACCAGCCTTTTCAAAGTGGCAATTCTCCTTAGCCATTCCTTAAGAACCTTCGAGCGAGGGAGCAAGAGAAGAGCCAGAGCTTTTCACCCCATTTCTAACTCCCTGACCTGAGGCATTCTATAGGTTAGTCCTCTTCTTTCTTCATTCTCTTTTAGCCTACGCTGAAGGGGATCACTTAGGATTTAGGTCCTCCTTCTTTTTGATCCTCTTTTCTTGCTACCATGAGTCCTTCTGGTAGGAGGCATCGCCGCCCGGACCATTCTAGCGAGGCGGGGCCATCCCCGTCGAGGCCTCCTTTCTCGGATAACAAGGAGGACATTCCTTTCAGAATCTTTAGGGGTCCCTGTCAGATGGAGATAGTCATAGGAATCCCTGCTTTACCTCCTTCTCCTCCTTCCATTCAAGACGTGGCCGATCCCTCTGACATTGCTTCTGTAATGACCCGGGGGGACGCCCTTCATATTTGGAGTACTTACAGGATTCCGGACTCCATCCAGTTCTTGGCTTTGGGGTTGGAGGAGCGGGTCACTTCCAGTAGCCCTGGCCGGATCGTTCTGTACGAGGACTTCTTTCTCACAGTGCTTCATCTTCCTCTGCACCCCTTCTTCTTATCCTTCTTTGGTAATTATCGATTGGTCCCGACCTAACTTGCCCCAAACGTAGTTAGGACCATTTCTTGCCTTATTATTCTTTGCCATTTCCACGGATTGTCGTCCATTTTTCTCTTTTTAGGATCCTTTTTATCCTCAAGCGTCATACTGTTGATAACAAATAGTGGTTCGTGGCTCCCGCCTAGGGGCCCTTAAGCTTGACCTGCCCACTTCTATCAAGGGATGGAAGAGCAGATTCCTTTTTGCCTCGGTCGAGAGAGTCGACTGGATCTGGAGTGACCCCAATCGTATGCCCAACCAGAATGCCTCGATGGATCCTATCGACAGGGAGGTGTACGACTGGCTCGTCGCCTCTGAGGTTTCTCCAATTCGAGATCTCTTGAGCAAACAAAATTTATTCGATGCCAGGATCAGCCTTGCCCGATCACTAGGTAAGACCTGAAATCTAGGCTTCTTTTCGGTGAGGCTTTTTTTCTATTTTATGGCTAACAAAAACTTTTTCCTTTCTGTAGACATGAGGTTCTCCATGAAGCAGATCCGGCAGATGTTTCAGAAGAGGTCTGCATCTCCAAAGCCCAGGGAGGACCTGCAAAAGAGGCATTGCAGGGAGCTAGAGTGGAGGGCCGTTGGAGAGTCCCCCGCTGGGCCGGGCGAGAGGAGGCCCTGAACAGTCCTGGGCCCAACCGGAGTGGTGGCCCAAACCTCAGCCCACGAGCCTAGCAGGAGCACCACAACTGAAGAGGGGGCCGCACAGGCCCTTCAAGCGGCTCCGCCCAACATCGAGATCCCGCTATCACTGATGGTAGAGGAGCCAGCGACCGACACTACAGTGAGGGGAAGGCCAATGCTACTAGCGACCACTAAAGCAACCGACACCCAACCAACGGCCCCCGGGCCCTCACCGTTTGCCATGTCAAGCTCATTGACATCCTCTGCGGCACCAGGCCCTGGGGTGGCCAGGGTGTCGATGTTGGTGCCACCAAATACTGCGGTCACCCTTGACCCCGGGCTGGCCGAGAGGATGGTGGAGTTCGTTGTCCAGCCCCGCGACCATCAAGAGAGGGGTGGCAGACCGTTGGGGTGGTCATCTCTGACTTATTCGCCTAGCTTTTATCGATAAGTACTTTCTTCTATTGGTCAATTTTTTCTCTGTTTCCGTTGGTTTGATTGACCTTTTCTTTTTTGTTGCTGCAGATGGCCGCTGATGCTCTTCTCATCCGGGACTCCTGTTTGGTGCGGGGTTCGGTGAGACACCAATTTTTGCAGGTAAGCAGAGTCTACGGAGGTAGAAGCCCGAACCCTGATCGACCGGGTGCGTGACTTGGAGGGCCAGACCAAGGATCTCCCAGCCGAATTGGTCGGCTCCAGGGACACGACGGTGGACCTGGAGAAGCGGGCACAAGGCCTCGAGGTGACCTTGGCGAAGGAGAGAGAGGAGATAGCCTGCCTGATTAAGAAGAGGGCCCGCTCCACCTCAGAGGCAGCATGCCTGGAGGGACGGGCGCAGACCCTTCAGGTCTAGCTTGATGCTGAGGAGGCCCAAGCCACGGTGGTAGAGAAGACGGCCACAGCGACAGTGGCGCTAATGGAAGCCGCAAAGAAGGAAGCAACCGAAGCTGTCCCACAATTTAAGGTCTCAGACACTTTCATCGACGAAGTACGGGAGGCAGTCCTCGATGCATTCCTCAAGGGATTTGAGGATTGCAAGAAGAAAGTGGGCCAGGCCTTCACCCTCTAAGGCCTGGACGGCATCATTCCGGACCTGGCCGGTGACACTAGTGGCAAGGAGGCCCCTTCTGCAGAGGCTGAGGTGGGGGCAGACACTGCACCGGAGGCCGAGGTGAGGGTGGTCGCTGCATGGAAGCACAACTTAGCCACTCCTCGAATCGAAAGGCTGCATGAAACTGACAAGGTACCCCGTCGGCTTGGCAAGGCTCCTGCTATGTCTTTGTAGTTTCTTCTTTCTTCTTCTATTTTGTACTTAGAATATTTTGAAGGACTTCCTAGCCTATCGGAGGGTCCTTCTTTGTAAAAACCTTTTATCAATGAAGAATCGACTTCACTTTATCAATGAGTTCAATTCTGCTACTTCGTGTTTTTCTTTACTTTTTTTTTTTGCTGCATAGCAGGAGTGTGAACTATTCGATACTTGAGTGTACGGTTTCCAAGGTCCCCACTGCCCTCACCAAGTTCGAAGTCTGACGGATGGGCGTGGGGGCTTTGAAATTTCTTCGGTCCTCTTTGCCAGACTTAAGGTCATGCAGATAAGAGTACGGGGCTTCTGGAGTTTCCTGGCTTACTTCGTCGGACTGGGAGTTAGGCAGGTAGAGTACGGGACTTCTAGAGTTTTTCGGCTTGCTTCACCATACTTGAAGTTTGGCGGATAGAGTTGGGGCTTTTGGAGTTTCCCTGCTTGCTTTGCCGGACTGAGAGTCTAGCAGATAGAGTACGGGGCTTCTAGAATTTTTCGGTTTGCTTCGCTAGACTTGGAGTCAGGTTGGTAGAGTGCGGGGCTTTTGGAGTTTCTTGGCTTGCTTCGCCAGACTTGGAGTCTGGTGGATAGAGTACAGGACTTCTAGAGTTTCCCAACTTGCTTTGCTGGACTTGGAGTTTGGCTGATAGAGTGCGGGGCTTCTAGAATTTCTCGGCTTACTTCGCTGGACTTGGAGTCTGGCGGATAGAGTGCAGAGCTTTTAGAGTTTTCTAGCTTTTTTCACCGGACTTGGAGTATGGCGGTTAAAGTATGGGACTTCTGGAGTTTCTCGGCTTGCTTCGCCAGACTTGGAGTCTGGCGGATAGATTTCTTTCATGAAGGGGAGATAGAGCTATACTAAAAAGGAGCTCCTCTTTATTCTTGAAAGAGAGTCATACATCACTGGTAGTACATCCTCAAATTACTGGCATTCCAGGTTCGAAAAAGTTGAGCATCGTCAAGTTCAACGAGGCGATAGGCTCCTTGCGGTAAGGTCTCGATCACCTTGTAAGGTCATTCCCAATTCGAAGAGAGCTTGCTACACTCCCCAGGTTGGGAGACTTTAGCTCGCCGTAGAACAAGGTCACCCAGATGGATGGCCTTCGGCCTTATGAGAGAATTGTAGTACCGAGCGACCCATTGCCAGTATGCAGCCATACAGAGCTGGGCTTTGTCCCTTGTCTCTTCCAACAGATCTAGGTTGAGGAGAAGGTGGGCTGGATTCTCAACTTCATTGTACTGCTCTACCCGCAATGTGGGTAGACCCATCTCTATTGGAGTTACAGTCTCAGATTCGAAAACTAGGTTAAATGGTGTCTTACCTATCGCTGTCCGAGACGTAGTGTGGTAGGCCTACAGTATGCTAGGGAGCTCCTCAGCCCAACAACCCCTAGCTTCATCCAGTCTGGTATAGAGTCCTTGGAGGATGGTTCGGTTGGTCACCTCGGCCTCTATGTTGGTCTATGGGTGAGCCATCAAAGTGAAGCGATGGTGGATGTTGAGGTCGGCACAAAACTTTTTGAATGCCTGGTTGTCAAACTAATGTCCGTTGTCAGTGATGATTGAATGTGGAAGACCGCAACGACAGAAGATTGACTTCCAGAGGAAAGATCTGGCCTTACCTTCTATGATCCGTGTCAGTGGGTCGGCCTCGACCCACTTGGTGAAGTAGTTAATGGCCACAATCAAGTATTTTCATTGACCCGACGTGGGGGAAAAGGGACCCAAGATATCCATTCCCCACTATGTGAACGGCCACGGGGCAGAGAGTTGGGACAGTGGTGAAGCCGGTTGACGTTGTATGTGAGCATGTCTTTGGCAATGATTGCACTTCCTCACGAAGTCAACTACATCTTCTTGCATGGTTTCCCAGTAGTATTCCTGTCGGAAGGCCTTGTATGCTAGCATCCTGCCCCCCACGTGGTTCCCGTAGATGCCCTCGTGTAACTCTTGAAGCAATTCACTTCTCTTGAAGCTTTGAATGGAGGGAGTGTGACCTTCGGTGATAATGGTAAAGAAAAAATCATTGGTATTGGTAAGGTTCACATAACTCTTTTTAATTGTATTAGTAATGTACTTTTAGTAGATGATTTAAAGTATAATCTTTTAAGCATTAGTCAATTTTGTGATAAAGGTTTTCAAGTAGTTTTCAAATCATCATATTGCATGATTACTAGTCTAGATATAAATGGAGTACAATTCATTAGAAAAAGGCATGGAAATATTTATTTGGTAGACCTAGATGATCTATCTTTACCAAATGGAGAATGCCTTATTGCAATGAATTCTGCTAAGAAAGAGACTAGTTGGTTATGGCATAGAAGGTTAGGACATGCTAGTATGTACCTTATTTCAAAATTTTGTAAAAAGAATTTAGTTAGAGATTTACCTGAAATTTGTTTTGAAAAAGATAGAATTTGCCAAGCATGTCAATTTGGTAAACAAGTCGAAACTTCTTTTAAACCAAAAGGATTTGTAACTACTAGTAGGCCACTTGAACAACTTCATATGGATCTCTTTGGACCAACTAGAACATCAAGTCTAGGAGACAAGAGATATGGATTAGTCATTGTGGATGATTTTTCAAGATTTACTTGGGTTTTCTTTTTAGCACAAAAAGATGAATCATTTTCTGTATTTATAAAGTTTTGTAGAAAAGTTTCAAACGAAAAAGGTGTTTCAGTCGTTTGTATTTGTAGTGATCATGGAACTAAATTTGAAAATCAAGATTTCGAAAACTTTTGCAATGGAAAATGTATAGAACATAATTTTTTTGCACCTAGGACACCTCAGCAGATGGGGTAGTAGAAAGGAAATTCGTTCTTTGGAAGAAATGACACGCACTATGCTTTATGAAAATGATTTGCCAAGGTATTTTTGGACTGAAGCTATTAATACAACCTGTTATATTTTAAATTGAGTTTTGATACGCCCTATTTTAAAGAAAACTCTATATGAGCTTTGGAACCAAAGAAAATCGACTTTGAAATATTTTTATGTTTTTGGTTGTAAATATTTTGTTTTGAACAATGAAAAAGATCATCTTAGAAAGTTCGATACCAAGTCTGATGAAGATATCTTCTTAGGATACTTTACATCAAGCAGGGTATACAGAGTATTTAATAAACAAACTTTGGTTGTAGAAGAGTCAGTACATGTTGTATTTGAAGAATGCACTAACGAATCCTCGAGAAAAGATGATACATTTGATGATTGTGCATATGCTGACAAGCTTCAGAAACTGACATTGAACGATCAAGCTCAACCAAATGAAGAAGAACAAGACAAGGATGAGAAAGAAGATTGTTGCCCAGAAATGGTGCCCAAGAGGGAGGGTGAATTGGGTATTTTAAAAATTAAAGCAATATATATGCTATCAAGTTCAAAAGTGAAGTGCGATAGTGCTCAAGTAATTTGTTCAACGGAAGCAATGAAAGATAGCAACAATTAAAGAGCTAAAGAAGAGTAAAGCAATGCAAACACAAAAGAAGTATAGTGGTTCGGTGCACCTAGCACCTACATCCACTCCCCAAGCTCCACTCGGGAAATTCTACTATAATCTTTTCTAGATTACAGCCGACTTGTTTTCCAAGGATCACAAGTCAAAACCTTACACACTTGTTTTGGCTTCGGGCTTACAAGCAACCATAGTTGGTTTTATCAATTGGCTCACCAATAAACCTCACTCACTTGTTTTGGCTTCGGGCTTACAAGCAACCCTAGTTGGTTTTATCAATTGGCTCACCAACAAATCTCACACTAGTTTCAAATTCCCTTGAAACTAGCCTAAGACAAAAAGAATATGAATACAATGAATAAATCAAGACAAACTCCTTTTGAGCAAAAAGTAATTCGATTTAGCTCTTGATGGAGACTCTTCAAGCCTTTCTCTTGGAATCTTGGACCTCACTAAATGCCAAACACTTGAAAGTTGGATTCCTCAAAGATGGAAAGCTTTTGGCTAAGGAATCGCTTGGTTTTCTTACTCTTTTTGGCTTGGAATTGATTGAAGGCTTTGTACTTTCACTCTATTCCTTTTCACTTTATCTCCTTGTCTTTTTTGAAGTTAGGTGGAGGTTAAATACCTCATTCAAGCTGAAACAACTCCACAAGACCGTTAGAATAAAAAATATGGCCGTTAGAAATCAAATCAAAAGTTCAGAAAAACTAGCCGTTATGCCATGAGTCGACCTCATGAGTCGACCTCTGGATCAAGTGTCGACCTCATGAGTCGACCTCCGGTTTATCTTAGGCAAAAATCCAGAAAACCATAGTTCTGCCCAGTTTGAATTCTCAAGCGATGAGTCGACCTCTGGTGTCGACTTCTGGACAGGTGTCGACCTCTGGTGGTCGACCTTTGGAGCGTGCCACTGAAATTTTGCCGTGGCGGCCTAGCTGAACTTTTCTTTTCTTCATGAGTCGACCTCTGGTGGTCGACCTTTGGCAAGGTGTCGACCTCTGGTGGTCGACCTCTGGTCTAAATTTTTCTGAAACTCTTGGAGAGGTGCGTGCCATGCTTTAGTTTCTTTAAGCCTTTGTTTCTTTTGTGAATTTCTTCTTAATAAGAAGGTCCAATATGAGAAATTTGATTTTGTTCAAGGTAGAAGAGCTCTTTCCCAAATCAGACAAGCTTGGTTTCATCATTGTACTCTTGATACTCTTTTTGAATAACCTAAGTCCTGAAACTTTATCTTGAAATGAAACATTAGTCCAAACATATACTCAACCTTTTGTTAATCATCAAAACTAAGAAGCCAAAGCCAACAATCTCCCCCTTTTTGATGATGACAAAACCTTGAGTATATATGCAATTAAGTCCAAAAGCAAAATATAGCACTAATAAAATTTTTCAAAGAATCCTTACATGCATGAGTATACCATAAAAATTTTACTTTTCATCTACTTTTTTGTGAAAACATTCTCATGAGTCAAAAAGATTTTACTTTTCATTTACTTCTTTCTTTTTGTGAAAATATTCTCATGAGTCAAAAAGATAAGAACCATGAGTCAAAAAGATTTTACTTTTTATTTACTCCTTTCTTTTTGTGAAAACATTCTCATGAGTCAAAAAGATTTTACTTTTCATTTACTTCTTTCTTTTTGTGAAAACATTCTCATGAGTCAAAAAGATAAGAACCATAATAGCTTTACTCTATTCTATGAAAGAGTCATACTTTATCATATATACTTTACAAACTTTACTATACTCCCCCTTTTTGTCAAGAATCAAAAAGCGCATTCTTTGTAGTAAAAGATAAAAACAAATTATGTTCCATTGTGATGAAATACGTAGTTGCATAAAATACATGCTCCCCCTCAATTTGTGCATTCAATATAACAAAAAAACATGCTAACTTGAGGGTTTAAAAGTATAAATGCTAAGAGCTGGTATCAGACAGTAAAATATCACAATGTAGATAAATATATGAATGTATTCAGTTACAAAATTGCTCACATAGTAAGCACAAAACACTGATACATCAGATCATACAAAGCAAACTAAGTACAACATACATCAAGTAAATCTATGAGGCTACTCCTCATCAGAAGGTATATCAAAAGAGATAGGAGCCGAAATCCTAGATGAGGATTTTGGAGTCCTATGAGTGAGACTCCGAGTCCTCAGAGAGGGACCAGACCTAGGGGTAGTCCTACGAGATCTATAGGTCCGAGGAAAAGGCTCCACAGGTGTCCTAACAGAAGCAGTAGCAGAAGGAGTAGATGGATCAGTATGCTGAGTAGACTGAGCTGGAGTGTGCCTGCTGACTAGCTCATAAGCAGTGGGATCATCAATATCTGTCTCTGTATGCTCATCTCTATCATCTGGAATCCTTGTAATAGTCTCAAAAAGTGACTCAGTAAACTCAGTATCTACTGGCACATCTGTAGCTGGAGGATCTGTACTGGGAAGATCAGTAGAAGGGAGAATCTCTGGAATCGGATCTGTAGGTGGAACATCAGAGCTACCTGCTCCAGGCTGATCTCCATCACTGTCACTGTATCCACTGGAGTCATCATCATCATCATCAGAATATGGAGGAGGTACTGTCGGATCTACAGTCCTTGGTGGCAATGCTAATCTCAGTAGGCTGAGGATCTGTCAGAATCCTACATCTACACTAGCTGAGAGAGCTCCAATGTGCATATCTGTGTGGATCCGCAGACCATGTAGCTCCTGTCGTACACCAGCAATCTCTGTCTGGACCTCTGAAATGTGATCAGTCACTCTCTGCTCAAAGTCCGATATGCTCGCTGTAGTCCTCCGTGGTGTAGCAGTAGCAGTAGGTGCTGGAGCTGATGAAGGTGGTGGCGTGAATGGCTCAGGCTCCGCAGTCTCTAATTCTGGTGCTGGGCGAGGAGGTGTACCATGATCAGTAGGCTCTGAAGGCCCTGCCTCAGCAGCTCGAATCTCATCCTCCTCATCTGGCTCCTGGCCAGACTCTCGTCGCACCCAACGGTCACCAATCAGTCGAAATCCCATCCTATGCAGGGATTTCTCTCCATATGTATCAGTATGCTGCAGCTGACTGAAGGGTATACTATCAAAAGAAACTCCATGCTCCCTGAATAGCTATGTCAGCCCCATGCCATATGGCTGAACTAGTCTCCTATGAGATGCTGCCTCACCCATCTGCTGAAGCATGATCCTGGGAAGGTTGATGGGAGTCCGCTGTCTCAGGGACACCATCAACACCAGCTCACGCTCAGTGATAAAGTCGAACCTCCCGCTCTTCGGAATCAAGATACGGGCGATGATATGATGCATCACTCTCATCTCCAGTGAAAGCTGGTTAGCGGCTACTGTGGAAATGCCGCTAACATCCTCACGCTCTAGAATACATCTGAAGGCATGCTCTCTGTCGCTGATCGAAGTGGCAGCTGTGCCATGAAGTGGAATCCTCCAAACACGACTGATGACCTCCGGTGTCACTGGAATCTCGATCCTACGAACAGTAGCTGACCATCCAATGCCATCAGTGGCCATGGATGCATAGAACTCCCTGATAAGGTCTGGGTAGAATCTCTCAGTCATCGTGCAGAAGTGAACCAGACCTGCATCTCTCAGCACATCTCCTATAAAAAAGTGATGCTGATCCCAGAAAGGTATGTCCACATGCCTCCCACTCGCAATGCTCTTCCGTACTAAGCTGGCTGGCACTGGTGTAGATGGCTCTGGGGTCGACTCATGCTCATGTCTGACATTTCTTCGTTGCTCAGTGCTACCTTGGCCTTGTTCGATTCTTCTTTTTCTTACTGCCAAGTGCTTTCTTGGACCTATATGGATGGAAGAGGGGTAAATTAGGGAGAAGTAGGATAATGCAAGGCTAAGAGGGAAGGAACCAAGAAAAGAGAGGAGAAGAGAGGTTCACGGGTTGAGCAAAAGAAGAAATGGTAAAATGGTAAGATAGGGTTTGTGAAAATGGAGAAAATCGAGAGTAAATGGAGGAAATGCAAGAAACGGAGGAAGGAAATAAGTAATTTCAATTAAAAAACAATCGATATTAGAGGGTGGATAGAGGCAAAAGCTTTCGGTTGTCCAAAAACAAAGTATACGGTCAAAAACGGTTTGGTTCAAAGGAGAACAAGAGGAGAGGAGAAGATTATCCAAAAAGAGGAGGGAGAGGGATGGAAACCCACTGTTTAGACCTTAGGAACATTGTAGGGGGACCACACGAAGGAGAAATGGAAAGAAATGGAGAAAAAGAGGCTTGCAGACGGGTTTTAAAAAAGATGATTTCCGTTCAAGTGTCGACCTCTAAAAATTCTCAGGGGTCGACCTCAAGTGTCGACCTCTGAAAAATCTCAGGGGTTGACCTCAAGTGTCAACCTCCGAAAACTTAAGTGTCGACCTCCAAAATAAAATTCGGTAAGATTTTAAAAATTGATAAAATTTAGAAAAATAGGCTTTAAACAATTTGAGAATTTATAAATCATTTTCTGAGGAATTTTGATAAAAATTGAAGAGTTTCAAGCAAAAGGATCAATGACTCCCAGTTCTCTTCTGATCATACAAAATCTATCTTCATTCAATGGTTTTGTGAATATATCAGCCAATTAATAATCAGTACAAATAAATTCTAACAACACATTAGAGTTTTGAACGTGATCTCTTATGAAGTGATGTCTTATTTCAATATGTTTGCTTCTTGAATGTTGTACAGGATTTTTCGTTAAATTGATTGCACTAGTATTATCACATCTTATGGGTGTCTTAGTTAGTTTGATGCCAAAGTCCTCGAGTTGTTGTTTGATCCATAGAATCTGAGCACAACAGCTTCCAGCTGCTATATATTCGGCTTCCGCCGTAGATAGAGCAACCGAATTCTGTTTCTTGCTGCTCCATGAAATCAAATTAACTTCTAGGAATTGATAAGTTCCACTAGTACTTTTACGATCAAGTTTACACCCAGTAAAATCAGCATCAGAATATGCAATTAATTCATATGATGACTCTCTAGAGTACCAAAGACCAATTTCAATTGACCCAGATAAGTATCTAAATATACGTTTTACAGCTAAGAGATGTGATTCTTTGGGAGCAGACTGAAAACATGCACACATACAAACACTAATCATTATATCTGGTCTACTAGCAGTTAGATATAGCAATGAACCGATCATGCCTCTATATAATTTTGGTCTACTGATTTACCACATTCATCTTTGTCTAATTTACATGAAGAGCTCATAGGGGTACCTATTGGTTTGGTAGTCTCCATCCCAAACTTTTTCAATATTTCCCTTGTGTACTTGGCTTGGTTGATGGAGATCCCCTCTTTGGTTTGCTTAATTTGGAGTCCGAGGAAGAAGTTGAGTTCTCCCATCATGCTCATCTCGAACTCACTCTGCATTAACTTTGCAAATTCTTGACAAAGACATTCGTTAGTAGCACCAAAAATAATATCATCTATATAAATTTGTACTACTAAGAGATCATCATTTTTCTTTTTCAAAAACAATGTATTATCTACATTACCTCTAGAAAAATCATTCTTCATCAAAAATGAACTTAATCTATTATACCAAGCTCAAGGAGCTTGCTTTAAACCATACAATGCTTTATGCAATTTAAAAACATGGTTAGGAAATTCATGATTTTCAAAACCAGGAGGTTGTTCAACATAAACTTCCTCTTCAATAAATCCATTTAAAAAAGCACTTTTAATATCCATTTGAAATAACTTGAAATCCATAAAACAAGCAAAAGCAAGTAAAAGTCTAATTGCTTCTAGCCTAGCAACAGGAGCAAAGGTTTCATCAAAGTCAATCTCTTCTTCCTGGTTGTAGCCTTTAGCAACAAGTCTAGCTTTGTTTCTAGTTACAATACCATGTTCATCAAGTTTATTTCTAAAAACCCATTTTGTGCCAATTACAGAAACATTAAGGGGTCTTTCAGTTAAAGTCCAAACGTTATTTCTTTTAAATTGATTTAGTTCATCTTGCATGGCATTAATCCAGTTACAATATTTTTCAGCTTCTTCAATTGACTTAGGCTCTATCTGAGATACAAAAGCTAAATAATCACAAACATTTCTAATAGAAGAGCGTGTACTTACTCTCTTTGACGGATCACCAATTATTAGCTCTTTGGGGTGTCCGTGTGCATACCTCCATTCTTTAGGTAAAGATTTTGGTGAAGTTGCATTGATCTCTTGAGTTTGATCTTCATTTTTTTGATCATCATCTCCTTTGGGCTCATCTTCATTGATTGTCAATTGTTCAAGCTTCTTTGTACCTGTTTCATCATCAATAAAATCTTCTTTTCTAGAAGATTTTTCGTTAGATTCATCAAACACTACATGAATTGATTCTTCAACCAGAAGAGTTCTTCTGTTGAAGACCCTATATGCCTTGCTAGATGTAGAGTATCCTAAGAAGATACCCTCATATGACTTGGCATCAAATTTACTGATATTATCTTTGCCATTGTTTAATATGAAACAGCGGTAACCAAATACACGAAAATACTTGAGATTAGGTTTTCGATTTTTTCAAAGCTCATATGGTGTTTTCTTCAAAATAGGTCGAATTAAAACACGATTTAAAATGTAACAGGAAGTATTAATGGCTTCTGCCAAAAAATATCTAGGTAAATCATTTTTGCAAAGCATTGTGCATGCCATTTCTTCAAGAGTCATGTTCTTTCTTTCTACCACCCCATTTTGTTGAGGTGTCCTAGGTGCAGAAAAATTATGACTAATGACATTTTCATTACAAAAAGCTTCAAAATCATGATTGTCAAATTCAGTTCCATGATCACTACGCAAAGAAACAATAGTAAGATCTTTTTCATTTGAAACTCTTTTATGAAATTTAACAAAGGCTGTAAACGTTTCATCTTTATGAGCTAAAAACATTATCCAAGTAAATCATGAGTAATCATCTACAATTACTAGCCCATATTTCTTACCTCCCAAACTAGTTATTCTGGTTAGTCCAAAGAGGTCCATATGCAATAATTCAAGGGATCTAGTAGTAGATACTACACCTTTAGGTTTGAAAGTAGATTTAATTTGTTTTCCAAATTGACATGCAGCACAAATCTTATCTTTTTCAAATGTGAATTTTGGTAATTCTTTTACAAGATTCTTTTTGCTTAATTTTGAAATCAACTGCATGCTAGCATGTCCTAGCCTACGATGCCAAAGCCAACTAGTTTCACTTGCCTTGGCTTCCCTAGCCACTAGGCATTGACCACTTCCCATGGCTAGATCATCAAGATCAACCATGTAAATGTTTCTATGCCTATGACCAGTGAACTTGATGCCATCGACATCTAGACTAGATACCATGCACAAAGATGATTCAAAAATAACTTTAAAACCCTTGTCACAAAACTGACTAATGCTGAAAAGATTATGCTTCAAGCCATCAACAAATAATATATTATCTACATAAGCATTAAGGATGATATGGATTTTACCAATTCCGACGATTTTGCCTTTTCCATTATCATTAAAAGTAACATTTCCACCATCAATAGCTGCTAGTGATGAGAATTGCTTTACATCCCCAGTCACGTGCCTTGAGCAACCACTATCCAGATACCATATTCTTCTTTTATTTTTGGTTGCAAGGCATACTTGCAAAAATTAATCAAGTTAAAACTTTAGGTACCCAAGTCATTTTGGATCCTTTAGGGTTAGTCGAATTGGTTCCTTTTGGAACCCAAATCTTTCCAAAGGTAATTAATTTTCTTCTATTACAAATATATGATTTATTTCCTAATTTACCACATGCATAGCAGGTAATATTTGAAGATGCAGGTATGAAAAAGTTTTTGTAAAGTTTTTGCTGATTCTGTGGCTTAAATCCAAGTCCAGCTTTGTTAAAAACTGCATGTTGACTATTTAAAAGCATACTTAATTTTTCTGAACTATAAGTAAACTTTTCTACAAAAGGTTTTACTTTTTCTAACTCTTCTTTGTAATTCTTGTTTTGAAGCAACAGTTCTTTGTTTTGTTTTTCAATTTTCTCATTAGTTTTAAGACTTCTATTATTTTTCAAAGAATCATTTTCTTTTAAAAGATTGTCCTTATCATTTTTCAAGGTATTTACATATTCAGTTAATTTCTTGTTTTCTTGAATTAAATCTTCAATTTTAGTTGAAAACTTTTCCGAATTTTTGGTAAGCTCAAGATTTAGTTTTCTTAATTTCTTATTTTTCAGTTTTAATTTTTCATATTCCATAACTAAATCATCAAAAGCATCATGTAATTCATTGAAAGTAAATTCAACTTCAGGTTCAGAATTTACCTCATTATCTTCATTGGCCATGAAACACAGGTTGGCGACTACCTGCTGCTCTTCATCACTGCTGGAGTCCTCACTCTCACTCCAGGTAGCCATCATGGCTTTCTTTCTCAACATTCTTCGACTTTTTTTAAGCAAAGGGCAATCTGTTTTATAATATCCATGCTTCTTGTACTCGAAGCAGATGGTGTGGATCCCTTTTTTTTTCTTTCTCTTTATCTTTATTGTGATCGCCTTTTTATGGCCTTTTCTTGTAGAAGCCCTTCTTCTTTCTCATGAATCTTTTGAATTTTCTTGTAATGAGGGCTGTCTCATCATCATCAGCTTCTTCTTCTGATTCATCACTTGATTCTTCCTTCGTAGTGGACTTGAAGGCTATGGCTTTCTTTTTCTTATCATTGTCCACTGTCTTCTGCTTTAGTGAAAGCTCATAAGTCATCAGTGATCCAAGAAGTTGCTCAAGAGGTAGAGTATTGACATCCTTGACTTCTTCTATGGCTGTTACTTTTGTATCCCATGAAGCCGGAAGAGACCTGAGAAGTTTGTTAACCAGTTCACCATTAGATATAATTTTTCCCAAACTTCTCATATCATTTACTATATTGGTAAATCTAGTATACATTTCACTGATACTTTCAGTTGGTTCCATCCTGAACATCTCATACGTATGAATGAGCATGTTCACCTTTATGGTCTTCACTTGGTGTGTACCCTCATGGGTAACCTCAAGTGTATCCCAAATTTTTTTGGCGGAAATATAATTTGATATTCTGTTAAATTCACTTGGGTCAAGTGCACAGAATAGAAAATTCATCGCCTTAGCATTTAACTCAGCTTGTTTGATGTCATTGTCATCCCATTCTTCTTCAGATTTTGAGGTGATAATGCCATTAACCAAGTGAGTGGGCTGATGAGGCCCTTTAGTAATTACTCTCCATATATTATAATCTACAGCTTGTAAGTAAATGCACATACGAGTTTTCCAGTAAGTATAGTTTGTGCCATTAAAGAAAGGAAGGCGATTTGATGCTTGACCTTCAACTACACCCATTCCAATTGGGGCGGCCATGATCTTTCACTCAAGATCGTTGGACCTACAAGAGAGTACCGGTGCTCTGATACCACTTGTTGCCCATAAATGATGCTCAAGAGGGGGGTGAATTGGGTATTTTAAAAATTAAAGCAATATATGTGCTATCAAATTCAAAAGTGAAGTGCGATAGTGCTCAAGTAATTTGTTCAACGGAAGCAATGAAAGATAGCAACAATTAAAGAGCTAAAGAAGAGTAAAGCAATGCAAACACACAAGAAGTATAGTGGTTCGGTGCACCTAGCACCTACATCCACTCCCCAAGCTCCACTCGGGAAATTCCACTATAATCTTTTCTAGATTACAGCCGACTTGTTTTCCAAGGATCACAAGTCAAAACCTTACACACTTATTTTGGCTTCGGGCTTACAAGCAACCCTAGTTGGTTTTATCAATTGGCTCACCAACAAACCTCACTCACTTGTTTTGGCTTCGGGCTTACAAGCAACCATAGTTGGTTTTATCAATTGGCTCACCAACAAACCTCACACTAGTTTCAAATTCCCTTGAAACTAGCATAAGACAAAAAGAATATGAATACAATGAATAAATCAAGACAAACTCCTTTTGAGCAAAAAGTAATTCGATGTAGCTCTTGATGGAGACTCTTCAAGCCTTTCTCTTGGAATCTTGGACCTCACTAAATGCCAAACACTTGAAAGTTGGATTCCTCAAAGATGGAAAGCTTTTGGCTAAGGAATCTCTTGGTTTTCTCACTCTTTTTGGCTTGGAATTGATTGAAGGCTTTGTACTTTCACTCTATTCCTTTTCACTTTGTCTCCTTGTCTTTTTTGAAGTTAGGTGGAGGTTAAATACCTCATTCAAGCTGAAACAACTCCATAAGACCGTTAGAATCAAAAATATGGCCGTTTATGGCCGTTAGAAATCAAATCAAAAGTTCAGAAAAACTAGCCGTTATGCCATGAGTCGACCTCATAAGTCGACCTCTGGATCAAGTGTCGACCTCATGAATCGACCTCCAGTTTATCTTAGGCAAAAATCCAGAAAACCATAGTTCTGCCCAGTTTGAATTCTCAAGCGATGAGTCGACCTCTGGTGTCGACTTCTGGACAGGTGTCGACCTCTGGTGGTCGACCTCTGGAGCGTGCCACTGAAATTTTGCCGTGCCGGCCTAGCTGAACTTTTCTTTTCTTCATGAGTCGACCTCTGGTGGTCGACCTTTGGCAAGGTGTCGACCTCTGGTGGTCGACATTTGGTCTGAATTTTTCTGAAACTCTTGGAGAGGTGCGTGCCATGCTTTAGTTTCTCTAAGCCTTTGTTTCTTTTATGAATTTTTTCTTAATAAGAAGATCCAATATGAGAAATTTAATTTTGTTCAAGGTAGAAGAGCTCTTTCCCAAATCAGGCAAGCTTGGTTTCATCATTGTACTCTTGATACTCTTTTTGAATAACCTAAGTCCTGAAACTTTATCTTGAAATGAAACATTAGTCCAAACATATACTCAACCTTTTGTTAATCATCAAAACTAAGGAGCCAAAGCCAACAAAGATGACACTCCAAAGCATCAAGATCTACCTAAGGAGTGGAGGTATGCACATGGACATCCTAAGGAATTAATCTTAGGTGATCAATCTAAAGGGGTAAGAACTCGAGCTTCTATTATAAATGAATGTGATTATATTGCATTTGTATCTCAAGTATAACCTAAATGTTTTGAAGAAGCTGAAAAAGATTTTAATTGGATCAATGCTATGCAAGAAGAACTAATGTAATTTGATAGAAATAATATTTGGACACTTGTAGAAAGACCATCTAATATTTCAATTATTGGCACTAAATGGATATTTAGGAATACATTAGATGAAAATGGTATTGTTATTAGAAATAAAGCTAGGCCAGTTGCTAAATGCTACAATCAGGAGGAAGGGATTGACTTTGATGAAACTTTTGCTCCTATTGCTAGACTTGAAGCAATTAGACTATTATTAACATTTGCTTGTTTTATGAACTTTAAATTATTTTAAATGGATGTTAAAAGTGCTTTCTTAAAATGGTTTTATATCTGAAAAGGTTTTTTATCGAACAACCACCTGGATTTGAAAATCATGAACATCCTGATTATATTTTCAAATTACACAAAGTACTTTATGGATTAAAGCAAGTACCTAAAGCATGGTATGAAAGGTTAAGCAAATTTCTTATTAAAAATGAATTTTTTAGAGAAAATGTTGATAAGACTCTATTTTTGAAAAGGAGAGATAATGATTTATTAGTAGTACAAATATATGTTAATGACATCATTTTCGGTGCTACTAATAAAATTCTTTGTCAAGAGTTTGCCAAGCTAATGCAGGGTGAGTTCGAGATGAGCATGATGGGAGAACTCAATTTCTTCCTCGGATTCCAAATCAAGCAAACTACAGATGGTATCTTCATTAACCAAGCTAAGTACACAAGAGAAATCATTAAGAAGTTGGAAATGGAGACTACTAAATCAATAGGTATGCCTATGAGCCCCTCTTATATACTTGATAAAGATGAATATGGTAAATCTGTAGATCAAAAGTTATACAGAGGTATGATAGGTTCTTTATTGTATTTGACTGCTAGTAGACCGGATATAATATTTAGTGTTTGCTTGTATGCTAGATATCAGTCTGAACCTAAAGAATCACATCTTATGGCTGTTAAGCGCATTATAAGATATCTGTCTGGTACTATTAATATTGGTTTATGGTATGCTAGAAATTCATCTGCTGAATTGATTGGATATTCTGATGTAGACTTTACTGATTGTAGATTAGATAAAAAGAGTACTAGTGGAACTTGCCAATTTCTTGGAGTGAACTTAATCTCTTGGTTTAGCAAGAAACAAACTTCAGTTGCACTATCCATAGCTGAGGCTGAGTATATTGCAACAGGAAGTTGTTGTGCTCAAATCTTATGGATTAAGCAACAACTTGAAGACTTTGGAATCAAGTTGGCTAGTACTCCTATTAAATGTGATAATACCAGTGCTATTTGCTTGACTAAAAATCCTGTTCAACATTATAAGAGTAAGCACATTGAAATTAGACATCATTTTATTAGGGATCATGTAGAAAAGAATGATGTTTTGCTTGAATTTATAAATACTGAATTTCAATTAGCAGATATTTTGACTAAACCTCTTCTGGAAGATCGATTCTGTATGATTAGAAGAGAGCTCGGGATCATCAATCTGTTTGATTAAATTTTTCCTATAATTTGACTCAAACTAGATCAATTTGACATTATTCATGATAAATCATGTTTAAACACTATTGATTGACTCTAGATCTATCTCACTTCAATTGATTTTGATCTTTCTGAGAAATTCCAAATTTTTCAGTTTTTAAGTCGTTGAGTCAACACATTTATATGTCGACACCAAAATGTGTCGACACATGCATGAGTCGACACATGACCGACAGCGAACTGAGATTTAAGAGATTTTCGAGTCATTTTTTCTCCCAAATTATTTCTCCTTCGAGCCGACACATGGATTTAAGGTACCCATACTGTTCATCCTTTTATTTCACTGCTTTTTGCCCATCGTTTTCTTGGATTCGAATGTTTGGTAGCCGTTTTTGTTGGATTTCTTCTTAGGTTTGGCTTCATAAACCCTAGAAACCCCCTTTTTCAACCAAAAACCTTGCCCAAACTTTGAATCTTGGTAATGGATCCTCGCAAGCAAGTTGTTCATCGACCTCGTTAGTCACAGCAAGAAGAAGAGCGAAGGACGAAGGCCCGACACGAGTCAAGAGCTCCGGATCTGCCCGCATGACCTTTGTTTGTTGTATCTAGTTGGATGAGCTTCAAGACAGTGGTTGGATGCCGAGTGGACTTTTCTTTTATAGACCAGCAACATTTCTGGATAAGAGAGAGGATTCGACATGCTGGGTTGGCTACTTTTTGTTCACACAATGAGAGATATTACCTCGGGCTGATGAGAGGTTTTATGGTTCACTTGCCCGCGGAGCAGATGGTTGGGTTGCACAGGTCAGAGGACAGGATATCCCTATTTCTTCAGAGATTTTGAGCCGAGTGTGGGATATACCGATGACCGGATCAGTTGTTGATAGCCTGATGGACTGAGTCAGTGGTCTCCAGTGTATTTTTGAGTCAGACATCTTTCTAGAGGGAGCCACTATTCTAGCATCTAGGCTATCCACAGATATGAGACTACTGCACCATATCGTCGCCCAGATTCTTCTGTCGAAGATCAGACGTTTCGACTATATCACCGAGTGGGAGTTGCTTGTGATGGTCTCACTGGTTCAGCGCATGCCAGTATGCCTTCTTGTTCTGATGGTACATCAGATGACTGAGGCGTCATCTAGCCAGCGGCTCTGCTTATCATACGGCATGGGATTGATTGTATTGTTCAGGGAGTATGGAGTCAGCTTCCAGGATGAGCCTTATCGCACATTGATTCACACCGATATGTATGACATCAGGTTATTGCATCGGATGGGCTATCATTTGGTCCGAGAACAGTAGACACGTAGGATATCAGGTCAGGCCGAGGATAGAGCTGATGATGAGGATACAGTAGAGAAGGAGTAGATTCTTTCAAGTGAGGCAGGATCGAGCGAGACACAGCTTGAGATGGCAGCGCAGCCAGCGATTGCTTCTCAGTCTGATCCTTTTACATCTGCACAGCCTCACCCAGCATAGACGGAGACTCTTGGCACTTTAGATAGTTTAGAGGACAGAGTCAGACGCATCGAGATCGACGTGTTCATCATGAGGCAGCATCTTGATGTATTCATAGCTGAGATGAGAGAGAGCCATATTGGTCTTAGTGATGGCATCTCGGCTATTCTCTCTGCACTGTCCAGATCTTCGACGATTGCTCCGGCTGCGGATACTGCTCCTGCACCTATTCATGTACCTGCTCCTGTACCAGCTGATGACATTGCTAATATCGATACTGGTGTTGAGACTACTGTTGGAGATGGAGATGGAGATACAGTTATTGGAGATATTGATGGAGACGAGGAGATTGACTCATACCAGTTTGACATTACTGATCTTACGTCAGAGCCAGTTGAGGAGGTGATGGTTGACTTGCCTACGAGCCCTATTGTTGACCCATCTTCCTCACATGTCCAGATTCCTGATCCATCTTCTAGATCGGATGATCGCACTTCTGTTCCAGTTCCTATTCCTATCTCACTCCTATTATCGATTCACCTGTTATTGATTTACCTGATATTGATTTCCCCGTTATTCATACATCTATCATAGAGACACCGATACTTTCTTCAGCTGATACTTCTGTTCATGATACACCTATTATTCCATCAGCTGAGACCCCTATTTTTGATACACAGCTTACTGATACTCCTACCCTTCATACATCATCATTGATTCGAGAGTTTGGATTTTATACACCCGGTTTTTAGTATCTTGACTCTAGACCTTCTTTTGATCGCACACCTCTCCCAGCGGTGGCTGAGTTGGTTGACTCGATCACTTCCGTTCCTGCGGAGGACATAGCTTCTACCTCTACTGCTCCAGCCAGAGGTCGGACTTATGCTCATCGCCGAGGACGTGGTCATCGTACCCCTCCACAGCTGACCAGGACCAGACTTTGAGATCTTCGATCGCGATGGCCGAGAGCTCGATGCTTCACTGATACAGGGCCGATTGAGATCGGTTCATCTTCTGATGATTCGATGGATGAGGATTAGGACTTTTTATGTACTTTTAGTTAGTTTGCTTTCATGCTTCTATGTACTTTTATTTCTGTTATGTATCATTTTGCTGTATAAATTCTAAGTTTATATGAAAACACTTATCGATCCTCATTTCTATGTGTTTGATGAAATGAATGTTATATCTTGAATTGCTTTTATACCCTAATGTCTTCACTTTTATATCTTAAATTTCTTAAAGACAAAAAAAAAGAGGATGTAATTTAGAAAATGAACTTATTATCTCAATGCTATTTCTTGACTATTCGATTTATTTATTTTCCTACCTTTTTAATAATAACAAAAAGGAAGAGTAATTTAATGAGATTTAAGTATAAATTCTACTTTTGATTTTTGATTTTGTGTTGATTTTATGATATGCAAAGGATAGACAAATTTTTGAAAAAGCCTGAATTGAAACTTATTTACAAAATTCCTTAAGAAAGGGGGAGCTTTACTTGTTGTTCATTTGAAAATCCTTTCAAAGCAAATTTAACCCTTAAAACCCCTCCTTCAATGTTTGAAAAAGATTTTTTTTATAAATTTTGTTATGATTCTTTGATTTAGGGGGAGCTTTGTTATTTGTTGAAATTTTCTTGTAGAGTATCATGATACATATTTTCTATGCATTTCAATAAATACCAAAGTTCTGATACTCTCTATCTTTGTAACAAGCTCAAATACTTTTATCTTGAATGATCATATCTTTAATGCAAGTAATGTTGATACACTTAATGCTTTCAATATTGTGCATCTTGGTCAATTCTCTTAAAGCTTTACTTTTAAAGCAATTTATACTTAAGGGTTTTGTCATCATCAAAAAGGGAGAGATTGTTGACTCCACTAATTGATTATGATGATAAGCAAAACAGTTAAGTATAAGTTGAGGACTAATGATTTGCTTTGAGTGTGTTTTTATTGAAAAGGTGCTCACAAAATTTGAAGAAGCCCAATTGTCTTGAAGAAACCATGTTTGAAATGAAAAGATTGATCAAAAGAAGACTTGGATACTTAAGAGATGGTTGAATGGACAGCTAAGCCAAGTAGAAACTTGTTCCAGCTCAAGTTCAGCAGTTTCTACGAAATTTTTCAGTGATGTGTCAACTCAAAGTGTCGACACATGGGGATGAAGTGTCGACTCAGGCCAGTATGCAGCAAAGTTTCAAATGGCATAGATGAAGTGTCGACACATGGACCTGAAGTGTCGACTCAAGGTATCGATACATGGATCAATACATCGCCTAAGACTTTCAAGCCACAGAACTTACAGAAGTTGAAGGAGCAGCTGAAGTGTCGACACATGGAAGCAATGTATCGACTCAACTGAGAAGGTGTCGACACATCTGAGATTTTCAGAAAATCTGAATGGAGCATTTTGAACTAAGTGTCGACTCAAGAAGAACATGTGTGGACCTTATGTGTTGACTCAACTGAGGAAGTGTCGACACATGGAGTTCTGACAATAGTAACGGCTAGTTTTTTCAAATGCAGAACTCAACCAAATTGCCTCCAACAGCTAGTTTCTCAAGTCTAACATCTAGAATTCGATTTTAAGGCCTTGGAAGGGTATTTGTATGCTCCAAATCAAATCAAAAGAATAACTATTGCATACCATTAAAGAGTTTAGAGAGAAAAGAAGAGAAAAGAGCCATAACTCCTATTCATTCAAGTTTCAACAATTCTTAAGCTAAAGGAAGCCTTCAAGGATTCAAAAACCATCAAGAGCATTGAAGATCATTCAATCTTAGACATTCAAAAGGTCTCAACAAGTGCAAAGCAACTCTACATCGAGCTACATCGACATATTCGCTGTATTATTGAAAGCTTACATTGGTTCTTTATTTCTAAACCTTATTTCTTGTAAAGGTTCTTGGTTAGCCTATTGGAAAACCAAGGAAGGTTATTGGTAAGCCTTGTGAAAACCAATTAGGTTGGTGGTTAGCCCGCAAAACCACTAAGGTTCTTAGTTAGCCCGAAAAATCAAGGGAGGTTGTTGGTTAGCCTTGTGAAAACCAATTAGGTTCTTAGTTAGCTCGTAAAACCAAGTGAGGTTGTGACTTGTGATCCTTGTAAAAACAAGTCAAGTTTTGATTAGTGAGCCCGGAAAACTAATCGGCTGTAATCGTGTGATTATAGTGAATTCCCAAGGGGATCTTGGGGAATGGATGTAAGTGCATTGGTTGGCACCGAACCACTATAGCTTTTGGTGTTTGTGATTGCTTGTTCTCTCTCTCTTTGCTCTTTATTTATTGCTCTTAATTTCTGTTGTACTTATTTCTCAGAGCATCGCATTTGAATCTTTGTACCTTGCTGAATTGGATTGCATATATAGTTCTATAAAGCTTGTTGATTGTCATATCAAGTTAGCTTAGCTTTAATTTTTTAGAGACCCAATTCACCCCTCCTCTTGGGTTGCTCTCTGGGCAACAGTCTGCTACATGGTTCAAATCCTAACCACTCATCACGAGCATATCATCCACATAGACCTACATATTATGGCCTATCTGGTCTCTGAAGACTTTGCTGACCAGGTGCTAGTACATTGCTCTAGCATTTTTCAGGCCGAACAGCATCATCTTATAGCAATAGGTCCCTCGTCTGTCAGAAAGGTTGTGTGCTCATCTTCCGGGTGTATCCAAATATGGTTGTACCTGGAGAATGCATCCATGAAACTATGCAAATGGTGTCCCGAGGTGACGTCCACCAGCTAGTCAATCTTGGGGAGGGGGAAGCTATCTTTCGGGCATGCTCTGTTAAGGTCAATATAATCTACGCAGATCCTCCACTTTTCATCGACCTTTTTGACCATGACTATATTTGCTAGCCAACCAGGATACTTGACCTCTCGGATGAAGCCCGTAGTGAGGAGCTTCTCCACCTCTTCATTGATCGCCTTCTGTCTCTCTAGGATGAAGCTTCTTTTCTTCTGCCTGACCGGATGGTACTTTGGATCGATGTTCAATCTATGGGTGATGACATCGGATGGAATCCCAGGCATGTCTGTCGTAGACCAAGCAAAAACATCAGCATTCGCCCGGAGAAAGTTAAGGAGGTGAGCCCTTTTGTCCTTAGGCAAGTGGGCTCCCACTTGTACCATCTTCGAAGGATCCACCCCGAGGGGGAACGATAGCAGGCGCTCGACCGGCCCACCTTTGGCCTCCTGCATTCTTTAGTCTAGCTGGTTGGTGGCTGGGTCCTCCTCGGTGCTCCTGGCCCTAGGGATGGCCTGCAGGTAGTGCTGAATCGGCTGGGGAGTCCTCATCTCACCGACCCCATAAGGGATCGAAAACTAGACTAGGAGTCACTTGGTAGATATAACTGTATCAAGTTGGTTGAGCCTCGGATGACCAAGGATCACGTTGTAGGCTAATGGGAGCCTAACAATCGTGAAGGTCATCATGACGGTACTTTGCTGTGGAGGCATTCTAGTGGTAACAGGGAGGGTGATCTCTCCCTCCACCCCTATGGAATCTCCGATAAAGCTAACCAGAGGGGTGTGCACTGGCCTCAACAAACTGGGAGACAGATCTATCTTGGAGAAAGCATCATAAAAAAGGACATCAATTAAACTTCCACTATCGACATAATCATTATTTAAATTTTATGCCATAGTTCTCCTTTTCTCCATGAAGAGTACATTGTCAGTCCCTTCCCTTGCCCTGGTCCTCTTTGGTGCGCGCCCTGCTCCCTGTCCTACCTCCTACGAACTTTTCGAGGTAGCCCTTCCTAATTAGGTCTTCAATCTCCCTCTTGAGATGATAGCATTTCTCGATGTTGTGACCATGATCGTGGTGGAACTGGCAGTACTTTGACTTGTTGTGACCGCCTGACGGCCTCAGCAGGGTAGGGCAATGCAGGTAGCGCTTGCCCTCGATCTCCATGAGGATCTTGGACTTTGGGACGAAGAGATGGGTGTACTTCTCTCTCTGGGCTAGAGTATCTTTTGGCTTAGGGCCCGCTTGAAGGTTTGGGGTCGCCTTGGGCCATTGTATGCCAGAGGGCTCCCCCTGGGGTTGCTTCTTTAAGGGCCTCCCATCTAGCTCTCTCCTGGTGCAATCTACGTCTTCCACGTGGATATACTTGTGGGCATGGAGGAGGAGCTCGGAGTAGGTTTTCAAGGGCTTCTTATCTAGAAAGTAGGTGAAGTGGGAGATCTTGAGCCCCCTCTTCAATGCCAACATGGCAATAAGCTCATCCAAGTTATAGATCTCTAGGATTGTAACCTTAAAACAAGACACGTAGTTCCGCAGGGACTCATGGTCATGCTGGTGGATGGAGAAGAGGCTGTCAGCTTCACGTGGCACCTTTCGACAAACATCGAAGTGTGCCATGAACTTTTTCTCCAGTTGTTCGAAGAAGTTGATGCTCCTTGGCTCGAGGCAGTTGTACCAAACTCGAGCGACCTTCCAAAGCATAGCCGAGAAGGCGACACAGAGGAGGGTGTCGATGGTCCCCTGGATCCTCATGAGAGCCTTGTAGCTTTCGAGATGGTCTAGGAGGTCAGTAGTACCATCGTAGGGATCAACTTGAGGCATTCAGAGCTAGTTGGGAATTGGTTCCTCTTAGATTCTGTGGGAGAAAGGTGGACGGGCGTCGTAGCCCGCGGGCTCACGTGAGGAGCCTTGTAGGTTGGCAAACTAGTGAGATAGCTCGACCAGCTTACATTCTTGTTCCTCTAGGCACTTTTTAGCCCGTCGCCTGATAGCCTCATCGGTGGATCTTTCTACTGAGACTGTTGGAGGAGAGGGAGATGAGGGCCGGAGGAAATCATGCTAGAGGGCCTTGCCATGGCGGCATTTGCAATGCCATGAGGCACCGTGGTCCAAGACCAGGGACTGGCTCTCCCAGTCAGTCGAACCATCCCATTGCCTTTTTCTTGGCATCCGTAGGCTCCCCCGGGGGTAAGATGTGGCCCGCAGATGTGATGGCCTTCCTTAGAAGGATTGCAAGCTGGCGTGGGATCTGGCAGCTTGAGCCACATGAGTCCCTTATTGCTGTTGGGTTGACAGGGACCAATGCTGATGATACAATCGATGATCTGCCACAATTAGGGTCTGGACCTGCTAGGTGAGTGCAGTGATCTGTGGATCCATCGGAGGTGGCGGTGGCGGAGCGGGAAACTCCCTCTCCGGATTGTGTTGGTCACCATGGTGCGGAGGGTCCCCCACACGGCTGACGGAAGCTTCCTGCACGCGAGTCACCACCATGGGTCCGTGGGTTTCCACGAATGCTCTTTTAGCAGCGAGGGACTAATCTAAACCAGTCGTTGGTCTTTTTGTAGCCACCCCTACCTGGCACGTCAATTTGTTACCGCCTAGACTGCCATGGCCTACAGCTTTGACGTGGTTCGGTTGAGTGGACTTCTCACCTAGAGACCTTCAAGTATGGCCGGTCCTGCAAAAAAGAGGAGACCTGGGCCAGGGATCCCAGTGGGGGCACTCTAATGATCAAGTCAGTGGATGACCAAGGGGAACAGATCTTCCTTCGTAGAGCTCAGAGTGGCCTCCACATTTAGAGAATTTTTAAAAGATAGAGTGGAAGCAAGAGCAGTGGGAGTTCTCGAGGGAGTCTTCGGATGTTCCTCTTGTCCTTACCTTGGCTCCTCCTTACTTACTCGTGCTTACCTTCGTCAGAGGGCCCCTTTAGGCTTCTTATGGAAGCGTGTTTCGTCTGGCGGGACTTAAAGCCCCAGTTTGGTGCTCCTTATGTGGGCGGAGTGCAGGTCCGTCCCTGCCCTCCTGAGAGTAGGGGGACAAGATTTAAAATCCTCGGAGGAAGCTTCTGCCACGAGTGCAAGCAGAGTACTGTGAAGTGCGCGTCCCTATTACGATGAGTGCGAGTGGCATGCCACGGGGCCTGACACCTCGACATGACACTTTCTCTTACGGGCATCGTGCCACCATGCCTGGGGGCCTGGCAAAGCACTAGCCTGGCGAGAGACGCTGCAGGGTCTGAGACTCCTGGTAAAACATTCCTTTTCCAGGTGGTGCAGGTAGTGGACTGCAGGATGCGATGCCCCGGGCGGAGTGCCTTTTCAAAGAAGGTGTCGATAATGTACTGCAGGGCCCGATGCTTCGGTTGAGTGCCTCTCCACAGGAGTTGCAGGCGGCATGCCTTGACAGAGCGTCCCTCCGTAGAAGGTGCAGGCGGTGTGCCCTGGCGGAGCATCCCTTCGTAGAAGGGGCAGGTGGCGTGCCCTAGCGTAGCTTCCCTCTGCAGAAGGAGCTGCTTCTTTGAGCAGCACAGGGGCTCCGACAGGGATGGTGACACCACCTGCTGGGATCGCTATCCCAGCCACTCCCACGGTCACCCGATGGAGGACCGAGCATGCCTGTCTTTATTCAGGTTTCACTTTAGGTAGGGAGCTCGACTTCAGTCAGGAACTCGACCTTGGACGGGAGCTCGACCTTGGTGCTTATTTGGTAACAGTATCCAGGTGGCGCCTTCTACCAACTGGATCGGATGCGGGCTCCATATCAGTGATCATGCCACGTCAATTCTCCTTTCAATTTTAATTTTTTTCTTATCCTGTTTTTAAAGCATGCGGTACATCTTTATTCGACGCACCGTTCCCCATATGATGTGGCCTAAGGGGTCTGTGTGGTGGTATACAGGTTTGGGCTATTCATTGGGAGCCATCTCAGCAGCATGTTCGACGGGGAATGGAATGGTATAAAGTGGTATTTCCTTGACGGAAAAGGAACGCGCACATTCGTGGCTACTGGGTTCATTTACTCAAGATTTTCATGATGATATGTGAGATCGGTCTTTTTTTACCTTCCTGAATTAGTTATTTGTGGATGATCCTGGAAGAAGAATTAGTTATCCTGGTCAAGATAAAAAATATTCGATGCAGCTTATAATACATGTTTCACCAAGCAGGAGCACTAGAAATATAATGTGCAATTTGTAAAGTATCTTTAATGATTTAATTTCATTTAATATTAATACGAAGAAAATCAAATATTAAACTATATTTTTTTATTTAAATATTTATCATTACGCATACAATATAGAAGTTTAGGTCATGGATTTGTATATTGATAATCATGCATAGGTATATTAATTATTTCATTAGAGTTTTCAAAGATTGTTTATATTTATAGTCATGGTCGGATGCAGATATTTTCACATAGATGACTCTTTTTAGGAATGAATGTAGTGTCGTATCTCGAGAAATACATCTTGGATTTCATTCAGAGATATAGGAGTAATAATTATTATAGTGTCACATCTCGAGAAATACATCTTGAATTTTATTCAGAGATATAGGAGTAATAATTATTATAGGGATGTGTTGGAGTATATGATTCCTATATCAAATAAACCATGTATGCTCCCTGACCAATTAATTAATTTATTATTACAACATGAATCTCCTTTAAGAGATTTCCTATCATTGAGTTTCCGTTATCGGAAGGTCCTTTATAGACCAAGTCTCATTTTCTTCGATGACTCTAAGATAATCTTGTTTAAGACTTTTGTAAGGCAATCAACAAAATTGAAATTGATTGCAACATGATTTTAAAAAATAATTTAAAGTTTTTTCTTTTTTTATAAAATTTTGTTTTAGTTTAATATGTCTACTTATTATAGTATTCATAAATTTATTTTTATAAAAGTTTATTGCCACTCTTTAATCACAATAAATAGGTATGGGAGGAATAGAATAAAATATTAAAGGAATCTCTGATAAAAATTTTTTTAGTCATTCAGCTTCAAAAGAAATATAGAATCAACGACAATAAATTTTGCTTCCATGGTACCGAGAAATAACATTACCACCAAGAAAAGAAATAGCAGGAAGTTGATTTGATATCTGGAATGTCAGAAATCTAATTTGAATTATTATATCTTCAAGAATATTTATATAACCTACAAAACATAGAAAATAATTAATAGTATCCTTAAGATACTGGAATACTTTCTTAAAAGCAGTCCAATAAACTATATTAGAACTACTAGTGTATCTACCAAGTTTGAAAATGACATATTGTTAGTTTCAATAGATTGATACATTAAAAAATTAATGATCTGAGCATACCTTTTTTTGGTTCACAATTTTTTTTTTTCTTCAAGAGATGAATAGATGAAGGAAAAGTCTTTGTGCACCGCGTGCGGTGCAGTAAATCCAACGTGGCCTGCACCGTATTTTTTTATTGGTCCATCCACTATGGCATGATGGGACAGGAGCTGAGCATGACTAGCATTAATTATCGTTCAGCTTTTATTTGAAATTTTTGTCCAGACCAAAATACCATTCCCTCTAGTCCCTTTTTTTTCTTCATATTGCTTGAACTAGGATGTCGTAGCTTTTGAACTATGGTGTTATAGCTTTTTAACTAGGATGTCGTAATACTGTTTCATATTTTCTGCATGGTTATCATTTTTGAACTAGGATATCGTAGGTTTTGAACTAGGATATCGTAGGTTTTGAACTAGGATGTCGTAATACTGTTTCAGGTCATTTTTGAACTAGGATGTTGTAGGTTTTGAACTAGGATATCGTAGGTTTTGAACTAGGATGTCGTAATACTGTTTCAGGTCATTTTTGAACTAGGATGTCGTAGGTTTTGAACTAGGATATTATAGGTTTTGAACTAGGATGTCGTAATACTGTTTCAGGTTATTTTTGAACTAGGGTATCGTAGGTTTTGAACTAGGATGTCGTAGCTTTTGAACTAGGATATCGTAATACTGTTTTATATTTTCTGTATGGCTGTCATTTTTGAACTAGGGTATCGCAATACTATTTCAGGTCATTTTTGAACTAGGGTGTCGTAGGTTTTGAATTAGGGTGTCATAATACTGTTTCATGTCATTTTTGAACTAGGATGTCGTAGTTTTTGAACTAGGATGTCGTAGTTTTTGAACTAGGATATCGTAATACTGTTTTATGATATTTGGTCTGAACGAAAATTTTAAATAAAAGCTGAACAGTAATTAATGCTAGTCACGCTCAGCTCCCATCCCATCATGCCATCGCGAATATATTTGGACCAGTAAAAAGATACGGTACGGGCCACGTTGGATTTACTGCACCGCATGCGGTGCACAAAGAATTACTCATAGATGAATCATAGGGAATAATCATAAAAGAATAATCTGAATATTTAAATTTGTCAATAAGCTTTTAGATATAGTGTGATCGAGATAAACAAATTGAATCAAAAGTACGGACAATTTTCATTCCAAAAATTAGATTAACTTCACATAAATCTTTCATGTCTAAATAATGTGATAGAAAATTCTTGATATCATTAATTAAATCAAGTTCATGAGTTACCATACCCAAAACATTCTTTGGTAGCCCTTTTGCAAAGGCATAAACAGAAAAGTACCTCTAATACTATTATTTTGTAGGCGATATCAATGGTATGCCTCTAAAAATGTGTATCATACTCCAACTAATTACAAATACCATAACATAATATCTGCCTCTATAATTGACACTTTACATGGGCTATTGCTAATATTTTGCCTCTAAACAAATTTCTTAATGAGAAAAAGTAATAGATGGAGGAAGGTGGAACTTTTTGGCACCTTAATTTTAGAGATGGTATTCCTTCTTATCAAAACACTAATAACTCTCCACCAAAATACTAATAAGAAAAAATTACAGCATACCCTAAAATCTTTTTCTTAGAACTGCCATTCCTCTTGGACCACCATTCTTTTTTCTTGCCTTTAATAGAATGGCGTTCACCTGTTAAAGTCTTTATGGATGGACCACATTAGATGGTATGTGAATAATCGAACGCCTAGATGCAATATTTCATAAATTTAGTCTTGGATATTTTGATTTTTCTTCTATTCTTCTATGCCTCTTACTTAATTACACATGTCCTATTAAATTTATATATTATGATGATTTGAATTAGTGATTTTATAGGTCCATTATTATCAGATTTTAGAGCCATTAAGTCCCTTATTAGACTTGTATATTATGATGATTTGAAATAGCAATTTTGTAAGTCCATTATTATCAGATTTTAGAGCCATTAAGCCTTGTCATCTCCTTCCTATTAAATGCCTTTTTTCTTTGCAAAGATGACAAAACCAGAAGGATCATTAACATTGCAACAAAAAAACAAAAAAGGTCTGAATGAAAAATAGAGTAAAGAGTTTATGACCAAAATCTTCAGCCACTATAGTTTCTATAAATGGATAATGATAGCTCATAAGCTAGGTGTGGTAGTTTGCTCTTGAGATATTGTGTGAACAATCTAACATCCAAATTTTTTAGATACAATATTTCATAAATTTAGTCTTCGTTATTTTGATTTTTCTCCTATTGTTCTATACCTCTCGCTTAATCAAACATTCCGTATTAAATTTATAGATTATAATGATTTGAATCAATGGTTTTCTAGGTCTATTATTATCAGATTTTATAGCAATTAAGTCTCATCATTTCCCTCCTGTTAAATACTTTTTTAGTTTGTGGAGAAACCAAAACTGGAAGGATCATTAGCGTTAAAAGGAAAAGAGAGAATAGGGAAGAATTCCATTTGCCCAGATGGATTCTTTTATTTTTGACATAATATCCATTTCCAAAATACTTCGATGCTCATTCGAGAAGAGTTACAAAAGGAAACAGAATTCTAAAAGGTTAAAACGAAAAAATAGGGTAAAAGTCCATTTGCTCAAATGGAATTTTTTTAATTTTTAACATAACATCCCTCTACAAAACACTTTAATGCTCACTTGGGAGGGGTTTGTAATCACTTGTATAGTTCCTAGTCTAATGAAAAATACTGATATCAAAATTAAAATCTCTTTACTCAGTCTCTTGAATCTTTTTTTCTCTACTAAATAATCTATTTTTGAATACTTTTTTATTTTTTTTCTCTTTTGTTGTTTTCTTTGATAAAGATGTAATCAAGGGAATGGAACTAGGTTACTGTCATTTCTGTTTTTGATGCTTAATTAATTATTCAACATGATGATTATTCATTTTGCAATAACCGATTATCTTTTGTTTGATTCAAGGACTCAACTTATAAATATTCCATGCTCTAGCTAGCTACTCACATAAGATAACAATTATTTTTTCACTGCTTGATCATTTGTGAAAGCATGTTGTTCTAGCTTCTTCCATATTCTAATTTTGGATTGCTAAACTGGTATTAGACTTTTTTGGATGCTATAGGGGTTGATGAAAAATTTGTTACTATCATTGGTGCTACTTCTCAGGTATACTTTCTTCGTTCAAATGATAATGGATTTATATTTCAACATTCTTGGAATTCATCTTTCAGTCGTGGAATTTCACTTTTAGTTGTTTTTATCACAAGAGTATTTCTGGATTAAGAAAGTTTTTTTTGGGAAAGTAATTGGTTAAGAAAGTGCGATTTGCAACAACTAAATAGGCATAATGTGATTATTTAGTTACCATTTATGGTACAATAATCACTTTTTTGTATTTCTTTCTTTTTTTTTTGCCTACAATTGGCAAAATGCAGCAACAATTTTTTTTTCTTTGAAGATGGGGTGGGAGGAAGCCAATGCACGGTTTACATTTTGCATTCCTTCTGCAAGCTTAAGAGAATAGGAATTAGTTTATACAACTCCCTTCTTTACATTTTATATATAGAGTACCTTTTTGCTTTATTAGGTTCTATGGTTTCTTTTTTTGGATGTGTTTGATTTAGTATACATGCTTAAGATTGAAACAAATTTTATTATATTATGTTAGATAAGCTAAATAAAGCTAGAGGCATCAATCTTAGTATCATAATTATCTAATAAAATGAAAAATTAGAAACAACAATTGTTAGGTTTGTATATATTTGATTAAAGCTAGAAATGGCCGGTCCAAAGACTATATTTCCAAAATTTTTGGATCCAATCCGGGCATTCCTTTGGTCCAAAAATTAAATTGACTCTATTTTACAGTCCTAAGACTAGTCTAATATGCTTAAAATTTGGTCCGAAGCCTGAACCAATTTCAGGCCGGCCCGAAATTTATTGAGCTGGTCCAGCCCAATTCCAGATAATGGGCCGGCCCATTTCTAGTCCTAATTTGATAGGATGGTTCCTTGTATGATTTGCTTACAAAACAAATTATATGCTTGGAGGTATATACCATACATATATATATATATATATATGCTTAACCATGTCTAGTTAGTATTGTAAAATTAGAATATTGATTGTATCATAAATGATGCAATTTTCAGATTACTACAAATGTTTACATTGTTTCAAGTAACCTTTTTTAACACTAGACATTTTTTAATAATATTTAGCTATCTTTCCATTCAATTTTGAAATAATATTTTACTTTGTTGTGGGACTTCTTCGTGGATAAGACTTGGATTCTTGAGCCAAGACTAAGCAAGTCATATCTTGATGGTGTCACGCGATACCTTGGTTTTGGCTTTGCTAAGGCATCTCTTAGAGGGAAGATCAAATGTCCTTATATTAAGTGTAATACACTGGCGCTCGGAACAATCGTGATATTGTATATAAACACTTGGTTTGTGATAGTTTTATCTCAAACTATTCTCGGTGGACTTTTCAAGGGAAGGGTACCAGATGGCCAGATTGTAAACATTAATTATACTGGTTGGAGGATAGAATTTTTTTTTTTTTAATACAGAAAAAGGGATAGGGAGATAAATCCCGATATAGCTATCCCACAAGTTTCCGTTCCACCGGATAATGTTCGATTCAAAACGTTCAGATTTTTCATAATTTTTTTCTACTTAAAAATAAGTATGCCAACATGACATCACTAAGATACCGGTTAGCAGAGCAAGAACAAAAAAATAGGATAGTTTAAAAAAAAAATAAATAAATAAAAAATGGCAACTACTCGAGATAATAGTATTATTTAAAAAGTTGCTCGGTGCATGTAGGACAACCATTAAAATCTATTTGTGTTAGGATATATTAAAGAAAGATAAGAATAAGAGAAATCTATTATGTTTTCAAATATTCAGTCGGGATGCATTAAATTATTTACTTTTATTTGATTGTTTGCACTTGTAGCCGATGTTTTTTCAACCTACAAGTTGATCCAAGTATTTGTAGAGCTTGGTCATGGAATCTTTGGACAAGAAATGGGAAGATTTTAAGAGTAGATTGAAGACTAACATTTATAATAAGTATCCTACTAATGAGGAGCGAATGAAACATTTGTCCCAACAATATTGACCCAAATCAACCGAAGGATCTTGCATTTTGGAACACTTTCTTAGAGGGAAAGGTAAGTAAGAACTAAGGTTTGTCTAATTAATTTGGATTGTAATTTATGCTATTTCTTGCATGAAAATGGCTTTAATATTTATCTTTTTTTAATTTTATTTATAGGCGTGTAGTGAAACAAGCATTGCTAATTGCGAAAAGTTGAAGACTACTCGTTCAACATGAATGAAGAGCTTTGCATAGATACGAGAGGAAGGGGTTTTAACTAATTTTGTTAAACCTATTTGACATTATTGTTATGCCCCGAATCTAACATCCGGTTCGGCTATGCGATCGGCCACATGGATCCTGGAATACACTCTAAAGATCATGCAAGGTTTAAAAAAATTTCATTACAACTTCAATTCTCCAAAATACTATTGATCACAATTCATAAGAAAAAATCTAATATAAAGAAAACAATACCACTCATATAATTACAAATTTGACCATCTATAATCGTCCGATCAATATCAATAACTCTCTATATTTTTATTCTTTCACTCGTGAATCCAATCCACCACCAAGTTCGAATACCATACACAACTCTGAGAACGAAGGAAAGTAAGGGGTATGAGTCTTATAGTCCAGTAAGAATCCCCACGTACTCATACCAATATAATTTGAAAATAATAATAAATAATATCAACATAAAATAAATATCAAAATCTCAAATCAAGTAATTATGATAACTCAATATCGATATATACAACTACATAGCATCAATTAATACCAAGCACCCATCTCATTCAAAAATAAAATATCACATATGCCATTAAGTAAAATTTCTTTTTTTACTTAATTATGGTTTCATCTCTTATTATCCACGTCTCATTAACATGATCCAAATCAATCATTATTATCTTTTAAGATTTTGGACTAATCACAGTCACACTCCTACTCGTGACTGGCAATCTCAAAATCGTCCATTTACTAGCCATCCATGGCCAGGCTAACCCATGTACTATCCATCCGTGGCTCAACTATTCTACATACTAAGCCTGTGGCTCTGCTGTTCCATATTTTAACCACCTATAGACGGTTATTCTACATACTAAGCCAGTGGCTCGGCTATCCCACATTTTAACCATCCATGGCCGGCTATTCCACGTACTAAGCCTATGGCTCGGCTGTTCTCTATTTAACGTAGCTAATCCAAATATCCCTTATTCTTGATTATTATTTTCCAAATCTCAAACATGTTATCAAATTATGTTCCTTTCAAGATTTACAATAACCGGTATCACAATCCAAATCATTCGAACATATTATATGAGATTATAAATAATTATACCGATAATTTATAAAATAAATATACACCATGAGAAACCAAAAACATACCATGTATAAATTATTGTACATGTCATTGATCATGTCCAAGGATCATTAATGCAATGTAGAAATCATATAAACTGGTGATCGTGTCTAAGAACCCTTATTTTTACTGAAGATAGGTTTAACACGTCTGATGTCAATCTACACCCAGATCCTCGATATAAGAGCTACGAAAATCGTTCAATACTTTTTTGCCCAAAAAATTATCCTCCTACTATAATAATCTTATTTTTAATAAATAATTTCATGGTATGGTGATTAAAATCTAGAATCATCTACCTGGGTTTCATCAGAAATCCACCTACTATTTTCAGATTCCAACTTCATACTTTTCTAATCCCTAGGAGAGAAACTTTTTAATCTTCCTTTTTAAATATTTATTTATCTATCTTGGTCTTTCTTTTCTTTCCCTCTCCTCTTCTCTCTCTCCTCTTTCTCTCTCTTCTCTTTCTCTCTCTTTTCTCTTTCCTCTTCCTCCTTTCTTCTCTTATCTCTCCCCCTTTCTCTCTCTTCCTTCTTATTTTATTATTTTTTCTTTCTCTTTTTATTTTCTTCTCTTTTCTATTTCTTCTTTTTCATTTTCTATTTCTTTTTTTTCCTTTTCTTTTTTTTATCTTCTCTTCTTCTTTTTCCTTTCCTTTCTTCTTTCCTCTTCTTCTTGTAGCCCAGTGATGATGATGATGCAACCAAAGAGAAGGGGTGAATTGGACTTAAAAATTTTTTCGTAAGACTTCAAATAATGTGTCAATTCAAAGCATGTGTTTGTGAGCATAATAATAAAGTGCAGCGGAAATAAAGAAATAAATGCAATAATAAAAACAATCACAAACACATGAAGATTTATAGTGGTTCGGTGCACTCCAAGGCATTTATATCCACTTTCTAAGTTTTTATTGAGAATTCACTATAATCATCAAGATTACAGCCAACTTATTTTTCGGGCTCACAAGTCAAAATTCCTTGGTTTTCACGAGCTAACAAAAAATTCCTTGGTTTTCACGAGCTCACTAAAAACCCTTGGTTTTGCGGGCTAACCAAGAATCTAGTTAGTTTTATGGCTCACCAACAACCTTGATGGTTTTCCGGGCTAACTAACAACCCAACTTGTTTTTACGAGCTTACAAGTCAAAACCCTTATTGGTTTTCATCACATAGGCTCACCAACAACCTAGATACTTGTTTCAATTCCATTGAAACTAGTAAGCAATACAAGTACAAGAATAACAATGAAAATATAAAAGCTTTCTTACAAAAAGCGGATTTATCTTCGAGGCACTTGACTATTGTGTTGAGCTTGTCTCCATATTGTAGAAGCTTCAATGGATGCTTGAAAATACCACTCTTGGAAGCACCCTCTTCACTTTGAATCCTTAGAGGCTCAACACTTTCAATATTAAATCCTTAAAAATCCTTTGCATATTTTTTCTTGTAAACCAAAGGATTTATTATTAAAACCATGGATTCTCTTATTTCCCAAGAGCTTAGTGGTGTATAAATAGCCCTCCATACTTATTTGACCGTTTGTGACCGTTGGAGGAGAAATTATAATCGTTGGAGCCAAGTTGGGAAAGTTCTGCACTTCAGAAAAACTAGCCGTTACAATCCAAGTGTCGACACTTGATCTTCATGAGTCGACACCTTGAGTCGACACTTAGTTTCCATGAGTCGATACTTGATCAAAAATATCTTTTGAAGTCTTCTGCTCTGCACTGGTGAGTCGATACTTGACCAAACTTCTGAAATCACCACGTTCTGTATCCTGTTTGGTCTCAGGCCTTGAGTCGATACTTCACTGTTCATGAGTCGACACTTTGAGTTGATACTTTAAGTCGACACTTGGATTTCATAAGTCGACACTTGGCTGCACCAGTACTGAAACTTCTCTAAATTTAAATCTTGAGTACCTATATCTGATTTACATACTTAATATATAATTAGTACTCAAATATACTTAAGTATTTTGTCATAATCAAAATCAGAGTCAACAATCTCTTCCTTTTTGATAATGACAGAACCTTTAAGTATATAAACAAGGTAAGCTCAAAAATAAACATAACATGCTCCAAAGGATTAACAATGAGCATAGAGCAATGTAGTAATGAAAAATATTGAGCTCCCCCTCAAAATATAATCTAAAAATGATTTTTCAAAAGCTCTCCCTAGACATATGATTTGTAAATTCTTTTCAAAATTTTTTAAAAATCTCAAACTTTCAAATTTGGGCTGCCATGATCTTTAACTGAAAATCGTTAGATTTTCAAAAAGAGTACGGGGCTCTAATACCACTTATAGCCCAGTGATGATGATGATGCAACCCAAGATAGGGGGTGAATTGGACTATAAAACTTTTTCGTAAGACTTCAAATAATGTGCCAATTCAAAGCATGTATTTGTGAGCATAATAATAAAGTGCAGCAAAAATAAAAAAATAAATGCAAGCATAAAAATAATTACAAACACATGAAGATTTATAGTGGTTCGGTGTACTCCAAGGCACTTACATCCACTCCCTAAGTTTTTCTTGAGAATTCACTATAATCACCAAGATTATAGCCAACTTGTTTTCCGGGCTCACAAGTCAAAACCCCTTGGTTTTCACGGACTAATAAAAAACCCCTTGGTTTTCACGGGCTCACCAAAAATCTTTTGATTTTCACGGGCTAACCAAAAATTCCTTGGTTTTCATGGGCTCACCAAAAATCCCTTGGTTTTGCGGGCCACATTCTTATCCTGTTTGGTCTTAGGCCCTGAGTTGACACTTCACTGTTCATGAGTCGATACTTTGAGTCGATACTTGGATATCATGAGTCGGCACTTGGCTGCACCAGTGCTGAAACTTCTCTAAATTCAAATCTTGAGTACCTATATCTGATTTACATACTTAATGCATAATTAGTACTCAAATATACTTAAGTGTTTTGTCATAATCAAAACTAGAGTCAACACTTATCCTGCTCAGCCGAACAGGGGCTTGTGCTCCCGTTCTTTCCCCCAAGACCTGGAGGTTTCCGACCCAAAGAAGGGTGGCCAGGGCTATGATCTACGGTGGTGCAGTCTCCAATCCCAATTCGGTGTCCAATGGCAACGACGATATTAGAGAATCAAGGTAATAAGGGTTTTATTTCTTTTTTTATATATATTATCCCAAAGATTGCCGGTCAGAGACAAGGCATGAGGCCCCGAGAAGGGGGAGAATAAGGAGAGGGAGGAGAAAGGCTCTTTAGCGATGGGGTTCAAGGAAGGGAGAAAGTTCTTTCTTATAGTCGGAAATCTTAGATTCAGCTTGCTTGAATTTTGATTAGGAAAAGGAGAAGATTTCCATCAAGTCTTCGTCCTCTGATTTTTTTTCTTTAATTTGGGCTAGGTATTACATTCTTCTCCTCTTAAAATAATTTTGTTCTCGAAATTAGCTTGTTTGATATTTAAACTTTGCTAATACCTAACCGTCATATCATCCTCAATATCTTAAATAGTTTACTTTTCAGAGTATTTGCACCACGAGATTTTGATATACTAATTATATGACATCTCATGACTAGATTTTTTAAATACATATCAAATTCTTTTGAGTTCTTTTATTATCTTGACTTTCAGGTTAAAGAATTAATGTTTCTAACCAGCTTTGAATAATTTTAAGCCACCATACTTTTGCACTTTAATATAATTTACCAAATTCTCTAGTTTTATCCGATGAATTTCTGATGAATCGTCACTAGAACCTAAAAGACCCGACCTTCTAAAAGGATAATTTTTAAAATTATTTGTCCTTACCACATCTCGAATATACTACGTTAATATTAAACCTTAAGAACAAATTATGTCACAACATCCAATGATCTAAAATCCAAACTCCGACTTTATTTTTATTACTTCTATCATAGCTCTAGTGATCAAAATCCAAATTTCAATCCATTTATACTACTTCTATTATTGTCCTTGATGATCGTTAACCTAAAGCACAAATATCCTTTACCCATGATCTCTAATAATTATAATTTAAATTTTGATATCATTCATATCATGTCCTAATCACTTATGTCACAGTCTTAAATGATCATAACTTAAGTTTTGATATCGTTTTGTCATGTCCTAAATACCATCATGTTATTTTCTAATCACTTATATTACAGTCCCAAGTAAACATAACCTGAATTTCGATATCACTCATATTATATCCTAATCACTTATATCACATTTCAAGTGATCATAACCTAAACTCTGATACCATTCTATCACACTCCGAACCCAGTACTCAGTTCGGCCATGTGACCGGATGCGCGAATCCTAGAATGCACTCTAGAGATTATACAAGATCTAAAAAATTTCATTGCAACTTCAATTTTCCAAAATACTATTGATCATAATTCATAAGAGAAAATCTAATATAAAGAAAATAATATCACTCATATAATTACAAATTTGATCATTCTACAATCATCCGATCGATATCAATAACTCTTTTTATTTTCATCCTTTTACTCGTGAATCAAATCCACTACCAAGTTTGAATATCCTGCATAACTCTAAGAAAAAAGAAAAGTAGGGGGTGTGAGCCTTACAGTGCAGTAAGAATCTCCATACATATACTAGTATAATTTAAAAATAACAGTAAACAGTATCAAGAGAACATAAATATCAAAATCTCATTTCAAGTAATTATGATAACTCAATATCGATATATATAACTACATGCATCAATTAATACTAAACACCCATTTCATTCAAAAATAAAATACCACGTATGTCATTAAGTAAAATCTTTCTTTTTATTTAATTATGATTTCATCTTTTATTATTCATATCTTATTAACATGATCCAAATCAACTACCGTTATCTTTTAGGATTTTGGACTAATCATGGTCACACTCCTGTCCTTGACTGGTAATCTCAAAATCGACCATATACTAACAGCTCGTGGCCAAGCTAACCCATGTATTATTCGTCCATGGCTTAGCTATTCCATGTACTAAGTTCATGACTCAGCTATCCCATGTTTTAATCGCTCGTGGCTGACTATTTCATATTCTAAGCCTATGGCTCTACTATTCTCTGTTTAGCATGGCTAGTCCAAATTTTTCTTCTTCTTGATTATTATTTTATTAAATATCAAACATGTTATCAAATTCTGTTCATTTCAAGATTTATAATAACCGATATTACAATCCAAATCATTCAAATATATTATACGAGATTATAAATAATTATATTGATAATTTATAAAATAAATATATTACACAAGAAATTGAAAATATACAATGCATAAATAATTATACATGCCATTGATCGTGTCCAATGATCATACATGCAATAAAGAAATACATATAAATTGGTGATCATGCCTAAGAACCCTTATTTTTACTGAAGATAGGCTTAATACCTCCAATATCAATAAGCACCCGGATCATCGATCTAGGTATTATGAAAATCGTTCAGCACTCTCCTACCCAGAAAATTATCCTTCTATAATAATAATCTTATTTTAAATAAATAATTTCATGGTATCGTGGTTATAGATCTAAAATCCTCTATTTTGATTTCATCAAAAATCTACTTACTGGTTCCGGATCCTAACTTCACAACTTTTCTAATCCTTAGGAGAGAAGTTTTTTGTTCTTCCTTTTCAAATATTTATTCATTTATCTTGCTCTTTCTTTTCTCTCTCTTTCCTCTTTCTCTCTCTCATCTTTCTCTCTATTCTCTCTCTTATCTTTCTTTCTCTTCCCTCTCTTCTCTATCTCTCTTTTCTCTCTCCTCTTCCTCTCTTTCTTCTCTTATCTCTCACCTCTTTCTCTCTCTTCTTCTCTCTCCTCTCTCTTCTCTTCTTTTTATTCTTTTTCTTTTCTTATCTTCTCTTCTTCTTTTTCCTTTCCTTTTTTCTTCCCTCTTCTTCTCCTGCTCAGCCGAATAGGGGCCCATGCTCCTGTTCTTTCTCCCAGGACCTGGAGGTTTCTGGACTAGAGAAGGGTGGACGGGGCTGTTATCTATGATGACGTGGCCTCTGGTCCAAGTCCGATGTCCAACTGCAATGGTGACATCAGAGAATCAAGGTAATAATAATTTTTTTTCTTTTTTTTCTATGGATTATCTTGGAGATTACTGGCCGGAGACAAGGCGTGAGGCCACGGGGAGAGAATAAGGAGAGGGAGGAGGAAAGCTCTCTAGCGATAGGGTTCAAGGAAAGGAGGAAGTCCCTTCTTATAGCCAGGAAACCTTAGATTCAGCTTGCTTGGATTTCGATTAAGAGAAGCAAAAAGGCTCCCATCGGGAGTCTTCGTCCTTTGATTTTTTTTCCTTTAATTTGGGCCGCGTATTACTATTGTAATGCTTGATTTTTTTGTCACCTAATTGGACTTTTAATGTAGTTGATTCTTTCATGGGTCTAAATAAGTTCTAGTTCCTTCTTTACTATGGTTCTTCCTATCCTTGACTAGTTTAAAATCTAAAGTGTTTGGGAACAATCATTAATTTAAATGGATAAACAGATACCATTTTGTCATGTTTTTTACTAGAATTTAGTCATACATGATGCTTGGAAATTAGGACTTTTATTTTATTGTTTCTTTATCATGACTAACTATTAATTTGTTGCTGCAAACTAATTTGAATATATATTATAATCTGAATTTAAGCAAATGGTATACCCAAAATTCAAGAAATGTTCTTATTCTCCTTCATAACACCGAGAATTAGTTATAACCAAAATTGTTATACATGATTTATCTAAAAAGCTCTAAGATCTCATGTCTTTAGTGATATGGCCACTTATTTTAGCTACCTGTGTATTCCCTTGGTTTAATCAAGAAGTAGAATAATCCATTGACAACATTCTTGTAAATATATAGAAGATGTAGACTACAAGATGGCCTTTTACCGCATCAAGGATCTTAAGTATATTATATTTTAGCTAAACAGCTAGAAACCAAGCAATGTTATTGGATAGAATTGTGAATTTTTCAGTTTACTTATACAATTCTTCTTGTTTTATATAACTCTGTAACATATTATAAGTTTATATGTGAATAGATTGCAAAGAATAAAGTAAAGGAGACAACACGTTTGGAAATGTCATAAAAACTCACAAAAATGGGCAATATTTGAATCAAGAATCAGCAAACATAATTGTATGTTTATTCTTTTAAACAATACAGGTGTTTTTTTTCATTAAAAACTATTTTAAATATCTAGTACAGCATGTTAACCTAACTAGTGTTTATGCTATAACTATATAGGATCAATTACTTGAAACAGCAGCACAAAGAACAAGAAAGCTCAAACAGTCCAGTTTCTCAACATGAAGTTGTGTCCCCAAGTCTTTCTTGCAGATAAACATGGTTGGCTTCATTGTTTTGGGCAAGGCCCCAAGTTTAAATGTGTTTTTGGTTCATCAACTAGTAATTAATGTGGATGCTATGAGGGTGTTAGAGGCTGAGAAGGTTGCAAGGTTAGCTAGTGAAAAGGAGAACAATCAATTGTGACAAGATGTAGTGAAAAACATGCGGTTTCAAATTGCTACCTTGACATTAACTATCAAAGTGTTACAAAGGCAAATGAATGGATGCCTGCCAACAAGTTCATGGTGCACCTGGTACACCTACCAATGAGAATTAGCTAGGATGCCTCTTTGATGGTGTCTAGTTTATAGATGTTCAAGTGTTGCTATTAGAAAGCTGATACTTTTTGTATATGAGTTGGTGCTAGATGGAATGGGTAGATTATATAGTTTGGGACAGTTTGGAATTATGACATATATATTTTGGATGTAATTATTTCAAGCGATGGATGTTTTGGTTATGTTGCCCATTTGCTGAATAGCATGGTCTTTTTTTGTATAGATATTAACATGGAGTCCAAGATGTATTGGAACAGAAAATATATAAATATGAATGTATAATTTTGTTAAATCTATATTTTGAATATGATCAGGATTCATATGGATACCTGACTTGATGGATGAAGTTAAGTGGTCATGAGTAAACGAATCCGCACGCTATCAGGTAAATCCATTTGCCCTTATCAGTTAAATAACTGCTGTCTTAGGAGCCGTTAGTTTGCTCCCAAATACCGATATTATTGTCAAAATGTTGGCCTAGACGGTTAGACCTTATTTTTGATGGATCAGAAAGAAATCACGAGGATTGGGTCGATTAGATGAGAACTGGTTCGAGCTGGGGGTAAATCCATGGGCCCCTGACATGCCGGGTGGCCCCGATTAAACACAGAAAGAAACAAAATATAAAAAAAGAAAAGAGTGCTACTCTATGCCGGCCGATCCTCCTGCTGAGCCTTGAGGCTGAGAGGTCCCGCCTTCAAAAACCTCCAGCTGGGAAATGACCACGACTTCGTATGGTTTCTCTCTGCCTCTTCCTCCATTATCTCTCTTTTATAGGCAGAGCCAGTTTGGCCTTGGATCATGGGATGGATGGTTGGAGGAGTTGCATCAGCCGTCCAGAATGAGACGGACGGTGCAAAGAGAAAGAGAGAGGGAGACACCGAAGCCCTAGGAATGGGTCGGAGAAGGGGGGGGGGAGAGCATGGAGTGGGGGAGTGGTTGAGTAAATGCATGGCAAAACTCTCTCCACCCACCCCCTCCCGCCTTCCAAAAACAAATAACTAGAACTTCTAGGACCCAAGATAAGTTTTTGGTCAGGATCCATGACATAAATTCTAATATACAGCAAACAATAGGTTTCCTAGACTGATGAAAATTTAAACATTACTGAGTGCAGAACGAAGTAGTTTCTGTTGTCCAGGTTGGGCCATGTTGGGATATCCCGGTTCAGCTATAAACCAAACTCCGGTTCGACTGGTCGAAGCCCGTTTCTCCGGACTACGAACTTCGGACCAAGCAAGGGACATGCCAACTGCAGGCAACCCAAGGCTTCATACCGGATCATAACATCCGGAGGCCAGTCCTTCGGGTAACGCCTTCGGCCCCGGCCGAAGACCGAACTACTCATCGACTTCCGAAGGCACGTGCTTCGGTTCCCGCAGTAGACATGATCTCCGACCTCGAGGAAATACCAAGTCTTCGGCCCACGTAAAGGAAAATCCGGAGCTTGGACCATAATCTGTTCCAGAAAGGCAACTGTAACCAACGGTTACAATGGGCACTCATCATGCCATGATCATGGGGTGCAACTCCTGCAGCCACGCCTCCGATCTGGCTGGAACCGCTCAATGACAACCCACGATCGCCAATCATGGGAGAGATTGGCTCCCCATGATCACCGAAAAAAGATCGGGACGCAGGCCAGAGGCCTTCTTTAAATAAGGATAAGAAGGATTGCTCGAGAGGTACGCAAACATCTTCGCTCACATACACTTACAATCCCCAAGAGCCTTTCCTCTTCCACTCTCTCGACACCTTCCCCATTCTGTGGCTGGGATCTGCCACTGACTTAGGCATCGGAGTGTCCTCCGTCGGAACAACTGCAGCAAGGAACCTATTTTGTAGGTGAACCAGGGAGCGGTCCTGCGATGCAGCGGCTCCGACCGGCCAATCCAGGGATTCCACGCTAACAGATTGGCATGCCAGGTAGGGAGGGCTGCGTTAACATTTTTTAAGCTCCCTCCCAGACAAGGGGAAGAAAAAAAAGTTTTTGATGGCAAGAGGAAAAGCTCCAATCACTTCTACAAGCCGGAGTCATGCTCCATCTCAGGAGGGTGCACCCCCGGAGGAGAATGATGCTCCACCTCCCACAGTTGTTGTGGGAGCATAGCAGTTTGAAACTCTTATGAACCAGGTCGCCAACCTTATGGCCATGGTTCAATAATTCCAAGACAGAGCCTTTTCGGTGGGAAACCCACCGGTTGCTTCTAGACACAGCTCTCAATCCCAAAGAAGGAGAGCTCCACGGGAGGAATCCGCGCATCCCTCCCCCAGTTCTCGGCCCTCTCCTGAAGGCCGAACTTCGAGATTGTCCAGGTTCGCCAACTCCCCACACAAAGGGAAAAGGCATAGGCAAACTCCCTCACCCTCATCCGGAGACTCCACTTCTGTTGAGAGAGCACCGAAGCAGACTTCCGATTATGACGGGAGGTTCAGAGCCATCGAATCAGAGATGGTGAAGGCGCGAGAGCACAGGATGCGGGATCTTAAGGATCCCGATGACCTGATTGTGGGTGACCTATGCCCACCCTACACCGACCGTATCATGGCCGATGTCACCCCTCAGCACTTCAAGGTTCCCCAAATGGAGCCCTACGACTGCACCACCGACCCTCTCGATCATTTGGGCAGCTTCAAGGCCCATATGATGATTCAAGGAGCTTCGGACGTGATGTAATGCTTGGCGTTCCCGGCTACCTTGAAGAAGTCCACCTGGATGTGGTACTCGAGCCTGCGCCCAGGTACCATCGATTCCTTTTTTGAGTTAGAAAAACTGTTTGTCTTGCATTTCAGGACCTGCCGCAAGACTCCTCGGAATACGGACACACTGTTCCTCCTTCACCAGAACAAAGGAGAAAGCTTGCGAGATTATATCTCCAGGTTTAATGCGGCCACGTTTGAGATCCCAGATCTCAATGAACACGTGGCCATGTCAGCACTAAAGAAGGGGCTTCGTACCTCCAGGCTTACTTTCTCCCTGGATAAGAAGTTCCTTAAAAGCTATGCTGAGCTCCTGTTAAGGGCTCAGAAATACGTCGATGCTGAAGAGCAGGCGGTGAATCGATGATTGATTGAAGGAAAACCCCCTTCAAAGAAGAAGAATAACAGGGGACAAGGTCTCCAAACTTCTAATAACAATGGCGACAGATATGCAAACCGCCGAAGAAGTCCTTCCAAGCCCAGAGCATTGGGAGGAAGATTTGACTCCTACACCCCCCTCAACCTCTCTCGAGAGAAGATCCTCATGGAGATAGAAAAAGAAAACTATCTACAACGGCTCCGTCTCATGAAGGCCTCCTCTTCCGTCAGGAACAGGAACAAATACTACCGATTCCATCGGGACCACGGCCACAACACAGAAGAATGCATCCAGCAGAAGGATGCAATTGAGGATCTCATCAAGAGAGGATACCTGGGATGGTATATCAGTCGCCAAGGCCCCCGGTCGGAAGCAACTATTTCCCAGCCACCTCCTGAAGAGGCCGAATTGCCAAATCAAAGGCCCACCAACGGAGGTGTAGGGATGATACACTGACCCACCAACTGGAGAAGGGATGAGGACGATGCTCCAAAGCGATTCAAAGACAACAACGCCATCATCTTCTCCGACGATGACCTCGTGGGAGTTCGGCTCCCACATGATGATTCTCTTGTAATTTCAGCCGTAGTGGCGAATTATGATGTACAGCGGATCCTTGTAGATAATGGAAGTTCAACAGATGTCTTGATGTACGATGCATTCTCGAAAATGTGTTTGCCTAGACATCAACTGCAAAGGTCTCCCATACCGCTCTTGGTTTTGGGGGCAACCAAGTTTATGCTGAGGGGGAAATAGTGCTGCCTGTAACCCTCGGCACCGAACCTCGATAAAAGACACTGCTGATCAACTTCATGGTAGTCCGGATCCCCTCAGCATACAATATTATTCTGGGACGGCCTGCCTTAAACAAGTTCTGGACCATGATCTCCTCTCACTATCTCTTGGTACGCTTCCCCACCAAGAATGGTGTTGGAGAAGTTAGAGGAAACCAGAGGACGGCGCGGCAGTGTCTGATGATTGAAGACAGGCATTTCAAGGATTCGAGAGATGAAACTACAAATCTTGGTGAGCCCATGGAGAGGACCATCCCAGTACCTTTGAAAGAGGAAGATCCCTCCAGAGTTGTGCAAATCGGGAGTGCACTTGATGAGGAAACCATAATGGAGTTGATCCGTTTTCTCAGGGACAACGCCGATGTCTTCACCTGGTCGGCTTTGGATATGCCGAGGATTTCTGCCGAAGTAATTACTCATCGACTGGAAGTAATCCCTGGGTACAAGCCGGTGCAGCAGAAGAAGAGGAGCTTTGCCCCCCAAAGATAGCAAGCTGTAGACAAAGAGGTTAGCAAGCTCCTCAAAGCAGGGTTCATCAGAGAGGCCCGCTACCCCGAGTGGTTGGCCAATGTGGTGATGGTGAAGAAAGCTAGTGGCAAGTGGAGGATCTACATTGACTACACAGACCTCAACAAGGCTTTCCCAAAAGATAGTTTCCCTCTCCCAAAGATTGATCAACTGGTCGACGTGACAGCCGGCCACCAATTGTTGAGCTTCATGGACACCTTCTCCGGCTACAATCAAATTAGAATGGATCCGCAAGATGAGGAGAAGACGGTATTCATCACTGACAAGGGTCTCTACTGCTACAAGATGATGCCGTTCGACCTTAAGAATGCCGGAGCGACATTTCAAAGACTCATCAATAAGGTGTTCGAAAAGCAACTGGGGAGAAATATGGAGGCCTATATTGACGACATGATCGTCAAGAGCCTCCACCGGAGAGATCACATCTGCGACTTGGAGGAATCATTCAGCGCTCTTCGGCGCTACCATATGAAGTTGAACCCGACAAAGTGTGCCTTTGGGGTCACTTCGGGCAAATTCCTGGACTTCCTTGTCACCAAACGAGGGATTGAGACGAACCCTGAGAAGATTCAAGCCTTGAAAGATATGAGACATCTCTCATGCAAAAAGGAAGTCCAGCAATTGACAGGGAGGATTGCCTCCCTAAATAGATTTATCTCTCGGTCAGCCGAAAAATGTCTTCCGTTCTTCAAGGTACTCCGACAATCAAAGGACTTCGAATGGTCCGAAGACTGTCATGCTGCCTTCGAAGAACTGAAGAAGTATCTGGAGGCCCCGCCATTGCTCTCCAAGCTAAAAGAAGGCGAGGTCCTCTACCTATACCTCTCTGCTTCAGATGAAGCAGTAAGTTCGGTTCTTGTCCGAAATGAAGAAGACGGGTCCTATAAGCCGATCTACTACATCAGCAAGGTCCTGCATGACGCAGAAACATGATATGCAAGGATGCAGAAGCTGATATACTCCTTAGTGATTACGGCAAAGCGATTACGGCCATACTTTTAGGCCTACGTCATCGTGGTGCTAACTGATCAACCTCTCAAGACCGTTCTCCGATCTCCGGACACTTCTGGAAGGATAGCCAAGTGGGCCGTGAAGTTGAGTGAATTTGACATCAGCTTCCAACCCCGAGCGGCTATGAAGGCCCAAGTGCTCTCCGATTTTTTGGCTGAGTGCACCTGAAAGTCCGAAGATGAAGCCTCTTCGGTAGAAGAAGAAGCCCCGAAGGAGACGAAGTCCGTTTGGGTGCTTCATGTGGACGGAGCTTCCAATGCTACTGGGTGCGGGGTTGGACTCATGTTGGCCGAACCTGACGGCCATACCATAGAGTATGCACTCTGTTTCTCCTTCCACGCCTCCAATAATCAGGCCGAATATGAAGCCCTACTTGCTGGACTTCGGATCGCCAAAGATCTAGGAGTCTGGCAACTTCGAGCCTTCTCAGATTCTCAACTGGTTGTGAATCAAGTCAACAAAGAATATGCAGCCAAAGATCCAACCATGATGCAATACCTGGAGAAGGTACGTGCTTTATCTTTCCAACTGGAACATTTTGAGATTATCCATGTTCCACGATCAGAGAACTCCCGGGCGGATGCATTGTCTCGACTAGCAACTACAGCACCAGAATCCCTCAGACGCACCTTTGTTGAGCATCTTGAGACTCCTAGCATAGCCGAAGAGACTGCAGAGGTGCGCCAGATCAACACTGAGCCAAGCTGAATGGATCCCATCATCAGATTTCTGAATGAGGAGAACTACCGGAAGATAAGGCAGAGGCCAAGAAGATCCACTGGATGGCATCTCGGTACATCATCTTAGATGGAGCCCTCTATAAGAGATCGATCTCCCAGCCACTGCTAAAATGCTTGGGACCCACCGATGCAGATTATGCTTTGAGAGAGGTCCACGAGGGCATATGCGGTGATCACTTGGGAGGCAGATCTCTGGCGTACAAGATCATTCGACAGAGATATTATTGGCCCTCCATCCAGAAGGACTCAGCGGATTTCGTGCGGAAGTGCGACCAATGCCAGAGGTATGCCAATGTACAGAGACAACCTGCGAGTCACCTGACTCAACTGGCAGCCCCATGGCCTTTTGCCTAGTGGGGGATGGACATTCTTGGCCCATTCCTATTAGCATCGGGGCAAAGAAAGTTTCTCTTAGTAGCCATCGACTATTTTACGAAGTGGGTAGAAGCCAAACCATTGGCCCAGATCATAGAAGGCAATGTTAAAAATTTTGTAAAAAATTTCATCATATTCAGGTTCGGCATCCCACGTGTCATCATTACGGACAATGGGAGATAGTTCGACAATCTGAAGTTCAAGGATTTCTGTGCTCGGTACCATATCCAACATCGGCTGACGTCCGTTGCTCACCCACAATCCAACGGAGAAGCCGAAGTCACTAACCGGACCATCCTCCATGGTCTGAAGACAAGGTTGAATGCCGCCAAAGGGCTTTGGGCCGAAGAACTGATCTCCATTCTTTGGGCATACCGAACTACCCCGAGAACGGCCACCGACGAATCTTCGTTTAACCTGGCCTATGGTACCGAAGCTGTACTACCAATCGAAGTCTCCCTACAGTCCCTGAGAATTGACAACTATGAAGAGCCTGAGAATTCCGATCGCAGAAGGATTGATCTGGATTTGCTATCAAGCACCAGGCTACAGGCCCAGATAAGGATGGCAGCATACCAGCAAAAGATCGCCAAGTATTATAACTCAAAGGTGAAGGAGCAAACTTTCTGTACGGGAGACATAGTATTGCGAAGAGCAGAAGTGTCCAGGCCAACGGAACAGGGTAAACTCTTCCCAACTAGGAAGGTCCATATCAAGTCGAAGAAATCATTTGACCAGGGACATATCGACTCAAGACCCTAGAGAGGAAGGCCTTATCCCGGCCATAGAATGTACAAAACCTTCACAAATACTATCAATGAAAGAGTTCCTGAAATTCTTGTGCAAAGCTTCTCAACCCTCTCAACTCAGAACGGCTAGTTGCATCGACTGAACGACAACAACCTGAGTGACCCGATCTGAAAAATTGGTCAACTGCGCAAAGGAGAGTCTGATCCACTCACCTTATCGGTATGCCCGACGAGCGCAATGGATGGTCTAACCAAGCCACCAAAAAGATCAAAGGCGCAGGGATGGTTCTCGTAACCTACCCTACGGTGATTCCGAACACGCGCCGATGTGGGCCTGAACAGTCTACCTTAATCATGATAGAAAGTGCACAGGGATGGTGTATACACCTTACCCTACAGAAAATCCGAACACGTGCCTAAAAGGATCGTTGTCGTCCTTTCTATCAACAACAAACATTCTTAGAACGGTCCAATTGACCTCACTTCTTTCCTTGTAGACCGAAAGTGGTCTACGGAGTCTACGTTACAGACAAATCATGATGCAACACATCGCAAAGAGTACATGAGAAGAGGTAGTAGAAAAGATTTTTCATTCTTTTCAAATTTTTACACAAAAAAAAAGAGAAAAAAAAGAGAAAGAAAGGAAGAAACTCTCCTAAAGAGAGAGTAAGAAAAAGAAAAAGAAACTCTCGTAAGGAGAGATACAAAAAAAAAAAGGCAGCAGCAGCAGAAGGATCTGGGAAATTTTTCAATAACTCCCCATCGGATTTTTCCCATACCGATGGGGAGAGACCTGGTGGGAGGATGAAGGGCCCCCGGGGTTCCCATCTGAACCCGAATCCGACCCTTCATCGGAGTCGAATCGAATTCGTGGCCAGGGAAGGGAACGGAGGGCTTGATGTGGTCCAGGCCCTTCAAGTTAAAAAACTTGGAGGCCTTCCTCCGACACTCCAAGAACCCCTGATGGAAGGAGTCCAGAGCCACCCCGGTGAGTTCACCTTGAAGGCGGCAGAAGCTTTGAAGTTTGTGACGGCGTTCGTCGCCTCCTTCCTTGCCTCCTCCGCAATCATGGTCGCCACCGTGACCTGGGCCCAGGCCTCCCTCAGATGGGCCTCCAACAGGCGGACCTTCTTCTCGAGGCGGTCCACGAGAGGCTCCTCCTCTTCGTCTCCTGGCCCAGGTGACTCCAAACTTCGCTTCCTTTTTGGGTCGATAGCCCTTCTCTTCGCCGCACGATGGAGCTCAGAAGTGCTAAACCTCATTGTTAATGGAGGGAAAAAGCCTATGGAAACGATGGCCTTTGACAGCGAAGGGCAGGATCCTATTTATAGAAACCCTGCACCCATGACCAACTACGGGGAGGTGTTCCCCACGTCCTTCCCAGCCGCATCAGAAAGTGCCACGTGTCCGGGCGATGCTTCAAGAACCAGAAAAGTCGCTCGGAGCCATCTGCGGGACAACAACTGCCATCAATTCGAATTCGGAGAAGTCCTTATCGTGTGACGGCATCATTAATGGCTCCTTTTTAGAAAAAGGAGATCTGACGGCTCACAAGGCGCAAGAAATCATGACTGTACAAATACCGACGTGCCACGTGGACAGCAATAATCACAATCAAATCTCCCTGATCACTGATTGGCAAAGAAATGATTCTTGTCCGCCCCAACGGACAAACTTAACATCCAAAGGAAAGCGACAGTCTTCGACAACAGAGTTCCGATCCGTTCCAGGGTCCGTCCTCATCGATTGGATGGCCTTCGGCTATGACTACTCAACCAAACAGAAAAGAGAATGGTGAAACCGATTCTTGTCGACTGAACGGCCTTCGGCTACGACTGTTCGACTAAGCAGAAGAAGAAACGGTAAAACCGTTTCGAGCTACACATGAGGCATAACATGGCGTATGCAAAAGAAGGAAAATTCATTCCAAAATTTGGAAAATCTGTCATACGAAGTTCATTGACAAAACAAAAAAGAAAAAAAGAAAATACACCTAGAGCGACCCAAGTCACTCAACATCAGCAGGAGAAGGCTCCACACTGCAGGACTGGAGCACTTTATCAATTTACTCTAAGAGGACCTCGTCAATCTGTGCTGGGACTGGGAAACCTTCAGCTTGGACTCCTCCAGCCTGAGTTTCCTCCTAAACCGGGGGCAGAGTTGGGTTCACCTCCGGATTTTCGACTGGGGTAGCAGTCTCCTTCTCCGGACATGGCGCCTCATCGGCCTCTACCATGGCTTCGGCCCCCTCCACTTCCTCTTCTTCTCCAGCTATATCGAAAGGTGGAATGCTGGAAAGGTCGAGATGAGGGAAGGCCTCCTTTATCCTGGAGAGTCCATCGTTGAAGCCGTGCTGGTAGCCGTACAAGGTTACTTCATTGATCTCCGCCTGGAACTGCAGAGACGTCTTGAAGTCCGCCACGGCATCATCTACCTGCTTCTTTGAAGATGCAGACTCCCTCTTAGCAGCTTCGGACTCAAGGATCGCCTCTTCGGCCCTCCTAGAAGCCTCCTCCACCACCTTGGTCAGGCTCTCTATTTTCTCCTGGTCCTCCCTAGCAGCTTGCTCCAGGGATTTGACTTGCTTCCTGCTCCTCCTCCACCCTGCCTCTTGCCCTGTCATTGTCATATGAGCACATCTCAATTCGCCCTTCAGTTCGCGAACCTCATCATTCATCCGGGCAAGACGGTCCTCCATGGACTGCTTTAGCTCCCCAGCTACTTCCTTGGCAGCCCTGGTAGTCTGGAGCTCCTCTTTAAGATCATGGATGAGGCTGTCTACATTCTTCAGGCCCTCCTCCATGAAGGTGAGGTCATAGACCAACTACATCAAAAGAGAGGGGTCATGAATCGAACAATTCTCAAGATAAAGAGAGGTGGCAGGATCATACCTGTTGCAGAGCGGAGAAGGCAGAATCAGACACCCTGGGAAGGCTCCGGTTCCGAAAAATAGCCAGGTTGTGAGGCAGAAGCGTGCCCTTCAGCACCTGCCTGGCTACGGCCGGGACCAGCAGTCCCGCCACAGGCAAAAGCTCTGAGAAGTTCACCGAACGGACTCCGACTGAGGAAGCCCTGCAGGCGAACTCTCCTTCGACTTGCCGCACTCTGCCCCTATCAGTAGCAGGGGGCAGAACGGTAGCACATCCTCTCCCTGAGGCGGGCTCCTCGTTGTGTGAACTGGGGAAATAGCCACCGGTGGAGCTTCGACTGGATGGGGTCTTGACAGAGCCCCTTCCGTAGTTATTACATCTTCCCCTGAAGTTCCCCAGGAAGACGAAGTGTTTTGGTCCCCTTCGGGACCATCCCTCCAGGCCTTCTTCTGAATCGCAGACCTGGTAAGAAGGGCCTGCGCCACCCTCTTCTCCGAAGTCTTACGGAGCCAGCTCAAGCCAGGCTTCATCCCGCCACCTGCAAGCAAAGGATTTCACTTCAATCGATTGGGCTACAATGAATCTGAGAAAGAGGAGCATAAATTCCTATTGCTATACCTAATGAGGGGAATCTACTAATTCTCACCCGGTAGAGATTTCTCTCCTCCAACAGTTCCTGAATGGGGGCAACTTCGAAGTTGACCAGGAGGTCGTAGTCCGACTGATCGGCCGCCAAGACCTTCTTCCCGTCATTGGCGATCAGGCGAGGCTTCTTCCACACCGTATCGAAGCCCCATGAATTAAGAGACAACATAAACACAAAAATGGGTTTCCACCCATGGATGGTGCTGGGCATATCCTTGATAACCCTATGGCCTGATCTAGGGCCAATCACCCACCATCGGCTGCTGTGGAAATCCTTCTTGAGGACGAAAAGGGCTGTGAACAAATTGGTCCTAGGCACTATGTTCACGATGCTGCACATAACCAGGAACCCATAGATGTTCCTGATGCTGTTCGAGGTCAACTACGCTGGTACCACTTGGTACAGGTAGAAGATCTTGGTGAAGAAGGGATGCAGGAAAAATCGAAGACCAGCTTTCAGATGATCTTCGTATATGGCTATACACCCTAGGGGAGGCTCGTTCACCCGCTCATCGGACGCGGGAAGGACGAAGGAAAACTTCTTAGGGATGCGGTAGCATTCCCAAAGACGGGCCACCTTATCCTGAGAAACCGAGCTGGGAACCGACTCTGGGCCTACTATGTCTCCGGCCCCCGAGGGTTCAACCTGTTTTCCCTGACTCTCTACGGTCTCTTCCATGACAAAGGAATGAAATGAGGGAGCAGAAAGAAGATTCTACTTGTACAATAGACTGGTAGTCCAAAACAGTTTGGACGGAGGATGAGACGAGGTTGAAGAAGCTTCCTTGCCCAGACCTTCGCCCTTCCTTAAAAGAAAAGTAGGGGTCTCTAGAGCCCCACCGAGGTTAAATTGACTTAAGGTTACCGTGGGAGGTAACCCACCTGCAACTGACCGCCAGGATAAGGTATACCATTCATCCAACGGATGGAGGATAGCCACCGCAACCATCCAAATTCCAACCAAAAGACTGCCTCAACCACCATGCAGCGGGAAAAGAAAAGATGGCCCCAGGGCCACCTACTTTTCCCCAATCCGGGGGCAACAACTGTCCACCATCTGATTCTCAGATCATGATGGACAGTCCAATCAAGGATCCCGTAATCATTCACTGCACCGTCTCTCAGGAGGAAAATGACAAGGCCTCAATACTCTCACTTCTCAAGGCAGATCTCTGCTTCGAAAATTGAGAGTAGGGGAGAACTGTTGGGATATCCCAGTTCAGCTTTAAACCAAACTCTGGTTCGACTGGTCAAAGCCCGTTTCTCCAGACTATGGACTTCGGACCAAGCAAGGGACAGGCAAACTGCAAGCAACCCAAGGATTCATACCGGACCATAACATCCGAAGGCCAGTCCTTCGGGTAACGCCTTTGGCCCCGGCCGAAGACCGAACTACTCATCAACTTTCGAAGACACGTGCTTCGGTCCCCATCGTAGACATGATCTCCGGCCTCGGGAAAATACCATGTCTTCGGCCCACACAAAGGAAAATCTGGAGATTGGACCACAATCTGTTCCAGAAAGGTAACTGTAACCAACGGTTACAATGGGCACTCATCATGCCATGATCATGGCGTGCAACTCCTGTAGCCACGCCTCCGATCTGGCCGGAACCGCTCAATGACAATCCACGATCGCCAATCATGGAAGAGATTGGCTCCCCATGATCACCGGAAAAAGAGCGGGACGCAGGTCAGAGGCCTTCTTTAAATAAGGGTAAGAAGGATTGCTCGAGAGGTACGCGAACATCTTCGCTCACATACACTTACAATCCCCAAGAGCCTTTCCTCTTCCACTCTCTCGACACCTTCTCCATTCTGTGGCTGAGATCCACCACTGACTTAGACATCGGAGTGTCCTCCGCCGGAACAACTCTGGCAAGGAACCTGTTTTGCAGGTGAACCAGGGAGCGGTCCTGCGACGCAGCGGCTCCGATCGACCGATCCAGGGACTCCATGCCAACAGGCCAAAATATAAAATATCCGTTAAACAGAACATCCATTATAATTCTAACAATAAATGAAAAGGAAACAAAACTTCCATTAATCTTAATGCAACACTAAATAAAAAGGCTAATTCAAAAACTTAATGCTACTTTTAGGATCCATTTGGTTAGAGTATATTAAATTGTAGGATAATCTAGTAATTTTTAGAAATTATTTATCTAAAATTAATTATGGAGAAAAACTGTTACTATGTTTGGTTGATGTTTTTTTTTTGAAAAAATAATATTAGAAAAAGATTACTACATTTAATTAAACGTAATCATATATAGAAATATAGTCAAGTTTATAAATATACCCATCAATAAAAAAAAATTATTTAATACTAAGATAGTATTATCATCTTCAATATTTTTTTTATAATAACTATTATTGCCGCCAAGATCGTCATGATCCATAGCTGCTGTCGGCGTCGGATCGCCCCTCGTCTCTTCGGGACCGGCCTGCTCGTCAGGACCTACAAAACAAGGGTTAGAGACCCATACCGGGAATTCCGGCGGGCGCACTTCGATGGTCAAGTCAGTGACGATCCAGGGGAACAGATCCTCCTTGTCGAGCCCTTGAGATGGACTACATGCTAGGAGGAGTGGATAATGTGTGAGTGAAGTGCGAGTAAGCTGGGAAAGATGGTGGCCGAGGTGAACTAGGACTGGATGGCTGTGTCCGGGTGATCCTTCCCGTGGATCTCCGGTAGCCTTGAACTTTCAATCTCCTTGATGGTTCTCCTATGTGGCCTCCTCTCCCTCACTTGCTTGGAGTGTTTTTAGATTAACTTTCATCTTACCTCCCCTGTTAGGGGCGTCGATGGCCTTTTTTATGTCCTGGTGGTTGACGAACACCTACCTCGGGATCTCCCCCGTGCTAGCAGGTGCGTGTGGCGGTGTTCCGTGCCGTGGATGAGACATCTTTCCTAGTTCATGACAAGGGAAGCTACTATGCGCTCTGACATTCCTTCCGGTCGCTCCATTCTAGGAAACCTAGCAGGGCCTCGATCGGGGGGCCGCTGCCCCCGGGATTTAAATCTCCTGGTTGACTTCCTTTTCTGGGTGATGTAGGCGGTTGGTGGAGAGCGTGGCACCTCGATCAGGGTACTTTTTCCTTTTCTGGTGTAAGTGGTAGCTGCGGATAGTTATTACGGCTTGGAGGGCGCTTCCTTGCAGTCCTCGGGTGGCTCATCGGTGCCCCGGGAGGGCGGCATCGCTCCTTCGGTGGCCAGTGCCTTTGGCCGAGATGAAGGCCGAACTGGAGAGCTACGGCTCGACTCCGAGGGGCTCGACCTCGAAGGGGCTCCGCTTGGTGGAGGAGGGCCAAGCTCGACTCCGGACCAAGGGGCTCGACTCCGAGGGGGCTCGACCTAGAGGAGGGCAGGGCTCGACTCCTGCACAGAGGGCTCGACCTCAGAGGGGCTTGACTTGGCAGAGGGGAGTAGAGCTCGACTCCGGTCCAGGGGGCTCGGCCTCGAAGGGGCTTAATCTGGCAGAGGAGGTCAATACGCGACTTCTACGCAGAGGGCTTGGCCTCGGAGGGGCTCGACCTGGCAGAGGAGGGCTGGGCTCGACTCCGGCCCAGGGGGCTCGATTTCAAAGGGGCTCAATCAGGCGAAGGAGGTCACTCGGCTCCAGCCTAGGCATCTCGGTCTTGCGGGAGCCGACCTGGCAGAGGATGGAACTCTCATTCGGCGGGCCGTCCTGATATGCTGAGGGAGCTCGGCCCGGTAAAGGAGTCCGAGGAGGAGTGTCCACCGTGGTAGCTTTTTCTGACATGGTATATGATAGGGATTATACGTCAGTTTCTTGCCATATCATTTGCCCCCCACTCCCGAGTCCCGTTGGTGCAGGGAGCTCAGGGCGAAGAGAGTAAATACAATGCTAGCATGGAAAGGTGAGAATCTGGCATAATGATGGCCACGATCGTCGGCACTTCGTGAAGTGATTTGTTCAGCCTACCCGAGGGAGCCACGTGGACACGTCCGAGGAGTAGTTATCGTGGATGCAAAATTTAGAGCGGCAGCAGTCGAAGCCAGACGCCAGCCTCGTTGATTGATGACACATGGCACGAATCCGACGGTGGAGAACTATAATGGTACGGTCAGATGTTGGTCACTTCGAAAGGAAAGGCAACCTTTCCCAAAACACACCTTCTTTCAAATCCTGCATGCCTGCCATCGTACCGAGGCTCTTCTTTCGCTCCCGCGGTCATTTTTGTCTTCCTAAGTTTATAGCCGGTTAGTCTCCTTCCTCCCTATCTCGGTTGAATAGAGTTTACCTTATAGGGCCAGGTTCTTCCCAAGGCTCTTGTCCGTCTTCTCCCTTCTTTCTATTTCTTGGCTTTCATCTTCTTCTCCATGTCTCGTTTTGGACCAAACTTCCGTCCCACCACTAACTAGGATGAGGTCGGGCCTTCTAAGCCGAGGCCACCTTCTTCTTCTTCTGATAAGGAGGAGGATGTGACGTGCTTTGAGGTCAGCCGAAGACCCGCGCCTAGAGGAATAATGATTGGGGAACCCGCATCTTCCCCTCCACTTCATCCTCTTCTTCTATCTGCTCCCGAACTTGCACCTGCTCCTGAACCTTCCCGGTCAACGGGTTCTGGGAGAATTGCTTCGGTGATCACCGCCATGGATCTCGTGACCATCCGAGAAATTTATGGAATCTTGGACTCCGTCCGGCTCTCGGTCCCTCGACCGGGGGAACGGGTTACTTCCAGTGGCCCACGTCGGATAGCCTTCTACGAGGAGACCTTCACGGGAGGCCTCTGATTTTCATTCCATCCATTTTTTCTCTCTGTCTTGAGTAACTACCACCTTGTTCCTGCCCAGCTTGTTCCAAATTCTATCAAGATAATTTTTTGCTTTATTGTTTTATGCCATTTTCACGGGATAGTTGCCCATTTTTCTTTATTCAAGGCTTTTTTCATCCTGAAATGCCACCCCACCGAGGAGGGGTGGTGGTCTCTTTCTTCTCGACCCAGGGGTATTAGATTTGAGCTCCCCTCTTCCATCAAGGGATGGAAGAGTAAGTACTTTTTTGCCTCGGTTGAGGGGATTGATTGGGCTTGGAGCGATCCGGATCGATCCCCCAACCAGAACTCTGCGATCGAGGTAGCCGACCTGGTGGTATACGACCAGCTTCGCTCTACTGAGATTCCTTTACTTGAGGCCCTACTGTCATAGCAGAATCTCCACGAGGCCGGGGTCAGCCCAACACAGGAGTTGGGTGAGTTCAACTCGAAACTCCTTTTTCTTTCTCCCCCCTTCTTTTTTTTTTAGAGCTGATGTCTTCCTTTTTATTCAGGCATGAAGTTTTCCATGGACGAGCTCCTCTCATTCATCGAGGAGAGAAGCCAAGCGATGGGGGTCGGTGAGCCTGCCCCGAAGAGGGCCCGAGTAGACGATGGCGCAAGGGCTATAACTGCCGTGCCTACCAAACCCACTCCAGAGCCGAGCAGGAGGGTCATCGAGCCCAGCCCCGAGGCTCCGAGGTAGCTCGATATGGCCCCGGCACTGGAGTCTGAGGTGGTTGCCCGGGCCAGATCCATTGTCGCTGCTACCGCGGTGGCATCCTCCCGTCCGGAGATCATTGAGGTCGAGGAGGAAGGAGGGCTAGAAAGTGCGGGGCCAATGTCAGCGGTGCCATCCAAGATGGTGCTGAGCTCGCAGCCTACGCTGGAAGCCTCTTCCGCCAATGGTGCAGGTGATTCTGCAATGGCGACGAGCAAGAGGGACAGGGACTACCGTCGGGTCCCCTTTAGGTTGGGACCCAATGTCTCCCTAGCCAAGGACCCAGCCCTCGCCGAGCGCATGATGGATTTCGTCGTCCAGTCATGCAATCAGTGAGAGAGGGCCGGGAAACTTCTGGATGACGCCATCAGCACCACCTTCTCCAACTTATTTTCTATAAGTGCCTCTTTGCTCTACCTCTCTTCTTTCTTCATTTCTTGTCTTTATGACTAACATCCCCTTCTATGCAGCAAGGCACGAAGCTCCTGCTCATCAGGGATTATTGCTGCACCTGGGCCAGGAGGGATAGGGAGTGAGCCGAGTCCCTGAACGTTGAGCTGAGGTGGAAGAACGATGAGGCCTGAGAGGCCAATATGAAGTTCAAAGGGCTCCAGGGTGAAGTCTCTAGCACCGAGCGACTCTTGAAGGAGCTCAAGGAAGAGCTCAAGTCGAAAGGGGCTCAACTAAAGGAGCTCAGAGCCGAGTTGGAGGCGGCGAAGGAGCGGGCTGCCTCCGTCGAAAAGAAGGCCACAGTCGCTGAGCAGAAGGCTGCCGAGGCAGAGGGGAAGGTTTTCACCACCGTCAGCTCAGCTGAGGCTGCGAGGAAAGAGGCAGCCGAGACCGTCCACCGGCTGATGATGCAGAGAAGAGGGCGGTCGAGGTGACCTACAGGGCAGAGGCTACTAGGAAGGAGGTCGCTGATGCGGTGGCCAACTACAAGGCCTCTCCAGAGTTCAAGCTCGATTTTAAGGAGGTAACGATGGACTCCTTCAAGGGGTTCGCGTATTGTCGATCTTTGCTGCGCAGCATACTTTCAAACAAGCAGATGGCCAGCATCTGCCTTCCAGGCTCTGTAGGGAGGACACCTTCGACTCCTGCTACAGCGATGGTAGAAGAGCATGTGGCCACGGTTGAACCGACCTCGTAGGTGGTGGCGGCTGAACTGAATCCGCGAAGGTGATGGCTGGAGGAAGGGCCCCGGCCCCGGAGGCTGAGGAGGGTGAGACCTCAGCTATGCACCATCCGGAGAAGGCACCGGCTGAGTAGAGTAGGGCTCCTTAGCAGCTGTAGTTATTTCTATTTCTGACCTGGGATGCCCGGCATGTCGGGGCCCAGAAATAATATAATATTTTGCTAAGTAAATGAAAATGTTTCCATCAACTTGACTTGTTTCTTCTCTTCTTTGCTTGTATTTTTGTAATGCAAATGTCTCCTCTCCACCTCTTGATCATCTGAATGCCTGGATAAGCGAAAAGGTGGAGGATTACTTGTCTTGCTCGATCTTGCTCGGCTGGGGGGCGAAGTAGTTGTGAAGACCTCTCTGCTCTGCTCGATGTCAGGAAGCTTGGGTCTTGGTGTCGGAGGGGCATGAGATCCAGACTTTGATTGCCGAGAGACTAGGCTCCTGGTGCCGGAGTAGGGTCTGATTTTTGGTGCCGGAGCAGGGTCCGGTCTTTGAAAGCCAGGAAGCTAGGCTCCTGGTGTCGGAGCAGGGTCCGGTCTTTGGTGCCAGAGGGTTGTGAGATTCGGGTTTAGAATGCCAGGAAGCTAAGCTCCTGGTGCCGGAGCAGGGTCCGGTCTTTGGTGCCGGAGGGTCGTGAGATTCGGGCTTAGAATGCCAGGAAGCTAGGCTCCTGGTGCCGGAGCAAGGTCCGGTCTTTAGTACTAGAGAGTCGTGAGATCCGGGCTTAGAATGCCAGGAAGCTAGGCTCCTGGTGCTGGAGCAGGGCCCGGTCTTTGGTACCGGAGGGTTGTAAGATCCGGGCTTAGAATACCAGGAAGCTAGGATCCTGTACCGGAGCAGGGTCCAGTCTTTGGCACCGGAGAGTCGTGGGATCCGGGCTTTGAGCGCCAGACCTGGGGTCAGGCGATGATTCTCCTGCAAGGCAAAAAGTGTTTGCACAAGGGGAATCTTGATTATTAGTGAGAAAGAACCTTAGCTATTGATGCCGGAGAGCTGGGCCCCGGGCTTCGATGCCGGAAAGCTGGGCCCCGGGCTTGAGTGCCGGAGCGCTGGGCCCCGGGCTTGAGTGGCGGAGAGCTATGCTCCGGGCTTTGGTGATAGAGAGCTAGGCTCCAGGCTGGGGTGCCGGAGAACTGGGCTCCGGGCTTGAGCATGCCGGGCCTTAGGCATATCAGTTATGTTTCCGCAAGGCAGAGAGCGATTTGTGCAAAAGAAAATCTTTATTATTATTGGAGGAAAACCTTACACTATTGATAGTATCTTCTCAGGTTGCAGGCATTCCATGTTTGCGAGAATCTGGCACCGTCCAAATCCTCGAGATAGTAGGCTCCATGTGAAAGAGCTTCGACCACCTTGTAGGGGCCTTCCCAGTTTGGTGAGAGCTTACCGCACTTCCGAGGCTGAGAAGCTTCGGCTTGGTGCAGCACCAGGTCGCCAGATCGGAAGACCTTTGGCCTTACCCGTGCGTTGTAGTACTGGGCCACTCGTTGCCGGTATGCTGCCATCCGGAGTCGAGCTTTGTCTCTGGTTTCCTCAAGGAGGTCCAGGTTGAGTAAAAGGTGCACCGGGTTCTCTGTTTCGTCGTACTGCTATACTCGTAGTGTTGGCATGCCGAGCTCGATCGGGACAATGGCCTCAGCGCCGAAGACAAGGTTGAAAGGCATTTTGTCCGTCACCATTCTGGGCGTTGTGTGGAAAGCCCACAGGACACTTGGGAGTTCCTCTGCCCATCGGCCCTTGGCTCGGTCCAACCTGATTCTGAGTCCTTGGAGGATGGTCTGATTGGTTACCTCGGCTTCCCCATTCATTTGGGGGTGAGCTACCGAGGTGAAATGATGTCGAATGCTATGCTCAGCACAAAACCTCTCGAGCTCTCAGTTATCGAACTATTATCCGTTGTCGGTGACGATACAGTAGAGGAGTCTGAAGCGACAGATTATTGATTTCTAAAAGAACTGGGCAAAAGGCCATGGGGTGGAGAGCTGGGAGATCGGCGTCGCCGATTGATGCTATATATGAGCATGGCGCTGGCATTTATCGCACTTCCTTACTAAGTCGGCGGTGTCCTGCCTCATGGTCTCCCAGAAGTATTCCTGGCGAAGAACTTTGTATGCCAGCATCCTGCCTCCCACGTGATTCCCGCAGAGGCCTTCATGTATCTCTTAGAGTACAAAGGCTACCTCCGTGGGCCTGAGGTACTTCAAGAGCAGGTAGGAGTAGGATCGATGGTAGAGCTGTCCTTCCATCAGGACAAATCGGGAGGCTTTCTCCTTGACGAGGCCAGCTTCTGCATAGTCCTCTGGTAAGATACCATCAGTGATGAAGAGGCCAGCTTCTCCAGGGTGACTTGCTATACCTCCTCTGGGGCTTCGTAGCTTGGATTCTCGAGGTACTCGATGTGGGCATGTCCCAGTGATGAGTCCGGCAAGGTCACGAGTCTCGACAGTGCATCCACACGAGCATTCTCTCCATGGGGGATATGGAAAATGCCGAACCGTCAAAAAACTATCATGCTTGTGCAGACCCGGTCTAGATACTTCATCATCTGGGGATCTTTGGCTTGTATTCTCCGGAGACTTGTCCAGCCACTAGTTGGGAGTTAGTAAAGACTTTCAAGCTTTGCATGCCCAGCTAGCGAGGAGCGCCTCGTAATCCGCCTGGTTGTTTGTCACGGCAAACTTGAAGCAGAGAGCACACTATGCCACGACCCCGTTGTTGTTGGTGAGGATAAGGCCTTCTCCGCTCCCACCAGAGTTAGACGCACCATTTACGTGGAGGATCCAGGGCTCCTCCTCTGTTCCGGGCTCAACTTGGCACTCCGGGGTTGTCTACTCTGGCTCCTCGTGAGTCCTGTGCACTCGACCAGGAAGTTAGCTAGGACCTGGGCCTTCTGTAATGACCTCGGCCAATATGCGATGTCGAACTCACTCAGCATCATGGACCACTTGGCCAGCCTCTCGAAGGTTTTGGGGTGGCTAAGTATGGTCCTCAGCGACTGATCTATCACGACCACAATGGGATGCGCTTAGAAGTAGGGCCTGAGATGCTTAGCAGATATTATTAGAGCAAAAATGAGTTTCTCGAAATGAGTATACCTGATCTCCGCATCGTGGAGGATTTTGCTGGTGTAGTACACCAGCTTCTGAGATCCGTCTCGTCTGCACGGACGAGCACCGAGCTGACGGCTCCAAGTATGACAGCCAGGTAAAGTAGGAGCTCTTCTCCTTCCTCCGGTCTGGAGAGTAGCGGAGGAGATGCCAGGAACCTCTTCAATTCTTCGAAGGCCGTCCTGCAATCCTCCATCCAGGTAAAGTCATGCATCTTGCACAGTGCCTTAAAAAAGGGAAGGCAGCGATCGGCCGATCTCAAGATGAACCGACTCAAAGCTGCGATCCATCCCATCAGATGCTGGACCTGCTTCTTGGATATCGGGTCCTCCATGTCGACGATCACCTGAACCTTCTCTGGTTTGCTTCAATGCCCCTCTAGGTGACCATGAAGCCCAGAAATCTTCTTGCTGCCATCCCGAAGGCGCATTTTGCTGGGTTCAGTTCATCTGGTATTTTCGGAGGTTGTGGAAGGCTTCGACGAGGTCGGTGATGTGGTTTGAGCTCGGCTTGCTCATAACAAGCATGTCATCCATGTACACCTGCATGTTCTGACCAATTTGGTCTTTGAAGATCCTGTTGACCAGGCACTGGTACATGGCCCCAGCATTTTTCAAACCGAAGGGCATCATCCTTTAGCAGTACATCTGATGGGGACATTGAGCCAGTTCAGACCCAGCAGCCAGCCCAGATCTCGATGCCAGCCCAGTACGGATCTTAATGTATTTTTTTTTATTTTTATTATGGGTGTACGTGGGATTTGGGATATCTCCGAATCGGAGATTAGTTTTTATTTAGAGTTATCGGAATCTCTTATAGTTCCGATTATTTTGAGATTATTTAGGGATTTAGCTTTAGCGATAGTTTCTTGTTTTAGGTTTATTTAAGATCATATTCTTGATAAAAAAAGATAGCGAAGATTATATTTGAGAAAACATCTGGGTGCGTCCCGACTTCTCCCCCTTCTCTTCTTCCCTCTCCTCTACCTGGGTCTCCTCTCCCTCTTCTCGATATTTTTCCTCCCGGCTATTTCCTCTCTTCCCTTCCCGGTTCTCTCTCTCTTTCCTCTTTCTCTTCTCTATGCTTTCCCTCCTCTGTTCCTCCTCCAATTGACTTCTCCCGAACGAATCAACCGAAGCCGGACCAACACCGTCCACCACTCTCCCACGGGATCTGCCCGACCGGAAGCCTCCAAACGGGCCAAGCCGGCCCTTTCCGTCGCCACCGACGCCCTCTGTCACCGCCATCTCCGTTGACTGGCCAGCCGACCGACCGAAGCTTCCAACCGAGCCAAGCCGACCACCGTCGCTACCCTCTGCAGCCACCTCCGTCGACCGGCCAGCCCTAAGCGCGATCGACGCCTCACCTCGGCATCGTCTCCACCGCAGGCCTCCATGCGACGCCTTCCGCCGGTCTCTTCCTCCCTTCCGACCACCATCGCTACCCTCTGCAGCCACCTCCGTCGACCGGCCAGCCCTAAGCGCGATCGACGCCTCACCTCGGCATCGTCTCCACCGCAGGCCTCCACGCGATGCCTTCCGCCGGTCTCTTCCTCCCTTCCGACCACCGTCGCTACCCTCTGCAGCCACCTCCGTCGACCGGCCAGCCCTAAGCGCGATCGACGCCTCACCCTCTGAACCATCGTCGTCTTTCGCCCGGAGTCGTTCACAGCCGGCCAACAACCCCTCTGCTGCCAATTTCTGCACCGCACGGATCCCAGAGCGCACGGATCCCAGAGTGCACGGATCCCAGAGCATAGATTTCAAAGCATTGGATTTTAATTAAATTTTATTTTGGAATTTATTCTTCACTTGTATTTTTTTTGGTGTTCCAGGTCCATCGACTTCTGATCCACCTCACTCGTGAACTACTGGTCCGGATTTTGGACGATCTCAGGACGATCTCCCTCTTCCAAATTTCGTGAGATTCCATGTTTTTTTTTCGGGTGAGATCCATTTTGATAACCTAACCCAATTGCTGGTTATTTTTATTTAATTAGATTTAATTTATTTAAATTAGACACCCTAATCTAGAGATCGTTTCTTAACGATCAACGGTCCGACACCGGTCTTGATATCAGAGTGTACGGTCCCGCATCAAAATGGTATCAGAGCAATAGGTTAGGTTAGGGTCAATTTTAATTTTGCATGACAACTAGGTCAGGAAACAAATATCAATCAGAACATTCTTCCGTAGATAACAAAATGGATCCCAGTTTAGAAGCTGCCCTTCAAGTAATCATGGGTAAACTCGAAAAAATTGACAGCAAGTTAGGATCTTTAGATGCCAGGGTATTAACTCTTGAAGAGGAACGACTAGTGAACACCAATTACCCTATTAGGAACTCTTCATCAAGAGTTACAGATCCTAGAGTTCCAGATCCTAGAGATCCTAGAGACCGAAATGACTACCTAGATCATGATAGTGGTCGTACTCAAATCCTTCGACCTGACCCTAGGGATCGACATGATTATCCAGGTAATCAACCAACACTTAGGTCTTATCACAACCCAATCGATAAAGATGAACGAATCATGAGGAGTGTTAAGATTGACGCCCCAAGTTTTGTAGGTCGCCTGGACCCCAAAGAATATATTGACTGGGAAGCTAATATGGACCATTACTTCTCCTGGTATGATATGTCTGAGGATAGAAAAGTTAGGTTTGCCCAAATGAGATTGTTAGGCCAAGCAAAGCTATATTGGCACAATGTCCAGAGGTTAGCCATTCATAGGAGACAGGACCCTGTTGGAACATGGGATGAGATGAAGGATAAGCTTCGAGAGAAGTATCTTCCTGCATCTTATCAACAGCAACTTTTGGACCAATGGCAAAGGTTGACCCAAGGAACTGGACTTGTAAATGATTACATCGATAAATTTGATGAATACCTTATGCGATGTAATGTGCATGAAGACCCATCTGTCACTTTATCCCGGTTTAGAGCTGGTCTGAGAGTGGATATCCAAAAGGAATTATTTTTGAGAGAAGTTTATAGTCTAGAGCAAGCATATCAATTAGCTCAAGACTATGAAAGATTTCAGCAAATGTCAATCACTCGTAGATCTGAACTTTCTAGACCAGGAATTTTAGGTCCAAGGCCTAGCATGAACCTAGCCCCAACTGGTCCACAACCTAACATTAGTCAGGCCCCTGGTAGTCGATCCCCGAGAGATGACAAAGGAAAAGGGATTATAGGAGAAACTTCCCGTGGAAGTAGCTCTAAGATCCACTGCTTTAGATGTAATGGGATAGGTCATGTAGCTAGCCAATGTCCATCTAGAACCTTGCATATAGGGACACTTGAAGAACAAGAAGATCTAGGTGATGTCCTTGAAGAAGAAGTTTACACTGCTGACCCAGGATTAGCCGATGCCTACGAAGAACAAGACGAAGAACAAGACCATGAGGTTGGAGCTGAAAAACAATTAGGAGTTAATTTAATTAATAACTTGGATCTAATTCAATATAAAGAACCAGCATTGACACATGGTGATGTATTTGAGCCTGCATTCTTTGAGAGTGATCATCTTTTTGAGAGTCCACTTTTCCAAAAGAGAGGACAACACGATGTGATTAAACGAAATTTGGACGAGGAGATCAAGTCTTCAAGGAGTCAAAATTGCTACCGCTACCTGGTTCACTGGCGAGGCAGACCAAAGTCAGAGGACTCCTGGATTACTGAAGAGGAGCTGCAGAACATTGATCCAAATTTATTTGAGCACCTCCAGCCTGACTCGACAGAGTCGAGTTCTCCCCACCGCAGGGAAATGATGGGGACATTGAGCCAGTTCAGACCCAGCAGCCAGCCCAGATCTCGATGCCAGCCCAGTACGGATCTTAATGTATTTTTTTTTATTTTTATTATGGGTGTACGTGGGATTTGGGATATCTCCGAATCGGAGATTAGTTTTTATTTAAAGTTATCGGAATCTCTTATAGTTCCGATTATTTTGAGATTATTTAGGGATTTAGCTTTAGCGATAGTTTCTTGTTTTAGGTTTATTTAAGATCATATTCTTGATAAAAAAAGGATAGCGAAGATTATATTTGAGAAAACATCTGGGTGCGTCCCGACTTCTCCCCCTTCTCTTCTTCCCTCTCCTCTACCTGGGTCTCCTCTCCCTCTTCTCGATATTTTTCCTCCCGGCTATTTCCTCTCTTCCCTTCCCGGTTCTCTCTCTCTTTCCTCTTTCTCTTCTCTATGCTTCCCTCCTCTATTCCTCCTCCAATTGACTTCTCCCGAACGAATCAACCGAAGCCGGACCAACACCGTCCATCGCTCTCCCACGGGATCTGCCCGACCGGAAGCCTCCAAACAGGCCAAGCCGGCCCTTTCCGTCGCCACCGACGCCCTCTGTCACCGCCATCTCCGTTGACTGGCCAGCCGACCGACCGGAAGCTTCCAACCGAGCCAAGCCGACCACCGTCGCTACCCTCTGCAGCCACCTCCGTCGACCGGCCAGCCCTAAGCGCGATCGACGCCTCACCTCGGCATCGTCTCCACCGCAGGCCTCCACACGATGCCTTCCGCCGGTCTCTTCCTCCCTTCCGACCACCATCGCTACCCTCTGCAGCCACCTCCATCGACCGGCCAGCCCTAAGCGCGATCGACGCCTCACCTCGACATCATCTCCACCGCAGGCCTCCATGCGACGCCTTCCGCCGGTCTCTTCCTCCCTTCCGACCACCGTCGCTACCCTCTGCAGCCACCTCCGTCGACCGGCCAGCCCTAAGCGCGATCGACGCCTCACCCTCTGAACCATCGTCGTCTTTCGCCCGGAGTCGTTCACAGCCGGCCAACAACCCCTCTGCTGCCAATTTTGCACCGCACGGATCCCAGAGCGCACGGATCCCAGAGTGCATGGATCCCAGAGCATAGATTTCAAAGCATTGGATTTTAATTAAATTTTATTTTGGAATTTATTCTTCACTTGTATTTTTTTTGGTGTTCCAGGTCCATCGGCTTCTGATCCACCTCACTCGTGAACTACTGGTCTGGATTTTGGACGATCTCAGGACGATCTCCCTCTTCCAAATTTCGTGAGATTCCGTGTTTTTTTTTCGGGTGAGATCCATTTTGATAACCTGACCCAATTGCTGGTTATTTTATTTAATTAGATTTAATTTATTTAAATTAGACACCCTAATCTAGAGATCGTTTCTTAACGATCAACGGTCCGACACCGGTCTTGATATCAGAGTGTACGGTCCCGCATCAACATCCCTTGGTTGGTGATGAAGACGGTGTGCTCCTCATCCTCAGGGTGCATCTGGATCTGATTGTATCCGGAGAATGCATCCATGAAGGAGAGTAGTCGGTGCCCTGAGATGGCATCCACAAACTGGTCGATCTTCGGTAGAGGGAAATTGTCCTTCAGGTATGCCTTGTTGAGTTCGGTGTAGTCTACATAGATCCTCCATTTTTCATTTCTCTTCTTCACCATCACCAAATTCATCAGCCAGCTTGGGTATTGTACCTCCCGAATGAAACCAGCGGCGAGGAGTTTGTCCACTTCCTCATTGATTGCTGCCTGCCTCTCCGGGATAAAGCTTCTCTTCTTTTACCAAACTGGCCGGTGTTTTGGGTCAATACTTAGCTTATGGGTGATGATGTTAGGGGGAATACCTGGCATGTCTGCAGCCATCCAGGCAAACACATCTGCATTCACCCGTAGGAACTCCAACAGGTGGGCCCTCTCCTTATCTTGTAGCTGGGCCCTAATCTGCACCATCTTCGCTTGGTCGGCTCCCAGTGGATAAGATAGCAGGCGCTCCACCGGGCCACCCCTGGGGTCTTGCATCCTTTGGTCGAGATCGTCCGCCCTAGAGTCATCCTCGGGGACCTTGGCTCCAGGGAGAGTCTGGAAACAATGTTGAATCAGCTGAGGTATACCATTCATCTCTCCGATGCCGTAGGGGGTTGGGAACTGCACTAATAATCATTTTATAGAGACGACGTTGTCGAGTAGGTTAAGCCCAGGTCACCTCAGAATCACGTTGTAGGCTAAAAGAAGCTTGACAATCGTGAAGGTCATCATAACAGTGCTCTACCGAGGTGGGGTTCCGGTAGTGACTGGGAGAGTGATATCTCCCTCAACCCTCACGGAGTCCCCCGTGAAATCGACAAGGGGTGTGTACACAGGTCTGAGCTGAGCGGAGGATAAGTTCATTCTGGAGAAGGCATCATAAAGAAACACATCTGTGGAGCTTCCACTATCAACCATGATGCGTTTTACAAGATGTTTTGCAATCGTCATCTTGACGACCATGGCATCGTTATTCATATTTTCTCCCCCACTTCCCCCTTCCCTCATAAAGGGGAGTACATTTTCAGAACACTCTGCCCCCCGAGCCTTCTTGGAAGTGTGCTCGACTTCCCAGCATATCATCCCCACTGGCTTCTTGGTAGGGCGATTGTCGACTGCAGGGATTGGCGGGAGAGCGACAAGCACCTGAGGTTCTACTGGAGGTCTGGCCCCCACGAACCTTTCGAGGTAGCCTCTCCTAATGAGTTCTTCAATTTCCTTCTTGAGATTACGGCATTCCTCGGTGTCGTGGCCGTGGTCACGGTGGTAGCGATAGTACTTTATCTTGTCGCGACCGGTGGACAGCTTCATCGGAGTTGGGCGCTTCAGGTAAAGCTCACCTTCGATCTCCATAAGGATCTTCATCCTCGAGATGAGGACGGGGGTAAATCTTTTCTCCAGAGTGGGGGCACTCCTTGGTCTCGACCCCTGGCAGAAGTTCGAAGCTGGGAGTCCCAGCTTTCGCATCCCGGATGCCTCGGCAAGAGTTGGCTTCTTCAGTGGCTTCCCGTCTAGCTCCCTTCTTGTACGAGCCACCTCCTCGGTGTGGATATATTTTTGAGCTCGAAGGAGGAGTCAGGATAGGTCTTGGGGGGTTTCTTGTCGAGTGAGTAGGTCAGGTAGGAGGTTCTGAGCCATCGCTTCGGTGCTAGCATGGTGACTGGCTCATCAAGATTGTAAATCTCCAATGCGGCAAGCTTGAAGCGGGCTACGTAGATCGATAGGGGCTCGCGATCATGTTGCCGGATGGAGAAGAGGTTGTCTGCTTTTCGTGGCACCTTTCAGCAGGCATCGAAGTGGGCTACAAACTTTCGCTCCAGCTGAGCAAAAGAGTCGATGCTTTCAGGCTCGAGGCGGGTGAACCAGACCCGAGTCGCCTTCTGGAGGATTGCCGGGAAGGCAATGCAAAAAAGGGCGTCGGTGGCCCCCAGGACCCTCATGAAGGCCTTGTAGCTTTCCAGGTGGTCCAGGGGTCCGGTGGTCCCGTCATAAGGATCCACCAATGGCATATGGAACTGACTGGAAACCAGTTCCTCTTGGATCTCTCAGGAAAAGGGTGGATGGGCGTCATAGCCCGCTGGCTCATCAGTAGAGCCCTGCATGTTTGCAAACTGACAGGATAGCTCCACCAGCTTGCGCTCGTGCTCCTCTAGGCACTTCTCGGCTGTGCGCCTAATGGCCTCGTCGGTCGAGCCCTCCGTCGAAACTGAAGGAGATGTAGAAGGTGACATAGGTGGATGGTGTCCATGAAGGGGGGTCTTGCCTTTTCGACCCCGACGGGGTTTGGCCGTTACCCACTCGAGGGCTGGGGACCGGCTCTCCCTATCGACAGATCCGACCCATTGTTTCTTTGCCGGAGTCAAGTGACAAACCCGGTGATCGATGATGGCCCGCGGTTGCGAAGGCCTTCCTTGGAAGGAATGCAGGCTATCGCAGGGTACTGCGGCATGGGCCGCGGGGGTCCCTGGCTGCTGGTGGGTAGCCAAGGACCGTTGCTGGTGCTGGAGCTGGTGCACTGCCTGGTGAGGATCTGCATCTACTGGGCGAGTGCGGCCAACTGGATGTCCGTTGGAGGTGGTTGAGCTGGAGTGAGGAGCTCCCCTTCTGGATTGCGCGGGTCCCCTCAGGAAGGGAGGTCTCCCGCACGGTTGGTGAAGACTTCTCTTGCTCACGTCGTCACCATCCTCCCGGTGAGCTGCTTGCAAGGGGTTTAGGTTGGATCAAGATACGTCCTGCCCCCCACCTGGCACGCCAATCTGTTGCCACCAAGATTGTCGTGGCCCGTAGCTGTTGTCGGTGTCGGATCGCCCCTCATCTCTTCAGGACCGGCCTGCTCGTCGGGACCTGCAAAACAATGGTTAGAGACCCGGGCCGAGGATTGCGGTGGGGACACCCGACAGTCAAGTCAGTGACGATCCAGGAGAATAGATCCTCATGGTCAAGCCCCTAAGATGGACTCCATGCTAGGAGGAGTGGATAATGTGTGAGTGAAGTGCGAGTAAGCTGGGAAAGATGGTGGCCGAGGTGAACTAGGACTGGATGGCTGTGTCCGAGCGATCCTTCCCGTGGATCTCTGGTAGCCTTGAACTTTCAGTCTCCCTTGTGGTTCTTCTATGTGGTCTCCTCTCCCTCACTTGCTTGGATGTTTTTAGCTTAACTTTCATCTTACCTCCCCCGTTGGGGGCGTCGATGGCCTTTTTTATGTCCTGATGGTTGAGAGACGCCTACCTTGGGATCTCCCCTATGCTAGCAGGCGCATGCGGCAGTGTTCCATGCTATGGACGGGACATCTTTCCTGGTTCATGACAAGGGAAGCTACTATGCGCTCTGACATTTCTTCCGGTCGCTTCATTCCGAGAAACTTGGCAGGGCCTCGATCAGGGGACCGCCACCCCCGGGATTCAAATCTTCTAGTTGACTTCCTTTTTCGGGTGATGTAAGCGGTTAATGGAGAGCATGGCGCCTCGGTCAGGGTGTTTCTTCCTTTTCTGGTGTAAGTGGTAGCTACGGATAGTTATTATGGCTTGGAGGGTGCTTCCTTGCAGTCCTCGGGCGGCTCGCCAGTGCCCCGGGGGGGCAGCATCGCTCCTTCGGTGGCCAACGCCTTTGGCCGAGGTGAAGGCCAAACTGGAGAGCTATGGCTCAACTTTGAGAGGCTCGACCTCGAAGGGGCTCTGCTTGGTGGAGGAGGGTCGAGCTCAACTCCGGACCAAGGGGCTCGACTCCAAGGGGGCTCGACCTGGAGGAGGGCAGGGCTCGACTCCTACACATAGGCCTCAGCCTCGGAGGGGCTCGACCTGGCGGAGGGGAGTAGAGCTTGACTCCAGCCCAGGGGGCTTGGCCTCGGAGGGGCTCAATCTAGCGGAGGAGGTCAGTACGCGACTTCTGCATAGAGGACTCGATGTCGAAGGGGCTCGATCTGGCGGAGGAGGGCTGGGCTCGACTCCGGTGTAGGGGGCTCGGCCTCAAAGGGGCTCATCAGGTGAAGGAGGTCGCTCGGCTCCTGCCTAGGCATCCCGATCTTGCGGGAGCCGACCTAGCGGAGGACGGAACTCTCATTCGGCAGGCCGCCCTGATATGCTGAGGGAGCTCGGCCCGGCAAAGGAGTCTGAGGAGGAGTGTCCACCGTGGCAGCTTTTTTTGACATGGCATCTGACAGGGATTATACGTCAGCTTCTTGCCACATCAACTATAATCTCATAACCCTTTGTATATATAATGCCATTTACAATTTAATAATTTTGCAAAAGCTTTTTATTGAATGAATTTAGAAAAATATCAAAATTAATTCAATAATCATAAATATATTTTATTAGATATATTTTTATAAGTATGGATTACCACATTTCTAACATTTATTCAATATCAAACCCTCTATTATATTCATTTTACCTTCTCTCTCCAAAAACTAAGTACAAGACTCATCCTTTTTTTTTACCATCTCATTCTTTGACTTTTCATACCAAACATAGTAATTTGATATGGAATATATTTTTCCATGCTCTTACCCACAACCAAATGGATCCTTAGCAGCAAAAAATTACTATCTTTATTGGATTTAATAGAGGCAAAATAAAATTATTGCTAGTGTTGGAAGTGACAAGTCTTATTTTATAGTTGCAGATTTCTTCTGTTCAAAAAATACAAAAAATTGCTTCTAAAATATTTTGAAGGCAAGGCTGATTCTACATCAATAATTTGTTTTTTTAGTGACTCGCTATCTTTTACCTTTAAAACCTTTAGTGACCCCCTTTTATAGAGGTAGAGTTGAGGTAATTTTTTCTACCTTGGTTGCTTATTATAGGCAAAAATTTGACATATAAATGCAAAAAATTCTGCCTCTGCAAACCAAAACTGTTGTAGTGAGTAAAAATGAAAATGTTATTAATATAGAGATGAAAAAGAATGAATCAATTATTAATTTGTTTATGATAAAGATAATTATCTGAATCATTGATTTGAGATCTTTAAGAAATGATCACCTAATCAAATTTTTCGTACTATTATTTAGAAACTTACTTCAACTTATAGAGGATTCTAACAAGCCTATGTAATTTGTTCTTCTGACCTAACATTGAAAAACCCTCAAGTTACTGTATGTCGATCTCTTCTTTAAGATCTGTATGCGAGAAGGTAGTCTTAACATCTATGTAATAAATAATGAACTTATGAATAGGGCTAAAGTAAGTAGACCTCGGATAGTGATAATATGAGCTACAGGCAAGTAGGCATCGAAGAAATCAATATTGACTTTTATCCAAAATCTTGGGCTACAAGCCTTATTTTGAATTTCTCTACTATTCCATTAGCCCTCTGATAAGTCTACTATATATCTTAATTTAAATATTAAAATAAATATTAATTAATCTATATTTATTAAAAATTAATACTTTTATCAGTATTTTGTGGAAAAGAAGTTCATGGATAGAAAGAGCTCAAATCAGAGTTCAAAAGGGCCCAAAATTAAAGAAAAATCAATTTAATCAAATATTAGCATGGATTTTAAAGTAACCAGTCCATGGTGGACCAGTTGCTCGGTTTATAGAACAAAAGCGGTCCATGGTAGCCATGATCGTCAGTCCATGCTCCTGTTCTGCGGACCATCGGCTTTCGTGAGCTATCTCATTATCGGAAAAGCTATTGAAGACCTTCCCCTCGTTGCCGAGAGCTTCCATATCGCTAGAAGGCCGCCGAGCACCTGTTTAGGGATGCAAATGGGTCGGGTCAGATCGGGTCATGAGTGACCCCGAACCGATCCAGTTCTTTGATCGAGTGCTAATATTAGACCCAGATTCAACCCATCAAAAAATCGGGTCGAATTGGGTCGGGCTCACTATTAGATTTTCAACCCAAAGGGTCATTCGAGTTGAATCGGGTCCATAAATAATCCAATTCTAATATAAAAAAGTTAGATCTAAATATGATTTAGATAAAATATAGATAATAATATTTTAATTATTACATAGTTAACTATTATTAACCTAAAATAGATAACAAATAATATTATTTTTAATATAAATTACGATATAAAAATAATTATAACTCTATTTCTATGTTAAAAATAGGTTTCATATAAATTTTAAATTATAATTTAAAGGTCCAAATAGATATGATCCTAATAGTATTAGTATATTCGAGTTGGGTTAGGTCGGGTCGGGTCTAAATTCAGAAAACCTAAACCCGACCCGAAAAATGGAATGGATCTAATTTTAGAACCTGACCCGGATCTATGGGTCCATAAAAACAGGTTGGATCAAGTCTAAAGGGTTGGGTCGGGTCGAGTTACGGGTCAACCTGACCCATTTGCAGCCTTATACCTGTTCATGGCCAGAAAAATCTAACTCGAGCTGCCAGCCATGACCCACCTCCTTCCCGACCACTGGTCCACCTCTCATCGCTACCGGAGCCACTTGCACCACCTCCTTAGCTTGGAGAAGCCTCCTGCCACCATCCCGCAGCCATCTAAGCCATTTCGTGCTGTCTCCTCTCATTCCTGTCAAGCTCACCATCACCTGCAACTATCTTTTCTCCATTCGACCACCTAGCACAGGCCATCGTCACCACCTGCCACTATCATCTCTTGGTCCAAACCATTCTCCCTGTCGTCGATGCTATCATTGGCCGGACCATGTTCCTGGCTTCTCACTATTCTTCTTCCCATTTATGCCCAACACTATCATCACTGGCCATAATCTCTTCCCTGTTCCATTCAACATTCGTCGTTAACTGAGAGAAGCCAATAATCGCAATCTAATAGGAGTCCCACACATCTAGGATTCAATCCGAGAATGATACTTAGCCACCTGAGAAGGAAACAAAGCATCGATCACCCCATCAAGCTACCGATCGGATGGCTAAGACTGCTCCTCGTGATATATGAAAAATTTTGATCTAGATTGATTTTGAATTTGACCAGAAGAAAGCTCTTGATAAGCTCTATAAAAGGAGGACCCTAGACAATAGTTCCAAAAATAACATTTTATTTTATTTTTTTCTTGTAATTAGTCTAGGCTTTGAGAGAGAAGAAGAGAAATAAAGAAAAAGTATTTTTCAGGAGAGGAGGTACAGTGATAGAGCCTAAAACTCTAAGAAGATATATCCAAGAGCCATGTGTGACTGAGGTGCAGTTTGTAGGGACGTACAGGTATCCTCTCATTAATTTATGTAATTATTTTCTCTTCTATGCAATTAAATAAATACTTTCGATTCCTTTTCAATTCTTTTCTATTGATTTCTTAAATTAATTACTTATAGGTGGGATGGATCATGATCCTAGCACGATATAATTCATGCTTAATATAAATAATTAATTCTAGAATTTTTATTTACATATCTTGTTAAGATCTTTTTAATTCAATCATTGAATAGCTTATACTTATGGGATAGGTCATGATCTTAATAGCATATGGTTCGTACTCGGCAAGATAATCTATACTAAGGGTTAGTTTAAAAGATTCTAAAATAAATATGAATTTTGATTGTTTAGATTAGAACAAATGCATAATTTATGTTTGTGATTACCTGGAATCCCGAAAGCATCTTTTTATTACTTAAACCCCTCGATCTCATATTTAATTTAATTTGATTAGTTTTAATTAAACCATCATCTATCTTCTAAATATTTAAATATTTATTTCTTTCTTTATTTTTTTTATGAAATAATTATCCTTGATCCTCAAGGATATGATACTTACTCATCCTAGCTATAGTAGTGAGTTAGGTTTTTATTTTTGATCGCCTATGACAGCTATTATCCTCATCTTCTTTTTAAAATCTATTTGCAATCTAAAGATTTATTTCCAATAGATAAATCAATGAGAATCCAAATATTATTTTCAATATTGGATTCAATTTTACTATTTATTACCTCTTTTTAGAATGGAATATCAAAAGAGTTTATAGCTTCTTGGTAAGAGGCAGGGGTATCTTCTATTAAGAAAGTAAAGAAATATTCACCATTTTTTTTTTTACTATGGCTCCCTTGCTTCTTCTAAGCTTAGTTTAAGACTTAATTCTATTGAAGTGGGAACAGACGATGATGATAAATCAAAAGATGGATGATCAATAGTTGATCTAGAAATTCAACTTTTAAAAAGAAAGATATTTTTCAAAAATATCGCATACCTAGATTCAATGATGATATTATTTGATATTGCTTGGATTTCATAGTTGAAATAATAAACCTATAAGAATTACTATCAAGGGAGTAGCCAACAAAATAGCATCAATAATTTTAGATCCTATCTTAATTATCTTTGATTCAAGAATGCCAACTTTAGCCAAATACCCCAAACTTAAAAGTAACTAAGCCTAAGTGGATGTCTTTTCTAAAGTTTATAAGGAGTTTTTTCTCTAATTTTAAGAGGAATCCTATTAAGTATATAATTAGTAGGTAGAAGAGCCTCTCTCCAAATGTTTTCTAGAAAATTAGAACTTATGATCATAGTATTTACTACATATCCAATAAAGTTTGACTATTTCATTCAACTGTACCATTAGATTGAGGTGAATAGGAAATGATAATTTTATGAATTATTTTATTTTCTTCGTTGAGAAGGTTCAATTTATTTGAAGCATACCCACATTCTTGATTAGATTATAAGATTTTAATCCTTTTTTCAAGTTAATTTTCAACTTTTATTTTGTAAACCTTAAACTTATTAAGGATTTCATCCTTAGTCTTCAAAAGATAAGTATATCAAAACTTAGAAAAGTCATTTATAAAAGTCATAAAATAATGACTACCTCCATAGGTTAATACTCTATTAAAATCATAGACATCACTATATATGGATAAGTTCAAGAATTTGAAAATCTTTAAAAGCTACATGTTTAAAAGACTTTCTAGGTTATTTTAATTAAACACAAATTTTACAATGAGAATTATGTTTGATATTGAATTTTAGAATTAAATTAAGATCAGATATTTTCTTGATTGATCTAAGATTAATATGATCCAGTCTTTCATATCTAATTTCACAAGACTTAAAATTTAATACAAAAGATACAGTAAAGTTAATTGAATTTTCATTAATCTTAAAAGAAGGAATTAAATTCAATTTAAATAATATTTTAGATACTAAGCCTTTCTTAATAAATACATCTCCTCTAAATATTATAGCTTTTTTATATCTAAGACAACCTTATAACCTAGCTGAATTAGAAGAAAACTACTCGATAAGTTCTTCTAATGATGGGTACATGCGGCACATTTCGAAGAATCAATGTCTTTCGTTAAATAAGTTTCAGGTTAATGATGCTTTCTCCTAGTAGTTTAACACATGTCTTATTATCCATAATCACACTTTTTTCACTTGATCCCCGATATAAGAAAAACCAAGATCTATCAATACAAACATGGATGTTGGCTCCAGTATCTAACCATTACTCTGAATTTAAAGAGATTAAATTAACAAAAGGAATAAAGAAAACCAACATAAAGGAGGATGATTCTCCTTCGATCATGTTGACCTAAGATCTAGATTGGTATTGGTTCTTTATAACATTTTTTTTTTATAGATAATCTTATATTTTTTTTGTTGTAGAAACATTAAGTAATGAGATGATTGTCTCGACCACAGACAAAGCAAAATCTCTCACCACCTTGTTCGTTGGGTTTTCAGTTTTGGTGGTTAGGCTTAGATTTTTAGTTATGATGCTTGGGTTTATCCTTTTTTCTTTAAAAATTTCATTTTGAATTTGAAATTTGAATTTTGACCTCTAAAATTTTGATCCTTAGGGTTTAGATATGGAATTTGAGATTTAGTTGATATGGCTCCCGCATTAGACATAGGTTTCTTCTAAGACTCACTAGAGTTCTTCAGAGATTTTGTATTTTATATATATTTCATATAATTCATCCAATACGCAACTAAATATTCTAAATTTACAATAATAGTCAATTTCTTAAAAAAAATTAGAAATAGATATTGTGTCCAAGGAAGAGAATTTAAAAGGCAGAAATTAACTAGACTTCTAATTATTCTTGCTACTTAAAAAATCATTTTTCATTAAATCTATCAGGTTTGAGGCTAGATTAATCCTTTGAACCCATTGAAAGATATCGAAAGAAGAAACTAGAAAATAAGATCAAGAGAGATAAGAGCTGCATAAAGAATATACTGAATTCTTTTAGTGATTCCATTATTTGCAAAATCATTTGTAACTTTCAATTTCACTACTTTATTTTTATTTATTTTATTATTATTTATTAATATATTTTTTAATGAAAAATAAGTTTGAGTCTAATATATACAAAATTTCAAATTAACTATATAATTACCAAAACTAATTGTCTAAGAATTTAATCAAAGAAGTAGCATGCGATTCTTGCTGAACTATGGCATCATAGTTTACACATTATTAGAACTTTGAATTATAATTGAAAAGGGTCTCACCTTAGAATGTTGGGATGTGTAATATAAATCCATTTTACAGGATAACCAATTATGATTCAATTGAACTAATAATAAAAAATTAATTATTAAATTAATATTAAAACTTTGTAGAAAAGTTAATGAAAATAAATTATCCGGAGGTGTGCTGCACATTCGTCTAAGACGATTTCCAACTCTCGTGCTGGATCGATCTGAAAATTTTATCTTAAGATATAATCAGAGATCTTTCCTGCCTGAATAACAATGGAGAGGATGACAAGGCTTCAACATAATAGTTAAAAATAAAGATAAATGTAAAGAAAAAGATCAAGGAAGAACTTGATAGAAGAAGATTAGAGAAGAATAAAAGAGCTTAGGAAGATTTGGAGGAGAATAGAAAAACTTAGGGAAGAAAAGAAAAGATTATTTTTTCTTGCCCATTTACCCTAACCATGCAAGGGCCCTATTTATAGATAAAATATATATATAGCTATTTGGACTAATCCAATAGCTAGAGCATTAAACATAGAATTATTATTTTAATTGGTTGGCTAACAGGCAAAAGAGTTGATCGGAAGACTAAACTACAAACAGGAGAAAAGGGGCAAAAACTTAATTAGATGATTAATGTTAAGCAATATTAAAATCTTCAAATAAGGAAAAATTGTTAGAAAGAAAAAAAAGTTAAAAAGAAAAATAAATTATGGGCCCGTCACGGGCATGGCATGACCGCACTCGCACAAGCCTAGTGAAATGTGGATGTCTGAAGTATGGTTTATATCCTAAAACTTGGCAAAGTCCAAAGAAAAAAGTTTTCAATATAAATCCCTTTTCAAATTTTCTCTTACCTAACATGGGACTAAACGAACTCAAAATTAGGAATTTGGTTGATTGAGAAAATTACGACCTCTCCCGTTCCCTCTAAAACTCCAACAACTTCTTCAACAATAAATTTATGCATTAATTTCCTTTGATCATCTCCTCCCTGCAAAGTTGTGTGACCTGATAATTATTAATTGAATTATATTACAATAGCAGCATCGCATGGTTTTGCTCTGATTGGATTCATGGTTGCTTGCAAATATATCTTTATGGCATGTCACGATTATGCCTTGCTGATTACAATAGAAATTTTTGGGTGGCCTTGCAAGGGCGAAGTACCTTGGGTAAGTTGCTGATGAAAAATTTTATTGGACAGAACCTATTAATGAGGAATTGATATTTGTAGCAAGGCATGGAACATAGACGTTATCGATCTTTTGAGGTCCCCGGTTCTCAGAAAATGAAGTCGCAACTCGTCAAGCATACATCTAATCAGTCTCATCTTTCAGGCGTGCATGAAGCCTTTTCATTGCTTGATTCATGTTGCAAGCTCCGAGCCTGCTGAGCTAAGCAGGAGGCAAAGCATTAGGATTGGAAATGGATCAGTTCAAAGACTATATTTTAAAATTTTTTGGACCGAATCTGGACATCTCTTTGATCCAAAAATTGAATTGACTCTATTTTACGGTACGAAGACTAGCCAGATATGCTTAAAATTTGGTCCGAAGCCTGAAATAATTTCAGGCTGGCCCGAAATTTATTGAGCTGGTCCAACCCAGTTTCAGATAATGGACTTTTGGGCCGGCCCATTTCAGTCCTACAAAGCATAGAGAAACATGGGCTTTCGTTGAAATGAGGACTTCATTCACATTTCCTTGAATGGTAGTATACGAAACGATGTTATATATATATATAGTTTTCTCTCATCAACGTATGTCACTCTTGCCTTTCAATATTGAAGGAGAGCATTAAGTTTTTCTCGCACTTTTTTCCAAAATTTATTAGGAAAAATCTTAAAGCAAAAATTAAAAAATAAAAAAATAAAAAATATATAGACAATAAACAAGTGAAAAAGGTAAAGAAGTATCCTGAAAATTAGATATGTATGTTGCTTTCATTATAATTGTCGGTATTTTTGAAGAAAATAAAAAACTTAAAATTTTCTCTGCCAACCAAATTCTTGAATTTGTCCCGTACTTTATTTTTTTCTTTAATGAATATGACCATTAGCCCAATTAATTTTTATGACCGTTAATCTAATTAATTCTTATGACCATTAGTCCAATTAATTTTTTTTATTGTTAACCCAATTAATTCTTTTTGTTTGTTGGTGGATTAATTATTTGATTAATACTTTTAACTATTAACTTAATTAATGTTTTGACTGTTGGAATAGCCCAAATGCTAGTTTTTTAGGCCTATAAATTGGACTCTTGGTACAGGTTGCAGAGAGACGAGAAGAAATAATAACAAGAAAAAAAATGACTTGCTCCCTCATCTTTAAGTTCTTTTTTTTCACCAAGTTTTTCATTTTTTCATTATTTCATTATTCTTATCTACTGGGTTAGGGCTATGTCATCCTCTCTATGGTCATGCTCCCAGGGAAGGTCTCTGATTATATCTTGGGATGGAGTTTTGAGTTTAATCATACATGAGAGTCGAGAATTGCCTTAGGATAATGCCTTGCATGCCTCCAAACAAGTTATTTTCTCTAATTTTCTATGAGTTTTAATTATTTTTTATATTAATTTAATAATATACTTATATTGTTAGTTTGATCTAATTTTAATTAGCCATCAAGGAAAATAAATTTATATTATATATACCTAACAATTCAAGCAGATTTCTTATCAATTGAGATTGAAAATACTAATAAAATAAAAAAAAAAACTATAACATCATAGTTCATCAAGAATTGTATATTGTTTACTATATGCTTATATAATTAGTTTTGGATTATTCTATCAAATATCGATTCTCTCATGTTGCCATGCTAATATATTAATTTTATTTTGATTGTTTAGTCTATACAATGTACATTTTGCTAGATGTTATTATTTGGTATTAGATATCTCCATTAATTGAAGCCATAGCCTACAAGCCCTTTTTTTTTTGATTATGGCTTCTAATCTTTATTTTATCATACTCTAATTATTTTCACCCTACAATACTCTAGTTTGCCATGGAATGTCAATTTTGTTTTTACAAAATTTACACCATCTATCAATTCTATTTGGGTTCCTGTTATATTCTTGTACCAGCTTCAAGGGATTTGCTCATAAGGCTGCTTGCCAATAATCTTAACATATATTTTATTTTTATGTGATTATTTTTTCTATGATTTTAAGGATAGAACCTTTTTTTTTTTTTTTTTTTTAGCTATGACTTTGTCTAAGGCCTCTATAGGTCATCATCCTTTAATAGTTTTATTTTTGCTCGTTGTCTTGACCGTACATTGATGATATTTCTATCTTAACAATTCTTATCCCTAGCTTATGATATATTTGAACTTATAGTTTGAAATTTTACTATTGGCATTCTTTATATCAGGGTAATCTATATAATATCTCAAATTGGATTTGCTTAGTAATGATTCATTAGACATCAATATTTTTTAAAGGTTACTCATAGGAATATAATCTATATAGCAATAGAAAAGGTATGATATATTATATATTTATATTATTTCTTATTTGATTTTCTTAAATTTTTAGATATTAATATTTATGTGAAATTAATAATCAAGTTATTTATACATAGTTTTACATATCTATATTACCATGACTATAAGTTTTAAAGACTCTATCAATCTGCTTTTCTAAAAGCTTAAATAGGACTAGAATCCTGTAGTCATTGAGGGGATGGAACTTAGTTTATAATGGATCTTTCAATAGTAGAAACCCAATCTTTATGATAAGATCCTTTGAAGGAGGTTTAATATGATAATAATAAACTGATTGGTTAGTCAGGCAGCACATGATTTATTTGATATAGGAGTTATAGACTTCATCCAATCCCTATGGCAATTAGCACTCCTATGTAGTGGTTAGAAAGAGTTTATCTCTAAATGAGATCTGTTGCCGCCAAGATCGCCGTGGCCTATAGCTCCGACATGTCGGGGGTCCCGCTGGGCACTCATCCCTCTCTTCTTGAGGGTCGGCTTCCTTCGGTCCGGTGGGCCTGTAAAAAAGATGAGACCCGAGCCATGGATTCTGGTGGGGACACTCTGATGATCAAGTTAGACGGGACGATCAAGAGGAATAGAATCTCTGTGGTAGAGAGCTCGGGGTCTCTCCACTTAGAGGGTGAAACTGAGATGTAAAGACAAAGGTGGAGTTGGGTTCGAGAGAAGGGAGGTTCTCCTAGTTGGTTCCTTGCCCTTGTGCTCTCGGAGTCTTACTAGTTGTCCCTCTCTTTTTTCTTTCCTCCTTTCTCTGATCTTATATATGGGCGGTGGCCCAAACCAGGTTTGGGACTTTGTCTAGACATCCCTTTCCTCGCACCCTCTCTAGGAGGGGTTATTATGTGCTATCAGTCTTCCCCCTATCGGACCCGTCCTTTGAAAGAGCTCTTCCCGTTGGGGGTGTTTGCCGGCGTGGTTCAGACCTTGTCTCTCTGATGGTATGGTTCCTTGTGGGAGGGGTGGGAGTCGTGCTGCTGAGCCCCGAGCCATGGTGGAATGTTTCTATTCCAGGAGGACTGTCAAAGTGTCACAGGTCCTAGGGCCTTAATGGAATACTCCTCTTGGAGGAGGTTCAGGCTTCGTATTGCGAGGGCTGAAGCTCCCAATTGCACGGTTGTTGACGTGGCGGCATGTCACAAGATCCGGGGCTTGGTGGAGCATGCGCTACGCAGAGCTTACGGGTGGTGCGTTGTAAAGCTTTGAACTCATGGTAGGACGAGCGCCACCTCCCAGAGGTTGTGGGTGACCGGGATCCGTCTTGCCATAGTTTGAATTCTTATTGATCCTCTTTCCTTTGGCCGTTGGTGGGAACTTTTGATTTTGGTAGGGCATGAGGGAGTCTCACCGCATGAAGCATGAGCTCGACCTCGGCCGGGAGCTGACCTCAGATGGAAGGCTCGCCCTATGAGCACGACCCCGGCTAGGAGCTGATCTCATACAGAGGGCTCGCCCTATGAGCACGACCCCGTCTAGAAGCTAACCTCGGTAGGAGGGCTCGCCTTGGTAGCATGAGCTCGACCCCGGCTGGTAGCTGACCTCAGACGGAGGGCTCGCCCTATGAGCACGATCTCGGCTGGAAGTTGATCTCGGTAGGAGGGCTCGCATTGGCAGCATGAGCTCAACCCCGGTCGGGAGCTGACCTCAGACAGAGAGCTCGTCCTATAAACACGACCCCGTCTGAGAGCTGACCTCAGCAGGAGGGCTCACCTTGGCAGCATGAGCTCGACCCCAGCTAGGATCTGATCTTAGATGGAGGGGTCGCCCTATGAGCACGACCCCGTCTGGGAACTGACCTTGGTAGGAGGGCTCATTTTGGCAACATGAGCTCGATCCCGGTCGAGAGCTGACCTCAGACGGAGGGCTCGCCCTATGAACACGACCCCAACTAGGAACTGACCTCGGTAGGAGGGCTCGCCTTGGTAGCATGAGCCCGACCCCGATCGGGAGCTGACCTCAGACGGAGGGCTCGTCCTATGAGCATGACTCCATCTGGGAGTTGACCTCAGCAGAAGGGCTTAACTTGGTAGCATGAGCTCGACCCCGGCCAGGAGCTAACCTCAGACGGAGGGCTCGCCTTATGAGCATGACCCCGGCTGGGAGCTGACCTTGGTAGGAGGGCTCGCCTTGGCAGCATGAGCTCGACCCCGGCCGGGAGCTGACCTAAGACGGAGGGCTTGCCCTATGAGCACAACCCTGTCTAGGAGTTGACATCGACAGGAGGGCTCGCCTTGGGCCTTCATCTGGCCACCGTGTCCAGGTGGCGGGTCTCTTGCCAGCATGGTCGCCGACAGGGGATGCACATCAGTGAAGGTGCCATATCAGATGCCCCCCACTCCCGAGCCCAGAGATCGAAGCGGCACTTTGGGCGAAGGGAGTAATGATCATGCTGATGTGGAGGGGCATGCCTGCTGTGCCATTAATGCCTCGAGTGCTCATGCCTCGAAGATTGTGCTTCCGTGTCAACGAAGTGACGTCGTGTTTGGCTTTACGATGGAGGGATCATACATGCTTCACTCGGACCGAAGCGACCATCCTTGACCCGAAGCATCGGGGCCATCTGAGCTGGTACATGGTGGCTCCTGGTTGGTTAGGGAGTTGAGGAGGCACGTGCCTTCAATTGGGACAAGGCGATCGGGGGTGACTTTATTATAAAGGACCCACCCCCTTACCTTTTTAAAGGACCCTCGAGCGCAAGCGACCAAACTTCCGCAGAGTCTTCTTCCTTCTTCTCTAGTTCCCCTCTTGTTTGAGTATTGGGAGCTCATAGTAGGCTAGGTTCTTCCTCCCATGTTCTTCTCCTTCAACCCTTCTCCTTTGGCCTGTGCTAAGGGAGGGCTTCTAGTAGACTTCAGGTTCTCAGCCCGAGAACTGGAGGGCCCAGTAAAGGCTCTTCACCCTTTGTCAGGAGCAATCGGTTGATGCCAAGGTGAGGGCGTTCATCCTAGAGAAGAAATATGCTAAGCTCGAAGCTGCCTCGAAGGGTGAGAAGGGGGAGAGCCCCCAGAGGGCAAAAAAGGGGGTTGCCGAAACCATCCTTAGGTTCACAAGATCGGAGGCCTTCAAGGACGAGGTTGTGGCCAGGGTCATGGTCGCTATGGAGAAGGCCACGACCGTCGTGGTGCTGATGGAGGTAGCCAAACGAGAGGCTGCTGAAGCCACCTCTAGGTTCTAAGATCGGTGACCTTCAAGAATAAGGTGGCGGGTGCGGTGCTGGACCCTTGTCATCAAGGGTCCAAGGAGTTGTGAAGGAAGGGGCGCCAGCCTTCTTGGGCAGAAGGGACTAGAATGCCTCTAGTCGATCTTGAGGGTAAAGTCCAGAGCTGGAGAGCACTTGCCCATTGGTCGAGTGAGGAGCGATGAGGGAGGCCTAGGCCCATTTCCTTTTCATTTTGTAACTGAGTTTTTGAAAAACTTCCCGGCCTGTCGGGAACCTTCATAGGATGTACAGGAACTTTATGAATGAAGACATTCTTTTCTTTCATCTAGTGTGCCTTCTTGCTCTCTTCTTTTTCTTTTTCTTTCTTTTTTTTTTTGAAGGACTTCCAATGAATCCTTTAAGGTATACAAAGGACTTAGCTTTGCAATGAGGGTGTAGTCCAGCTTGACTTAAACATTCAGCCTAGACTTCGTTCTTCACTTAGCTATTTTTCCCTTTCGCATGGTAAGTGGATGAACTTCGAGGCTATTGAGTGTGTGCCTTTCCCGAGCCTTAGTCACTTCAGGTGAGCATCGATACCTTAGGGTTGGCACCAGGGTTTCCGGAGGTGTCTCATCCCCATTCTTCTGACCTTGAAGTCACATAGGCCTTAGTGCGGGACTCTAGAAGCTTCCCAATTTGCCAAGTTATGAGTCAAGTGATAGATGGTGGGCTCTGGAGCTTCCCCACTAAAATCCCCGGACTGTGGGCAAGGTGACTTGATGTTGAGTTTTTTGGAGTTTCTGGAGCTCCTTCGGCTTGGATGGCCATGCTATGAGTCATGTGATGGATGGTGGGATTTATGGAGCTTTCCCATTGGCATCCCCGGACTGTGAGCAAGGTAGAGGGATCTCTAGCTTGCCAAGCTATGAGTCAAGCGATAGATGGTGGGATTTCTGGAGCTCCCCCACTAGCATCCATGGACTGTGAGCAAGGCAGAGAGGTTCCTTAACTTGCCAAGTTATGAGTCAAGCGGTAGATGGCGGGACTTTTGGAGCTTCCCCACTGGCATCCCCAGACTGTGAGCAAGGCAACTGAGTGCCAGATCTTTGTGGCTTGTGTATCTCTTTGGTTTGATTGGCTATGCTGTGAATCAAGCGATAGATGGCGGGACCTCTGGGGTTTCCTGGCTAGCATCTCTGGACGTGAGCAAGGCAAGGAGACTTCTTGATTTGCCAAGCTGAGTCAAGCGGTAGATGGTTGGAACTCTGGAGTTCCTAATTGACATCTCCAGACTGTGAGCAAGGCAGAGAGACTTCTTGATTTGCCAAGCTATAAGTCAAGAGTAGATGGTGGAAACTTTGAAGTTCCCAGCTGACATCTCTAGACTGTGAGCAAGGCAGAGAGACTTCTTGATTTGCCAAGCTGTGAGTCAAGTGGTAGATGATGGAAATTATGGAGTTCCCAGCTGAAATCTCCGGGCTGTGAGTAAGGCAGAGAGACTTTTTGATTTGCCAAGTTATGAGTAAAGCGGTAGATGGTGGGAACTTTAGAGTTCCCAGTTGACATCTCCGGATTGTGAGCAAGGCGACTGAGTGTCGAATCTTTGGAGCTTCTATAGCTTCTTGGTTTGGTTGGCCATGCTGTGAGTCATTCAACAGATGGTGGGATTTCTGGAGTTTCTAGCTGACATCTTTGGACTGTGAGCAAGGCAGAGGGATCTCCAGCTCTGGAGCACAAGGATTCTCGGGACTTCTAGCTCCGGAGTGCAGGATTGCTAGCATCTCCTGACCTCGGAGATGGGACTACTGATGTCTCCTGACCTCGGAGGTAGGACTGCTAGAGTGTTCTGGCTTCAACTGCGGGGCTTCATAAGTTTCTTGGCTTAGAGTGCGGGGCTTTGTAAGTTTCCTGGCTTAGAGTGCGAGGCTTCATAAGTTTTCCTGCTTAGAGATGCGGGGCTTCGTAAGTTTTCTGGCTTAGTCTGCCGGACTTGGAGTCGGACGAAAGCGTTCCTGCACAGGTGAAAGACAAAGTTGCACCAAAAAAGAACTTTGAATAGTTGAGAGGAAATTTTACATCATTGGTGGTACATTCTCAAATTGCTCATGTTCCATGTTCGCGTAAACCGGACACCATCAAGTCCAGCAAGATAGTAGGCTCCGCCTGGTAGAGCCTCGACCACCTTGTAGGGTCCTTCCTAGTTCGGGAAAAGCTTGCAGCACTCTCCCGACTGAGACACCTCCGCTCGCCTGAGGACCAAGTCGCCTGGGTAGAACACCTTAGGCCTCACGCGAGAGTTATAGTAGCGTGCCCTCATTGCCGATAGGCCGCCATCCGAAGCTAGGCTTTATCTCTTGTCTCATCTAGCATATATAGGTTGAGAAGGAGATGGGCTAGATTCTCAGCCTCGTCATACTGCTATACCCGAAGTGTTGGTAGACCAAGCTCTACAAGAATTACAGCCTCAGTGCCAAAGACAAGGTTGAAGGGTGTCTCGTCGGTGGTCGTGCGAGGTGTGGTGTGGTAAGCCCACAGCACACTGGGAAGTTCTTCGGCCCACCAATCCTTGGCTTCATCTAGCCTCGTGCAGAGTCCTTGCAAGATAGTTTGGTTGGTCACCTCGGCCTCTTCATTGGTTTGAGGGTGAGCCACTGAGGTAAAATGATGGTAGATGTTAAGGCCAGTGCAGAACTCCTCGAAAGCCTAACTGTCGAACTGTCATCCGTTGTTTGTTATGATTATGTCCGAAAGCCTGAATCGATAGATGATAGACTTCCAGAAGAAGGAACTGACCTTTTCCTTAGTTATCCGGGCCAGGGGTTTGGCCTCGACCCACTTGGTGAAGTAGTCAATGGCCACAATCAAAAAATTTCATTGACCAGATGCGGGAGGAAAAGAGCCTAGGATGTCCATTCCCTACTGGGCGAACGGCCACGAGGCTGACAGTTGGAGAGTGGAGCTGCGGCTGCTGCTAGATGTGGGCGTGATGTTGGCAACATTCATACTTTCTCACGAAGTTGGCAACATCCTCTCGCATAGTCTCTCAAAAGTATCCCTGCCAGAGTGCCTTGTAGGCTAGGGCCCTGCCCCCCACGTGGTTGCCGCAGATACCTTCGTGAATCTCTTGGAGCACGTAGGTAGCTTCTAAAGGTTTCAGGTACTTCAACAGGGGGTAAGAAAAAGATCTCTGGTATAGCTGCCCGTCCATCATCACATATCGTGCAGCCTTCTTCTTGAGAAGGCTTGCCTCCTTGCGATCTTCGGGTAGGACGCCAGTGGTGATGTACCGGATGTAGGGGTCCATCCAGCTGGCTTCAGTAGTAACTTGTTGGACCTCCACTGCGAACTCAAAACTGAGGGTTTCCAAAGATTCGATGAAGGTACGGCCCAGCAACGACTCCGATAGGGTTACCATTCTGGAGAAGACATCTGCTCGGGCATTCTCTGCCCGAGGGATATGAGAGATGTTGAAGTGTTGGAGGTTCGCTGTATACGAGCACACCTTATCCAAGTACTTCGCCATCATGGGATCTCGGGCTTTATACTTGCCCGAGACCTAACCAACTACAAGCTGAGAGTCCATAAAAACCTTCAGACATTTCAAGCCCAGCTCACGGGATATTTTAAATCCCGCAAGGAGCACTTCGTACTCAGCCTGGTTGTTGATCGCCTTGAAAAGGAAGCATAGTGCGTATTCTGCAATGACCCCATTAGGATTGGCAAGGATGAGGCCGGCTTTGCTCCCTCCGGTATTGGATGCGCCATCGACATGAAGAATCCATGTCGCCACTTCTGGGGTTGGGTTCGGCCTGGGTCCGGCCTGCTGGTCCACTTCCTCCAGGCTCTCTTCAGCCTAGGTGCACTCCATTAGGAAATCAACCAAGACCTGGGCCTTTTGCACCGATTGCGAGAGCGCGGCGGTAGGTTATGTTGAATTCATTGAGCTTCACTGTCCACTTGGCCAGGCTCCCCGAGGTGTTAGGACGGCTTAGGGATCGATGAGAACAGCGATGGGGTGCGCTTGGAAATAAAGCCTGAAGCACTGCACAGATATTATTAGTACAAAAATAATCTTTTCGGATCGGGTGTACCTGGTTTTGCATCACTAAGCAGCTTGCTGGCATAGTAGACTGGCCACCGGGAGCCATCCTTATCGATGCGGACCAGCACCGAGCTAACTACTTCAAGTGAAACCATCGGGTACAGGAGGAGCTCTTTCCCTGGCTTTAGCCATGATAGCAGCGATGGGGAGGTGAGGAGCTTCTTCAACCCTTCGAATGCCTCCCGGTACTCTTCTGTCTAGATGAAGCTATGCATCTTGCGTAGTACTTTGAAGAAAGGCTGGCAGCGCTCGGCGAAGCGCGAAATGAAGTGGCTTATGTTGCAATGCATCCAATCAAGTGCTAAACCTCTTTCTTGGAGACGAGGTGCTTTATGTCCGCGATCGCCTGGATCTTCTCAGGGTTGGCCTCTATCCCCCTCTGGGTCACCATGAATCCTAGAAACTTTCTTGTCGAGATGCCAAACGTGACTTGGTGGGGTTCAGTTTCATATGATAGAGGTGGAGGTTGTCGAAAGCCTCTACTAGGTCGACAATATGGTCCGACTTTGGATTGCTCATGACAAGTATGTCATCTACATATACTTATATATTGCGGCCTATCTGGTCCTTAAAAACCTTGCTGACTAGACACTGGTACATGGCCCTTGCATTCTTAAGACCAAATGGCATCATCTTGTAGTAATACATACCTCAGTCGGTTACAAATGTTGTGTGCTCCTCATCCTCCGGATGTATGCGAATCTGATTGTATCCAGAGAATGCATCCATGAAGCTAAGGTACTTATGGCCCGAGGTTGCATCCACTAGCTGGTCAATCTTGGAGAGTGGGAGGCTATCCTTCGAGTATGCCCGGTTGAGGTCAGTGTAGTCCACAAAGATCCTCCACTTCCTAGAAGCTTTTCTGACCATCACCACATTAGCAAGCCAGTCAGGATATCGCACCTTGCAGATGAAGCCTGCTGCCAGGAGCTTCTCGACTTCATCATCGATCACCTTCTGTCACTTCGGGATAAAGCTTCTCTTCTTCTACTAGACCGGGCGACAGTTGGGGATGACATTCAGTCTATGAGTGATCATGTCCGTTGGTATCCCCGACATACTTGTGGTGGTCTAGGCAAAGACATCTATGTTGGCATGCAGGAAGTTGAGCAGATGGGATCTATCCTCTTCGGGCAATAGGGCTCCCATCTACACAGTCTTCAAGAGGTCCTCCCCTAGGGGGAAGGACAACAAGGGCTCAACTGGTTCGCCATTCGGCTCCGGTTTTGTCAGATTTGGCTGGTTGATGACCAAGCTAGGATCGGCTCCTCGCAGACCCAGGACAATTTGCAAGCAGTGCTGGATTGGCTGGCAGAACCCTCTCATCTCCCCGATCCCCCAAGGAGTTGGGAACTAAATGAGGAGACGCTTTGTGGAGATGGTGGCATCGAGCAGATTGAGTCTGGGATGCCCCAGGATTGCTTTATAAAGTGAAGAAAGCCTTATAATGGTGAAGGTTGTCAGCACGGTGCTTTGCTGAGATGACATCCCGGTGGTTATCGAGGGTGTAATCTCTCTCTTAACTCCAACTAAATCTCCGGTAAAGCCCACCAAGGACATGAATACCGGTTTTATTTGGTCAATGGACAAGTTCATCCTTGCGAAAGCATCATAAAAAAGGATATCTACGGAACTTCCAATGTCAACCATAATTCTTTTTACAGGATGTTTTGCTATTATCATTTCCACGATGGCATCATCATTATTTGGGTTATCCACCCCAGTTGACCCTTCTCCCATATAGGGGAGTACATCATCACTCTCCTCTCTCCCCTAGTCCTCTTCCAGGTTCTCCCTGCCCTCCAGGAGATCATTCCTACCAGCTTCTCAGTGGGCTGGTTGTCGATGGCAAACGGACATGGCTCTTCGCTCCAGGCCGCAGGAGGTGCTGCTCCGTCCATGTACTTTCCGAGATAGTCGCGCTTGATCAGATCTTCTGTTTCCCTCTTCAGGTAGCGGCATTTCTCCGTATCGTGGTCGTGGTTGTGATGGAAGCGATAGTAGCAAGACTTATCCCGCCTAGCAAATGGCCTCAATGGGGGAGGTCATCGTAGAAAGCGCTCTCCCTCGATCTCCATTAGGATTTTCTCTCTTAGGGCAAGGAGAGGAGTGAACTTCTCCTCTTTGATGGGATCGATTATGGATCTTGGCCTCGGCCATTGGACCGGTGCCATCTTCTAGGCCGGGGGAGCAGATGTCTCCCCTACGGCCTGCCTCTTCAAGGGCCTCCCGTCTAGCTCCCTCCTGGTATGGTTAGCCTTCTCTGCCTGGATGTAGTTGTGGGTCCAGAGGAGGAGCTCCGAGTAAGTCTTCGAGGGCTTCTTGTCGAGGAAGTAGGTGAATCGGGAGGTCCGTAGCCCTCTCTTCAGGGCTAGCATGGCGACTGGCTCATCGAGGTGGAAGATCTCTAGGGTGGTGGCTTTAAACCAGGACACGTAGTCCTGGAGGGTCTCTCGGTCCTGCTGGCAGTTCGAGAAGAGGCTATTAGCCTCGCATGGCACCTTTCTGCATGCATCAAAGTGCGTCGCGAATCTTCTCTTCAGCTGGGAGAAGGAGTCATGCTTTCTGGCTCGAGCTTGGAGAACCTTCCGGAGGGTTGATGGGAAGGTGATGCATAGGAGAGAGTTAATGGCCCCTTGGACCCTCATAAGGGCCTTGAAGCTTTCCAGGTGGTCCAGGGGGTCAGTCATCCTATCGTAGGGATCAACCTGTGGCATGCGGAACCGTCCAAGGATCGGTTCCTCTTGGATCCTACGGGAGAAGGGTGGACGAGTATCGTAGCCTGTGGGCTCGCTAGGGGAGCCCTGAATCTCTGCAAACTGGCGGAAGAGGTCCACCAGCTTGTGCTCTTGCTCTTCGAGGCATCTCTCCACCTGGTGGTGGATCACCTCTTTTGTGGACCCCTCGACGGAGGCCATTAGGGGTGAAAAAGGTATGGAGTGGGGGAACTCTCACTTGAGTTCCTGGCTATGCCGACGCCATTGGTGCGAGCATGCACCATGGTCCAAGACCGGGGAATGACTCTCCCGGCCAGTCGAGCCATTGTGCACTGCTTGGCGACCACCTGGTGGTCTCCTCATGGTCGCGGAGCCGCATGCAATGGCCCCTCCCAAAAGGACCGGAGGCAGGTACGAGGATCGGCGGCATGGGCCATTGGCATCCCTGGTAGCTACTGTGTTTCCAGGGACTGGTGCTTCTGGTGGAGCTGGCGCACCGCAGCAGTCGGGGCCTGGACTTGCTGGGCTAGTGCGATGATTTAGGGGTCCATTGGAGGCGGCGATGGAGGAGTAGGGAGTTCCCCCATAGGGCCCTAAGGGTCACCATGGAGTGGAGGTCCCCTCGCTCGGCTGACAGAGGCCTTTCGTGCACGCGTTGTCACCTTGAGGTCGTAGGCATGCACGGAAGTTCTTCTTAGGGTGGGGGACTTGCTGCTTATCCCAATACAGTCACGTCCGTGCCTCCCTTCCTGGCACCCCAATCTATTACCGCTAAGATCGTCATGGCATGCAGCTCCGACATGTCGAGGGTCCCGCTGGGCGCTCGTCCATCTCTTCTCGCAGGTTGGCTTCCTTCGGTCCGATGGCCCTGCAAAAAAGAGGAGACCCGGGCCAGGGATTCTGGCAGGAGCACTCCGACGATCAAGTTAAACTGGACGATCAAGGAAAATAGAACCTCTGCAGTGGAGAGCTTGGGGTCTCTCCGCCTAGATGGTGAAACTAAGATGTAAAGATAAAGGTGGAGTTGGGTCCGAGAGCTGGGAGGTTCTCCTGGTTGGTTTCTTGCCCGTGTGCTCTCGGAGTCTTACCAGCTGTCCCTCTCTTTTTTTCTTTCCTCCTTTCTCTGATCTTATGTATGGGCGGTGGATCAGGTCTGGGGCTTTGTCCAGATGTCCCTTTCCTCGCACCTTCTCTGGGAGGGGTTTTTTTGTGCCTGCAGTCTCCCCCCTATTGGATCGGTCCTTTGAAGGAGCTTTTTCCATTGGAGGTGGTCGCCAGCGTGGCTCAGACATTGTCTCTCTGATGATGCAGTTCCCCATAGGAGGGGTGGGCGCCGTGCCGCTAAGCCCCGAGTCATGATGGGATGTTTCTATTCCAAGAGGAACCGTCAGAGTGTCACAGGGCCCTGGGGCTTTAATGGAATACTCTTCTTGGAGGAGGTTTGGCTTCGTGTCGCGAGGGTTGAAGCCCCCGGTTGCATGGTTATTGACGTGGCGGCATGTCACAGGGTCTGGGGCCTGGTGGAGCATGCGCTACGCAGAGCTGCGGGTGGCGCGTTGCAGAGCTTTGAACTCATGGCACGACCGGCACCACCTCCCAGAGGTTGTAGGTAACCGGGATCCTTCTTGCCATAGTTTGAATTCTTGTTGATCCTCTTTCCTTTGGCCGTTGGCGGGAACTTTGATCTTCGTAGGGCAGGAGGGAGTCTCGCCGCATGAAGCATGAGCTCGACCCTAGCCGGGAGCTAACCTCAGACGGAGGGCTCGCCCTATAGCATGACCATAGCTGAGAGCTGATCTCGGCAGGAGGGCTCGCTTTGGCAGCATGAGCTCAACTTCGGCCGGGAGCTAACCTCAGACGGAGGGCTCGCCCTATGAGCACGACCCCGTCTGGGAGCTGACCTCGGTATATTCCTCGAAATGTGACACTACACATATCATTAAAAGGGCTCATCTATATGACAGTATCGATATATGGCTGTGGCTAGAGATATAGGTTATTTCTAGAAACTCTCATGAAATAATCAAAATACTTATGCACGGCCATTAATGTGCAAACCCATGACGTGAGTTTCTATATCATATGCATAATAGTAGAAATCTAAGTTAAAGAAACGTAGTTGATGATCTGGTTCACCTGTATTTTTCATATTGATACTATTAATGCTAGGTGAAGTTAAGTCAAGAAAGATACTTCACATATTACATAGTATATATATCCTACAAAAATTTATTTTATATTATTAAATTTTTAAATTTTAATTATTTCGAGAATTTTTAAATTTTGAGAGGGATTATTGGTATTTTTGGAGATAATAAAAACTCAAAATTCTCTTCACCATCCAAACTTTAAGTTTATCTCATACTTTTTTTATAAGCTCATACTTTATTTTTTTACTTTCATGAATATAACTATTAGTCCAATTAATTATTAGAATCATTAATCTAATTAATTCTTATAACCATTAATTTAATTAATTCTTATAACCGTCAGTCCAATTAATTCTTTCGACATTCAACCCAATTATTTTTTTTTTCCGTTGGTAGAATAATTATCCAATTAATTCTTTTAATTGTTAACTTAATTAATGTTTTGACTATTAGACAAGCTCAAACGGCTAGTTTTTTGAAGGTACAGGTTATAGATGGATAATAAGAAATAAGAAGGAAAAAAAAAACTTGCTCTCTTATTTTTTAAGTTCTTTTTTATTCATCAAGTTTTTTATCTTTTTATTATTTTATTATTCTTATCCGTTGGGTTGAAGCTATATTATTCTCTTCGTAATTGTGCCCGTAGGGAAGGTCTCTAGTCTTGAAATGATGTTCTCGGGTTTTATTTTGTTTAACGAACAGAAATCACCTTAAAATAGCACCTTGCACGTCTAGGAATAAGTTATATCTTCTAATTTTTTATAAATTTTAATTATTTTTAATATTAATTTAATAATATATTTATATTGTTAGTTTGATCTAATCGTAATTGACCGCCAAGTAAAATAAATTTATATTACATATTTCTAAAGCAATATCAAAAGACATGGCAAAACTGTGCCATTCTTATGCCAGATTCCACCAACGAGTGCATGGACCTTGTGCCAATATAGGTATATAAACATACATACATTTTAAAATCACGAATACCATCAGAAGATCTTGTAATAATAAATCAAATGTATTGATCACCTTGATTTTGTTTGACTTTGCATGATTATTTCTTAATATAAATTTGCATGCATACATAGTCCATGAAAAAGAATCTCAATTAGAGATATTAAGTTTGCAGACAACAAGGGTTGGTTACATGGATACGCGAAGAGAGTTTCTACCCGGCAGTGGTCAACAGGCTATATGCCGAGCTCAAGCTAAAATTATTTTTATAATCAAGTTGAGCTAAAAGGATTTTTAATTTTGAAACCAGTTAACAAACAGTTCAATGAACCAATTGGCTACTTCTTATCTGTAAAGTCTCTGGACTCCGATAAAAATATAAAATTATAATTACATGACTAATTTTTTTTAATTAAAGGCCTGAATGAAGTGAGGATGGTAACGGATCGGATTTGAACTGGATCATCCAAAATCTATATCCATCCTGCTAAAAAAGTATCATCTCCATATCCATTCCATATCCGTCTCGGATTGGATATAAAAATAATCATATTTGGATCGGGTCGGGTCAGGTATACCCGATTTTATAAAATCTAGTTTACTTAAATTCTAAACGGATTGGATTGAATCGGATCGGATATATTCATTCCATATTTAATTTATTTAAATATTTTATAAATATAATATTTTATATATATAAATGGATCGGATTTGAATCAGAATGAATTATTATCCGCATCATATCTGAAATCCTAAAGAAGCCTCCCATTACCAAAAAAAAAAAAAAAAATGTTACACCAATAGGCGGTTAGTTATTTTCGGTTGCGTGGCCTGGGCCAACGGCCGACCATCGTATCAACGTGTTTGCAAATCATTGGCAGCCCGGTCATTATAAACGTGACGCCGTTGTCCGTGAAGCCTGAGACGCGCGTGTTGCGATCGGGACCCACAAGGTGCGAAATCTCCATGGACCACCTAAATGACCACCATTCGACCGTCTGATCATCTCGATGACTCGATCTTATGGTAATCAATGGACCCCGCCTCCCCCCCCCCCCCCCCCCAAACGTCTTCGCCACGGGACGGACGCGATCAGAGGGCTGTGATTAATTGTATCCATAATTTGCTGTTCTTGATGATGCCCTGATGCTATTGGGTCCGGATTCGGATTATGTTTTTTTTTTTTTTTTTTTTGGAAAGAAAGAGTGACCTATTGGATCATAGCTTTCAAAATATTCTAATCTTTTTTTTCTTGTCTGCCATCACAAATTATAAAACAAATATCATGCTTTACAAACTGTGCAAAATGAGGTTTAATGATCAATGCTGCATAAAATGATCGGTAGTTGAGCAAAGTATTGGATATTATTAGAGTTGTTAGCAAGTTCAGGTTAGATTTGGCTGTATTGACATCCAATCTTCATATATATCTGCATACCCATATCAAAACTTTATGTATCGCAAGACCTAAAAAGGGTTTGATCTTAGTCTATTTTGAGTAAAAATCTAGTATTTAATAAATTATTTTGCCATACTTTTAGATTATTTTTAAAAAATAATTTAATAATCCAAAATACGAACTATGAAATTAATATATAATAATAATAATAATGCGAGAGAAATATAAAATGCTGTATCTAATATCCATCCAACCAAAAGATACGAAGAATATAAATATCGTACAACAATCAATCTTAGAATGAATATTAAATCTATTATATTGTAAAAGATAAATCAGTTAGTAGCAACTACTAATTGTAACCATACATTAAATATGGGAATTTGGTGGAACAAGATGAGTTTTAATTTGATTACTCTCTATTTGATTTTTTTTTAAAAAAAACTACTATTATGTACTTACATATAATTATGTACACATGATTATATAATGAGGTCAAGTTTCAGTTTTTGGGATGTAGATACACTTAAATCTAAACTAGACTTAGTAAATGATTCAAAACTTGATTTTAGGATGCAAACTCAATCCAATAACTTAATAGATCTATTTTTTACATGAAATCCTTCTAATTCAAATTAATTTTAAATTACGTTAGTATGCTATTGGCTTCTATTAATACCTTCAGGTATTATGCTTTTTTTAAAAAAAATATTTATATAATTACAATTGATTAATGGCTATGGAGGAGATGGATTACAAGAAAACTATAATGATCGAATATGCATCGAATCCATTATTTTTTATTTTTTATTTTTTTTTAATATCAAACAAGATAATTTACTATAAAATTTATTTTTTATGGTAAATTACTCCCAATAAATCAAATATTAGGCGTATTGTATTAACTCATGATCTTACTAATCTTCTTCAATGCCAAGTGGTTGGAGGAGTATTTGTGCGTGCAGATGAAAAGATGGACAATTGAGATCAACATTCGTTCCTCAAATCAAGAAACAACATCAACAAATCGAGGGTGTCGATCTTAAAGACATCTTCTCATCTCCATGCAATCCTAGGCTGCAGTTTGTATACATGGCAACCTACTATCCGAGATCTTGCTTCGCTACTAACTTTTTCAAGATATAATCTTTAGAATTCATCGTGTTGAAGATATAATCTTTGAAATCCATGAGGATCATTAATGTACTCGTTTTGTTAATCGACATTTTAGTGATATGAGATTGATGTATTTATTTTTAGATGCGAAAAGATGACGCGAATTAAAAATTGAACTTCAACGAACATTATCCCGTGAAACTGAAGCTTATGGGAGAGAATTTATCCCTATTTTTTTGGTTTATCAAAAAAATTTTAGCGACTTAAAACCCCTCCTATCTTATTACGTGAAATATGATGGGTTTGCAGGATTTTATCGTTCATGCGATCCTCTCCGTCAAACCATCGAATCTTTTTCGGATCTGGAGAATATTTGTTCACAAAATCTGGCAAGATTTTTCAAAGATTTTTTTTTTTTTTTTTTGTTCCATCCTTTCAAAAGGTGGGTTTAACATCGTGTCTTCTCGGTCGTCTCGTATTTATAGATTTGTAGGATTGATATAGGACCGAGACGCGTGGGGCCCTTGCTAGCTAATAATTTCTCCCACTCTGGTACGCGGACCCTCGCTTTTCCGGCGAGCATATAACGGGCGATATTTTCTCGAGCCTCAGCTTAACTGCCATTTTTATCTTTCGTTCTCAATGCGTAACTTAGCCAAAGTAGGCATATTATTACGAGACGTAAACAATCTTTACTATAATCATCCCCCATGCCTTTTTCGTAGTCTATTATCTATAACTTTTTTTGTAATTTTTTTTTTTTTTTTAAAAAAAAAAGCCAACAAGTAGATACAGTTGAAAATCTTAATTTAAAAATATTTAAATTTTAAATAGATACCTATCCTGCTCTTTTAATTAATCTATAATTTTTTTTTAAAAAAAAAGGACAACAAGCAGATACGGTTGAAAATTTTAATTTAAAAATATTTAAATTTTACATAGACTTATCCTGCTCTTTTAGTTATTTTAAAAGTTTTAAAACATTTTTTTAAAACTCATATTGGATATTTATAGAAATCCTATTAAAGCTCGAGTGGGCTTCGAGGGAAATAGGTTGGCGACCACATTATAGAAATCCTTTTAAATAAAGTTTACTAATATAATCCAAAACGATATAAAATCTGAGTTAATCAAGTAGGAGCTGGTTTGCTGGCATCCTACTTCATGGATTCATTTGTTTTTAAAATGGATACCGTTTTTCCGTTAAACGTGTGATAGAACGACCATCGCCCATGAGCATCTGATTTTATGAACTGCAAAAAGAAATGATTAGATTAACAGGGGTGGAGACCGTTAGAGCTGCACATGGATATTAGAAAAATTATTAGTAGAATTAGATCTATCGCTTTATTTTTAGACCGGTTCAATCAACGACATGCTACAAAAATAAATAAATAAATTATAAGTAAACAAAATCAATCAATGATGAAAAAAAAAAAAAAAAAAAAAAAATTGCAGGGAACAACATTTTCCCTTCCCCTCCTCTATGCTTCGCATGCTCGCTATTTTTTTATATTAATGGAGACGTTCATCTAACAAATTTAGAACGAACACGTTCAAAAAAAAATGTTAAAAGAGAATAATATCGTGCTAGAGATCCGGAGCATTTCAGATCAGTCCATAAGAATAATTCACCACAACTTCTAACCATTTTGCCATCATGCACGTGCGTGCAACTCTCGACTCTTGGATAAGGGCTAGGGGAGGTGATACGCTCGTTAACTCCAACAAGGCCACCATTATATCTGACCAACATAGACCCCATGACCTAGAGCTTGTTGAGCAAGTCAAAGATCAAAGATCTGATCTCCATCCTATATCACAAAAATGGCCCGATGCCTCGACTTCACCATTCCTAACTTTCAATTTTTGAGTTACCTTTTCCATCATTATTACTCCTCGTGGATGTGTCAGAATATGGTTGAACTGGTCCATAAATGATGCGGTGGACCTGGTTCAGCCAACAATTTTTTCGGGTATTTGTTTTAGCTAGTCCCAAGAATTCCAGTGGTAGCTTCGTATGAACTTACATTATCTCATTCGTAGACCGGAAACTTGGCAACCATTTTCTCCTTGCTTCAAAACGTGTCCTGTTCGCATAGACTTGGAACGATAGAAGGTGCCATTACAACTAATACTCTTCATCAAGGATTTTATTAGGCGTTCATGATGCCTATTTTTGGGTTACAAATCTTTTTCCGAGGACAAACTTTGCACGACCTCAGCGGCAACATTTAATGTTCATGTTAAAAGACAATTTACCAAGTCACCAGCACAATTTCACGTTCGATCCAACATAATTTTCTTTCGCCACCCTTCTTCATTCTCCTTTAAAAAAAATAAAAAAAAAATCTACAACTAAAAATCTAATGTCGGATGAGCTCATATTATCGATAATATCACCAAGCCAGTTCGACAGGTATTTGGGTGATTTGCTTCATATTATTATCTAATTAAACATAGAAAAAGTCCAAGCATTAAAAGTCTGCACGTTTCCATGAGTATTATCCAATCTTAATATAAAAATAAATAAAAGAAGACTCGATAAACATAAAACCCCAGCGTGGATAATCCTCCCTCTCTACTCTTTTTATCAAGCCCCACATCGCCATATCTGTTCCCTAATCGTGTGATTCCTATACAGCACACAATGCTATATGAACACCCATCTTTATATATGCTTGTCAGGTGTAACGGATGGAAGCTAGCACCTCGATGCCTCTTTCCTAATCTTCCGATATATCTATATAAATCTCTAAACCTCTCTCCCCACCATTCTCCTCTGCTTCCGTCTCCTCCTCCTCCTCCTCTCCTGCATGCCTCACCGACTCCCCCAAGAACCTGGTGCTAAGCCCCTCTCTCCAATCCCAATTCCCTTCTCCTAATCCTTCTATTATTTTCCGCCGATCTAACTTATCTTCTTTGGCCTCGAATCCTCTTTTTTTTTTTTTCTTTTTTCTTTCTTTGCTTCCTTTTTGATTTTTTTTTTTTTTTTTTTCGGTGGGGGAGGGGGTTTAACGGATTTTTAGGAAGGGAGGGGAGAAAGAGGCCGGCAATGAGACTTGGAATCCAAGAAGACAAGGAGATGGAGATGCTACTCGATGAGATCACCCATGCAACATCGCCTCATTCCCATGATCATGATGGTGATGCTCGCGCCGGCAATCGCGATGCCCATCAGATGCAGCATGTGCATCCGATTCATGACATGCATGTTTCTGCCGCCAATGCATTCCCGTCACCATCCCATGCGCTTCTCGATGGGCACGGAGATGTCTATGGACATGGCGCGGGTCATGCATGTATGTCCCCGCCGCCCCTCGTGTCGGAGGGGTCGTCGTCGTCGTCGTCGTCGAGCTCGCTCTCGGGCACATTACCCCCCGCCGGCGACGATGGCGCTCGGCGATCCTCCGCCGGCGAGGACTGGAAGATGGAAGAGCTCGTCTTGCTGGGGGGGATGCGCTCCATGAGTATCGGGGATGATCGGGAAGCAGCGCTCGGGCTCCCAACCAAGCCGGCGCCGGCGCCGGCGCTCTCGAACGACGCGATGAGCCTTTCTCTTTTCCGGACCGAGTATGGCAGCGATTTGGTGCCGGGGAGTGCTCTGGATGATGCCTATGGGGCGCGACGGCGCTCTGTTCTTCCAAACTGTCCGTTGTTTGATGTGGATGAAAGGTTGTATGAGCCTGGACCGCAGCAGCATTGCTTTGTGGATGCTAATCGATGCCGGTCGTGGATCGAGAGCCACCGATTGGGTTCTGCGGCTTCCTGCTCCGATGGTCTTTGTACCGCACCGGATAATTTTCTTTGCAGGGAGGAAGCAATTGGTGCTGATGGTGCTTTTGGCGCAAAATCTTATTATAGGGGATCCCGGGGTTTGGGCTTTCCCTCATCCTTCTCGCAGTCACCACAGTATGGGGTGGCTCTCGGCCAGGATCCGAATGCATGGAATTCCTCGAGCCCCCATCATCTCGTGCATTCTAAGCTAGGCCATAGCTTGCCTTGTAGTTGGGCGCCTCAGTCACCATTTTTGGCGAGAAATCCCAGGAACGTCGAGGCTTTTGGATGTGAGAACAGTTTAATCGTGCAGGGGAAGGGGCTTCATTATGTTGGTAACCAATGTCGTTGTCTTCTGGAGGAGAGGAAAAGGCTGCAGCTTGATGACCGGATGTACTTGAGAGGAATCCGGGTCTCAAATGTGGATAGTGTGCGTGATGTTCACCGCCCTAAGCTTGGTCGCTCTCCGGGTTTGCCAGTAAAATATGATTATTTGATGGGCTTTGAAGGGTGCATATACTTCATTGCGAAGGACCAGCATGGGTGTCGATTCTTGCAGCATAAGTTTGATGAGGGGAGGCATCAGGTGGATGTCATATTTTATGGAATCATTGATCATGTGGTGGAGCTCATGGTGGATCCCTTTGGAAATTATCTCATGCAGAAGCTTCTGGATGTATGTAGCGAGGAACAAATGACGAGAATCATCCACATGCTGACAAATGATGCGGAGGAGCTAGTTAGAATCTCCCTAAACATACATGGGTAGTAGTGGTTTGCTCATTCGATAATTGACACTAACTTGGTTCTCATTAGAATCTATTTTGATATTTAAACATAAACATGGTGGTCGAGTTTTATTTTAGTTATTTGATAGATTGGCCTTTAATAATGCTATATTGTTTCAGGACGAGGGCTGTACAGAAGTTGATAGAGACTCTAAAATCCAGGCAGCAAATTGCTCTGGTTATGTCAGCACTACAACCAGGGTTTTTGGATCTCATCACGGACGTAAATGGCAATCATGTGGTACAACGGTGCCTGCAATGCTTTACAGTCGAGGATAATAAGGTATATGCATAGGCTTCTCCCATTAGCCATATAGAACTATCATGGTTGAATTACTATAGAACAGCAGTTCTGAATTCTATTTGCAGGAGATGATGCCTATAAATGCTTTTCATCTCTCGATAGCCGTTTTATAACGGATGTGTGCATAGTTGTTGTTAATTAGTTCAAAAGGTTGAATTGAGAGTTATCTGATTTCTCTTCAAGCTTTTCTGTATATCAAGTCAATATTCATCCATTATCAATTAAACTCTACATACAGAGAAATTTCTTTTATATAATTTAAGCATACTTCACCTTTCAGCCCTTTGAGCAGAGCATTGAGAGAACACATTGCTTCTAATAGTGGCTTATCTTCTTTTCACTGGTGAAATTTTGGTTCAATGTTATTTATAGTATTACTCAAGTAATAAACCTACCATGATTTTTTTATATAGCTGCCGGCTCTTGAGATCCTTATTGCAATTGATTCAAAAGTATGAAATGTTAGTGGTTTTCTAATGCTTAAAATCAGGTTAACGAAACTTTAACAGATCATTGATATGATGCTTGTGTTTATTTCATTGATATTTGAAAATACCCTAAACTTTGCAAATGTACTTTAAAACTAGCCTGTGGTGTTTGATGTTTATGCTAAATTTATAGTGTATTGAAAAACATTCACTTGAATAATCAAATTTAAACAACATTTATGCATAACAGTAGTTTTCCAGAATGTCATCCCAAGAATCAGCCATACTCATCCTATCATGCTTTTAGTGCCAGATCAATGAATCCCATTTACACATTTTGCTTAAATACTTGATTTTCTAATTGCTCTTGTAAAGGATGTGTTTGAACTTTGAAACACATAATACAGGATTCAGTTTACATATTTAAAGAAAGGTAAGTGTTGATTCACATTGGTGAGATGCAATCTTACAATTACTGGTACTCAAAGATAGTTTGGACTATAAGTGATGAAATTTCTATGAACACCTAACCTAATATGAAGTTTGATTTCCATCAAGACTATCCTCATTCATATTGATGTATAACTAGCATGCTTCATTATGCATTTTCAGCTCCTGCACTGCAGTAATCCAAGTTTCTCAAAAGAAAAAAAAGTCTCCTTGTTCTCTGAGAGACCTGGATTTATATGCAATGCATGAGAAGCATCAAAGAAGCCATTGTCGGAGCAGACATATTTTGAGAAAAGTATACGTAGATCATAGCTATTAGAAATCAAATTCTTTCGAAAAGAAAGTTATAAAGTGTTGTAATAACATGGCCAGAACTGGTAAAATACAACATTAGGAAACCGCTACTCAGAAATGACGCTGACTCCTCCAATGAAGAAGTTCCAGGAGGAGTCCTTCAACCTTTGTTTGTCAACCACTGCATGGATCAGATCTCATGAGACTTGCCCCCTGAAAAACACATGTTGGGCTGACTGGTTGATTATCGAGTGTAACTAAAGCCTATACTTTTCTGCATCTGATAACATCTTTTGCTGCATCTCAATTACTGAAGTGCTATAATTTTTTTTTTCTTGTGATGCCTTTCTTTATACTATTTGCAAACCTAGTTGATTCTATTGAAGATATTTTTTTGCTTGTTCTCTTATTTTCTGTGGGTAGTCCCGGCATATTTCAAGCTTTGACCAATATGATTCTTCTTGTCGAGAAAACAACAATTTAAGGACCATCACGAAAGTTTCGAATTTTACTAAATTATTTTTCGGGATGATTGCTTGGACAGTTTCATGCCACCAATGTATGTGAAATGAAAATGCATCTCTTTTAGGATTGAAGTGACCCAATAACGTTGTCGATTCATCCTACATTAATTCTTTTCCCCTTGGTGGTTGAAGAATACACTCTGCTGAGATTGGATTTCTAGCGGTAAGCCTTGCTGAATTGGGAGCAAACTATACGAGCCTGTCTCCAATGGGGTGCATCTGCTATGACTGACTTTATAGGACCACTTTCTTGCTTGAAGATTTTATTTCCCTGTCACGATCTTGAGCCAATAGTAGCATTTCAGTGCCATGTGCCATCTAATTACTCATTTTCATAATTTGAGTTTTGCACAAGTTTCTGTCCAATGGCAAGTCCTACAAAACTTTAGCTTTGTCTGACACTACTTCCATCTAAGTCGTTACACACTTTTCCTAAACTTCTACACATATTCCGGATCCCATTTATACTGAAGCCTTTTCACCTACATCACATTAATCTGGACCATCTCACCTGACTTTCAGTCACTTTATTTTCTCTTGGTATTGCTTCTAAGTTTCTTATTATGAACTCATTTTTAAGTTTTTTCAGTAGTTTAACATATCCACCTTTACAACCTTTTTTTTTTTTTTTGACAGAACTTAAATGACCTTATTGACTATGCAAATCATATGCTATTGGTCCTTCCAGTGCCAAAACAGTTCAAATTATACAATAAAGCCTGTTGTATAATTATCTTATTCAATGTCTGTAAATTGAATGGTATTTGACAATAATAAAAAAAAAACTCTAGAGATCATCTCCAGTTTGTTTAAGATGCTTTGATCCTTTTCAAACACCTCCCGTCCTACTGTTCTTTGTTGTACTAGAACTAAGGTACCAAGCACAATTCATTTGCAGAATCTCTTGCCCCACACTTCTAAAATGTTCCCTTGTCACTCTCATTCCCTTTAAAGCTAAAATATATGTATTCTGTGTTGTTACATCTCGTTACTGATCTTTGCCGGTTTCTATTCTGAAACATTGTCCAATTTAATGTTATAAAAGAAAAGGATGTAGCTTCTTTTTCTTGAATATCATTTTGTGTCTGGAACAAGTGTAAAAGAGTATGATCTCAGCATGATCATGAAATGGCTGAGAATTCACTTCTACAATGCTGGAAGATCAAAGAACTACAAATATCATTAGAGATAGGAGAATTTTATAATATGTATTATAATTCATTTGATGGTTTGAAGCTCTCAAGGAAGTATTTGAAAATTCTTCCATCAAGTCAGAATAAACTTGAGGGGAAAAAAAGATGAGAAATATGAGAGTAGACAGAGATACTTGGGATAAAGTTTTGACTTGTGACTAGGTAGCATAAGGTTCAGCTGATTTAAATTTACATTCCATTCAAATTCAATTTATGCATGACACCAGCATATTCTGTTCCAACTATTCTTCTGTTGTTTCACATACACTGACCTCAAACAACATTATATATGACAGTTTATTTTTGATGCTGCTGCAAAGCATTGTGTTGATATTGCAACCCATCAGCATGGATGCTGTGTCTTGCAAAATTGCATATCTCATTCTACTGGAGAACATTGGATGAAATTGGTTGCAGAAATCTCTGCTAATGGACTCAAACTAGCTGAAGATGATTTTGGGTAATATTCTCATCAATATGGATGCAATTTATTGTTCTTTCTCTCAACACTTGAAACCTGATTATCTAATTTCCTGTCCTTTCAGATAGAATGGTAGTATTTCTTTTTCATCTTAAGTAGATTGGTCGCAGGTTCTTCAGGTTCTTGTAGAACTTTGGAAGGGGTAACAGGGGAGTGTTGATCTTCAATATCAATTTTGGGTTATTCCACTTGAGCTTCTTTTGGAATTCTAACAATTTACACACATACACACAATGGACTTATATGCAACTTCATAGGCATGTTTAGGATATAATTTAACAAATGCCACATGCAAACGCCCACCAATCTTCAGTAAAGATATTATTTTAATGAGAACTTCATGGCATGCACTTGAATTTGTCATCCACTGTGTAATTGTATATCATTGGAGGCTATTCACCGGCAAACAGATAATACAAAAGCTCCTTATTTACTTTTAACTAGTCATTTTTTTTCATCACCCAAGGTGCCAGATCATGCTTCATAAGGCATCTACCAGGGCATGACAAATAGGTTGGTAGGATCATCTCTTTGGTAGAGGTTTCAAGTGTGAAATCTGAGTAGGTATCAGCCACTGCAACCTGTGTTTGTGTTTACATATGTATAAACACACATAACCATATATTTTACAACTATATATGTATATATGTATATACACTTCTATAACATGGACCGGAAGATACATGTCTAAAAACAAGTGACTTCTGTCAACAATCTGATTGACTTCATTGCTGTAGACTTTAGAAAGAGATGATATCAGTTGCAGATAATTATGGGAAAGAGTGAAGCGAGTGGACAGTTTTTTCTAAATATTTACACTAATGTAGACATTTTTCACTAGAGTTTTATTAAAATAATTAATGGCGATTTCAGCACTAAAATTTGCAGGTCCATGTGCTCATCTTGCTCTTTTTTGTGGTGTACCTACATCCATGCTTTCTAAGACCTCTGATCTTGTATGCCTCAAACAGTGTTGTCATAAAGAATGCACAGTATTTCATGTTTTTGCCATGAGTTTTTTTTTTTGGTCTTGTAATAATCATTTATTATCAAACTAGCAAATGGTCAAACAGGTATTCTTATTAAGTGCTTAACTGCTTTCAAATGCGTAGTGGTTCATCAGAAGTTTCCCATCTGTTTTATTTGTTTATTTTTCATAATATAATATTATCAAAACATGTATTATATTTTTCATTGCCTGTTCCTTCTGATTTTTAATATCTTTTTCTGTTATAGTTGACCTTTTTCTTGCTTGGAATGTATTGAGTTGTCTTCTTTAAGTTATAATATGGATATGATTCCCTACATTACTGCATTTTCTTTGACATCATTCTAAGACTTGCTCTTTCTTTCTGTCCTCTATCTCTCTCTCTGAATTGCTGATCTTATGCTCAAAACTTAAAGCTGCAGGAATTGTCTTTATCTCATGCATAAATTTTACTTGATTACACATATGACAAAAAATGAATTAGTTGAGTCCTACCCATGTGTCACTTTTTCCTATTCACAATAAAAAATCAAAGCATTGAGTGATCAAATTTGTTGAGGAATTCCCTTGCATCAATTAATGAAAAATTTGCAGTCCTAGGATTTTTACATTAATCAGTCAGGACAGAGCCTCCAATATTTTTGACCTCAGAAACTATTCTTGAGTAGAATTTATTTGGAACTTGGATAAAAGCATCAAGGATAAATAGAAAATTACATGAGGATTTTGCATTTAGATGGTGCCTTGAGATGAGGAGTGTTATTCTCTCTGCTATTCCTATTAAGTACTTTAAAGATCTATTGATCCCATCCAAAGCATGTGATCCATAGTAAATCATTTTACAACAAATAAGTCTTCTTCTCAACACATTTATGGACCTCATGAAAGATGTAGGGTTACATGAAGCAAGTAGTGCTAATTTGGTAGCTGGCGTAGCTGCATGGCAACCTTTAGCTATGTGTATATATATATATGACATTTGTGGACATTCTTAACTATAAAATTGTTTGGCTATAGAAGTATATTATTAGATTTATCATTTTTAGTTAGATGCATCATTATTGTCATTATAACCCAAGGCATTAAACATTTGGAGGCAGGGTATATGATGCAGAGCCACATGCCATGGTTGGGGATTGTAGAAGTTAGAACCATGGGAGGGATTTTGCATGCATCGTGGAATTTAATGGAGCATGTTAATAAGATGCTTGTTTGGGGATTTCTGTCAAACCATGATTTAGACATATAGCTAGTTTTTCTCTAAAAAGTTTTATATATTCTAAAACATAACAGCAGTTGCTTTTGTGTTATATGATTCAATAAGGAATGTGCTTCCTTGCATGTTGAATACATTCTTTGAAAGATATACAAATTATGAAGAGTAATGTATGAAATATGTGGTCATTTGCCTGTTTACAGACATGCATGCTTCTCTTCCCAAGTCCCAACCCCTACTCTCTCTCTGGGCTCGTAATTTTATTTTACCAAGATTTTACTGTACTATTAAATTGTTAAACATACTATCGGTGGATTATACACTAATCATATGGTAATTGTGGACTCTTGATAGATAGTAATGCATCAAAGATGAAATGTAGCTAGCGATTCTGATGGTATCAAGGGCTCTTTGTTAATAAAGATTAAAACTCTTTTCAAAATTTAAGCACTCCAGTAAATCCAAGGTTTCTTGGGTTGACAGCTGCATAATTATGTACAATCTGGCTGCTGTCTAGTTCTTTCACTAGGATTAAAGCCCTTTTCATATAAATACTCAGTGAAAAATAGTTTGTCCTTCAGTGTAGCTTTAAGATAAAAATTATGCAGCGTGACCGATATTCTGATTTCTTCTGTTCCACTTCTGTCACCTTGACTTTTTTGAATCTTATGTTTTCTTGAAGAAAGCCAACTAATTTGTTTTTCTATGGGTGCTTTGAATTTGTATGTTCTCTTAAAAAATTGTTTGTGATATCCTGTATCTTATGAAATCGTTTAGTCTCTGGGTTTTAACCATTTTTTGATTCCTTTAGCAGATATAAATTTATCTGATTTGTTGGGCATGGGTTTCTATTTCACAATTTTTTGTTATTCATCTGGAGCATATCCAATAGTTTCAGACTCTGCTTTTGAGTTTCATGTAGGGATGTGAGTGTTAGATACTTAAAGGTAAATATTAAAGATAAATAAGAAGAGAAGACTGGTAAAAGACAAAAGGTTAGGAAAAGAAAGAAACATAGATGGTAAGGAGATATCAGAATGCAACTGATAGGGCTTAAATAATAGAAAATATTTATGAAAAGAACTGAAGCTTGCTAGTTGTGGGTGTGCAACATGTTAAACTCCTAACCTAAAACTACTCCCATTTGGAACTCCTGAGCAAAAACCTCTCCCGTGCTTAAACTATGCAAAAAGATGATGTGAGTGACCGAAAACTACTCCCATATGGAACTCTTGAGCTAAACCTCTCCCATACTAAAACTATGCAAAAAGATGATGTGAAAGGTATCACACTATCACTTGTTGCCTTCTGCCTACTATGTTTTAGTAGCACCTGTTTTCTGATTGCTGATTAATGAGAAAACTGGTAGCTTGTCAGTAAGACCTTTGTTTCAAAATGTAATGGATAGGGAAAAAATAAAATGCACTTCATCCATCCTTGCTAGTAGTTGAGCTAGAAGTCAATGGAATGAAAAAATATCAAATCCATTCTGGGCATAGATTAGAAGGCAATAACATCAAGATAAGCACAGATTCCTATGTCACAATAATGCTAGTAGAGAAGCACAAAGAGGGAAGGGGCTTACAAATATTTACTTGCTAAAGCAAAACATGCAGCAAGATTGGAAGGATTTATACACTTGAAGGAAAGGATATATTATGGTTTATTCTACTCTCTGCGAATGTCAGTGCATATAGATTTAAAATGCAAGGGATGTGTATAATTTGTTAAAATTTGTATTGTTAGAGAATATTTTGGGTATAATCCATTTTTTTGGCTCAAGGGTACACTTGAGGGTGGAATTAAATTCTGATCTACATAAGTACTGGTCTCAGATCTTTACTATTCTTGATGAACCTGACAGTTGGATGTATCTGTCTGGGCATAGACAACTTCTGTATTTCAGCAGGGAGCTCAGCATCATGAGGCCCATTTTGAAAAAAGAACCGTGGAACTTGCATTTCTTTAAAATCCATTTTGACAGTCTATAATTGTTTTAGTACTTGAATTCGTTGAATCCTTTGCATACATTAACTATATGTGAATAAAATGTGGTTATAAGTTTTTCATCTGATTTAAGCTTGTATACATCCTTTATAAATCAAATAAATACTTGTCTTTTCTGCCATATTTTTTGGAGAGAATGTTATATATTAATTTGCTTTTGCCATCGCATCTCATATTTACAGTGTCTTTTATGGTTGTTTCAGTAATTATGTTGTTCAATTCATCCTTGACCTGAAAAGTCCAATAGTGTTTGCAAATTTGGTATCGCTATTTGAAGGAAAATATGTGCAGCTCTCAATGCAAAAATTCAGCAGCCATGTGGTGGAAAAATGCCTCAGGGTGTTTGGTGAAGATGATCGGACAACTATCATATTAGAATTGCTTTCAGTATCTCAGTTTGAGCAGTTACTGCAACACCCTATTGCCAATTATGTCATTCAAACTGCTCTTGAAAATGCCAAGGTTTTGAATCAGCACCCAAATTTAGTCATTTAAGCATGTTACATTCTATTCTCCCTTTTTCTTATTATTTCCCCCCTCAAAGCAGGGTTCTCTTCACGCTGCACTGGTCGAAGCCATTCGTCCCCATGCAGCGGTTCTTCGAACCAGCCCATACTGCAAGCGGATCTTCTCTCGAGGCCTCCCAAAGAAGTGATGTACATTCTTGATTTGCAAGATTGCATTTTTGTAGTTTCCTTGATTACAGGCAGTCATTGCTGGAACAACTGAATCTAGAGTTCCAACTGTAACTGAATTGCAATGGGTTGCGAGGACATGGAACATATCAGGATGCGGAGTTGTAAAAATAAGCAATTTTGCTTGTGAAATGCTTAACTATGTATCTGTTGTAATATTCCGCTGGTTTGGTTGTCCAGACCAAAGTTATCACCCTTAGTACATGTGATTTGACTGTACAGTGTAAGGGCAGTACCCTTTGCTTTTGGCTTATTTTGCTCAGATTATTGAACCTTGAATGTTATGAATAGGTGGATTTTTGTTAAATGGAATTTTCTCTGATTATAGCACATTCATATATAGCTACCGACTGCATAATGTATTGCCAATATTTTGAGTAATTAAGGTGGTGGGGTTTGGTTTCATGTGTAGCAATGTGTCTGCTACACAGTAGAGCCCAGAAGTTCAAACCCTGGATTCCTTCGCAATAAGTTGTCACATGTTGTATTTGTACTTTGTATAGACCTTATAGGCTATCGGTTTCCTTCCTGCTTTTGATCTACGGGTAGAAACTTAGAATCCGTTCACCTCTCAAACGGTGAAATTACGCCTCGAAGCTTAATTGCAAAAACACGACACCGCCGTGATAGAAACATGGAGACAAATAACATGGTCGCAATGCTCTCTACTGGCCCGCCGGGAACCTCTGCAATTACTGCATGGAATTATTTATTAAGAATTTTATTCAGCAAGAAAGCCCAATGATGGATTATTCATAAAATTTAACAATGCAAATAAATTTAAATTACTCACGAGGTAATATTAAACAAGATGCTTCATAACTTCTGTCGTAAACTTGTGTTGCTTATGGCCTCGACACCATCTATATGCTCATAATTTGATTCAACTCCAGCATGTTCTCCGATCACCCCTGGCATGTCAAATGCGTGGTGGTATCCTCTCCAGAAATAGTAGTAAAACAACTGTAAGATGTGAACCGACACGTACGTCCACGGTACATGATCTCGCAGGCAGTAAACCTTTGCACAATACTTGCAAATTATTAAAAATATGCATTTATTACTCAAAACAAAGGATTCATATATTCAGCATCTTGGTGGAGAAAACCCGCATCTAACAATGTAACAGAAAACTGAAAAGAGGTAAATGCAAGCTAAGAGCTTACTTCTAGGCACATAGGGACACTTTACTATTATACCTTGGTCCTTGGCATGTCATAAGACCTATAACATGGCAACAAACACTCAAGGTAAACCAAGATATCACTCTCTCACAGAAAAGGGACGACATGATGGGATATACCAAGTTGACAAAGTAGTGAACCCCAGGAGAGCTTAGGCATCCTGTCCTATCAATGCAAGAAGGAAGTCCTCATAATCTCCAGTGGTATCTTTTTTAAGGGCCTGATCCAAGCGTACGCTGTTTCTCTTGTAGTAGATCTCTTTTATGTGTTTCATATTCACCTCAGCACGAGTGGTTATGACTCGAGTGACAGCACACTCATCCGTTCCCATTTTGTTGATGGCGAGCCGGATAACCTTCTCAAGATATCTTTCAGGGCAAACGATGCAACGTATGATGGCCCTCAGTGCAAAGGGGAAATCATCCTTAGGATCAGACTTCAAGTCCTGAGAAAGAAAGCAACAATAGTTTTAAATCAGCAGTTTAAGTTAAGATGTTCATCTTTCAGTGCAATGTAGTTTTTGCTCACCCACTATTGTTTTTATCCGCACTATAAAGGATAAGTTTTTTTTCCTAGTGTGGCAGCAGCATATGAAATACAATTTGGTGACAGCTGGCAGGAAAAAAGTGCCTACAAGGTGTTGTATGATAATTACACAATAATAGTATGCTTACAAGTCTAAGAGCGTCCATTATATGGGCAGGAATGTCAGGCAATAAAGAGCTTTCAGTATTCACAAAATTTACAAGGTCAAAGTCTTTATAGTATTAAGTGTAATGGAAGATTTGCAGGTTTCACTAACTGGTACCATGATACCCAGAGATATACTGTCAACAATAAAAATTAAAGTTATACCATGATACACCCACTACGATATACCCAGATGAAATATAACTCGTCTTATGCTGGTCCCATGGGTGGCATCTCTGTCCTCGGTGCAAGCACAATGGAGAGATTCCAGAACCCTGAAGCCGGCATATTCACCTTAAGGAAAATAACTGGCTACCTGCAGTGAAGACTGTATAGAACCTAGGAAATGGGGCTCGAATGTGTGGGCAGGCAGCATTAATGAAAGGGAGATGGCATACAAGGATGTAGTCAATCAATCCTTATAAAGGCCTACCATGTGTTATTCTGGCTGTGGTTGAGACAGATCATGACCAGCAAAAATATTGTACCTCGATAACATGGCCTAACTTCATTCCTTGTATGTTATACTGGAAGTGCAACATAAACCAAAACATGGAAAATGAAAGTTTCAATAATTTAACATTAGCAAATACCTTGTTGATTGGATGACCAAACCCATTGTTGTAATCATTGAATGTTGCAAGCAGTTGTGCTTTGCTCCTTGTTGTTAGAATTCTAAAGATTTCTTCATGGCCATAAGCTTTCTCATTAATCTTTTCATGCAGTATCTTAGCCTCTGATTTTGCCAATGATGCATTCACTTCAGGCCCCTCATAGCGATATGAGCTTACAAGTGGCACAAGAAGCTGGACACAAAAAGTATTGCTCAATAATTCACCAAGCAAAATGAGAAGTAAAATTGTTCTCAAACTGTCTTAAACTCTACCTCTTCCTATTCAAAAATATGATCAAGAGGAACGTGAATGTCATCTTATATGCATGATCAGAACACTAAAAATACCTATTCTGAATTTAAACAGAGAGAAGCTGAAACTACTAGACTATTTAATAAAACAAAATCAGACATTAAAACCTCACCAGTTGTTTCCTGGCAGTGTGATTGCAATGACTAATGACCTTGAAGGCCCATGAGGCACAAGAATTGCAGGTGCAGGCCAAAATTCTTTGAACCCAGCAAACAATCTTAAAGTGCACATGTCATAGTACAAAATAGCGGTCACTGTGACCATTGTAATTATTTCAGAGGTCGATTATATAACATAACTAACAGCCTTTTTTTTGATCTTTCTGCCATTCATTGAACAAAGTACACGGGTTTTAATTCAAAAATGGGTTGGGCTTCGGAAAGCCTGTTTGCATATGTGAACGTGGCAATAATCTCCATGCAATCCAACGGCAAAAGAGCACGTTCGCATATGTGAACATGCTTACTATTGGGATATGATAAGATTGGTCTGTTTATACCGACTCATGGAAAGCCTAGACTTGAAATAGGCTGATCAATGCCCAATAGACACAAATATGATCAAGGCCCAATACGATCAATGCCCAATAGGCACAAATATGATCAAGGCCCAATACGATCAATGCCCAATAGGCACAAATATGATCAAGGCCCAATACGATCAAATGCCCAATCGGCACAAATATGATCGACGCCTCTTCCGAGAGGTTCAAGGCTGATCAATGCCCAATAGGCACAAATATGATCAAGGCCCAATACGATCAATGCCCAATCGGCACAAATATGATCGACGCCTCTTCCGAGAGGTTTAAGGCTGATCAATGCCCAATAGGCATAAATATGATCAAGGCCTAATACGATCAATGCCCAATAGGCACAAATATGATCGATGTCTCTTCCGAGAGGTTCAAGGCTGATCAATGCCCAATAGGCACAAATATGATCAAGGTCCAATACAATCAATGCCCAATAGGCACAAATATGATCGATGTCTCTTCCGAGAGGTTCAAGGTTGATCAATGCCCAATAGGCACAAATATGATCAAGGCCCAATACGATCAATGCCCAATAGGCACAACTATGATCGATGCCTCTTCCGAGAGGTTCAAGGCTAATCAATGCCCCACCAGTAGCTGATCAACATTTAAAAAGGTATAAATCGATCTGGTCGACGTCCAACAAATAAGGGGATCAGGTAACTGAATAACTTTTATATAAGATATGATTTATTGATGTTTACATAGTTCAGATCGATTGAGGAGGAGCTGATCAATGGAGGAGCTGATCAATTGAGGAGCCGATCGATCGCGGAGGTGCTGATTAATCGTGAAAGAGCTGTCCGACTCTAAAAGAGCCGACCAACCACGAGAAGAGACCAGTTGGTTATGAGTAACTTCAGTTGCACATGCTCACAACCTGGATTAACCGTTTACCCGTCAGATGCCAGCTGTGAGCGGTTGATTCCCTGGCCTATAAATACCCCCAAATACGATGGAGAAGGGGCTCTTCTTTCGATCCATTTTCCACCTAGTTTTCCTCCAGATCTCATCTATTTTGGTCCTAACACTGTCGATGGGTTTGGGGAGCAGACACTTTCTCAAGATGCAAGACCTTCAGGAAGCTCCATCAACTCAATCGACTTCTTCTTGATCTGGCTAAGTCCCAAATCCCATTGTAGTTTTGTTTGGATACAATAGATTGGCGCGCTAGGTAGGGGAAGACTCTACAAGCAAAATCTGGAAGGAAGCATGGTGAAAGGGAAGAAGAATCTCCGAGCGGAAGGTGTTCAACTTCTTTCTGAAGAAATCGACCCTGATCTTGGCAAAGAAGGGGACGATTCCATGCCCAACGGACAAGGAAATGATCCTGGCCTTGATCAAAGAGTGGAAGTTCTTCCTATAAGGCACCTGGATCAGGAAAAGTTAGATGCTCTGTTTGATAAAGTGGAAGCGCTAACCACGGTGATTCAAAACTTTCAAGAAGTTATGGCAAAGGAATCAATGCGGCCTGCTGCATCAAGAGCTAGCCAACAGCCTTCCCTCCAGGTAAGTAAGCATCCTAGCCCAAGAAGATATGTATCTTATCATTGTTCTTCAGGTCAACAGTCTCTATCAAGGGTTCATCATCGATCCCGCCACCATGCCAAGAAACAAAGCAAGGGGAAGCACCTGAGATCTTGTTCGACATTATCTGGAGAATCAACACCTGATAGCCTCCGAGTTCAACATCCTGCAAGAATGACTGATTTTGATAAAAAATTTGAAAAGCTGGATTACAAGTTGCTAAGGTTCTTGAACAGAGAAGAACAGAGGATACATCGCCCAGTTGCAGTGTTTTACCTCCCTTTTCCAAGAAGATCATAGAAGAAAAGATCCCACATCATTTCAAGGTCCCGTAGATTGAACTGTATGATGGGTCGTTCGACCCATTGGATCATTTGGGTAGTTTTAAAGCCCATATGCTGATCCAAGGGGCATCGGACGCACTTCACTGCCTTGCCTTCCCTGCAACCTTGAAGAAATTGGCAAGGATATGGTATTCTAGCTTGCAGCTGGATACTATCCAGTCATTCAGTCATCTGGAGCAGTTGTTCATGTCTCATTTTCGAACAAGTAGGAAAATGCCCAGGAATTCTGACTGTTTGTTCTTCATTCAACAGTCGATGGGGGAGTCTTTAAGAGATTATATCAAAAGATTTAATTCTGCCACGTTAGAAATCTCAATGAATATGTGGCGATGTCAGCTCTGAAGAAAGGCTTGCGAGCCTCCCGATTTACTTTTTCTTTAGATAAAAAGTTCCCAGTCAACTATTCTGACCTACTGGCCCGTGCTCAAAAGTACGCTCAGGCTGAAGAACAAGCCCTGCTGAGTCGGCGACAGGTGGAAGAGAAATCGGTGCCCAGTAAAAGGAAGATCCGAGAAGATGAATCCCGATTTTCTGGGATCCGATCAATTCAACGGCAAAATCAGAAGCCGAGGGAGTTGATCAACAGAACTTACACCAATCGGTTTGGCACTTACACCCCCCTAACTCTTCCACGAGAGCAGATCCTGATGGAAGTTGAAAAAGAAAATCTCCTTCAAAGGCCAAGGCCAATGAGAGCCCCGCTAGCTGTACGGAATAAGGCCAAATACTGTCGATATCATCGTGACCATGGGCATACGACGGAAGAGTGCATCCAGTTGAAGGATGATATCGAAGATCTGATCAAGAGGGGCTATTTGGGGAGATATGTCAGAAATCAAAATCAAAGCCGACCAGTTGAGGCGGCCATACCCAGGCCCATTATTCCGAGGATAATTACTGATGGGACGGAGCTCCTGAACTAACAACCGACTGATGGATCAGTCGGGATGATTTGTCAGGCTTGTTTCGAAGAAGATCGGAGTCCTAAAAGGCTCCAAGGAAGTATCATTTTTTCCGATGAAGATTTACGAGGCGTTCAGACGCCGCACAATGATCCTGTAGTAGTTTCTGCAATTGTCGCAAATTTTGATGTACACAGGATTTTGATTGATAATGGAAGTTCTGCGGAGGTCTTGCTTTATGATGCATTTGTTAAGATGAATCTGTCGATTAATAGGTTACGAAGGATTCATATGCCTTTAACGGGGTTTGGTGGAAATTCTGTAGGAGTAGAAGGGGAAATCACACTCCCTGTAACCCTCGGAGCAGCCCCAAAACAGAGCTTTCTCTCTTAATTTTATGGTGGTTCGGATCCCTTCTGCTTACAATGCTATTCTGGGAAGACATGCCTTAAATAAATTTTGTATCGACTTATCATCTTTTGATGAAATTTCTGATCCAAAATGGGATTGGAGAAGTAAGAGGGAATCAGCAGATGGCTCGTCAATGTCTGACTATCCAGAATCAACAGTCAATCAACAAGCCCACCTCCGAACAAATGGATCCGCGTGATCTGACTGATGAAGTCAACTTATCAATAGAAAGAACCATCCATGTCCCTTTGTTGAAAGATGAGCCTACTAAAATAGTTCAAATAGGGAGTTTACTCGTTGAGGATCAAAGGAGAAAACTGTTTGATTTTTTACGGAAAAATGCTGATATATTTGCATGGGTAGCTGCTGATATGATGGGAATTCCCACCGAAGTAATTATGCATGAGCTTAAAGTTGATCCGCTCAGTCGGCCAGTTCGGCAGAAGAAGCGTAATTTCGCTCCAGAAAGGCAAAAGGTCATCAATGAAGAAGTAACTAAATTGCTTGATGCCGGGTTCATCAGAGAAGTTCATTACCCTGATTGGCTTGCCAATGTGGTTATGGTCAGAAAGGCCAATGGAAAATGGAGAATATGCATAGATTATACTGATCTTAACAAAGCATGTCTCAAAGACAGTTTTCCCTTGCCCAAATTTGATCAGCTAGTTGATGCAACGACCGGTCACAAATTTCTAAGTTTCATGGATGCTTTTGCTGGATATAATCAGATACGAATGAATCCTGAAGATGAAGAAAAGACATCCTTTGTCACAGATCGAGGGATATATTGCTACAAGGTTATGCCATTTGGTCTTAAAAATGCTGGGGCCACTTACCAGAGGTTGGTAAACAAAATCTTCGAAGATCAGATTGGTAAGACTATGGAGGTATATGTAGATGACATGATCGTCAAAAGTGATCAATCTGATGATCATATTAAAGATCTGCAGATAGCCTTTGACATTTTAAGACAAAATCACATGAAGTTGAAGCCGACTAAATGTATTTTTGGTGTGACTTCTAGGAAGTTTCTGGGTTTTATGGTCACCAAACGGGAAATTGAAGCTAATCCAGAGAAAATCCGAGCTATTTTGGACATGCGACCTCCAGCCACCAAAAAAGAAGTTCAGCAGTTGACTGGTTGGATTGCCTCATTAAGCCGATTTATCTCTCGTTCAGCTGAAAGATGCTTACCTTTCTTCAAAGCTCTAAGACAAACCAAAGAGTTTAAGTGGACGGATGACTGTAAGACAGCTTTTGAGGAGTTCAAGAAATATTTGACAAATCCGATTATATTATCCAAACCCCGGGAAGGGGAGGATTTATATCTTTATCTGGCAGCTTTTGACGAGGCAGTCAGTTCTGTGTTGGTAAGAAAAGATTCTGATGGGTTACATAAGCCGATCTATTATATCAGTAAAATACTTCATGATACAGAAACAAGGTATCCGAAGCTTCAGAAAATTGTTTATACCCTGATAATATCTGCCAAACGCCTTAGGCCTTACTTTCAATCTCACCGCATTATTGTGCTGACCGATCAACCTTTAAGGACTGTTCTGCAATATCCTGATACTTCTGGCTATATGGCAAAATGGACAGTCAAGTTAAGCGAATATGATATTGTCTATCAGCCTCGATCGGCGATGAAGGCCCAAGTGTTGGCTGACTTTATAGCTGAATGTACTTGGAATGATGATAAAGAGGAAATCCAACCATTCGATGAAATGAAGGTGACTGACGCACCTTGGATATTGCATGTGGATGGAGCTTCGAATTCTTCTGGCTGTGGGGCAGGATTAATCTTATCTAGCCCTGACGGAGATGTTATAGAGTATGCTCTCCAATTTTCTTTTAAAGTTTCTAACAATCAAGCGGAGTATGAAGCCCTTCTGGCTGGTCTACGAATTGCTAGGGAGGTAAATGCTCGAAAGCTGAAAATATTATCCGATTCACAGTTGGTCGTCAATCAGATGAAAGGCGACTTCGAGGTCCGTGATACCACTTTGGCTTTTTACCTGAAGAAAGCTCGTGAATTGGGTACTCTGTTCGATTCATGGGAAATCATCCACATCCCTAGAATCAAAAATTCTCGAGCCGATTCATTATCCAGGTTAGCTACTTCTTCGCTTGACCAAATGGGCCGTATTTTTGTGCACTTGGAGACCCCAAGTATTTCAGGAAATGAAGAAGAAAAGGTTCTTCAAGTAGAACCAGAAATAAGTTGGATGAACCCAATAATCAGATACCTGACTGAAGGAGTACTGCCCAGCAATCATCTAGAAGCAAAACAACTCCGAAGGATCACTTCTAAATATGTTGTTTTGGATGGTCTATTATATAAAAAATCTCTCTCAGCCATTGTTAAAATGTTTGTCTCCTTCGGATGCGAAATATGCTCTTAAAGAAGAGCATGAAGGAATATGCGGCGATCACTTAGGAAGGAAATCTTTAGCTTACAAAGTTATAAGGCAAGGATATTACTGGCCGACCTTCAGAAAGATGCTTTGGATTTTGTCAGAAAATGTGATTCTTGTCAAAGATATGCAAATATTCAAAGGCATCCTGCCAGTCAGCTGACACAATTAACGGCTCCTTGGCCATTTGCTTAATGGGGAATGGATATACTTGGTCCATTTCCCCCAGCTTCTAGGCAATGGAAATTCTTGATCGTTGCCATTGATTACTTTACAAAGTGGAAGGAAGTTGAACCCTTAGCCTTGATTACTGAAGCTAAAGTTGAGATGTTTGTCAAAAATTTTATCATATACAGATTTGGAATTCCTCATGCTATCATAACAGATAATGGCAGACAGTTTGATAATCAGAAGTTCCGAGACTTCTGTGCTCAATACGGTGTTCTTCATAAATTGACATCTGTCGAACACCCGCAAGCTAATGGAGAGGCTGAGGTGACCAACCGAACAATTCTTCATGGGTTGAAAACCTGATTAAATGAAATCAAAGGATATTGGGCCGACGACCTCAATTTTGTTCTATGGGGCTATCGAACAACTCCTCGATCTACTACTGGTGAATCTCCGTTTAATCTTCCTTATGGGAGTGAAGCGATGTTCCCTATAGAAATTGTCCTTCAATCTAGAAGGACCGACTGTTTTATAGAATCCGACAATGATGATAGAAGAAGGATGGATCTTGATCTGATTGAAAACCCCAGGCTGCAAGCACAGTTGAAAATGGCGGCCTATCAACAAAGAGTGGCGCGGTATTATAATTCAAGAGTAAAGGCTCAAATCTTTCGGATTGGAGATCTTGTTCTGCATCGAGTGACTATATCCAGACCAACTGAGCAGGGTAAGCTTGCCCCTAATTGGGAAGGCCCTTATCGTATCACTGATATTGTGCGATCTGGGACCTATCGACTTGAAAATTTGAATGGTTATCCAATAGCAAGGCCATGGAATGTAGAAAATCTACGTCAGTACCATCAATAAAGGTACTCCTTTATTTTCCCTCTTCTTTTTTCATATATGAATTTATAATGTAGGAAAAAGTAAAGATTGGCTTAATCGGCCGACCGCGATCTGACAGGATGAGTTAGCCTGATCTACTAACTTCATCGGCAATGAATGATCAGAATGACTGATCAAAAGATTGTATTGATAAGATCATGACCCAACAAACAGGGTTGATCCATTATTTCATCTATGATCGATGATTTGTTAAATAAGGAAGTTAATCGTATAACGATTAACAATATAGTATAGTTTATTATTTCATTGATAATATTGTTACGAGACATTTGGAAGTACGATTCGAAGCGTTGACAGAAAGTAGAAAGTATCATTAATGATTGGTTACAGCAAGGGAAAAAGGAAAGAGCACTAATGAAACTATCGTTGGTTTTCTATCGCGTGTTATTCGGCTTTTTCTTGGGCAGTCCGTTCAATTGGGGTTTCTCTTTGTTCGGATGTCTCCTAAACAGGTAACACTATCAGATCAGTGCTTGGTTGCCCCTTCTCTGTCTCTGCGAAGTTGTCCAAAGAAATAGTGGAAAGGTTGAGCTCAAGGTATAACCTTTTGACCTTATTGAGGCAATCTTTGAAACCAAGCTCCTGGCCTTTGGCTTCTACTTTTTCGATTCCTCTATAGAAGCCTTCGGACTTTAAGAACTCTTCAATTGCAAGGGATTTTTGCTTAACCAATAAAGCGTTTTCTTGATCGGCCCGTTTCAGTTTTTCCTCAAGGAGTGACATTTCCTTCTTCATCAAAAGATGTTGGCCTAATAGTTCTTCATATGCTCGAGTTTTTTCCTCTATTGCTTCGTCAGCTTGCCGAAGTATTTTCCTTCTTCGAGCTCCATCCTCTATTAGTCGAAGGACCTGGTTTTCGATTTGCTCCAGTTGCTTCCGCTGAGATATGACCTTTGCAAGCAACAGTCGAACTCTTGATTTGAGGATCCCTCGGTCAGCAACAACCTTGTCTTTTTCTTTTTTGACTGCTATTAGCTGCTTTTGTAGGTCTTCCTGAAAGTTGCTCGCTTGGTCCCAACTCTTCTCAATCATCGATATATCATTGACAAACTGCATTGTGAACTTTGAATATTGTTAGAATATGAACAGTTTGATATAAAAAGAAATGTATGACTTGCCTTTATGATCTTTGGATAAATGGAGGATAAGGTTTCTTTCACTCCCTGTTTAATCGTAGACTCCCAATCTTTCCGAAGAATGGTGGATTGCAGTATGATTTTTGACAACTTGGGGTTGTCGACATTTGTATCAGCAAATATTAACAGAACAGTTTTTTCATCAGTCGGACTGACTGGTTCTTCCATGGGAGCTTTTCCTTTCTCCGTTAGAGTATGTTTCGCAGAAGAATCTTGATCTGTTCCTTTTGGAAGCGGCATTGAGGGTCCTTGTTCTCTTTCTTCGGACGAAGATTCGATATATTGGGGACTTGCAGGCTCGATAGAGATATTCTTCGACAAACGCTTTCTTCTTACGCATGTTCTTTCTTCTCTGAACCGCACTTTTCTTGTCTTTCTCTTTAACATCCGATGAAGTTCTTTGTCGCCTGGCTCCATTTCTCGAATACGATGAAGTATGTTTTGAAGCCGAAAATTGGAAAATGAAGGTATTTGAGGTCAGGAGTGGTTTAAAACTCTGGGCCTAAGGCTCCTTTATATAGAAGGTACCAGCGGCCATGATTTATGACCCAAATTTCGAGGTCCCCGGAGATCTCGACACATTTTAGGACCTGATTTGATGGGAATTCTAATTCTCAAAAATTCATTTATAAAATATATATATGAAGGCACGTAGCTTACATTTGAATTCAAACCTTATACGGTCTCCTGAAACTCTGACAAATGTGGTTATACGATTTGATGAACAGCTGCTTTTCTGACAACGTCCGGTAAAGTTGGTATGATTGTTTGTTTGGTTTGAAAAGTTTTTATGAGAGCCTTTTTATTTTTGAAGTATATATATAATCAGCAAATTGAGTTAAAATATTAAAAGTTGAAAACTTGGATAATTCAGAAATTATCTTTTCGGTTGATTGAAAATTTGTGATCCGATGAACTTATTCGGAATTACTTTAGTCAGATTCTTTTAAATACGAATCGTTGTGGAAGATGACATTGCGGCCATATCAGTTTTCTTAATTTTCTCATTTGATCCGATTGTTCTGTACTTAGAAAATTTTTACAATCTATAAAAGTGAAACTTTTCTAACTCAGTAAACATTGAAAGAAAATTTCTTTACTTCTCATTAAAAAGTAAAATAAGTTCTTACATTGTCAATCAGTTACATTCAATTCAACAGAAGTCTCCCCCACTTCAGTTTGGCTTATGAAAGGAGCTGGTAGGGGTTCTTCCAGAATTAGAAGATCTGCTGCCAATCCTTCAAACTGTCCTTCGATTAGTTTTTCAATTTGATCGGTAACAGCTTCATCGACTTGAGTTTCTTCATTCGAGCTTTCTTCGTCGGAATCTTCTTCATCGGAGTCCTCTTCTATTCTCGAGATGTCAAGGTCAGGATAGTATTTCTTCACTTTCCTTAGGCAATCAGCAAGACCATGATTGTAGCTTTTGACTCCAGCTTCATTAAGTTTGTCGTCGAAAGCCTTTGATTGAACGTATTTCTTGACAGCTCCATTAACCGCTTCTTCGACGGCTTGATCGATCCTTTTAGTCGCCGTCATAACTCTCTCTTCAGCCGCCAAAACCTTCTTTTCGGCTAATGAGATATTTTCTTCAGCTCCCTCCAGCTTGAGGGATAATGATTTGATCTTTTTATTCTTTTTTTTTAATTTGGACTCCATCTGATTTATTTTTGATTGTGCTCCTTTTAGTTCTGATTCCAGAGCTGATGCTTTGAACGTTGTTTCTTCTAGTCTTTTTTCCATTGCATTCTTCAGCTCTTCTGCAACTTCTTTTTCCGCCTTTGCAATGTTCACTTCGTTGCACATGGTTTGGTGGAATTGGTTGAAGTTTTTTAGACTTTCATCCATGATACTGATTCCATGGATGAGCTGTTTATTCATAATTTGTGTTGGTCAGATTTAACCAAAAAGGGAAAAGATAATTATTTGCAGTTGTTCATAATATAAAGATAGTTTGTGCCTTCAACAATGTTGGGTGAAGCAGAAAAATTGTATCATCGATTTGTTGGGACTTGGTTATCTCCCAGTCCCTCGAAATTATTGTTGATTTCAAGAGCCGACGAGCTAGCATTGGGTCATTCAGACCCGAATCATCGGCATAGACAGAAAAGTCTGTCGTAATATTGGCAGATGGAATTCTTTCTGTTTCTTCTTCTTCTACCATCGGAGTTTTGCCTCTGTCAGATTGAATGGAGGGATGAGATGATGGACCGGCTTCGGAGGTCCCTGTTATCGATCTCTCCTGTGTTGGAGGATGAAGGGACGTTGACAGTGGGACTTCGTCATCTTCCGACACACTGGCAATAAGGATCGAAGAATCAAGTCCCGCTGTGACTGGTAAAACCGTCGGATTGATCGGTTCCGCTCTCTTCAATTTTTTGATCTTTCTTTTTTCTTGAATCGAGGAAGTCGCTTCCGCCTTCCTCTTCTTTGAAAGCTTCCCGAGCTTCCGAACATCCACCATGACTGATATATTTGCAATAAATAGAAGGTCAGAGGCTATAATGAATTGGATAGAAGAAATAATGGAGTAACATTGATGATAAAAATATCTGAGGGTTTAGGGCTGATTTCCGCTGAAAAGAGCCCTCTTTCGTCAAGAAGTTCTTTAATCGGAGGAACTTCCACCCCGGTAAGCTTCTTGTAGTCTTCTTGGTCAGAAGCTAGAATTTTCTTGCCATCATTGGGAGTTAATCGGGGTTCCCTATGGCTAGTGGTAAAGTCCCAAGGAATTTTTGAGACGATGTAAAAGAAACAAAGCTTCCAGCCATAAATGGCCGAAGGAAGCCCCGAGATAAATTTCCAACCATGTCGTGGGTTGATTACCCACCATCCATGGCCATGAAAATCTCGTTTTAATACAAACAGAGAAGTGAAGAGAGAGGTTCTTGGAAAGATGTTCGTGTCCATGCAAAGAACCAAGAATGCACAGATGATTCGGATACTATTGGATGTGAGTTGGGATGGTAACACCCGATATAGTCTAAAGATCGTAAGAAAGAAAGGATGGATCGGAAACCTAAGGCCGGCCCTCAGATGTTCTTCGTATATGGTTATGCTACTTGGTGGGGGCTGATCTATTTGATCTTCGGGATTAGGAAGGATTACTGCAAATTCATCAGAAATATTGAAGTGTTGTTTTAATGCTAAGATCCTACGTTCGGATAAAGACGACCTCATGTCTCCTATTTTCGATTGTTCGGCTTGTTTCTTTCGTTGTTGGGAAACAGATGCTTCAGGATTGTCGGGATTTTCTATGCGGCTGATTTCTAAAATCCTAGCCATGATGAAGAAAGAAAATAGAGGAAGATTAACTGCAAAAAGGAAGAAAGGGAACAAGAGGCCAACCTGTAAAATTTTCCTTGCTTCTAATGCGGAGAAATGGAAATGGTGAAAAACCTATTTTTCTGAGAATGGTGGTGCTTATATAGTGCTCCTCAACGATCCGGGATTTCTTTTCAAATGGCGGGATCAAACCAGATTTGGCCACCTGTTTTTAGGTATTTTGTGAATATTGAATTGGAAATGATATATTATGATTCGGCGGTGACGATCTGTTGACAGGATGGGTGCCTTATTATTTACGAAGAGGTTTCGACTTTCCCGGATTTTGAAAAATCGTGATGATAAGGGGAAGATACGATTGTTCGTTTTTATAACCGCCTCCCTAATCAGGATTCGACACGTCATCTGGGCGTGCTGTCCCAGAATGGAAGCTTTTGACAATTTCTGATTTCCAATTAATGAACTCAGAAACTGGAGGGACTAGTGTTGGGATATGATAAGATTGGTCTGTTTATACTGACTCATGGAAAGCCTAGACTTGAAATAGGCTGATCAATGCCCAATAGGCACAAATATGATCAAGGCCCAATACGATCAATGCCCAATAGGCACAAATATGATCGATGTCTCTTCTGAGAGGTTCAAGGCTGATCAATGCCCAATAGGCACAAATATGATCAAGGCCCAATACGATCAATGCCCAATCGGCACAAATATGATCGATGCCTTTTTCGAGAGGTTCAAGGCTGATCAATGCCCAATAGGCACAAATATGATCAAGGTCCAATACGACCAATGTCCAATCGGCACAAATATGATCGATGCCTCTTCCGAGAGGTTCAAGGCTGATCAATGCCCAATAGGCACAAATATGATCAAGGCCCAATACGATCAATGCCCAATAGGCACAAATATGATCGATGTCTCTTCCGAGAGGTTCAAGGCTGATCAATGCCCAATAGGCACAAATATGATCAAGGCCCAATACGATTAATGCCCAATAGGCACAAATATGATCGATGTCTCTTTCGAGAGGTTCAAGGCTGATCAATGCCCAATAGGGACAAATATGATCAAGGTCCAATACGATCAATGCCCAATAGGCACAACTATGATCGATGCCTCTTCCGAGAAGTTCAAGGCTGATCAATGCCCCACCAGTAGCTGATCAACATTTAAAAAGGTATAAATCGATCTGGCCGACGTCCAACAAATAAGGGGATCGGGTAACTGACTAACTTTTATATAAGATATGATTTATTGATGTTTACATAGTTCAGATTGATTGAGGAGAAGCTGATCAATGGAGGAGGAGCTGATCAATTGAGGAGCCGATCAATTGAGGAGCTGATCGATCGCGGAGGTGCTGATTAATCGTGAAAGAGCTGTCCGACTCTAAAAGAGCCGACCAACTACGAGAAGAGACCAGTTGGTTATGAGTAACTTCAGTTGCACGTGCTCACAACCTGGATTAACCGTTTACCCGTCAGATGCCAGCTGTGAGCGGTTGATTCCCTGGCCTATAAATACCCCCGAATACGATGGAGTAGGGGCTCTTCTTTCGATACATTTTCCACCTAGTTTTCCTCCATATCTCATCTGTTTTGGTCCTAACATTGTCAATGGGTTTGGGGAGTTGACACTATCTCAAGATGCAAGACCTTCAGGAAGCTCCATCAACTCAATCGACTTCTTCTTGATCTGGCTAAGTCCCAAATCCCGTTGTAGTTTTGTTTGGACACAACACTCACCGTAGCATTACCCTTAAAAAATTATATGATCTTTGAGCTGTTATTTTGTCAAAATATGCAGTTGTTGCATTATATCCCATTATTTCCTGTTGTAACGATCACTATATTAGTAGGAGCAATAATAGTTACTTTATTATGATTCCAAAAGAATAAGGACCTGCAGCCATTAGAACAGTCAATAATGGTGATTGGTGACCCCTTTCGAAGACCATTATAACCAGATAATAATGGTATTACCAAAACCTTCATGCATGTGGAGAAACACCCTCAAAAGAAAAGCAAACCACTTCTTTTAACTTCTAAATTGCCGACCAAAAAACCAAAACCCAAACGAAAAATCAAATCTTTTCCTTTTTTAAAAAAAGCTCTGACAAGAAGAAAAATCATATCGTTACACAAACTCTAATGTGACAAGGTTATAGAAAATAAAGTTCTAAATCAGAACAAGGAATGCATCATCTCCCAATCAGGGACCTGTATTCTCATTTTGTCTTTCCTTCTACAACACAAGCAGAGCGTAAATGGGACTAAAGATCAAAACTTTCACGCAACCACACCAAAATAAAACTTTTATTTTTCCGAGATCAGCAGGATCAAAGACAGGACCAGCGCGGCGAGTTACCTTCCGGAAATCCCCATTGGTGTGAGCCGCGACATCCTCCTCGAGCGATCTCTTGAAGCGGCCCTGGTACGCCCTCCGAACGGCGAGCATCTCGTCAGCAGTCCTTATCACGGCGATCTCAATCAGTGCCCGGTTGCCCGGGGACCACTTCTTCAAGGCCTCGTTGGCCAGCACGGCGTCCCTCTCTGGGGGATCCAGCATCCACAGCAGCACTGCTTTCTGTTCCCAGATACAAAACAGATCAAAGATGCGAAGGAAAAAGGAGATACCGTTCAGATAAGGAACTAAGGGTGAGAGATGACCTCGAAGTCTTGGGTGAGCTCCTTGTCGAGGGCCTTGAGGAGGTCCTCGCCGTAGGCCTCGGCGTAGGCGTCTCTGATATGGTGGCGCTGAGCGGCGGAGCGGTGGGCCAGGATCGAGATGATCGACCCCTCGTTCGTACCCCATCCTGCCAAGAACAAAAGAACGAAGAGAGACCGACTGACCTCTAGGGTTTCCACAAAGATATCCCAAAAGCCAAACCCTAACCCTACCTCCGATCCTGAGATCGGAAGCAAAGAAGACGAGAGCAGGAGGAGGACGTACCTTGGAAGGCCTTGCGAAGCTGCTCGCAGTCCTCGGCGGGGGACGGAACGGCAACTGGAACCGAGAGCGTCGACATTTTTTATCTTGAGGAAACGGAACCGAGGGATCTCAGAGGAAGGCGGAGGGGTCGAAGGGAGGAAGACGGAGACGGTGGTGGTGGGCGTGGAGGGAGGGGACTGACGAGAAGCTTTTTCTTAAAGGCGTGCAGAGCGGAAAAACATGTGCATGAGAAATATATGCGGGAACAGGATAGGTCATCCACGTTGCTTCTGTGAAGACATCCAGGCCATCAGTATGTTAACGGAGGAGGAAATAGTAGGATGAAAGACACGTTGTGGTCAAGATTTGTGCGAGGAGATTTTTGACGGCAGAATTTTCTTCGCATCTGTAATTTTTATGCGCAAGGTGAGGAAATTTGTGTTCATGTGTCCGGCGTGCGCGGGGGCGGTTACGCGGGGACTCGACCAGGTATACTCACTTGGTGACACGTGATACTACGTATTACCTCAAAAAAAAAAAAAAAAAAAAAAAAAAAAAAAAAAAAATCATTGTTGGGATTTCTTCAGAATACTCCCTCCATACTCACTTGAAGACATATCGTCGGAGCATTTTTCTGAATTATTAAAAAAAATATTATTTACATGATAGTTTAGAAAATATTCATCAAATTATAATTGTTTTATCACCAAAAAATACCATATTTAAAGTTATAGATTAAATCCATAATTTTAAATAATTAAATCATCAGTACATCAATACTTGAAATTATAAATTGTATCCATAATTTTGAAACTTAATTTGATTTTTTTTTTAAAAAAAATTATGATCATTCACTCCTTCCCACTGAGAAGAGTCCATCGCCCCTGGCCGCCTTTGAGCTCTTGTTTTTTATCTGTCCAAAGAAAGCAGAAAGAGAACTTGACTGAATTGGCAAAGCATGCATGTCTGCTCCGAGAGCCACGAAGGGTGGAAGTCCGGTCTCTATGGTGGCCACTACGCCGGTGCCTGCGATCGGCCACCTATACTTGACGCCCATGAGATCAAGCTCTCGTCTGATAAGCTCAGTTGTCTGCAATTCCCCTATGTGCAAATTCTGGGTGTTCAGGGAACACCCTCCTCACCTTCTTGAGCCGGTCCACGGTCGGCGGAAGATCAGCCAACCTAACAATCTCGGTATCACGGAGCCATCATCTCTCACAAAATTTATATCATTCGAAGTTGTTCTGCAATTAATTGATGCATTGTTGTTGCCAGAACAGCCTGAGGCTTCAGCATCTAGGATTCCATGCTCATGATCAAGGATGCCTTCTTTTGGGGCTAATGTGGTGCTCCAAGTCTTATTTGGAGTTACACATGTCTGAAAACTGGTTTATAAGTTTCTAGGAATCTGAGTCGGGTTGGCTCAGGATTTTGATCCAGGGTATAGAGAACTAGTGAGACATGGGTGTACATGGGCTTGGGTTTGAGTTTTCTCGAGTAACTCAGGGGTAGTTTTTTAGGACTAGGTCGGTTGTGACCTAGGATTAGTCTGTTTTGTATATAAAGAATGACGGGAACGTCAGGAAAAATAAGAAGAGAAGAAGAGATCTCTTTTCTCCTCCAAAAAACCCTAGCCTCTCTTTTTCTGGTTCTCTCTCGTGTGCAGCCCAATAAGGGCTCGCCTCCATGACGGAAGCGGATGGCGCACCCCATCTCTTTCCTGGTGATTATTTCCTTTCCATCATGGCGGCATCAAGGAGGATCCCGGGCATTCCGTGGAGCGGTCCTGCTCCAACAATTGGTATCAGAGCCAACCTTGATGCGGTGGAGTGAAGGATGTAAAGAAGAGGATGTCACGGTGCTGATGTAAATCTCAAGGTGCCGAGATCTGGAGGTGAGGGCCTGCTGCCCTCCCTAGAAACGGAGACGGAGAAGACCTGGTGAAAGAGGAGGCCGAGTCCGTCTTCTCATGGGTGCGCGATGCTGAGCGCGAGGAGTCAGTTGCATGCCGGTTGAGAAGCGGCACACGGTGGAGGGCGCATCACAGAGCGATCGGGCTTGCCAGTTGCGGGCACGTCGGAGCAGAGTGGCGAGGGGCGTCGCAGCAGTGCAGCACACGGGCGCGGGTGTAGCGCAAGGCAAGGCGGTGCAGGGCAGCACGGCTCGCCGGTCGCGGTTGCGGGTGCGGACACGGCACAGAGCGGTGTAGATGCGTCGCAGCTAGCTCGCCAGCGCGAGTATGGTGCAGGGTGATGCCGGGCGCGGTGCAGCAAGGAGACGGCGGTGCAGGGCACGGGCGTGACCGCAGTGCAGGGCGACGGCTCCCTAGTCGCAGGCGCGGGCGCAGCGTAGGGCACGCGGCTCGCCGGTCGCGGGCTGCGAAGGATCCGATCTGGGCCAATCGGGCGCGGCTTGGCGCGTGGGCGGTCGTCGGAGGTGCAGCAAGGCCGCAGGCGATCGCCGGAGTCGAGCACGGTGGTCGAGAGCAGCTGCGGTCCATGGTTCCCTACAGTGGACCAGCAGCCATGGCGGCCATGGACCGGGCTTGGCACGCGTGGACCATTGGGCCGGTTCACGGTGAACCGGCAGATTCAAGTCACTGTGCTCTAAAAATCATGCTGATGAATTTTCGGTGATTTCGGGCTCAATTGAACTCCGATTTGAGCCTCGTCTGCGCTGTTGGACTTCATCTTTTAAGATCTTCATGTTGAGATGGGATAAATTTGATGATGGAGTCAGATCATAGGGTATGTGGAGATCGTAGTGTAGCGGCCTTGTGTGCGGGCAGCACGTGCAGGATGGTTCCATCTTCGGCCTTCTTGGTGGACAGAGGTTCGTGGTATTAAGAGCAGTGTGGAGGTTTGCTGGTAGAGCAGATCTTGCCAAAGATGATGGGTCCGATGGTGCAGGAGTTCGCGACGGTGGTGCGCAGAGCTGCAGGTTCTGTGCTGAGGAGCTTTGAAGGTCGGGTGATCTACGGTTCAGCACAGGTGGAGTGATACATACCAGGGATCTTTCAGAGCATGAGTGGTAGCTCCATCGATAGTGGACCAAGCTCTTGGTCATTGTGGAGAAGAGCGATTGGTAGTACTCCAACTACCTTGATCGTGATGGAGCTGGACCTGGGTGGTTTCTCGTGTGGTTGGAGGTCGGTCCTGGGAGATGGATATCTGAGGGAGACCGGAGTACATTAGCAGAGGTGGTACCGGGGGCAGCTCAGGAAGACAGGAGATAGTCTCGGGGAGCGCCGGAGGTATCGGGCAGTCCGGAGTGTCCTGCTATGGCAGCTTTTGCCTAGGGACAGAGACTGGAATTGATGGGGCTGGCAGCTCAGGGAGACCGGGGATAGGTCTCAGGGAGTGCCAGGGACATCATGCATCCAGGAGACTGGCTAAGACATGATGGAGCAGCCGCTGGAGATGGTTGCTGGGTCAGTCACTGGGTTAGAGGAGTTGGGATGAGCTCCTAGATTTCGGAGGTTCCTGCGAGGATGCAGAGTATCCGAAATGGTCTTGGAGGGGTCCACGGTGATGCAGAGTGTTGCCGATCCCGCCATCACGCCTGTAGCTTTAGAGCTGGTGGTTTGACCGGATCGTCTCGCCTCGAGGTCTTCGGGCTCCCGATCCTGCAAGACAAGGTCAGAAACCCCGGTCGGGGATCCCGGCGAGGGGGCTCCGACGGTCAAGTTAGAAAACAGCGAGATGGAACAGAGTCTCCAAGGTGGGCCCCTGAAGGAGTCCAAGGCTTAGAGATTATATTTGTAAAAAAGGTCTCCGGAAGAATAGAAATTGGGCCAGGTTCCTCCACCGAGCTTGTGCCAAGGGATCCCTCTCGGGATCTTGGATCCTGCTCTTTGTGTCTTTCCTTTTCTCAGCCCTTTTTCCCCTTACCTAGTCGTCCGCTCTTCCCATCCTTTTATCCATCACGCTGCCTCCGGCTTCCCACCCCTGGGAGGCTCCCTCTCGCTTTCACCTCCTTCTCTCCCTCTCTTTCCCCTTTCCCCTTTGGGTCTAAGAACCCGGGGCCTCCTTGTCTTGCTTGCCGAGCCTAGCGAGGAAAGGGTAGAGGGAGGATGCTAGCCAGATCTTGGGGCCGAGCGCGAGTGCTCTCTTTTCTAGGCGCCAACAACGCCCGTTACCGGGTCCTGTCTTGCCAGGATTTTGCTTCTCGGCTGCGAAACCTGTCGGGCCGATGTAAACGAGGTTTCGCGCGTTGCTGCCGACCGTACCGATACTCCTCTCGGGGTGCGGCACGCGCTGCTCGAGGGGTAGCCTCGGAACTCATGCTTTTGCTCCTCGGTGGCCTCACCACGTGGGGTAGCCGGCCTCGGCCGAGGTGGACACCTCCTGGGCGGATACCTGGCGAAGGAGCAGCAGAGGGCCCGGCTCGACCTCGGCTGTGGTGGCACCGTCTCAGGGCGCCACCCGGCAAGGGAGGAAGGGACCGCCGGCTTCGGCCGAGGTGGACCCCTCCTGGGCGGATACCTGGAGAAGGAGCAGCAGAGAGGCGCTCGACTTCGGCGGAGGTGGACCCCTCCTGGGCGGACACCTAGCGAAGGAGCAGCAAAGGGCCCGGCTCGACCTCGACCGAGGTGGCACCGTCTCAGGGTGCCACCCGGCGAGGGAGGAAGGGGCCGCCGGCTTCGTCCAAGGTCGACCCCTCCTGGGCGGACACCTGGTGGAGCGGCAGAGAGGCGCTCGACTTCGGTCGAGGTGGACCCCTCCTGGGCGGACACCTAGCGAAGGAGCAGCAGAGGGCCCGGCTCGACCTCGACCGAGGTGGCACCGTCTCAGGGCGCCACCCAGCGAGGGAGGAAGGGGCCGCCAGCTTCGGCCAAGGTGGACCCCTCCTGGGCAGACACCTAGCGGAGCGGCAGAGAGGCGCTCGACTTCGGCCGAGGTGGACCCCTCCTGGGTGGACACCTGGTGAAGGAGCAGTAGAGGGCCCGGCTCGACCTCGGCCGAGGTGGCACCATCTCAGGGCGCCACCCGGCGAGGGAGGAAGGGGCCGCCGGCTTCGGCCAAGGTGGACCCCTCCTGGGCGGACACCTGGCGGAGCGGCAGAGAGGCGCTCGACTTCGACCGAGGTGGACCCGTCCTGGGCGGACACCTGGCGAAGAAGCAGCAGAGGGCCCGGCTCGATCTCAGCCGAGGTGGCACCGTCTCAGGGCGCCACCCGGCGAGGGAGGAAGGGGCCGCCGGCTTCGGCCGAGGTGGACCCCTCCTAGGCGGACACCTGGTGGAGCGGCGAAGAGGCGCTCGACTTCGGTCGAGGTGGACCCCTCCTGGGTGGACACCTGGCGAAGGAGCAGCAGAAGGGCGCTCGACTTCGGCCGAGGTGGACCCCTCCTGGGTGGACACCTGGCAAAGGAGCAGCAGAAGGGCGCTCGACTTCGGCCGAGGTGGACCCCTCCTGGGCAGATACCTGACGAAGGAGCAGGTTGGCTCGGCCCGACCTCGACTTCGACCGAGGTGGGCCCACATCTGACCTTGCTGGACCGTCCCCGTTCTGCCAAAAAATTTTACGTGGCTCGAATCACGCCTGGCAGAATCTGAGACATGCCACGTCATTGTAACGGCCGTAACACGGAGGATCCGAGGAGACAACGACTGGGTACGAGGTTCAGGTGCAAGCTCAATAGGGCAGTGTTGAGTTGCTGGCCTCGGGGTTTACTTCTGTGGCATCAGGTGGACTTTGGTTTCAGGTGGAGCACTGGTTGGATGTGTCTTCACGGTTGGAGAGAGAGCTTTGGCACGAGTTCAGAGCGGGAGGTACAGGGATATTGGCCAGATCCTAGCACGAGCGCCAGGGGTACACTAAGCTAGGTAGAGCAGAGTGTGTAGTGATTGGCGTGGCTCTGTGGAGACTGTGTCAGGTGGAGCTCTGGGTGCAGCGAGTGTCGGATCAGGATCGTTGTGAGTCTTTTCAGGAAGTCCAGGGTGAGTGATGCAGCTACTTAGCAGAAGGAAGCCTACAACAGAGATCTCAAGTTGGTGCTATGAAGCAGGTACAGGTTGGTCCCAAGGAACTTGTACTGATTTTCAGCTCAGGGGGCGGTCATCCCAAAGGCCTTCTAGGGAGCTCAAATGCTGAAGAGGTCTGACATTGGTGTTAGGTTTGCATAGTTATCTAGGTGTACTGCGGAAGCATGGATTGGTATTGCAGTCACGGCCACAGAGTAGGAAGACATCAGTTCGAGATCAGGAGTGCGGTGGATCACGAGTCTTAGGAGCTGTGGAGAACGGGTCGATGTTCTAGCTAGGGAGGCGAGGTGGTTTTGACGGGAAGATGTCAGCTCTGGAGATAGTAGGAAGGGTGCAAACGATCTTGCGGAGCTTGTCAAGACTTATAGCACCAAGGTGGAGATTGTTGGGGCTAATGTGGTGCTCCAAGTCTTGTTTGGAGTCACACAGGTATGGAAACTGGTTTATAAGTTTCTAGGGATCTGAGTCAGGTTGGGTCAGGGTTTGGATACAGGGTAGAGAGAACTAGTGAGACATGGGTGTACATGGGCTCGATTTGAGTTTTCTTAAGTGTCTCAAGGGGAGAGTTTTTAGGGTTAGGTCGGTTGTGACCTAGGGTTAGTCTGTTTTGTATATAAAGAACGACGGGAACGTCGGAAAAAATAAGAAGAGAAGACGAGATCCCTTTTCTCCTTCGAAAAACCCTAGCCTCTCTTCTTCTGGTTCTCTCTCGTGCGTGCAGCCCCATTGGGGCACGCCTCAGCGACGGGAGTGGATGGCGCACCCCATCTCTTTCCTGGTGATTATTTCCTTTCCGTCATGGTGATATCAAGGAGGATCCCGAGCATTCCATGGAGCGGTCCTGCTCCAACACCATCAAGAAAAAGATCACAGAGATGTTGAAGTAGATCATGGGCGGCTCCATGCTACGATGAACCAGTGAGCAAAGCAAAGCGATGCAGCAAAGAGTCGCCTGGATTTTCTACTTTCTGTTGTACAATAGCACTCTCCCCATGCAACTGGTTATCCCATCCAAGAATGGCTATGTTTTGAAAACTTAAATCTACCATGATGCTAAAATGCTCGGAATGGTAATAAAATGGCTAAGAGCAGTAGTGTGCAGTGAGATAAACGGCTAGGATCACTAAAATTGAAATTGAACCCATAATTTTATTTGACATAACCAACGAATATATTTAGGATGAACATTACTGAAGTTATGGGTTGAACCCACAATTTTAATCTTACGGCCACACCCCTACTAAAATTAATTTAATTTCGGTTTGAATGGACCAAACAAAAGTTATTTACAAGTTATGGACTTGACGCATAATTTCAATCAAATCAAATTTAAAATTTTACAACGATCATAAACGATCATATTTATAAATGGTCATCAATGGTCACATTCATAACAGCTATATTTATGAATGATCATATTCATAATGGTTATAAATGGTTATATTTATAAATGATCACATTTATAATGGTCATAAATAGTTACATCCATAATGATCGTAAATGATCATAAATGACTAGTTGAAGGGTCTATTTAATGTGCTTCACCCTTTCATTCTAACTCAGCTTCATTTCCAAATCTCTTATCTCCGCTAAAATATTTAAAATTCACTCTGTTGCCGCCAGGATCATCGTGGCTCGTAGCTGCTGTCGATGCCAGAGTGCGCTCTCTTCGCGGTCTGGCAGTCCGGTGGTCTTGGACCTGCAAAACAGGGATTAGTGACCTAGGCCGGGGTTTCCGGCAGGGGCACTCCAACGGTCAAGTCAGTGACGATCCAGGAAAACAGATCCTCCTAGTCGAGCCCCTCTTGATGGACTCCACGCTAGGAGGAGTGAATGGTGTGAGAGTGGGATGCGAACATATCGGGGGAAAGATGGTCGAGCTAGAGGGATTCTCTATGTGGCCCTTTTTCTTTCACTCGCTTGGATTTGCTAGTGGTGCGGTTGCTCTCTGGTTGAGCTTGCACTTGTGTTTGCAAGGTATTGCCTTGCATTGCATTGTGTACCTCATTTGTCTCGCTTCTTTCGGGCTTTGTAGTATAGGTTACCTTTAGATGCCTGTCTTGGAATCTCTGCCGGGCTGTCAGGCACGTGCGACGGTGTCCCAAGGTACCTTTCCGATTCGTGATAGGGTAAGCTATCATATGTTCTGACATTCCTTCTGGTCACCTCATTTCGGGAAACCTGATAGTGCCTCGATTGGGGGGCCGCCACTCTCGGGATTCGAATCTCCTGGTTTCCTCGATCGGGTACGCTTGGAAGTAGGGCATGAGGTGCTTAGCATACATTATTAGTGCAAAAATAAGTTTCTCGGAGCGAGTATACCTGATCTCCGCATCGCGGAGGATTTTGCTGGTGTAGTACACTGGCTTCTGAGATTTGTCCTCGTCTGTGCGGACGAGGACTGAGCTGACGGCTCCAGGTGTAACCGCTAGATAGAGCAGGAGCTCCTCCCCCTCTTCCGGTCTGGAGAGCAGCGAGGGAGGGGAGAAATTTCTTCAGCTCCTCGAAGGCCGTCCTGCATTCCTCCGTCTAGATGAAGTCGTGCATCTTGTGTAGCGCCTTGAAGAATGAAAGGCAACGGTCGGCCGACCTCGAGATGAACCGGCTCAGGGTGGCAATACGCCCCGTGAGGCGCTGGACCTGCTTCTTGGAGGTCGGGTGCTCCATGTCAACGATCGCCTGGACCTTCTCTAGGTTTGCTTTGATACCTCTCTGGGTGACCATGAAGTTGAGGAACTTTCCCGCCGCCACTCCGAAGGCATACTTTGCTGGATTCAGCTTCATCTGGTGTTGCCGGAGGTTATGGAAGGATTTGGCAAGGTCGGCGATATGGTTCGAGCTCGGCTTGCTCATGACAAGCATGCCATCCACATACACTTATATGTTGCGGCTAATTTGGTCCTTGAAGACCTTATTGACCAGACGCTGGTACGTGGCTCCAGCATTCTTCAGACCAAAGGGCATCATCTGTAGCAGTATGTCCCTTGGTCGGTGATGAAGGCAGTGTGCTCCTTATCCTCCGGGTGTATCCGGATCTAGTTGTATCTGGAGAATGCATCCATGAAGGAGAGCAGCCTGTGCCCTGAGATGGCGTCCACCAGCTGATCGATCTTCGATAGGGAGAAGCTGTCCTTCGGGCATGCCTTATTGAGGTCGGTATAGTCTACATAGATCCTTCACTTGCCATTATTCTTCCTCATCATCATCACGTTCGCTAGCCAACTCGGATATTGGACCTCCCGAATGAAACGGTGGCTAGGAGTTTGTATACCTCCTCATTGATAGCCACCTGCCTCTCTGGGGCGAAGCTTCTCTTCTTCTACCGAACTGGCCTGTGCTTCGGGTCAACGCTCAGTTTGTGAGTAATGATGTTAGGGGAAATACCTGGCATGTCCATTGCTATCCAGGCGAACACATCTGCGCTTGCCCGCAGGAACTTCAGTAGTTGAGCCCTTTCCTCCACGGGTAGCTGGGCTCCAATCTGCACCATCCTCGTAGGGTCATCTCCGAGCGGATAGAGAGTAGGCATTCGATCGGGCCTCCCCTGGGGTCTTGAGCCCTTTGATCGAGGTCGTTCGCCTTGGGATCGCCCTTGGGGGCCTTGGCCCCAAGGAGGGTTTGGAAGCAATGCTGCACCGGCTGGGGTGCTCCCTTTATCTATCCGATGCCGTACGGAGTTGGGAACTGTACAAGCAGCCTCTTGGTAGAGACGACGACGTTGAGCAAGTTGAGCCCAGGTTGGTCCAGAATCACATTGTAGGCTGAAGGAAGCCTGACAACCATGAAAGTCATCATGACGGTGCTCTGTCGAGTGGGGTCCTGGCAGTGACTGGAAGAGTAATTTCTCCTTTCACTTTTATAGAATCACCTGTGAAACCTACAAGGGGAGTGTACACAGGTTTGAGCTGATCGGGAGAAAGGTTCATCTTGGAGAAGGCATCGTAAAAAAGCATATCTGTGGAGCTTCCATTATCAACCATGATGTATTTTACAGGATGCTTCACGATCATCATCTCTATAATCACGGCATCATTGTTTACATTTTTCCCCTGTCTTCCCCTTCCCTCATAAAGGGGAGTACATTTTCAGGATACCCTGCCCCCTGGATCTTCTTGGAAGTGCACTCGGCTCCCCAGGAGATCATACCCACCGGCTTCTCGGTAGGGCGGTTGTCGACCACTGGAAATGGCGGGAGAGCGATGAGCGCCTGGGATTCTGCTTGAGGTCTGCCCTCCACAAACCTTTTGAGGTAGCTCCTCTTGATAAGTTCTTTGATTTCTCACTTGAGGTTGCGGCATTCCTCGGTGTCGTAGCCGTGGTCACGGTGAAAGCGACAGTACTTTGTTTTATCACGGCTAGTGGAGGGCTTCATCGGAGGCAGGCATCTCAAGGTAGTTCTCGCCCTCGATCTTCATGAAGATTTTCGTCCTTGGGACGAGGAGAGGGGTGTAGTTCTCCTCGGGGATGGGATCGCCTTTCAGTCTTGGCCCCCTCCGGGAGTTCGGAGCCGGAGGTCCTAGCTTCTAGGTTCCGGGCGTCTCGGTGGGGGTCGGCTTCTTCAGTGGCTTCCCGTCGAGCTCCCGCCTCGTACGATCCGCTTCCTCGGTGCGGATGTACTTCTGAGCTCGGAGGAGGAGCTCAGAATAAGTCTTGGGGGGCTTTTTGTCGAGCGAGTAGGTCAGGCGGGAGGTCTTGAGCCCTTGCTTCAGTGCCAGCATGGCAACCGGCTCATCAAGGTTGTAAATCTCCAATGCGACAGCCTTGAAGCGGGCCACGTAGTCCCGTAGCGACTCGTGGTCCTGCTGCCTGATGAGAAGAGGTTGTCTGCCTCTCGTGGCAACTTCCGACAGGCATCGAAGTGTGCCACGAACTTCTGTCCCAGCTGGGCGAAGGAACTAATACTCTCCGGCTCCAAACGGGTGAACCACACCCGAGCTGCCTTCTGGAGAGTAGCAGGAAAGGCAATGCAGAGGAGAGCATCGATGGCCCCCTGGACCCTCATGAGGGCCCGGTAACTTTCCAGGTGGTCCAGGGGGTCGGTGGTCCCATCGTAAGGATCCACCTTTGGCATACAGAATCGACTCGGAATCGGTTTCCCTTGGATTTCTTGGGAGAAAGGGGGATGGGCGTCGTAGCCCGCTGGCTCGCTAGTGGAGCCTGGTAGATTGGCTCCACGTGGCGAAGGAGGAATGAGCTCGACTCCGATCACGGGGCTCGATCTGGAGAGCAGAGCGCGGGCCCGATCTAGAGGGTGCAATCTCGGAGAGGCTCCACGTGGCGGAGGAGGGCTGAGCTCAACTCTGACCACGGTGCTCGATCTCTGAGGGACTCGATCTGGAGGGCAAAGCGCGGGCCCGGTCCAGAGGGCTCAGCCTTGGAGAGGCTCCACATGACGGAGGAGGGCTAAGCTCGACTCCGACCATGGGGCTCGATCTCCGAGGGGCTCGATCTGGAGGGCACCGCTTGGCTCCGGCCTAGGCCTCCCGGGCTCGTGGGCCCGACCTGGCGAAGGGCGGGGCTCGACTTCGATGGGCGGTCCTATTGTCCTGGGGGAGCTCAGCCCAGCGAAGGAGTCCGAGTAGGGAATCTGATGCGGCGGCTTTCTTTAACATGGCGTCTGACAGCTACTCCATGTCAGCGGTCTGGCCACATCACACTCTATTCCGTTCTAACTCATCTTCATTTCCAAATCTCTTTTCTCTTCTAAAATCTTTATAATTCTCTCTACTTCCTAAAATCAGTACAATTGCTTCAAGAAAGGGTGAATGTATGTTGAAAGTGAAAAGATCCTGAGTTGAAAAATGAAAACAACCAGTAAGTAGGTACAAAAATGATATATTTTTGAATAATGAATATAACAAAAATTTTAGAACTAATTTTTATGAAAGAAGAGTTATTGGAGGAAGGATATTAGATTTAAATTATTTTGATGATTTTCAAATTAGATTTTTATTTGAAATGATGGGTTGGATTCCTATGATTACGATGAATAAATCAACCTATCATATTCTAGTAAAATATTTTAGACTAAATTTAGTTTTGATAGTAAAAATTATTTTATTTTATCATACATCAAAAGAAAGGTTATTGAGTTTAACTGTATTAATTTTGATTGAATATTAGGTATTCTATCAGATGGTGATAAATTCTTTAATATCACTTGTTGGAATCATCATTTGTTAAATTATCAACACTCTATTAGAACTATTTATGAAAATAAAACTTTAAGTCGAATTGCTAAATCTAGTTCACATAATTTACCACTAGCAAATCGACTAATTCATCATATTATCACATTTAATATCTTGCCTAGAGGATGTCATAGAGATAATATATCGTTCTTAGATATTTATCTACTTATAATAATTATTTCAGGTGAAGAGGTTAATTTACCATATATACTTATGAATTATATGAATGAATGTTTTCAAAGTCTAAATTCTATTTTGCCCTATGGAATGCTTTTGACTGCTATTTTTGAGTCTTCTGATGTCCCTATAACTGAAGATGAAGAAGTTATCAACCTTAAATCCTCTGACACGTACAATTATTCATCTCCGAGATATATGGATTATACTCAATGTCATGGGGTATGGAGATGTATGCCAAGGTGGATGACGAAAAAAGTAATAGTGAAGAAGAAGGTAGCTTACTGGTGGAGACTAGCCTTGGCAGTCTACTCAATCTACACATCCTATGCATCCTGCTCAGCCCAGCTACTCTGCTTAGTTTAATCAACAATCATTTGATGTATAAGCATTGTATAATCGAATGGATGCACTCGAGATCTCCCTTATGATCTAGATAAATACATTGGCAAATCAGATCAAATACATAATTTAATTAGTTTGTAAATCACTTTTGCAGTCAGTTCCCTCCGCCACCATAGGATCCTACAGCGGATGACTAGGCTTATACTTTGGCATTCTTAATGAAGCATATTATATTGAATTGAGATGTACTATAAACTATTATAAATGATCAATTATTATTAAAACTATAATCACAACTAATGATCCCTATCATGGCATGATTCTTGATGCACTACTCCAATTGCACCCAGCTAGATATAATGAAGCCTTGACCCAGGCTTGGCACGATTCATGATGCACTACCCCATTCGCACCCAAGTGGATGTTCCGAAGTCCTAACCCTGACCTGTCATGATTCTTGATGCACTACTGCATCGAGGCGGATTTTCCGAAGCCCTAACCTTGACCTTGAATAATAATTATGTTAAGTTAGACAAGCATAATTATGGCAAGTTACTTGCAAGCCCACGTTAACCCCTTAAAATTTTCTTAAAATTATATATAGTATATCTACTTGACCTAAGAGATCATTGGAAGTCTTGCAACTCGGCCTCTGTGAATGATAGCTACTTGACCTACAAACAACTAGTATGTATGAATATGACCGACTGGTCTATGGATTCCCTCGCTGATCTTTCTGGGTTGTGCTGCTAGTTGGTAACGACCTCTTGCCCTAAATGGCAATCATGGTCCACTATATCCGGTGGTACATGCAGTCATGATTGTTGACGAAGTATCCCAATCGCATCTTAGCCGGATGTTCCCAAACCATGACCACCCAAACTAGGAAAAAATCTTTAAAAAATTAATTTCCAGTGCGGTTGACCAATCATAGGGGCGATCGATCGCATAAAACCCAAGCCAAGCAATTATAAACAGTCGACTAGGTTCGTCTACGGGAACTAGCTAAGGTCGGTCAACCGCCCACCATGGTGGTCGACCGATTCAAATCTTAGAAGGCTCGGTTCAAGGTGGTTGAGAATCTTGGTCGACCACCTATGCAATTCATCTCAATCGATCACCACTATTGTGGTCGACCGACCAAAAGCTGAATTTACTCGATCGAAAGCAATTGACCAAGCCGGTTGACCGCCCGTCATTGTACGTGCATGCCATTTCAACCAAGTCGATGGCCTTTAGGCCGATCAACCGGTTCAGCTATTAAATGTTGATTTCTCTATCGTTTCAACATCTATTTGGAAAATTTAAGTTACAGTAATGAATTTTAAGACCTTTTGGCTATTCAGTGAAGTCGAGAAGTCTTGCTAGCCAGCCTAAAAATGATAGCTACTTGACCTAGAAACAATTAGTATCAATATGACCAGCTGGTCGATGGATCCCATTGCTGATCTTTTCGGGTTGTGCTGCTTCTTGTCCTGGTCAGCAGTCATGATCTGCTGTATCCGGTATGGCAGGCGATGGTCCGAGAATTACTGAGGCCATTTCATTTTGAGAGCAGCTAGTTATCAAAACAACCACCGCACCCCCCCCCACCCCCGCCACAAAAAAAAAAAAAAATGGTGTTGACCAGCTACTATGACAACTTCAACTGTGCAAGAACAAAATAATGCTAAGTTACAAGCACGTTGGATGCAAATGAGAGGTGATTAGTGTTAGTATTTTTGTTACAGAAAATAAATATGTCTAGGTCTATGTGTATATTTATGTGAAAATATTTGAAAATAATTTTTGTGGTGTATGTGTCAAAATAAAATTTATATAACAAATCAATTATAAATATATAAAATAGAGTGAGGAAGCCTGGTCTAGGAGGCGGATAGATCCACTATCCTAAGGAGATTTGGTCCCCTTCTCGTGTGAAGACTGATGGACCACACGTTCTCCTCCAAGGTACAACCCGAAATCAAACTTCAACGCTCGTTGGTGGCATGATCTCGAACGGACGTTGATCAGCCCATCTTTAGCCCAAGAAATTTTAAGAGGAGAAGATATAAAAAATTGGAACATAGACTATATAGAGAAAGAACTTAGAATTTATTTTATGATATTTTGTAGGGCTGGGATAGAGGCCTATTTATAGCCTCACAACCCTAGAGGAAATCTCTAAAATATCCTCAAACTAGCATTATGGCTGTTATAAAATTTAATTCAAATTAATTAAAATTAGCCGTTATCTTATTAAATAAGAAAGAATAAAATGGTCATTATAACCATTATAAATTAAATACAAAATTAATTAAAATCAAAATGGTTAAAACTTTTAGGGGGTTGTTTTATTTTATTTTAATATACAATAATGTCAACCAATCCCCCTCAAAAATAAAAATAAAAAAAGGTAAAGTTTTAAACTCAGTAAATAATATAATTTTAGACTTTTATTGTGCTTAGTACAAGTACCTTCTAGGTTTGAACTTGTATTTAGTATAAAACACACACAGTATGAAGATGAGCTGATCATAATGTAGGGTAGCACTATGTAGGCTATGCACTTGTCTTGTTTTATGAGAGTTACTAGGAATTCGTCCGGGTCCATAGTCGCGGCCTCATGACTACTCTCACTAAGGTAGATCCTCCAAGAGTACGTGCAACAGAATCATACATCGTTAAATTTACAGTCTTTGATCTATTAAGGGCTATGCTCAATCTAATCATCACACTAGAGCACCACGCCATAGAGATGGGGTGGAGACAGACTCCTAAAAATGGTGCTCCCAAGCATCATCTCAGAGATCGTTTTCCTTTGAACCTTAACCATGGATTGCCATGATGGAAGGGATCTACTGATGACTAAATATGGGCTTAACCCCATCCCCTTTGATGTCTCAAAAACCGCCAACCTTCAAAAGGCCTTTGATCAAAAAATTTATCATATATATATATATATATATATATATATATATATATATATATATTATATATATATATAAATATATATATAATACACTATAAATAATAATGGTTTAGTATAAGGAAATATTCACAAATGAAAACAGAGGTGTTGTAAATCTCACACTAACAGGTACATATATCAATCCAGCTTAAGAACTTCCAATGCTTTTTTGTTTGGGCTCATTGCTTGTATCTAAAAGGATTAGATGATGAATTTATGTTATATTTGTGGTCATATAGGATGCTTAGGTCAAAACGAAACCCTTTCTAAAAAGTTTCTAAAATACTAGCAACTATAAATATACCGTAGGCATCAAAAACTTTATACAGAGGCCAAGCGATGCATGATGTCAAATTCCTTGAATGATTATAAATTATGTACTACAATTATGATCAAGACGTACAAACTAATATTTATACAAGAATACATAAAAGAAAAGCATAAAGAGCTGGCCAGCCAGATTAAGTAAAATTATGTATCAAAAAAGGCATACAGTGCATAAAACATAAAAACCACTCATAAATGTAAAACATAAAAACCATTACAATCACGGGAGAACAAAGAATGTAAAACATAAAAAAGCACTGCAATCACTAAACTGCAAAGCCTTGGTCCCTTGTTCACTCAGAAAGGAAAACATAAAAAACCACTACAATTACCGAGAACAAAGAAACTTAAACATGTGCATGAGAATATTCACTGATATTAAACCATACGAGAACTAGCTTATACAATCACCTAAACATAACCAGACCATCTTAATAACCGATCATGGAAAATTACAGATAGGGGCAAAGTAGATTCACAATGAGTGCTGAGATACAAAGCAAACAACAATAATTGACGGGAATGACATGATTACCGAGGCTTCTTCATATACAAGATGGCATAAACTCAAAAGATTAGAGTGAAAAACATATATACAGCAACCCTTCTTTATTCTCCTTTACAAGAGACAAAGTACCGCATGACTAATTGATTGGAGAAAAATGAAGGTAGATATTGGAAGGAAAAGACACTCATATGCAGATATGTGCAAGCACACAGCAGGAGGATGACATCAAATAAAATTTTAAATTATAACACATAAAAAAAAAAAACTTAATTTCCAACCAGATTCATAGCCTTAACTCACATGGGTCCATCTGGCTATATACCCTTAACAAATTATAAAATACGGAAAAGTAAAAAGGTATGCATGCTTAGTACAACATCAAAAAAAGATCTAAACCTGATGCTGAGTTTAAATGGACCTTATCACAGAACATTTGTGACATGGTGAAGCAAAACAATGTTATGAAAGGAGGCAGCTTTGAGGTCAAAAATCAACCCATGCAAATTCCTTGGGTCTTACAAGTTCAAAATCAAGAGTACCGGACAAGTCAGAGCACCTAACCACTGTTGCAACAAAAGTAGCATAAGTGATAAGGTGAAGTAACGTGACATATCGCCGTTCCGAAAGATCGCGTGATAAAGAATATACATCAAATTCTGATTATGAATTCGAGGCATGATCCGATTTAATAAATTCATAAATTTTTCTAAGATACTTGATCGGATGGAGAGAGCGCACTACTCCGACATCTTAGTTATATTAAACTGACGTACTTATCAATGATGGAGAGGGTATGTAGAAAATTACGATCCGAATCGAATAGGGTTGGTGGGATTGAGATCCAGTAAAGATAGTTACACCGGGATTTATCCCTTCCTTCTCAATTTCTTTTATTAATATATATATATACATCACTGCAACATTTTCTTTGTTTGGGAAACGAGCACTGCCATCCATGAACTTAACACGAGAATATAGAAAAAACAGGAATAGAAAAATGCTACTGCCTGCAATATATATATATATATATGAATGAAGGGAGAAAGGACGAAGAAATCCCAAGAAAGGCCATAAAATTGAATGACACACAAAACCAGCCACGTAATCTCCACTTTTCCTGGTTCTCAGGATTTTTCACATTGGTCCACGTGTGCATCTCCTTAGAAAATCACATAGTAACCCTGCAAGATGTTTCCTTGACAGTATCACCACTTTGAATGACTCTATTACAGAGAAGTAAACATGGATTTGTGCAAAATCAAATTTTTAGCATCCTAGAAAAGGCAGGAACATGATTTCAAAAATCAATGGCAATAAGGAAGTCCGGGTATAATACCTATCTAGAAATTAGAAGTCAAACACACAGGGTTTGAATGTCTATCACATATCCAAGCACTGAATGGCAAAATTTGCAAGCTTGTCTCTTTAGTTGGAAATAAACTAAATTTGGATCAAAGCAGATATTATATCCTGACTCAGAATAACAACATCGAAATAAGAAGCCACGAAGATGAAGGATATATCACACAATCCAATGTGGGACAAGCGCCAGCATCGACAACCTAAGAACCCTCTCAAGGACTCGAAGCCTAAAACAAGAATTCAGTAAGATAGAAGCAATGGGCAAAGAATTTACAGCATGATGCAAACCAAGCCAGTTCTATGTCAGTACAGCACTGGAATGGCACATAAACTTTGGTTAAATAAATCATACAGCAAAGTTCATAATAGATTAAAAGAAATTATTAAAATAGAAGGATTATTAAACTAAAAATCTTCTTAGACTGTTAGTATTTTTGTTACAGAAAATAAATATGTCCAGGTCAATGTGTATATTTATGTGAAAATATTTAAAAATAATTTTGTGGCGTGCGCGCCCCAAATAAAATTGTGTAACAGATCAATTGTAAATATAATAAAATAGAATGAAGAAGCCTAGCCTGGGAGGCGGATAGATCCATTGCCCTAAAGAAAATTTGGCTCTTTTCTCGTGCGAAATGATAGACCACAGCTCTCCTTCAAGGTACAAATAGAGAAGGAGAACAGAATTTATTTTGTGATACTTTGTAGGGCTGGGATAGAGACCTATTTATACCTTACAAACCCTAGAGAAAATCTCTAAATATTCCTCAAACTAGTCATTATGGCAGTTATAAAATTAATTCAAAATTAATTAAAAACAAGCCATTATTTATTAAATAAAAATAAATAAAATACCCGTTATGACTGTATAAAATTAAATATAAACTAATAAAATCAAAATAGTTAAAACTTTTAGGGGGTTATTTATTTTATTTTCTATACATAACGTCAACAATTAGATATCCTAATCTGGCCTATAGCTGAACCTCACGCTCTATTCCAGAGGAAGGAGCATCTTTTCTTTTTCCATTCCATAGAAACATCAATTATGATTGTGAACAACATTTGACCTGGCTTGTCAATTCATTTGAAACACATCAAATTTCAGTAGCTGAATCTCAGAACTTTAATAAATTTTCAGAATATTATTATCATACATTCACTCGTAAACAACTAGCTAAAGATCAATGCCAAGTGCAATGCACGTTGACATAACGAGGAAAGAAATGGATAAAAAAAAAATTATGGTCATGGATTCCATATCAACATATTAATCTCATTCTCAGAACTTCATCAACCTCTTCCTCATGCATCGCATGGGCCTGAAGCTAGTGTCATTCTGTCAAAGCCCCATTTATAGGTAACATCCGTATGATAAAAACCACGTGACATTGCACAAAAATTTCAGGAATTATATAAAGATTCAGTTGATCACCTTTCGTAATTATCCACGGTAATGAACTACTAAAGATGATCGGATCTTTCACGCCCAGCTTGTCATTTATTGTAGCTTGAACATGTAACCGTGTCTTGGCTTACCTTCAGCATTAGGGTCATCCACCATCTTATTAAATTGTTTATAGGCAACATTACGTACCCAAGTGGTTGCAAGCACTTAAGATGATGGAGAATGAAGTGCTGTCTAGTTTCAGACTAGTAGCTTCCATTCGAGAGAAGGTAGATGGTCCTCATAAGTACAAATAAAGAAGGCAAATGCATCAAATGAATCTTCTATTAATAAATTTCTAAATTTACATGATGGTCATGATAAGTTTAGATATACCCAAAATAAATCAAAATCATATGCCACGTGATAGCCATCTCCTCCTTTGCGCCGTTGCTTTCGGTGACGCGATGGTCCGACTCACTCGGTTCTGCAGTCTTTGAAGTATGGTAGTTGATATCAGTCGTAGTCAGGTTCGGAATGTCCTCATCCATATGCTCTCCAGTATCGTATATAAGTTCCTGATGTATAAAATCCTCCTCCGCATACTAGAAATTCACGGTAGCCTCTTCAACGGATGTTGAGCTGGCCTGAATTATGAGGCATGTACGTAAATGATGATACATACAGGATGTACTTGGAAAAGTGCACCATTGGGAAAGGTGAGATATTATCGACCGTGCCTATGCATAGCCGGAGGTGGTGCTCCTGATAATGATGGATATCCATATGGCATAGGCGTCTGTCCCTGCTGCTATGTGATGACTGTATGGATCCATCGTGATCCATCTATACTCATCGACTACACGTAGAACCGAGATACAAATATCCTAAATAGTGTGTAAAGTGATCGGAGTGAAATTTATTGGATCAGCATGATTGTAGATCCTAACCATGCCATCAATCTGTAATAGTCGAGCAAGTAAATCTTTAATATAACAAAAATCCAATTATATACTGTCCCTTTATAAAATTAAATTAATTAAACATACTAGAAAATCAAAAAAGGTACCATTGTGATAATGAATCATCGGGGGAGCGCAAGTACTACCACATATACGGATCACTATAGTCCAAGGTACCGTCAATTGGAATACCATTCACAATATATCCCAGCGACTATCCCATAAATGGATATAATGTCGATGCATGTCGGCCCAATCTTGTTCGGCACAACCCCTGAGATCATACCGATATAACCTAGCATCGGTATCACAGGTATCTAGAATCGACTGACAGAGAGACGAACTGGCATGAACTCTATCAACAAAGTGCCGCTCGATAATATAAAATTGATGAGCGGCACTCGATATCGCCAAATCCTGCCAGTCTAAACAGTAATCTAGTAAAGCAGCAAGAAAAACATATCGGCAGTATATGGCTACGATATAATCTATAAAAAAAATGATAAAATATAAATAATAAAATAACGACATTAAAAGTATAATAAAAAATAAAATAAATGATAACATATTTACATACCTAATCCAGTCTCTGTCCATCCAGTTGTAAACGATATGAGATAAGCCGTGCATCGAGGCCTGTGTAACATCAAACATCTCTCCTTTGCATATATAACAACATTCGTATATCATATTTGTACAGTAAATAAGCAAAATAACTATTCCCACTTACCTAATAATAGCCCAAGTGGCAGTGGCTCTGCAACATGTAATCTACATGGGGCTAAAAATAAGAACCGCTCCCATTCCCATAACTATAACAATATAAGGGGATCGGCAATGTCCTTTGCATCTTATCTACTTGCCCTGCACATTTTTCTGTCTAACCATGCAAAACAAGCACTATCCCCAACTATACTGTCTAGCTGTCCTAAAATTTTTGAGTAAAGATAAAAAAATTAAACTCATCATACACTACAATTTCTCAGCAAAAAACACTCACCAAGGATCTGCATAATATAAGCCTTAGTATAACGCTGTAAATGTAACTCATCGAATGGGAGGGTAACTCAGGAAACTGCTATGCTAACCATGGCATACTCAACTGCGAACCACTAAGTTTACCCGTAGCTAGGTCAACACCCAACAACTGCATACATACCTGACGCTAATCAAAGCGCATGCTGCTTGTAACGGGCAAACCATCAACCCGTAATCCCAATATAGAAACATCCTCTAGGGTGATAGTGCACTCCTCCTGAGGCAGATGGAAGGTATGTGTCTCCGGACACCATCATCTACCAATGCTATGATGAGGTGCCAGTCGAGTTGCATAAATCTGATATGGATGAACCTTTAAAAACACAGCCTATCATAGATAAACCTCTATGTGACCATCTAGTGGCATCATCTTATGCAGTGCCAGCTCCCTACATCAAAGTGAGGAAGAAGCCCGAATCTTGTCAAATATAGAAATTACTTTAATTAATAAACTAATAAAATATGCAAATATAAAAGATATGAATATATATTTGATCGTCCCATATACATGTCAATAGATGTGTGAACTGGTTATATAATACCATATCATCTACCAAACCTGGATCCATTCTATAACAAATACTGAAAATGCTGAAAGTAATATTACTTAAAAATATATTAACTTCATGTAACAATTAGTATGAAATTAATGTGGAATAAATTAGTAAATACAAGAATAAAGCAATAAGCTATGCAAATTTAAACATAAAATTGTCCTATAGTGTGCAAAATACAAAATTAACCACAACATTCATCATCATTACAAGTTAATCATACAAAACCATATCACTTATACATAAAAACTATTACAAAAAAAAGTAGCACTATCATCTTAACTAGAAGATGCATGATCATAGCATTACTCTCGGATACTTCTTCAAGTTTGGAATACAACTTCCTTGACTCCATCCTTAATTCAGTAAGTTCTTCCTTATATCATGGAGAGAATCGTCAACTAATAATGAGGTTGCCGGTCCTGATTGATTGTTTGTAGGGAAACACCAATCTAGGAAATGATGCTCTTTATAACAGTAATATAGCCTGTAGAGATTTTTTTGAGAACTGGTACTTATATCAAAGTTGTACGACCGCAGTGGCATTTCCAATTGTAGTACTCAAGGTAATATAAGCTACCTTGAGAACTTGAACTGATTTGGGACATTTCGATTTTTTGCACGTAGATAAACAAGTATGTTAATTTTTAATCATATTCAGTATGTTAAATTATGTACATGCAATTCATTTACATTATGCACCGCATTATGTAAAATTAGGTATGAAAAATTATACTCAGCCAACTTATTAAGAGTTTAGACTATGTACTGTATTTGATTCTCTATTTCTTGGACATGTATGTATACAATATCCTTCTTTATTACAATTTCTACATCTAGGTTTATTTTCAATTTCTATCTAGTCCATTTCACCTCTAAGTCTCGATAAGCATGGTCTACCCTTCTGGTGCAAACATTCACATTGTAGTATTATCAAGATATCAGAAGTTAGTCCTGGTTAATATTCTTGATGCAGGATAGTTTAGAATTAATAACTATAACTATGATAATAATTATGTAGACTATAGCACCAATCAACATAGTGCCATAAATCAATCCCCACATGAGCACAGGTAGCCAGCACATGTGAACAAGGCAAGTGATAGGACTGCCACTTTTAGCACGTGCATGTGCGCTTGGATAACTGCACTATCTATACTTCAAAGGTTTTTTATAAATAATTGATTTAATATAAATTACATGTAACAAAAAGATAGATAAAATATAAGTGTTGTCAATGATTTCACCTGAAGATTATTGTCCTTGTTCATATAAAACCATGAGATATCGTTTATACTTGAAAAACTCCACTTGCCCTGTCAAATCTTGTCACATTGTGAGATGTAGCTTTAGATTGGATGGCACTCATATGAGTTATGATAGGAGTAAATCTCTCATCCCTATTCCAACACATCCTATGCCTATGCACATCATCTATCATAATATGCTACAAGATGAAGAATGTTACCTGCACCAATGAAGTTATAGGCAAGAAGCAAGTATTTTTAAGGACTCCATTAAAATATTCAAACAAATTTGTAGTCATAGTTCCAAATCTTTGTCTATCATCATGTGCAAGTATCCATTTTTTCAAAGAAATTTCATTTAACCATCGAATTGCATCAGAGTTCATTTTTTCAATCTTTTTCATATACTTGTTAAACTTTCTGATTTGTGTTTGCATTCCTATTTTTATAACCAAATCTCTTAGTTTTGCATCCTAGAACTTTATGTTAAAAATGCTTGCTACATGATGTAGGCAATATACATGATATGCATTTGTTGGATGCCAATCAAGATGTTCGTTTGCAACGGTAGATAATATACCTATGTACTGATATGAAATTAAATAGATGTTTGAACGTGAGGTAAGATGACCTCTCAAACAAGCTAAAAACCAATACCATGTATCTGTTGACTCTTCATCCATTATAGCAATGCAAGTGAAAATATTTGATTGTTCTCATCTATAATGGTTGCAACCAACATCTTTTCATGATACTTTCCATACAAGAAAGTACCATCTATGTTGATTATAGGTCAACAATGTTTTAAACCTTCAATTGATGGTACAAAGGCTCAAAAATATGATCAAATGTAGCACATGTTGGAAGACCGATAGGAGTATTTATGAATTTTATCCAATTTTTCTGGATTAAATTACTCTACAGCATGCAACCACTTGGATATTAAATTATAAAACTTATCCCAATCTTCATATTCTATGGCGATTACTTTTTGCTTTGCATCCCATAATTTGATATGTGGTCATATAGTTGAAGTTGTTCTTTATAATAGCATCAATACCAGCGACAAGAATTATTGGTACTTCTTTTACAAGATCTCGTATTTTACTTGCAATCAAGTTAAAATCTAGACCAAAATGATCTTGAGAAAGCATAGTCAATACATATGTATGAGGCCCCAATGTATCATATGATTTCAAAATAACTAGCTTGTCGCTTAAGCCCTCGAAGCTTTCAATTACAATCTGACAGCCTATTTTTACATTTTACAACCTAGAGGCTTGGCTCGGACTCAACAACCTTAAATTCACGATGCCTATTAATTGAATATTATTTCATTGTGGTTTGCAATTCAACTTTATCATTAAAACAAAGTCCTTTATACAACTTTTCATCTCTTTTCCATGTGAAAGTTTGTGCATTCAACTTAGCACACATTGATGCATTACAAACTTCCCAATCAACTTGACTAAATGTTCTAGAGGGAGCTTCAAACATTGAAAAATTTAGAACTTCAGTGTCATTAAAATTCTCACATCATGTGGACTTTTTATGGCATGCGAAGTGTTAGCTTGTTGACTATCATCTTCCATTTCAACTTTATTTTCTATATCCTCTTCAAAAATGGTTATCTACATAAATCGTATCATCAACATTTGAGCAAAGTGATGCTTGCCTGGTAATAACCTTAGGCACCTTGCTATCCACTATAGCTATTTGTTCATCTATGTTTCTCAAACCAGTGTTTGCTTAGACATTATAATCATCATACATACTAGATGAAATAAAATTTTTGGTGACATGAGTTGTCATTCTTATCTCCTGACCAAATATTCATTCATTGTCATCCTGTATAGGAGAAAGTACAGTATCCTTCATAGCTTGTATGTTTATGTGTACACTGCACTGGACAGACATGAATGCGACCTTATAGTTGAAAAGATTATTTCATAACCATCATCATCTATAGTTGGAATAGGTTCGTGCTTCATTACTATATGTTATACTATTGTGGATATCTATAAACTATCTCTATTTTATTAACTCTTCTATCAACATGAAGACTCTGTATAACTTATCTTCCAGCTTCTCAAATTTCATTTCATATTTCATCCTGATAGTCTTTGTAGGTTGCTGATCATACTAAATACCATATAGTCCGTTAATAATTGAACCATTCATGTAGCATAAAGCCACGATAATTTCTCCCATTTTATACTACATGTATAACAAATAAGTCAAATATAAGTACGCTATTAAATAATAAATAAAACAATCAAAATTGTTCTAAATGCCAACAACCCTCTAGATTACTATGATGGAAAAACAACTACATTAAACTTTCGAACCAAACTACTGGTGGAATAATGACTCCCTTATAACATCCTGAAAAGTCTAGATGTAAACTATAATTATATGATCGAGAAAGAAGCTTGGGTGTTTTTAAAATAATTTATAAATGATGAGTTATTATTCATTCATTGAGCTGAGAATATCATTGAAGTATTCTGATTTATTCAACAAGAATTGATGTTAACATAGATCTTGCACCTTGATAATACTATTTTTTTTAACACCCTTCTCAATAAGAAATAACAAAATTATTTTCACTAAATTGACTTTTGCTATTTGAGCATATGTCCTAGGTTGAACATAATTTAGTCATAAGCTTCGAGGTATATGCTCAAATACAAGAAGTCAATTTTAATAGAAATAATTCAATCACTTTTAATCGGAAGTGATCCAAAAAAAATTAATTTTTTTATATCATGTGATCCCAAGTTAATATCTGTTGCCGCCAAGATCGCCGTGGCCCGTAGCTGTTGCCGGCGCCGGAGTGCGCTCCCTTCGCTGCCTGGCGATCCAGGCCAGGATTAGTGACCCAGGCCAGGATTTTCGGCAGGGGCACTCCGACGGTCAAGTCAGTGACGATCCAGGAGAACAGATCCTCCTGTTCGGGCCCTTCTTGATGGACTCCGCACTAGGAGGAGTAAAAGTTGTGTGTGAAGACGAAAATGTAGCAGGGAGAGAATGATAGCGGGGACAGAGGGGTTCCCTGTTCCTCCGTCTCTCTTTGTTTCCCTCGTTTTCCTTCAACTGTGGTGGTAGTGATGGCACTTCGCCCTCTTAGTCGAGCTTGCGCTTGTGTTGGTAGTGGATTGTTGTTGTTGTTACCTCCCCCCTTTTGGGGGTGTCGACTGTTCTTTGTAGTTAAAAATTGGCCGTTAGACGCTTGCCTCGGGATCTTCACTAGGCTGGCAAGCGCGTGCGGCAGGACTCCGTGTCATGGACGAAACGTCTTTCCTGACAGGTGGTAGGGGAAGCTTCCATTCGTTATGAAATCCTCTCTGATCGCCCCATTCCGGGAAGCTTGGCAGAGCCTCGATCCGGGGGTTGCCACCCTAGGAGTTCGTGCTTTCTGGCTAGCCCATCTTCCTGGAGGTACTGACGGACAGGTAGTTATGACGATATGGGGGGCGCCGTTCCATAGTCCTCGGGCAGCTCGCCAGCATCCCAGGATGGCAAGGCTTGCTCTGGCCTGGATGCTCCGAGCTCGTGTGGTCACCTTGGTGGAGGAGGGAAGAGTGCGGGCCTGGTCCAGAGGGCGCGTGCTCGAAAAGGCTCCACATGGCAGGCAAGTGCTGAGCTCGACTCCGACCATAGGGCTCAAACCTCCGGGGGTCTCACTCTGGAGGACGGAAGGTGGACCCGGTCCAGAGGGCGCACGCTCGGAGAGGCTCCACGTGGCGGGTGAGCGCTGAGCTCGACTTCGACCACAGGGCTCAAACCTCCAAGGGTCTCGCTCTAGAGGGTGGAAGGCAGGCCCGGTCCAGAGGGCGCGCGCTCGGAGAGGCTCCATGTGGTGGGTGAGCACTGAGCTCGACTCTAACCACAGGGCTCAAACCTCCGAGGGTCTCGCTCTGGAGGGTGGAAGGTGGACCCGGTCCAGAGGGCGCACGCTTGGAGAGGCTCCACATGGTGGGTGAGCGCTGAGCTTGACTCCAACCATAAGGCTCAAACCTCCGAGGGTCTCGCTTTAGAGGGCGAAATGCGGACTCGGTCCAGAGGGCACGCGCTTGGAGAGGCTCCACGTGGCGGGTGAGTGCTGAGCTCGACTCCGACCACAGGGCTCAAACCTCCGAGGATCTCGCTCTGGAGGGCGGAAGGCGGACCCAGTCCAGAGGGTGCGCGCTCGGAGAGGCTCCACATGGTGGGTGAGCGCTGAGCTCAACTCCAACCATAGGGCTCAAACCTCCGAGGGTCTCGCTTTGGAGGGCGGAAGGCAGACCCGGTCCAGAGGGCACGCGCTCAGAGAGGCTCCACATGGCGGGTGAGCACTGAGCTCGACTCCGACCATGGGGCTTGAACCTCCGAGGGTCTTTCTCTGGAGGACAGAAGGCGGACCCGGTCCAGAGGGCGCATGCTCGGAGAGGCTCCACATGGCGGGTGAGCGCTGAGCTCGACTCCGACCACAGGGCTCAAACCTTCGAGGGTCTCGTTCTGGAGGGCGAAATGTAGCTCCGACCTAGGCATCCCGAGCTTACAGGCCTGACCTGGTGGAGGACGGAGCTCGACTTGCTGTCTCGAGGGAGCTCAGCTCAGCTCAGCAGAGCGATTTGAGCTGAAGTGCTGCCTTGGCATCTAACACGGCGGTCTCCTTTGTCGTGGCACCTGTCAGCCTTCCATGTCAGCGATCCCGCCACATCATTTGCCTCCCACTCCCGAGGCTCATCAGTGCATGGCGCTCGGGCCGAAGGAAGTAATTATGATGCTGGCATAGAAAGGTGGAGATCCGGTGCAATGATGGCCATGACTGTTGCCGCTTCATGAGATGGTCTCGTGGGCCAGTGCAGGGGTGCCACGTTGCCACGTCTAAGGAGTAGTTGATGTTGGCGCAGAATCCAGAGCGGCCGGGATGCCTCTTTTCGCCGATGGGCAGCACGTGGCATGGATCCGTTGGCGTGGGGGTCATAACAACGCAGATTCAATGGGTCTCCTTGAAGTGAAAAGAAAAGATTTTTACTCAAAACTTTCATTCTTTCAAATCCTTCACGCTTGTTGCAGTACCCAAACCCTTCCTTCTCCGTGATCCGCTTTCACCTTTCTTTCCTCTAGGGAGTCGAATTGGTCCTATCCTTCTTCTTCCTTTCCCCTTGGGGTAGGCTTCTTCTTCTGGGTCCAGTCTTCCTTCTCCTTAGGTTATTTCTGCAAGATGTCTCATCCCGATCCTTCTGTATAGGGGGTGGTGCTTTCTTCCTCCGACGAAGAGTCGGATGGGGCACAATTCAGGATTAGTAGGAGACTGGCCCTTCCCGTCCACCCCGTGTCCGTTAGGGAGCCGGGGGCTACTTCTTCTCATCCTACTTATCTCCTCTCTTACTTGAACTAGCTTCTAAATCTGTCCGATCGACTGGTTCGGGCGGGGTCACCTCGATAATTTCTGCCGCGGAGCTGGGGGCCATCCGGGATGCCTATGGCATCCCTTCTTCTGTCCGGCTCATGATCCCCCGCCCGGGGGAGCGGGTCACTTCCAGTGGCCCAGGCCGTCTCGTCTTTTATGAGGAGACCTTCTCCGGGGGTCTTCGATTTTCCTTTCACCCCTTCTTCCTATCAGTTCTGAGCAACTACCATCTAGTCCCTGCATAGTTAGTGCCGAACGCCATCAGGGTCATCTTCTCCTTCATTGTGCTTTGCCATGTCCACGGGTTCATCGCCCGGTTTTTCTTGTTCAGGATATTTTTTACCTTGAAACATCACCCGACTGAGGACGGGTAGTGGTCTTTGTCCTCTCGCTCGAAGGGCATAAAATTTGAGCTCCCCTCTTCCATCAAAGAATGGAAGAGCAGATTTTTTTTTGCGGCCATCGAGGGGGTCGATTGGGCCTGGAGCGAGCCGGATCGGTCCCCCAATCGGATCTCCGTGGTTGACGCAGTTGATCGGGATGACTATGAGCAGCTTCGCACTGCCCAGATCCCCTCTCTGGAGGTCCTGCTATCGAAGCAGAACCTTTTTGACACCAGGGTCGACCCGTCGATGGGGCCGGGTGAGTCCAGTTCTTTCCTCCATATATGTTTTCTCTTTTTTCTTCATTTCAGGCTAACCTTTTTGGCTCTTGGGTACAGGGATGCCCTTCTCGGAGGGCAAACTATTGCCAATCTCCAAGAAGAGGCCGGCCACCGGGATGGCCGCTGAGCCTCCTTCGAGGTGGGCCCGGATTGAGGGTGCACCGGCATCTGGCCCCGCTGCGCCAGTCGCCCTGAGGAGGGAGCTTGAGGGGCTCCCGGGTCATCCGCGGTGCCAAATCCGAGTCAGTAGGTGGTTCAGGAAGCCAAAGGACGGGCGAGGCCACAGGCCGAAGTCCCTGTTCTGGAGCCTGAGGCGACCGTCTGGGCTGATGCTGCTATCATTGCCGCGCCACCCCGCTTTCCGGGTCTGGGGATGATTGAGGCTGAGGAAGGAGAGGCCCATGCTAGGGCTCCTTCTGCGATGCGGGCTCCGACCACGACAGTGCCAGGTCCCTGACCGGTTCTTGGGGCTCCTACCACCGGAGGGATGGGTGCACCTGCTCCTCGAGAGAGCAGGAGAAATGAGGCGAGACGCCGTCTCCCATTCAAGTTGGGGCTGGAGAGCTCTTTGGCTGACAACCGCGCCCTGGCCACTCGCATGATGGATTTCTCCATTCAACCATGCGACCCGGAGGAGATGGCCGGGCTGCGGCTGGGGGATGTGATTGACAGCATCTTCCCCAAGCTCTACACGGTAAGCAACCTTATCCTTCTTCTTCTTTCCTTTTTTTTTACCTTTTCATATGGTGCAGATCGATGTTGAAGCCCTTTTTATCAGGAGCAGCAGCCAGACTGGGAGCGGGCTGAGCAGCAACAGGTGGCTGAGATCGCGTCGCTGAAGGTCGACCTGAAGGGGAGGGCCGACTCCGAAGGGGCACTTGACCAACGGGTCAAGGACCTCGAAAGGCAGCTCGTCGATTCTGAAGGGTGAGCGAAGGGGCTCCAGGAGAGCCTTGACCATGAGCAGGGGCAGTCGAGGAAGAAGGCCGAGGAGCTTGCCGACGTCGAGCAGAGGTTGGGCGTATTTAACGCCAAGGCGGCCCGGTAGAAGGGGATCACCCAGTCCCTCCAGGTCCAGCTGGCGATCGAAATGGAGAAGTCAACCGTGGCCCAGAGGGCGGCCGAGGAGGCGGCCAGGTCAGCCGGGGATGCTAGGCGCGAGGTGACCACGGCGAAGAAGGAAGCCGAGAAGGCGGTCGTGAGGTACAGGGCCTCGCAGGAGTTCCTCGCCGTGATCCAACAGACGTGTCAGACTCCTTCTTCAAGGGCTTCATGTACCTGCACCGCTTGGTCATGGGATTCGTCTCGGCCGAGGACCGCAGCAGCCTCGACTATCCCGTCACTTCAGACCAGGAGGTGGGCACTAAGGAGGTCGTTGCTCCTGAGTCTTCTACGCCAGTCGAGGTCGGGGCCGTGCCATCTAAACCCGAAGCCGCGCAGCCGGAAGTCCCTGCTGATGGAGACTCCCAGCTCGACGGTCCAGCTGGGGAGTAGTTATTTTTATTTCCTTTGTACCTTGTTTTTTTTCTGTACTTGGCAGGGCCACCCGGCATGTCGGGGGCCCGCAGGATGCATGTAATTGATACTTAATCAATAAAGCATAAACTTTCTTGCAACCAGTTTCTTGGTCTGGCTCTTCTTTTCTTTCTCTCTTTCTTTCACTCCGCTCCTTTTTCTTTCTTTTTGATGAGTGGGGAGATCAGAGAAGAGGGGCCTCACCTTGCTTGGGGTTGAGTTGTTAGACTTCAACGCCGGCAAGTTGGACGCAAGTTGATGGCACTTGAGAGCTGCTAGGCTCGAAGGTGTTGTTGATCGAGAGCTACGTGGCTCAAAGGTCCCTTGGCTGGAGATCGAACTCCGGTCTTGAGTTGGCATCCTGAAGCTAGGCTCGGGGACGTGGATGACTGAGAGCTGCATGACTCGAAGGTCCCTTGGTCAGAGATCTGAGCTCCGGTCTTGAGTTGGCATCCTGGAGCTTGGCTCGGGAACGTCGATGACTGAGAGCTGCACGGCTCGAAGGTCCCTTGGCCGGAGATCTGAGCTCCGATCTTGGGCTAAATGATGATAGCTTTATTGTTGTGTTCCCCTCTCGTTCTCTTTCTTTCCTTCTCCTCTCCTTTTTGATGAGCGGGGGATCAGAGAAGTGGGTCCTCGCCGTGTTTCCCTCTCGTTCTCTATCTTTCCTTCCCCTCTCTCTCCTTTTCTTTTTTCTTTTTTTTTTTGAGTGGGGAGATCAGAGAAGAGGGTTCTTACCGTATTTCCCTCTCGTTCTCTTTCTTTCCTTCCCTTCTCTTTTTTGATGAGCAGGGAGATCAGAGAAGAGGGTCACAGGATTTGATTACCTTGGAGCTAGGCTCATGGCCTTCTTGGCCAGAGAGCTGTGCTCCGGTCCAGGGATTGCCTGAGGGCTTGGCTCGGATCTTTGGCACCTTGGAGCTAGGCTCGAGGCATTGATGGGAGCTGCTTGGTCCCAAGATCTCTTGGCATCTCAGAGCTGGGCTCGGAGGCGTTTGAGATTGAGAGCGGCTTGGCTTAAAGATCCCTTGGCCAAAGATCTGACCTCCGATCTTGGATCGATGTCCTGAACTTGGGCTCGGAGACATTGTTGATTGAGAGCTACATAGCTCGAAGATCCTTTGACATCCTGGAGCTAGGCTCGGGGACGCTTCAGGTTAAGAGCTACATGGCTCGAAGTTCCCTTGACGTTCTGGAGCTAGGCTCGGGGATGCTTGAGATTGGGAGCTGCATGGCTCAAAGATCCTTTGACGTCCTGGAGCTAGGCTCGGGGATGCTTCAGGTTGAGAGCTACATGGCTCAAAATTTCCTTGACATCTTGGAGCTAGGCTTGGGGATGCTTGAGATTGAGAGTTGCATGGCTCGAAGTTTCCTTGACGTCCTGGAGCTAGGCTCAGGGATGCTTGAGATTAAGAGCTGCATGGCTCGAATACCCCTTGACGTCCTGGAGCTAGGCTCGGGGATGTTGTTGAAATTTTCCTGCAAGACAGATAGACACTTGCGTAAGGAAAAATCCATTGTCATTATTATTATGGCTGGGAAACCTTACATTATTGATAGTATTTCCGTAAGTTGCAGGAATTCCACATTCTAGGGAACCTGACGTCGCCGAGTTCTTCAAGGTAGTAGGCCTCTTGTGAGAGGGCCTCAGCTACTTTGTAGGGGCCTTCCTAGTTTGGTGAAAGCTTGCCGCGCTCCCTGGGCTGAGACGCCTCTGCCCGCCGTAGCACCAAATCTCCGGGCTTGAAAGCTTTTGGCCTGACACGGGCATTGTAATACCGGGCCACTCATTGCCGGTAGGCCACCATTCAAAGCAGAGCCTTGTCCCTCGCTTCTTCAAGAAGGTCTAGATTAAGCAGGAGGTGTGCCGAGTTTTGTGCTTCGTCATACTGCTGTACCTATATCGTGGGCACACCGAGTTCGATCGGGATGACCGCTTCAGCACCGAAGACAAGGTTGAAGGGCATCTCGTTGGTTGCCGTCCTGGGCGTCGTGTGGTAGACCCACAAGATACTTGGGAGTTCTTTCGCCCACCTGCCCTTAGCTTGGTCCAGCCCGGTCCTGAGTCCTTGGAGGATGGTCCGGTTTGTCACCTTGGCCTCTTCATTTGTTTGAGGGTGAGCCATCGAGGTGAATCGATGTTGGATGCCGTGCTCGGCGCAGAATCCCTCGAACTCACGATTGTCGAATTATCATCCGTTGTCGGGATGATACAGTGGGGGAGCCCGAAGCGGCAAATGATCGACTTCCAGAAGAACTGGCGGACATTGGCTTCCACGATCCGAGCTAGCGGCTCTGCTTGGACCCACTTGGTGAAGTAGTCGATCGCCACCAGTAGGAACTTTCGCTATCCCGGTGCTGGGGGAAATGGTTCCAAGATGTCCATTCTCCACTGGGCAAAAGGCCAAGGGGCTGAGAGTTGGAAGATCGTTGCCGCCGGCTGGCGCTGTATATTTGCATGGCGTTGGCACTTGTCGCACCTTTTGACGAAGTCGGTGGCATCCTTCCTCATGGTCTCCCAAAAGTACTCCTGGTGGAGAGCTTTGTAGGCCAGTGTTCTCCCCCCAACGTGGTTCCCGCAGAGGCCTTCATGCATTTCTTGGAGCACGAAGGTTGCCTTGGAGGGCCTGAGGCATCTCAGGAGTGGGTAAGAGTAAGATCGGCGATAAAGCTAGCCTTCCATCAAAATGAACCGGGAGGCCTTATTCTTGACGAGGGCAGCTTCCGCACGTTCTTCGGGCAAGGTGCCGTCAGTGATGTACCGGACGTACTTTTCCATCCAGCTCGACTTGGGGGTGACTTGATGCACCTCTGTCGAGCTCTCATAGCTGGGACATTGAAGGTATTCGATGTAGGCGCATCCCAGCGACGAGTCCGGAAAGGTCGCGAGCCTAGACAGCGCATCCGCGCGCGCATTCTCTCCTCGGGGGATATGGAAAATGCTGAAGCATCGGAGGCCTGCCGTGCTTATGTGGACCTGCTCCAGGTACTTCATCATCTGGACGTCCCTCGCTTCATATTCTCCGAAAACTTGTCCGGCAACCAGCTGGGAGTCGATGAAGACTTTCAAGTCCTGCACACCCAGCTCGTGAGAGACTCTTAAGCACACGAGGAGCGCCTCGTACTCCGCCTGGTTATTGGTTGCGGCGAACTCGAAGTGGAGGGCACATTCCACCACAACCCCATCACTGTTGGTTAGGATGCGGCCTGCTCCGCTCCCGCCGGAATTGGATGCTCCATCTACGTGAAGGATCCAGGGCTCTTCTCCTGGCTTGGGCTCCATTATTGTCTACTCTGGCTCCTCGGCGAACTCGGTGCACTCGACCATGAAGTCGGCTAGGACTTGGGCCTTTTGTAAAGACCTCGATCGGTATGCTATGTCGAATTCGCTTAGCAGCAGGGATCACTTAGCCAACCTCCCGGAGGTCTCAGGTCAGCTGAGTATGGTCCTCAGTGGTTGGTCCGTCATGACCACTATTGGATGTGCTTGGAAGTAGGGCCTGAGGCGCTTAGCAAACATTATTAGTACAAAAATGAGTTTCTCGAAGCGAGTATACCTGATCTCTGCATCGCGAAAGATTTTACTGGTGTAGTACACCGACTTTTGAGATTTGTCCTCGTCTGTGTGGACGAGAACCGAGCTGACAACTCCTGGTGTAACTACCACGTACAGTAAAAGCTCCTCTCCCTCCTTCGGCCTAGAGAGCAACGGGGGGGAGGCGAGGAAGTTCTTCAGCTCCTCGAAGGTTGTCCTGCACTCCTCGGTTCAGGTGAAGTCGTGCATCTTGCGCAGTGCCTTGAAAAATGGTAGACAATGATCGACCGACCTCGAGATGAATCTGCTGAGGGCGGCGACACATCCCGTCAAGCACTGGACCTGCTTCTTGGAGGTCGGGTGTTTCATGTCGACGATGGCCTGCACCTTCTCCGGGTTTGCTTCGATGCCCCTCTGGGTGACCATGAAGTCGAGGAGTTTTTCTGCCGCCACCCCAAAGGTGCACTTCGCCAGGTTCAGCTTCATCTGATATCGCCGCAGGTTGTGGAAGGATTCGGCGAGGTCAGCTACATGGCTCGAGCCCGGCCTGCTCATGACGAGCATGTCATCCACATACACTTGCATGTTATGGCCGATTTGGTCTTTGAAGACCTTGCTGACCAGGCGCTGATAGGTGGCTCCTGCGTTCTTCAGACCAAAAGGCATCATCCTGTAGCAGTATGTCCCTTGGTCAGTGACAAAGGTGGTGTGCTCCTTGTCTTCTGGATGCATGCGGATCTGATTATACCCAGAGAATGCATCCATGAAGGAGAGCAGTCGGTGGCCTGAGGTGGCATCCACCAGGTGGTCGATCTTCGAGAGAGGAAAGCTATACTTTGGGCAGGCTTTGTTGAGATCGGTGTAGTCTACACAGATTCTTCATTTGCCATTATTTTTCCTGACTATCACTACATTCGCCAGCCAGCTCGGGTATTGGACCTCTCGAACGAAATCGACAGCCAGGACTTTATCAACCTCCTCCTTGATAGCTGCCTGTCTCTCCGGGGTGAAACTTCTCTTCTTCTGCTGAACTAGTTTGTGCTTTGGGTCAACACTCAATTTATAGGTAATGATGTCAGGAGGGATACCTGGCATGTCCACCACCGTCCAGGTGAACACATCTGCATTCGCCCGCAGGAATTCTAGCGTTGGGCCCTCTCCTCCTCGGGTAGCTAGGCTCCGATTTGCACCATCTTCGTGGGGTCATCTCCGAGCGGGTAGGAAAGTAGGCGCTTGATCGGGCCTCCCCTGGGGTCTTGGGCCCTTTGGTCGAGGTCATCCGCACTGGGATCGTCCTGGGGGACCTTGGCCCCAGGGAGGGTTTGGAAATAATGTTGCACCAGCTGGGATGCTCCCCTCATCTCCCCGACACCGTAGGGAGTTGGGAATTGTACAAGTAGCCTCTTGGTGGAGACAACGGCGTCGAGTAAATTGAGCCCGGGCCGACCCAATATCACGTTGTAGGCGGAAGGGAGCCTTACAACCGTGAAAGTCATCATGACGGTGCTTTGCCGGGGTGGGGTTCCGGTAGTGACCGGGAGAGTGATTTCTCCTTCTACTCTTATAGAATCGTCCATGAAACCAACAAGGGGTGTGTGCACAGGCTTAAGCTAATCAGGGGAGAGATTCATCCTAGAGAAGGCATCATAAAAAAGCATGTCTGTGGAGCTTCCACTATCAACCATGATGAGCTCTACAGGGTGCTTCGCAATCATCATCTCGATGACCATGGCATTATTATTTACATTTTCCCCTCATCTTCCCCTTTCCTCATAAAGGAAAGTACATTCTCAGAGTCCCCTAGCCCCCGAGCCCTCTTGAGTGCACGCGCAGCTCCCCTGGAGATCATGCCCACTGGTTTCTCGGTAGGATGGTTGTCGATGGTTGGAGCTGGCGGGAGAGCGACGAGCGCCTGGGACTCCACTTGAGGTATGCCCCCCATGAACATTTTGAGGTAGCCTCTCTTGATGAGCTCCTCAATCTCCCACTTGAGGTTGCGGCATTCCTCGGTGTCGTGGCCGTGGTCATGGTGAAAGCAACAGTACTTTATTTTGTCACGGTCGGTGGAGGTCCTCAACGGAGGCGGGCGTCTCAGGTAGTCCTCGCCTTCGATCTCCATGAGGATTTTTGTCCTCGGGGCGAGGAGAGGGGTGTAACTCTCCTCAGGGATGAGAGTCCCTCTCAGTCTTGGTCGGTCCCTCCGGGAGCTCGGAGCCTGGGGTGCTGGATTCCGGGTTTCGGACGCTTCGGCGGGGATCGACTTCTTCATGGATCCTCCGTCGAGCTCCCGCCTCGTACGGTCCGTCTTCTCGGCGTGGATATACTTTTGGTCACGGAGAAGGAGCTCGGAGTAGGTCTTGGAGGGCTTCTTATCCAGCGAGTAGGTCAGGCGGGAGGTCCTGAGTCCTCGCTTTAGTGCCAGAATGGTGACTGGCTCTTCAAGATTGTAGATCTCCAACGCGGCGGCCTTGAAGCAGGCCACGTAGTCCCGTAGGGGCTCGTGGTCCTGCTGCAGGATGGAGAAGAGACTGTCTGCCTCTCGTGGCAACTTCCTACAAGCATCGAAGTGAGCCACGAACTTCTGCCCTAGCTGGACGAAGGAGCCGATGTTCTCTGGCTCCAAATGGGTGAACCATACCCGGGCTGCCTTCCAGAGAGTAGCAGGAAAAATGATGCAGAGGAGAGCGTCGGTGACCCCCTGGACCCTCATGAGGGTCCGGTAGTTTTCCAGGTGGTCCAGGGGATCGGTGGTCCCATCGTAAGGATCCACCTGCGGCATCCAGAACTGGTGCGGGATCGGCTCTGCTTGGATTTCTTGGGAGAATGGGAGATGGGCGTCGTAGCCCGTTGACTCACTAGCGGAGCCCTACATGCTAGCAAACCAGCGGGCGAACTCTGCCAGCTTGCATTTATGTTCCTCCAAGCGCCTTTCCGCCGCGCGCCTGATGGCTTCATCAGTGGACCCCTCCGCCGAAGGAGACGGAGAAGGTGACATGGATGCATGGCACCCATGATGGGGGGTCTTGCCTCTTCGGCCTCGGTGGGGCTGGGCACCTCCCGCCCGAGGTTTGGTGAGCGGCTCTCCCTGTCGACAGAGCCGGCTCGTTGTCTTTTCGCCGGAGCTTGAAGGCTGCCCCGGTTGTCGGTGGTGGCCCATGGCTACGACGGCCTCCCTTGGAAGGAGCGCAAGCTATTGCGGGGAGCCGCGATATGGGCCGCTGGAGTCCCTGGCTACTGGTGGGTAGCCACGGACTGATGCGGGTGCTGAAGTTGGCACACTGCTGTGGCGAGGACTTGCATCTGCTGGACGAGTGCAGCCAGTTGGGCTTCCGGTGGAGATGGCTGGGCTGGAATGGATGGCTCCGCCTCTTGGTGGTGTGGGTTCCCCCGGGAGGGGGAGTCCCCCGCATGATTGGTGGAAGCCTCCCTTGCCCTTGTTGTCACCATCCTTCCACCTGGCTTGCCTGTGAGGAGATAGAGGGTTCGACTTGGATCAAAGATCGTTCACAATGTCACTGCCCTTCCCTTCCTGGCACGCTAATCTGTTGCCACCAAGATCGCCGTGGCCCATAGCTGCTGCCGGCACCGGAGTGTGCTCCCTTCGCTGCCTGGCGGTCCTATGTTCCTGGACCTGCGAAACAGGGGTTAGTGACCCGGGGTGGAGTTTCCGGCAGGGGCACTCCGACGGTCAAGTCAGTGACGATCCAGGGAAACAGATCCTCCTGGTCGGGCCCCTCTTGATGGACTCCGCACTAGGAGGAGTAAAAGTTGTGTGAAGATGAAAACTTAGCAAGGGAAGAATGATAGCGGGGACAGAGGGGTTCCCTGTTCCTCCTTCTCTCCTTGTTTCCCTCGTTTTCCTTCAACTGTGGTGGTAGTGGTGGCGCTTCGCCCTCTTAGTTGAGCTTACGCTTGTGTTGGTAGTGGATTGTTGTTGTTGTTACCTCCTCCCTTTCGGGGGTGTCGACTATTCTTTGTAGTTGAAAATTGGCCATTATATGCTTGCCTCGGGATCTTTGCTGGGCTGGCAGGCACGTGCGACAGGACTCCGTGTCGTGGACGAAACGTCTTTCCTGACAGGTGGTAGGGAAGCCTCCATTCGTTCTGACATCCTCTCCGGTCACCCCATTCTGGGAAGCTTGGTAGAGCCTCGATCCGGGGGTCGCCGTCTTAGGGATTCGTGCTTTCTGGCTGGCCCATCTCCCTAGAGGTACGGGCGGACAAGTAGTTATGGCGGTATGGGGGGGCGCCATTCCGCAGTCCTCGTGCGGCTCGCTGGCATCCCAGGATGGCAGGGCTTGCTCCAGCCTGGATGCTTCGAGCTCGTATGGTCATCTTGGTGGAGGAGGGAAGAGTGCGGGCCCGGTCCAGAGGGCGCGCGCTCGGAGAGGCTCCACGTGGCAGGCGAGTGCTGAGCTCGACTTCGACCACAGGGCTCAAACCTTCGAGGGTCTCGCTCTGGAAGGTGAAAGGCGGACCCGGTCCAGGGCGTGCACTCGGAGAGGCTCCACGTGGCGGGTGAGCGCTGAGCTCGACTCCAACCACAGGGCTCAAACCTCCGAGGGTCTTGCTCTGGAGGGTGGAAGGCGGGCCCGGTCTAGAGGGCGCGCGCTCGAAGAGGCTCCACGTGGCGGGTGAGCGCTGAGCTCGACTCCAACCACAGGGCTCAAATCTCCGAGGGTCTCGCTCTGGAAGGCGGAAGGTGGACCCGGTCCAGAGGGCGCGCGCTCGGAGAGGCTCCACGTGGCGGGTGAGCGCTAAGCTCGACTCCAACCACAAGGCTCAAACCTCCGAGGGTCTCGCTCTGGAGGGCGGAAGGCGGACCCGATCCAGATGGCACGTGCTCGTAGAGGCTCCACGTGGTGGGTGAGCGTTGAGCTCGACTCCAACCACAGGGCTCAAACCTCTGATGGTCTCGCTCTAGAGAGCGAAAGGTGGACCCGGTCCAGAGGGCGCTCGCTCGGAGAGGCTCCACATGGGGGTAAGCACTGAGCTCAACTCCAACCACAGGGCTCAAACCTCCGAGGGTCTCGCTCTGGAGGGCGGAAGGCGGACCCAGTCCAGAGGGCGTGCGCTCGGAGAGGCTCCATGTGGCGGGTGAGCACTAAGCTCGACTTCGACCACAGGGCTCAAACCTCCAAGGGTCTCGTTCTAGAGGGTGGAAGGCGGACCCGATCCAGAGGATGCGCGCTCGGAAAGGCTCCACGTAGAGCGTGAGCATTGAGCTCGACTCCGACCACAAGGCTTAAACCTCCGAGGGTCTCGCTCTGGAGGGCGGAAGGCGGCTTCGGCCTAGGCGTCCCGAGCTCGCAGGCTCAACCTGACGGAGGACGGAGCTTGACTTGCTATCTCGAGGGAGCTCAGCTCAGCTCGGCAGAGTGGTCCGGGCTAAAGTGCCACCTTGGCGTCTGACGTGGTGATCTCCTTTGCCGCGGTGCCTGTCAGCCTTCCACGTCAGCGGTCCTGCCACATCAATATCAGTTTTTATGAAGGAAATCATAATATTTTTACAAAATTATTGTCTCAACAAATGAACAACTCACCATTTATAAATCACTAAAAGCTATTTTATTAATCTAAATATTTATAATTAATTTAAATTTAATATACTTAAATATTTCAAAAATTATGAACAATATATACATACTCTCGTATCATCAGCTCAATAATGAGAATTATATCAAAATAAACAAGATAATAGAATTACCAAAATGCTTATCCAATATTCCTTGACCAAATTAAGATCTTAAAATGAGAAAAATTGACATTATTACTTATCTTTTTTCATTTGATAATTCAATCGAGTCATTAAAAACTTGATAGGTCTTAACTAAGTTTTGATAATTTTTAATAGATTTTTTAAGTGTATACCATCCTAAATATAAAATTATATGAATACTTTTATAAAATTACTATTTACATTTATATATACATACATATATATGCACACTATTTTTATTTTTTAAAAATAAATTCTACATTTGAACCGAAAAAAAATGCATGACCGGAAAGAAGCTGAGTGTTTGTGAGGTTCAAAGGGACTAAATGGCCGACTAGATCCAAGCCATACCAGTCGGCCAAAGCCTTACAACATGGGAATAAACAGCACAAAAAAAAAATGGAGCAGAGTACACCATCCAAACCTTTTTTTTTTAATTTTTATTTTTTAGAATAAAAGGATAGGGGAGGAATAAACTCTAGTGTAGCTCCTCTATCGGGCCTCCAACCCATTAGACGATTGTTCGATTCGGACCATAAATTTTTTGTATACCCTCCCCACCAATCGGTGAGTATATTAGCCTAATCCTACTATGGTGCCGGAGTATCAGCCGCTCCGCCTCCTAGTCACGTGCATCCAAAAAATTTAGAATTTAATCGAGTCATCCAAGAAATCACGTCTCGAATCCATGATCGAAAAAAGACGAAGCCACGCTTCTATCAACCGCTCTACCACCATAATGGTACACCGTCCAAACCTTCGCTGGCCTACAATGCAAACCAGACCGCAATAGACCGTACCATGTTCAAACCAAGCAAAAATAAAAAATAAAAACTAATGAGTGGATCAAAGCCAAGAAGTATATGATCTCTTTCAAGGTGACCAAAAGGCCGACTGGATCTAAGTTGTACTGGTCAGCCATTTGGTTAGCAAATGGGAATAGAAAAAAAAAAAAAAAAAGGACTTGGGAAGACTTAAAAATGCAATGCATGCCTTGTGAGGGGGCACCATGGGAATGTCTGCAAGGGGGACCACCGCATAGGCCAGCCGACCTTCAAGGGATAGAGCTATCAATAGATCGGATTCGGGTCAGAACCTAATTATCTAGACCAGGATATGATTTTAGTTATCAGACCAGAACCCGGACCCGAATACTCGACGGATCCAATTTTAAAGTACCAGATCCAAATCTGAATGGATCCTGGATATCCGACCCGAACCTAGACCTGAATACCATCATGGCCCATGGGCTTGTAAGAGTGGAGAATTCTATTTTTCTTTTCATTCTCTAATAGCAGGAATGATCATGATTATTAATAAAAAAATAAAAATAAGGTAACATCTAACCAAGGTTAGGGCTTGGATTAGGGGTAGCGGCAGTCGGCGGGATAGGGGCAGTCGGTAGGATAGGGGCTCGACCGTTGGGGGGGAGGCATCGGCCATTGAGGGCTCGGCCGTCGAGGGAGGCGTCAGCGTGGGCATGGAGGCGGAGCACCGATGTCGAGGGTCTCGAGGCTCGGTCCGCTCATAGGTAGTGTAGAGGGCTCTGTCGACCTTCAAGGGAGGGAGGCGGCGTTGGCCGTTAGGGGAGGAGGCATCGACCATGGGCGTGGAGGCGGAGCACCAATGTCGAGGGCCTCGATTGCTCTGATCGTAGGAGCAGCCAGCAACGTAGAGGGCTTGATAGTCGATTGCTCTAACAGTCGGCCATCGGGGGGGAGTGCCAGAGGCGGCGTTGGCTGTCGGGGGAGGCGGAGCATCGGGGGCATGGAGGCGGAGTGCCAGGGGGGAGGTGGAGCGCCGTGAGCGCTGGCGGCTAGAAGGGAGAAGGGCCAAAGGTTACTTAGGTTAGGGCACGATTTGTGGGAGGATTTAATAGTAAAATCTTGAAAGATTTTTAATTATTCGATTATGATCCAATATCCCACATTTATATAAATATATAAAAATATATATTATATTATTTTATTTAATCGGGTTTCGGGTCTGTCGGGTCTAGATATGTAATATCCAGACCCGGATCTATTTAACTATGACTAATCGGGTCTGGATAAATGGATCCAGATTGAGATCCAGACCCGGACTCATTGGGTCTAGACCCGCGGGTCTCGGGTCCGAATCCGACCCATTGACAGCTCTATCAAGGGGTACCATTGGAGCCAAAGGAAGATCGAGGGAGGCTTGTGCAGCTGTTTAGGAGGGAGGAAAATGCTAGAATGTTGAGGGTTTTGGATAGATCCAAGGTACACAATAAATTCATGGGTTCAACCCACAAATTCATTTTCCATTCTCCTACAGTGGCAGCCAACTTGGACTAAGGACTTGTGGGTTCTAACCCACAAGTCTACCACCTGGCGCCCACATGTACAAAAAATCATAGTTTGATAAATAAGTTGAAAAGTACACTAATCTAGGAATTAATTAATTAAATAGTAATATTTAAAAAAATCATATTGTCAAGATCATTTTGCCTAGCATTTTACTTGGCCATGACCTCTAACACAATCATGCACATACTCTGTAAATAGATATCATGAACAACTATTGCTAGGATATTTTTTTCTTGTTTTAGCAAGTTTTTAAAGTTTTTCCTTATGTCGGGGCTTCTAGCCAAAAAAATACAACCCTTTTCGATACCTTAGAACTCCCGGGTGGGATTTAGGTGGATGCCCAACAGGGTGAGTGAGAACAATCAAGTGGGCCAATTTTCTTATGGATTCTTGCAGTGTCCATGTTACCTCTTTTGCCTCCTAAGCCCTTAGTATAGGTTTAGCGGTAGTTGTATTTGCTTGTAATCTTTCCATTTCATTAATGAAAGTATTATTTTTGCCATTCCACATTTGAGTGTGTTGCATTGCCATTCTCTTATGTCTTTTGTGTGTTTGTCTTATTTGTAGAGTTGGTTTTCCATTGCTAGCATGCATTAGCTGGCTCCTTTTTGCAGGGAATATTGGAGCACCGCATGAGTTTGGTCTAATAAAAGACTAGTCCCATAACAAGTGATATCAAAGCAAGCATGATTGTGGACATTGCTATAACATAGATGGGTCATAAAAATAATAAAGAGACAAGTGGGATAGTGCATGATGAGGCAACAGTTGCCACACCGGTCCTAGTAGAAGTACAAGTCGATATGAGAAACCATGAAGCCATAAAGAGCGAATCTCTGCAATGGAGATGCAATTGGTTGTCCCAAATGGATAAGAGCAAGGCACATTTATTCTCGATGATGGATCGTGTTGCAAACCAGGAGTTGAGTTAGGAATAACTTGTGGAGACAGTGGATAATCTCAATGACAATACTCAAAAGTCTGTCAAGCTCTTACAGAAGCAACTAAATGATTTGACCATCAAAGTTGCAGTACTGACTTGGGTGATTGGTAGCATGCCAATCCCAAGTATTGGGGACGATGGGGTAGGCTGAATGCGAGCACCAGAGCCTCAAAGGTATGGTGGACCTCATGATGCAAAGGAGTTGGAAAACTTATTCAACATTGAGCAGTACTTCTGGGTGATGATACCAAGTCATTTTAGCGACCATGTGTTTGATCGAAGATGCCAAACTATGGTGGCAAACTCAGTATGAAGACATTCAAGTAAGTCATTGCATCATTATGAGTTGGGAGGACTTGAAGAGGGAGATTAAGGTCCAGTTTTTGCAACAGAATGTGGAGTTCATTACTCCGTAAAATTTGAGGTGTCTCCAGCACACTGGGATTGTTTGAGAATAAATGAAATAGTTCTCAACACTGATGTTGGATATTAGGGACATCCGAGAAAGATAAGCTATTCTGCTTTTGGAGGGCTTGAAGCCACGAGCCCAGCAGGAGTTGTAGCAAAGGGGTGTCATAGACTTGACATCTGCTTAAGCTGCAACTGAGTACTTGATAGACTATCTCCCCTCTGACCACCAAAAGAGGAAGCCCATTCCAAACACCTCCAAGAATCAAAAGCTATCAAAAGAAAAGGGTATGGTGAATAAGAAGAAGAAAGACTCCAAGACTAAAGGGCCAAAGCTAGCAAGGACTCCGAAGTCTAGGTGTTTTCTATGTGGAGACCACATATGGTGAAGAACTACCCCCAAAAGCAAGTTCTTAATGCCTTACAAGCTACCAAGAAAAGGAGTTCAATCAACCAGGATGACCATAGTAGTGATGAAGAGGAGCAAGTTGAAGGCCCTCGCATGAGTGACCTTAGGTTGCTAAATGCTATCAAGGGTCAAGTGGGGGAGCAGTCCAAGCCATCCAAGTAGTAGCAGAGGTAGCAGCAGTAGTCGAAGTAGTAGTAATGGTCGAAGCCACACCAAACTCACAAACATGCTAGTTGGCAAACTAATGAACTCATGTATGTACAAGTGAAGTTCAATAATCATACAATCCAAGCAATGGTAGAAATGGGGGTGACCCATAACTTTATTGCCGATTGGGAAGCTACCTACCTTGGGTTGAAACATAAAGGGGATTCCAATAGAATGAATGTAGTGAATTCATAAGCTCGACTCATTACTGGACTTGCAAGGGGGGTGCCAATGCAAGTCGAAACTTGGTGTGGGAAAGCCAATTTCACGGATGTACCACTAGATGATTTCCAAGTAATTTTGGGTATGGAGTTTCTTCTAGTGATTAGGATGGTTCCTATGTCATTCCTAGATGCATTGTGCATGATGGGGGATGAGTCCCCTTATGGTGTTCCAGTTACTCAGCAAATTCATGAAGGGTTGCAACAAATCTCCTCTCTTTAACTAAAGAGGGGAATGGAGAAGGAAGAATTAACCTATATGGCCACTATGAAGCTAGAATTAGAAACTAAGGACATGGGTCTCTTGCCTCCTGGGGTGGTTAAAATCTTGTAGGAGTTTGAACATGTGATGCCTCCCGAGTTGCTAAAGACTTTGCCACCTCAATGGGCGGTGGATCATAAAATTGAGCTAGAGGCAGGTGCAAAGCCTCTTGCTCATCTTCCCTATCGCATGTCTCCAATGAAGCTTGAAGAACTCCGAAAACAACTTGATGAGCTGCTGAAGGGAGGGCTCATTAATAGCACAAAGGCCCCATTTGGAGCCCTGGTACTCTTTCAAAAGAAACACGATGGAAGTCTTCGATTATGTATTGATTACTAGGCCTTGAATAAGGTGACTATGAAGAACAAGTATCCAATTTCTCTAATTGCGGGCTTGTTTGGTCAGTTGGGTGGAGCTTGATATTTCTCCAAGCTAGATCTAAGATCCGAGTATTGGCAAGTCTGGATCTCGGAGGGGGATGAAGGCAAGGCTACTTGTGTGATGAGATATGGGGCATTTGAATCTTTGGTGATACATTTTAGATTGAGCAATGCCCTAGCCATGTTTTGCATATTAATAAACCAGTTATTCCATGACTATCTCGATAAATTTGTGGTGGTGTACTTAAATAATATTGTCATGTATAGTCAAACACTGAAGGAACATGCGAAGTACTTACAGATCATCCTTCAATTTCTACGGGAGAAGTCCTTCTATTTGAAGAAAGAGAAGTGTTACTTTCTCAGGAAGAGATTCTATTCTTGGGCCATTGTGTCGGTGGTGACATGATCCAAATGGATGAGGAGAAGGTCTGTGCTATACAAAAGTGGCAGTCCCCTACCAAAGTGATGGAGCTATGATCTTTCTTAGGGCTTATCAACTACTATAGGTAGTTCATCATGGGTTACTCCTATCGAGTCGCATCATTGACTGAACTATTATGGAAGGATCAATCGTGGGATTGGTCTCCAAGGTATTAAGAAGCTTTCGAGGACCTGAAAGTTGCAGTGATGAAGGAGCTTGTGCTACAGCTTCCAAACCACAATTTATCCTTTGAAGTTCACACTGATGACTCGGGCTTTGCTTTGGAGGGGTTCTAGTTCAGGAGGGCCATTTAGTGGGATTTGAAAGTTAGAAGCTGAATGATACAAAGAGGCGATACAATATTTATGAGAAGGAGCTGACAGTGGTGATTCATTGTCCAAGGGTAAAGAGGCACTATCTTCTTGGATCACGATTTATGGTGCGAACTGATAATATGGCCCTTAGTGTTGAGAATTTGGATCCAACTTCAATCTGAACGTTGAACCAAATACCCAAGAATAGTCTTGTTCCAGATCAAGAACAAATGTCCTAATCTACAAAGCAATAGTGAAAGCGTATCAGGCTGTGGATGACCCTCTACCAGCAATCTCCTTGGAGAACATGGTAGGATACGAGTCTTTGAAGATCAAGCATGTCAAGATCCAAGAACAGGAGAAGAAGGGAGATGAAGAGGGAAGAAGGAGAAATTCTCTGGAGAAAGTGAATTTTCTTGATTCCATGTCCAAGAAGTTTGTTTACACCTCTTACTTAACCTCTTAGGAAGTTACAATATATATACCTCGATTATACATGGCCGAGTATCCCAAAACTCCTCCCAGCTAGCACCATTTAAAAAATAGCTTACCCATCATTCGAGCCGGCTCTAGACACTAGAGTCGACTCGACCTTGGAACCGAGTCGACTCCAAGCATCAGAGTCGACTCGTCCAGACCACAGGATTTCCTGACTGTGAAATTGAGCTGACTCGAACCCAATGAGCCGACTCGACCAGAACACATTCCCCTGTTCTAAGCCATGCCAACTAGCAGAGCCGATTGTTATACTAGAGGAGCCGACTTTAAGACCCAGACTGACTAAACTCAGCCAAACATCTAGGACTCATCCCGGACTCGCTCCTAGCCCTAGATACATCATGAAAACCATGATAGACCGAACCAATACATGGACATTGACCTGACAAGCCTTGAACGCACTACTCAAGACTCAACACTTAGCTACTTTCAAACACAGAGGAAGCTATCTCCAAAACAAGCTCGCTGGCAGGACTTCCTAGTAGAGTTTGACATGATCCTGGAATATAAGCCAGGACAAGTGAACCATGTGGCCAATGCCTTGAGTTCAAGGCCGAGCTCATCGAGCTCATCACTTTAAAGGTGGAGGAGCAAGGGTAAGTCAGCCAAGTTCAAGCAACTCTTCTAACAAAAATTCGAGATAGACTACTAAGGGATCCTATAGCTATTACGTTGAAGTAGCTCATTAATGAAGGGAAGGCATGGCTATTCTGGTCTAAATATGGGCTCATTTTGATAAAAGGGCATCGAATGTATGTGCCCCTGGTGGATAACCTTAGAAGAGAACTATTATGGAAATGCCATGACACTCTTTTGGTTAGTCATCTAGGAATGCACTGAACTCTTACCCTCTTGGAGAGGGCATACTATTGGCCAAAGATGGAAGAGGATGTGGAAGAGTATGTTCGAACATCTCATTTGCCTACAAAACAAGGTGGAACGGAGCAAGCCTGGTGGCCTTCTTGAATCCTTGCCTGTGCCAGAATGGCCATGGGAGAGTGTCTTTATGGACTTCATCTCGAGTCTACCAAAAGTAAGGGAATGTGGGTTAATCCTAGTGATGGTGGATTGATTCTTGAAGTATGGCATCTTCATCCCTGCATTGTTCTATAGAGGAGGTGGCTATACTCTTCTTGAAGCATATGGTAAAGTCTGGGGCATCTCTCAGAATATTACAGTGACAGAGACTCTAGGTTCTTAGGACAGTTTTAGACTGGACTTTTCAAGCTATCAGGGTCCAATTTATACTTCTCTACTAGTCTCTATCCCCAAATTGATGGCCAAATAGAAAGAATAAATGCTTTCCTTGAGCAATACTTGCGGCACTTTGTAAGTGCCACCCAAAGGGATTGGGTGAAAATGCTTGATATAGCCCAATTCTCCTATAACCTGTAGCAAAGCTCTGCATCAGGCAAGAATTCCTTCAAGATCATCACTAGACAACAACCATACCTAGAGATGGCTTCCAAGAAGATGAAGAAGTGGGTCGACAAGGGAAGGAGACCTCTAGACTTCAAGAAAGGCAATAGGGTACTGGTCAAGCTCTAACCAGACCAACTCCAGTTCTTTTGCAAAGTGTATAAATGATTAGTTTGTAAGCATGAGGGTCCTTTTTCCATCATTGAAAGGGTAGGAAGTGTATCCTACCGAGTGCAACTTCTTGCATAGCTCAAGGTACATCTAGTGTTCCATGGAAGCTGCATCAAACCACACCATGCCAACCAGGAGGATCCTATGAGGAATGCATTAAACCATTCAACCCCTACTAATGCCTCCTTAGAGAAATGGGTTGATAACATTTTGGCATATAAAGTCCATGTTCTATCCAATGGTGCATAGATGATCGAATACTTGATGCAGTGGAAATGACTTCCCAAATTAGAAGCAAGCTGGAAACCAGAGGACTCATTATGGCATGAGAAGGATTAGGTCGAAGCATATAAGCAGAGCACGTCAATGAGGATGTCGACCTGATCAAGTGGGTGTGAAGCCCAGCCCACCTGGGCCATTTAAGGCTAAAGTTGGACTTCAGTTCAAAGCAAAAACAAAATCGAAGCAGGGGAATTCTATCCCCTACTTGTTTAAGTGGTAAAACCATCAAATTGAGGGGAGGATCATAGTGGTAGGGTGGGAGATGATCGGAGGAGTGATGTGGGTTGGCTGTACTCTTGAATGGTCGGACTTATCTACTGTGAGTCGAGATTATCTCCTCCAAACCTTCTCTTTAAATTCCCCCTACATCACCTTCCACCAAATGGAAACTGAGCCTCCACAGCCCTCTTCCCCATCTTCGATGATTGTCAGGTTGCCACAATCAAGCCCTCACCACTAGAAGACTCCCCTCTTTCTCCCAAACCCCCTCTCTGCCACCTTGATTTAAGAGCTTCAAAAGATTTTGGGGCCTCTTTTATCGCCAGAAATTTGCATTACTGGTTGCTTCCTCGTCGTCGTTGATAAGCCTCTTCCTTCCTTGGTATTTCATTTTGGTTTTTGGGTGCTGCTGTTTTGGCAGCAAGGGGCAGAACCCCATCTATCCTTTTTCCTCCATTCGATTTTCCTGTTGGTGGCCAGATCACCACCGGTTGCATCGCCATGACCCCCACTCCTTTTCTGGCCGAGCCGTCGAACCACCACCTTGAACCCCCCTTTCCTCCCTTCTTCCTCGGTTCTTTGGAACCATAGGTAGGCCTTGTTCGGGTTGAGAAAATGTAGAGAAAAAGAAATACAAGAAAGAAAAAAAAGAAAGAAGAGAGAGAAGATAGAGAAAAGAGAGGAGAGAGAGGAAGAGAGAAGAGAAGAGAAAGAGAGGAGGGACAAGAGAGAGGAGTGAGGAGAGAGAGGAAGAGAGAAGAGAGAGACAGGAGAGAAGAGAGAAGAGAGGAGAGAAAGGAAGGAAAAAGGGAAGAGAGAAAAAAGAGGAAAAAGAAAATAAATAAACAAATAGATATTAAACCTAGATTGATCCTTTTCATGATTAGGTCGAGATCTAGACTTAACAAAGATCATCTTTCCCTATTTTAATTCATTTTTTAAATAGAAGATTAATTATATAATTAAATTATTTTACCAGAGTCTTTATCCCTTTTGTTAGTAGAGGAGTATCAGATCTAGGATTTAGATTTGCAAAATATTAATAGAATTATTTTTGATAAGTTATTTTAGCCTTTAATATACTTTACCAAGCATGGTATGTTTAAAGGATTAAATTATTAATGTGTTAGATTTATATTATATGTTTTATGATGAACATGCATACCTGAAAATGAGTTATATTGAATTGCATAAAAATATGATGTTTGTTGATGTTGATGTTCTCTAGTCTGACTATGATCACAGGAATAGGATCTGGACTTCTTTTGGGCCTCCAATAGGAAGTCACTGGTACATAACCGATGAATGGTAGGGTAGTTAGGAGCTAGTATCTTTCTGGGCCTAGCCAAGCAGGGCAATCACTGGTACATACTAAGGATGCATATTTTCTCGTGTGATATCAGAGCTAGTATCTTTCTAGGCCTTCAATAGGGTGATCACTGGTATATAATCGATAGATGGTATGTGTAGTTAGGATCTAGTCTCTTTTGGAGCTAGCTACGGATTGATTGTGGTTGTAGTCAGAGGGACTAGGAGAGTAAAGTAAAAATGGATGGCCAACCATGGTTATTTTTTTAAAATATATTATAATCAAATTATATAATTAGAAATTTATGTTGATTGATTTAATATATCATATTAGTTTATATTTATGGATAATTATTAAATTATTTATTATATAAATTAAAGGTTATGATAACTTACTAAGCCTATAAAGGTTATTTCATGTTTATTATATTTGTGTTACAGATCCAGAAGGTCATTTGGATATTGAAACTAGTCAGTAAGGAACTTAGGATTTAGATATTATTTTCTTGGTTATATGTTATTTTAGATTTTTTTGTTGAATTTTGTTTCTTGACAGTCTTGATAAAAAAAATTCTATTATTGAATAAAATGATTAGTGAATTTGCTTTTACCACTACCTAGTTAATTTATTTATGACTCATAAATTATTGTAAAGGTAGGCCTTGCATGTCTGATGGGATCAAACCCTAAGAAGATGTAGCCATCCGTCATAAGCCTGATTTGGATCTCGAGCCAGGGCATGATAGTGAGAGCTATCAGTGCCATTTTGTCTTGTATTTTACTTGGTCATGGCCTCTAACACAATCATGTATATACTCTATAAATATATGTCATGAACAATTACCACTAGGATATTTTTTTCTTATTTTGGCTAGTTTTGGGAATTTTTCCTTATGCCAGGGCTTCCAACGATGAGCCAAAAGAATGCGACCCTCCTCGATACCTTGTAACCTTTGGGATGAGATTTGGGTGGATGCCCTACATGTATAATATTGCAAGGGTAAGAGATAACCGTCTAGTGGGATGATTTCCTTGTGGATTATTATGGTGTCCATTGTTGTCTTCTCTACCTCCTGAGCCCTTAGTATAAATTTAGCGGTAGCTGCATTTGCTTCTAATCTTTCAATTTTATTGATGAAATCATTGTTTTTGCCATTCCACATTTAAGTATATTGCATTGTCATTCTCTTGTGTTTTCTTGTATGTTTGCATTGTTTTCCATGTTGGTTTTCCATTGCTAGCATGAATTGACCGGCTCCTTTTTACAAGGGATAGTTTAGCGCCGCATGGATTTGGTCTAGCAAAAGACTAGGCTCGTGTCAATATGAACTAGGAAAATTCTTTGTGCACTACATGTAGTGTAGGAAATCCGAGCTAGCCTGCACCACATCTCCTTATTGGTCCACATAGATCCGACCTGGCTTGATGAGATAGAACGGGATGAGCACTAAATGGCAGGGATACCTATGTCAGTTTTGAGCATGATGTATATTAATATTCGATCAATCTTTTTTTAAAATTTTTTAGTACACCAAAATGCCCTTTCCCTCCAGCTTACTTTTTTTCGTCATTTCACTTGGATTTTGCTGATTCTAAAACATTCTTCCTGGAATTTCTGACAAAATTTCTCATTGTTTTGAAATTTGCTCTGGGTGTCGGGTCTAAAGAATCAGTCCAAGGTTAAAGCAAGATTCTTCCTCACTCTAAAATGTGCTCTAAGAGTCCGGTATAAAATATCAATTTTCAGAGGTTGATATAAGATTCTTCCTCACTCTAAAAAATGCTTTGGGTCTTGAGTTTAAGGTATCAAGTAGCATCCGAGGCTGAAGAAGATTCTTCCTTGCTCTGAAAAGTATTTTGAGTGTTGGGTATAAGGAAATAGTTTTGGTCCGAGGTTGGAATAAGTAATTGAAGACTTGTTCTATAACTTCAAGATAAAATGCCATCCCCAACATAAGGTAAAAAATCCTTCATAGAATGTTGTTTAATTTATTTTGTAGATCCTTTATTACACCAACTATATTGGTAGTTAAAGAAATTTAATATATTAGGAAACCATATAATACTCCAAGATGTCATAAATTACTTAACCCAGTCACATCTTGAATATTAGAAGTGTTAACTTTCTTTAGTTAATCATATTTTAGACAATAAATAATGTAAAAGTCCTGGCACGGATGATCAAAATATTCAGTTTTCTATTTTATGCCAAGGTATCATAATTTCTGAACTAAGATGTCATAATTTTTGAAATAGGATATCATTAGTCTAATTCTTTGATTTTCAGGTTATGTTGTCGCCCTGCCATATTATCATATCTCGTGAGTTATATTTTAGCCAATCGATGATAGAAAGTCTTAATAGGAGAATGAAAATATTCAATTTTTTTTATGTCGGGATGTGATAATTATTGAACTATAATGTTATAATTTTTGAACTAGGATATCATAATTTTTGAACTAGGATGTCATAAGTTCAAATATTATATTGTCAAAAAAAATTTATCTCTAGCCATATTATCATACTCTGAGAATCATATTCAAGCTAATGCATTGTTGAAAAGTCCTAGCACGGAGGACCAAAGCTTTCATTTTCTATTTTGTGCCAAGGTAGTCATAGTTTAAAGATTTTCATATAAAAGTTATCTCAGAACTATATTACATTTTGAGTATCATATTTGAATAATGTATACTTAAAAAGTTATGGTATGAAGGATCAAAATATCCATTTTATAATTTTATATAGGGATGCCATAATTTTTTAACTAGGATATCATGATTTTTGAACTAGGATATCATAATCCTATTTCGGCATATATTTATCTTCTTTTACCATCCGTGGCATATGATGATATTTTGGGAGTTATAATTTAGGCCACAAGTGATACGTAGTATTGGTAGGAGTGGTTAATAACTTTAGTTTCATATTTTCTTCAGGGATGTCATTTTTTAACTACGATATCATAATTTTTGAAATAGGATATCATAATCTTATTTCGGCCAGAATTATATTTTTTTTCTTCGTGGTATGTTATAACATTCAAGGAATCATAAATCAAGCCACATACTATATGAAATCCTTGTAGGAGGGGTTGATGCCTTCATATTCATATTTTATATCAAGGTATCATGATTTTTGAACTAAGATGGCATAGTTTTTAAACTAGGATGTTATAATCTTGTTTTGGTATATATTTATTATCATTTTCCATCCATGATATGTTATGACATTTTATAAATTATAATTCAGACCATAAGTGATAGGTATTCCTGGTAGAAGGGGTTAATACTTTTAGTTTCATGTTTTCTGTAGGGATTTCATAATTTTTTAATTAGGATATCATAATTTTTGAACTAGGATATCATAATCATGTTTCGGTATATATTTATATTTTTTTACCATCTGTGGTATGTGATGATGACATTCTGGAAGTTATAATCCAGGCCATAAGTGATACATAGTACTGGTAGGAGTGGATAATGCCTTTAGTTTCATATTTTATGTAGAGATATCATAATTTTTTAACGAGAATGTTATAATTTTTGAAATAGGGTGTCATAATCCTGTTTTGGCTTTAATTACATTCTTTTTTTCGTGGCATGTTATGATATTTTGGGGGTCATAATCAGGTCACGGACTATGTAAAGTCCTTATAAAAGGGGTTAATGCCTTCGGTTTCATATTTTATATCAAGTTATTATGATTTTTGAACTAGGATGTCATAATCTTGTTTCAGTATATATTTAGCATCGTTTTCCATCCATGGTATGCTATGACATTCTGAAAGTTATAATTCAGATCACAAGTAATAGATATTCCTGGTAGAAGATGTTAGTATCTTTAGTTTCATATTTTTTACAAGGATGTCATGATTTTTTAACTATGATATCATAATTTTTGAACTAGGATGTCATAATCCTACTTTAGCCTGAATTATTTCTTTTTTCTTTGTGGTATGTTATGATATTTTGGAGGTTATAAACCTGGACATAGACTATGTGAAATCCTTCTAGGAGGAGTTATTATATTTAGTTTTATATTTTATATTAGGATATCATAATTTTTGAACTATGATATCATAGTTTTTTTGAAGGGATGTCATAAGTTCAAATATGATATTTTCAAAAAAATTATCTTTTGGCCATATTATCACACTTTGAAAGTCATAGTCAAGCTATTGCACAGTTAAAAAGTCCTAGCACAGAGAATTAAAGTCTTTATTTCCTATTTTATATCAAGGTAGTCATATTTTCAAAAATTTTTATATTCAAATTGTCTCCTAACCATATTATTTTACACTGGATGTCATATTTAGAAAATGGATAGTAAAAAAGTCATAGTACAAAGGATCAAAATATCCAGTTAATGGTTTTGTGCTAAGGTATTATAATTTTTTAAACTAGGATGTCATAATTTTTAAACTAGGGCATCATAAGTTTAAATATCATATTTCTTAGAAAAATTATCTCCTGACCATATTATCATACTATCGATGTCATGTTTTAGCCAATGCATAGTACAATTATTATTATGCTCTAGATAAAATATCATCTAAAACTATTGATATCAATATTTTTGATTTTGTATAGATATTTCTAAAAATGATATTAAAATTATAAATCTAAAAAATATCCAATATGATCAGTTAGATGAGATTGCTGATATTGTTCAATAGAATGCACCTTCTACTATTATCTTGAATGCAGATAATGATTTTGTTGATCCTCACATTGGAATGGAGTTCAATTCGGTAAATGATGTATACAATTTCTACAATGCATATGTAAGAAGAATTGGTTTTGGAATCACAACAGTGTGCAGTAGGTCCAACAACAATAAATAAATATCTTCAAGCACCTAGCATGTTGGAGGCAAAAAAATATAGAAAAATGGATAATTCCATAAATCCTAGGGATACTAGTAAAATTGATTATAAGGCATCGATAAAAGCAAGACTAAATTCTAAAAAATGATAAGGGATATTGGATGATATTTTTCTAAAAAATAATCATGAGCTATTCCTATCATCTCCTGGTTATCGATGGTCTCATAGGAGGATTAATACACTAGAAAAGGCAGAGATCAGAGATCAACAATTTACATGCCATGAATATATTCACAACTCAAATATAATCTGCCATGGCAAGAAGAAAAGGGGATAGAAGGTAATTAGATTTCACAAAGAAGGATGCTCATAATTTCATTTCTCGAGAATATCAGAATCAGTTAAAATAAGAAGATGCATAGTCAATGGTAATCTATTTCATACAAATATAAATTAAAAATTCAACTTTCTTTTATACTTTAGATCTGAATGATAATGGACAACTCAGGACTGTCTTCCGGATCCATCTAAGGTCAAGATTGGCAAGCACTTACTTTGGTGATGTACTAACCTTTGACTCAACCTATTTGACAAATATATATCAAATTCTATTTTGTCCATTTGTTGGAGTCAACTATCATGGATAGTCCACATTACTTGATTGTATATTATTATCATATGGGATGATTGAGATATTTAAATGTATATTCCAATCATGGTTAGATGCAAATGATAATCAAGCACCTAATGCCATCATAATCGATCAAGATAAGGCAATTAAGACTACTGTTAGGAAGGTTTTTCTCAATGCATGACATTAATTTTGTTTTTGGCATATATTAAGAAAGATTCCTGAAAAGATTGGCTATATTTGCACAACCAATCCCAAATTTATAGTTGAGTTTGATGAGACAATATATGATTCAATTATGATACAGTTTTTCATGAAAAAGTGGGCACAACTCATCAAAAAATATAAAGAATGCAAGGCTATAGATTGGTTAAATGATATTTATGAATGTTAGGATAAATAAGTTCCAGTTTATCTTAAAGATACATTTTTCATAGGTTTCTAAAATATTATATTTGATTTATGTTTACATTTGCAAATTTCTAACATATTTTGTATATTTGATACTTCTTTTATTTTCATAATCATGTACAGGCATGTTGTCTTTACAAAGGAATAAGAGTATCAATCACTTCTTTGATGGATTTATAAATTCGAAGACTACACTCAAAAAATTCATTGATAAGTACAAAGATGTCTTAGAAAAAGGATATGAAATAGAAAATGAACAATAAAATAAAACATTACAAATGAATGCTTTCCTAAAGGCATCCTTATCTTTTGAAAGGCAAGCAGTAACCAAATATACTAGGCACATATTCAAATAATTTCAAAATGAGATCCTTGAAATACCTGCATCAAATGCTGAATTAATTGAAGAAGTTGACAACTATGATATATATTCCATAAAGTCATTTAAAAAAATTGAAGTTAAAAGAATAAACAAGGAAATTATAAAAATTATGTTGTTTCATAAAACAACCATTTGGAGGATGTCAAATGCTTGTGCCAATTTTTTCAATTCAAGGGTTACTTATGTAGGCATGCCTTATTGGTCTTTCATCAAAGCAACGTATTTTGGTATTCTAGAAAAGTACTTCTTGAAGAGATGATGCAAGGACATGAAACAACAATTTGATGATTTCGACTGCAATATTCAATTTTGTAATAAAAGTATCCAAAAATTTCAGTATGCAATCACATTATTTAAATTAAAATATTCTATTTTATGTTTACGAAAACCTATTATATGTCCTGAGATTCTAATACAAATGTGATATGTTATTGATTGTAGATATGCTTTGTTGAGTCATCAGATAATGAAGTTTGCAGAGGTAGCCTCCATGTTCGAAGATGTATTTAATTTAGTTATGGATGATCTAAAATCATTATTCAAAAGAGCTGTAGATGCCAATTGTATATCTCACCCAAGTACACAACTTGTAATCTAAGATCTTGAATAAATTGCTATAAAAGGCCATCCAAGAGATAATAGAATTAAGAGTAAGGTTGAGAAGAAATCAAAGAAGCAAATGACAAATATGAACAAGGCTTCCGTTCACACTCCTTTTGTACAAAATCAAAGAAGACCTATTACAAGATAGAGAAACACTTTCCATCAAATAGTGGAAGTACTCCAATAAATAATTGAAACTACTATACCATCTTCTGATCCTTTTTTAGATGAGTTTGATGCTTATGTATGCAGTCAACAAATACATGAGAGAGCATAAAATGCTAAACTTTCCTATAGTCTTGTATAAATTTATATTATCTACAAAAAATTATCGCAGCATGTATTCGACATCTAATTTAATATGTTGTTTTAACATGTGAATTTTGGAATTAACTTATGGCATATAAAATAGGGAAAATAGATTTATGACACCCCTTAATATAATTATGATATATATTTACAAAATTATAAGACTTTAGCATGAAATAAGAAATTGAAGAAATTAGTCTCTCCTAATATGACTTCCTATCATTCGTAGCCTGAATGATGACCTCCTGAATGTCTTAATATACCATGAAAAGAAAAAAAATAATTTAGGTTGAAATAGAATTATGATATTCCAGTTCAAAAATTATAACACCATAATAGAAAATATGAAACTAAAGGTATTAACCAATTTTACTTGGACTACTTATCATCCATGGTCTACATTATGACTCTTAAAATGTCATAACATGCCACGGATGCTAAAAGATTATAAATATATGCTGAAACAGGATTATGACATTCCAGTTCAAAACTTATGACATCCTTATTAAAAAATTATAATATCCCTATAGAAAATATAAAAATAAAGGTATTCATCTCTTCTACTTGGACTACCTATCATTTGTAACCTAAATTATGACTTTTAGAATATTATAACATGCCACAGATACTAAAAGATTATAAATATATGTTGAAATAGGATTATGACATCATAGTTCAAAAATTATGATATCCTAGTTAAAAAATTATGATATCCTAGTTAAAAAATTATGATACCCTTATATAAAACATGAAACTAAAGGTATTAACCCCTTTTACTTGGACTACCTATCATCAATGGCCTGAATTATAACTCCTAGAATATCATAACATGCCATGGATATTAAAAGATTATAAATATATAACGAAATAGGATTATGATACCCTAGTTCAAAAATCATAACACCTAGTTAAAAAATTATGATACTCCTACAGAAAATATAAAAATAAAGGTATTAATCCCTTCTACTTTGACTACATATCATCCTTGGCCTGAATTATGATTCCCATAATGCCATAATATGTCACGGTTGCTAAAAGATTATAAATATATGCCAAAATAGAATTATGACATTCTAGTTCAAAAATTATGATATCTTAGTTAAAAAATTATGATATCCCTATAGAAAAATGAAGCTAAAGGTATTAACCCCTTTTACTTAGACTATCTATCATATGTAGCTTGAATTATACTTCTAGAATGTCATAATATGCCATGGATGCTAAAAAATTATGAATATATGTCAAAATAGGATTACGACATCATAGTTCTAAAATTATGACATCCTAGCTAAAAAATTATGGCATCTCTGTAGAAAATATGAAACTAAAGATATTAATTCCTTCTACTTAGATTACCTATCACCTATGGCTAGAATTATAATCCCCAGAATATTATGATATACCACTAAGAAAAAAGATGATAAATAAATATTGAAACAGAATTATAACTTCCTAATTCTAAACTTATGACATCCCAGTTAAAAAATTATGATATCCCAACATGAAACATGATATCTCAATATAATATTATGATATCCCTTTAGAAATTTGATATTTTGGTATAGAATATAATATCTTATATTCAACAAATTACATGTAATGAGCTAAATATATTTATAACATTTTAGTTTGAAATAATTATACATAATTTTTCTTTTCATTAATGTTTAAGGGATAACATCAATTGATTTATAAATTTTTGATACCAAGTTACAAAATTCAATGAACTGAAGAGGAAAAGTCATTACAAATATTTAGCTTTTTGATCCTAATTTTTTTAAATACTATCTTTCTTCTAATTGAGGCCCTCTTTTAATATTCTTGCTCCTAACTATTGCTGATATAGACTGATATCATCTTGTATGAAGTCTCAATGATCTGACTTATCTCTGTGAGCAAGAAATTCTATGTATTTTAAATAATGGAGGCAGCAATCTAGTGAACCGTTAGTTAAGAAGGGTATTTAGCAATTTCTTCCATGGCCCACTTCATCACGTCTTCATTATCATAGTTGATATGGAACATTGGGCCAAGAATATTTTGCCACTTTTTTGCATTGGATTTGTACCTAGTATTATATTTTATAGAATTTAGGTACATGAATACCTTCCTTTCCATGTCAATTGTAACCAGGTGCTAGTGCAAATTTTTTGAGTTGATAATGGTGAAGAAAAACCTAAACTTCTCATTTTACTCATCACCAACTCTATCAAAAATCATATTCCTAGCCATTCCAGCAAGTTCATGAAATAATGATACATATGTCAAACACATCCCGACAATCATAACAGGTATGATGATGTACTTATTGTATGTATCCGGATGCTCTCTCCAATTTTTTCTAAGGAACTCCTGCCCGGCATCAATTATCTATCAATGCAAAATAAAGTGATTAATAGCATATAACATGATATCATACAATACTGAAACCATTATAAAAAATATTTAAAAAAGATAAAATACATCAAGAATAATAAGAAAATAAAGTTATAGTCCGATACTTACACCATCAACTATCAATTGATTAGTGAGGAGATTGTGAACACGTATTCTTGTAATATTACCTCCATATTCATTAGTATACATGACCTCTCTAAAATGGATAAGTGTAAAGGATATCATAACATAAGATATTGTAAGAGAGATTAGCATACATAATAGAAAAAACATATAATACTTACGAGTTGATGCTTTTTTTCAAAAATTTGTTAATCAAATTTTCATCATTTTCAAATTATAAAGGCAAAATTGATTGATCGGCCTGTGATGTGGCCACTATCTTGAACTTTTTGATGACTTGGCATATTTTAAAACTAGGATCCATTTTCAATTATGAGGCCTTCCGTAGCCTAGATTTTTTTTCACCCTTTTAATAATTAAAGGGATCAAAGATAATTGTTTGCCCCCCTCAGCATCCTTAATTACAAGGGTGTCTATTTTTTTCTCCATCATCAGTTCGTCTTGTCCTATGAATTCCACCTCCTCCTCTCTATCATCCTCCTTCTTCCTTTTGTCCTCTTCTTTATTTGCATTACTCTCCCTTTTTAGCAATGAACTTAGGAGGTCCTCAACAATGGCAAGCATTTTCTTAACATCTTCAAGTTTAGTCTTCATCTCCGCATAGCTTATATAACTAATTTTTGATCCGGCAATGCTTCTGCTTCTGAAGTGATAAGCCACTGCTCTTATAGCATACATACAATAGCACTCTCTACCTGGAAGTGAAGAAGAAAATACAAATAAATTTAATATTATAATGATAATTTATTGTTCAAAAGATTTATCATATAATATATCATCTTACAACTTATAGGGCTGCATATTGTCAACCTAAACATTCTACACCTTCAACTGGTTGTCATACCACTTCAACAGTCTAGGTAGTTTATTAAGGTATGCTATACATTAGCATTTGTATTTTAAAAATATGGAAGAATTTAAATAAAGATAATTATACTTATTTCTGCTTGTGAATAATCTTTATCGCTAGAGCTATCGAGCAGCCAAAAAGGGTAGGCTGCCCCTATCCTTATCAGATCTCTTTGCTTGAACTGGCTTCCCAGATCTCAAACAATCAGCAATCTCTGGGAGATCCATAACCATCAAGTCCTTGATTGCAAAAGCCTGGTTAATTCCTTCCAACTGAGATAAATCATCCAAGTAAGAGGAGATATCTTGGACATGTTTGATTTAACTTTGGAGCCAAAAATATTTCAAGCATGTATGTGATCTAAAGTCTAACAGTATTCTCAATGTCTTCTTATGTCTTCGAGGATCAAAGCTAGGCTAATATGGAGGATCAAAATATCTAGTTTATGGTTTTGTACCTGGGTATTATAATTTTTAATCTAGAATATCATAAAATTTGTGAAGGGATGTTATAAGTTGAAATCTTATATTGTCATAAAGTTTTTGACTCTTGGCTATATTATCACACTCTAGATATCATGTTTCATATTTTAACAAGTCCTGTTAGGAGGGATTATGCCTTTGGTTTTATATTTTTTGTAGGGATATCATAATTTTTGAACTGGGATGTCAAAATTTTTGAACTAGGATATCATAATCCTGTTTCGATATATATTTATCATTTTTTATCATCTATGATATGTTATGATATTTTGAAAATCATAATTCACACCACAAGTGATAGATAGTCTCGGTAAGAGAGATTAATGCCTTTAGTTTCATATTTTTTATAGGGATGCCATAATTTTTGAGCTAGGATGTCATAACTTTTGAACTTGGATGTTATAATCATGTTTTGGCATATATTTATTATCTTTTATAATTCGTGATATGTTATGATATTCTATAAGTCATAATTCAGGTCACAAGTGATGGTTAATCCTGGTAAGAGGGGTTAATACCTTTGATTTTATATTTTCTATAGGGATGTCATAATTTTTAAGCTAAGATATCATAATTTTTGAACTAAAGTGTCATAATCTTGTTTCAGCATATATTTATCATTTTTTACCATCCATGGCATGCTATGACATTTTAAGAGTCATAATTCATACCACAAGTAATAGGTAGTCCTGTTAGAAGGGGTTAATGCCTTTAGTTTTATATTTTTTACAAGGATATCATAATTCTTAAGCTAGGATATCATAATTTTTGAACTAGGATGTCATAATCCTGTTTCGGTATATATTTTTTATCTTTTATCATCCATGACATATTATGACATTTTGAGAGTCATAATTTAGGTCACAAATGATAGATAATTCTAGTAAGAGGGATTAATTCCTTTAGTTTCATGTTTCCTACAGAGGTATTATAATTTTTAAGTTAGGATGTCATAATTTTTGAACTAGGATGTCATAATCTTATTTTGGTATATATTTTTATTTTTATCATCTATGGCATGTCATGACATTCTGGAACTCATAATTCAAGTCACAAGTGATAGGTAGTTTTGGTACGAGGGATTAATATCTTTGGTTTTATATTTTTTATAAGGGTGTCATAATTTTTGAGCTAGGATATTATAATTTTTGAACTAAGATGTCATAATTCTGTTTCGACATACATCTATCATCTTTTACCATCCATGGCATGTTATGACATTCTGTGAGATATAATTTAGGCTACACGTGATAGATAATTCTGGTAGGAGGGGTTAATATCTTTGATTTCATGTTTCATGTATGAAAATTATAATTTTTGAGCTAGGATGTCATAATTTTTGAATTAGGATGTCATAATCCTATTTCATAATATATTTATTATCTTTTATCATCCATGACATGTTATGGTATTTTGAGAGTCATAATTCAAGCAACAAGTGATAGATAGTCCCGGTAAGAGGGATTAATACCTTTAATTTCATGTTTTCTGCAGGATGTCATAATTTTTATGCTAATATATCATAATTTTTAAACTAAGATATCATAATCCTATTTTGGTATATATTTATTATCTTTTATCATCTGTGATATGTCATGACATTTTGAGAGTCATAATTCAGGCCATAAGTAATAGGTAGCCCTAGTAAGAGGGATTAATACCTTTAGTTTCATATTTTCTACAAGGATATCATAATTGTTGGCTGGGCCAGCTCGTACCCTCGTGGTTCTTCTGGATATAGGGTCTGGGCCCACGGGGATGTGGGTGCCACTGATAAGGCAGGTCTGGTGCCACGTCAACATCCCTTGGTTGGTACTGCGGTGCTCGTCTCCAGCGAGCCGACTCGAGGTTTAGTACCTGGGTAGCTCTTGCGGGGGTCGATGGAGGGGTCGACTCGAGTACCCCGGGGTTGTTGCGATCCCTGTTTAAGAGAAATAAACCTGTCTCTTATAACAGGGACGTTCCTTTTATAAGAATGGTTAGGGGCATCGATCCAATAATAATTTTTGAATTAAGATGTCATAGTTTTTGAACTATGATGTTATAATTTTATTTCAGCATATATTAACATCTTTTACTATTCGTGGCATGTTATGACATTCTAGAGCCATAATTCAATCCATAAGTGATAGTTAATATCTTTGGTTTCATGTTTTCTATAAGGTGTCATAATTTTTTAGCTAGGATATCATAATATTTATTGGTCCTTCATCAAAGAGAAGTATTTCGTATTTCAGATAAATACTTAAAAAAATGGTACAAGGACATAAAATACTAATTCGATGATTTCGATTGCAGTATTCATTTTTGTAATAAAAGCATCCAAAAATCTTGGTATGCAGTCATATTATTTAGATTGAGATGTCCTATTTTATGTTTATGAAAAAACCTATTATATGTCATAAAATACTAATACAAATGTGACATGTTATTAATTATAGATATCCTTTGATGAGTCATTGGATAATGAAGCTTACAAAGATAGCTTCCATGTTCGAAGATACATTTAATTTAGTGATGGATGATCTAACACCATTATTTAGCAGAGCAGTGGATGCAAATTGTGTAGCTCAGCCAAGTACATAACTTGTAATCTAAGATTTTGAACAAATCACTATAAAAGGCCATCCAAGAGTGAATAAAATTAAGAGTAGAGTTGAGAAAAAAATTAAGGAAGTTAAGAAAAAATATGAAGAAGGCTTCTGTCAACACTTCTTCTGTACAAAACCAAAGAAGACATATTAAAAGACAGAGGAACACTTTCCATCAAGTAGTGGAAGTACCCTAATAAACAATTGAAACCAAAATATCATCTTCCCAATAGAGAATTATTCTATCCCGTCGATTCCAAATTTTTAGCAACCATATATTGTTATGTGATGTTGGATGCTAATCTTTAGACAAGTAATTCTAGTTACTAAGTGGCATCATAGGCTCAAAACCTAGTTTGCAACTTCTCAAAATTACACTAGACAATGTATATTATTGGTTATATAAAGTTTACTGTTACCTACTTATTATATTCATAAATTCTGGGATCTTTGACAATTCTGTTATGCTTTTTTTTAGGTTGAGAATTAAAAGGGTGTCTTCTATTTTTACATATGATTCCATGAAAATATCTTTTACTGGAAGGCTTATTTGTTCCCATCTATTTAATATACAAGGTTTATATAACCAAGACCTTTTGGAACTGCTATGCTATAGCATAAGGGCAGCATGTCTGTGTAGCATTTGCATCATATGATGCACTCATAAATGAATTATTGTCATATCATTATATCATTATACATCCTTGCAATGCCGGCTGATGGCAAATAAATAAAAAGTTATAGCTTTCCTCACATTTTTTGGAGTACCATCATTACTTGAATTACTTGATGTTCTTTCCAATGTATTAGTGTGGTCACAAACACATGCGTTGCAATGGATGAATGGGTCATTCACCCTTAGGAGCACAAATCTTAAGATGATATCCTTTCTTGTGTGGATCATGCCTCTACCAATGAATCTCTGTATCAAAGCAAGGATGTTACTTTCTAGGTGGTGAATGTTCTCAATTAGGTCAACATGAACAACTCTAATGCCAACTACCCTCATGGTACCAGGCCTATATATTATAACCGGTCTGGACCCTTGATGCCCATACTCTACAATTCATACAAACCGGACTTTAGCAACCGCACATGCATTTCTCAAGAAGTTAGACTTGAAGATACATCCTAGGTATCAACATATATCGTTCTTATGAATCCATGAAACTATGGGCTACCATTTCAAAATCTTGGAAGCACCTCTATGTTGATGACATAAAAAATGATCAATTTCAAATTAAAACTCTTTTTCTCATCACTTTTTGAGGCTTACATTCTAACTCAGTATTGTAAATTTTTTTTTTCCTATTTTAAACTAGCTATAAGATACCTAATCAGCTCAAAATCTAAGATGAAATTGATGATTCATCCTTTCTAAAAGTTTTATTGTGAACATCCATGACCACTTGCCCCTTTTTGATCTCTTTCATATGTTTTGTAACTCCCATTGTAGCTTTTCATTATAATATTTCATCTAATAAATCAGGGTAACGTCACTTTCTTCCCTTTGCTTTAAAACAAGAAACTATGGGTTGTTGACAGCCTTTTCGCTATAATCCATTCTGAGATTGCTTGCCATTTTATACTTATTTTTTCAACCATGTATACTATGTATACTCCCAATTATATCTACCATGTATACTCCTAGAAATAATTACATATATCATACATCTAGTATGTATACTGCTAATTACAATTTAAGTAGAAAGCTTGAAAAATATCTTGGTGAATAAGTGTAACGTCAGTCACCGAATTTATGGATCATATTTTCATCAATTGTCCATTTTGCAGGGCTCACCCTCCAAAGTCCTATCTTTTGAAAATATAAAACTAAAAACATTAACCCCTCCTATCAGGACTATCTATCATTTATGGCTTGAATTATGACTCTCAGAATATCATAACATGCCATGGATGATAAAGATAATAAATATATGTTGAAATAGAATTATATTTTCTAGTTCAAAAATTATGATATCCTAACTCAAAAATTATGATATCCCTGTAAAAAATATAAAACTAAAGGCATTAACCCCTTATACCAGGGCTACCTATCACTTGTGGCCTGAATTATGACTTCTAGAATGTCATAACATACCATGGATAGTAAAAGATAATAAACATTTATCAAAACATGATTTGACATCCTAGTTCAAAAATTATAATATCCTGGCTCAAAAATTATGATACCTCTACAAAAAATATGAAACTAAATATATTAACACCTCCTACCAGGACTACCTATCACTTGTGGCTTAAATTATAACTCCTAAAATGTCATAACATTTCACAAAAAATAAAAGATGATAAATATATATCAAAACAGGATTATGATATCCTAGTTCAAAATTATGATATCCTAGCTCAAAAATTATAGTACCCCTGTAGAAAATATGAAACTAAGGGCCTTAACCCCTCCTACCAGGACTACCTATCACTTATAGCCTAAATTATGACTTTCAGAATATCATAATATACTATGAACGGTAAAAGATGATAAATATATGCCAAAATATAATTATGATATTCTAGTTCAAAATTTATGATACACTAGCTCAAAAATTATGACATCCCTATAAAAAATATGAAACCAAAGGCGTTAACCCCTTCTACCAGGACTACCTATCCTTATAGCCTAAATTATGACTTCCAAAATATCCTAACATGCTATGGATGATAAAAGATAATAAATATATGTTGAAACAAGATTGTGATATCCTTGTTTAAAAATTATGATACCCTGTGATGGGGACATTACCAGCACGAATCCCATAGCAAGCACGGATCTCGGAGCAAGCACGAATCTCAGAGGATATCTAGAATAAATTAGTTTGAGATTTATCTTTTGTTTAAAATTTGAATTAGGATTTGATTGATTAGGATTGAGATATGGATAGGCTTATCTTATTCTATCTTGTATTTGAATTTGAATCATCCCTATCCTTTTATTTTGTATTCAAATTCAAATAAGGGTTGTATATGTCTATAAATACCACCCTCAGTCCTTTGTAAAAAAATAGTTTGGTTAATAAAGAGAAGTTTTTAGAAAAGAGTATTTCTTTTTGTTCGCCCCGCATGGGGAGGGTGAGAGGCTCGTCTTCCATTGCCTTCAGGCATCGAGGGGTGTGAGACCCTATGCCTTCGCTTTCGAATGTCGAGGGACGTAAGGCCCTAGTTATCCCCTTTCCTGTCGAGTTCCCTTTATTGTCTTAGAAATTTTCCTTCACGACCCCAAGTAGCGATTTAGGTGGGATGCCCTAGGCTTCGTATGTAGTGAGATTGGTGGGATGCCCTAGGCTACATGTAGTGAGATGGGTGAGATGCCCTAGAGGTGAGAGGTCTCTCCGTGAATGTAAGTCACAAGTCCTAGAGTGTCCAATTTTTCTACCCTCTATCTTCATTATTTCCTTCGCCACCACCATAGAAAAAAATAAAATAAAAAAAATAGGATACCTAATCTTCGACGACTTCTCGGCTCGTCTACGATCCTATCCTTATTCGTCCCCCATCAAATTGGAATCAGAGCCCAGATTGATTAGGGTATATTTTTTTCTTCCCCAAACTTCCCAGATTCATTCGCTTCACCCTAACATGCCTACGCCTATGCCAAAGGACCTGCACCATGCCGCCCGCCTCCTCCAGCATGTCCGATCCCTCATCTCCCCACCAGATCTTCTCCATTCCCACTGAAACCCCTGAGCCACATATCGCTACTTGCAGCCAACTGAAGCGCTCCTTCCTTCCCCTATCCAACACCCATTGTTCGCCTGACCGAGCGTGCCATCTAGAACACCCTACTGCCGCGAACACCCGATCATCCAGACCGGAACCATCGTCGCCCTCCAAATTTGATCGACACCTTCCCTAGCTTCGCCCGGAGTCGTCTCCAGCCGCCCAGATCCAAACCCCCCATTCCTTTGTTGTCTGAGAAGTCTCGGCATCCACCCAGTCGAACTCTCGACCATCCACTCCGGCCTCGTCTTTCCAGATCCCGACGTCGCTGCAGCTGCCCTCTCCGTCCCGTCCACCATGACTCCTCCCACGCCCACCAACACCCCTGCTACCACCGGATCGCCCATATCCGATCGAAGACTCCATATTGGATCCAAGGGAAGAAGCCCCCCAACCGATGCCCGTCTCCATCTTCACTGGTCACCACCGACTGGAATAGCCATCTTCCCTTCGATCGATGCCACGCCAATTCCCCATCTTCCACCATATCCTCCCTGCTCCCTTACTAGAAGAAGACTGTCTCCGTCGCTTGCAACCAAACGGAATAGCCTCCACTGTGTTGTCCATCAGAATCATCCAATCGTGTCACCGTCTTCCCCCCTATCGCCATGAATATTCCTCCCATCCGGTCCATGCCAGAGCCCTAGCCGATGAAGATCCACTGGAACCCCTCTCCACAAGGCCACCTCTGCTCCATGGTTTGCCGATCCACAAAGGAGTCCCTGCTACCACGATGCCCAACGTGTCATCTCCACCGTCGAATGCCGTCCCCACCTATGCCGCCATGTGTTTCCCCTTGCCGCTGCCTGCCTCCCATCACCGGTACCGATGAAGACCACTGGTACGTTGAAGTCGACGGTGAAGACGTCCGCCCCTGGTTTCGGTTTATGGAGAAGGGAGAAGAAGAGGCCCACACGAACATGAATGCACTGCACGTTCCTCAAAGCAATCGATTCCCTGTTGATGATTTCTCTCTTTGCATGGATTTCAAAATGCATGGTTCTCAATGCCGCACCACTCTCAAAGTTGCACCATTTTTAGAGCGGAGCCTCTTTTGATTGGATGCGGTTCACTAGAGTCCCTACTGATCCAAACTCGACGGAGTCGAGTTCTCCCCACCTTAGGGGAATGATGGGGACATTGATGGGGACATTGCCAGCATGAATCCCGGAGCAAGCACGGATCTCGAAGGATATCTAGAATAAATTAGTTTGGGATTTATCTTTTGTTTAAAATTTGAATTAGGATTTGGTTGGTTATGATTGATATATGGATAGGCTTATCTTATCCTATCTTGTATTTTAATTTGAATCATCCCTATCTTTTTATCTTGTATTCAAATTCAAATGATGGTTGAACAGGTCTATAAATACCACCCTCAGTCCTTTGTAAAAAAATAGTTTGGTTAATAAAGAGAAATTTTTAGAAAAGAGTGTTTCTTTTTGTTCACCCCACATGGGGGGTGAGAAGCCTGTCTTCTTTCGCCTTCGGGCGTCGAGGGGTGTAAGACCCTATGCCTTCACTTTCGAGCATCGAGGGGCGTGAGGCGCTAGTTATCTCCTTCCCTGTCAAGATAATTTTTGAACTAGGATTTTATAAGTTTTGAACTAGGATGTCATAATTTTTGAACTAGAATCTCATAAGTTTTAAACTAGGATGCCATAATTTTTGAACTAGGATTTTATAAGTTTTAAACTAGGATGTCATAATTCTATTTCGATCTTAATTATATTGGCTTTTCAACTATGGCATGTTATGACATTCTGAGAGTCATAATTCATGCCACGATAGAAGAAAGTCTTGGTATGAAAGGTTAATGTATTTAATTTCTTGTTTCATACAAGGATGTCATAATTTTTGAATTAGGATATTATAATTTAAAAAAAAAAGATTTAATAATCATAGAAAGTATATTTTGGCATAGAGTGTTATAAGTCTATGATATCCTATGACTACTAGAAGAATTCTAAGACTTACCATCTTGAAACCATGGATGGTATCATAATTTTATGCTACGAAGTCATTATTTTATGAATAGATATTTTAATTTTTTTAAAAAATATTATAGCATCCCTCTTTAGACATGAATTTCAAATTATTATATTAAAATATATAATTTCTTTATCTTTTTTGGTTCTTCAACTTCTTGTTTTTCGAATTTTAAAGGGGTGTCACTCTCTTTTGTATAAATAACAATTGCCATACTTTCTTCCACCAACTGCACTTTCTCCTTCCTTCGCCATCATGTTCGCTGTCTAAGTTTGAATACGAAACTTTTAAAATCCATTAACAAAAAGATTTGAAAACCCTAGTTCTTCGTTATTCGCTTGGAAATGAAAAAATCCAGCTACAACTCCGGACGGAATGGAGATGGTCGCTGCCGACTGTCAAGATGAAATGAGGACTATTGAAAAGGAGAGGGCAAGTAAAAATAATTGAAAGAAAATTAGGAGGTAGAATGGAGCTCGATGAATAACTTTTTTTTTATTTGGAGCAAAAAAAATGTTTTTCTTAACTAATGCGGTTGTTTTCTTTTGAAAGAGAGGAGGGCAACAATGATTTTTTCTTAATTGAAGAGATGTGCAGAGATGACAATATGTGGATTTCAAAAATATGGATATGGTATCCTATCCCATCCTATTATACTAAATAGGATTCACGTGGACCAAAAGAGATGATGCGGAACTGTTCCAATTTCCTGCACACCGTGCGGTGCACAAAGCGTTTCTCAATTTGCTTAGCTTATGGGCTTGGGCGGGCCCAACAAAGCCGCTGACAAAAGCTCCCACGAAAGCTCACCCGCGGAGCACGTGCTCGTTCAGTGTCCAAGTGGGCCCCACCTTACACTAGCGAGTGCGGGAGGCCACCCGCCGCCTCAAACCTCGCTATCGCCGTACAGTTCTCCTGACACGTGTCGGCAAGAGAAGGACCCGGTCCAGCCACAGCCAATGAAAGTTCGGCATTTGATCGTATCCGCTAACGGGCTCTCGTCCACGAGTTTGAAGGCTTCTGGGCCCCACCTGCCCGCGTCCATCGACGCCCTCCACCGCCAGTTAAAATATAGAATATATACCTCCATGGAATGGAAAAGAAAAAAAAAAAAAAAAAGATAAAGGAACCCTGATCTGGGTGTCTGAGAGCCAAGACGATAAAAGAAGTCTCTGGAAAGTTGGAGATCTAGATCGAGCTACGGTTAGGGTTCGGACTAGGGTTTTTGGAACGCTTCCGCTCTTCTGGTGAGGATTCCGGCTCTTCAGCTTCGATTTTGAAGTTCTTGAGCGGGGTTTGTTTTTGGGGAACTTCCGAGTCTCGACATATTTTGTCTCGGATTTATTCTTCTGAGTTTAACTGGGGCTCCTCGGTTTCGCTTATGATTTTTTAAGCTGGTTCTGTGAAAAAAAAAGCTTTTGCTGAGCCTGGCGTTGGATTTTAATCGGGGGGTTTTCCTTTTTGGTGGTTTTATGATTGATTTTCTGATTATTTTGATAGTTTATTTTGTCCTCTTCAGCTTCACCTTTTGGAGTTTTTGAGCTGTTTTTTTTTTTTTTTTTTTTTTTTTGTTTTAATGTAGAAGGTTGTTTTTGGAGTCCGGTGCTAGGTCTTGTTTAGGGTTTGTTTTGCTGATCCTGTGATTATTATTTATCGTTCTAAAGATTTCTATTGCAGGAGTAGATCAACCGAGATTGCGTGGTTGAGAATAGGAGATCAGATCCAAGGGAATTGTACAATTGTTAGGCCAGGATAAACTAAAGAAGATGATGTCAGTTTGGAGCCCTTGCAAGGTAGCTTTGCTTCAGTAAATTCTTAGAATCAAGTATTTCTTTCCTCTTTTCTCTGGGGATGGCTTGAAATAATATTCTCTAACGGTGTTGATGGACACAGTACATATGTCCTTGGTGATAAATTAGTAAGAAAAATTAATGGGAGTTTTAATGTTTAATGATGTAGGACTTATTTGGGAAAAAATTTACCCCTTTTTCCCACAAAAAAAAAAGAAAGACTGAAAGCATATATAAGAAATATTAGCAGAATGATTTTAGAGACAGATACGAACTATGCAAATTTGCATCTTCGTGAGTGAAGGACAAATAACAATAGGTCAAAGAGTAGGTTGCAGATTTGACACCTTTCTTTCTGGATGACAACCAAAAGTCATAAGCCAGTACTGGATAAGCCTTAGAGTGATTTATCATCAAAATTTATTGATTGAAATCACCAGTTGGTAATCTTTCTGAAAAGTGTGCAGTCATAGTTCGATAAGATATTTTTCTTCAAGAACTTCTGTTCTCGTTCTTGGGGACTGCTCAGGGATGGCCTACATGACCTAAAGACCTAAGGTGGTAAGCATTATGCTGGAAACTCACATACGTGTGCTATTGCAGAAAAAACTGAAAGAATTTGTTGATGAATTGAATATTTAAGTTCAGAAAGTTTCTGTTTAAAAATTTAAAGAAGTTAATGCTCCTAGAAAAAGTACTCTTGCATTTTATGATGAGTGGAAGTTTGTAGAAGACTTGTTGGAAGAAATTCAGATTGCAGATACAATTCCAGTGCTAAGGAAAGGAGTGCAATAAATCAGAATTTAAGTGAAAATGTTTCATAATGACAGAGCAATAACTTAATGCAATCTAAGTATGGAAAAAAAATGTAATTCAATTTTTCTTTGCATCGATAGTATAAGAAGATCTTTTTTAGTGTTTGTTGTATGGTTCAATGGAGAAAGAAGAAAAGAACACAAGGGATATAACAGAGATGAATGTAGTTTAGATCTGCTGGGAAGTGGAACTTTAGTTTCCACTTTGGGTCTGCATGCAATATATGATGGACTTTGAGATTTAGAAGTGGCTTCCTAACTTCTGAGAGCACCACTTTGCATGATGGTGAACATGCATCTAAAAATCTGCTGTGTATCATAGGTGGGTCTGAAGTGGAAACAAAGTTCCCACTTCTGAGTGGACCCTAATAGAGATTAGGAAAAACAGAAACAAATAAGTAAAAGAGATGGGAAGGAGAACTAGAAGTTCTTGAGCTAGAGTTTAACTCCTTCATTTTCTCTTGCAAAAGAATCTTGTATGTTGCCTCTTTTGGATTGCCAACCATTTTTGTAACCTTTCCATGATATAGCATAATTTACAAGGCACTATATAATTCAGTAATTAGTTTCCATATAGATGCTCAAAAGAATGCTATGCCATACCAATTAGTACCCATACATATTGGGCGTACCCTACTGGTAATGAACTGATATATGGTACGATGGGTGTATTGAGTGTCAGTATGCCAAACCAACCTCCATAGCGAGTGTACCAACATTGTACCAAGATATTATTGGTATGGGTTCCGGTATCGAGAAGGCGAACCTTACTCAAAACAATGCCGAATTACAAAATTTGATTCTTATAGTACCGTACATAGAAAGACACATAGAACTATTCGGCATCAATCCAACATCTAAAGATCTATATGTAGAATTCCTACTGAAGAACAGATTTGAAGATACAACAAAATTTAAAAGGAAACCAGTATTTTCTTATAATTTCTGATTTGCTGCTTTAGAGAGCAAGAGGGACCCTTTGGATGTTCAAGTTTTGGCCATTCATGCATCATAGGGCTGGGATTCACTTTATGCAAACTTCTCATAGCAGGGTGAGGACTTAAAACACCTTTCTGTAATCTGGATTGAGCTATTGGAGCTGTCCATAGCATCTGATCTTGATCCGGACAGTTTGGGCTGAGTATTTTGTGCATTTTAGTTCTTCAGTTGCATGAAAGGATCTTCTGTCAATATGGCATCACTCAGGGTCTTATGTGGCCCATTTTAATCAACTAGCCATTGCAAAATACCTTATGATGCATTCACTCTTTTAAGATTTGATGATATTCAAACTTGCTTAAGCTACTTTAGCTAATGCTTCCTTTTTTATACTTAAGTTTTTCACTTAATATTTAAGTTGCTTGTCTTTATCATTAGGAGGTTGAATTCTTGATTTAACATACAGTGTCAGCATCCTCCACACTTTGCTTCTTAGGTCTTCGATCATGATATAAAAACCTTATTTTTGCCTATCTCACTTATGGAGCTACCAATGCTTCTTGTGGTCAAGATGGCTTGATACAACTTACCTATTGGGCTAAATTTGCCCTTGTGATGCTATGATAGACATGCACATTAATTTTTTTCTCCAAACTGTTATTATCACTATGAATATTTAAAAGGCCATGGATCACATAGTGCGATGCCTCGGTGGAAATTAAGAAAATGAAAAAAAACCCAAAAGAACTAGAAAATTAGAAATAGATCAAAATAAATTAAATGAATAGGGCATGCTAAGCAAAAACTTTTTTAGCTTCGCTAATAACCTATCTTGGTGTCACATGTCATGTTAACAAGCAATGATACAAAAATCTTCATAAAAATAGCATGAAAAAAAAAAATAGTGATAAGCTCAAGTGGGTTAATGGAACAAGCAACTTCAAAAAATAATGAATACATGCAACTTACATAGCGTGACTTTGGTAAAATGTTCAGGCAACAATGAGGAAAAATGTGGCCATTCAGATCAATGTATGTGCTGCATCTCACCCAAATTACCTGACCTAATCCCTCTACTCCGACATGTAGACTAAATCTGACATGCTTGTACCTTGTATGCCTAGGTGGGCCACTTGCCCACATGTGTCTGGCCAACAGATAGAGGATGCCTAGGTGATTGTGTCCAAACAAGAGTGGTTATGGACCGATGAAGCCTAGCTGGTTGCCTGGTTGGCTCAGGAGTCTGCTTTTTAAAACATTTCTCACTATGATGTTAGAGAACCTCATACCTTGGCCAAACAATAGGACAATGGGTGCACATATTTTTATGCATTTGTGCATGCGTGCTTTAATCCATCTGTCGCTTTAATCCATCTGTCCATCTAATAGCATGCTTTGTTAGTGTTCCAACTATTTGATGGGTCAAACTTACTTAGCCCGGGCTTGAGCTGGAGACTTAACACTGCTTTCTACGAGCTGCTAGTTTGAGAGGATTTAGACAGTTCGAGCTATAGAATAACAGCTTAGATTGCACCTTCCCTGCAAAGTGAAACTCATTGATAAACAGGTTGGGCATGATTATTAGGCTTGATTGGCCACAGGAGTATGGTAGTGTTAACTTACTGTTACAAATCTGAGACATGCTGTCTTTCTGGAATGGTCAAAAAGCCAATGTTCATGGAAACAACTTTAGCAATAAAATTCAAGTGAATTTACATTTAATAACTAATAGATGAACTACACGTGTCAAACCTGAGATCTGTTCAAATGGTTCTTGTGTTTAGTTAATGTGCCTTGTCATGGGCATGAGCTGGGTCTAGGCCTATGATCAATGTCTGGGTTTAGCATGATGATAGTCTAGCTTAGGCCTGGCTATTAGCACCTTTGATTGTGGGTATGCATGGGTATGAAGCTCCCATTCCTTCTTTAGTTTGATCTTGCTTTGCTTGATAGTTGATACGTTTTAAAATCTGATTTTTTTTTTTTTGAAGACTCGTATCACTTTTTTCTATTTATTATTAATTTTACTTTGCTTTTTATTCTCTCCATGGTTTGTTTCAATGAAAAATCCTCATATGTGAAACTTTTGTTAGGATATGCAAGCAATTTTCTGTTAAAATCTTATCTCAACTGAAACTTTTCTGTTAATTGGTCAAATCATTTTCTTTTTATTTTGCTTTACTACAGTATCAAAAAGCAGCTTTTATCCACTTACATTAGATCCAAAAAATGCAGTGACCATGTGGAGATGCCTCCAGTTTTTAGTCTTTAGTCCAGTTTGTAGTCTTATAGTTAACATTGCTAACTTATCATGGCATGCTTCTATATTTTTGAACTAACACATCCCATTGTAAAAACAGAAATCATAGACCTAGTCCATTGATAGGTTACCATATGAGATGTTACGTGGGTGTCTTTACAACTGCTTGTTCATCTGCGGATGCTTTTCTTATACTCACTTTGATAGAGCAACTTGGCAAAATTTAACAAATTGGCTTGAAAATTGTCTTTTGTTGGCTATACTGATGAGCTAAGGCCTAAAGATGTTTCTCCTCCATACTTGTTACTGATCATCAAAAAGCTGGTCTTATTACTAAAAGTGTAAATGAAAAATGATGGAGCAAATTATGAAGAAGCCTTCAGTCCTTGTGAATGGAAACATTACACTAGCTGGATGTTAAAGATATCATTTTGCCTGAAAAGATAATCTTATTAAACTGAGCAATTATGCATTTAAAACAAACATCTAAATAAAACCATGTTTTACAGAAGATAAGGTATGCTTGATCCAAAAACTATAATTCACTTTTTACATGAAGCAATCTCTGATGTTTCTTGCTCAAAAATTATGACTTATTGTTCCTCAGATAGGCACTGGAAGTCGTGCAAGAACTGTATTGTGTTGTGTCGACACTAGCCGTGCACTAATGCATGAAGATATACAGCAATGTAATACATGCAAGACGGACATGCCAAGATATTGAACACTTTGATTTGATTTTTTGACATATATAATTAATACAATTCTCTAAACCAAATGCATGCTGCTTGCTGAAAAATATGCCTTAAAACTTTAAAGTATACACTATGCTAAGAAATTCAAGACAAAAGCTACCAAAAATTAACATTATATTAAGTCAAATGATCAATATAAACTCATATTCTTAGATAAAAACTGTAAAAGATGATATAATAGCATATATTAGTACTAAGAAAATTTGAGGGAGCAATCTATCTTCTATTAAATGATAAGGTCAAAGAATAAATGACTCAAAGCAAGCCAAGCCAAAAAATCACTTGCACTATTACGTATTGTCTTATGCGGTAGCATATTGCTCAATATCTTGTGGTGTTGGTTGATATTAAATGTTGAAACTATTGGTACATGTTAACTTACCACAAGGACCTAGAAGCTTAAGCTTTTGGGCTCTAGTAGTCAGCTAACATGGTATACGAGCCAAAGGTCATGGGTTCAAATCCCATTTAGGCCAATTTTTCTCATTATTTTCTTGAATCTTTTCTTCGCTTGACTCATTCCTGGTTGAGTCATCTTTACTTGTCATGATCTCGAATCATTCTTGACTTGCTTGTGACCTCATGTGCATTATCAGGGCCACTCGTGAGACAAGGTGGTAAGGCATGATATAGATTGTTGATCCCTTCCCTGATAGCTTAAGCTTTTGGTATCTAGTAGTAAGTTAATAGTATGCAATGTCACCACTCTATACTACTTTGACCAAAACACATGGTTTTTTCCTCAAAAACCATGGTAACAAAGTAGAGCATGTTGTCATGATTTTCTCTATTTGCAATACTGTCAATTGATCGAAGCAACTTAGGACTTGGTTGCCTTATGGTTTGAAAACCCAAAAACTTGAGCCGAGTTTAGCAACTTAAAGACTTGATCAATTATTGAATGCACCTTACATCAAGGCTCTAATAAATTATAAATTAAAATGCTATAGTATAGTTATATATACAAATCAATATTTTATATCATGTGGGATAGAAATGTCCCAGTATCTCCATGGAACGAGATGCTTTGTTGTCTCATCCCATCCCAATAGGGGTCCCGATCATGTATCTAGTAGATATCATCTATCTCTCTCCCCCTCTTTTCTTTCTTTCTTTCTTTCTTTCTTTTTTCTTTCTTTCCTTATTTTCTTCTATCTTTTCCTTCTTTTATTTCTTTTCTTCTACCTTCCTTTCTTTTATTTTCTTTTTCTTTCATTTTGTTATCCCTTCCTTTCATTTTTTTCTTTTTCTTATTCTTTCTTCCTTCTTTCCTTTCTTTTTCTTCTCCCGTCCTTCTTTCTTTCATTTTTCTTCTTCTTCTTCTTCTTTTGTTTCACTTTTTTCCTTTATTCATTTTCCCTTCTTCCTTTCTTCTTTCTTTCTCTTCTTGTATGGTAGGTTTCAAAGTTTCGACCCCATCCCAATCTCGTTTTCTCATAGGAACGGGACGTGACAAGCCATCCCACCCCCTGTCCTACTGGGATGTAAAATCTTGTGACTAATTTCAATAGCATGCCTATAATACTTGCATATATAGATATACATCTACACAAAATTATCTTGTAAATATCCATATATTGATATCACCAATTCCATATATTTTTAATAATTTAAAATCCTAAATCTATAATTTAGTTATATATTATAATGATATTATGACCCTACATAATGTATATTACTCTTATATAACTTAGATGAAGCATGGACTTTAAAATCAACATGATTAAACTATGGATATATTTAAATCTAAGGCTCAGTCGAGTCAAATGAGTTGAACTGATTTTTTGAATTACTTGTCAAGTCATACAAGCCAAACTGATGTGAAAGCCAAGTTTGCATAGGCAGAGTCTCCTATTGAGTCACCTCAAAAAACTATGGAGTTGAGTTGTTTGGGTCCAATTTCATGGTGACTTGGTGAGTTTTTGAACCATTTGCTTGGCCTTCGTTTAGCACAATGAGGCTAGGTTTGAAGTGAATTGAGCCGATCTTTACTTGGCTAATTTCAAACCAAGCCTCAGAAGGACACTAAGAAGAGTCCAGCTCAATCGTTCTTAGCTCGATAAGGGTTGATATTGGTATGTAACATACATGTAAGTGTGTAAGCAACTATTGGAATATATCCAACAGCTGATGTGTGGAGTGCTTGAGATTAAGGCTTTGATTAGTGGATCATTTAATTTGCCTAAAACAGGTTAAATTTTAATTCAATTTTGAATCAAGCTTGAATCTAGCTTCAATTTAAGTATGAACCAAGCTTGATATAAGCTTGGCTAGTTTCAGCTCCATTTAATGTTATCAAGCAAATCCAGTTAGCCATGTCTTTGGCTTGGTTAGAAATTAGGCTTGATCAAATAGTGACCTTAGGGCTTAAAATTAATTTCAAGCCAAGCTTGATCATATTCTGGCCTGATCAAACTTGACTAAATTATACCCTATCTTGTTAAAGTATGAAAAAATAAGTGTTCAATTATCTGCTATTGATTAGCCCAACCTCAGCCTTCTTCGAAACTAAACTGAAAACATTTATCAGCTTAGGCTTAATTTTGTTAAATCAATCTACTGATAATATATAAGGATGTTGTCTTAAAACAGTCATTCTTGCTTCTCTACCTATGTTGAAATATCTGTTAATTAAACTAGCTAAAGCTAAAAAACTCCTAATTTCTTTGAACATTTTTTCAGCTGGTAGATAATTTGTGGGATGAATTTGCTCAAAATGATCTTCTTATCATACCTTATCGAGGTGGTGATGAGGTGAATGAATCAGTGGCTGTCAGCGATGCCTACCAAAAGTCACAACACATAGGAAGTAATGTTGGAAAGAGCACAGAGAGCAGAGGATTGATCAGAACTGTATGCTGGAAGAAAGAAAAACCATATGCATTTCCTCCTATGAATTATGGGAACCCTGATCCTGAGTGCATTCCTGATGCCATTATGAGAGTGTCCCAGGATGCTGAAGTCTCTGATAGTTGGATAAAGGACTGCAACACAAGCCCAGATAGCAATATTTTTGACACAGGAAGCTCTATCTTTGGGACTATTGGTTCAACAGATACAAGCAATGACGGCTGTTTCTCATTTGATAATGCTTCTCCAGCTGTTAAAGATACCCACCTTTTGGAAAATGGACACGAAGATGTGGAAAATGATCTTGCATATTATGACTGGCCTGACATTGGCAATTTTGAGGATATTGACAAAATGTTCAGGTATTTTGATAACATGTGCTTTTGTCTGACATCTCATTTTATATATTGTCTTTAAACTTTCAACCATGAATTTTATTTTCATTCATATATGTATGTTTTGATTTTTGGAGAAACTGTGATTCCACATTTGGACAAGGGTGTACAGACAACGCAAACGAGCTCTCATGGTTTCCCTCATTGTCGCATTCCATTTATGGTTCGGAAGTGACTTTTGATTCAGGCTTACAGTCCTCATGTTCAGAGTTGAGTGTGCTGAATAACGCATTGGAACATCAGTCTACGAACATCAACTTTTTGCCTAAAATTGATTCACCATCTGCTGTTAATGATAAGTTATCTACTGTTGGCTGTCAACTCAATGGCAATTGGTTGGATGCTGGTTCTGGAAATAAAGACAAATTTGGATCCAAAGAAGTATGTAGGAAATTCATCTCTTTCACATTTCTCTTGAATGTTTAAGGCTGGTAGAGTCAAATAATTTCACTTTTTAATATTTTTTTCTGATAGCAATTTGATGTCTATGTTCCAGTTTTATGATAAGAGGACTGAGATGAAGTTATCAGCTCCTAACAAGACTTGCAGTGGAAAAGGCTTTAGTGGATCCAAAGACCTTGATATGATAACTGCTGTAAGTTTCCAAAGAACATGTCTGACCTCATTGCCAGTTTATAAGAAGTTGCTCTTCCAAATGATTATCCTTTTGAATTCTGTTTTAACAACAATTTATTGTTGGACAATAAAGGTTACGTGTACTTTAAATGTTTAATACCACAACGAGATGGAAACAAAAAATCTAATGAATACATACATCATTTGGCTCCATGCTGCCAGAAACTTGTATGCTGTGAATGGCTCTTCATATTGAATACCAGGCTGTTGAACCCCCATTGACAGTTTGAGAGCTCATCACATCTTCATTGGCAACTTGGAGATTAGTCTTGTAGGGAAGCGGGATTGATACGATCCATGCTCATCTCCTTCTCAAGCATAACTGACCATTGGCCTACCAGATGCCAAATTCATTGTTCTCTAGCCATCTGATGGAAGAAGTCATTAAATAGAATAACAGGTTGGCTACTTTTAAAGTGCTTCTACTGCTGATGCTTATAAACTTATTCTGAGTTTCACAAGCTAAGACAAACTCTGTCTTGAAGAGTTTCACATATTCTTCACCTCCATTCCATCATCTGTTCTGATCATTATCTCATCAACCATCATTCATTCCATGTTGCTGGCTTATTTGTTGATTACATCATTCTCATGGAAAATGATGGGGCAGATCTGCACTATTTGTAATGAAATTTGGCATAAAAGACTTTGGAGAGGTCCACTACCTTTTGGTGTATAACTTCTTTCGTTCTCAGTTAAAAATGGTTTTCTCTGGAACTCAGTAAATTCGGTATGCAAGACCCCAAACTTATGAAACACCTGGTATTGGTAACCTTAACTATAGATCAAGTATGCCTGATGGGAATCTTCTACTAAATTCAAATGCAAACAAAGGCATGACAAACAGATGATATTACAATCTCTGATTAGTTCTCTTACTAGTATGCTATAAATCATCCTATCATCAATGTAGCCATTACCCTAACATCATCATCCCATGCCTATGGAGTTAATTATTACGTAGTCTTATCATTCTCATGAAAATGATGGAGCTGGCTTGCACTGTCTGAAGAATTTTCTGATAAAATTTGACATGCAAGGCTTTGGAGAGCTCCACTTACTTCTTGGTGTATAACTCTTTCTAAGATTTCTTTAGTTCTCGGTTAAATGTAGCTTTCTCTTGAACTCAATAAATTTTCTATTCAAGATCCCAAACTTATTGTTATACCTAGAACCTTAAGCATGATCAAGCCTTATGGTGATCGTTTACTGAATTTAAATTCATAAAAAAACATCACAGACAAATTTTAGTGTCTTGCATTAATTAAATCTCTTATTAAATGTGTTTGTCACTTTAATGTGCCCAATTATCTTTACATTCTCCTTAACACTTTGCAGCTCTAAGGACCAAAATTTAATTCAGCATAACAAATGTGTATCGCAGGTTTAGATGCATATCACATTCTCTTCTGTATAATATAATTCTTTTAATATCAGGCATACATTGAGTGTATAAATTGAGTTTGTTATGTACTGACACCACATAGTGTGTAGTTATCATCTGTGGTCTCAGTGAGAGCCAATATAGTCTCCCATCTTGACCCCCTTTAAGATAGATTATTCAGCCTGTGGAAAGGACTCCTAGACTTGCTCCACAATATGAATGGTGTCTTTCACATTGGGTTCAAGATATGGCAAGTATAAATATTTCCATGTAAGACTATATTTCTGTTGTCCAACTATGCTCTTTTGCTACAATTACTTTTCTAGCATTTTGAAACTGAACTAGTTCAATGGTCCTGATTCAGGATGCTAATCTTTGGGTCTGTCCCAAATATTGTTGTTCTCTTTTGTTTCTCAAGTAGCAGACAGAGCTCTGTTAACTTTTTGACTTGAATATGGCTGACTACTCTGTTAACCAATTGGCAGTGACATTTTCCTTGATGAGCTTCAACAAATTCACCTTTATGAGTGCTCTTATCTGTGATTTCGTCATGCATTAGTGATAAACTAATCTTTCATTGTCTCACTGAGCATATTTAGTTGAATTACCACACTGTGGTTAAAATACATGTAACCTGATGAACTTAGTCTCCTATGTCTTATGATTGGGCTAGCTGTTTGACATCTTTACTCGAGGAATTCTTAAAGCAATATGTCTTCTCTTCTATTCCAAGCTTTTATTCATTTTGTAAATAATTGAAAAGAAATATAGATTATGTGGCATATTTAAGTATCATGCTGGTACTCTGTTTGCTACAGTGCATATTTCCCATTGCTTTTGTATGACTTTGTGAAACAGAGTGTGAAAAATATGGCTGAGGGCATTATCTCATTTGATTGATTGACATCTTTGAATTATCAAGCATGATATCATAAAGAGGACATAACCTGTTAAAGTTTGGATGGATGAGTCAAACCAATTAACAAAATATAGTTCATTTTTTATAGAGCTGAGAACGATTTAAAATTTTTGCAACAGAAAAACACGGTTGAAAGTTGCATCTGTTTCAATTTGTAGTTCATTGCATTGATAAATAGCCTTGTGTTAGCCACATGATGGCTATGTTCCATCTCTTCAAGTAGTAGGACACTACCATATCTCCATGGAAGGATCAAAATTACATGTTCAATTATGGGATATCAAATTTCTTAAGGTCTATACATTCTACTTTCCTGAGTTTTGGAATTAAAACAGACTGCAAGAGCATTACAGAGAATCTTGTTTTGTGGAACCCATTTCATTTCAACCTTTTTATTTTTTTCATCTTATTTTAACAAGAACTGATTATATCTTATGAATCTTATATTTTGATAACCAGCAATCTTAAAAAGAATTTGCTTTGTCCTTTTTCTTTATCCTTTCTGCAACTTAGTAATGAAAGCAATTTCTGCAATGACATGCTAACTGAGATGCCAAACTTTATAAATTGAGTGTGATTTTAGCTTGACCTTCATAATGATTTTTTTATCATTCTTTCCATAGATGACTTATGTTTTTTATTTGTGATCTTAAAAACCTTCCAAATGGAAACCGCTACATATCTCATATTGTTTCACTTTTTAAAACCTGATCTTATTCATAAATTTGAACATAATGCAGATTGGAAGCCAACACTTGTCAGAAAGAAAGTTAATGCAGCAACTTGCAGATCATAAGCATCCCTCTTCTGCTGTTTCAGTTGCTGAAGCATACCCATCTGAAAATATGCTGGAGCAAAAGCATTTCTTGGGATCTGCTTCATCAAGTTACATGCGCACTTGCAATCCTTATTCAGAATTGGAACTTAGTTTTCCTGCACATCAAGTTGCATGTACACAAACGACATTGAATAAGGCACTAAAAAACGTTACTGATCTTTACTCTTCTCATAGAGTCTTAGATCATGTTGCAACTGATTCCTACCAACACATAAAGAGGTTGCCTAAAGAATCATCTTTTCCTCCAACAATGACATCAGAGGGGAAAATGGAGAAATATAGACAGCAGTTGCATGGTACAGTGATTGTTGACCCCAGGCAACGGCATGCATCATCATGCACAAGTAAAACTATGGTTCTGAAAAATCACAAATCTCAGATTGAGATAGGATGCAACGATGAACAAGGAGAGGGAAGCATAGAACTTTCAGCCATTGGGATGGATTCTTCTATAGTGCATGAGAACTCTTTCATGACAACTATTTCTTCTGATGGCATCTCACTAGAAGCAACTAGTATTCAACAGCTTCAAGATGTTATAAATCAGGTGTAGCTACTCATCTTGGGCCTTAAAATACAATGTGTCAGAGTGTTGTATGTTGTAACATGTGATGCTGTTTTCTATCATTTTGTTGGTATTCTCACCATCAAGAAATGTGGAACCGGAATTGGTCCTTGTTCCGGCTGGCCAGTGGTATGAATCGATATGGCTCATACTAGACCAGACCGGTGCAAACCAACATAGAAATGAAGGGACAAACCAAGGAGGAAAAAAGAGAGAGAGAGGAGAGAGATGGGGGCGGGACAAGGAGCGGGAGGAGAAGCTAGTAATGGCCACTGGAGGGAGCAAAAGTCTGCAGGGCTCGCATCCTTTGCTAGGGCCTTAATCGAGATATAGGGGGAGGTGTAGCGAGGGTGGGGAAGGCGGCGAAGAGGTCTTGGGAGGGGGCAGCAAAAAAGGCTCCCATAGATCCGCTGCTACGGAGTAAGGGCAGTCGTTCATCGAATTTTTTAATAAACGAAGATGAATATTGAAGCTGGCAATGGATTTTCTAGCTTCACTATTCATCTTCATTTTTTAAAAAAATCTGAGGAACAGGGACGATGCCCATGTTCTATAGTAGCAGCTTCGCAGGAGCCTTTTGCATTACCTGGCAGCCATTTGGCACCATCTCTACTACCTTCCCCGCCCTCCGGTACCATCCCTCCCCCCCTCTCTAGCTCTCTATCTCTCTCGATTAGAGGCCCAAGCGGAGGACATGGAGTCTCGGAGATCTCCGCGGCCCTCCGGCAGCGTCGTCCTCTCTTTCCCTCTCCTATCATTTGTCGCCAAGGTTCCGATTCCTTTGTCGCCCTCTCTGCCGGTTTTGAAAACCATGCTCACCACTTACCATCATTGGAGATTGCATTCTTTTGAGTCTATATTTACATTGTGTCAATAGTTTAATAAGCATTTCCCATTTTACCCATCTTAGCTTCTTCATTCTTTGAAACAAACACTTCCATCCACAACATTGAATGCAAGGATTCTTGCTTTGCACAACTATTTCTTGTAATATGCTATTGTTGTATATCAGTACTTGCAACCTGCATCTGTCTAACTTGTAATTGCTTTCTATTACTAGAACATACCTTTTGACCTCAAATCTTAGCTTTCTGAAAGTATCATTTCCCCTTTTTAAAATTGTGCATCTTAAAATAACTACTTGTTTGATCTTTCATGGACTTAACATTATAATGTGTCCAATTGTAGTTTCGGGAATTACTTTTCTTTCAATGAAGCTTGCCAATTTTTGAATATGCTGTACTTTATAAATCCCTGTGCAAGTATGTGCACATGATATCTGCAAAGTGGCAGTAACTTCTGCCATTTTATTATGCAGTTGGATGCTGGAACAAAGCTGTGCATAAGAGACAGTTTATACCGGTTGGCAAGGAGTGCTAGACAAAGACATACTTTTTCTAACACAAGCAATTGCAGCAGAGAGGGTAGAGATGGAAGAGGAATCCAAAGTGCAGAAACGTCAAATATGTATGGCTAATCATGTTGTGGTTTTAAAATTAAAATCATTTATAATTTTTACTTTTATGAATTTTAATAATATTCTATGCTGTCTTGTTGGTGATATGATAGTTTTATGCTATAAATGGTTAGTGTATCAATTTCTCCTTGAAGTTTGGATAAGTTCTTTCATGACATAATTTCCAGTTATTGATGTTATGAACTATTAGCTTAATATTAAATTCTTCTAGGAATCTACAAGATAATTTTGAAGATGATTTCATCATTTGACTATGTATTATCTACTACAGTAATGAGTCATCAGGTCAGTGTTAATTAATGTGTTTTAAATGTTTCACCATAGGTAGCATTAAGATTATAAGCAGACACTGGAATTATCTAGCTGGAAAGCTCACCCAGGGAGAAAGCAACAATATAAGATGAGACTCATGGAAGCATTGTGTGATGTAATGGAATGTCATAGATTCTCTTTTCCTGAAATGACAACTATGATTATGAAAAAGACAAAAAAGAAGATAGTACTAAAAATATTTTTTTTAAAAAAAATATTATTGACTTCGTCCCCTAATAAATTGGGTGATTGCCACTGGAACTTCAGTCTGTTGGTTGGCACCCCTGTCCTGGATGCTCTAGGTTCAAACCATAGAAAGGAGGGTTCACATTATTATTATCAGAGAGAGAATTTTGATCTATGCCATTAATTAATTCCATGCAACAATGCCAACTGCCAAGCCAACGCATACTAACACATGTAGATATATTAATGCATACAAGAAAAAGGATATTGCTTACAACTCCATGATCATTTATGTGCAGGTAAGACCTGCCATATTTCATTTTTCTAACATGACAAAGTGCTATCTTTCAAAATCTTCATGGAAAACCCTGTTATTAAGTTACAACTTTCTACACTGATACTTAAAGGGTTTACATGCTTGCTTTGGTTTATATAACTAAATTATGGCCTTTATGCCCTTAAGTTACATAGTTAACACAGCATGAGCCTCAAAATAAGCCATCCTATCTTCCTACTTAACCCCAAACTAGCCCCACTGTTAGATCCATTCCATCTTGTCAACTTTGGTACCACCTCAGACCCACCCTAGGTTCCTAAAATCCACCCCTCCCCTTGTCTTTCTTATCCCCATGCCTAGCCCTAGTGAGACCCACTGAGGGACCTGTCCCAAGTCCCTAGTCCTCATGCCACATCAAAGATCCCAATATGAGAACACCTCCCCTTCTTCCGCTAGCATCCCACTCCATTGATATCCTACATTAACCTTAGGCCATGGCTGCCACCACTAGTGAGCTGGTTTGAAGCTTTCCTTCAATCTTCCCTCCCTGCTTCCCTGGTCTTCATGTTAATCCTTGAACCTAATCATTGCTGCAACCAACGACCTTATCTCTAACATCAACATCCATCCCTCTAAAGCTCCACCATGGTTGCTATCAGTACTACTTGATAGTTGTAACTAATATCATTTGGACCTAATTCACCTCTTTTATTGATTTGAACAAGGCCTGTATCATGGTGAGGTGTTTAAAGTAATGTGCTCTTCTGTGCCTTGAGCTAGGTTAAAATCTATACATAGTCAAATAAAGTGATCTGTTGAACTAAAAAAAGGAGGGAAGGGGCATTGTTTTGACCAAGGATAAAAGAAAAGGACTTTATATGGAGTAATTGATGGGTTTAGCATCAGCATTAACAAAGAAGGTAGCAAGATTGATGGACCACTCAAATCCATTGCCATAATTTTCTTACCAGAAAAAGATTTTCATTGCTAAAATCAACATATGAATGTGATTGTGACGGCTTGGTAGCAATGTATTCTTAGAGGTTGGCAATGTTGGCATTGTGCTTACAACTTGGCAATAAAATGTTCCAGTCTCCTGCCAATATATAGACATTGTGGTAGCTTGTCCAACTATTAGCAAAAGGAGGTTGGTTTCTAGAATTCATTGCCAAATATTTAAGGTGTTGGGTGGTGAGGAGCTATCATACAAGCATGAACATGGAATGGCTTCAATGTTATTAGGGCACAACCAACTTGGTTATGCCCAAAAATTAGAATACACGGTTGGACATTCAAATTGATACCCACATCATTTAAAATGATCTAGAATTGCTTGCAGAAAGGGTTTGAAATGACTCCTTGCCTACACACTGACTGATCACTGGATAAACAAGTTTTTAGCAGCACAATGAAAGATTTGTCCTGACCTATTGCTGTGAAGTAGGAACTATCAAAATTACTTTGAATTTTACTGTGTGGAAAGTTGGGGGTGGCAACAGATGACCTCACCTGCCAGCCTAACATGAACTCAGCCTGCAATAAGCAAGTTTGGGTTTGATGTGATCAGGTCTGGGTTGTAAACAGGTTGACCTGATTTGTTCTGCTTATTAGATGGGTGAGGTTTAGTTTTAGAGTTTTGACTCATGTAACCCATTTAATTATCTGGTTAACTTAGAACAACCTGTTTATGACCCATTTACCATGTCAAATCAGGTTCCCAGATAATTACAGACAATCTGATTTTAACTGTTTTCTTAAACAGGTTATGTGAGTTCAGTCAGTCAATCAGGTAACCTATTTATTAAATGTGTTGGGTTTAGATTTTGGTTTTTGATCAGTCCAATAAACATATTAGGGTTAGATAGGCTATTCTTTAAGACTTGCATCTCAACCCGATCCAATCCATTGCCACCTTGATAGAAAGTGATCATTATATGGATCATTGACTTGGATGACAAATAATGCATTTTCTCATAAGGTTCATTTTGTTGGGGTATGTCAGATTATGGGATAATCTAATGATTCCTGAAAATTATTTATTTGGAAAAATGATTGCAGAGGAAAATAATTTTTACTACGTTTGATTGGTAAAAAAACTACTCCAAAAAATGATATTGAAAAAAACATTACTATGTTTGATTAGAGGTAATCCTATATAGGAATATGGCAAAATTTACAAATATGCCCATCAACATAAAAATATTTTTTTAATATCGGGATAGCGTTATCATCTCTAATCAGTTTTTATACAATGACTATAATCGCATAGGCATAGCCCTTTATATAATGCCATTTGCATCTTGATGTTTTTGTACAAATTCTTTATTGAAAGAATTTGGGAAGACATCAAAATATGGGATCCATGATCTATTGGGGGTATTTTTGTCAAGTATGGATTACCACCACTTAGAATTTACCAAATACCAAACCTCTCATGTTATTTGTTTTACCTTCTCTCTAGAAAATAAATATGGGACCTACCATTTTGTTACCATCTTTTTCTTCCATTTTTGACACCAAATATGGTAATTTGTCATGGGATTTATTTTTTCATGCCCGATTTACCCCAACCAAACGAACCCATAGGGCATAGAGGAAGGAGGGTGGGGAACATGTTGGTAAGGTGGCTAGTATGGACAAATGCTTAATTAAAAGGAGGCCAACCTATTACCAAGTTTGTATTGCAAGTAGTTTACCTTTTTAGGAGGTAAGGAAAGGAGAGGAATCATGGAGTTATAGCAATAACGTGCATGCCATGGTTGTAGGTTTGAAAAGAAAAAGTTATTTGCATATAGAATTACAATGCATTGAGTCACATGCAAACTCCTAAAAGAAGAAACCCATTTGAGCTAGTTGAATTGTTCGGTTTAGACTAGATAGTATGTCAGCATTGATGGCTCGATCCTGTTGCTTGGTCAAAAAAAAGTTGAAATTAAGTACTGATTGAACACATTTGAGCTGACTTGGTAGACCCAATTGATTCAACTTGACTATTTGTATATGAAAATCCATATGATTTAATTCAATCCAACATCAAACAACTTGACACAATTCAATTCAACTCAACAAACTAGACTTGGAGCCATAACCTACCATCACGTCTTGAAATAGGTTTGACCGAACTCATTGAATATTACTTATCTGGTTTGGTGATAGTTGATACAAAGTATGCATGTTAATAAAATTTATACCATGTTTTTTTTTAAAATTTTGCCATGAGATAGTGGAAAACCAATGAAGGATACTGATTTCGTAAATAATGCGAACTATATGAAGAGAGATGGAGGTAAAAGAGAAATGATAATTAAGAAAGAGGCTCAAAATAAAAATGGCCCAACTATAGCTAGGCTTGAGCTTGGCTGAGAAACCTCAGCACTAGCTTGGCTTGCTGAAGCTCGAAAACTGAATTCTGCCAAGAGCTCATGTCAAGCATTTTTAGGTTTAGCTTGACAAGATGCTCAAAGCTCGTGAGCTCTGTTATGAGCTCACAGCTCGATAAGGAGCTCGAATCAGCCATAAACTAACTCAAATCAGAAGATATATAAAGCAGGAAAAATCTGAATCTTGTATCAAAAAAGCAAAAAAAAAGTCAGAAAAAATCTTGTTCGGAATATGATGATTCTAACCAACTATAAAATGCCATGACTGAAAGCAATCAATGGAAATGGCATAATTAGTCATCATTCTTTCACATAATAGGTAACAACCACTTGAACTAAAATTAGATATCTGCCCATTGTTTATAGTTGAGCATTATATGACCATAAAAATTAAAGCCAATTTCAGGATTTCAGCAAAACTGATCAAACAATTCTCAAGTCAACAAGATTTGATGCACCGTCATTGTGAGCTAGCGATGCCGAAAACCTAATAGCAATTTCAGCTTTTAGTCAAAGAAATCAAGAGAACAAATAAATCAATTCAAAACTTGATCGATCTCGAAGTACTGGAGTCTTGTGAAGAAACCCAAGGAAAATGGCACCAGGGTTTCAGAGAGAGGATCTTGCCAAGATCTCGAAGCAATGCTAGTGGAATCCCAATCCAATAGAGGATCTTGAGTTGAAGCTAGACAGGTAGAGTTGGAAAGGCAAGAAAGTAGAGTGGGGGGCTGGTTAGGTAGAGGATAGTTGAAGCTAAAGCTAGAGAGATAAAGGTGGCTGGTGGCAGTGGGAGATAGGGAGCTGGAGATGACTACAGTAAAGGGAACCAAGGTTAGAAGAGGTAGCGAGGATGCTGTGGAGGTAGAGGATGGCACAGGGAGAAGCATGAAGAGTTATTTGATCACCGAGATTAGTCTTTGAAGATCAACACACAAACTGAAGCAAGCTGGATTGAAGAACCCTCTGTTTGGTGAAGTTCTTTCCCAAAATTGTATTAATGTGAAAAGGCTACCTTCATACAATGTATTAGAAGTATATATAGGACATGATCCTAACCCTAATTCAGGCATTAAATCTAGTACAAAATCATTCTCGAAAAAAAGGACTCATGCCAAACCTGGACAGGCTGAAAGCAGCTCAAGCTCAGGCGGTCCACTAAACAAGCGAATAGAGCTTTTGTTGAATTTCAAGCCAAATACAAGCTGCCTCATGAACGGATCAGTCATTTGACAGCCCTAGAGGGCACCGTAAATCACTTCTAATCAGTTTTTCTTATCAAGAATTTCAGGATTAGGAAAGTAGCAACTCCCCTGCATCCTCTAATTCTTTTTCCTTAATTTATTTTTCTTATTTCTTCCACTTTTATATATGCTTAGGGCTGGATAGGATGCCCAAATGTCCAAACTGGCCATGAATATTGTAGAAAGTTTTGATATTTGAATGGGGTGGCTTCACAAAGGATGATTCAATAATCTTCTTACTAGGGCAGTTTTCTAGGCTCACCTTGGATAACCTGGGTTTTGGGACAGCTGTGAATTCATGGCTTCTATGCTATGAACTTTTGCAGTTTGCTTTTATAAAATTCTGACAGTTATTAGCACTTGTTACATATTGAATCTCACGCGGATGAATGCCAACTCAAACTATTAGGTGTCGTCATTATCATGATTTTGGACCTTGATCCCAGAGTCTATGGCAGTGTATACTGCCTAAGGGGTATCATGTGCCAGGACCTTGCCAATTGGGGCTGCATGTGGAACAGTTCAACGTGGCTTCCACGTGCACAATCCTCACAGTTCTTGCTTGTTCTAGAGCTTGCATAGTCTATCCATAGAGGGGCATAGCAAGTGGTGCCACTTTGGTGTGCTCAAGTGTTTGTCAACCTGTGAACTTGAAATAATTTCTAGCAAAACCATGCAGGTGAGGCCTCTGAACCCCATCCTAGCAGTTTCAATAACACCTTCAACAATTTCAATGCACTGCTTTTTTTAATTACAATATATTTTTTTAAAAAATCCCTATCTTTAGCTTTGGCACGAGCTGGCCTCCTTTTTCAGTATTCTTATTGCTACAAATTTCTCAATGAAGCATGTGAGTTTTTTTTTTTTTTTCAAATTAACCTATGTATAGGAACACACTAAATGAGAATTAATAGTTATTTATTCTTCATGCACCAATGAGTTTTGACTAAGCTAGCATTGACGGTTATATTTATTGTTGTACCCAAGTCATTACACAGCATGCTTGAGTGAAATGTTTAATGAATTGTTCATCACCACAAGTTGTCGGGATTTGCTTATGATAAGAACCTATTACTGAGAGCAATGAGCTATTCATTAGTATTTCCTTCCTGTCCGCCATCAACTTTTCCTCTGACACCCGTGTTGTAGCAGGTGTGCAGAACTTACAAATGCTGAAACTGGAACAAATCCTATTGATCGATCTGTAGCTCATCTACTTTACCACAAGCCTTCAGACCCTTCTACAGGACCTCCTGATGATGCGATGTCATTGGAGTCTCACATCATTGTTAGTTTTGACTCTTGACTGTTAACAATGATGCTTAAACATATGAATCTTGGTTTACCAACTCTCACCTGTTACAGGATGAACAGAGCCATGTTCCTGTCAGCATCGTGGCTGAGATGCCTGATTTTTGATTGAATGTGGCGCCTGGTTTATTTGTTTCTCAAAGACAAGTTGGTTGTTGTAGCAGTCCGAACTTGCTGAATTGTGATCAACAATTAGCAATATTCGGCACTCCAGCAACATCTCTCCACGGAACTCAAAGTCCATGTAAGCATGTTCATTATACTAACGTGTTGAGGGAGTGATGTAATATTGTATTTACGTTTGTATGCCTCAAAGATTGTTAGGGTGCACTGACGTGTATTTAGCTGATGGTTGTGCTAAGCTGGTATGGGGCTGGTATCATTGCTTCTTATTGTGCCACCTGCACAAACCAAATAAAGCATCGAACCGTGCAGTAAAAAAGGCATATGTATTCATCAATGATGGAGATGGTATGCTGAAAAATTATGGTCCGAATCGAACATAACTTGATAGGATTGAGATCCAGTGAGGATAGTTATATCGGGATTTATCCCCCTCTCTTTTTGGTTATAATATATAAAAAAAAGAAAAAGAAAAAAAGTATATGTATTCATTGGAGTGTTTTGAGGAACTCAGAAGAACCAGAGGTATTTACAGCTTTTGTGATTGTAACAGGATGGTATACTGTTGCCATCAATTAATATTTCGTTATCGTTGTTACCTGTGTTGTGTATTAACTATGGGTGAACCAGTGGGTTTATTCCTCTCATTTCTAATTTTATCTGTTCTTTTGGGCTCTTTCTCATCATTTTCTCCCCTCCAAGAAAACTGACATCTACAAATTAATGATTGATCATTCATATATTATGCCGAGTCTTAAACTACTTACATGGGACTAACGGTGTTTTCAAATTACCAAATAACTAGCCTCTGCCAATTGTTACACAAACAAAAAGCAGCAATCTCTTAATTGCAAAAGGACAAATGCCAAAGCATTTGCTCATTGGACTCTTTAAGTTTCATAAAAGACATGCTAGCCTAATATCTGATTATCATTAGATTTATTTTCAAGTATGAGAGTAATTTTAGAAGTTTTCAATAAATGATTAGATCGTACGTATGGACATGATATCACTATTGGCACTATGAGGCAGGGTGCACTGTTGTTAGTATATTTGTTTTTCATGTGGGATGTATAAAAACAATGTATACTAATACAATGTGACATGTAGCTATCGAGATTTTAGGTAAATGTGCTCATCGAGAAGTCTTAGATCTTTGGACATTTTGACAATAAATGATGGGGATATTAGTTTACCTATAAAATCAGTTTAGACTCAAGCACAAGCAAAAATCAGCAATCTCAAATACTTTTGACATTTTAAGTTCAAATTACCAAATAACTAGCCTCTACTAATCTTTACACAAGCAAAAAGTAGCAATCTCTTAATTACAAAAGAACAAATACCAAAGCATTTGTTCATTGGACTCTTTGAGTTTCACAAAAGATATATGCTAGCCTAATATCTGATTATCATTAGATTTATTTTCAGGTATAAGAGTAATTTTAGAAGTCAAATTTCAATAAGTGACTAGATCGCATGTACGACATGATATCATTATTGGCACTCTGAGGTAGAGTGCATTGTTATTAATATATATGTATTTCATGTGGGATGTATGAAAACAATGTATAGTAATATAATGTGACATGTAGCACTGAGGTTTTAGATAAACATGCTCACCAAGAAGTCTTAGATTTTAAATACTTTTGATATTTTGATAATAAATGATAAGGATATTAGCTTACCTATAAAATCAATTCAGACTTAAGCACAAGTACAATGACGATCCAGAGTATTGCCAGCACCAGCAGTATGGTTATGGCGAAGAATTCAGATCCCATCGGGATATCCTATGGGATACCAAGATAAGGTACCATCCCATATGTCAGGATAAGACATCCCATCAGCATCCTAGAATCCTAATCAGGATACCTCGGGACATCCTCTATTTCGAGTGTCGGGACGGGGTGAGACGCTGATACATTTTATTTCATGAAAAAACTGAGATATCCTTGTCCCACGAGATTTAAAATCTTGGTTATGGCTATAGAGGCCCAATTGATCCTTATCTTAGTTGCTTTATTATTTTTTTTAGCTAATTTATTGTACACTCAATTGGATTTGTTAATTGGGTTGGTTATTTGTTTATTTGGATTCGAGTTTATGTTGTTTAGCATTTAGAGATTCATCGATAGAAGAACACTCCAATTAGATATGTTGTCATATATTTAATACCGTATATTTTTATTATATAATTTTTGGCTGAACATCGGATAGCATGCAAGCTTGGGTCCATCAAGTTTTTCGTCCTACATGGATAAGATCAAGGCTAAGAATCAAGATTTAGTTTAATTTTAAATAAAAATATTTTAAATGAAAGTTATTATATTATCCCATAAAGAGTCTATGTACATCTTTATTTATACTTTTACCTATATAAAGGTCTTAGAGCATGAATAAAATTAACTTATCCTGATTATTTCTATCTTGATATTGAGATTGGATTTGAAGCCCGAGGGTGTGAAGTCCTGGGTTAACTATCCCTCCTTTTCTTGCTTACATTGCCCTCCCTCTTCTATCTTCCACATCCAATTCTTCTTCTTATTTCATGCCATCTCTTAAACTTCTATCAAATCTAATTTCTTTTTCTCTTTGTTAATAGATCATCTCAACAAATCATGAAAGAATTTCAATGATACATCAAAGCTCGCAGCTCGATAATTCTTTTAGAACAAGAAACCTGAGATCTGCTCTGAGAAATGCTACTCAACCTAAATCATGAGATCCTTAGTGCCTTGATGAGATCTAGTCTAGAATTTAATTTTATATTTGCTATTAGCAATATAGTAAATTGAGTGTTCCTTCCTTAGACTGGATTTGATATAAGTAAAGTAGAATAATTCTAATCTAGATAGTTTCTTAACTAGCATGCGATCTTTTCTTGAATAGTCTTAAATCTATTACAAATGAATAATAATATTTAATTCTTGTATCTTTACTTGAATTTGTGTAGTTGCTATGCTTATAGAATTAGATCTTGCATTGTCTTGCATCATATTTGGTATCAAAGCACTAGGTTAGATTAGAATTAAGAGTTTTGCATCTTGGCTTGATATTAGTTCACATACATCGAATCGCACCTCATGAGTGGATATTACGATTTATCATATACATATAACCTATGAGAGTAATGAGCTACGACCAGACATGATTTGAATATCGCATGAACAAATTCTTGCCTTTTGCATCATTTAAGTTAACTTTTATTAGATATGTTTATTTATCTTGGATCTTTGTAGCAGGTTTCACAACATCCCTGAGATCTACTACCAGAAATATTATTTTAAAAAAATTTTAAAAATAAAAAAAGTAGTAGTAATACCTAATCACCTAACATTCTATGATTAAAATTTCATAAGCATCTGAAATCATTTCACCCTTGAATTGATCTCTGAAAGTCATCTTTGTTTCTATACGGTTTTCTATGTCATACATGGTCTGGTGTTTCAAAGAGTTTCACCAATCTAGGAATCCTAAATTCATAAAACTTGATCCATTAGAAACTTTGAAATTCAAAGAAATTTTATCTAAAATCTATTTTTTGAAAATAGTTATGATAAAGATTTAAAAATCTAGATTACTTCTCATGAAAAAAAGAGTCCTAGGTTCTACCTACAGTCTATGATGTGTCATCTACATTGAAAATTAAATTTTCATCTATAGAAAAATTAGAAAAATTTAAATTTGTTTCTTAAAAACTATACATGATAAGCTTTCGAACTTAGTTTGAGCCCAAAATCTATTTGATTTGATTTTTAAATTTTATCTATAAGTTGGTTCTATAATTTGTTCTATTGCATTTGGTTGCATCCTTTAATTGATGTAAGGGCACTGAGCATTAACTAGATAAGGTGAGAATTTTATCACCCTTTTTTGGTCTATAAACAATCATCAACATCAATTAAATCCAAGTCTTAACTAAAATCAAGTAGAAACCAACTTAGGGTTTCCAAACAAGTCTTTTCGTATGGTTCAACTGAAATTGAGTTTGATTGAGTCTATAATCCATTTTGAAAACTGGTATCTAAGACAAGTGATAAAAAGACAAACATCAAAGCTAGCTTGTGATTCTCTAATTAGGTCCTTGTAAAAGCAAGGGAAGCCTCCCATAACTACATCCTTTGCATGGCTGGTTGATAGATATGGATAGTAGGATCAATTGTACATGATTAATTCGAGTTGCATTGAACTTTAGGTCTAGAAAACCCCTATACTTGATTGTGCATGCATACCCAAGCCAGAACCAAGTACCCACCTCTAGTTGATCATTCTAATTCTAGCATGGAACCTAATCCCATTAAACCTAATCTGATAGAACATAATCAAACCGCTGTGAGAAACATCATTTTAGATCGTTTAAATTGGGAAACAAATCATGTAAGGTTATCATTAATAGTGGTAGTTGTATAAACACCATATCAACTAATGCCATCAAGAAATTAGGATTGATCTCAATTAAACACCCTAGTCCTTACAGAGTTTCTTGGATCGACACAACATCCATTTTGATTAAGTATAGGTGTCATGTATCCATTCAATTTAATTTGTATAAGGATATGATTTGGTGTGATGTCCTACCTATGAAGGTAGGTAGTATAATTTTGAAAAGATCATGGCTATTCGATTTAGATGTCACACTTTTCGGTCGATCCAATTCGTGCTCTTTTATTTATAATGAAAAAAAATTAAGATTAATCAATCTCAACCCACATCCAGTAAAAACTTCGAATTAACCAAAATTAAAGAATTTAGAAAGAACAAAAATTCGAATTTAATCAGTACAAAGGAGATTGAAAAGGAAGTGAGTGAAGGCTTTATTTTTGGACATTATAGTTTGAGAAATTAGCGAGCCCACTCAAATTGAATATCCCCAGAAGTCAAGAGATCTTTTAGTAAATTTGATGATATTTTTATTAATGATCTACCAGATAGATTACCAACCATGAGAGATATACAACATGCAATTGATTTAGTTCCTAGTTCTATTTACCCAATTTGCTTCATTACTGATTAAATCCAACCGAACATGATGAATTGAAGAAGCAAATTGATGAATTAATTAAAAAAAAATTTATTAGAGAGAGTTTGGGTCCTTGTGCTGTATCTACATTATTGACCCCTAAGAAAGATAGCTCTTAGAGGTTGTGCATCGATAGATATACGATCAACAATATCACAATCAAATATCATTTTTCCATACCTCACCTTGATGACATATTGGATATGATGGCCAGAGCCACTATCTTTTAAAAAATAAATCTTAAAAGTGGTTACCATAGGTTTGAATTAGACTAGAGGATTAGTGGAAAATAGCCTTTAAAACTAAGGATAGTTTGTATGAATGATTAATTATGTCTTTTGGATTGTCAAATGCACCTAGCACATTCATGAGACTTATGACTCAGGTATTGAGACCATTTATGAAAGTTTGTGTTGTTATTTATTTTGATGATATTTTTATCTATAATAAATCCAAGAAAGAATATTTAGATCACCTTAGACAAGTTTGTCAAACTTTGAGAGTTGAAAACCTATATGCAAACCTTAAGAAATATGCCTTTATAACTAATTGTGTGGTCTTCTTAGGTCTTGTTATTATATCTAAAGGTATATCTACTGATCCTGAAAAGGTTAAGGTGATAATAGAATGGCTAGTACCTCAGAACATCCATGATGTTTGAAGTTTTCATGGTCTAGCTACTTTTTATCAATGATTTATAAAAAATTAGTATCATTATGGCTCCAATTATCGATTGTATTAGGAAAGGTCAATTCAAGTGGACCAATAGTGCTGAAAGAGCCTTTCAAGAGATCAAGGAGTGTATGAGTGAAGCCTCCATAATTAGATTACTTGATTTTTCCAAAGTATTCAAGGTTGCTTGCAATGCTTTAAGAATTGAAATAAGTGGCATTTTGAGTCAAGAAGAGCATCCTATAGCCTTCTTTAGTGAGAAGCTTAATGAGGCTAAACAAAGGTACACCACTTATAATAAAGAACTTTATTCCATAGTTAAAGCATTTCAGTATTTGAAACATTACATGTTACCACATGAATTTATCCTATACTCTGATCATAAAGCACTTAAATTCTTAAATTTACAAAGAAATTAAATCCTAGGTATGGTAAGTAAGTAAAATTTCTTTAAGCTTACACTTTTATGCTAAAGCATAAGTCAAGACTAAAGAACAAAGCGGTGATGCGCTTAGTCGATGAGTCACCCTTTTGTCTGTCTTGAGCATTGCAGCTATGAAATTTGAGAAGCTTAAACATGAGTATGAAGAATGCCCAGACTTTGGTAAGGTTTTCAAAACCCTATGAATGAGCCATCAATCGAGTATAGTAAGTTTATCTTACAAGACATTTTTTTTTCAAAAAAACAAGTTATGTGTCTCTCAGGCATCAGTTAAAGACTTTTTAATTTGGAAAGTACATGTTAAAGGTTTAGCTGGATACTTCGGTAGGAACAAAATGATAGAGGCCATAGGAGCCCAATTCTATTAGCATAATCTTCAACGAGATGTTGCCCATGTAGTAGCCTAGTGTAGGACATGTGCTATAGCAAAGCAAACTAAGAAGAATACTGGCTTATACACTCCACTACCAGTTCCTACTTGTCCATGAAAAGATATGAGTATGGACTTTGTATTAGAATTGTCATGAACTTTGAGAAAGCATGACTCTATTTGTGTCATAGTTGATCAATTTTCCAACGTGGCTCACTTCCTGTTCTGTTCAAAAATATCATATGCCTCTAACTTTTTCTTGATGAGATTGTTAGGTTACATAGATTATCTAAATCTATAGTATCTGTTACAGCCATGACAGTGACGTGGCCAGGCTCAGGTATCGCCAAATACGAGCAAGCCACGTGTAGGCTTCCCCGGCGGAGTCAGCGCCACGTCCTCAAAGCCAGGATCGGCGAGACTACACCGCCCGACGACTAAGGCGAACCGCCCTCGCCGAGGTCGAGCTCGGCTCGGAGTTCCTCTACCACCTCATTGGCGCCCGGGCCCGGAGGGGTCCGCTTAAGTGAGGTCGGCCAAGGTCGGGCGACCTCCTGCCACCTCGCCAGGTGTCCACCCAGGAGGGGCCCGCCTAAGCCGAGGTCGGCTGATCCTTCGCCCTTCGCCGGGTGACCTCCGGAGACGGGCCCACCTCGGTCGAAGCCAGGCGACCTCCTGCCACCTCGCCAGGTGTCCACCCAGGAGGGGTCCGCCTAAGTCGAGGTCGGCTGATCCTTCGCCCTTCGCCAGGTGACCGCCCGAAGACGGGCCCACCTCGGCCGAAGCCAGGCGACCTCCTGCCACCTCTCCAGGTGTCCACCCAGGAGGGGTCCACCTAAGCCGAGGTCGGCTGATCCTTCGCCCTTTGCCAGGTGGCCGCCCGGAGACGGGCCCACCTCGGCCGAAGCCAGGCGACCTCCTGCCACCTCGCCAGGTGTCCACCCAGGAGGGTTTCCACCTAAGCCGAGGTCGGCTGATCCTTCGCCCTTCGCCAGGTGGCCACCCGGAGACGGGCCCACCTCGGCCAAAGCCAGGCGACCTCCTGCCACCTCGCCAGGCGTCCACCTAGGAGGGGTCCACCTAAGCCGAGGTCGGCTGATCCTTTGCCCTTCGCCAGGTGGTCCCCAGAGACGGGCCCAACTCAGCCGAGGTCAGACCGATCGTACGACGAGGGCCCTGGGGGGAGAAACGGGCCCCGAGGCCATCCCTCGGGCCGTATGAATCCCAGACGGCGTCCTGTACGGAGGGCGGCGGCACGCTGAACATCACTAACATCGGCCCGACAGGTCCCGCAGCCGAGGGACGCAACCCTGACGCCACAGGCCCCATAGATAGATGGCGCCCACGCTTGGGGAAGAGGGCGCTCTCACCGGGCCCAAGGCCTGACCGGCCGCCCTGCCAGCGCCGCCCTCCCCTCTTTCTCTTCTGTCCTTGCCTTTCCCATGATGGGCCCGGTGGACGAGGTCGGAAAGCCGCCTGGCACCCTTCACCGAAAAGGGAAAAAGAGAAGTGGACGGGGGAGGGGGGTTTCCGAGGCGGAAAAAGACAAATGTGCGACGGAAGGGGATAAAGAAGGAAGGATCTGGGGACGACGATGTAAGCCTATGAGCCTGGGGACAAGGAGGAAGCACCGGCACAAGGCCTTGCGTCGAGAGAGAAGCCAGAAATCCCGAGAGGGGAAGACTGGGCGCGAGCTCGGCAAGGAGGCCCAGCCGAGATTCTGGTCCCCAGAGCGTTTCCTTCACCAGTTAACTCTCTGAGTCTGGAACCCTTTAGAGGGTCCGGCTGGAGAGTCTGTTCCTTCTCGTCGTCTACTGACTTGACCGTCGGAGCTCCCTCGCCGGGATCCCCGGCCAGGGTCCTCTAACCCCTTTGTTGCAGGTTTTCCGCGGGAAGGGAGGCTCCCTCGCCAGGCGGTCAGGAAGGATCGGCCGATCCGTGGCACGGGCGCGGCGACGAGAGCGGCAACAGTATCTAATAGAGATGTCAAATTCATGAGCTACTTTTAGAAGACCTTGTGGCACATATTAGGAACGAAACTAAAATTCTTTTCTGCCTATCACCCTTAGACTGTGACCAAACTGAAGTAGTGAATAGAAGTTTAGAAATCTACTAAGATGTTTGGTTGGTGAACATGTATCAAATTGGGATTTGATTTTGCTATGTACTGAGTTTGATTATAATAATTCAGTCAATTGATTAATTGGTATAAGTTCTTTTAAAATTGTTCATGGTTATAAAGCTAGGAAATCAATAGACTTGATTCCTTTACATGTGCATGCTATAGTGCCTTATTCAACTCAGGATTTTGCATAACATATTAGAAATTTGCATGTAAAAATTAGCATACAAATTGATATCAATAATCAAATTTATAAATGATTAGTATATTTATATAGGCATGTTAAATTATTTAATAAAGGTGATTATGTAATGATAAGGATTAGACCCAAACGGCTCTCATCTAGAACCATTAGGAAATTATATGCCTATGAAGCAGGACCATTTAAGATTTTGAAATAATTAGGATCAAATACATATGTTGTAGATTTATCATTAAATTATGAAATTATTTTTACATTTAATGTATTAGATCTGGTAGCCTACAAGGAACCAATAGCAATACTAATGATCTATTTGAGCCTATTCTATCCTTTGAGTGTGAACCCTTACCTGAGTGTCCACTTCCAAAAATATAAATTTATAAGAGATAAGAATAGATTGAGAGAATCCTTGATGAATAGGTAGTAACCACACGGAGTCAAAGATATCAACGCTTCTTGGTTTGTTGGAAAGGTTGTCCTGAGTCAAATGATTCTTGGATTACTCATGAGTAGTTGCAGAGGATTGCCTCGGACTTTCTTGAGCAATACCCGAACAAGATTGGCACACACTCGATGAGGTCAAGTTTCCCCCATCCCATGAGCATTAATGAGGATATCAACTTACCTACAAAACTAGTTCAAACTCAAGTACAAGCATGACAACAATCCAGAATATTGCCAACACCAGCAACATCGTTATGACTATAGAGGCCCAATTGTCCCTTACTTTAGTTGCTTTACTATTTTTTTAGCTGATTTATTGTACACTCAATTGGGTTTGTCGATTGGGTTGGCTATTTTATTTATTTGGATTCGAGTTTAGGTTGTTTAGCATTTAGAGATTCATCAGTAAAAAGACTCTTCAATTAGATATGCCACCATATATTCAATACCAAATTTTTTTGTTATATAATTTTTGGCCGAACATTGGATAGCATGCAAGCTTGGATCTACAAGGTTTATCATCCCACATGAATAAGATCAAGGCTAAAAATCAAGCTTTAGTTTAATTTTAAATGAAAGTTATATTTAAATGAAAGTTATCATATTATCCCATGAAAAGTTCATGTATAACTTTATTTTATACTTTTGTCAATATAAAGGCTTTAGAGTCATGAATAAAATTAACTTATTCTAATTATTTTTACCTTGATATTGAGATTATAAGATTGGGTGTGAAGCCTTGTTCTTGCATCAACTATCTCTCCTCTTCTTACTTATGCTGCCCTCCCTTTTCTATCTCCCACACCTAGTTCTTCTTGTCATTCCATGCCATCATTTAAATTACTATCAAATCTAATTTCTTTTCCTCTTTGTTAATAGATCCCTTCAACAAATCATGAAGAAATTTCAAAGATGCATCAAAGCTCGTGGCTTCGACAATTCCTTCAAAACCAGAAGCCTAAGATCTACTCTAAAAAATGTTGCTCAACTTGGATCTTGAGATCCTTAATGTCTTGGTGATATCTGGTTTAGGATTTAATTCTATATTTCTTGTTGACAATATAGTAAGTTGAGTGTTCCCTCCTTAGACTATATCTGATATAAGTAAAGTAGAATAATTCTAATCTAGATAGTTTCTTAACTAGCTTGCGATCCTTTTCTTGAATAATCTTAACTCTATTGCAAATGAATATCAATATCTAATTATCTTGCATCTTCATTTGTATCTTTACTTGAATTCACTTAGTTGCTGCATTTATAGAATTAGGTCTTGCATCGTCCCGCATCAATAAGCTCTTCTATTTTTTAGAGCTTTAAGAGAAATTAGAAATATCTCTTCTTGTTAAATCTCATCCCCCAATTACTTACTCTGAAGGTATAAAGGATGTTATATCTAGGGATACCATCTTTGAAGTTTAGTTTAAACAAGTATAACATAATGTAATACATAAAGCTATCCAATTTTTCAGCTCCCTTTTTTAAGCTATAAAAGACGTTATATCCAGGGACATCATCTTTGGACATTAGTTTAAGTAAGCATAACATGATACAATACATAATTTTTTAGCTCTCTCTTTTAAGGTATAAAGGACGTTATATCCAAGGATGTCATCCTTGGACTTTAGTTTAAGAAAGCATAATATAATACAATACATAAAAGCTATCGTAATTTTTCAACTCTCTCTTTTAAGGTACAAATGGATGTCATCTTTGAATTTTAGTTTAAGCAAGCATAACATAATGCAATACATAAAGCTATTACAATATTTCAGCTCTCTTTTAAAGTATAAAAGGGAATCATCTTGGGACTTTAGTTTAAGCAAGCATAACATAATACAATACATAAAGCTAACACAATTTTTTGGCTCTTTCTTTTAAGGTAAAGGACATAGAACATCATCTTGGGACTTTAGTTTAAGCAAGTATAACATAATGCAATACATAAAGCTATTACAATTTTTCAACTCTCTTTTGAGCTCGTTCTGTTACGGGTAAAAAATTTAATTGGAACCTATATTTTTCTAGAAAATATTTTTCATACAACGTTTAGACAAAAAAATAATTTATCCATGTTCTTTTATACATGAAAAAATAGTTTCAAAATTTGTTATCTATATTCTTTTATTTTATTACTTTCCTAGATAAATTGCTAAAATTTATCAATATCTTCCATAACACTCTTTATGGGGACTAAAATTTGGGGGTTGTAATCTTGCAGACAACCGAGTTATTCAGTATTAAATGAGAAGGTATTAGAAATTAAGAGAATGATATTTTAAGAATAAAACTGAATGTTTATTTTACTAGCTTCCAGATGGGTAAGATTTTTTTACTAATTCATGGATAAATACTATCCAGAAAAAGTAACTTATCCATATTGAAAAGTGCAAGAATATAGATAATTGATTAATAAAAAAGTTAACCAACTTTTCCACAATATTTATCCACAAAAGAACGAGCCCTCTTATGTTAAATGTATTTAAAGGTGATAAAATATAACCCGATCTGTGTTCGACCCGACTTAAATAGTTTTGGGTATGGACTAAACATGTTTCGGTCATAAACAGGTCAACCTGTTTAATTCATTTAGTATTTAGATCAAGTTCAGGTTTTAAGAGCCTGACCCATTTAATATGTTTAACATGTTTAAGTTAATTGGATTTGGACCGTTTAAATGGGTTGGGCTTGGGGCCTTAGGCTAAGACTAATGGGTGACTAAAAATAAAATTCCTACTCGAAAATTTGGCACTCCATTTTTTTTGGATTTCCGATGCGGTCCCATCCACGACCACGGTCCCCTCTGATTAAATGTTAAAACCCTCGCTAGTCACCATTCCTCCTCCCATTCCTTGATTCCTTCCTCGTTGTTGGCCATGGGAAGACAACCGGGCAAAGCTTCCTAACAACATGACCATGAATGGAGCAGCGATAGCCAACATGAGTGGTCCGGGGCCATCACCACCATTGCATGCTATGGCCAAAGAACTAAGGCCACCGGGGAGGCCGAGGTCGGAGAAGGAGCTACCAAGGGGGCAGCGGTCGCCGGACTAGAGAAGGATCCAAAGGAAATGGCGAGGGTGTTCTTTGAATGGATGAGGATCAACAAGGGTGCCATCTCTCCCCAGGATCTTAGAGAAATTAGGATGAAGAGAGCCACCATTGACTTCGCCGTACACCACCTCAACTAAAACCAGCAAGCCCAAGTATAGCTATTGAAGCTCGTCCTCACCTAGGTCCAAGCCAACCAATTCTAGAAGAAGAAACACCATAGAAACTAGAACGAGTAGCAAGATCAACCAGAAGAAGTCAGGCAACCACCATCTCTTCCTTCTTCTCTCACTACCGTCGAAATCCTCCGCTCCTCTCTTCTCTCATATTTGGTATCTCTTTCGTCTTTTTTGTGGTTATAGCAATGATGCTAGGGTCGAGCCAAAGATGATGAGGAGTGAATAAGCGAGGGAGAGGAGATAATTGCTTGAGACATGACAAGGGTCGGGCCGAAGACGGTGGAGAGGCAATACTGTAGGATAGGTTTCTCTCTATTTTTTTTAACTTGGTTTTAAATGGATGTGATTTTTATTTTTTTAACTGAGTTGTAAATAGATAATAAATAGATCAGGTTCAAGTTTTAAAATCTGACATAGTTAATAAATAGGAAGTGTTCAGGTTGAATTTTTTTTTATCCAACCTGACTATGATCAGACCCGTTCATATCCGACCCGATCCAAGTACCACAACCCATACCCATCCCATCAAAAAATTTCAAGCCCGATACCCGCTCCATACCTATTTCGGGTTAGATCGGGTCAGGTATAAAAAAAGCCACATTTGGATCGGATTGGGTCGGGTATACCCGATCCTATAAAATCAAGTGTTGCTTCCCGATCACCGTGGCCTGTAGCTGAGGACAACCTCGGACGGCAACAGATTGGCATGCCAGGAAGGGGGGCAGGATGCATTCTGATTCGCCTCGATCCCCTTGCAAGCAACCCATTGGGAGGATGATGATGACACGAGCAAGAGAAGCCTCCACCAACTGTGCGAGAGATCCCCCTTCCCGTGGGTACCCGCATAGTCTAGAAAGGGAGCTCCCCACTCCACCTCAATCACCTCCAGTGGATGCTCAGCTGGCCATGCTCGTCCAGCAGATGCAGCTTCTCACTACAGCAGTGCACCAGCTTAGCACCAACACCGATCCTTGGCCACCCACCAGCAGCCAGGGACTCCTGCGACCCATGTCGCCGTACCTCGCGACAGCCTGCGTTCCTTCCAAGGAAGGCCTTCGCAGCTGCGGGCCACCCCGGTGAAGAGATAATGGACCGGGTCCACCGATCGGGAGAGCCGGTCTCTGACCTATGAGCGAGCTGCTGCTAAACCTCACTAAGGTCGAAAAGGCAAGATTCCCCATCACGACCCCCCTCGCATGTCACCTTCTCCTCTCCAGTCGACCTCCACAGAGGGTTCAACCGATGAGGCCATCAGGCACATGGCAAAGAAGTGCCTGGAGGAACAGGAGCGCAACCTGATGGAGCTATCCTGCCAGTTTACCAATCTGCAGGGCTCCACTAACGAGCCAGCGGGCTATGACGCTCGTTCTCCTTTCTCCCGAGAGATCCAAGAGGAACCGATCCTGAGCCGGTTCTGCATGTCGTAGGTGGATCCCTATGACGGGACCACCGACCCCCTAGACCACCTCGAGAGCTACAAGGCCCTTATGAGAGTCCAGGGCATAGCCAATGCCCTCCTCTATATCGCCTTTCCCGCCACTCTCTGGAAGGCAGCTCGGGTATGGCTCATCCGCCTTGAGTCGAAGAGCATCACCTCTTTCGCTCAGCTAAAGCGAAAGTTTGTGGCCCACTTCGATGCTTGCCAGAAGGTGCCACGAGAGACAGATAGCCTCTTCTTCATCAGGCAGCAGGACCACGAGTTCCTATGAGACTACGTGGCCCACTTCAAAGTTGCCGCACTGGAGATCTACAACCTGGACGAGCCAGTCACTATGTTGGCACTGAAGAGAGGTCTCTAGACTTCCTGCCTGACCTACTCGCTTGACAAGAAGCCCCCCAAGACATACTCCGAGCTCTTCCTACGTGTCCAAAAGTACATCCGCGCCGATGAGGCAGACCATACAAAGAGGGAGCTGGACGGGAAGCCGTTGAAGAAGACTACTCCTGGGGAGATGTCTAGGGTGCGGAGGCCCGGACCCTCTACCTCGAACTTCCGCCAAGGGCCGAAGCCAAAGAGCGGCCCCATGCCGAAGGAGAGGTTCATACCTCTCCTTGCTCCGAGGATGAAGATCCTCATGGAGATTGAGGGCGAGCGCTACCTACATCGCCCACCCCCGCTGAGGCCATCCAATGGTCGAGACAAGATGAAGTACTGCCAATTCCACCGCGACCATGGCCACGACACCGAGGAATGCCGCCACCTTAAGACGGAGATTGAAGACCTTATAAAGAGGGGCTACCTCGGAAGGTTCATGGGGGGAAAGACCCCGGCTGAACCTCATGTGCTCGCTACACTCCTTCCAGTCCCTGCAGTCAACAACCTCCCACCGAGAAGCCTGTGGGGATGATATGCTTGGGAGTTGAGTGCGCTTCCAAGAAGGCCCGAGGGAGAGAAAGCTTTGAAAATATACTTTCCTTTGTGAGGGAGAGGGGGCTTAAAAATGAAAATGTAAACAATGATGCTATGGCCGTCGAGATGATGATAGCGAAGCATCCTGTAAAATAGATTATGGTCGATAGAGGAAGTTTGACTGATGTCCTTTTTTATGATGCTTTCTTCAGAATGAATCTATCCTCTGCTCAGCTTAGACCTGTCCACACTCTCCTCGTCGATTTCATAGGAGACTCTATAAGAGTTGAGGAAGAAATCACTCTTCCAGTTACTGCTGGGATCCCACCTCGACAAAGCACTGTTATGATGACCTTCACGGTTGTTAGGCTCCCCTCAACCTACAACATGATTCTTGGCCGACCCAGGCTCAACCTGCTCGACGCGGTCATTTCTATAAAGCGGCTATTGATGCAGTTTCCTACTCCCTACGGTGTTGGAGAAATGAGGGGGGCACCTTAGCCAATCCAGCATTGTCTCCAAGCCGTTCCTGGGGCCAAGGCCTTCGAGTACGATCTCGACGTAGACGATCTCGACCAAAGGGTGCAGGAGCCTAGAGATGGCCTGGTCGAGTTCCTGCTGTCTTATATGCTTGGAGCCGACCCGGCAAAGAAGGTGCAGATTGGGGCACAGCTGCAAGAGGATGAGCGGGCCCATCTGTTAGAGTTTCTCCGAGCAAACTTAGACGTATTCGCTTGGACGGTGGTCGATATGCCCAGGATTCTTCCTGAAGTCATCACCCACAAGCTGAGCATCGATCCAAAGTATCATCTGGTTCGGCAGAAGAAGAGGAGTTTTGCCATGGAGAGGCAATGGACGATCAATGAGGAGGTGGCTAAACTCCTCGCGACCAGCTTTGTTCAAGAAGTACAATATCCGAGCTGGCTGGTGATTATAGTGATGGTCAAGAAGAATAATGGAAAGTGAAGGATCTGTGTAGACTACACCAACCTCAACCGAGCCTATCCAAAGGATAGCTTCCCTCTATTGAAGATCGACCAATTAGTGGACGCCACCTCGGGGCACCACTTGCTCTCCTTCATGGATGCATTCTCTAGATATAACCAAATTTGGATGCACTCGAAGGACGAGGAGCACACTCCCTTCATCACCGACCGAAGGACGTACTGCTATCGGATGATGCCGTTCGACTTGAAGAATGCTGGCATCACATACCAGCAGCTGGTCAATCAGGTCTTTAAGGACCAGATTGACAGAAACATGCAAGTGTACATGGATGACATGCTCGTCATGAGCAAGCCAAGGTTAGACCACATTGCCAACCTCGTGGAAGCCTTCCACAAACTCCGAGAGTATAAGATAAAGCTGAACCCGGCGAAGTGCGCCTTTGGAGTAGCAGCGGGAAAGTTCCTTGACTTCATGGTGACCCAGAGGAGAATCGAGGCGAACCTAGAGAAGGTCAGCCAATTGTCGACATGGAGCATCTGACCTTGAATAAATAGGTCCAGTGCCTGATAGGTCGGATCACAGTGTTGAGCCGGTTCATCTCGAGATCGGTAGACCGCTGTCTTCCTTTCTTTAAGGTGCTGCGCAAAATGTATGGCTTCGTTTGGACCGAGGAATGCAAAGAAGCCTTTAAGGAGCTTAAAGACTTCTTGGCGTCACCACCGCTACTCTCCAGGCTGGAGGAGGGAGAAGAACTCCTACTGTACCTTGCGATCATCCCGGGGGCCATCAGCTCGATTTTTGTCTGCACGGATCAGGACGGATCCCAGAAGCCGGTATACTATGCCAAAAAAATCTTCCAGGATGCGGAGATCAGGTACACCCGATCTGAAAAACTAATTTTTGCTCTTATCATGTATGCTCGGCGTCTCAGGTCGTACTTCCAAGAACATCTGATCATGGTCCTGCCGGATCAACCCCTGAGGGCTATGCTTAGTCGCTCCGACACATCCATACGCTTGGCCAAGTGGGCATTGAAACTCAGTGAGTTCGACATCGTGTACTGGCCGAGGTCATCTCAGAAGACCCAGGTGTTGGCCGACTTCCTGGTCAAGTGCATGGGACTTGCTGAAGAGCCAGAGCAGACAACCCCGGAGCCTCAAATTGAGCCCGAAGTCGAGGAGGAGTCTTGGATCCTCCATGTCGATGGAGTGTCCAACACGGGTGGGAGTGGAGCAGGCCTCATCCTCACTAACCATGACAGGATTGTAGCTGAATGTGCGCTCTGCTTCAAGTTCTTCGCAACAAACAACCAGGCGGAGTACGAGACACTCCTCGTGGGCCTGAGGGTCTCCTGCGAGCTGGGTGTATAAAGCCTGAAGGTCTTCACTTACTTCCAACTGGTGGCTGGATAGGTTTTCAGAAAGTATGAAGCCGAGATCCCCAGATGATGAAGTACCTGGAGTGAGTCCGCTCGAGCATGACAGGCTTCTGACACTTCAACATCTTCCATATCCCCCGCGGAGAGAATGCTCGTGCCAATATGCTGTCAAGACTCGCGACTTTGCCAGACTCATGACTAGGGCGAGCCCATATAGAGTACCTTGAGAATCCAAGCAATGAAGCTCCCGGAGAGGTGTAGCAAGTCATCCTGGAGTCGAGCTTGATGGACAGGTATGTCAGATACATCACTAACAGCACCCTACCAAAGGATCGTACGGAGGCCAGCCTTGTCAAGAAGAAGGCCTCGCAGTTCATCCTGATGGAAGGGCAGCTCTACCGCCAATCCTACTCCTACCCGCTCCTGAAGTGCCTGAGACCCGCAGAGACAGCCCTCATACTCCAAGAGATACATGAAGGTCTCTACGGGAATCACGTGGGAGGAAGGATGCTGGTGTACAAGGCCCTCCACTAGGGATACTACTGGGAGACCATAAGGGAGGACACCGCCGACTTCGTGAGGAAGTGTGATCGGTGCCAGCACCACACCCACATACAGCATTAACCAGCGGCGCCGCTCTCCTAGCTCTCTGCCCCTTAGCCGTTTGCCCAGTGGAGAATGAACATCCTAGGTCCATTCCCTCCTGCATCAGGGCAACAGAGATTCCTGCTAGTGGCTACTTCACCAAGTGGGTAGAAGCAAAGCCACTATCATGGAGCATAGAAGCCAAGGTCCGCCAGTTCTTCTGGAAGTTGATCATCTATCGCTTCGAAGAGTTTTATGCCGAGCTCGGCATCCAACACTACTTCATCTCGGTGGCTCACCCCTAGACCAACGGAGAGGCCGAAGTGACCAACCAGACCATCCTCCAAGGACTCAGAACCAGGCTAGACCGGGCCAAGGGTATGTGGGCAGAAGAACTCTCCAGCATTCCTTAGACCTGCCACACAACACCCAGGACGGTCACGGATGAAACACCTTTCAACCTCATCTTCGACACAGAGGTCATTGTCCTAGTTGAGCTCGGTGTGCCCACACTGCAGGTACAGCAGTATGATGAAGCAGAGAATCCGGCCCGCTTCCTTCTCAACCTGGACCTCCTCGAGAAAATCAGAGATAAGGCTCGACTCTGGATAATGGCTTAATGGTAGTGAGCAGCTCGGTACTACAATGCACGGGTGAAGCCAAAGGTCTTCTGCCCGGGTAACCTAGTGCTGTGCCGAGCTGAGGCCTCCCAACCCTGAGAATGCGACAAGCTCTCACCAAATTGGGAGGGCCCCTATAAGGTAGTCGAGGCTCTTCCTCATGGAGCTTACTACCTAGTGGAACTGAATGGTACCAGATTCCCGCGGACGTGGAATGCTTGCAACCTGAGAATGTATTATCAGTAATGTAAGGTCTTTCCCCACTAATAATAAAGATCCTCTTTGTGAAAATCACTTTTGCCTTGCAGGGACATCGTTGCCTGGCTCCAGGTCTGGCACACCGAAGCCGAGAAACTCCTGAAGCCCCGCACATGTCGTCATGCTCGCAGTCCGATGATGTCAGCGGAGCTCCCCAGAAGTTCCGCCATATACCGTGAGGTTCACAGTCCGGCACTTAAGCCCGGAAACTCCTGAAACCCTGCACCTAAGCCCGAAAACTTCTAAAGCTCGGCACCTAAGGCCAGAAACTCCTAAAGCCTGGTAGTAAGCCTGGAAACTCCTGAAGCCCGGCACCTAAGCCGAGAAACTCCTGAAGCCCCGCACCTGTTGCCATGCTCACAGTCTGAAGATGATAGTGGGACCCTCCAGGAGTTCCGCCATCTACCGCGAGGCTCACATCTCGGCGCTCAAGCTCGGAAACTCTTGAAGCCTGGCACCTAAGCTGGGAAACTCCTGAAGCCCCGCACCTACAATCGCGCTCACAGTCCAGAGATATTAGCGAGACTCCCTAGGAGCTCCACCATCTATCGCGAGGCTTACAGCCCAGCACTCAAGCCTAGAAACTCCTGAAGCCCGGTACCTCACAGCCACTTGGCGGGACCAACGAGTGTAACATTCGAGCTTGGCCTTGCCGTGTACACTTGGAGCCGGTCCCGGCCGAGGTCAAATAGACCTCCTCAAGCAGAGGCTCGAAGCCCTACAACCACTTCACCCACGAAGTGGGGATAACTCAGTAAGCTAAGAACCCCTTCTTGACCACCTCGCATGTTCGGGGCTCGACAGAGAAGGGCCCAGATACTTGGTACTTCAAGGCCAGACGCCTACACAAGTATAGGCACACAGGCAGTTGAGAAGTGAAAAGAAGAAGGTTAACAAAGTACAAAAGAAAAAAAAGAGAAAGACACAGGTCCAGATGATTGAAAAGAAATTTCATTAATACTTGTTAAAGTTTTACATGGACACTGGGCCCCGACATGCCGGGCAGCCCAGATCAAAAACAAAAGAAAAAAAAAAACTACAATGGGCCCCTACGCTATCCGACCGGCTCCTTCCTGGCACGGTGCTTGGATGGGGCATCACCTTCTGGGGCCTTCGGTGGTAGGGCTTCATCTTCGGGGCCACCACCAGTGGAGCTGGCTCGGCAGCAGCAACTGGTTCCTCCACCTCGCCCAAGTCAGGGGTCGGGCTCGTGCCTGGAGCTCCTGGGAGTATGAGCCTGCTCATGTGCTTGTCCGAGATAAGGCCCTCCACCTTGGACCGGTATTACACGAACCCCTTGAAGGAGTTCATCGCCGCTTCCCGAAACTCGGTGTCGAACTCCTAAGAGGCTTTGTATCTCACCACCGCCTCGGCGGCCCCCTTCCTGGCGACCTCAGCATGGCGGACCGCCTCAGTTGCCTCCTTCTTCGTAGCCTCCATCGGGTTGACTGCTGCAGCGGTCTTCTCTTCTGCACTGCGGCCTTCTTCTCGGCGATGGCAGCTTTCTTCTCAACGGTGGTTGCCCGCTCCTTCACCACCTCTAGTTCTACCAGAAGGGACTGGGCCCGTTCCGTCTCTTTGGCGGCTTTAGCACCAAGCTCTTTCAACCTGGCCTCCTTGGCCTTGAGCTCTTCTGCCCTGCTCTTGGACCAGCTCCTCTCCCGGTCCAAGGACTCCCCAAGCTTTTTTACGTGCCTTTAAACGCTTGCAACCTCGCCCCGGAGTTCCCTGTTCTTTAGATTGGCCTCCCAGGCGTCGTTGTTCTTCTGCTTCACCTCATCCTTCAGGGACTCAAGCTCTGCTCCTCGTAGCCTGTCCCTCTTGGCCTAGGTTCTGCAGTAGTCTCTGATGAGCAGGAGTTCAGCACCGAGCTGCACCAAAGAAGACATCAGCCACGGAGACGAGGAGAAGAACGAGGCGAGGTGGAGGAAAGGAATACTTACCGAGAAGAGTTGGGGAAATGTGCTGGAATGGCATCGCCAAGGAGCTTCCCCACCTTCTCCCGTCGATCACACGACTGGATAGCGAAATCCATCATGCACTCGATGAGATCCTGATCCCAAACTAAGGAGATGTTCGGCGCCAGCTTGAAGGGCACCCTGCAGTAGTCCTTTTCCCTCCTACTCGCTACCGATGTGGAGTCACCTGCTCCTCCAGCTGAGGAGGTGTCAGGGGTGCGGTGGGAGCTTGGTGCCACTCTAGATGGTGCCATCGATTCTGGCTCTACTCTCTCCTGCTCTCCATCCTCCTCGACCTCGATAATCTCTGGAGGAGGAGACGCCAATGCAGCAGCAACAATGGCAAATCTGGCCCGAACGACCACCTCAGGCTCTTGGGCAGGGAGCGGATCGCCTTGCCTTAGTACCTCAGGAGCGAGCTTAGTAACCCTCTTGCTTAGCTCGGGAGTGGGCTCGATCGCCCTCCTGCCCTACTCAGGATCGGGTTCTGCCCTTCTCTCGATCGGCTCGACTGGCGCGGTAGGTGCAGTCCTCGCTTCGCCCTCTTCAGAGCTCTCTTCGAGGGGGACTCACTGGCCTCCATCGATGCACCCCTCTTCTGGGAGAATGAGAGGAGATCATCCAAGGAGAACTTCATGCCTGCATGAAGAAGGAAAATGTTAGTTCCGAGCTTGGAAAGTTAAAAAGCAAGCACAAGAAGATAAAGCTCGAGCCAAACTCACCCAACTCTCATATTGGGTTGACCCCAGCTTCGAATAGGTTATGCTCTGATAGCAGAACCTCAAGCGAGGGGACCTGGTCGGCACAGAGCTGGTCATAGATCTCTCGATCAGTCGCTTCGACCGTTGAATTCTGGTTAGGGGACTGATCTGGGTCGCTCCAAATCCAATCAACCCCCTCGATCGAGGCGAAAAAGTATTTACTCTTCCATCCTTTGATGAAAGAGGGGAGCTCGAATTTGATGCCCTTCGGGCGAGATGAGATAGACCACCACCCCTCCTCGGAAGGGTAGCATTTCAGGGTGAAGAAGACCCTGAACAAAGAGAAACAAGCGACAATCTCGTGGAAGTGGCAAAAAACTATGAAGCAGAAAATAGTCTTGACGGCATTGGGGACCAGCTGAGTAGGAACAAGGTGATAGTTGCTCAGCATGGAGAGAAAGAAGGGGTGAAAAGAAAATCGAAGGCCCTCTACGAGTGTCTCCTCGTAGAGGGCGATCTGGCACGGGCCACTGGAGGTGACCCGCTCCCCTGGTCGAGGAACCGATAGCTGGATGGAGTCCGGGACACCATAGGTCTCTCGACTGGTTGCAAGTTCCTCGGCGGTGATCATCGAAGTAACCCCGTCGGGACCTGTCGACCAAGAGGGTTCAGGGACGGGTTCAGGTGGACGAGGAGGTGGAGGGTAGGCCCCGGGCTCCCTAATCATGATCCCAGTGGGGTGGGGCCTCCTACTGATCTCGAAGCGCATCTCTTCCTCCTCATTGGAGGAAGAAGATAGCCTCGACCGAGAAGGCCCAGCCTTACTTTGATTGATCGAAGGATGGAAATTTGGATCGAAGCGAGACATCTAAAGGAAGAAGACGAAGTCGAAGGGTAGAGAAGAAGAAGAAGGAGAAAACGAACAAGGTCCGGGAAGGTCCTGGCTTTAGAAGAAGGCTCTACCTAGCCGAGAGAAGGAGAAGGAGATGAACCTGGCTAACTTTGGGAGACAAGGATGGCCAAGGGAGAAGAAGGAGCTCTGGTACGATAGGGGGCACGCGAGATTTGAAAGGAGAAGTATTTTGGAAAAACTGCCTTTCCTTTCGAAGTGACCAAATACCTAACCGTACCGTTACAGCACCCCTACTGATAGATCTGCACCACATGTCAGCAATCGACGAAGAAGATGCCTCATTTTAGCCATGGCCATTCTGAATTTCGTGCCAGCAATAAGTGCTCCTCGGACATGCCCACGTGGCTCCCCCGCATTGGTTTGGAGAACTACCTCATGAAGCACCGGTGATCGTGGCCATTATTGTGCCAGATTTTTGCATTTCCATGTCAACACCGTATTTACTCCTTTCACCCTGAGCGCCGTGTGCCAACGGGACTTGAGAGTGGGGGGCAAGTGATGTGAAGGGATCGTTGATGATACAGCGGGGGAGCCCGAAGCGGCAAATGATCAACTTCCAGAAGAATTGGTGGACATTGGCTTCCGCGATTCGAGCTAGAGACTCTGCTTCGACCCATTTGGTGAAGTAGTCGATCGCCACCAGCAGGAACTTTCGCTGCCCTGGTGCTGGGGGAAACGATCCCAAGATATCCATTCCTCACTGGGTAAAAGGCCAAGGGGTTGAGAGTTGGGAGATCGGTGCCGCCGACTGGCGCTGTATATTTGCATGGCGCTGGCACTTGTCGCACCTTTTTATGAAGTCAGCGGCATCCTCCCTCATGGTCTTCCAAAAGTACCCCTGGTGGAGAGCTTTATAAGCCAGTGTCCTCCCTCACACATGGTTCCCGTAGAGGCCTTCATGTATGCCTTGGAGCACGAAGGTTGCCTCGGTGGTAAAGCTGGCCTTCCATCAAAATGAACCGGGAGGCCTTCTTCTTGACGAGGACAGCTTCCGCGCGGTCTTCGGGCAAGGTGCCATCGGTGATGTACCAGACGTACTTGTCCATCCAGCTCAGCTCGGGGGTGACTTGATGTACCTCTGCCGAGCTCTCGTAGCTGGGACTTTCGAGGTATTCGATGTAGGCGCGTCCCAGCGACGAGTCCAGCAAGGTTGCGAGCCTGGACAACGCATCCGCACACGCATTCTCCCCTCGGGGGATGTGGAAAATGCTGAAGCGTCGGAGGCCTGCCGTGCTCACGCGGACTTGCTCCAGGTACTTCATCATCTGGGCATCCCTCGCTTTATATTCTCCGGAGACTTGTCCAGCGACCAGTTGGGAGTCGGTGAAGACTTTCAAGTCCCGTACACCCAACTCATGGAAGACTCTTAGGCCCGCGAGGAGTGCCTCATACTCCGCCTAGTTATTGGTAGCGGCGAACTTAAAGCGGAGGGCGCATTCCGCCATAACCCCATCGCTGTTAGTCAGGATGAGGCCCGTTTCGCTCCCGCCGGAATTGGATGCTCCATCTACATGGAGGATCCAGGGCTCTTCTCCTAGCCCGGGCTCTGTTGCTGCCTGCTCTGGCTCCTCGGCGAACCCGATGCACTCGACTACGAAGTCAGCTAGGACTTGGACATTTTGTGAAGACCTCGGCCGATACGCTATGTCGAATTCGCTGAATAGCAGAGACCGCTTGGCCAACCTTCTAGAGGTCTCATGTCGGCTGAGCATGGTCCTCAGCGATTGGTCCATCACGACCACTATTGGATGTGCTTAGAAGTAGCGCCTGAGGCGCTTAATAGACATTATTAGTACAAAAATGAGTTTCTCAGAGCGAGTATACATGATCTCTGCATCGTGGAGGATTCTGCTAGTGTAGTACACCAGCTTTTGAGATTTGTCCTCGTCTGTGCAGACGAGAACCGAGCTGACAGCTCTCGGTGTAACTGCCAGGTACATCAAAAGCTCCTCTCCCTCCTCCAGCCTGGAGAGCAACGGGGGGGAGGAGAGGAAGTTCTTCAGCTCCTCGAAGGCTATCCTGCACTCTTCGATCCAGTTGAAGTTGTGCATCTTGCATAGTGCCTTGAAAAATGGCAGGCAACGATCAGCCGACCTCGAGATGAACCTGCTGAGGGTGGCGACACGCCCCATTAGTCGCTGGACCTGCTTCTTGGAGGTCAGATGTTCCATGTCGACGATGGCCTGCACCTTCTCTGGGTTTGCCTCGATGCCCCTCTGGGTGACCATGAAGCCGAGGAACTTTCCTGTCACAATCCCGAAAGCGTACTTCGCCGGGTTCAGCTTCATCTGATGTTGCTACAAGTTGTGGAAGGACTCAGCGAGGTCAACTACATGGCTCGAGCCCGGCCTGCTCATGACGAGCATATCATCCACATACACTTGCATGTTGCGGCCGATTTAGTTCTTGAAGACCTTACTGACCAGGCACTAATAGGTGGCTCCTGCATTCTTCAAACCAAAAGGCATCATCCTGTAGAAGTATGTCCCTTTGTCGGTGACGAAGGCGGTGTGCTCCTCGTCTTCTGGATGCATGCGGATTTGATTATACCCAGAGAATGCATCCATGAAGGAGAGCAACCGGTGGCTAGAGGTGGCGTCCACCAGCTGGTCGATCTTCGGGAGATGGAAGCTATCCTTCGGGCAAGCTTTGTTGAGGTCGGTGTAGTCGACACAGATCCTCCATTTACCATTATTCTTCCTAACGATCACTACATTCACCAGCCAGCTCGGGTATTGGACCTCTCGAATGAAACCGGCAGCCAGGAGTTTATCAACTTCTTCCTTGATAGCTGCTTGTCTCTTCGGGGCGAAACTTCTCTTCTTCTGTCGAACTGGTTTGTGCTTTGATCCACACTCAATTTATGAGTAATGATGTCAGGAGGGATACCTGGCATGTCTGCCACTGTCCAGGTGAACACATCAGCATTCGCCCGCAAGAATCCCAGCAATTGGGCCCTCTCCTCCTTGGGTAGCTGGGCTCCGATCTGCACCATCTTCGCGGGGTCATCTCCGAGCGGGTAGGAAAGTAGGTGCTCGACCGGGCCTTCCCTGGGATCTTGGGCCCTCTGGTCGAGGTCATCCACACTGGGGTCACCCTGGGGGACCTTGGCCCCAGGGAGAGTTTGGAAACAATGCTGCACCGGCTGGGGTGCTTCCCTCATCTCCCCGACATCGTAGGGAGTTGGGAACTGTACAAGTAGCCTCTTGGTGGAGACAATGGCGTTGAGCAAGTTGAGCCCGGGGTGGCCCAGTATCATGTTGCAGGCAGAAGGGAGCCTTACAACCGTGAAGGTTATTATGATGGTGCTCTACCAAGGTGGGGTTCTAGCAGTGACCGGGAGAGTGGTTTCTCCTTCTACACTTATGGAGTCGCCCGTGAAACCAACAAAGGGTGTGTGCACAGGCTTAAGCTGTTCGGGGGAGAGATGCATCCTGGAGAAGGCATCATAAAAAAGCACGTCTGTGGAGCTTCCACTGTCAACCATGATGCGCTTTACAGGATGTTTCGCGATCGTCATCTCGACGACCATGGCATCATTATTTACATTTTTCCCCCATCTTTTCCTTCCCTCATAAAGGGGAGTACATTCTCAGAGTCCCCTGCCCCCCGGGCCCTCTTGGATGCACGCGCAGCTCCCCAGGAGATCATGCCCACCGGCTTTTCGATGGGACGGTTGTCGATGGTTGGAGCTGGCGGAAGGGCAACGAGCGCCTGGGACTCCACTTGAGGTTTGCCCCCCACGAATCTTTTGAGGTAGCCTCTCTTGATGAGTTCCTCAATCTCTCACTTGAGGTTGCGGCATTCCTCGATGTTGTGGTCGTGGTCACGGTGAAAGCGACAGTACTTTATCTTGTCACGACCGGTGGAGATCCTTAATGGAGGCGGGCATCTCAGGTAGTCCTCGCCTTCGATCTCCATGAGAGTTTTTGTCCTTGGGATGAGGAGAGGGGTATAGCTTTCCTCAGGAACGGGAGTCCCTCTCGGTCTTGGTCGGTCCCTCCGGGAGCTCGGAGGCTGGGATGCTGGCTTCCAGATGCTTCGGTGGGGGCTGACTTCTTCAGGGACCCTCCGTCGAGCTCCCGTCTCGTACGGTCCACCTCCTCAGTGCGGATGTACTTTTGGGCCCAGAGAAGGAGCTTGGAATAGGTCTTGGGGGGCTTCTTATCCAGTGAGTAGGTCAGGCGGGAGGTTCTGAGTCCTCGCTTCAGTGCTAGCATGGCGACTGGCTCTTCAAGATTGTAGATCTCCAACGCGACGGTCTTGAAGCGAGCCACGTAGTCCCGCAAGGGCTCGCGGTCCTACTGTCGGATAGAGAAGAGGTTGTCTGCCTCTCGTGGCAACTTCCTGCAAGCGTCGAAGTGAGCCACGAACTTCTGCCTTAGCTGGGCGAAGGAGCTGATGCTCTCCGGCTCCAATCGGGTGAACCACACCCGGGCTGCCTTACGAAGAGTAGTAGGAAAAGCTACGCAGAGGAGAGCGTCGATGGCCCCCTAGACCCTCATGAGGGTCCGGTAGCTCTCTAGGTGGTCCAGGGGGTCGGTGGTCCCATCGTAAGGATCCACCTCCGGCATCCAGAACCGGCGCGGAATTGGCTCCGTTTGGATTTCTTGGGAGAATGGGGGACAGGCGTCGTAGTCCGCTGGCTCACTAGCGGAGCCCTGCATGCTGGCAAACCGACGGGCAAACTCCACCAGATTGCGTTCATGTTCCTCCAGGCACCTTTCCGCTGCACGCCTGACGGCTTCATCAGTGGACCCCTCCGCTGAAGGAGACAGAGAAGGTGATGTGGGTGCACGGCACCCATGGTGGGGGGTCTTGCTTTTTCTACCTCGGTGGGGTTTGGGCACCTCCCGCCCGAGGTTTGGCGAGCGGCTCTCCCTGTTGGCAGAACCGGCTCGTTGTCCTTTTACCGGAGCTTGAAGGCTGCCCCGGTTGTCGATGGTGGCCCGCGGCTGTGACGGCCTTCCTTGGAAAGAGCGTAGGCTGTCACGGGGAGCTGCGGCATGGGCCGCTGGAGTCCCTGGCTGCTGGTGGGTAGCCGCGGACCAGTGCTGGTGTTGAAGCTGGTGCACTGCCGTGGCACGGACTTGCATTTGCTGGGCGAGTGCAGCCAGCTGGGCTTCTGATAGAGGTGGCTGGACAGGAATGGGTGGCTCCGCTTCTTGGTAGTGTGGGTTCCCCCGGGAGGGGGAATCCCCCGCACGGCTGGTGGAAGCCTCCCTTGCCCTTGTCGTCACCATCCTCCCGCCTGGCTTGTCTGTGAAGAGATGGAGAGTTCGACTTGGATCAAATATCGTTCACAATGTCGCTGTCGCCTCCCCCTACCTGGTGCGCCAATCTGTTGCCGCCAAGATCGCCATGGCCCATAGCTGCTGCCGGCGCCGGAGTGCGCTCCTCTCGCTCCCTGGCGGTCCTCTGCTCCTGGACCTACAAAATAGGGGTTAGTGACCCGAGTCGGGGTTTCCGGTAGGGGCACTCCGACGGTCAAGTCAATGACGATCTGGGGGAATAGATCCTCCCGGTCGGGCCCTTCTTGATGGACTCCGCTCTAGGAGGAGTAAAAATTGTGTGGCTACGAAAACGTAGCAGGGGGAGAATGATAGCGGGGATAGAGGGGTTCCTTGTTCCTCCACCTCTCCTTGTTTTCCTGGTTTTCTTTCAACTGTGGTGGTGGTGGCGCTTTGCCCCCTTGATCGAGCTTGTGCTTGTGTTGTTGGTAGATTGTTGTTGTTACCTTCCCCCTTTCGGGGGTGTCGACTGTTCTTTGTAGTTAAAAATTGACTGTTAGATGCTTGCCTCGGGATCTTCGCTGGGCTGGCAGGCACGTGTGGCAGGACCCCGTGTCATGGACGAAACATCTTTCTTGATAGGTGGTAAGGGAAGCTTCCATTCATTCTGACATCCTCTCCGGTCGCCCCATTCCGGGAAGCTTGGCAGAGCCTCGATCCGGGGATCGCTGCCTTAGGGGTTCGTGCTTTCTGGCTGGCCCATCCCCCTGAAGGTACGGGCAGACAGGTAGTTATGGCGATATGGGGGACACCGTTCCGTGGTCCTTGGGTGGCTCGCCAGCGTCCCAGGATGGTAGGGCTTGCTCCGGCCTGGATGCTCTGAGCTCGTGTGGTCACCTTGGTGGAGGAGGGAAGAGTGCGGGCCTGGTCCAGAGGGCGTGCCTCGGAGAGGCTCTACGTGGTGGATGAGCACTGAGCTCGACTCCGACCACAGGGCTCAAACCTTCGAGGGTCTCGCTCTGGAGGGCGGAAGGCGGACCCGGTCCAGAGGGCGCGCGCTCGGAGAGGCTCCACATGGCGGGTGAGCGCTGAGCTCGACTTCGACCACAGGGCTCAAACCTCCGAGGGTCTCGCTCTGGAGGGCGGAAGGCGGACTCGGTCCAGAGGGCGCGCGCTTGGAGAGGCTCCACATGACGGGTGAGCGCTAAGCTCGACTCCGACCATAGAGCTCAAATCTCCAAGGGTCTCGTTCTGGAGGGCGGAAGGCGGACCCGGTCCAGAGGGTGCGCGCTCAGAGAGGCTCCACGTGGCGGGTGAGCGCTGAGCTCGACTCCGACCACATAGCTCAAACCTCCGAGGGTCTCGCTCTGGAGGGTGGAAGGCGGACCCGGTCCAGAGGGCGCGCACTCGGAGAGGCTCCACGTGGCGGGTGAGCGCTGAGCTCGACTCCGACCACAGGGCTCAAACCTCCGAGGGTCTCGCTCTGGAGGGCGGCTCCGGCCTAGGCATCCCGAGCTCGAGGGCTCGACCTGGCGGAGGACGAAGCTCGGCTTGTTGTCTTGAGGGAGCTTAGCTCAGCTCGGCAGAGCGGTCCGGACTGAAGTACTGCCTTGGCATCTGACGCGGCGGTCTCCTTTGACACGGTGCCTGTCAGCTATCCATGTCAGTGGTCTCACCACATCAATATCCATTTATAAATTAAATGGATCATGTTTTGCCTGTCTTATTAGGATCGGATCGGGTTAGATATCCATGTATCAATAAAAATTATTATCCTTATATGGGACCCACATAAAATGGGAAGGTTGCGATCCGACCTTACGGAACCGAACCGGTGAAGAGCCCGAACCATTTCTGAGGATCCGAGCTTTGAACCCTCTCCCTTTCCCCCCACTGCTGTGCCTGTGTCCATGGAAGCGACCGTCCAATAGCGAGCAAGAAGAGGAAAGAAGTGAAGAGATGGGTAGCCGTTTAGGTCGACGGGTAAGGTTGCAAATGGGTCGGGTTGACCCATGACCCGACCCGATCCAATCCATTTAGATCCAATCCAATCCATTTTTATGGACCCGTGGATCCGGGTTGAGTCCTAAAATTAAACCCGTTCCATTTTCCGGGTCGGGTCGGGTTAACTAAATTTGGACCCGACCCGACCCGACCTGATTTGAACATACTAATACTGTTATAATTATATCTATTTGGACCTTTAAATTATAATTTAAAACTTGTATGGAACTCGTTATAATTATTTTTATATCTTAATTTATTTTAAAAATAATATTATTTGTTATCTATTTATAGTTAATAATAGTTAGCTATGTAATTGATGTGGTAGGAAGCTGACATGTAATCCCTGTCAGATGCCATGTCAGAAAAGCCGCCACGATGGACACTCCATCTTGGACTCCTTTGCCGGGCTGAGCTCCTCAAAGATGACGAGGTGGCACGCCAAAGCCGAGTTCCATCCTCCGCCAAGTTGGCACCCATGTGCTCGAGGCGCCTAGAACGGAGCTGAGCGACCCCCTTCATCGGATCGAGCCCCTCCGAGGTTGAGCCCCCTGGACCGGAGTCAAGCTCAGCCCTCCTCCGCTAGGTCGAGCCCCTCCGAGGCCGAGCCCTCTGGGCTGGAGTCGCGTGCTGACCTCCTCCACCAGATCGAGCCCCTCCGAGACTGAGTCCCATGGACTGGAGTCGAGCTTAGCTCTCCTCCGCCAGGTTGAGCCCCTTTGAGGCCGAGCACTCTGAGCTGGAGTCGAGCCTTCCTCCGCCGGGTCGAGCCTTTCCAAGGTCGAGCCCCCTGGACTGGAGTCGAGCCCAGCCCTCCTCCGCCAGATCGAGCCCCTCGGAGGTCGAGCCCCACAAGCCGGAGCCGAGTCCCAGCTCTCCAGTTCGGCAATCACCTCGGACAATGCCGCCGGCCACCAAGGGGTGGAGCCACCCCCGAGGCACCGGTGAGCAACCCGAGGACTACCAGAAAGCACCCATCAAATCATAATAACTGTCCACAGCCACCACTTACACCAGAAGAGGAAGAAGCTCCCTGACTGAGATGCCACGCTCGCTACCAACTGCCTGCACCACCTAAAAGAGAAAGTCAACCAGGGGACTCGAGTCCCGGGGGTGGTGGCCCCCCAATCGAGGCCCTGCCAGTTTCCCAGAGTGGAGCGACCGGAAGAAATGTCAGAGTGCATGACAGCTTCCTTTATCACGAATCGAGAAATACGTCCCATCCATGGCATGGAATACCACCGCACGTGCCTGCCAACGCGGGGGAGATCCCGAGGTAGGCATCCAACAAACACCGGGGTTTAAAAGAACCTTCGATACCCCCAGTGGGGAGGTACACAAGCTAATCCACAAATCACCCAAGCAAGTAGGGGAAGGAGGCCACACAAAAGAACCTCTCAAGAGACTGAGAATTTACGGCTCACGGAGATCTGCGGAAAAGATCGCCTGAACACAGCCATCCATCTCCAGTTCCCTTAGGCCACCACCTTCCTAGCCTACTTGCATCCTCACTCACACATTACTCACTCCTCCTAACATGGAGTCCATCTCAGGGGCTCGACCAGGAGAATCTGTTCCCGTGGATCGTCACTGACTTGACCATCAGAGTACCTCCATTGGAATTCCCGGCCCGGGTGGCAATAGTAATAATTAAAATATAGTTGTCTATATTTTATTCTGATCATATTTAGATCCAAACTTTGTAGATTAGAATCGGATTATTTATGGACCCGATCCAATCCAAATGATTCATTGGGTTGAAAATTTTGATAATGGACCCGACCCAATCTAATCTGATTTTCTAGTAAATTAAATCTGAATCTACTATTAAGATCCGATCAAAAAATCGAATCGGATCAGGATCACTCATGATCCGACCCGACCAGATCCATTCGCACCCCGATCAATGGGTAATCAACTTCGCGAATCTCCTGATAAAGCTCCTGATGCCGTCGCCGCCGTTCGACTCCATCCGGGAGATAGCCCTCAAGACCGTCCCTTTCGCGACCAGGTGGAGATCCGCCGCGTCCTCGAGTCCCTCTATGGCTTCGACGTTGCGGAGGTCCGCACCCTCAACATGGAGGGCAAGAAGGTCAAGCGCGGGCCCTTCCTCGCAGCTAAGCCCGACTACAAGAAGGCCTACGTAACCCTCCGGTATCCACTCTCCCTCTCCCCTGATCTCTTTCCTATACCTTTGATCCAGGAGGAGCGGGAGCGCATCGCAACCGCCCAGGCGAAGTCCCGGCCAACCGTCGTCGAGGGGGAGGACGGCTCCATCGGCCGGAGGCACTGGCTCGACGAGCGCCGCGAGGAGGAGGGACCAGACGGGCGCCGGAGGTACGGCGGTGGCGGTGGAGGGCGGAGGCGTGGTGGTGGTAAACGTGGAGTGGGGAAGAAGGCCGAGGAGGAAAGCAAGTTCCCCTGGAGCAGCATGCACCTGTCGTCGAGGTAGTGTTGTTATTGTTGTTGTCGTTTTCTTTTTCTTTTTCTTTCTTTGCCTTGCTTTAATTAGTAGGGAGAAGAGTTTGCAATCTTTATGAAGAATGCGTTCGAGTTTGTAAGGAAAATGGTTCTTTGTTTGGTGATGGATTTTGGAAATTATATTTTTCGTTTTATGATACCTGAAGTATTATGAATGGAGCTCTCTAGCTTATGTTCTATGATATGTGTTTGATGAAATGGCGATGTGGTTTTGGGTGTGCATATTTTTTAGTTTGTGCTGCAAGTTTCTGTATGGAAATAAACTAGTTTTTGTTGTAGGAATTCCATGAATATGACATTTGCTCTCAGAGTTGTTCGAATACTCTGCCAACTTATTGATGCATGTTGATGCCATGGGCTCATGGGAGGATAAAATCGTGTGGCCTGTCATATTGGTTATTGATAAATTCAATTCATCACCTCTTTGTTTTCACATTCTGATCTCTGTAAATTTTAACTCTCGTTGTTACCGGTATATATTAGTGGTTCTGTTCTACGGGAAGGTTGAGTTTTGGATTGATCAATAATGCTTAATGCAGGGACAGGGATTTGGGTACTGGAAAATGAGATTTATTTGATTAGCTCCATGCTCAGGTCATCTGTTTTCAAAATCCATTCCTAGACCTGAAAATCCAAGTAATTTGAAACAAAATCAACTACTTTGCTCCTCACATTCTTGGAGCCCCTTTTGAGTTTCCCCCTTCATTATAGTAATTCTTGTTGCCAAAGGCATCTTCTTTTTTTTTTTTTTCAAATATAAACATTAAATAGCAGGATTTACGGTACCGTCCCGTTCCTCCCGGTACGGGGCATACCGTACTGTACCGGTCAAGAATCGGTACAGTTCAGCTTTAGAAAACGGTTTGGGTGCCGAACCATAAAAACTGGCCTAAACCGGACTGGTATGAGTCGGTACGGTACGGGTCGGTTCAGACTGGTACAGCCCGGTTCGGTCCGGTTCGGGCTCGGTTTGGGTCGGTTCAATGATCCTTGAGAGGGGGGAGGAAGAAAGTTTTTTCTTAATTTTTTAAGGCCAATACATAGACCGGTATGGTACCGTACCGTACCGATCGCTGATCGATATGGGTCTCAGTACCGGTTCAGCAATCCTTGTTAAATAGCATCATTGCAAGCATTCTCCAATCTATTAAAGAAATTGTCTTTCTAAAATTGCTAGTTAATGCAAGAAAGATTGTACAGTGATGCCATATTGATGTTTATTTGAGAAGATAGCACAAATAAAGAAATAGTATAGGTCATGTTAAAATTAGTAGTTAATGATAAAAAGTTTGTTTAATAAGCTTGTACTGTGAAAAGATTGTTAAGATCTCAAGTCTGCGGATTTAGTGAAAGTAATTCTAATTGTGTTTTATATGATAATCCATGTTCATATGAATGTTTCAATATCGTTTAGGTTAGTCCTGCAATATAAGCAGTACAATAGGAGCATGAATGGTAGCTAACCAGTGAAGAAGGAATGTGTTCATTGGATTGTTGACACATGTTACTTAAGGTTGCTTTCTAAATTGCAAGCATAAATAACTTAAGCTTGAAATGTATTTAAGGATGATCGGTGCTTGATTACCATCTTCTTTCTCATGCAAACTTTCTCAATGTATTTAGGCTCCTTTTGTTGATTTCATAGGTATAAGTTGGATTCTCCTTGAAACTTTATTAGATCTCTGATTGGATGCATGGTGATATGGGACCAATAGGTCAAGTAGTTTGGTGGTTGGTGCTTGATTAATGTTTCTCAGGACATTGAAGGAAAGAAATTGAAAGAAAGATAAATATTCATGGACAAATGTCTGGGGAGATAAAGATTTATACGATTCCTTGTCTTTTTGATTGCTTCAAGTAGGCCAACTGGGTATCTTTGTTCTCATCATCTGCCTAATATTTGTCATATGAGAAATGGTCTAAAACATTTTCAGTTATGTCAAACACAATTTTGATTGTGTGCTCTGTTTGAGTTTCAGGCCTTTCCATTTATTACAAAGGCTTTGATTTGCTTCTTTGGTCTCATTGGAAACATTGCTTCAAATGAAGAGGAGGTTAATCCGTAGTATAGAACAAGCCTTTGACAATGGGTAGATTACCATAACCATAGCTTTATAGTACAAGTGGAATCAAAAACCTTGTTACAAAGTAGCATATTGAGGAGACTCCTACCATTGCTAGTCAACTTAGTGATATTGCCTCAAGAGTAGAGGGCATCACGTTTACTCATTTTGCATATAGCACTAATGATGTGGCAAATCATTTATAACTTGTTGGAATTTTGTACCTTTTACAACTTGATGTCGTTTGCAGTCCTTGTAGAAGAGGATGTCTAAGATAATTTATATGCTTGTTATGCATGTTCCACCTTCCCCAAGTTGTTTAGGCTAGCTTAGTGGATCCAGGTGATTACTATGAAGGCTTTCTTCTCTCATTTTTGCTAGTGAATTGCATTGTTGACTTCTGCACATAAAGCACCCTAACTCTAGGTTTGCTGGTGAATCTTTGAATCTTTGAAGGATGCCATGTCATTCCATAAGGTTTTTTGTTACCATGCAATTCCTTTTGTATATTGTTTTTTTTGAAATAGTTTTTTAATATTAGTTGCTCGAACTGAATTGAAATTAAGAAGCTTGTTGTTATATTTGTCTAGACCCTGTTGCAGTTGTTTCTTTTTTGTAAAGCATTGATTGTTGTTGATGCCAACTGAGAATGCCCAAATCTTTTAAAGCCAGCTATCTGATAATCATTCCTCTCACTAGCTGCTGGTTTCAATTGGAACATTTCGAACTATAGGAAAACCAAAATTTCATCCATTTTTTTTCTCTTGCATTAACTGCCTTGTTTGAATTTGCACCCATAGAAGATGCAGGCTTCAAATTACATTATCTTTCAGATCTAGTTTTCACATCTGATTTTGAGATGGTATGAGTGGCAAATTATACTGAAATCTTGGAGCACTTCTTGTTCAGAGAAGGGGTTCATGTTGACTTCTTTGAATTACAAATGAACTACATGATTTCAAGTTGACTGTGTTGGGTGCCAGGAAGATGTTTCAGCTGCCATATCTCTGAATCAGGCTTCTCTCTGAAGCTTGGGGAATTGGCAGAATCAGTTCTCCTTGCTCCTTTGATTCTTAGTTTCCTTTTAAAGATACTTATGTTAATACATCAAAGCTTACATTTTGTGGGGTTTCTAAGCCTTGTTCCTATTCTTTTGCTCCACTTGATAATGAGAATTATGATCTGCGTACAGCTGCTCCTCATCCCTAAATTCTTTGGCTTCATTGGGATGGCCTCGGGATTGGCTTTTTGGATTCTGGTGCTCAACATCGAGGCCATGCACTTCTGCCAAAACAAATGTTTCACGAAATTTTTAGGCCGCACAAAATGATGCCATCGTCAGATTATAGTGTATTTGTTTGTATTAGTGGAATATCCATCGCCAAGCTTATTTGTCAGGTTAATGCCTATCAATGCCATGAATGGCGCAAAATGCCTTTATGCGGTTGTCAAGAGGTTGGCTTCTTGTACCATGACCGAGCTACTGGATGTTATCGGTCCATAGACTATTTGCTTAGGAGAGCTCTAATGTCTACTCGTGCAATTCAAGTTCCAGTGCAAATGGAACAAGGCTATGCTATCATCCAGTTGCATCCCTTTATAAAAAAATCTTATTATTTCAAGATTTTATGTATGATTTGCAGAACATCAAAAATAATATTATTTTCAAAAATGGATTGGAACAAACAATAAATTTGTAAATTTTATAGAAAGAATACTATCTTGGATTTAGGATGCATATCTATATTTATCATTAATTTTTAAACTTGCAATCATAGATGCTCATGTGAACATCAAAAATCAAGTCCTCTTCAACATCTTTTCACAATAAATGGCTATTTGATGGGATAAGTTATGAAAACTAATTTCAAAAAAAATATTATGAAAAGTGAAGAAGGGATCTAGTCTATTTATAAGTAAATTCTAACAAACCCTCCAATTACGGGCCAAGATAGGCTAATGCCTATATTGTACCGTATCAATCACACCAATCAATATAAGGTGTTCAAAGTTTAAATATAAGAATCATACATAATATTGAACTATATACACGTCCATCAACACAGAATATAAAATCAATCCATTTTTACCGAATCAAAATAAATAAAATAATAATTAATGATAATTTATAATTAAGAAAAGTTCTTACATTCTTTTACTTGGATAATATTAATTATGATTTTAAAAATATTTTATTTGAAAATAACTCTCGGGTTTAATAATATAAAATATAATACGTGGTCACGAAAATATATAATCCATAGACAACACATTCAAAATGACTCGATTCAATGGTATCAATCATCGCTACAGTAAACAGGATTATTCTCGATACTAAAATAGATCTTTCTCTACGTTTTAAAGCGTTGCTAAAAATAATCCCGATGCTCTAAAAAATGTCATAAAAGTATCGGCATTGTAAGAGTGGAGAGTTTTTTCCAATACTTTTGAAAAGTGTTAAGGTTATTTTCAATGCTTTAAAGCATCGGAAATAAACTTATTCCCGATACTTTTTAAAAGCATCGGGAATAAATTTATTTTCGATGCTTTAAAGCATCGGGAATAACCCTGTGATAAGATTATTTCCAATGCTTTAAAGCATCGGAAATAACTTTATTTCCAGTGCTTTTAAAAAGCATCTGGAATTTTCCTTTCCAAAAAAAAAAAAAATTGCGGCCTGGTTGATAGAGGCTTAGCCTCACCTCCCTCCGATCACGGGTTCGAGGCATGATCCTCGCGGGTGGCTCGATTAAATCCAGGAATTTTTCTGGGGCACGTGATCGGGGTGACGAGAGAGTTCACTACTCCGGCATCTTAATGGTGTCAGGCGAGAGAGTTCACTACTCCGGTATCTTAATGGTGTCAGGGTGGCGAGAGAGTTCACTACTCCCGCATCTTAATGGTGTCAGGCGAGAGAGTTCACTACTCCGGCATCTTAATGGTGTCAAGCTGACGTACTCACCAGTGATGAGGAGGATATGCGAAAAAACTGCGACCTAAATTGAACATAGCTTGGCGAGGTTGGGGCCCAGTTGGGGGTAGCTACACCGGGATTTATCCCCCATCTCCTTTTTCTTTAAAAAAAAGCATCGGGAATAACTTATTTCCAATACTTTAAAGTATCGGGAATGAATCCAAAATAAAGTTATTCTCGATGCTTTAAAGCATCGAGAATTTTATTTTTTAAAAAATAAAATATCCATTTTAAATTTTAAAAATCTATATAATATTTTTTTTACCTGTATAATGCAGTAATAACAAATATTCCTAGATCATTGCATCATTTTTCATACATCCAAACATAAATTCAAATATAAAATTTATTATAATCAAATATAATAAAATTTATTACATATATATCTGTTTAACAAAATTAAGAAATACTTGGAAATACAAGAATAAAATAACAAAAATTCGAGGTCAATGATCTGCAGGAAGTAGGTCGTCATCTTGTCCATAAAGATCTGATGCTCCAGAAGCCAATATAAAAAATATTTAAAATATTTAATTTATAAAACTATGAATGACAATATATTACATAAATTATTGATTTAATATAAAAATATATTTAATATCATATATATGTACTTGATGTGGAACATAGGTCTGTATGACAGATGTAAGTCGCTCTATGTGCTCTTTCAGCTCTCTATCACTGTTCATTCGGTGGCATGGCTCTGTCGTATCTCCTCTAGCTCAGTGGAACGGCTATGTCGTATTTGCTCTATCTCCTCCTCGAGTCTGCGAACACGTACATCTTGAATAGTCTCTATAACCTCACGTGTATGTCTACTGATCACAGATAACTGAGTGGGGGTGACTCCAATTTCATAGCCTCTCACTCGACCGTAGCGCTCCGGGCTCATCAACTATGTAAACAACTCGATCTCGATGCGACTACTCTGCGTAGATGCTATAGAATCATCAACACGCTCAGCAATAAGAGCTGTAGCTCTTTCTATATTAATTTAGAAAAATTAGTTAGATTTTAAAGACTAACAAAATCAAATTTAAATCGTTGCATGAAATAAATTGTGATAAAAACTTACACATATATCCCTCGACTCATCTCTGACAAAAGTGCCATCATGATGAGTATGAGTCATCCAATAAAACTCCACCTGACTGGGTTCCCTTCCATACTCATCCGTCTATAAGAAAAATTATAATTTTAAGCAAATAATTCAAACAAATTTAAAAATTATTTAAATATCATGATATATATGTATCACGATACATCGTCCGCGATACATATATATATTATGATTCATATATGTGTACCGTAATACATCATCTATGATACATATATGTATCACGATACATATATATATATATACTACGATACATATATGTATCACAATACATTTTTCATAATATATAATATTAGTTTCATTAAAATGTATAAATACTTTAATATTTAAAATATAAGCATATAGTTTAAGAAACTTACGAATTCCTGTCTAACTTGTGCATAACTCTTGGATCCCGATATATGGGGAACAGATAGAGCTGCTCGTACAGCTTTATCAATATCAGAATATGTTTGCAAAATCAAAAAGATAATTTCTTATATCCAGAAAGAATTGTATATATATGTATAATATACTATATAAATTAAATATTTTAATAAACTTGCTTCAAAAAAATTAGAAGTTACCTGTCTCCTCTCGAAAAACAATAATGAACCAACTCCATCCATCGATGAGGGGGTACATCAAGAGGACATGTACCAACTACCTGCTCCTCTATCATATACGGCAACTTGTACTTCATCTTCAACTATACTTTATATTCTTTCCATTTTTGGTTGAAAGATTTTAGTACAAAATCATGAGAGGATGGAGGGAGTGCAAACTTGGACTGCAAAAAAAAAATATAAAACAAAAAATAATATTTTAATTATGCAAGAGCACAAATAATTTAATACCAACTTTTTACCTGTACAACTCATAGAATCTCTACTTTATACATCGAAAGCATGTCATTTCACTTTGCATAACTCGGTGAATAAAGCTGATGCCTCCGAGCAACTGTCCCCCAAAAAAGAACTCAATAAGCTGGCGGCTTTTTTAATTGGCTGCCCCAGCTTATTGTACTCAATCACTATCTTTTCACCCTCGCGCATCTCCCACACATCCCGTACTACTATGGACCCACGCCTACATGTAACCCCCCCGGATTCATCTGCATGTAAATAGATAAAAGTAAGCTATAGTAAAAATAATAAAATTTTATCTAACTAAGGATATTGGAATAAATTATCCTGAATATATAGCTCATCATCTACTGGATCGACGGGAGGATCATGATGTCCCGAAAATGATGGACTTGCAGTAGATTGGTCTGTCGAAGGATAGGACATAGCATCTGGTGCGGAGGAAGGACCGGCATGAACATCATGTGATGAAGTACTGGCCTTAGCCTGTTATGCCAAAAAAGAAATGTCGGCCTCTGTCCATGAGTGCTGGAACTGCATACCAAGAAATTGTCGCGAGCACGGCATAGTATAACCTATCATTTACATCAAAGTCAAAATTAATGAAAATAAATATTAATTTAACATAATAATTACTATAAATTGCATACATTACAAAATTTATTATCAATAAAAATTAAGCATTTGCATTTTCTTCAAATTCCATCCTAATCAAGAATAGTGTAGCACGTATGTTAGCAACTAGTACAAAATTGAATGGCATGGAATGCATATAAATATCATCATCTTCATCATCTTCTAATTATTTTTCCATATCATTAAGTCCCGAGGTTTTGTTTTAATAACAGCAGCTCAATCTTTGTCTTTTGCATCTTGTACAAAAAATAATTGACGAACTTAAGAAGAAAAAATAAATTGATCATCCTTCAATAAGACACCAGTATATATCAACTTTGTAAACTTTACAAATGTAAATCCATTCATATCTTTTTTCAAACCCCTTGATGGGTTTATATCTATCTAATCACATCTAAATAATATGACTTTAAAGATTCTGTAGTAATCTAACTCATATATATATCTTTACATGCACTATAATAAGTCTTTTCATCAGCTTCCATCATAACATCGCTATTCTGTATTTTTCTAAATTTTTCACAATCTTTAGTGTGAAATTTAAAATCATTGATTATGAAACCATTATATCTGATGATAACTTTGTTAGGTCCTCGAGCCAGGGCTATTAATTTATCTGAACAATTTCTCTCCATCATTGTTAATACCTAAAAAATAAAAAAAAAATGTTAATAAGTTATTCGATGATAAATCTATCTATATATTTTTTAAATATATGTCAAACCTGCTTTGAAATCCATATAAGAAATAACTCGACTAACCAAAAAATCGTTGCTCAATTCTTGAATTAGGTCGAGTGTTATGATTAACTTGTCACTGAGATATTAAAAATTCACTGCATAAAATTTATATTTATTAATATGGTTTAAAAAATAAGATATGATATTTAAAATTGAAATACGTTAAATATGCTAACATTCGATAGTCAGATATGATTTCATTATGAAGTAACACATAATGATATACTTGTGCAATTAATTTCTATTCCGATATAATACTTTCACCTTTTTCCATTACTCTTCCAACAGTAGAAAATTTATACAACTCTGCATTGTTTATGAAATCACTATGTCGTTGAGGTCTATTAAACGCAGTATCTACACCTTGAAGATACTTTGAACAAAATGTCAAACATTCTTCAGCAATGTATCCTTCCATAATCGAACCCTCTAGATAGGTTCTATTTCGTATATAATATTTCAATCGCACAAGATACCTACAATATTTAAAAATTTATTTACACATCATCATGATACTTTTATTAAAACTTATATAGAGATTAAAAATTGATAATAATACATCTCAATAGGATACATCCATCTATAGTGTACCAACCCACCAAGCTTGACTTCCAAAGCTAAGTGAATGAGTAGATGTACCATAATAGTAAAAAATCCAGATGAAAAAATCTTCTCCATCTGATAAAGTATAACGGCAACATCTGACTCCAACTGATCAAGCTCTATAGGATTAATAATCTTTGAACATAATGCCTTGAAGAATGATGATAACCGAATTATAACTGTAAGAACTTGTTTAGATATTGATGATCTTAAAACTATTGGAAAGATATCTTGTATCAATATGTGATCATCATGACTTTTGAGATTATAAATTTTTTGGTCTTTAAGATGCATGTACCTTGAAATATTAAATGCATATCCATCAAGCACTTTAATATTTTTTAGTACTGTCAAAAAAATTATCTTTTTCTTGAGCAGACATGGTATAAGATGCAGGAGACAAATAAATTCTATCATTAGCAAGTATTTTGGGATGAAACTCATATCGGATATCCAATTCTTGTAAATCCATTCGGGCCTTCATGTTATATTTGGTCTTTCCATCAAGATTCAACAATGTTCCAAATAGATTATCACATACATTCTTCTCTATGTGCATGACATCAAAATTGTGCCGAATAAGATTATGTTTCCAATAAAGTAAGTCAAAGAAGATACTTTTTTCTTCCATAAATGTTTGCTGGGCTGATTCGTAGATGCTATCTGTACGTCTTCCTCATTTTCATTTTCAAAAAAATTATTAGGATCTTTAAATACCTGTCTATCCATAGTAACAGTAGTACTTCTTCTGCCAATCCTTCTTGATCAGCCCTTCCTCTTTTTTTAGAAGATTTTGAGAATTTACCATATATGTAACTGATGGAATCCATTTATCTACAAACATTAGTTCTAGAATGTGCAATAGGTACATATATCATTTCTATAATACCATCAAATAAATCTTGCTGAAAACAAAATCGATGATTTGGTTCTAACCATCGACGATATCCCATATAACATAATTTTTCTTCATGTTTTAACCAAATTGAATGTATCAAATCTGCACAATAAGAGTATGCAACCCATCTTTTTGTACTCCAGCCAGATAAATTGGCGTATGCTGGAAAATCATTAATAGTCCATGACAAAGCTGCCCGTAGTTTAAATATTTCACAGTTGGAAGCATCAATTGCATCGACACCTTTCCATAATTGTTTTAATTCCTCTATTAAAGTTGTGGAAAAATATCAATATCATTTCCTAGACCCTTATCACTTGGAATAACCATTGACAAGATAAGTGAGGATTGTTTGATGCACAACTATGGTGGTAAATTGTATGGTATCAGAACAATTGGCCAAATGCTATATGTAGAATTTAGAGTTCAGAAAGGATTGAAGCCATCTGAAGCTAAACCTAACCAAATATTACGAATATCATAGGCAAAATCAGAATGCATAGCATTAAATGCTTTCCATGCTAAACTATCTGCTAGATATCTCAACATTCCATCCTTTGTGTACCCTTCATGATGCCATCTCATCAATGAAGCTATTTTCGATGATGAATATAGCCTCCTCAATCGAGGAATAAGAGGAAAGTAATGCAATACCTGCGCCAGTTTCTTTGTATGCCGTAATGTATCTTTTCCATTCACTACATCATCCTTATATCCTTTGTGAGTTGTCCATCATAAAGATCTGCATACATTGCATGACTGTCGATCAGCATTTTCACCATGATATAACATGCAATCTTTCGGACAACTATGAATTTTTTGATATACAAGATTCAGATTGTTGACAACTTTCTTTGCTTCATAATAAGAGGATGGTAAACCATTGCCTTCTGAAAATGCATCCTTTAATAACTTGAGAAGCATGGTAAAACTCTTTCCCGACCATTCATTCATATATTTTATATAAAATAAATATATAAGAAAAGAGATCTTAGAAAATTTCAAACAGCCCGGATATAATTGTTCATCTACTTCTTTCATTAAATTATGATACTGAGCTGACTCAGAAGTTGATGCTTGTATTTGCTCCTCGATATATATTTATTCAATGAATGTAAAACCTTCATATATTCCAGTTGTTTCGTGTGTATCAAATGCATTAATAGATAAAGATGGTCCTATCCCATTCAAGAATTGTATTAATTATATAGGTCATTTACAGTAATCAAATGATATGCAATAGGAGCTCTAGAAAAATTTTGACAGCATTTTCCTTTAGTTCTTCCTATACGACTAAAGATGTATGAGGAGAACTAAAAGAAAATACTGTTCGAAATATATATAAAACTCTATCCATACCATTTGATTATTATAAGTACTTATAAAATTATTTGTAATTCTCAAACTGTCCAAACTAGACAATCAATTGACCACTATACATAATTCTTCCATCCGTACAAAAATAAAATTAATGTACGGATGATATAGAATATGTACATTAATCAATTGACTGGTCTATGTTTCTATACAATGCAAGTTTTATAAAAAATATTTAAAAAATCATTGTTGATCATAACAAAACTATACATGGTATTGAAATGAAGGATTTGCAATAATGAACAAATCTTAAAGCATAAGATGTTGAGTAATATGCAGGTATATACCAAGGAGCATTAATATTTTTGAAACATGTATATGATACTGTGCAAGTTTATTAATCCAGATAAATACATGCCAATCAACATCATTGGTGGAAGATAGGTGAGTGATGGATCAAGATCTTTTCATAACGATCTATCAGGATAATTGAAAGAAAGTCTTTTACTGGATCAATCCTAGAAAGAAAAATTTATAAAGAAACATAAATAATCTACTAAGGAAAAGAACAATAAATAAAGAAAAATAATGAAAAGGCTCGGATTTACTATTTAATCTGCAACTAAATCAAAATGACTATAATTGATTGCCTACAAAAGAAGGACATCCAAGATTGCTACCATTAGAAACGGTTGAATCAGCAAAACATACATTCCAAAATCATCATAGCTTATATATACAAACTTTAAACCAATTTCAAAATAGGTTAGAAAGTTTCTTTACCCTCCAAGCAGTCAAGCACCTGATAACAAAAAGATAACAAAATAGGTAGATCTACATATATAGTGGTCTCCTTCATATAGTGAAAAAGGCTTAGATCAACTTGTCTAAAGCTCAAGCTTTATCCAATCGAGGTTGAGCAAAAAGAGGCTATGTTGCATCTTCTATTAGTGACGAAAGAAAAGCTGCTCCATGTCATAAGAGATCAAAGACCATGTCTCAGCTTCAAGGAAATTTCCTTATGAGAGACCAAAAGGCACATACCAGCAACCATAGCTTGAATGGATTCATAATTGCATATATTAATGGTATGTGAAGTCCAGTACTTAATTTCTAAGATCGCGTTCATTGTGCTCACAACTGAAGCATGTTGCTATAGGCAAAGAGAATAATGAAACAAGAAGGAAAAAGAGAAAAGAACAAGAAAAAGAAAGAGAAGAATAAAAGCACACAATATTTATATGAGTTGATCTATTAACTTGCATCCATGAACCAATACAATGCAAAAGCTTTGCTATAATGAAAATGGAAGATTTCCTCACAAATCACAGAGTATAAGATTTCCTCACAAATCACAACCCCCAATATACAAAATGCCTAGGATACTCAATTACTCTCTTCTCTTGGAGTTACAAGATATATATATATATATATATATATATATATATAATAGAGTAGGTGGATTTGGACTCAAACTAATTTTTCTAAGTCAGTTTGAACCCAATCTAGTGTCCTAAGTAAATGTGGACTAGATTTCTAAAACTCATAGATTCAAGACACTCAACAAAGATGGACAAGAAGACCCATCATTAGTATAACATGATTTTTTCTATCCTCACAATAAACTTGATGACGGTGTATGTTTAGCTGGCAAAAGAGATAGATGCATGCCTTGCTTCTATAAAGGGGTTGCCAGTGCTAGAGAGGGCCACATATAATATTCTTATCTTAAGTGATGTTTCACATTTTCTTCATTTGATTTTAATCTACTGAATGCTCAAATGTAAACCATACTAGTTAATAGTCTAAATAGTTTGACTTAATCAAGTCCCATCTAGCCCCAAAGTATTATCTTGGTCTAATAAATCCACCACAAACCCTACTTGATTAGGAGAGGTTTTAGCTCTCGGCCAACATGTGCAGCATATACTGATGTGAAAGGAGCAGTTGGTAGGTCTATTTTCTAAATTAGAAAAGAAACTCTAATATAACTAATTAAGGAGTTTGTGACATGCATCAAATGATCATTAAATGCTTTTAAACTAATTAAAGTTTTTGAAGTCCCTCAAGATACAAGTTTAAAACACTCTAAATTAATTACATTTCTTTGTTTGTTAGTTTGTCTCCTCTATGCCTTAAAGACATTTGCCAAACTAATTTTGATAAATTTCATTGTCTTTTGTCATAAAATTATTATTTCATCTTTTATGGGAAATGCCAAGATGCCTCGGGGACCTTGGTGATGCATCATGGACCTTGGTAATTAGGTATGAGCATTTGTGAAAAAGTATCAACTTGCATGGACGACAGAGAGATGCTATAAAACTATAGATACAAAGTAATATATAAAGTAAGACTACTCTAGTACCAACTTATTTTGGGGGGAAGGGGTTCATTGAATTTCACCATTGGTGGGTCAGGGGGTGGACGTTCATCAAATTTCATCATCGCCATGCTTTTTAAGATGACTTTCATTCTCATAGTATTTATTATTATTTATTAGATGTTGCATGACCACCAACTTATTTTGGGGTCAAAACATCTCCAACATCAACTTTGGAATTGTTGTATGTTATTTATTGGGCCCTATCCCATCTAGAAATCATTGCAAGCTTGTTCCAAAAGAAATGGTGAAGATTATTACACAATGATATGCAACACTAGAGGTTCAAGGGTTGCATCTTCGATCTCATGCTTTGCTCCATTTGTTAATCTCTAAATCCCATGTTATCCAACTACCTTTCCCTACACCATTCAATTGTCTACCAATTATAATCTTTCCCCCTCCAATATTTCTTGCACTACCAAATCCAATTCATCAAAATATTTCATTTAATTTTTTCCTCAAGCCACAATTTCAATGTAAATAACACAAATGGCATGCAAATATTCCTTGCTTAGAATTCAAAGCAAGGAATTATACATAGTACTAGACATTCACGTTTGGCATAATTTACATAGTACTAGACATTCACGTTTGGCATAATTTTGTTTGAACTAATACATGGTACTAATGAATTTTAACAATGATAATTATCTAGAAGAAAATGATGAATATAAATTAGATTAAAAATCCTATACTTACAATAGTTTTATATCAATAATATAGACACCCAATTATATACTAACTACTACAACAATCAATATAGTCTAAGTTTTCTTCCTCTGTGATTGGTCAAGATAGTAACAAATTAGCTATCAGAAGCAACTGGCTATATTAAAAGAAGCTTACGAATTCTACAACAGTACTTAAAATCTTGAGAATAACTGGCATCCTAAGGCTCGATCTTGAAGACCAAAAATCTTGTGCAATGTTGATTGGTGTTGATAAGTTACATAAACATATGTACTGAATTTTATATAGAAATTAAAATAAAAATATTTGTCCAATTATATTTGGTCTTTAAATCATCTTCTCTTATATGGTTTAGAATTTTCCACGCCTGTTTCACACATTGCTCGTTACCCAACCCCTGCCCCCAACCCCGTATACAGAGAGGAACCCGACAAAACATTTCAACATAGGGATTTTATCAACTTAGCACTAAACATTTTAAACATTTCAACACATCAAAACTATACTATACTATATATACTTCGACTACAAAAAACATGAAAAATTCCCTAACTTTGATGAACAGAGAGGAACGGAGATGAACCGAAAAGGTAGAGGAGGAGGGAGGGATGACGAAATGGAAGAGGTGGTGCATGGCGACGGCTCGACTGAGGTCTACGTGGCAGTGGCTCGATCCTTCAGATAGCGAGGAAAGACCCGACAGAAGAGATGGAGGAGGGAGGGATCGAAGGAGGAGCTCGCAGCCGATCGAATGAGAGGAGGGAGGGATCGAAGGAGGAGCAGTGAATCGATCAAATGGGATCTAGGGTTTGGGATGGTGGAAGAAAAGGAGAAACATCGCGATGCTAAAAAGCATTGGTAATGTCCAATTTTAACGATACTTCTCAAAAGCATCGGCAGGTCGCTGGAGGCTGCCGATGCACGCCCCTAGCATTAGAAAAAACCCATCAGGAAAGGGCCATTTTGTTGTAATGAATGTTGAATCATGAGAGTTATTGCATTCTTTATTTGATACAAGATCTATTCATGGTTACAAATATCACAAATACTATCGACATGAATTTTGGTATAGTCGTGTATCAAGAAAATAACATCCAAAAGTGATTTAAAAAAATATGCTATTTTCATTGCCAGTTCACCAATTTTTTTGCAATATGCTTGGATATAAAATAAACAAAAAAAATTTTAATGGCTTTAAAAATAACAAGCCATTCTATTTCACATACTTAATATAATGTCAATGATAAGACAACACAACATATTTGAGACTCGACACCTGATCTCAATTTCATATAATATTTACATAAACAAGAGATATATGTACATAACAAAAGAAATTATATAAATGTACCATCAATTATGATTTCTTTTTAATCATATATTTTATTACAAGCTAGAAAAATTTTACAACTTTAAAATAAGCTTGTATTAGAATTCTGTTGGACGCTTTTGACCATTGGGAGCGTCTTCTATTGGTGTGCTTGGAGATTCATGTTTTTGGACTTTCCTATGTGATCGTTGGCGATTACCGGGGTTGCTGAGATCATCATTGCCGGTTGGGATGGCAACCAACTCTGGGAACTCTAGGAGGACCTCAGATACGGTGGATTGGGTGGGTTCTAGCTGGAAGAAGGGAGTGGGCGATCGGGTGATGTGGGTTTCGTTGGAGCCATTATTGGAAGAGGTGACTGAACTAGCTCGACACTACTCGGAGGTGGCGGAGCTTCTAGAGGATGAGGTTATGGGGGAAACGGAGGAATGGTTGGCCAAGGGATTGGTGACAAGGAGTCTTGGCCAGAGAGTTTTAGCAGAGGTGGCGGCGTGCGAGTTTCGGTTACGTGCCGGACTAAAGGGCGATATTAGGGCTTACAACCTGGAACAAGGATTCTTGTTATTCCAATTGTAGAAGGCAGGGGAGCAGGATACCATCCTGGCCAGCCAAGGGTGGTCCCACTTCAATCCGGTCTACCCTGGTTTGGGTGAGGTTGCCCCAGCTTCCAGTGGAGCTCTGGGGCCGGTGGTGCTTCGAAGCATTGCTTGCTTGTTCGGAGAACTTGTGGTGGTGGATGAGTGCATGACGGAGTGGAGGGTGGGCTTTGCCCGGATCTACATTCGAATTGATCTCTCCTGACCGCTACGACCTGGGGTGTTGATCGATGGTCCGGAGGGCAACCGATGGAAAAGGTTCGTTTACGAGAACCTCGGTAGCATGTGCTTCCAGTGATGCTTCTTTCATGGTTCAGGGGAGTCTTGTCCGGGAAGTGGGGATGGTCAACTGGTGGGGCTCCGACTGTCCAATATGCTCAGAATTGAAGAGGGGGCGGTGGTGGATGGCTCGGGTGGGCAATGCTTGGGACCCTGACTTATGGCAGTCGGCAATGGCTGCCATAGCCAGAGAAGATGGGTGGCTCTGGGAGGAAAGTGGATGATCATGGAGATGATGGTTCAAGCTTGAACCAACCAGGGAAGGAACTGGCATGTTTGGGCGATGGGCAGATCGACACCTTGCTAAAGGCCACAGGTGGTCCAAGTCGACGAAAATTGCTCAGCAACGATCTCCACTTCGACCATTGGTTGCCCCTGGTGAGGGAGGCTCTGCTGCTGGATCAGGAATAGTGGGTCATTTGGGCCATTGGAGTTGGGGTCGACTGCTTTGGGCCTAGGCAAGGAGGAAGACGGGCCTAGGAGAGAGGGGGTCGTGGGCTTCGACCAATCCAAGCACACCATGTCTCCAATTCCTTTAATGGGTCGAGCAGGAATTAGGCCTGGTTCAACTAGATCCAACACTGCTGGGCCTAACAAGAGGACAGGTAGGAAGAATAGAGACTTAGCCAAGGAGTCGAGCCCTCTGTGACCAAGGACCTAATGCTTGTTAGCAATGGCTGTCAAGGGACATTTATCTTCAAAGCGGGTGGCCCGGGGAGGAGGTTACTGTACCTCTTCAGGAGGCATCGCGGGACATCGATGTCCAGGAAAAGGTGGGATCGCCTATATAGGAGTCAGAGATGATGTTGGAGCCTCGGGACTTGAGTCACGAGGATGTTGTTGGATGGCTTAAACAAGCCATCCAGGGGGCACGGGATGGGTCCCAATGATGATCGCACCACTGAATGGTATTGTTATGGATCAGGCTGAGGGGAGTACAAGAGTGGACCCCCTCCATACCAAGTGTCATCATGAGAATTTTGATTTGAAATTTTCAAGGGGTAGGGAAACCTATGTTCCGGACTTCCTTTGGCAGATTGATCCAACATCATTGTCTTGACATTTGCATCCTGCTTGAGACCCGACTTTTTGGGAGGAGCCTGGACTAGGGTAGGAGGTGGCTACAATTGATGTGAAGCACATATGCTATTTGTTCCAGAGGCTTGTCAGAGGAATGTTGGTGATGTGGAGACGTGGTTCTATAAGGGTAGATGCTTTTCACTAGTAGCAAGTTACCATGGTCATCTCTGAGCAGACTGGCGGCTCCTGGCTTCTATCTAGTATGTATGCGAGCACCGAGTACAGGGAGAGGATGAGTCTTTGGTATAAGATTTCCAAGCTACTATCCTAGGGCATCCCTTCCCTTGTTGTTGGTGACTTCAATTGCATTACGGGGTCCTATGAGAAGATGGAAGGTAGGCAATTTATGAACAGTATTGACTCCAGGGAGTATTGGATGTTTATGGATGATACCAATCTGATTGATCTTGGTTACTCTAGCTCTTGCTTCACCTGGTGTAACAACTAGTCCGGCATCGCCAGAGTTTGGGAGAGAATTGATAGGGCACTTAGTACTACTGACTGGATGTAGCAGTTTTCTAGGAACCATGTTCAGCACCTCTCGAGGATAATGTCGAATCACTGCTTGCTTCTGATTACTATTGATAGTACATGTCTGTCCAGACCACCATTCTGCTTGGAGAAGTTTTAGACTTATCCGAGATCTTGGGATTTGATTAGAGTGGTTTGGAGGATGCCAATTCATAGGGATGCGAGATACTGGATGACCCGGAGATTGGAACTGGCCAGGCATAGACTTCTTCGATTGAACCAGACTGAGGTTGGTAACACCTTCAGACAGGTTGAGGAGGTGGAGGCCGATATTGCTAATCATCAGAAACGAGAGGATTAGGAGGGGGTCTCCAGGAGGCTGACCTGGAGAGGCTTCATCGTAGTCTTTCATCTTTCCATGTTTTACTGAGACAGCAGGAGACATGTGGAGGCAGAAATCTAAGGTTCAGTAGATCAAGGAGGATGACCATAATACCAGATTCTTCTACCAGTCTATTATGATCCGGAGGTCAGCCAACTGTATCAGGTAGCTGAGAGAGGATGATAGTATGTTGGTGACAGACGATGATCAGATCGGAAGGTAGATTTTTCAGTATTTCAAGTCAAAGTGGACCCGTCCCTTGGGGGAGGATATCCCTCTCCAGGGATCCTATCCAGTGGTTTTAAGTTTACTAAACTGCATAGCAAGAAAATTAAAAATATAATAAGTAACTAATGTATTAGAGATAGAGATATCAAAATACTTAATTTATGTGCAATACTCTATGATTTCATAATATAAGTCCTAATGCCATCATGCCATCATACATCACATTAATTTATTTGTCTATCAACTATCCAAACTCTCTTTTTATAAGATTCTATATACCATTTACAAATGAGATTAAAAATTATATATACCATCATCATTCTTAGGTATAACACCAAGAATTGAATTATTATTATTATTAATTTTTTATAGGCAAAATGATTCTCTTTCTACCACTTTTATAAATAGCTTTTATACTAGAGTATTCTTATAAGTTATCCAAAATGGAGGATCATTACAGAATATAATATCCATAATCCATCATACTTAGTGCTAGTACAATTTCTATTTTCATATTTTATAATCTCAATCAGAGTCATAATGAGAGCATTAACTCTATTAAATATAAATATATTAATTACTAAACAATCTTTATACAGTTAATCAATAAAAAAATATAGACAATATATATATACTAGAAAATATTTTTAAATATTATTTTAATAAGAGTCCTTGATCCAATGCTATAAAAAAATTTTAAAAAAAGTGACCTACATAAGGTATCTCTCTTTAACATATAATGCTACTCAATCTCTTCTAAATATCTTATAGAAAGATCTTGTAAATCTCAATGAATGGGCCACTTTGATGGTCATCATCCATCAAAATTCATAAACATTCCAATCAGAGATCAAGTAATGATCTCTAAGATAGCATAAGATAAATAAATGATTAATCAAAATCATACACAGATTCAACATGTTAGAGATATAAATAACAAATAAATAAATAAAGACTTTATATATAATAAACCATTTTTAATAAGAGCATAATGTGTATCATCATAAAACTCCTCTTTAGGTAGAGAATATGATAAACTTTTGAACTCCAATCATAAGGTCAATATAATGAGAATATAAAGTCTTTGAAAATCTGTTCCTTTTGGACAAACAAACTTTCTAGCTACAACCCATACCATCCAAAACCCAGTAAACAAACCGAAGCAGCTCCAGCCGCCCGATGCTTTCGTCAGACAATCTCGACCATCATCTCCTCCTTACATAATAGACTCCATCCCTCCCCATAATTTGAACAAGAAATAGAACGCCCCATCCACTAGGAGAGAGAGAGATTGATCAGAGATGGAAACGGCTTCCAAGAACCTGTCGGAAACCATCAAGATGACCGCGTACATCTCGGAGGTGCGGCTTGAGACCTCCTTTGGCACCGTCGGCTTCTCCGAGCCCTGCCCTTACTGTGGCAACAGGAAGCGCCGCTGCCTCCAACACCTTGCCCGCTCCAGAAAGAAGCTCCTCATCTTCGAGCCCGCCTTCGTCTCTGTCCCCTCCTCCTCCCGTACCCGTCCCATCCCATCCTCCTCCGCTCAGAGTCGTCCCCCGTCCCCTCTCCTCCCATTGTGCCGACCTCTCGCTAACACCCTCGCTTCCCCTGCCCTTTGCATTCCTCCGGCTCCCACTCCTTCCCCTCCGCCCTGCTCGGCCACATGCCTCACCTGCTGGCCCTCCCATTGTTGAATCGCCCGTTGAGGCCTTCCACTCCTCTCCATCGACCATCATCCCTCCCTTCGTGCACCAATGCTCAGATCCTGTCCCTCCGATGTCGCCACCATTGTTCTTGGTGCCTGCACTGTCGGACCGTCCCGTTGACCGGTCCAATTCCAGCGAGAGCACCCCACCAGCAGTAACTAAGATGATTACCTGCCCTGCATCCAGCAATAAGAGGGTAATTCTTTTCCCCTCTTTTTTTTTATTTATTCTTCATTCCTTTTTTATTCGATCTCCATCCGATAAATAGTTTGATATGTGGTATATCATCCGAGATGAATTATTATTTTTTCCTAATTTTTGAAGAAATTATGGTGCAAAATTATGATAACGCACCATCCTTTGATTTTTATTGCTGCTACAATTTTGATTATTTTAGCTCTATTAGAGGCATAGATGTTGAAGGGTATCTTGGTAATTTTAAGATCCAGGATCACAATGGAGGGACATCGTCGGACAGGAGCACGGTGAAGTGGCGGAAGAGGCAGGTTATGAGTGTGAGCATCAACTGTAAATGTGATGTCATTCGGGAGGTGGTCCTCCTCTAGGAGTATAGAGAGAGATCATCCTTGCAATTGTCTTTCTCATCGGAGATTCAGGATGCATGATGATTGGCTTTTGTTTTCTTCTTTCCCTGTTGGTTATCCCCTAGGGAACTGAATTCATGCTATATGGCACAGGAAAGATACTTTGAAATGCCCACATTTACGTTCCAAAGAACTCAATAATAGAGGACTAAAATGAAAATAACAAATACTATAGAACGTTTTATATAAAATAGGAGTTTAAAATAACATCAAAACTGATCGGGAACCAATGTAATTTTTATTTGGACACGTCATTTAAAATTTTAGAGCTAAAATGCAAAAATCTCTTTATTTCAAATTAAAACTAATCCAATATAATTGGGTTAGTTTAATGGATTGGGTTTCTGCTCAACTCATCAATTTGGGCTCCTTAGTTGGGTCCAACCAACTCATCAATTGGGCTCAACCTAATTTAATGGATTGGGTTTTTGCCGAAATCCTAGGTCAGTTGTATTGCTCCCTCGAGGATCAAAAGAAGAGGTTCTTTGGCCTCCCCCAATGAACCAATCAATCGAGGAGAACCCGCCGCCCCCGCTGGAGGCCTAGGAGGGGCATTTTGCGAGTGGATGGAGGACCGGGAAGCAACAAAGGGCTCATAGCTATCTGTCTTTCCTATGCTCTCCTCATCATCCGTCTCCGGAGAAGGTGAGAAATCCCCGACCTTGGAGCCTAATGCCGCCACGATCTTCGACACTACCGAAGATGATGATTCCTTGGAGGAAGAAGCCATTCAAATGGCTATTGATGTGGTGGTGGAGTGCCAGGAGGAACCAATGCTGCTAGGTTCTCTTGTAGTGTTCCTATCATTCTCTTTAGGGGAAGACAAGAAAGCTCCTATCTTGGAGACTAATGTGGTTGCTACTGGTGGCGAAGCCGGAGGTGATGATGTCATCAAAGAAGAAGACTTTGCTCGGATGGCTGTAGATAATGTAAAACCTCGTGGATTTTCCATGCCTTGGTTCCCTTATGGAATCCCCATCTTCCCATACGAAGGATGAGAAAGGTCCTGTTTTTGGAAATTTTTTTATTATGGCAGCCATCAATCCGTTATTTGATTTCTTCATGAATCATCGAGGAAGGCGATCTGAGAGAACAAATTAAAATCAAAAGCGGTTCTAAATCATGTATAACTTGCTCTGATATCAAATATAAAAAATTTTTATTATTTCAAAATCCTATACATGATTTTTAGAACACCAAAAATAATATTATTTTCAAGAACGGATCTGAACAAATAGTAGATCTATAAATCTCATAGAACAAATAAAATCTTGGATTTATGATGCATACCTGCATTCGCTATTAATTTCTAAACCTGCAATCATAGATGCTCTTGTGAATATCAAAAACCAAGTCCTCCTCTTCAGCATCTTCTTATAACGTGTGACTATTCGATAGAGCAAGTCATAAGACCTAATTTCACGAAAAACATTATGAGAAGTGAAGATGAAACATAGTCATTTATAAGCGAATCCTAACAAGTCCTTCCATCATGGATCAAGTTGGACTATGGCCTATACTGTGTCGCCTCAACCATACCAACCAATATAAGATGTTCAAGATCCAAATACGAGGATCACATACAGTATTGGATTATATACATATCCATCAACATAAATCATAAAATCAATCTATTTTTAATAAGTTAAAATAAATAAAATAATAATTAATAATAATTCATAATTAGAAAAAAGTCTTATATCCTGATTTGAAATCATCCATTGCGAGAAATACATTGATCCAAGATTGTTACGAGCTAACTGTTATAATTTGTTAAGTGCTTATTTGAAAGAAAATCTAAAAGTTTAACCCTTCTCGATGTCATACATTGTCGGCATGCTGCATCATGTCGGATTAGCCAAAATAATTGTACAATGGATAAGAAAAAAATATTGGCATTTCATAGACCAAGTACCATTTTATTTAACCAAGCACAGTATCAGATACATGTACAACTGCATATGGAAGATATTTTTATACGATTCACAACACGTAGCACTGCTTGTATTATAAATGTTTTTGATAAGAAGGAAATGTTAGCATGAAAGCAGTATACTTAATTTTGCGAAAGTAATAAAATGACATGATAGCTGATAATGCCATCTAGGTTTAACTACTTGTGCATAAACAGTTGTTAATTAATTAAAAATTTCGTTGTCTCGCATAATTTAACAATGATCCATCATTCACCATCTCTTGAATGACTGTTTTATTAAGCAATTCCGGTCACAATCACATGCAACGCTGGTAACAATCACATGCAACGCTGGTAACATTTCAGATTCGTGTTTCTACAATGATCAATTCTTCGCACCCACGAAAGATATCCAAGCCCGAAATCCTTAACTGACTATTCCGATGACAACATGGGCGACGGCGAGTTGTTTCAGGGTGCAAGAATTGAATTCTTTGAAAAGTATAGATGAAAACAAAAGCCAATCATCATGCATCCTGAATCTCCTCGTCAACGGACGAGAGGATGATCTCTTTTTACTGCTGGAAGAGGACCACCTCCCGAACGACACCACATTGACAGTTGACGCTCACACTCATGACGTGACTCTTGCGCCGCTCCGCCGTGTTCCCCTCCGGCGACGCCCCTTCGTTATGATACTGGACCTTAAAATTTAAATTACCAAGATACCTTTCTTCAAAAATTAGGAGAAAACAATAATTCATCTCGGATGATACACCACATATCAAACTATCTATCGGATGGAGATCGGATAAAAAAAATGAAGAATAAATAAAAGAAGAGGGGATACCACGTATCAAACTATTTATCGGATGGAGATCGGATTAAAAAAGAATGAAGAATAAATAAAAGAAGAGGGAAAAGAATTACCCTATTATTGCTGGACGCGGGGCAGGTGATCACCGTAACTGCCGCTGGTGGGGTGCTCTCGCTGGAAGTGGAGAGCACGACAACACGGTCCGACGGCGCGGGCACCAAGAACGACGGTGGCGACATCGGAGGGACAGGATCCGAACACAGGTGCACGAAGGGAGGGACGGCGGTTGGCGGAGGGGAGTGGAAGGCCTCGGCGGGCGATTCAACAATGGAAGGGGCAGCAGGAGAGGCGATGGGGCCGAGCGGGGCGGAGGGGAAGGAGTGGGAGCGGAGGAAGGCAGAGGGCGGGGGAGGCGAGGGCGTTAGCGAGAGGCCGGCGCGGCGAGAGGAGGAGGGGACGGGGGGCAACTCGGAGCGGAGGAGGACGGGGCGGGTGGGGGAGGGGGAGGAGGAGGGGACGGAGACGGAGGCGGAGGCGGAGGCGGGCTCGAAGACGAGGAGCTTCTTTCGGGAGCCGGCGGGGGGTTGGAGGCAGCGGCGCTTCCTATTGCCGCAGTAGGGGCAGGGCTCGGAGAAGCCGACGGTGCCGGAGGAGGACTCAAGCCGCACCTCCGACATGTACGCGGTCGCCTTGACGGCTTCCGGCGGGTTCTTGGAAGCCGTTTCCATATCTCTGATCAATCTCTCTCTCCGTGGATGGGGCGTTCTTTTTCTTGGTCGGATAGTGGGGGAGGGAGGGACTGAGGGATGGAGTCTATTATTTAAAGAGGAGACGGCGGTCGAGATTGTCTGACGAAAGCATCGGGCGGCTGGAATAGCTCCGGTATGTTTACTGGGTTTTGGATGGTACATGTAATGTGGGCTGGGCTGAACGGCGGCTGGAATAGCTCCGGCATGTTTACTGGGTTTTGGATGGTATGGGTTGCTTGTCCATGTAATGTGGGCTAGGCTGGTTCAGCCCAGCCCGGCCTTGATCTAATCGGTTGACATTTTATGTAGTGAGCCGGGCTAGGTCCATTTACATAAATGGATCATAAAAATCAAGTCTAGTCCTGTTCTATATGGGTCGTGGGCTAGGACCAGGCCAGCCTACTTGCACTTCTCTCTTCCCAAATCATCCCTCCCTCAACCAAAAATCTTTTGTCTCTTTTCTGCCATGAAGATTGACAAGCTCAAGCAAGCGATGGAATACATCGCAAAGATGGCGGAATCATCGAGGATCTGGTAGCTGGATGAATCCATGATGAACCAGACCACAATAGGGGAGGTGATCTAGCAGCCTGCATCGACCATGAAGGAACTAGTGGAGAAGTGAGAACAATCTTAATGTCGAGGCCATCTTTATCTCTGTTGTCGACAAGAATGGCGGGCGGCAGCCTTAAGCTCATCCAAGTCTTAGACAATAGATGTGGTGATAGAGAAGGAAGAGGACTAGCCTGATGAGCCCGTCTGGCAAGCCAACATCCTCATTGACGGCCTGACACCTGTCTCTGACCGTTTAATGTTTCGTTGAGAGAAAATAAAAAAAGAAGATTGATGACTCACCGTCTAATGTCGTATTCGTTGCTGTCGGCTTGTCGCATGCCGCAGCTGCTTTTCTCCTCCTCTGTCTCCTTGTCACCGCTGGCACCGGATATTTTTTTCTCTTTTACCAAATTGCAAAGCTCTTCTAAATCTTAGGAGAATCACTGAATCAGAATAGAAAAAAGGGATCACTGGAAAAGCAAATAGGTGAGGATTTTAATATTTAATTTATTTTAAAAAAAATTCTTGACCCATGAGCTGATTTGGTTACATAAATAGACTAATTTTTTTCAGTCCAATCTAATCTATTTATAGAGTCAAATGGATTGAGCTTAACCCATATTGACGGCTCCAGAGTTGCTTCTCCCTGTAGTACTCGCAGAATTTAAATCAAGCGATTGGACGACTTAGTTAATCACCCAGTGACTTGCATGTATTCAACTAAAGTCCAATCATGTACTAATATATAATGTCCAAAACAGCTTCCATATTATCCGGAGCCCGCAGCGATCTTAATAATTCAGGGACTTATCAGCCAGGCAACAATATACCGTTTCTTCTTGAAATGTTTGAAGACCGAGTTCATGCAAAAATCTCTAACCTACCTCGGTTTCATATACTAATATATAATTTATTTTCTAACTCCTTATGATGGCAAGGTTCCTACTTAAAAAGGGCATAGAGGGAATTAGAAAGCCATTTGTAATTTTGTATTATTTTTATTATTCAGCTGGATGATATAGAAACATAGCTTTCATCAAAGAGTTGGGTCCATTCTAGTTCTTATCAAAACCAAGGAAATAGTTTGCTCTTTGTTCAGGCATCTCCAATATAAAAGGATGGCAATCGGATTGGATTGGACATATACAAATCGAATCATATACAAATTAGGTCAGAAAAGTTTCAACCTGAATTCGACCTATTTATTAAATGGATTGTAATTTAAAACATGAACCTGATCTATTTAATAAATAAATAATCTGATCCGATCCATTTAATCCATTTATTAAACGATCCATTTAATCCATTTATTAAATGGATAACATGCTAACCTGACCTGACTCAACCTATTTAACACATTTAATAATTGAATAATATGTTTATCCAACCAAATCCTACCAAACTTGTTTAATAAAAAGATAACATGTTTATCGAACACGACTCGATCCAACCCAACCTATATATTAAATAGATTAAATGGATCGACCAGTTTATGATCCAAACTCGTTTATCCTAAATCCAAACCTGTTTATGTTGGATCAAACGGATCATAAATTACCACCCCTACCAATATATCACAACTCAATATCTTATTAAGAAAAGCTAACTAAAAATATTATTTAAATTTTTTAATTTTATATAAATATCAAAATTTTTACAGTAAATAATTAATATAAAATTAAATATTAAACTTAGGATCTAAATCTATTCATCTGAATGATGAACTGAATCTATTTTGATACCATTTATAACAATCTATCCAAAAAAAAAAAAAAACAAAGCACATTATTTATTTTTTTAAATTCCATTTAATATTCAAGAATTTTCTGATGACTAGCAGGGTTAAACATATGCTTCAATGCTTGTACAAATTCTCATGCAATAAAAATTTCATAGGCTTCGCTTCTTCAAAACTTCTTGGCATTTGGGCTGTTTTTTATACTCCCTGCAGTTTTCTTCCGTAAATTAATCAGACGGCAGGTACCCATCTTTCCTCGAAAATTAATCAAGACCTTTGGATGATGATGCGAATCAGGACTAAAGTCCCCCAAGGCAGGCCAGGTCCGCAAGACTACAGATCAATTAAGATTTCAATCAAGAAAACTGTTAACAAATCAATAACCTGTTTCAACAAGTTTTGGTAGGTTTCATGGTTCACTGCCATTACGAGAAAACGTTTTTGCTTCACAAATTTTAAAAAGAAAGCACCTCTTTATAGAGTTTATTAAACAAATCCCGAAGAGAAGGCTTTTACCATACAAACAAGACAGAAAAAGTCTCCAGCAATTTAGAAGCTCAGTTGGTAGCCTACTGCAAATCCAAAATACTGACACTTCTCCAACCTCAACTGTATGATAACCTCAAATTGCACTTGCATTAACTTATGAAAGTTCTCCATGGCCAATACTTACTTCTGCCTGTATACTCTACAGGTATTTTCTCAAGCAGGAACATCCTCCTGATCGCTGTTCCGTCTGTGAGGCACTGACAATGGGCTTTAAGTTGACGTCAACCATGTCTTCCTGTTTGGTCGAAGAAAGAGTCTCCATTCCTGGTAAGGCTGCAGCAATCTTGCAGAAGAGAGGCTGCAATTATTCATTTTTCTTTCAACATTACTAACCGGGAAGTGGTGTTGAAATGAACATAGTTAAGCAGATATGACTCACCTTGATGTTGAATCCTGCTTTTGCACTGGTTTCTATGAACATGACCCCAAATTCACGGGCCTTGGCTTCTCCTTCTTCAATAGAAACTTGCCTGTTATCAGGGGCAGAAAACATAGTTGCTTACAACTGTAATGGAATTATAGCTGAAGAAAATGCAGGTAAAATCACATAATACAGGCTAAAGCGAATCACCTAGAAAAAGGATTTCCTAAAAAAATTAATAATCTGATCATAAATTGTTTTCAGTTGAATGAGACAGCTGAAATGACAGCATCAGAGTGAACTCAAAAAAGTTAAATAACTTTGTAGTTGCTGGAACTACTGTATGTTAGGAAATTAAGTCCATAAGTGGCAGCAAACAGTTAGACATGTTAGTGAATTTTCAATGAAATGACTCTGCACGCAATTCTATTACCATATGTCAATCAGTACATGACCCTACGTAAGTATTTCTTTGCTGTAATTTTTATGAAAATAATTTTCAAATATAGAATACATATTAAAACTAGGGGTGGAACCCTAGCAGACTTGCCAAGCCAACACAAAGTTAGCGGGTTTGGTTGGGCATAATCCAGCTTGGATCACAAACAGCTTCAGACACATGACCCATTTATTAAATGTTCTGGTTTGTGTCTAAGTGTGTCCAGCCAGGTCAAATATCTGATTTCAGACAACCTGATCTAACTTGTTTATTGCTTGTCTAATGTCAGGTTCATTATTGTTTGTCTAGTGTCAGGTTCAGGATCATATTTACTGACCTTTTAACAGAATTCCTGTGCCCTAGGCAGATAAAAACCTGATCCAACCCAACCGATTGCTAATCCTAACCAAAATGTACAAGGAGGCTACCAATTAATGGTATATACGTTGTTTATAAATGCATTCAATATGAAATACGGAATTACCAGGTCATCAATGGCTTGGTGCTTTTTTTTAATTTTGCCACAGATTCGTATACAACTATGTCACGCAAACTAAGAATACTAGAGTGGAGCAAACCGTTGACTGCAAGAAATTCAATCACATATTACCAATGCAAAAATACTTCACCAAAGAAAAAAAAAAAGACTGAGGATAAAGTAATGAAAGGAATCAAGAAGGCACCATGCTTGCTACCATGTTCAAAAAAACTCATATGGAGCTATTGCCATGACATAACAAGTGCATGATTCCATATGATCGAAGGCATTCTTTCAAAAGAACATCTCATCAAAAATATCTGTTAAATTAAATAAACGGAAAAAAACCATGTAATCAGCTATGCAAGCGCCTTTACATGTTATATGGCCACCAGAAAATGCACATAAAGGTATATACCACTAAAAAACTAAATTCACATCCTCTCTAGCACTTGTTGAACTAGTCTACTCAGTAAAAAACATGAATCAATCAAAAGAAAAAAAATTTTGATGAGCCAGGTTATCACAATTCCATGGTTGCTTTTAAAGCTAGCGACTTCACACATCAACACAAACAATGAAGCAGATGCAAAGAACTAAAAAAATAAAAGAAAAGTTGAGTGTGGCAACTTTAACCTGTTAAAATAGTGAAACCAAAACCTACGAATAGTTGAGAGGTTTCAGGGTTATCACCTTTTGTCAACAAGATCTGTCCGTCTTGTTTCCTACTAGGACAATGATAACATCACTTCCTCGTTCTGTGCATACTTCCTCAATCCATTTTGACATGTTTAAAAATGATTGCCAATCTGCATAAAAAACATATAACTGTGCATCCAGATTGACATCTTAATTAAAAAGGACAGGTGAAGAAGACTTGTTATGCCATGATTGTCAAAGGCTTGACAATATATTTGAATATGTTGCGTTTCAGCCAATTTCTGTGAGTAATTGATTAATATTGTCTTTAAAATAGTTAAAAACAGATGAATATTCTATCTTAGTGTTCCTGGCTATGGCAGTTGTTTTATCCAATGCTGCCTTCTGAGTGGTGTGTTTGACTAACCATTCTTGTAAATGTACCCAGCTTTTGATTTTATCTTATTCATAAAATGTAATGTAAAAGATAGAAAACAACCCGCAGTCATAGAGGGAGTAACCCCAACCTTCTAGCTATGATGTGGGCAAAATGTTTTGAAGATATCATTTAGACACCATAAACTTATAGAAAACTTTTATGAAATTCTGGTTGCCCAAAAATTGTAGGACTTAAGGCACACTCCAGATTCGTAACATCATACTAGTCACCAGCACAGTTTACTCTAGCTCATCCTGGTCCACCCCATACTCTTGACAAAGCCATCTCTTTTATAGTGACATTAAGATATCTTTTGTTTCAGTGCATGCATGTAAATTTAATCAATTGGCAGGTAATGTAAAAATGAACTCTGATATATAAAGGGAAACACATTTGCTTATGTTAGTCATGGTGTCTTATTTATGTGCATCATGGAGACAGATGAAAAATATGATAACTATTATGTTTTAATTACCGATATTAGAACACATAATATCCTTTCTTCGGATAGACCCAATCAAGGATTTTACTAAGATTTCTTTGGATAAGGAACATCAGGTACTGTAATTCATAAAGGGATTGGTTTGAATGCAAATGCATCACTTAGCCATCCAAGGACATGAAAATGTTGTTCTTGATTATTTAATTTCTAAATATGTATGAAGGCCTCAGCAATTGTAACATAAATAATTGCTATTACCTTAAACCATAACAATGCAAATTTATGTATGCACTCTTACCAGACTGATATTAACAAAAAAAAAAATAAGAAGAAAAATATCGAGAATCCCTCATTCAAAACACAATGAAGCGTAGGAAGCCAATGAGAGCAATGAACAACAAAATTGATGATGATGATAACCATTAGAAAGATAGGTAGATAGATAAATTCTTGCAGCATCATCTGAAATACATGACAACTGTTGAAAGAAATTGTTGCCGCCCAGATCGCCGTGGCCTATAGCTCTTTACGTGGTCGGGTGTCGCGCATCCGCCCGCCTGGGAACGCCTCCGACGCCTCGGGACCTGCAAGGAAGCAATGTCAGGGACCCGAGCCGGGGATTCCGGCGGGGGCACTCCGACGGTCAAGTCAGTGATGATCCAGGGAACGGACCCTCCTGGTCGAGCCCCTCTGGATGAGCTCCACGCTAGGAGGAGTGAATATAGTGTGGGTGGAAGATGAGGACGAGCTGGGAGTGGTGTTGGCCGAGGTGGTCTTGCCCTCCTCTCTGGCCTTCCTCCCTTATGTTGCTCTGGTTCCTCTCTTGGATTGAAAAGTATGCAATGGATGTTTTTTTTTTCTTTTTCAGATGCCGATACCTTTTTTTTACTCTGGCGGGGTTCTCTACCTTGGTTTGCTTTGGGATCTCTCCCTGCTGTCATGTATGGTGAGGTACCGTGACGTAGACGGGGCGTCTCTCCTATTTTGATAGTTGGAGAAGCCTTCGTAGATCTCTGACTTTCCTTCTGCCCATCCCTTTCCTGGGAACCTGACAGGGCCTCGATCGGCGGGCCGCCGGTCTTGGGACCCGCGCTCTCCGGTAGGGTCTTTTCTCCGGTTGTACGGCAAATCAGCGGAGGGCATGGCGCCTTGATATGAGCTTTCCTTTCTTTCTGGAGTGAGAGACGGCCATGGGCATTAATTGCGGCATGGTTGGTGTTGTCGCACGGCCCTCGAGAGTATCGTCATTGTCCTCGGAGGAGAGGCATGGCTCCCATGGCGGCTGGTGCGCTGGTTTGAATTGAGGGCCGAGCTGGAGGGGCAGGGCCTGTCTTCGGTAGACTCGCCTCGGTGCTGCTCGGCAGGACGAAGGTGGACTGAGCTTGGCCGCGGAGGGGCGCCTCGTGGCGGAGGAGGCTGAGCTCGACTCCTGACCACGGGGCCCGACTTCAGGCGAGCTCGGCGCCGGGATGCCGCCCAGCCCAGGGGACCTGAGCTCGGAGGGGCGCCTCGTGGCGGAGGAGGCTGAGCTCGACTCCTGACCACGGGGCCGACTTCAGGCGAGCTCGGCGCCGGGATGCCGCCCAGCCCAGGGGACCTGAGCTCGGAGGGGCGCCTCGTAGTGGAGGAGGCTGAGCTCGACTCCTGACCACGGCGCCCGATCTCGAGGGGTCCGTCTTGGGCAGGCATTCGGACTCGGCTCCGGCCTAGGTGTTCCGGGCTGGCGGGAACAGACCTGGCGAAGGACGGAGCTTGCCTTCAGCGGGCAGAGATGTTGCTTTAGGGAAGCTCAGCCCGGCGAAGGCACTCATGTTGAAAGCTTGTCGTGGGATCTGATGGGGGGCTGCATGTCAGCTGTCTCGTGCCACATCAGCGTTTTGGCCACATCAGAAATAATACAAGTAACACTTACTGGCTACATCATAAACAATTACTGCAACAGAAGAATGTCTGATGTAGCTTGAAATAGGACTTCTGAATCTCTCCTTTCCAACAGTATCCCTGCAGATTAGATGACAATAAAATAATGTTATATAGACCATAGAGTTCACTCCTGTTTGTCTTGTAATCACTTTGAAATGGAGAGACGAAAATAGACATTTCCATATACAGATAAAAGTGAGAATAGTTGCTCAAAAAAGAAAGCAAGAATATTACATTTTTAAGAATATAAGCTATTAGAAACTTGAATTTGTTCTCTCAAATATATGAGAAGAGACTACAAATCCTGCCAGAGGAACAGTAAGTTTCCTTTAATGCAGGCTAAAAAATGGGATGTTAAAAATAGTAAAATGGGTAGCATGTCACTCACAACCAGAGTGGACAATGATAAGTATACATATATACGTGCATACATACATGTGTGTATATATATATATATATATATATATATATAGCAAATATGAAGATTGTCTAGCCCTGCCAAAGAATTGGACACCAGAATATGCGATGGCAAAGAAATATTGTTCATTTGCCTTGTTATATAAACCAAAACTTTTATTTACATTTAGATCTTTAATGCAATAACAGAGAAATTACATGTCCATAAACATATGGTCACTAGCAGTCCCATAAACTGAGTTGCCCCATGAACTAACTTGGGGAATCAACATTTTTATGTGGAACAATAACATCAGGAAAATATGAAGATATGCAAAAGTGCTTGATCTACATCCTCATCATCATTGGTTCTTTACATGCTCCATCCTAAGTAAATGCAACCTTTCTCAAAGCCTTAATGACAATTTCCACCTAACTTTTCTTAGCTATAATCCTCCCATATTCTTATCCTGCAGCATAAATCCGAGTTCTTGAATTCTTCGTTGTACAAGATAATCCCAGAAGAAGAAGAATCTGAATTGGTTCTGCATCACATTATCCTTCAGCAAATCATATATACATCTCAATATTATCCGTAAAACTCATCCTATTTGGCTAATTCCTTCATCTCGGTTATATTTTAAACCTTGTAGCATTCCCAACCTACCTTATTGCTAAATTTAATATTTTATGTTTTGTCATTTAATGTTTTGATCATGCTAAGCTCCAAAAGCCATATTCACATCACTCCCCCTACCCATACTTAGTCAATGTCAATATTTCTGTTTCTATTTAATTGTATTTGATAAAAATAATCATTTGGCTGGATGTCTTGGTCACTATTTCATTACCATTTGTATTGACATGTCATTGCCTCAGAAATACTCTATTATCTCGAGTAATTTTTGAAAGCTAACCCACCAAAAATATTCTTGAAATCTAGAACCCAATCTCATGGTCTTTCATCAATAAAACCAAATCACTGGCAAATAACATACTACATGGGACTTTCTCAAAGAAAAGAGTTGTTGATAGAGAGCAAAGATTATTTCAATCATGTAGTGAATTAAAAATGTTGCAACAAGATTTTTGACCATAACAGCAAAAATAATGACCATGGAGTTGCACATTTTCACTGCAATATAGATAAAAGAATACAGAAGAGAACATAAAAGAAAAGAATAAACAAAAGATACAAGATGCTAGATAGAATTTTTTTGAACTTCACTGGAATAGGAAGCTGCTTATATAAAGGACCTGACCCCTGATTTCAGCACTCCCCCAATTGGTAGCAAAAGACGAGGAGAATCCAAAAGGAACTTTTTTAACTTAGAAAACAGTTTTTATTAGGTTACAAAATTAGATCCTCATGAGGCCCCATATTGAAAGTCGACTAAATAACTATAGCAGAAATATGTCCAACAACTCTGCGACCAAACAGCTCAACCTATAACAAGCAAATAACTTCTTGACACTATTTCTAGTCACTGCAGCATTCTAAATGTGAAGGGCTATAACAACAGAAAATAAAATAACGGTGGCTTGGCTAGGAGGCTGATAATCATAATTGAACAAGGAGTCTTCCACGGAACCAAAGCCAAGGATTTCCACTTGGAAACCTTCTTCGACCAGCACTTGGGGAATGCTTGCCTAAATACTGACACCTGCTTTTTGGGAAAGGAAAATATTGCCCACAAACTTATAAACTATTTTTTTATTTTGATAAATCAGTATAATAAATTAATACCAATAGAAAGGAAGTAGCAAATAGAATAATAGGCCTTGTATTTGGGAAAGACATGATGTAAGAACAGAGAAGGAACAAAAGGACAAGGCCCATGCGACCATTAGAAATACTAGGTCAGATCATCTAGCAAATGCCACTAAAAAGCAATTTCTGACTAATAAGATCATGTTTCTATCAAAATCTACCTTTGCACAATTTTTCTCACACTGCATTTATGTTTCATGCAAGACCAGTGCAGTTCACATTCATCATGCATGAAATGCCATTATCTATCCTCTCCAAAAATAAAATAAAATAAAACACATTTTAAGCCTGTTTCCCTTAAACTGTAAGAACATAATCCAAGTTAAGTTAAATTTGATTTTGCCATCAGAAAGCAAGAGAATCAGACATTACCAAAGCTGCAAGCGAACTGTGCAATCTTCAAGGTACATTGTCTTTGACAGAAAATCAATTCCAATTGTAGCCAGCAAAGTATTTGTGGAGTGTGGAAATAAGAAAACACAGGTACTGGATACTTTCAGCTTTTATAGATATTTATGCCCCAATTAATCCTATGAATTGACACTCACACCAAATTGAGGCGATGACATAAATGTTGTATTCAAAAGGTATATAGGAAGCATTCAAACATTCTTTGGGAAGGACTCCAAGGTTAACAAAAAGAACAGTCCAAAAACTGCAAGCTCTTGGTACAAAAATTGTTGCTTCTCTCAGCTTAGGGTTTTAGGGGAACAAACAAGCAAATATCATCTCTTTCCAAGAAGCAATGCTAGATAACATATATCATGGATGCTTAGAAGAAGTATAAGGTAATTTTTGTTATGGGAACTAGAGCTCTAGACAGAAGTCAGAAAACTGAACTCATAATGATATTAAATTAATTATAAATTACTGCAAAAAAATGAACGACGCATTTGCATCTAGTCTAACAGCTTTAAGAATTCGCCTCAACAACAATACTTCTTTTTTAGTAATATAATTATGCTATCATGTATCAACAAAAATGTAAACCAGAAAACCTTTGTCCCAACATTTCAGTAAAAAATTCCTCAAACAGTGTAGCAGACAACCAAAATGAAACATCTTTCAGCAATAATCTATCTCGCCTTCCATCAAAACTCCACTGACATTTTCCAATAATAAAAAATAGGAAAACCAAAAAAATTCTGATGCTTGAGCAAGGAAAACAAGTAAAGACTGCAATTACCCATCATAGAATTCTGGCAGGCTTAAGGCAGAAACATGGCAGCCATTATAAGTGGCTGGTCATGTGTATCCCAATTCATTAAAGCTACTACATCTTTCTCTTCTTTTCATTTAAAGAATGAGCCACTATTCACTAAATGCACCGTAGATCTTACTGAGATTTTCAGAAGAAAAAGTGCAATATGTGTCCTAGTGCTGCTATGAAAGTAGTAAATAACCTCAACAACAGTTTACATGTATTGTAATCAGAAGGAGATTTTCTTTTTCAGATTGTTTGTGTAAAAGTAATGAAGTCTAATTATATGATAATTTCCTCATTTGGATTCCATGATCATTTGCTTGTAAATTTAGGGTTGAGAATTCGCTATTTGATTATGGACCTTCAAAATTTACAATTTGCCCTTCTGTTTTCAAAAGCACGTTCCAAATTCACTTATTCTGTGAATGCAGATATTAACCTGATGAAGATTGCATTGTTCTGATAGTAAAGCAATGCATCTTGCTGATCTACATTCAAGTTGATGCTAGAATATAGATGTATGTTGTAAGACCAAAAGAGCAGTTGCATTTCTAATGATTGTTTTTAACATATTAAAGAGAGACCATGCAAGAGGGAAACAATGCACTATTGATTCAGATATATCCAATCTAACGGAGTAAAAAATCAGAGAAGTTTGGCCCAAAATTTCAGTCATCAAGGTCCCAAATGAAGAAAAGACAGCAAATCTGTAAGATCTAGAAGCACAACAATGATGCCTAGTTGAGCTGGTAAGTCATTAGGTGTTAGCATAGACATGGGTTCATTCCCTCCCTCAACCCAATTTTGGCCAAGCTTCCTCCCATCCTGTTTCTCTCAAAAATATACAAGATCTAGAAGGAATGCATAAAGAAGATTCCTGAAATCTATTGAGAAAGAAATTTTCAGAAGGCTTAAGCAGTGAGGATGATTCTGAAACCTCAAATGTCTATGATCACATATAACGATAGGATGACCCATTCTCTCTGCATTTGATGGATCCATCATCATGCTTGATCTAGTGATTGTGTACAACCAACAAGATAATTTGCCATAAACGAATGATTTCGCACAACACAGTGCTACAATGGCTATTATAATTCGAAAATGAGTGGAAACTGAGGCGAAATCTATGCAACGGTATAACTTTCACTTGATGAAACTTTTATAAGAGGTATAGGTTTAAATTTTAGTCTGCAAATTGTTTTTATATTAACAAAATATCATATCATGCATGTGTAGTCTCCAAGATAAAATTTTTTATGAAGATAAAAATGGTTTAGATGAAGAAGGTTATTCAGTATTAACATGCATTCAACTTGAATAAACAGATCTAGGATTGATTTTAGTAACATGTAGTGTAGGCATTAAAATGTACGCCCATATCTAATATTATTACAATCTATCGCTACGGATGCTTAAAAAACTCATCAGGAATGAATTTGGTCTCCAACAGACAAGAGAAGCAACAAGTACCCTTCATTGTGAAGAATAGCCATACAAGTTTCGTATAAATCCCATTAAACTATTGGGATATGTTTTGGTTACATATCAACTCGCATCACCCAACACCAAGGTACGTCGATCCAGTTGTAGTTCCTATATGTGATCAATGAAATTAAACAAAATATACAAGTCTAGGAAATATAAGATATTTAGGCCAATACAGATCCCATGGAGCAGAAGTTTATAGAACCGACTTCTTTTATTCTCTTCTTCTAAAATATCGATCTGAGCTTCACAGTCACTCGCCATTTCAACAAAAGAGACTTAATACTGATCCAAAAAAGCTACCTTCGTATATCTGAATTCCTTCTCCGCACCCAGACCACAAATCAAAATTCTACAAACCCAAGATCCACCAATCAAACACGTTGCGCCCTCCAAATCAATACAATTTTTTACCAAACTACGAACCGATCAAGCAAAAATCGCATCAAAATTCAAAAATCCAAAGCCAGAGAAAAAAAACTGGGAAAGAACATCAAGTAGGGATAGATCACCTGGTAGGTGGTATCGAATTTGTCGAACATGAATCGGGTAATGGGGAAGAAAATCAAGGAGGGATAGATCACCTGGTAGGTGGCGCCGCCTCTGGGAAGAGACGCGGACTCCATTGGAGAGAGCTTTACGTCTCCTTTTCTTTTATAGACCGTCGGTTTTGACGGTTATGAAAACGGGAGCGGCGAGCACGCTGGTGGTGAGTGGAGTTGGAAATTATCATGTGAGCAAAATGGCCCTGTAATATGATAATTTTACAAAATGTTCGAGAAATTTATTCCATGTCCCTCTTTTTGCTAAATAAGATATTGGGTTGCGCCTGGGCAAAAAAAAAAAAATTAAGAATTTGGTTAGGCTTAAATTCCAGTAACTAAATAGAATTATTTACCATATTTTCAAACTAAGTTCATACTTTTTAGTATCTAATTAATGATAACAAGTCATGTGTTACCATTGATGATGATTAGAATTGTGAAATGTAGTTGTTGGACTAATTTTTTCTTTGTCTGGATTTATTCCTCTCATTTCTAATTTTATCTATTTTTTTTGGGTTCTTTCTCATCATTTTCTCTCCTCCAAGAAAACTAACATCTACAAATTAATGATTGATCATTCATATATTATGTCTTGAGTCATAAACTACTTACATGGGACTAGTGGTGTGTCCAAATTACTAAATAACTAGCCTCTGCTCATTGTTACACAAGCAAAAAGCATCAATCTCTTAATTGCAAAAGGACAAATACCAAAGCATTTATTCATTGGACTCTTTAAGTTTCACAAAAGACATGCTAGCCTAATATCTGATTATCATTAGATTTATTTCCCAGTATGAGAGTAATTTTAGAAGTCAGATTTCAATAAGTGACTGGATCGTGGCAGAGTGCACTGTTGTTAATATATGTGTTTTTCATGTTGGATGTATGAAAACAATGTACACTTATACAATATGACATGTAGCTACTGAGATTTTAGGTAAATGTGCTCATCGTGAAGTCTTAGATCTTAAATACTTTTGACATTTTGATAATAAGTAATAAGGACATCAGCTTACCTATAAAATCAGTTTAGACTCAAGTATAAGTGCGATGACAATCCAGAGTATTGCCAGCACCAGCAATATTGTTATGGCCAAGGATTAAGATCCCATTAGGACATCCCATAGGATACCGAGATAAGGTACCATCCCATATATCGGGATTAGACATCCCATCAGCATCCCAATATCCTGATCGGGATGTCTTGGAACATTTCTTGTCTAGAATGTCGGGACGGGGCGGGACGCCGACACGTCTCATTTCATAAAAAAATCGAGATATCCCCGTTCCACGAGATTTAAAACCTTGGTTATGGCTATAGAGATCCAATTGATTATTATATTAGTTGCTTTATAATTTTTTTTAGCTGATTTATTGTAAACTCAATTGGATTTGTTAATTGGGTTAGTTATTTGTTTATTTGGATTCGAGCTTAGGTTGTTTAGCATTTAGAGATTCATCGATAGAAGAACTCTCTAATCAAATATGCCATCATATATTCAATACCGCATTTTTCTATCATAAATTTTTGGCTAAATATTAGATAGCATGCAAGCTTAGGTCCATAAGGTTTTCCGTCCTACATGGATAAGATTAAGGCTAAGGATTAAGCTTTAGTTTAATTTTAAATAAAAATTATATTTAAATGAAAGTTATTATGTTATCCCATGAAGAGTTTATGTACATCTTTATTTTATACTTTTGCCTATATAAAGGCCTTAGAGCATGAATAAAATTAACTTATCTTGATTATTTCTATCTTGATATTGAGATTGTGAGATTGGGTATGAAACCCGAGGGTGTGAAATCATGTTCCTGCATTAACTATCCCTCCTCTTCTTGCTTACACTGCCCTCCCTTTTTTATCTTCCACATCCAGTTCTTCTCATTTCATGCCATCTCTTAAACTTCTATCAAATCTAATTTCTTTTCCTCTTTGTTAACAAATCCTCTCAAAGAATCATGAAAGAATTTTAATGATACATCAAAGTTTGCAGCTTCGATAATTCTTTTAGAATAAGAAACCTGAGATCCGCTCTGAGAAATACTACTCAACCTAAATCATAAGATCCTTAGTACCTTGATAAGATCTAGTCTAGGATTTAATTCTATATTTACTATTGACAATATAGTAAGTTGAGTGATTCTTTCTTAGACTGGATTTGATATAAGTAAAGTAGAATAATTCTAATCTAGATAGTTTCTTAACTAGCATGTGATCCTTTTCTTGAATAGTCTTAAATCTATAACAAACGAATAGTAATATTTAGTTTTTATATCTTTATTTGAATTTGCATAGTTGTTATTTTTATAGAATTAGATCTTGCATTGTCTCACATCATATTTGTTATCAGAGCACTAGGTTAGATTAGAATTAAGAGTTTTGCATCGTGGCTTGATATTAGTTCATATACATCGAATCACACCTCCTGAGAGGGTATTACGATATATCATATACTTATGATCCATGAGAGTAATGAGCTATGACCAGACGTGATTTGAATATCACGTGAACAAATTCTTACCTTTTGCATCATTTAGGTTAACTTTTATTAGATCTATTTATTTATCTCGGATCTTTGTAGCAGGTTTCACAACATCCCTGAGATTTACTATCAGAAATATTATTTTAAAAAAAATTTAAAAATAAAAAAATAGTAGTAATACCTAATCACCTAACATTCTATGATTAAAATTTCATAAGCATCTGAAATCATTTCACCCTCAAATTGATCTCTGAAAGTTATCTTTGTTTCTATTATCTATACACAATTTTCTATGTCATACATGGTTTGGTGTTTCGAAGAGTTTTACCAATCTAGGAGTCCTAAATTCATAAAACTTGATCCATTAGAAACTTTGAAATTCAAAGAAATTTTATCTAAAATTTATTTTTTGAAAATAATTACAATAAAGTTTTAGAAATTTAGATTACTTCTGATGAAAAAAAGAGTCCTAGGTTTCTACCTGTAGTCTGTGATGTGTCATCTACATTGAAAATTAAATTTCCATCTATAAAAAAATTAGAAAAATTAAGTTTTTTTAAAAAAAACTATACATGATAAGCTTTCGAACTTAGTTTGAACCCAAAATCCATTTGATTTTTTAAAAAAATTTTATCTACAAGTTGGTTCTATAATTTGATTTGCTACATTTGGTTGCGTCCTTTAATTGATGTAAGGGCATTGAGCATTAACTAGATAAGGTGGAGATTTTATCACCCTTCTTTGGCCCACAAACAATCCTCATCATCAATTAAATATAAGTCTTAACTAAAATCAAGTAGAAACCAACTTAGGGTTTCCTAACAAGTATGTTCGTATGGTTCGACTGAAATTGAGTTTGATTAAGTCTATAATCCATTCTGAAAACTGGTATCTAAAACAAGCGATAAAAAGACAAACATCAAAGCTAGCCCGTGGTTCTCTAATTATGTCCTTGCAAAAGTAAGGGAAGCCTTCCATAACTACATCTCTTGCTTAGCTGGTTGATAGATATAGATGGTAGGATTAGTTATACATGATTAATTCGAGTAGTATTGAACTTTAGGTTTAGAAAAGACATGCGGGGCACAGCAAGAAGCTTTTGGGATTTCAGAAGGGGTGATGTGGATTATCTTGATTGTATTAAGGGTTCTTCTTTAAAGTGATTAATAAAAGCAATCCCTCTTTTTCTCCTACATCTATATCTCCATTGTTGCATGATGTTGAATTTGAGGAATAGGTTATTGGACTGTTCGCTTCCAGATTGCTACTATTGCATATAGGTGCTGGCCCGGGATCAGTGCCTAGGAATTTTCAATAATTGGTATCAGAGCATCTGGTTCAAGCAAAAGCAGAGCAGTTTCAGAGCTGCTAGTTTGAATGTGGAAGAGGAGGATTTAAGGAGTGCATCGAGACAGGTAGAGTTGTACATGGGTATGGTATCCCGCGTGGATGGAGAAGAGACCTGACATTGGCATTAGGTTTGCATAGCTATCTAGGTGTGCTACGGATGCACAGGTTGGTGTTGCAGTCATGGGGACAGAGTAGGAAGACATCAGTTCGAGGTCAGGAGTGCGATGGAGCACGAGTCTTAGGAGCTATGGAGCATGGGTTAATATTCCAACTGGAGAGGCGAGGTGGCTTCGATGGAAAGATGTCAGCTCTGGAGACAATATGATCGGTGTAGATGGTCATGCGGAGCTTGTTAGGGATGGAGAAAAGAAAAGCCCAGGTTTTCTCAGGTTCATCGGGATACATCATGCAGCCGAGAGACAGGCTGGGACATGATGCAGTATGAAGATGGTTGCTGGGTTCGTCGCTAGGTTTGAGGAGTTGGGATGAGCTCCTGTGTTTCAGAGGAGCCTGCGGGAGGCAGTGTATCTAAAATGGTCTGAGAGGGGTTCGCGGTGTGTGAAGGGTCTGAGATGGCAGTGACAACGTACGAGGTTCAGGTGCATGTTCAGCAAGGTAGCGTTGAGTTGCTGGCCTCAGGATTTCTTTCTATGGTATCAGTTGGACTTCAGTTTCAAGTGGAGCACTGGGGAGAGGTGACTTCATGGGTGGAACAGGATTCAACATGAGTTCAGAGTGGGAGGTGTAGGGATAGTGGCCAGATCCTAGCACGAGCGCCAAGGGTACACTTAGCCGGGTGGAGCTGAGTGTGCAAAGATTGGCATGGCTCTGAGGAGATGGTATCAGGTAAAGCTCCAGTTACAGCGAGTGCTGGTTCAGGTTTGCTATGGTCTCTCAAGGAAAGTCCAAGAAAAAGATTGATGCAGCTGCCAAGTAGAAGGAAGGCTACAATCATGGTGCAAGGATACAAGCAAGGGTCTTCAGCTGTGGAGGCGTCATCCCAAAGGCTTCAAGGTGATATCAGTAGCTAAAGGATGTTGGCAAAGGTGAGGATATCTGCACAGTGCTGTCAAGACACGCAGTTATAGCGAGGTTATGCATTGTGGATATTGCTAGGTTTGCCAAAGCTTGGGGGCAAGGCGAAGATTGTAGGGATTTGCATGGTGCTCCCAAGTTTTGGAGAGACTTGGAAGACCATGATAGGGATGCTAGAGGCGATCCCTGGGGCTTGGGGGCATGTCCCAGGCTATTCCTGGAGGTTTTCCAGGAGATTTTTGGGATTTTCTTCCAGGGTCCATTTGAGTCATATTGGGTCAAGGGGTTTGATCCAAGGATTAGAGTTTTCATATGAGCTCGTTGGGGGGAGTTTTTTGAGAGATTGTAATATAACCCAATTGGGTTATGGGGTTTGGTCCAAGTTAGTAATTAGTTAGGAGGTTAGCCAGTTTGTTTGTTAGTTGGTTGGTTGTAATCAATAAGGAAGCCCAACCATGTTTGTGTCCTAATCCAGTTTGGACCAAGAAGACAAGTCCTAACCGCCCATGCGATTGTAACCACCAAGAATTAGTTAAGCTCATGTGATTGAGTCCTAACTAATCAAGAGGTGGTTCAGCCCAATTCAAGGAGTCAACATGCCCAATCCAAGAAAGCTTTAATGCCCCCCTGTGCTATAAATATGAGGAGGGCGTGCATGCATGAAGGCATCCAAGAGGGGGCCAACCAAGGAAGACTCACTCCGGTTTACGTGGAAGGAAGACCATGGGGGGAATGCCCCTCCCCCCCTCTTGGGGCATCCACAGTTTGAAGCTTGGACTGTGGGGCTTGGCTCACGAGTCCAAGTGGAGTATGCAAGGATGATCACCGTGAAGATCTCCTCATTGTCATAAGGAGACCATGAGGAGCATGAGGCTTGGACGCCCTTTTGGGCGTGGAGACCATAGGAGACCTCTTGGGTCACAAGGAGGCCATGGTGGAGGCTTCTAAGACACCATGTGGAGGGAGATTCTGCATGGGGACATGGCTGTGGGAGATCCTACATGAGGGAGTCCGCAGGAGGAGCCCTTTCCAATGAGAGAAGGCATGACCATGATGATGGGCTGCAGAGAGGCGCACGTGAGGGAGACATCATGTGGAGGGCTTGGAACCATGGGATGTTCCACGGGACTTTGGAGAAGGGACATCTACATTGAGGTATTGTCCAAAGTGATTAATAAAAGCAATCTCTCTTTTTCTCCTACATCTATATCTCCATTGTTGCATGATGTTGAATCTGAGGAACAGGTTGTTCAAAAATATTGAATGCCTCTAAGATAGCCTGTCTTTTTCTTGATAAGGTTGTTAGGTTACATAGATTATCTAAATCTATAGTATCCAATGAAGATGTCAAATTCATAAGCTACTTTTAGAAGACCTTGTGGCACATGTTAGGAATGAAACTAAAATTTCTTCTGCCTATCATCCTTAAACAGATAACCAAATTAAAGTAGTGAATAGAAGTTTAGAAAATCTACTAAGATGTTTGGTTGGTGAACACGTGTCAAATTGGGATTTGATTTTACTATGTGCTGAGTTTGCTTATAATAATTTGGTCAATTGATCAATTGGTATAAGTCCTTTTAAAATTATTCATGGTTATAAAGCTAGGAAATCAGTAGACTTGATTCCTTTACATGTGCATGCTATAACGCTTTATTCAGCTCAAGATTTTGCATAATATATTAGGGATTTCATGTAAAAATTAGCATACAAATTGATATCAATAGTCAAATTTATAAACGATTAGCAGATTTACATAGAAATGTCAAATTTTTAATGAAGGTGATTATGTAATGATAAGGGTTAGACCCGAACGGCTCTCATCTAGAACCGTTAGGAAATTATATGCTCGTGAAGCAGGACCACTTAAGATTTTGAAATAATTAGGATCAATTGCGTATGTTGTAGATTTTATCATCAAATTATGGAATAGTTCTACATTTAATGTATCAGATCTGATAGCCTACAAGGAACCAACACAATACTAATGATCTATTTGAGCCTATTCTATTCTTTGAGAGTGAACCCTTGCCTAAGTGTCTACTATCAAAAGTATAAATTTATAAGAGATACGAACAGATGAAGAGAATCATTGATGAACAGGTAGTAACCATATGGAGTCAAAGATATCAAAGCTTCCTGGTTTGTTGGAAAGGTTGTCTTGAGTCAAATGATTCTTGGATTACTCATGAATAGTTGCAGAGGATCACCCCGGACCTTCTTAAGCAATACCTGAACAAGATTGGCACATACTCGATGAGGTCGAGTTTCCCCCATCCCGGGAGCATTAATGAGGATATCAACTTATCTACAAAATTAGTTCAGACTCAAGTACAAGCACGACAATGATCTAGAATATAGTTAGCAATAGCAGCATTGTTATGACTATGGAGGCCCAATTGTCCCTTACTTTAGTTGCTTTATTATTTTTTTAGCTGATTTATTGTACACTCAATTGGATTTATCAATTGGGTTAGTTATTTTGTTTATTTGAATTCGAATTTAGGTGGTTTAGTATTTAGAGATTCATCAGCAAAAGGACTCTTCAATTAGATATGCCACCATATATTTAATACCAATTTTTTTGTCATATATTTTTTGGTCGAACATTGGATAGCATGCAAGCTTGGGTCTACAAGGTTTATTGTCCTACATGAATAAGATCAAGGCTAAGGATCGAGCTTTAGTTTAATTTTAAATGAAAGTTATATTTAAATGAAAGTTATCATATTGTCCCATAAAAAGTCCATGTACATCTTTATTTTATACTTTTATCTAGATAAAGGCCTTAGAGTCATGAATAAAATTAACTTATTCTGATTATTTATATATACCTTGATATTAAGATTATGAGTATGAAGCCATGTTCTTGCATCAACTATCCTTCAACTTCTTACTTGTGCTGCCCTCCCTCTTCTATCTCCCAGACCCAATTCTTCTTCTCATTCCATGCCATCACTTAAATCTCTATCAAATCTAATTTCTTTTCCTCTTTATTAATAGATTCCCTCAACGAATCACGAAAAAATTTCAAAGATACATCAAAGCTCGTGGCTTCGATAATTCTTTCAAAACAAAAAGGCTGAGATCCACTTTGAGAAATGTTGCTCAACCTGGATCTTGAGATCCTTAGTATCTTGGTACGATCTACTTTAGAATTTAATTCTATATTTGTTGTTGACATTATAGTAAGTTGAGTATTCCCTCCTTAGACTAGATCTGATATAAATAAAGTAGAATAATTCTAATCTAGATAATTTCTTAACTAGCCTGTGATCCTTTTCTTGAATAGTCTTAACTCTATTGCAAATGGATAGCAATATCTAATTATCTTGCATCTTCATTTAAATCTTTATTTGAATTCATTTAGTTGCTGCATTTATAGAATTAGATCTTGCATCGTCCAACATCAATAAGCTCTTCTATTTTTTGTAGCTTTATGAGAAATTAGAAATATCTCCTCTTGCTAACTCTCATCCCCCAATTACTTACTCTAAAGGTATAAAGGATGTTATATCTAGGGATACCATCTTTGAACTTTAGTTTAAACAAGTATAACATAATGTAATACATAAAGCTACCATAATTTTTCAGCTCTTTTTTTTAAGCTATAAAGGACGTTATATCCAGGAACATCATCTTTGGACTTTAGTTTAAGCAAGCATAACATAATATAATACAAAATTTATCAGCTCTCTCTTTTAAGATATAAAGGACGTTATATCCAAGGATGTCATCTTTGGACTTTAGTTTATGTTGCCCAGAAATGAAGTCCAAGAGGAAGGGTGAATTGGATATTTTAAAAATTTAAAGCAATAATGTGCAGGCCTTGTGGTGTTTGTGAGTAATGAAATTGATGCACTAGATTATATGCAGCAGAAAGCAATAATTAGAGTGCAAGAAGTAAAGAACAAGAGGTAGAGAGATAATCACACACAAACACAAGGTTTACAGTGGTTCGGTGTAAACCTAGCATCTACATCCACTCCCCAAGCCATCATTGAGAATTCCACTATAATCTCTCTAAGATTACAGCCGACTTGTTTTTCCAAAGGCTCACAAGTCAAAACCTATGTTGGTTTTATCATCTAGGCTCACCAATAAACTTTTACACTTATTTTGTCTTCGGGCTCACAAGTCAACCCTAGTTGGTTTTGCCCTTTGGCTTACCAACAATCACAACAACCTACTTTCAAGAAACCCTTGAAAGCTAGGTCAAAACACAAGAGAATTTTAGATATATAATTTAAATAAACAAAACAAACTCTCTTCAAGAGTATACTAGAAGCTTTGAGGCTCTAATTAATGCTTATCTTGTCTTCTCCTTGGAATATTCTTCAAGCTCTCTTTTTAGAATGATGAAATGATAGGCTTGTAAGCTTTTTCAGGGAATCTCTCTTTTAATAGCTTTTGAAGTGAAGTTCTTGAGGGAATATTGGCTTTTGAGCTTTCAATGGACTTCAATGCTTCAAGAATGAGTTTGGTGAAGCTTAAATACTTCAAAAACTTTCAAAAAATGATTTATGACCATTGGAGCTTCAAATCTAGCCATTGGGTGCTTGAAAAGATGTTTCTGCAACTCAAAAAAATAGATATGTTAGGGCTGTCATAATCCGAGTATTGATACTTGGCTGTCTGGTGTCGACACTTGGCTGTCAGGTATCGATACTTGATTTCCAGGTATCGACACTTGAACTTTCAAGTGTCGACACTTGACTCACAGGTGTCGACACTTGACACAAAAACTCTCCATGGCCAAGTTATGGATTTTTAAAAAGTCTCAGGCCTTGAGTCGACACTTGAAAACTTAAGTGTCGACACTTGAGTTCTGGGTGTCGACACTTGAGTTCTGGGTGTCGACACTTGGCATGCTAAGGAGTATTTCTGCGTGCCAAATGCTGAAGTGTCGACACTCAGGCTTCCAGGTGTCGACACTTGGTTCTGCAAAATTCAGAGTTAAGTGCCAATCAAGCCAAAAATAAATGTATTGTTTATGAAACTTAAATGCAATATAAATAAGCAATAATTGAACTAGTTTAAGCCCTTTTTGCATAGAAAAGAGTTCTCAAATCGTGAAAGATACTTCATGCCAAAGCATACCACGAAACTTTAATTTTGAGAATTTGAGGTGCTTAATTCCTGAAAACTCACAACTAAAAATAGATATTAGTACACAATATGTACTCAACATTTTGTTATTCATCAAAATCATGGGGTAGAGCCAACAATCTTTTCTTTTTTGATGATGATAAAACCTTGAATATATAAACATTTAAATTCAAATTTCAGATATGATTCTTCATAAATATGATCTCAAGCTCATATAATCACAACTTACATAGTTAAGAGGGATGAATCTCCCCCTTAGTGAAACAATTCGTATTAGAACAAGTTTTTGAAGAGCAAGATGAAGTTTGAAATATTAAATTTGAAATTTAAATTAACCATATAATATATTTCTACTCTCCCTTTTTGTCAATCATTAAATAGAAAAGGGAGTAAGCTCCCCCTCAAAAAGTGCATATAGACAAAAAGTAGTAGAGCATATACAAGATTCAGTTTTTCAAGAGTAAATAGGTATCAGAGCCAAAAAGTAGAGTATCAATTTCAAGATTGTCAAAGTCAAAATTAATCATAGTGAATTCAAAGAGTGTAATCAAAGTGAAATACACATATATATATATATATATATATATCAAGTAAAGTTTTTAGTACAAAAATTGCTGACACACTCAGCAACACTGAAGCAGTCAAGATACAACATAAGTCATAACATAAAACATCTATGAGGCTAGTCCTCATCAGATGGAAGCTCAAGAGTAATCAGGGCGCTAATCCTGGATCCAGGAACTAAGGCTTTAGGAGGTCCCTGGGCTAATGCTCTACGACTCCTAGTACAGCCAGAAGGTCCTAGTACAGGTACAACCTTAGAAGATCTAGTGGATGGAGGTGAAAGCATCCCAGCTGGAGTAATGAAATCTGGAGTGGAATCAACTACATCAGCTGGAGGAGGAACTGCAGGAGTAGCTGGAGGATCATCTCTACTGAGCATCTGATATCGTCCAGCACAATCAACGCTGCCATCTGAACTCCCATCACTAGAATCATCGGCATCAGAATCATCACCGTCATCAGCATCATCACCATCTCCATCATCAGCACCACCCTCATCAGTGTCATCATGTCCGTTTGGATGGTCATCATCATCAGCAAGTGGGACTGCAGGAGCTACTAGAGGAAGGAGGGATCTAAGCAAATCCTCAATGTGGACGAATCCCACCTCCATAGTGTGACGTAACTCAGCATGCTCTGAAGCTGTGTGGGCTCTAAGGCCCTCTATCTCAATCCTCAGCTGAGTCATCTCCACTCCAAGTCCAATAAGCTCGCTCCGCACCTCAGCAAACTACTGCCGGGAGTGCTCCTCAAAAGATAACTCAGTAGTCGACGGAGGAGGAGCCGAAGGTGTAGTAGTAGGAGTCATAGGCTCTGCCTCAGATACTGGAGCAACAAGAGGAGGTGTACTGACTGGCCCTGATGGCCCGGTCTCAGCCTCTCTGATCTCATCCTCTTTGTTTGGCTCCTGACCAAACTCTCTCCTAACCCAACGACCTGTGACCAAACGATAGCCCATCCAGTGTAGCAACCGCTCGTCATATACATCAGTGTGTAGAATCTTCTTGGGGATCTCCCCCTCCAAAGGAACTCTACAGGCACAAAACAGATGGGTCAGCACCATCCTGTACGACAAGCAATGTCTCCTCTATGTCGCCGCATCGCGCATCTGAACTAGCATAAGTGAGGGAATATCAACTTGGGTCCTCCGGGTCAGACTGACCATCAACATCATCTCCCTCTCCGTGATGAAGTCAAATCGACCAATCTTCGGAAGCAAGATCCGAGCAGTGATGTGATGTAGCAAGCGCATCTCTACGAACAACTGGTTCGCGGTGACCACTGTCACTTCGCGAACGTCCTCCTGCTCAAGAATATATCTAAAAGCTGCCTCCTTGTCTTGTACCGAGAAAACACATACACCTCGATGAGGAATCTCTCAAACTCGACTCAGTAGCTCCTCAGTCAATAAAATCTACACTCCCCTGACGATGGTGCTCCATAATAATCGTCAGCAGTCCAATGCACCATAGAACTCTCTCACCAGATGAGGATAGTACCTCTCTTGCATAGTACAGAAAGGTACTAATCCGGTATTTGAGAGTCTGCCGAATCAGGAAGTGTTGCCGATCAAAGAACTCCAAGTCGATCCGTCTGCCCGTTGCCACGACCTTCCCTGCCATCCTCTCTACAGGGGGGAAACTGGAGCTGCAGAGCTACTAACCTGTCCAACATCGTGTCTAGCCTTTGTCCTCCTCTCAGAACCCTGTCCAGACCTCCTCCTAACTGCTAGTCTCTTCCTTGGACCCATTACAACAAGCTGAGCAAGAAGGGAAAGGAAGAAGGTAAACAAACTGAAGGGTGGACAAGCTAGGAACTAAAGATCGGCTAAGAGTTAGACTTAAGGAAACTAATCAAGCCTAGGTTTCTCTAAAAGAAGGATACTGGTTTAATAAAAGCTAGGGTTTATTTTGAAAACAGAGATAAAAATCAAATTGACTTACTTCAAAACATAAATTCAAGGGATAAAACCAATTTTGAGTGAAATAAATATTTAAATAGTTTAAAAGGAGGAAAAAAAAACTAACAAAAATTTTATCCCAACACATAAACTTAGTAAACTAGGGCACATTGAAACACCATTAAACATATAAATTGTTTAGATAAGAAAAACCCATGGAAAAACAAAGAAAATTAGGGTTTTAGGTTTAAAAGTAGGTAGTCCAATAATAAAATAGTGGAAAGAGGAGTAAAATTGAAATGTATATCATGAAATCAAGACAAACACTCCTTCCATATGAATAAAATCCGAGAAAAACTAACACATAGCTAAGAAATCTAAAATTAAAATGAAAACCTTGGAATTTTTGGCCAAAAAACCCAATGCAACAGTAAAAGGGTGAAAATCGGATGGTTTAGGTGGGAAATCGTTCAAAATCTGAGAGGAAATCCACGAATAATGCGAATAAACAAGTTTCCTATAAAATGGAAACTTAGAAATGTTTCAAAATGTCCAAAAACCCAATTTAAGTGCATTAAAATGGACGGAAAATAAAAAACTAGGGTTCACGATTTCAAAATGAATGAGAGGGAAGAGGATTACCTTGATTTTGATGGGGCAAGAAGGGAAAGTGAGGATTTGGAGGGTTGAGGACTCTTGGGGAGCACAATGGTTTGAGAGAAAACGAGGGAAAGTGAAATACAAAAGTTCGGTTTTGTCCTAAAAAAAAGTCTGCAATTTTCGCGAGTGTTGACACTTGGAATTTCTCAAGTGTCAACACTTCATAAAATCCAAGTGTCGACACTTGGCCAAAAAAATTAGAAAAAAAAATTTCAAAAATTCAAGGATGCTTTTAAAAGCTTTTGGGACTTAACAAAAGTGATTTTTAAGTAAAAATAACTTGTGTATGATAGAATTTGAGAGAGTTTCTAGGAGAATGGATCAATGACACCAAACTTTCTTCTAATCATACAAAATCTCTTTTCACTCAAGGATTTGGTAAACACATCAACTAATTGATCATTAGTACATACAAATTCAAGTACCACATTAGAGTTTTATACGTGATCTCTTATGAAATGATGCCTTATTTCAATGTGTTTACTTCTTGAATATTGCACAGGATTTTTAGTTAGATTGGTTGCACTAGTATTGTCATATCTTATAGGTGTCTTAATTAGTTTAATGCCAAAATCTTTGAGTTATTGTTTGATCCATAGGATTTGAGTACAACAGCTTCCAGCTGCTACATATTCAGCTTCCGCCGTAGATAGAGCAACTGAATTCTGTTTCTTGCTGCTCCATGAGATCAAATTTACTCCAAGAAACTGACAAGTTTCACTAGTACTTTTACGATCAAGTTTATACTCAGCAAAGTCAGCATCAGAATAAGCAATCAATTCAAATAAAGAATCTCTAGAGTACCAAAGACCAATTTTAGTTGAGCTAAATAGATATCTAAGTATACGTTTAACAGCCAAAATATGAGACTCTTTAGGATTAGACTGATATCTAGCACACATACAAACACTAAACATGATATCTGGCCTACTGGCAGTTAAATATAATAATGAACTAATCATGCCACGATATAATTTTTGGTCTACAGATTTACCTGATTCATCTTTGTCAAGCCTACAAGAGGAGCTCATAGGCATACCTAATGGCTTGGTGTTCTCTATCCTAAACTTCTTTAGTATTTCTTTTGTGTACTTAGCTTGGTTGATGAAGATCCCCTCTTTAATTTGCTTTATCTGGAGTCCGAAGAAGAAGTTAAGTTCTCCCATCATGCTCATCTCAAACTCATCCTGCATTAACTTTGCAAACTCTTGACAAAGAGATTCGTTAGTAGCACCGAATATGATATCATCTACATATATTTATACTACTAAGAGATCATCATTTTTTTTCTTCAAAAATAAAGTTTTGTCAACATTACCTCTAGTAAAATCATTTTTGAGCAAGAAAGAACTTAAACGATCATACCAAGCTCTAGGAGCTTGTTTTAATCCATACAAAGCTTTATGAAGTTTGAAAACATGGTTTGGAAATTCATGATTTTCAAAACCGGGAGGCTATTCAACATAAACTTCTTCTTTGATAAAACCATTTAAAAAGGAACTTTTAACATCCATTTGAAATAATTTAAAATCCATAAAACAAGCAAAATTCAACAATAGCCTAATTGCCTCAAGTCTAACCACAGGAACAAAAGTTTCATCAAAATCAATCCCTTCCTCCTGATTGTATCCTTTGGTAATTAGTCTAGCCTTATTTCTTGTAACAATTTCATTTTCATCAAGTTTGTTTCTAAAAATCCATTTTGTGCCGATAATTGAAACATTTGAAGGCCTATCTACTCAAGTCCAAACATTGTTTCTTTTAAATTGGTTAAGTTTGTCTTACATAGCATTAATCAAATTACAATCATTTTCAGCTTCTTCAATAGTTTTAGATTCAATCTGAGATACAAATACTAAGTAATCACAAACATTCCTAAGGGATGATCGAGTACTTACACCTTTAGATAGATCACCAATGATAAGTTCTTTGGAAAGTTCATGAGCATAACTCCATTCTTTGGATAGAGGATCAACTGTAGATGTATTTTCATCATCTTGTGCTTGATCTCCTTCATTGTTTTGATCAACTTCTTGTTCCTTTATAGGCTCTTCATTGTTGTTCACTTCTTCAGTTCTTTTGGTACCTATTTCATCATAAAGCACATCTTCTTTTTTAGAAGATTTCTAGTCAGATTCATCAAACACAACATATATGGATTCTTCAACAGCAAGTGTTCTTCTGTTGAAGACCCTGTATGCCTTGCTAGATGTAGAGTAGCCTAGAAAGGCACACTCATCTGACTTGGCATCAAATTTGCTCAAATTGTGTTTACCATTGTTTAAGATGAAACAATGGCATCCAAAAATACAAAAATATCGAATTGAAAGTTTTCTACCATTCCAAAGCTCATACGATGTTTTCTTTAAAATCAGTCGAATTAAAACACGATTTAAAATATATCATGTAGTGTTTATGGCTTCCGTCCAAAAATATCTAGGTAGGTCATTTTCACAAAGCATGGTGCGTGCTATTTCTTCAAGAGTTCTATTTTTTCTTTCTACCATCCCATTTTGTTGAGGTATCCTAGGTGCTAAAAAATTATGATGAATACTATTTTCAATACAAAATTTGTCAAAATCAGAATTTTCAAATTCGGTTCCATGGCCACTTCTCAAAGATACAATTGAAACACATTTTTTATTTGAAATTCTTTTATGAAATCTAATGAATTCAGAAAACATTTTATCTTTGTGTGCTAAAAACATGACCCATGTAAAACATGAGAAATCGTCTACAATAACTAGACCGTACTTCTTACCTCCCAAACTAGATGTTCTAGTTGGTCCAAAGAGGTCCATATGAAGTAACTCTAAGGGTCTAGATGTAGAGTTACTCCTTTTGATTTAAAAGATGATTTGGTTTGTTTTCCAAGCTGGCAAGCACTACAAATCTTATCTTTTCCAAAACTAGGTTTTGGCAAATCTTTTATCAAACTCTTTTTGCTAAGTTTTGAAATCAAATGCATACTGGCATGTCCTAGTCTACGATGCCAAAGCCAACTAGTTTCATTGATCCTGGCTTCCTTTGCTACTAGGCATTGATCATTTTAAACAGGAAGATCATCAAGATCAACCATATAAATATTGCCATGCCTATGACCAATGAACTTGATCCATTATCATCTAAACTAGAAACAATGCACATAGAAGATTCGAAAACAACCTTGAAATCCTTGTCACAAAATTGACTAATGCTAAGTAAATTATGTATCAACCCATCAACATACAATACATTATCAATGTAAGCAGAAGGGGTGATATAGACTTTACCAATTCTGACAATCTTGCCCTTTCTATTATCACCAAATGTCACATTACCACAATTTTGATATTCGAGTGATGAGAACTGATCCACATCTCCGGTCATATGCCTTGAGCAACCACTATCGAGGTACCACATTCTTTTCTTATTGGTTGCAAGGCATACCTATAACAAAAATCAAGTTGAGACTTTAGGTACCCAAGTCATCTTGGGTCCTTTCAGGTTAGTGATAATGGTTCCTTTTGGAATCCAAATTTTTTAGCATTCTTCAATTTTCTCTTATTACACAAGTAAGATTTATGCCCTACAGTACCACAAGCATAACAAGTAATGTATGATTATGCAGGCACAAAGAAATTTTTGAAAAACTTTTGTTTCTTCTGAGTTCTAAAACCTAAGCCAGCTTTATCAAAAATAGCTCTTTGATTATTTACAAGCATATTTAATTTTTCAGAACTATATGTAAATTTATCAATAAAAGGTTTTAATTTTTCAATTTCTTCTTTATATTTTTTGTTTTTTTCTAAAATTTTTTTGTTCTGTTTTGAAAAGTTTTCATTTGATACAGAAATTTTTTTCTTTTTCAAAACTTCTTTTTCTTTTTCAAGAGCAACAATCCTATCATTTAACTTTTTATTTTGAAGAAGTAGACAATCATTTTCAGTTGAGAACTTATTATTTGCTACAACCAAATCTAAGTTTTGTCTTTTTAATTCTTTATGTTTTGATTTCAATTTTTGAAATTCAATAACCAATTCATCAAAAATTTCATGCAACTCATCAAATGTAAAATCATTTTCAGTTTCGGATAGTACCTCATCATGATCTGCCTCAAACAGAAGTTTGCAACTTCTTGTTGTTCTTTCTCAGAGCTGGAGTCTTCGCTGTCACTCCAGGTTGCCATCATGACCTTCTTTCTTAGTTTTCTTCTGCACTTCTTTAGTAGGGGGCAGTCCATCTTGAAGTGGCCCAGTTTCTTGCATTCAAAACATGCAGGCTGCTCCTTGTCTTTCTCCTTTTCCTTTTCTTGCTAGGCTCTCCTTTTTGAGGTTTCTTTTTGAAGTTGAATTTCTTCTTCCTCATGAACCTTTTGAACTTTCTTGCCATTAGAGCCATCTCATCTTCTTCATCTTCTTCTTCGGATTTATCGCTTGACTCTTCTCTTACGGTGTATTTGAAAGCGATTACTTTCTTCTTCTTGTCAACATCCATGTTTTTTTGTGTTAAAGAAAGATCATAAGACATTAATGAGCCTAACAGTTGCTCGAGGGATAGAGTGTTGACATCCTTGGCTTCCTCTATGGCCGTTATCTTGGCATCCCATGAAGCCGGAAGAGACCTGAGAAGTTTGTTTACAAGTTCACCGTTAGATATAATCTTTCCTAAGCTTCTCATACCATTCACAATATTTGTGAACCTAGTATACATCTCACTAATAGATTCAGTATGTTCCATCTTAAACATTTCATATGTGTGAATGAGCATGTTACCCTTAGTTGTTTTCACTTGGTGTGTACCCTCATAGGTAACCTCAAGTGTGTTCCATATTTTCTTAGTGGAGAGACAGTTAGAGATTCTATTGAATTCACTCGGATCAAGAGAGCAAAACAATAGATTCATAGCCTTCGCATTAAGCTCTATTTGTTTAATGCCATTCTCATCCCAATCATCTTTCATTTTTGGAGTGAGAATGCCATTAACCAACATAGTATGCTGATGAGGACTTTTTATGATTATCCTCCAAAGATTATAATCAATGGCTTGAATGAATATGTGCATGCGAGTCTTCCAATAAGTGTAATTCATGCCATTAAATAATGGGGGACGGTTTGAAGCTTGACCTTCAACAACACCCATTTTTATTAGGGCTGCCATGATCTTTTACTCAAGATCCTTGGACCTACAAGAGAGTACCGGGGCTCTGATACCATTTGTTGCTCAGAAATGGAGCCCAAGAGGGGGGGTGAATTGGGTCTTTTAAAAATTTAAAGCAATAATGTGCATGCCTTATGGTGTTTGTGAGTAATGAAATTGATGCACTAGATTATATGCAACGAAAAGCAATAATTAGAGTGCAAGAAGTAAAGAACAAGAGATAAAAGAGATAATCACACACAAACACAAGGTTTATAGTGGTTCGGTGCAAACCTAGCACCTACATCCACTTCCCAAGCCACCCTTGGGAATTCCACTATAATCTCTCCAATATTACAGCCGACTTATTTTTCCAAGGGCTCACAAGTCAAAACCTATGTTGGTTTTATCACCTAGGCTCACCAACAAACCTTTACACTTGTTTTGTCTTCGAGCTCACAAGTCAACCCTAGTTAGTTTTATCCCTTTGGCTCACCAACAACCACAATAACCTACTTTCAAGAAACCCTTGAAAGATAGGTCAAAATACAAGAGAATTTCAGATATACAATTTAAATAAACAAAACAAACTATCTTCAAGAGTAGAATGGAAGCTTTGAGGCTCTAATTGATGCTTGTCTTGTCTTTTTCTTGGAATATTCTTCAAGCTCTCTTTTTGGAATGATGAAAGGATAGACTTGTAAGCTTTTTCAGGAAATCTCTCTTTTAATGGCTTTTGAAGTGAAGTTCTTGAGAAAATATTAGCTTTTGAGCTTTCAATGGACTTCAATACTTCAAGAATGAGTTTGGTGAAGTTTAAATACTTCAAAAACTTCCAAAAAATGGTTTGTGACCATTGGAGCTTCAAATCTAGCCGTTGGAAGCTTGAAAAGATATTTCTGTAACTCAAAAAAATAGATCCGTTAGGGCTGTCAGAATCCAAGTGTCGATACTTGGCTGTCAGGTGTCGACACTTGATTTCCAGGTGTCGACACTTGATTTCCAGGTGTCGACACTTGAACTTTCAAGTATCGATAGTTGACTCACAGGTGTCGACAATTGACACAAAAACTTTCCATGACTAAGTTCTGGATTTTCACAAAGTCTCAGGCCTTGAGTTGACACTTGAGTTCTAGGTGTTGACACTTGGCATGCCAAAGAGATTTTCTATGTGCCAAATACTGAAGTGTCGACACTCAGGCTTCTAGTTATCGACACTTGGTTCTGCAAAATTCAGAGTTAAGTGCCAATCAAGCCAAAAACAAAAGTATTGTTTATAAAACTTAAATACAAATAAATAAGCAATAATTAAACTAGTTTAAATCCTTTTTGCATGGAAAAGACTCCTCAAATCGCGAAAGATACTTTATACCAAAGCGTGCTACGAAACTTTAATTTTGAGAATTTGAGGTGCTTGATTTCTGAAAACTCACAACTAGAAATAGACATTAGTACACAATATGTACTCAACATTTTGTTATTCATCAAAATCACGGGATAGAGCCAACAGTTTAAGCAAGCATAACATAATACAATACATAAAAGCTATCACAATTTTTCAGCTCTCTCTTTTAAGGTATAAATGGATGTTATCTTTGAACTTTAGTTTAAGCAAGCATAACATAATGCAATACATAAAGCTATCACAATATTTCAGCTCTCTTTTAAAGTATAAAAGGGAATCATCTTGGGACTTTAGTTTAAGCAAGCATAACATAATACAATACATAAAGCTATCACAATTTCTCGGCTCTTTCTTTTAAGGTAAAGGACATGGGACATAATCTTTGGACTTTAGTTTAAGCAAGTATAACATAATGCAATACATAAAGCTATTACGATTTTTCAGCTCTCTCTTTTGGGCTCATTATGTTACGGGTAGAAGATTTAACTGGAATCTATATTTTTTTAGATAAATATTTTTCATACAACATTTAGAAAGGAACATAATTTATTCATATTCTTTTATACATAAAAAAATAGTTTCAAAATTTGTTATCCATATTCTTTTATTTTATTACTTTCTTGGATAAGTTGCTCAAATTTATCCATATCTTCCATAACACCCTTTATGGGGACTAAAATTTGGGGGTTGTAATCTTGCAAACAACTAAGTTATTTGATATTAAATGAGAAGGTATTAGAAATTAAGAGAAGAGTATTTCAAGAATAAAATTGAAAATTTACTTTACTGGCTTCTAGATGGATAAGGTTTTTTCATTAATTCATGGATAAATATCATTGCCGCCAAGATCACCATGGCCTGTAGCTCTGACATGTCGTGGAAGTGTCAGGTTCCCATGGGGTGCTCGTCCCTCTCTTTCTCGGTCGGCTCCTTGGTCCGATCGCCCTGAAAAAAAGGAGATCCGGGCCAAGATTTCCGGCGGGGATACTTCAATGCTTAAGTCAGAAGGGATGATAAAAAAAATAGAATCTCTATGGCAGAGAGCTTGGGGACTCTCCGCTTAGAGGGTGAAAGATAGAACTGAGATAAAAAGATGAAGTGAAGTTGAGATCGGAGAGCTTGGGAGGTTCTCTTGGCTGGTTCCTTACCCGTTCACCCTCTGTCTCTTTCTTCTTCCTTCACCTCCTTACCTTCCCCTTCTCTTTAATCCTATGTATATGATATGGCCTAGACCAGGTCTAGGCCTTTGTCCAGATGTCCCTTTCCTTGTACCCCCTCCGGGAGGGGTTTCCCTTTGCCTCTGGTCTCCTCTCTGTTAGATCGGTCCCTTGAAGAAGCTCCTCCTCCTGGGGGTGTTTGCCGACGTGGTATAGATTCTGTCCCTCTGATAGTGCAGTTTTTCATGGGAGGGGTAGGTGCCATACCGCTGAGCCCCGAGCCATGGTGGAATGTTTCTATTCCTGGAGGGACCGTCAGAGTGTCGCAGGGCCTAGGGCCTTAATAGAATGCTCCTCTTAGAGGAGGTATAGATTTCATGTCGCGAGGGTGGATGTCCCCCGGTTGCATGATGGCGGACGTGGTAGCACGTTACGGGGCCTAGAGCTTGGCGATGCATGCATTGCTCAGGAACTGTAGATGGCACGGTTGCAGGATTCAAATCTATGGCAGAACAGGTGCCTCCTCCTAGAGGTCATGGGTGATTGGGTTCCTTTTCTCCATGAATTGAATTCCTGTTAGTCCTCCCTCCTCTTGCCGCTGGCAAAAACTTTGACTTCGCAAGGAAGGCATGAGTCCCGCTCGGGGACCATGCCTTGGCAGCATGAGCACGACCCCAGCCAGGAGTCGACCTCAAATGGAGGGCTCGCCTTGGATGTGCATGAGCTTGACCCCGGCCAGGAGCTGACCTCAGATGGAGGGCTCGCCTTATGAGCACGACCTCAGCTGGGCACTAACCTCGACAGGAGGGCTCGCCTTGGGTGTGCATGAGCTCGACCTTAGCTAGGAGCTGATCTCAGATGGAAGGCTCACCTTATGAGCACGACCTCGACTGGGCATTGGTCTCGGCAGGAGGGCTTGCCTTTGGTGCGCATAAGCACGACCCCGGCTGGGAGCTGATCTCAGATGGAGGGCTCGCCTTATGAGCATGATCCCAGCTGGGCACTGGCCTCGACAGGAGGGCTCGCTTTGGGCTTCAATTGGGTGTCACGTCCAAGTGGCACTCTCCACCTGCATGATCGCCAGCTGGTGTCCACATTTACTCTACGTCAGCAAATGTTGCCACATCAGATGCCCCCCACTCTCGAGCCCAGAGAACGATGCGATGCTCAGGGCGAGGAGAGTAATAATCATGCTGACATGGAGAGGCACGTCCCTTACACTATCAATGCCTCGAATGCCCACTTTCCAAAGATTGCACTTTCGCATCAATGGATTGATGTTGCGTTCGGTCTTCCGAAGAAGGGATTATAAATGCTTCATTTGGATCAAAGCAACAGCCCCCAAACCAAAGCATCGGGGGTGTCTGATGCCGGTACGTGGTAGCTCTTGGTTAGCCAGGGAGTTGAAGAGGTGCATGCCTTCAATTAGTACGAGGTGGTGGGGGGGTGACATGTTTTATTGAAAAGGACCTATCCCTTTATCTTTTTAAAGGTTTCTCGAGCGCAGGCAACCAAGTTTCCACAAAATGCTTCTTTCTTCTTCTCTAATCTCGCTCTTGCTCTAGGTTCCTCCTCCCACCTTCTTCTCCTTCAACCCTTCTCCTTCGGCTCATGCTGAGGAAGGGCTTCCAGTAGACTTTAGGTTTCCAGCCTAAGAACTGGAGGGCCACGTAAAGGCTCTTCAGGAGCAATTGGCCGGTGCTAAGGCGAGGGCGTCCGGCATGGAGAAGAAATCTACCGAGCTCGAAGCTACCCTCAAGGACGAGAAGGGGGAGAGCCCTTAAAGGGCGGAAAAGGTGGCTGCCTTAGCGATGGAGGTGGCCCACCTGCAGGCCTTCCAGGTGCAATTGGATGTGCAATTGGATGAGGAGGCGGCCATGGTCATGGTCGCTATGGAGAAGGCCACGGTGGTCATGGCATTGATGGAGGTGGCCAAACAAGGAGCTGCTGAAGCCACCTCCAGATTCAAAAAATCGAAGATCTTCAAAGATGAGGTGGCGGATGTGGTGTTAGGCTCCCATCTTCAGGGGTCTAGTAGGTTTTGGAGGAAGGTGCCAATCTTTTCAGGTAGAAGGGACTGGAATGCCTCCAGCTGGTCCTGCTAGACCTCTGACACCCAGGGAAGGTGAGTTCTAGGGCATGGCGATCCTGGTGGCCGAAGGCACGCCAATCCTGGAGGTAGAGTCCAGAGCCGAAGCCCTGAGCCGAAGTCGCCTAGAGCGCCCCTCTGGCAAGCATCACACCAGCACTGAGAGGACCTGCCCATTGGTCGGGCAAGAAGCAGAGAGGGAGGCCTGAGCCTATTTCCTTTTACCTTTTCATTTTGTAACTAAGTTTCTGAAAGATCTCCTGGCCTGTTGGGGTTGCCATAGTGTAAGAGATTTTTGATCAATGAAGGTTCTTCTTTCCCTTAACCATTGTGCACCTTTCTTCTTCTTCCTTTATTTTTTGCCCTCCTTTTTATTTGTCCTGAACTTGAATCTGCTGTATGGCTTCCCAGGCTATTGGGAGCCTTTTTCTAATGTAAAGAATGCTTTAATGAATACAATCTTTCTTTTCCCTTCAACTGAAATGCCTAGTGTTTTCTCTATTTTGCCTTATGTTCTTTCCCTCCCCTTTTTTTTGCTTGAATTGCTTTAAGGAAAGCTCATCAAGGGTTATGAAGGACTCACTTTCATAACTCAGTCGATGGACTTTGTTTTTGCTCCTTTCCTCCTTCTGCTTCTTAAGTCTTCGTGATAGAGAGGCAGACTTCCATGGTTGCCATGAGCGCACCCTAGGCCTTCAGCTATTGTGGGGTGATGCCGAAGTCTTGAGGTCAGCATAAAGGACTCCGCGGGCATCTCGTTCCTATTCCACTGACCTTAGGGTCATGCAGTATTGAGTGCAAAAGGCTTCTAGAGCTTCTCGATTTGCCAAGCTGTGAGTCACGACAAAACGAAGTACTGCCAGTGTTACCGCGACCACGACCACGACACCGAGGAATGTCGCCATCTCAAAAGAGAGATTGAAGATCTAATAAAGAGGGGCTACCTCAGAAAGTTCATGGGGGCAAGACCCCGGCGGAACCTTAAGTGCTTGTTGCTCTTCCTCCTGTCCCTCCAGTCGATAACCTACCTATCGAGAAGCCTGTGGGTATGATATGCTGGAAAATAGAGCACGCTTCTAAGAGGGCTTGAGAGGGGGAGAGGTCAGAAAATATACTTCCCTTTATGAGGGAGGAGGGATCTAGGGACCAAAATGTAAATGATGATGTCGTGGTTGTCGAGATGATGATTGCCAGGCATCCTATAAAGCAGATTATGGTCGATAGTGAAAGTTTGACAGATATCTTTTTTTACGATGCTTTCTTCTGGATGAATCTATCCTCTGCTCAATTGAAGCCCGTGCACACCCCCTTATTGGTTTTATCGAGGACTTTGTGGGACTCGGTGTACCCATGCTACGGGTGGAGCAGTATGATGAAGCTAAAAATCTGGCTTGCCTTCTACTCAACTTGGACCTCCCTGAGAAGATGAGAGACAAGGCTCGACTTCGGATGGTGGCCTACCGACAGCGGGTGGCCAAGTACTACAACATGCGAGTTAGGTCAAAGACCTTTTGCCCAGGTGATTTGGTACTATGACGGGCTGAAGTCTCTCGATCTCGAGAATGCGGTAAACTCTTTCCAAACTAGGAAGGCCCTTACAAGGTGGTCGAAGCCCTCTCCAATGGAGCCTAGTACCTTGCCGAGCTTGAGGGCGCCTGGTTCCAACAAACTTGGAATGCCAACAATTTGAGGATGTACTACCAATGATGTAAGGCCTCCTCTCATTAATAAAAGAATTTCTTTTAGTGCAAGATTGTCTTTGCCTTGCAAGAAAATGGCTGCCCGACCCTAGGTCTGGCAGACGAAGCGAGAAACTCCAAAAGTCTCGCACCTCGAAGCCGAAAAACTCCAGAAGCCCTCGGACCTCGAAACCACGAAACTCCAGAAGCTCCGCACCTCGAAGCCGAGAACTCCAAAAGCCTCGCACCTCGAAGCCGGGAAACTCTAGAAGCCCCACACCTCCAAGCTGGAAAACTCCAGAAGCCCCGTACCTCCAAGCCGGGAAACTCCTGAAGCTCCGCACCTCGAAGCCAGGAACTCCAGAAGCCCCGCACCTCGAAGTCGGGAAACTTTTGAAGCCCCGCACCTCGAAGCTAGGAAACTTCAGAAGCCCCGTACCTCGAAGCTAGGAAACTCCTGAAGCCCTGCACCTCGAAGCCAGGAACTCCAAAAGCCCCGCACCTCGAAGTCTAAAAACTCCTAAAGTCCCGCACCTGGAAGCTGGGAAACTCCAGAAGCCCCATACCTCAAAGTCAGGAAACTCCTGAAGTCCCGCACCTCGAAGCTAGAAAACTCCTGAAGCCCCGCACCTCGAAGTCGGGAAACTTCTAAAGCCTCGCACCTCGAAGCCAGGAACTCCAGAAGCCCTGCACCTCGAAGCCGAGAAACTTTGAAAGCCCCACACTCTATCTATCCATGTCCCAGCCTGGTTGGGGCACCTTCCAAACTCTTTGAGTTCAGCTCCCCAGCTTGGTAGAGCTCCAGGCGATCGGAGATAATCTCACCTGGGGTCACTCAAGCCTCCTCGAGGTGTTCATCGGCTCCTGGCTCAGCTCGGAAGAACCTAGAATACACAACTAACTTCGAGGAGATGCATGAAGCTCTGCTATCGCATCTCCGACAAGGTGGAAATAACTTAGAAAACTCATGACTCTTCTTCCTAACCGCCCTCTATACCCGGAGCTCTACCAGGGAGGGCTGAAGGCCTGATACCTCACGATAAAGCCTCACAATGGAAATGTGTACATGGGTAGTTACAATAAAAAAAAAAATGATAAGGAAAAGAAAAAAGAAGAGAGAAGTGTTATTGAGACAGACACGGGCACCAGGACGGAAGAACTAGGTGAACAGAAAAGAAAACTTCATTGAAATTGAAGGTGAAAAGTTATACTATTAAAAGACCCTCGACAGGCCGGGCAGTCTAGAAACAAAAAAAAAATACAAGGGACAAAAAGAAGATAAAAGAAGGTCCTTGTCCCATTACTCCGCCAGCTTCTTCTCGGGACGATGTTGGGGCACGCCGGCATCCTCTCGGACTCCTGCCAGAGGGGCCACTTCAGCGGCGGCCGCAGGCTCTACCTCCTCCGCTTCGGTTGCGGCCTCACCTGGGTCCTCGCTCAGTGCCGCTGGAAAGGCAAGATCGTCTAGGTTCAGCTTCGAAAAGAGTTGAGCTGCCTGGGATTGGCAGAACCCGTGGCCCTTGAGGAATGAGTCTGTGGCTACTTCCCAGACTTCGTCAGCATACTCCGCTGAGGCTTTAAAATTAGGCACCACCTTGGTGACCTCCTTCTTGGCGACTTCCATCAAGGCCACCGCCCCAGATGCCTTCTCCTCAGCCACCGATGCCCGTGCCTGCGCTGCCTCCAACTGAGCGTGGAAGGCCTAAGACCGGGCCACCTTGGCCTTGAGCTCCTCTACCCAAGCCACCTCGGCCTTGAGTTCCTCAGTCCGGTGCTTGACCCGATCTTTCTCCCAGGCCAAGGATACCTCGAGGTCCTTGACATGCCTCTCGGCATTGGCCACCTCAGCTTTAAGGTCCTTGACCTTCTCCTCCATGGCTTGGGCCCTATCGTTCTTCTCTTTGGCCTCCACCACCAATGCCACGATCTCTTGCTCCTTCATGTTTTCCCTCCTAACCCACTGGGTGCAGCAATCGTGGATGAGGAGAAGATCCATTCCTACCTGCACCGACGAAGACATCAGCCATGCCAAAAAAAAAGAAGAAAGAGAAAAAAACAGGCAAAGGATCTTACTGAGAAGAGTTGAGGGAAGATGCCGAGGATGGCCTCCAACAAGGGTCTGCCTCCCCTTTCACGCCATCATGTGACTGGATAGTAAAGTCCATCATACGCTCGGCTAGAGAGCAATCCTGGGTGATGGTGGAGTTCGGCGCCACCTCGATGGATGCCCTCCAGACACCAATCCTCGACTTCACCGGGACTGCCACCGTGCCCTCGATACGAGTAGCCGAAGATGTTTCTGACCCCCTATTAGAGCTCACCGCCATGCCCGACGGCACCGCTGATGGCCGCTCCCTCCTCTCTTCTTCTCCCGTCTCCACATCGATGACTTCTAGAGGCGGGGCCACGGTGGTAGTAGTGGGCCGAGCCCGTGTGCCTACATTGGACTCCCGGGCTGGGGGCAAAGCCTATTACCTTGATGGATCGAGGGTTGGCTCAACTGCCCTCCCCCTAAGTTAGAGGCTATGACGGGCCCGGGCCTCTGACCGGGCTCATTTCAAGCCCTCTTTGGTGGGTCCTCCCTGGGTCCCGCAGGTGCACTCCTCTTTTGGAAGGACTCGAGGAGCTGCTCCATTGAGAACTTCATGCCTGCAAGAAGAGGAAAGCCGAGGTCAGCCTTAAACCCGAAAAGGCCCACAGAAGAAAAAAAAGAGGGTTATACCGAACTCACCCAACTCCCAGATTAGGCTGATTCCAGTGTCGAATAGGTTCTGCTCTGATAGCAGAACCTCAAGAGAAGGGATCTGGTCGAAAATAAGCTGGGCATATACTTCTCGATCAGCCGCTTCGACCTTGGAATTCTAATTCGGAGTCCGGTCCAGATCACTCCAGACTTAGTCGACTCCATCGATGAAAGTAAAAAAGTACTTGCTCTTCCATCCCTTGATGGAAGAGGGGAGTACGAATTTGATGCCCTTTGGGTGAGGAGACATGAATGATGCGGGACAGATATGCATGCGATTATTTTTGTGTATTTTATATGTGGGGTGAGGTGGTTAAATCCTGAATATCAGATCAAAATAAGATGTAGAGAGTTTTATATGAATTTCAGAAACTATGCATGCAGATCAGGACCTAAAAAGCAGTAAAAGGGATCGTTGGGACTGAGAAGCCTTAGTTAGGGCTAGTTCTCCTACAATAAAGCTACTGGTGGCAGAGGGGGTGTACCTGGCAATGTCTAATGCGCCTGGTGAAGATCGCAACGAAGAGATCACTCGTCCTCGATGGATGCGGCCTGGAAAACCAAGCCAGAGACCCGCGGATGCCCGGCTTTCTACTCGGTGGTCCGATTGCGGCCCGATTGGAGTTGTTGGATTCGTAGGAACTTGGGGACCTGCAAACAACCATCAAGGGTGAGAAAGCAAGGTTGGAAACAAAAGAAAAAACTCAGAAAAGGCAGCAAGGGTGTGGAAAGAGGAAGCTTGGAGGAAGGCTGGAATTTGTTGCAATACCGGGAAGAGGAAGACACCAATAAACCCCTTAAGCACACAGCAGGGTAGCACATAGCAGTTGTAGAAAACTCAATTATTATTCATATATCAAAAGTTAACTCTCATACAAGAGACTAGGGTCCTTTAAATAGACTCTTAGTCTTGGGCTCCAAGTAAGGATACAAAAGTAATTACATAAAAGTCTTATTCCCACCCAAACCCTAGCTAGAAAAATAGGAAACATTATGTAGAAAAAATCCCTAGAAATTCTCCTTCTCTCCTTGCCTTGGTCGGCCAAGGGAGATGACCCTAGTGGACGACCAAGGGTGGTAAGAATAAGGTCTTGGCACCACTTATCTCCCTTCTTGGGCCTAGGCTGGCCCAGTTTGCTTCAGGACCGCGTTTCAGGGCTTCAGGACTGCATTTCAGGGCTTCAGGGCTTCGAGCTTGTCTCCCGGGCTTCTGATTTCTTCTTCTAGGCTTTCCATGATCCTCATAGCTTTAGTTGGGTTGGTTTTCACTTGTATGGTGTGGTCTTGAGTCTTCAGTGTGGTTGGATAGGACTCAGAAAAATAAAATTAGCTCAACATGAGCTGACTAGCACTGGACTGGACTAGCTCAACATGAGCTGACTAATACAGGACTCAAATAAAGACAACTTAGATGAACTAAGCTTTATTATAATGGTCTTGAAAATAGCTAAGTGATTCACAGAGGGTTGAGAAGCCTCTGTCTTATTCTGGTGCCTTTGGTGTCCGTACCAATGAACCACCACCCGTCCTCGATCGGGTGGCTTTTCAGGATGAAAAAGATCCTGAACAAAGAAAAACGGGTGACGATCCCATAGAAATGGCATAAGACGATGAAGCAGTTAATAGTTCTAAATGCATTCGGAACCAGTTGAGCAGGGACGAGGCGATAGTTGCTGAGTATAGAAAGGAAAAATGGATGAAAGGGTAGATGGAGACCTCCTACGAGGAATTCCTTATAAAGGGCAATCCGACCCGGGCCACTAAAGGTGACATGTTCCTCCGGTCCTGGGACCAAGAGTCGGATAGAGCCCGGGATGCTAAAAGCATCCCAGATTATCGAGAGGTCCTCCCTGGTCATCATCGAAGCGACACCGGAAGGCCCTGTCAGACAGGAGGCACGGAAGGGGCTTCGAGAGCAGAGAGGGTGGGAAGGAGAGCCCTGGGCTTCCTATCACTATCCCGGTTGGGCGAAGGCCTCTACGAACATGAAGAGGAACTTCCTCCTCCGATGAAGAGGATGGAGTCCTTGGTTGAGAGGTCCCTGCCTCATTGAGGTTGTTGGAAGGTCGATGGCTCCGACCCGAGGGGGCCATCGTGGGACAGAACAGATGAGGAAGAAAGAAAAGAAGAAGGAAAATGGGATCTAGGGAGGCCTTAAAGATGAACTAAGCCTAGCCAAGGAGAAGAAAAGACTAAGGAGGATGAACCTGATGGCCTTGAAGGCAAAGGATGATCGGGGGAGAGGAGGAAGAAGACTCTGGTCCATCGAGCACGAAGAATTCGAAAGAAATGATGTTTTAGAAAAGTTTTCTTTATTTTCGAAGTAGCCAGATAGCAATCATACACCCTCCCGAGACTTCCTCCATCGGATTGGCACCATGCATCGAGATCAGCTAGGGGGCGACGCTTCGGTTTGCCAGAAACCATCTCGGGTCCTACATCAGTCATTATGCTTCCTTGGACTCGCTGACATGTCATCCCCGCATTGGTCTCAAGGCCCTTTTCGCGAAGCGACGGCGATCGTGGCATTAATGGCACCGGATTTTTACCTTTCCACGTCAACTCCGCATTTACTCTCTTCGCCCCAAACGCAGCACCCTGCTGGGACTTCGGAGTAGGGACAAATGATGTAGCAAGATCGCTGATGTGGAATCCCTTTTGGATCCAGCTGAGTGCCACATTGGTAAAAGCTGCCATATTAGACCTCCTCTTCGAGCTCCTTCGCTAGGAGGCTCCCTCGAGGTCGAGCCCGTCTCGATTGAAGTCGAGCTCCCGTTCTTCGAGCTCCTTCACCAGACGGCAACACTATCCATACCTTATTCGAATCCAAGTTAAATTTTTTTATATAATTCATATTTATTTATAAATTAGATGAATTAGATTTTACTCATCTTATTAAGATCGGATAGATTAAATATCCGCATAATCAATGAAAATTACTATTCCTACATGGAACCATATAAAATGGAAAGGTAGCGATCCGACCTTATGGAACCGGACCGGTGAAGAGCCCGAACCGTTTCTGAGGATCCGGGCTTCGAACCCTCTCACTCTCCCTCTCCCTCTCCCTCCACTGCTGTGCCGGTGTCCATGGAAGCGGCCGTCCAATAGCGAGCGAGAAGAGGAAAGAAGTGAAGAGATGGATAGCCGTTTGGGTCGATGGGTGATCAACTTCGCGAATCTCCCGATAAAGCTCCTGATGCCGTCGCCGCCGTTCGACTACATCCGGGAGATAGCCCTCAAGACCGTTCCTTCCGCGACCAAGGTGGAGATCCGCCGCGTCCTCGAGTCCCTCTACGGCTTCGACGTTGCGGAGGTCCGCACCCTCAACATGGAGGGCAAGAAGGTCAAGCGCGGGCCCTTCCTCGCAGCCAAGCCCGACTACAAGAAGGCCTACGTCACCCTCCGGTATCCACTCTCCCTCTCCCCTGATCTCTTTCCTATACCTTTTATCCAGGAGGAGCGGGAGCGCATCGCAACCGCCCAGGCGAAGTCACGGCCAATCGTCGTCGAGGGGGAGGACGGCTCCATGGGCCGGAGGCACTGGCTCGACGAGCGCCGCGAGGAGGAGGGACCAGACGGGTGCCGGAGGTCCGGCGGTGGTGGTGGAGGGCGGAGGGATGGTGGTGGTAAACGTGGAGTGGGGAAGAAGGCCGAGGAGGAAAGCAAGTTCCCCTGGAGCAGCATGCACCTGTCGTCGAGGTAGTGTGTTATTGTTGTTGTCGTTTTCTTTTTCCTTTTCTTTCTTTGCCTTGCTTTAATTAGTAGGGAGAAGAGTTTGCAATCTTTATGAAGAATGCGTTCGAGTTTGTAAGGAAAATGGTTCTTTGTTTGGTGATGGATTTCGGAAATTATATTTTTCGTTTTATGATACCTGAAGTATCATGAATGGAGCTCTCTAGCTTATGTTCTATGATATGTGTTTGATGAAATGCCGATGTGGTTTTGGGTGTGCATATTTTTTAGTTAGAGTTGCAAGTTTCTGTATATGGAAATAAACTAGTTTTTGTTGTAGGAATTCCATGAATATGACATTTGCTCTCAGAGTTGTTCGAATACTCTGCCAACTTATTGATGCATGTTGATGCCATGGGCTCATAGGAGGATAAAATCGTGTGGCCTGTCATATTGGTTATTGATAAATTCAATTCATCACCTCTTTGTTTTCACATTCTGATCTCTGTAAATTTTAACTCTCGTTGTTACCGGTATATATTAGTGGTTCTGTTCTACGGGAAGGTTGAGTTTTGGATTGATCAATAATGCTTGATGCAGGGACAGGGATTTGGGTACTGGAAAATGAGATTTATTTGATTAGCTCCATGCTCAGGCCATCCGTTTTCAAAATCCATTCCTGGACCTGAAATCCAAGTAATTTGAAACAAAATCAACTACTTTGCTCCTCACATCCATGGAGCCCCTTTTGAGTTTCCCCCTTCATTACAGTAATTCTTGTTGCCAAAGGCTTTTTTTTTTTTTTTTCCAAATCTAAACATTAAATAGCAGGGTTTACGGTACCATCCCGTACCGTACCATGTCGGTCAAGAACCGATACAGTTCAGTTTTAAAAAATGGTTTGAGATCTGAACCATAAAAACTGGCCTGAACCGGAATGGTACGAGTCGGTACAATACGGTACGGGTCGGTTCAGTCCGGTTCGGGTCGGTTCAATGATCCTTGCTTGAGAAGGGGAAGGAAGAGAGTTTTTCTTATTTTTTTAAGGCCAGTACATAGACCGGTATAGTATGGTATTGTACCGTACCGGTCGCTGACCGGTATGGATCTCGGTACCAGTTGCCGTCAAGATCGCCATGGCCCGTAGCTGCTGCCGGTACCGGAGTGCGTGCCCTTCGCTGCCTGGCGGTCCTCTGTTCCTGGACTTGCGAAACAGGGGTTAGTAACCCGGGCCGGGGTTTCCGGCGGGGGCACTCCGACGGTCAAGTCAGTGACGATCCAGGGGAATAGATCCTCCTGGTCGGGCTCCTCTTGATGGACTCCGTACTAGGAGGAGTAAAAGATGTGTGTGAAGACAAAAACGTTGCAGGGCGAGAACAATAGCGGGGACAGAGGGGTTCCCTGTTCCACTGCCTCTCCTTGTATCCCTCGTTTTCTTTCAGTTGTGGTAGTGGTGGTGGCGTTCCGCCCTCTTGATCGAGCTTGCGCTTGTGTTGGTGGGTTGTTGTTGTTACCTCCCCTCTTTTTAGGGATGTCGACTGTTCTTTGTAGTTGAAAACTGGCCGTTGGGCGCTTGTCTCGGGATCTTCGCTGGGCTGGCAGGTGCGTGCGGCGGGATTCCGTGTCGTGGGCGAGACGTCTTTCCTGACAAGTGGTAGGGGAAGCTTCCATTCGTTTTGACATCCCCTCCGGTCGTCCCATTCCGGGAAGCTTGGCAGAGCCTCGATCCGGGGGTCGCCATCATAGGGGTTCGTGCTTTCTAGCTAGCCCATCCCTCGGAAGTACGGCCGGACAGGTAGTTATGGCGGTATGGGGGGTGCCATTTTGTAGTCCTCGGACGGCTCACCGGCGTCCCGGGATGGCTGGGCTTGCTTCGGTTTGGATGCTTCGAGCTCGTGTGGTCACCTTGATGGAGGGAAGAGTGCAGGCCCAGTCCAGAGGGCGCGGCTCGAAGAGGCTCCACATTGGCTGGTGAGCGCTGAGTTCGACCTCGACCACAGGGCTCTAACCTCCAAGGGTCTCGCTCTGGAGGGCAAAGGACAGACCCGGTCCAGAGGGCGCGCGCTCGGAGAGGCTCCACGTTGGTGGATGAGCGCTGAGCTCGACCTCGACCATAGGGCTCTAACCTTCGAGGGTCTCGCTCTGGAGGGCAGAGGACGGACCCGGTCTAGAGGGCACGCGCTCGGAGAGGCTCCATGTTGGCGGGTGAGCGCTGAGCTCGACCTCGACCACAGGACTCTAACCTCCGAGGATCTCGCTCTGGAGGGCAGAGGACGACCCGGTCCAGAGGGCGCGCGCTCGGAGAGGCTCCATGTTGGCGAGTGAGCGCTGAGCTCGACCTCGACCACATGGCTCTAACCTCCGAGGGTCTCGCTCTGGAGGGTAGAGGATGGCTCCGGCTTAGGTGTCCCGAGCTCGCGGGCCCGACCTGGCGGAGGACGGAGCTCAGCTCGCCGTCTTGAGGGAGCTCAGCTCTGCTCGGCAGAACGGTCCGGGCTGAGATGTTGCCTTAGTGTCCGATGCGGCGGTCTCCTTTGACGTGGCGCATGTCAACTACCAACGTCAGCGGTCTCGCCACATCATTTGCCCCCACTCCCGAGGCTCGTTAGTGCGTGGCGCTCGGGCCGAAAGGAGTAATGGTGGTGCTGACATGGAAAGACGAAAATTCGGCGTGATGACGACCGTGGTTGCCGGCGCCTCGAGGGACGACCCTGCCGCCCAGTGCGGTGGTGCCACGTGGCCACGTCCGAGGAGTAGTTAATGTAGGCACAGAATTCTGAGCGGCCGGAGCATCTTTTTCACCGATGGGTAGCACGTGGCGCGGATCTGTTGGTGAGAGGGTCATGACAGCGCGGATTTGATGGGTCCTTTCGAAGTGAAAAGAAAAATTTTCACTCAAAATTTCTATCCTTTCAAATCCTTCATGCTTGTTGCAGTACCCGGACCCTTCTCCGCGATCCGCTTTTGTTCTTCTCTTCTCTAGGAAACCATATTGGCCCTGTTCTTCTTCATCTTTTCCCTTTGGGATAGGCTTCTTCTTCCGAGTCTAGTCTTCCTTCTTCTTAGGTTATCTTTGCAGCATGTCTTGTCCCGATCCTTCCATCCAAGGGATAGTGCTTTCCTCCTCTGATGAGGAGTCGGAGGGGACACAGTTTAGGATCAGCAGGAGACCGGCCTTTCCCGCCCCCCCCCCCCCCGAGTCTATTAGGGAGCCGGGGGCGGCTTCTCCTCCTCCTACCTGCCTTCCTTTTCTACTCGAACCAGCTCCTGAGTCTGTCCGGTCAACAGGTCTGGGCGGGGTCACTTCGACGATTTCTGTCATGGAGCTGGGAGCCATCCGGGATGCCTATGGCATCCCATCTTCTGTTCGGCTCATGATCCCCCGCCCCGGGAGCGGGTCACTTCCAATGGCCCGGGCCGTCTCACCTTTTATGAGGAGACCTTCTGCGGGATCTCCGATTTCCCTTTCACCCTTTCTTCCTATCTGTTCTGAGCAACTATCGTTTAGTTCCCGCACAGTTGGTGCCGAACGCCGTCAGGGTCATCTTCTCTTTCATTGTACTCTGCCATGTCCACGGGTTCGTCGCCCGGTTCTCCTTGTTCAATGCATTTTTCACCCTGAAACGCTACCTGACTGAGGATGGGTGGTGGTCCTTGTCTTCTCGCCCGAAGGGCATAAGATTCGAGCTCCTCTCTTCCATCAAAGGGTGGAAGAGCAGATTTTTCTTCGCGGACGTCGAGGGGGTCGACTGGGCCTGGAGCGAGCCGGATCGATCCCCTAACCGGATCTCCATGGTTGATGCAGCTGATTGGGACGACTACGAACAGCTTCGCACCACCCAGATCCCCTCTCTGGAGGTCCTGCTGTCGGAGCAGAACCTTTCTGATACCAGGGTCGACCCATTGACGGGACCTGGTGAGTCCAATTCTTTCCTCCACATGTGTTTTTCCTTTTCTTCACTTTAGGCTAACCTATTTGGCCCCTGTGCGCAGGGATGAACTTCTCGGAGGGCGACCCGTTGCCAATCTCCCGGAAGAGGTCGCCCACCGGGATGGCCGCTGAGCCTCCCCCGAGGCGGGCCCGGGTTGAGGGCGTGCCGATGTCTGCCCCCGCCGCCCTAGCCGCTCCGAAGGGGAAGGAGGCCGAGGGGCGAACGAGGTCACAGGCCGAACTCCCCGTTCTGGAGCCCGAGGCGACCGTCCGAGTTGATGCTGCTGTCGCGCCACCCCGCTCTCTGGGTCCGAGGATGGTTGAGCCTGAGGGGGGAGAGGCCCGTACTAGAGCTCCTCCCGCGACGGGGGCTCCAACCGCGACGGCGCCGGGTCCCCGACCAGTTCCTGGGGGTCCTACCGCCGGAGGGACGGGCGCACCTGCTCCCCAAGAGAGCAGGAGGGACGAGGCTAGGCGCCGCCTCCCATTCAAGCTGGGGCCAGAGAGCTCCTTGGCTGACAACCGCGCCCTAGTCGCTCTCATGATGGATTTCTCCATCCAGCCATGCGATCGGGAGGAGATGGATGTGCTGCCGGTTGGGGCTGTATCGATAGTATCTTTTCCCATCTCTACTCGGTAAGCAACTTCACTCTTTTTTTTTTTTTTTGAACTTCCCATGTGATGCAGATGGGTATCGAGGTCCTTTTCATCAGGAGCTGCTGCCGAAACTGGGAGCGAGCTGAGCAGCGCAGGTGGTCGAGATCGCATCGCTGAAGGCTGACCTGAAGGGAAGGGCCGACTCCGAAGGGGCGCTTGACCGATGGATCAAGGACCTCGAGAGGCAGCTCGCCGACTCTGAGGGACGAGCGAAGGAGCTCCAGGAGTGCCTCGACCACGAGCAGGGGCAGTCGAGGAAGAAGGCCGAGGAGCTTGCTGACGCCGAGCAGCGGTTGGACGTGTTCAACGCCGAGGCGGCCCGGCAGAAGGGGATCGCCCAGTCCCTCCAGGCTCGGCTGGCGACGGAGGAGAAGTCGGTCGCGGCCCAAAGGGTAGCCGAGGAGACGGCTAGGTCAACTGTGGATGCCAGGCACGAGGTGGTCGCAACGAGGAAGGAAGCCGAGGAGGCGGTTGCAAGGTACAGGGCTTCGGAGGAGTTCCTCATCGAGATCCAACAGATGGCGTCGGACTCCTTCTTTAAGGGCTTCATGTACCTGCGCCGCTTGGTCGAGGGGTTTGTCTCGGCTGAGGGCCATAGCCGCCTCGACTATCCCGGCACTTCAGATCAGGAGGCGGGCGCTGAGGAGGCCGTTGCTCCCGAGTCTCTTGCGCTAGCTGAGGTCGGGGCCGTGCCATCCGAACCCAGAACCACGTGACCGGAAGTCCCTGCTGATGGAGACTCCCAGCCTGACAATCCAGCCGGGTAGTAGTTATTTTTATTCCCTTTGTACTTCGTCTTTTCTTTTCTGTACTTAGCAGGGCTACCCGGCATGTCGGGGGCCCGCAAGGTGCTTGTAACCGACACTTAATCAATAAAGCTTAAGCTTTCTCGCAACTTTTTTTTTTGTCTGGCTCTTCTTTTCTTTCTCTCTTTCTTTCACTCCCCTTCTTCCTTTTCTTTCCTTTCGATGAGTGGGGAGATCGGAGAGAAGGGCCTTGCCTTGCATGGAGTTGAGTTATTGTTAGACTCCAACACCAGCAAGTCGGGCGCAAGTTGATGGTACTTGAGAGCTGCTGGGCTCGAAGGTGCTGTTGACCGAGAGTTGTGTGGCTCGAAGGTTTCTTAGCTGGAGGCCTGAGCTCCAGTCTTGGGCTGGTGTCCTGGAGTTGAGCTCAGGAACGTTGATGATTGAGAGCTGCGTAGCTCGAAGGTCCCTTGGTCGGAGATCTGAGCTCCGGTCTTGGGCTGGCATCCTGGAGCTGGGCTCGGGGACGTTGATGACTGAGAAGTGGCGGCTTGTTCCCCTCTCGTTCTCTTTCTTTCCTTCCCCACTCCTTTTTTCTTCTTCTTCTTTTCTCTTTCTTTTTTTTTTGGAGCGGGGAGATCGGGGAAGAGGGTTCTTGCCGTGTTCCCCTCTCGTTCTCTTTCTTTCCTTTCCCTCTCGTCTTCTTTTCGAGTGGGGAGATCAGAGAAGAGGGTTCTTGTCGTGTTTCCCTCTCGTTCTCTTTCTTTCCTTCCCCTCTCGTCTTTTTTTCGAGCGGGGAGATCAGAGAAGAGGGTCACAGGACTTGATCGCCTTGGAGCTAGCTCGAGACCTTCCTGGACGTGGAGCTAGGCTCGGGTCCAGGGGTTGCCTGAGCACTTGGCTCAGGTCTTTGGCGCCTTGGAGCTATGCTCGAGGCATTGATGGGAGCTACTTGGTCCCATGATCCCTTGGCGTCTCGGAGCTGGGCTCGGAGACGTTTGAGATTGAGAGCGGCTTGGCTCAGTGACCCCTTGACCGGAGATCTGAGCTCCGATCTAAGGTCGGCGTCCTGGAGCTGGGCTCAGGGACGTTGCTGGTTGAGAGCTGCATGGCTCGATGACTCCTTGACGTCCTGGAGCTAAGCTCGGGGACGTTGTTGGAATTTTCTTGCAAGACAGATAGACACTTGCACAAGGAAAAAATCATTATCATTATTATTATGTCTCGGAAGCCTTACACTATTGATAGTATTTCCGCAAGTTGTAAGCATTCCACGTTTTAGGGAACCTGACGCCGCCGAGATCTTCAAGGTAATAAGCCCCTTGTGAGAGGGCTTCGGCTACTTTGTAGGGGCCTTCCTAGTTTGGTGAAAGCTTGCCGCACTCTCTGGGTTGAGACGCCTCTGCCCGTCGCAGCACCAAGTCTCCGGGCTTGAAAGCTTTTGGCCTGACGCGGGCGTTATAGTTCCGGGCTACTCGTTGCCGGTAGGCCGCCATCCGCAAGTGGGCTTTGTCCCTCGCCTCTTCAAGAAGGTCCAGGTTAAGCAGGAGGTGTGTCGAGTTTCGTGCTTCATCGTACTACTGCACCCGCAACATGGGCACGTCAAGTTCGACCAGGATGACCGCTTCGGCACCGAAGACAAGGCTGATGGACGTCTCGTTGGTTGCCGTTCTGGGCGTCATGTGGTAGGCCTATAGGACACTTGGGAGTTCTTCCACCCACCTGCCCTTAGCTTGGTCCAGCCTGGTCCTGAGTCCTTGAAGGATGGTCCGGTTAGTCACATCAGCTTCTCCATTTGTTTGAGGGTGAGCCACTGAGGTGAACCGGTGTTGGATGCCGTGCTCGGCGCAGATTCCTTCGAACTCGCGATTATCGAACTGTCGCCTGTTATTGGTGATGATGCAACGGGGGAGCTTGAAGCGGCAAATGACCGACTTCCAGAAGAACTGGTAGACATTGGCTTCCGCAATCCGAGCTAGTGGCTCTGCTTCAATCCACTTGGTGAAGTAGTCGATTGCCATCAGCAGGAACTTTCGCTGCCTTGGTGCTGGGGGAAACGGTCCCAAGATATCCATTTCCCACTGGACAAAAGGCCAAGGGGCTGAGAGTTGGGAGATCGGCGCCGCCGGTTGGCGCTGTATATTTGCGTGGCGTTGGCACTTGTCGCACCTCTTCATGAAGTCGGCAGCGTCCTTCATGGTCTCCCAAAAGTATCCCTGGCGGAGAGCTTCATATACCAGTGTCCTCCCTCCCACGTGGTTCCCGCAGAGGCCTTCATGTATCTCTTGGAGCACGAAGGTTGCCTCGACGGGCCTGAGGCATCTCAGGAGTGGGTATGAGTAATATCAGCGGTAGAGCTGGCCCTCCATCAGGACGAACCGGAAGGCTTTCTTCTTGACAAAGGCAGCTTATGCGCGATCTTCGGGCAAGGTGCCGTCAGTGATGTACCAGACATACTTGTCCATCCAGCTCGGCTCGGGGGTGACTTGATGTACCTCTACCGAGCTCTCGTAGCTGGGATTTTCGAGGTACTCGATGTAGGCGCGTCCTAGTGATGAGTCCGGCAATGTCATGAGCCTGGACAGCGCATCCGCACGTGCATTCTTCCCTCGGGAGATGTGGAAGATGCTGAAGCTTCGGAGGCCCGCCGTACTTGCACGGACCTGCTCCAGGTACTTCATCATCTGGGCGTCCCTCGCTTCATATTCTCTGGAGACTTATTCGGTGACCAGTTGGGAGTCAGTGAAGACTTTCAAGTCCCGTACACCCAGCTCGCGAGAGACTCTCAGGCCCGCGAGGAGTGCTTCGTACTCTGCCTGGTTATTAGTCGCGGTGAACTTGAAGCGAAGGGCGCATTCCGCCACAACCCCATCGCTATTGGTTAGGATGAGGCCTGCTCTACTCCCGCCAGAATTGGATGCTCCATCTACATGGAGGATCCAGGGCTCTTCTCCTGGCCCGGGCTCCGTTGCTGTCTGCTCCGGTTCCTCGACGAACCCGGCGCACTCGACCACGAAGTCGGCTAGGACTTGGACCTTTTGTGAAGACCTCGATCGGTACGTTATTTCGAATTCGCTGAGCAGCAGGGACTACTTAGCCAACCTCTCGGATGTCTCGGGTTGGGTGAGGATGGTCCTCAGCGGTTGGTCCGTCATGACCACTATTGGGTGTGCTTGGAAGTAGGGCCTGAGGTGCTTAGCAGACATTATTAGTGCAAAAATGAGTTTCTTAGAGCGAGTATACCTGATCTTCGCGTCACGGAGGATTTTGCTGGTGTAGTGCACCGGCTTTTGAGATTTGTCCTCGTCTGTGCGGACGAGGACCGAGCTGACAGCTCCCGGTGTAACCGCTAGGTACAGTAAGAGCTCCTCTCCCTCCTCTGGCCTGGAGAGCAATGGGGGGGAGGCGAGGAAGTTCTTCAGCTCATCGAAAGCTATCTTGCACTCCCCGGTCCAGGTGAAGTCGTGCATTTTGTGCAGCGCCTTGAAAAATGGCAGGCAACGATTAGCCGACCTCGAGATGAATCTGCTGAGGGCGGCGACACGTCCCGTCAGGTACTGGACCTACTTCTTGGAGGTCGGGTGTTCCATGTCGATGATGGCCTGCACCTTTTCCGGGTGTTCCATCGCCAAGCTTATTTGTCAAGTTAATGCCTATCAGTGCCATGAATGGTGCAAAATGACTGTATGCGGTTGTCAAGAGGTTGGCTTCTTGTACCATGACCGAGCTACTGGATGTTATCGGTCCATAGATTATTTGCTTAGGAGAGCTCTAATGTCTAGTGCAATTCAAGTTCCATTGCAAATGGAGCAAGGCTATGCTATCATCCGGTTGCATCCCTTTATAAGAAAATCATATTATTTCAAGATTTTATATATGATTTGCAGAACACCAAAAATAATATTATTTTTAAAAATGGATTTGAACAAACAATAAATCTGTAAATTTTATAGAACAAATACTATCTTGGATTTAAGATGCATACCTATATTTATCATTAATTTTCAAACTTGCAATCATAGATGTTCATGTGAACATCAATAGTCAAGTCCTTCTCTCCAACATCTTCTCACACTAGATGGCTATTCAATGAGATGAGCTATGAAAATTAATTTCATAAAAAATATTATGAGAAGTGAAGAAGGAATTTAGCCTATTGATAAGTAAATCCTAACAAGCCTTCTTATTACGGACCAAGATAGACCAATGCCTATATTATACCGTTTCAATCACACCAATCAATATAATGTGCTCAAAGTCTAAATATAAGGATCACATATAATATTGAACTATATACATGTCCATCAATACGGATCATAAAATCAGTTCATTTTTATCAAATCAAAATAAATAAAATAACAATTAATGGTAGTTTATAATAAAGAAAAGTTCTTACATTCTTCTACTTGGATAATATTAATTATAATTTTAAAAATATTTTATTTCAAAATGACTCTCAGGCTTAATAATATAAAATACAATACGTGATTAGGAAAATATATAATCCATAGACAGTGCATTCGAAATGACTCGATCCAATGGTATCAATCATCACTACAGTAAACAGGGTTATTCCCAATGCTAAAATAGATATTTCTCGATGCTTTAAAGCATCACTAAAAATAATCCTGATACTCTAAAAAGTGTTGTAAAAGTGTCGGCATTGCAAATGAAGAGAGTTTTTCCCGATGCTTTTGAAAAGCGTCGAGGTTATTCCCGATGCTTTAAAATATCGGGAATAAACTTATTCCTGATACATTTTAAAAGTATCGGAAATAAAGTTATTTCTAATACTTTTTAAAAACATCGAGAATAAAGTTATTTCCGATGCTTTAAAGCATCAAGAATAATTTTATTCCCGATGCTTTAAAGCATCGGGAATAATCCTGGGATAAGATTATTTCCGTCGTTTTAAAGCATCAAAGCATCTTGAATAACTTTTTTTCCAATGCTTTTAAAAAGCATAAGAAATAACTTTATTCCCAATACTTTAAAGCATCGCAAATAAGTCTGGGATAAAATTATTCCCGAGCCACTGCGCTCGCGGCCTTCTCCTCAGCAATGGTAGCCTGGGCCCGCACGGTCTCGAGCTGGACCTGTAGATTTTCAGCCTGCTCTGCCGCCTTGGTAGCCTCCGACTTCAGCTCCTCGGCACGAGCCGTCTCGGCCTTGAGCTCTTCAGACCGGTGTTTGACCCGGTCCTTCTCTCGGGCCAAGGACATCTCGAGGTCTTTGACTGTCCTCTTGACATCAGCTATCTCCTCCCTCGGCTCTTGATTCTTGTCTTCGGCATCCTAGGCTCGGGTGGTCTTTTCTCTAGCCTCGGCCTTCATCGCCGCCAACTCCAACTCCTTCTGTTTCTCCCTCTTGATCCAGTGATTGCAGTAATCGTGGTTCAGGAGAAGGTCAGTGCTGAGCTGCAAAGGCAACGAGGTTAGCAAACTAGAAGAAGAAAAATAGAAAATGAAAGAAGGGCTGAGAGCCTTACCGTGAAGAGGTGAGGGAAGGTACTGAGGATGGCGTCCAGAAGAGGCCTCCCTCTCCTCTCTTGCTGGTCTCGCGACTGAACAGCGAACTCCATCATCCACTCAGCCAGGGACCGGTCATTGGTCATAGAGGAATTCAGTGGCAGTTTGAAGGGCAGCCTCTTGGACCTGGACTTCTTCCAGACTTGAGCTACCGTCGGGTCCTCGGAGGTTGCCGAGGATGTTTCCGAGCCCCTTGTCGAGCTCACGGCTATGGTGGACGGCACCGCCGGCAGGAGCGTCACCCTCTCTTCACCCAGCAGCTCCACCTCGATTATCTCGGGAGGCGGAGGCACATTAGCAACAGCAACGGTAGCAAGACGGGTTCGTGCAGTTGCAGTGGGTCCTAGGTCGGAGGCGAAGCCTACCGCCTCGGCGGATCTTGTGCTGGAACAACTGCCCTCCTGCCCGGGCTGAGAGCAGCGGCAGGCCCGGGCCTTGAGTCGGGGTCTTGTCGGGCCCTCTTCAGGGGGGACTCCCTGGGCCCCCCAAGTGCACTCCTCCTCTGGGCGCGCTGGACTATCTGATCTATGGAAAGCTTCATGCCTGCAAAGAGAGAAGAACTGAGGTCAGCCTCAAGACCAGACAGGCCTAGAAAGAAGAGTTAAGTTCAAGTTGAACTCACCTAACTCCTGGATTAGGCTGACTCCGACTTCGAGGAGGTTCTGCTCCATCAACAGAACCTCCAAGGGGGAACCTGATCGGTGCGGAGCTGGTCTATATCTCCCGATCAGTCGCTTCGATGATGAAAATCCTATTCGGGGCTCGATCTGGGTTGCTCCAGGCCCAATCGACCCCCTCGACAGAAGAGAAAAAATACTTGCTCTTCCATCCTTTGATGGAAGAGGGGAGCTCAAATTTAACGCCCTTCGGACGAGAATAAATGAACCACCACCCATCCTTGGTTGGGTGGCGCTTCAGGGTGAGAAAGGCCTTGAAGAGGGAGAAACGGGCAACAATCCCGTGGAAATAATACAACACAGTGAAGCAAAAAATGGTCCTCACCGTGTTCGGAACCAGCTGGGCCAAAACCAGGTGGTAGTAACTGAGGACGAAGAGAAAGAAAGGATGGAAAGGGAACCGAAGACCCCCTGCGAGGGACTCCTCGTAGAGGGCTATTCGGCCAGAGCCACTGGAAGTGACCCGCTCTCCCGACTGAGGAACGAAAAGTTGAACAGAACTTGGGATGCCATAGACCTCCGGGATGTTGGCGAGGTCCTCCCCGGTTATTACCGAGGTGACCCCGCCAGGACCTGATGATCGAGACAACTCAAGAGGAACTACAGGAGAAGCTTCAAGAATAGAAGGAACAGAGGGAAGAGGGAGGCAAGCAACAGGCTCCCTAATCACAATCCCACCGGGACGGAGGTTCCTATGAACCTCGATCAGGATCTCCTCCTTCTTATCAAAAGAGGAGGGAGTTCTCGGTCGAGAGGGCCCCGCCTCATTAGGATTGGAAGAATAATGGAAGTGGCGGCCAGAAGGGGCCATCGCAAGCAAAGAAGCAGGAAGAAGAAGAAGCAAGAAAGAGGAAGTTCCAAGGGAGAAGACCGGACTCCGAGAAGACCTTGGGGATAGAAGAAGGCTACGACGGACTAACCTGGTGATTTTTTGAAATCGAGAGTGCTCAGAGGGGAGAAAGGAAGGTCTCTGGTTCACCGGCGGGTGTAGAGAGTTTGAAAAACTGGAGTTCACAGGATATTTTCCTTCCTTTCGAAGTGACTAGATCGAAACTAGTCCTGACACCGCCGTCAGATCTTCACCACGTGTTATCAATCGGCCGGGGCCAGCGCTTCAGTTAGCCCATGACCGTTTCGAATTCTGCACCGGCCATAAAGCCTCCTCGGATGAGTCCGCGTGTCATCACCGCGTTGGTTCGAAGGTCCACCTCGAGAGGCACCGTCGATCGTGGCAATGATGGCATAGGATTTTTGCCTTTCCACGTCAGCACCGTATTTACTCCCTTCATCCCGAGTGCCGAGCACCAACGGGACTTGGGAGTGGGGGGTAAATGATGTAGCGGGATTGCTGACGTGGAACCCATGTCAGACCTAGTCAGATGCCATGTCGGAGCGAGCTGCCATGTTGGACATTGCCCTCCAGACTCCTTCGCCCGGCTGGCTCCTGCAAGGTCGAGACGCCCTGCCGAAGTCGAGCTTCGCCTCTCTTTAGACTCCTTCGCTGGGCTGGCTCCCGCAAGGTCGAGATGCCCTACCGAAGTCGAGCTCTGCCTCTCTTCGGACTCCTTCGCCAGGCTAGCTCCCGCAAGGTCGAGATGCCCTGCCGAAGTCGAGCTCCGCCTCTCTCCAGACTCCTTCACCGGGCTGGCTCCTGCAAGGTTGAGATGCCCTGCTGAAGTCAAGCTTCGCCTATCTTCGGACTCCTTCGTCGAGTTGGCTCCCACACGGTAGAGACACCCCGTCGAAGTCGAGCTCCGCCTCTCCAGATCGGCTCCACCTCGGATAAAGGTACCGGCAGTGAAGCAGCGCCCGCCAGACTGCAAAAACTACCCCAGCTACTACTTTCACCGAAGGGGAAGGGTCCCCTGATCCAGGCGCTGCACCCCTGACCGACTGTCTGCACCACCCAAAAGAGGAAGCCAACCCAGAAGACTCAAATCAAGGGGTCGGCGGCCCTCCAATCGAGGCCCTGCAAAGTTTTTCAAAGTGGAGTGACCAGAAAGAAGGACAGAGTGAACGGTAAGTTCCTTATCATGAGTAAGGAAAGGCACCTTGGGCATGGTAATGGACTTCGCCGCACGTGCCTGCAACAGATCAGCGGGGATCCCAAGGTAGGTAGCATGCAGTCACCCTAGCTTAAAAGGAATTCTCCAAGGCTCCGACAAAGGTAAGCAAACAAACGGGCAAGAGGGGCAACACACAGGAAGACAACCAAGAGACTACCGAAGATTCATCGGAGGAGTCTCGATAGGAACAGTCGTTCAACTCGAACTCTCCTCGGTTGCCACCTCACACGCCCCATTCTCGACCCATTCCTACTCTTCAAATTCATCAGTTCTCTCCTCCTAGCATGGAGTCCATCTACGGGGCTCGACCAGGAAGATCTGTTCTCCTGGACCGTCACTGACTTGAGCATCGGAGTGCCCCCACAAGGATCACCGGTCCGAGTCTCTTATGTTTTGCAGGTACCGACCGCGCAAACAGCATCCCGAGCATCGAGGGCGCAATCCGAGGTCGACTTCAGCTACAGGCCACGGCGGTCTTGGCGACAACACATAACATGTTGAGTAAGATGCAGGTATATACTAAGGAACCTTAATATTCTTGAAACATGTATATGATACTGTGCAAGTTTATTGATCCAGATAAATACATGCCAATCAACATCATTGGTGGAAGATTGGTGAGTCATGGATCAAGATCCTTTTATAAAGATCTATCAGGATAATTGAAAGAAAGTTTTTTACTGGATCAATCCTAGAAAGAGAAATTTATAAAAAAACATAAATAATCTACTAAAAAAAAAATAATAAATAAATGAAAATAACGAGAAGGCTTAGATCTACTATTTAATATGCAACTAAATCAAAACGACTATAATCGATTGCCTACAAAAGAAAGCCATCTAAGATTGCTACAATTAGAAACAGTTGAATCAGCAAAACATAAATCCCAAAATTATCATAGCCTCCATATACAAACCTTAAACCAATTTCAAAATAGGTTAGAAAGCTTCTTTACCCTCCAAGTAGTCAAACACTTGATAACAAAAACATAACAAAATATGTAGATCTACATATATAGTGGTCTCCTTCATATATAGTGAAAAAGGCTTAGATCAACTTGTCTAAAGCTCAAGCTTTATCCAATCGAGCCTGAGCAAAAAGAGGCTATGTTGCATCTTCTATTAGTGACAAAAGAAAAGCTGCTCCATGTCACAAGAGATCAAAGACCATGTCTCAGCTTTAAGGAAATTTTCTTACGAGAGACCAAAAGGCACATACCAGCAACCATAGCTTGAATGGATTCATAATTACATATATTAATGGTATGTGAAGTCCAATACTTAATTTCTAAGACCGCGTTCATTGTGCTCACAACTAAAGCATGTTGCTATAAGCAAAGAGAATAATGAAACAAGAAGGAAAAAGAGTAAAGCACAAGAAAAAGAAAGAGAAGAATAAAAGCACACAATATTTATATGAGTTGATCTATTAACTTGGATCCACAAACAAATACAATGCAAAAGCTTTGCTATAAAAAAAAATGAAGATCACAAGTACAAGATTTCCTCATAAATCACAACCCCCAATATACAGAGTCCGTAGGATACTTAATTACTCTCTTCTCTGGAGTTACAAGATATATATATATATTATATAGAGTAAGTGGATTTGGACTCAAACTAATTTTTCTAAGTCAATTTGAACCCAATCTAGTGTCCTAAGTAAATGTGGACTAGATTTCTAAAACTCATAGATTCAAGACACACTCAACAAAACTAGACAAGAAGACCCACCATTAGTATAACATGATTTTTCTATCCTCACAATAAAATTGATGATCATGTATGTTTAGCTGGCAAAAGAGATAGATGCATGCCTTGCTTCTATGAAGGGGTTGCCAGTGCTAGAGAGGGCCACATATAATATTCTTATCTTAAGTGATGTTTCACATTTTCTTCATTTGATTTTAATCTATTGTATGCTCAAATGTAAACCATACTAGTTAACAGTCTGAATAGTTTGACTTAATCAAGTCCAATTTAGCCACAAAGTATTATCTTGGTCTAATAAATTCACCACAAACCCTGCTTGATTAGGAGAGGTTTTAGCTCTCGACGAACATGTGCAGCATATATTATGTGAAAAGAGCAGTTGGCAGGTCTATTTTCTAAATTAGAAAAGAAAATCTAATATAACTAATTAAGGAGTTTGTGACATGCATCAAATAATCATTAAATGCTTTTTAACTAATTAAAGTTTTTGAATCCCTCAAGATACAAGTTTAAATCACTCTGAATTAATTACATTTCTTTGTTTGATAGTTTGTCTCCTCTATGCCTTTAGGACATTTGCCAAACTATTTTTGATAAATTCCATTATCTTTTGTCATAAAATTATTACTTCATCTTTCATGGGAAATGCCAAGATGCCTCGGGGACCTTGTGATGCATCAAGGACCTTGGTAATTAGGTAAGAGCATTTGTGAAGAAGTATCAACTTGCATGGACGACAAGGAGATGCTATAAAACTATAGATACAAAGTAATATATAAAGTAAGACTACTCTAGTACCAACTTATTTTGGGGGGAAGGGGTTCATTGAATTCCACCATTGGTGGGTTGAGGGGTGGACATTCATCGAATTCCACCATCGCCATACTTTTTAGATGACTTTAATTCTCACAGTACTTTTTTATTATTTATTAGATGTTGCATACCACCAACTTATTTTGGGGTCAAAACATCTCCAACATCAACTTTGGAATTGTTGTGTTATTTATTGGGCCCTACCCCATCTAGAAGTCATTGCAAGCTTGTTCCAAAAGAAATAGTGAAGATTATTACACAATGACATGCAACACTAGAGGTTCAAGGGTTGCATCTTCGATCTCATGCTTTACTCTATTTGTTAATCTCCAAATCCCATGTTATCCAACTACCTTTCCCTACACCGTTCAATTGTCTACCAATTATAATCTTTCCCCCTCCAATATTTCTTGCACTACCAAATCCAATTCATCAAAATATTGCATTTAATTCTTTCCTCAAGCCACAATTTCAATGTAAATAACACAAACGGCATGCAAATATTCCTTGCTTAGAATTCAAAGCAAGGAATTATACATAGTACTAGACATTCACGTTTGGCATAATTTTGTTTGAACTAATACACGGTACTAATGAATTTTGACAATGATAATTATCTAGAAGAAAATGATGAATATAAATTAGATTAAAAATCCTATACTTATCATAGTTTTATATAAATAATATAGACACCCAATTATGTACTAACTACTCCAACAATCAATATAGTCTAGGTTTTCTTCCTCTGTGATTGGTCAAGATAGTAACAAATTTGCTATCAGAAGCAACTGGCTTTATTAAAAGAAGCTTACGAATTCTACAACATCACTTAAAATCTTGAAAATAACTGGCATCCTAAGGCTTGATCTTGAAGACCAAAAATCTTGTGCATTATTGATTGGTGGTGATAAGTTACATAAACATCTGTACTGAATTTTATATAGAAATTAAAATAAAAATATTTGTCCAATTGTATTTGGTCTTTAAATCAGTTTCTCTTATATGGTTTAGAATCTTCCATGCCTGTTACACACATTGCGCGTTACCCAACCCCTGCCCCCAACCCTGTATACAGAGAGGAACCCGACACAACATTTCAACATAGGGATTTTATCAACTTAGCACTCAACATTTTAAACATTTCAACACATCAAAACTATACTATACTATATATACTTCGACTACAAAAACCATGAAAAAATCCTAACTTTGATGAACAGAGAGGAACGGAGACGAACCAAAATGGTGTGGGCACCAGGATCTGACACGGATTACTGGGCCCTATCTGGTTTACTGATTAGGATTTGAGCCCTTAATAATGTATCAAGTTTTGTAATAAAGTTAGTCCAGTCCAGTTGAGTTAAATTGGGTCTTGTAATAAGTTGAGTTGTCTCAACCAGTCCAATTGAGTCCTGTAAGTTTGTCCAGTACGAGTCCAATTTTAAACAAGAGGAGCACCAGCCTTAAAACAGAAGCCCATAAAGCCCTCCACACATGAAGATTCTAGGCGCCACCCAGGAATATTCCACTTCCAGGCACCCCAGCCCAGAAGTTCTCTCAAGTCCAGAAGCCCATGGTGCTCCGGCTTTCACAAGTCCACATTAAAGATGGAGCCCAGGATTTCCAGCCCACCAGGGGACATGCACCAAAGCCCATGCGCCAAGCCTTTGGAGGCCGCCCAAGGACATGCACCAAGCCCATGCGCCAAGCCTCCTTGATGCCCGCCCAAGCCCAATTGGAGAAGCCCCTTGCTGCCCTAAAGTTCAAGCCCAAATCCACTTTGGCGTCCAAGCCCAAGAAGAGCACTTTGACCAAGTCCAAGAAGGAGAGAAGTCCACTTCTAACTAGGAGATTATGTTTTATTTCTACTCAAATTGTGTACTCCTAATTCTAAGCAACCTTGTAATCCTTCTCCCAATTAAATTTTGTATTCCTATCCTAACTAGGAGAGGGCATGGGAACATCTATAAATACCCTATCCCTTCCCCTCTTGTAATCAACTCTTATTCATGAATTAAAACTCTGGAGGAATTTTGTGTTAGCTTGTGTTCTTGTGTGTTTTTCTTTGAAGTGAGTGTGATTATTACTTGTGAGCCCTAGTCCATCTAAGCCCTAGCCACCCAAAGTACTCTTCATTCAAGCCCTAACATGCCCAGGGAAGGAATCCCTAGCCGTCCCCAGCAAAGGAGTTCTTCTTTCACATCCCAGCCGCCAGCTTCCGCACACCCTGCTTCTTCCATCTTTCAAATCCTAATTCCATACTATTGCTTTCTTATTTGCTTTCTAACAAATCTCTGACGCTTGCAGGATCCCCGTGGTGTTTACCTCCAAAGAGGAGGCCCTCTTTGCCTCCTGGACCAACCAAAGATAGCTGACTGATCCAAGGTACAACAGGCTTATCTTTCAGGCGACGATCAAGAGTGCTGTGTGACCCCGTCTTCGACAGGATCTTCGAATTGCTGATTGGTACAATCCTTTTCCCTCCTAATTTTTGATTTGATTGAAGGTACAGTATCCTAACCGAGGGTTTCTCAATCTCCAAGGTCCTCCTTTTTATTATTTTGCATGAGTCCATATGCGGATATGTTAGATCTTGTCATTACTAGTTTGCTTGTTAATCTTTATTTGCTTTTGGGATTTTAGCCTATAAATTAAATCTCAAAAAAAATTACAAAAAAATTAGTTAATGTTTCTTGCATTCATGTCAGGCTTAGGTTTATCCCGTATCAGTTTGGTATCAGAGCAGGTTTAGGATAGCTTGCATCTTCATCAAAACAACAAAAACATTCATATCTATTTTTCTGCATCCTGTCACCTGCAGTAGGGGTCTGAGTTTTGGTATATTTCATCATCTTAGGAATTTTATTTTTCATTGATATTTTCATGACATACTCTCTGATCAGTCCTGATAATTGACATAATTTTTAATCATTTTATAGAAAAGAAAAATATAAAAATATCTGCATCATAGAAACCCTAACAGAAAGTCTGATTTTATGTACACAGTCTGAAACCCTAGGTGTTGCATCATCATCTGAATTTTTTTTCTGCATCAAACTTAGTAGGGATCATTTACACTGTTAATTCTCCATCCTGAGATTTTTTTGATTTTTTTTGTATAGAAAACCATACCAAATTCTGCATCAAAACAAACCCTAATTTCAGTTTTGAGAATTCTGCATGTTTGACCAAACCAAATCTAATTCACTTCCAAACCCTACCTCACCCAAGCCCAAATTTTATTTGATAATTTAACCAACTTAAATTTAATTTGCCACCTCATAAAAGACAAAAAAAAAAATTAATTGTTATTAGTTTTCATTAGGGCTCATCGATTATCATCTCATTCAATTAATCTTAAGGGCAATTTCCCATCTCAAATCAGGGCAGGATTTCATCACATATTCTAGGCCCAAAACAATCCCCAGCATCAGAACCCAAGTCTTAACTAAAATCAATTAGCAACCTAATTGCTCTAGTGAGCTTAAGGACACCAACAGGTCGGGTCCAAGTTGTGTGGGTACACTAGTGCATTTAATTTTTCAACTATTACTGAAAACTGGTATCTAAGGCTAGAGGTCCAGAGGCAAACGCCCTAAGTGGACTAGTGGTTTTTAATTAGGACCATGTCACAGGCAGGGGGAGCCTCCCACCACCCCATCTCTTACCTGGCTAGTGGAAAGATTAGTTGCTGAGTTAAGTGTAAGTTGAGTAAACCCATTCAATTTTGACTCTAGGTCTAGCAAACTATAGTCCATAGTAACCATTGTGTGCTTAACTGCATCATACCACCTTGTTTGATTGATTGCATGACCACCAGGTCATGAGTCCAGTACAAACAGTCTAAACCCCAACCTAGTCAACCATGGAACCCAATTTTGAAACCTTCATGAAATCCCTTACTGATCAGTTAACCCAGATGAACCAGACAAATACCCAGACCCAAAATCAACTTGCCCAGTTAACCATCCAAATGAACCGCAAGCTTGACCAATCCAATACCCAATTGAATCTTAGATTTGACCAATGGACCCAATCCTATACCCAAACCCACGAAAGGCTTGACCCTTTAACCAATAGTTTTGACCAAGTAGAGAACCAATTAGGAGACCTAAGGAAAACCCCTAAGCCCCATACCAAACCTAAACCTGAGCTTGACCTTAGGCCCCATGCGGAGCGCAACCCTAGGAGATCCCCACACCCTGAATCTAGATCCTATGACTCTAGAACCTATGCACCCATATCTTATGAGCCCAAGGGACCCATGACCCTTGATCGACCTGAACCCCATAGGATTAATATCCCTAAACTTGAGCCTAGCATTAGTCAGGAACCCCTTAGCCAACCCACCCATGTCACCCCAATCATTAGTCAATTTTTTCTTAGCCAACCCCCTCCTACCACCCCACTGGTTCACAAGAATGATAGTAAAGTGAAATTGTATGAAGCTAATGTGAGCTTAGTGGACGAGTATGAGGGAGAAGAGGAGTTCCTTATAAAGAACCTAGAATTAGTTGACCTAGTAGATACCCAGGTAAAAGCCAACCTAGAATTAGCTGACCTTGGCCATACCCTGACTGAAGCCAATCTAGAGTTAGCTGACCCTGACCATACCCAGACTAAACCTATAGTAAAAGAACAGTTGAAGGAAGAGGAACCTGACCCTACTATTAGAATCTTACCTGAAGAGCTACTAGAAGAAAGCCTAATTATAGAGCCTAGTCCGAAATTTCAAGAGCTCGAGAAATTTATTAAGGACATGATCTATTTAATTCAGTATCCTTGAGATGAATCCCCTCTTATAATTTTCATTGAAGACCTCTTCCCTGAAATTGTTAACCTATCCTTCCATAGCATGGACCTTTTCTTATCCATAGATATAACTCAATGTTCATACATTAAGGTTAGTCTCATTAGCCCAGAACCAATCCCTGAATCCCCTTTCTATTTCCTATCCTTTCTTGAGTCTTCTCATATTTCTAGAACCATTAGATTACATTTTATAGAAGTAAGCATAATGCATACATTCATTGTCCACGTTAGATTTGCATCTTACTTCTAGTATACCTGATGGCATTTGCTAGGAGTCCATTATAAATTTTCATGTGCATACCAAACTATGGTCAAACCTAGAGAGTTTATAGTCTGTTAGGTTTTGGCCCAAAGATACCAATACATTTCCTTCAATAGGGATGCTTAGTCGAGTCTATTAGTTGTTGGTTTTGAGTCCAATAAATCCATAACCCTAAGCCATCTGTCCACACCTGCACTAACCTCAGCATTTGCATTAGAATATTAGTCAAAAGATAAACATAAGTAATGAAATCTATAAAAACTTGGCTAATTTCCAAAAATGAGCTAAAAAGTTTTATGCAGGAGATTATGTGATGATCAGGCTTAGGCTTGAGCGGTTTCCTCTAGGGATCGTAAAGAAATTACATGCTTGCAGAGCTGGACCATTCAAAATAATAAAGAGAGTTGGATCCAATGGCTATGTGCTCAAGTTGCCACCTGAAATAGGTATTAGTTCAACCTTCAATATTTCAGACCTTGTGGAGTATCGGGAGCCAACAGCGATACCTAGCGAGCCCTTTGGACCTATCCCTTTCCTTGAGAGTGAACCCATCCCAGAGTGTCCACCTATAAATTGGCCTATTAATGAGGAAAGGATTGAGCGTATCCTGGACGATCAAGCCATCAGTGCCCAGAACGAAAGCTATCAATGGTATTTGGTCCGATGGCAAGGTCAATCGAAATTCGAGGACTTGTGGATCACCCAAGAGGATCTGCAGTGTCTCAACCCAGACCTTCTTGAGCAATATGAGAGCCGCATTGACCCTTACTCGATGGGGTCGAGTTCCTCCTACCCCGAAAAAATTGGTGGGGGCATCAGGATCCGACATAGATTATTGGGCCCTATCTGGTTTACTGATTAAGGTTTGAGCCCTTAATAATGTGTCAAGTTTTATAATAAAGTTAGTCCAGTCCAGTTGAGTTGAATTGAGTCCTGTAATAAGTTGAGTTGTCTCAACCAGTCCAATTGAGTCCTGTAAGTTTGTCCAGTACAAGTCCAATTTTAAATAAGAGGAGCACCAGCCTCAAAGCAGAAGCCCATGAAGCCCTCCATGCATGAAGATTCTAAGCGTCACCCAGGAATATTCCATTTCCAGGCACCCCAGCCCAGAAGTTCTCTCAAGTCCAGAAGCCCATGGTGCCCCAGGCTTTCACAAGTCCATATTAAAGATAGAGCCCAGGATTTTCAGCCCATCAGGGGACATGCACCAAAGCCCATGCGATAAGCCTTTGGAGGTCACCCAAGGACATGCACCAAACCCATGCGCCAAGCCTCCTTGATGCCCACCCAAGCCCAATTGGAGACGCCCCTTGCTGCCCTAAAGTTCAATCCCAAATCCACTTTGGTGTCCAAGCCCAAGAAGAGCACTTTGATTAAGTCCAAGAAGGAGAGAAGTCCACTTCTAACTAGGAGATTATATTTTATTTCTACTCAAATTGTGTACTTCTAGTTCTAAGCAACCTTGTAATACTTCTCCCTATCAAATTTTATATTCCTATCCTAACTAGAAGAGGGCATGGGAACATCTATAAATACCCCACCCCTTTCTCTCTTGTAATCAACTCTTATTCATGAATTAAAACTCTGGAGGAATTTTGTGTTAGCTTGTGTTCTTATGTTTTTCTTTGAAGTGAGTGTGATTGTTACTTGTGAGCCCTAATCCATCTAAGCCCTTGCCACCCAAAGTACTCTTCATTGAAGCCTTAACACGCCCAAGCAGAAGCCCTAGCCATCCCCGGCAAAGGAGTTCTTCTTCCACATCCCAGCCACCAGCTTCAGCACACCTTGCTTCTTCCTTCTTTCAAACCCTAATTCCATACTATTGCTTTCTTATTTGCTTTCTAAAAAACCTCTGATACTTGCAAGATCCCCGTGGTGTTCACCTCCATAGAGGAGGCCCTCTTTGCCTCCTGGACCAACCAAAGATAGCTGACTGATCCAAGATACAACAGGCTTATCTTCCAGGCGACGATCTAGAGTGCTGTGTGACCCCGTCTTCGGTAGGATCTTTGAATCGCTGATTGGTACAATCCTTTCCCCTCCTAATTTCTGATTTGATTGAAGGTACACTATCCTAACTGAGAGTTTCTCAATCTTCGAGTACCTCCTTTTTATTATTTTGCATGAGTCCATATGCGGGTATGTTAGATCTTGTCATTACTAGTTTGTCTGCTAATTTTTACTTGCTTTCGGGATTTTAGCCTACAAATTAAATCTCTAAAAAGATTATAAAAAAATTAGTTACTATTTTCTTGCATTCATGTCAATCTTAGGTTCATCCCGCATCACGAAGAAGATAGAGGAGAAGGGAGGGATGATGAAACGGAAGAGGTGGTGCATGAAGGCAGCTCGACTGAGGTCTACACGGTGGTGGCTCGATCCTTTGGACAGCAAGGAAAGACCCGATGGAAGAGATGGAGAGAGGGAGGGATCGGAGGAGGAGCTCGCGGTCGATCGAATGAGAGGAGGAGGGAGGGATTGAAGGAGGAGGAGCAGCGGATTGATCAAATGGGATCTAGGGTTCAGGATGGCGGTAGAAAAGGAGAAACATCACGATGCTAAAAAGCATCGATAATGTCTAATTTTAACGACACTTCTCAAAAGCATCGCGAGTCGCCGGAGGCTACCGACGCACACCCCTAGCATAAAAAAAATCTATTAGGAAAAGGCCATTTTGTTGTAGTGCATGTCGAATCATTAGAGTTATTGCATTCTTTATTTGATACAAGATCTATTCATGGTTACAAATATCATAAATACCATCGACATGAGTCTTGGTATAGTCGTGTATCAAGAAAATAATATCAAAAAATGATCCAAAAAAATATGCTATTTTCATTGCCATTTCACCAATTTTTTTTCAATATGCTTGGATATAAAATAAAAAAAAAATTAATGGCTTTAAAATAACAATCCATTCTATTTCATATACTTAATATAATGTTAATGATAAGATAATACAACATATTTGAGACTCGACACCTTATCTCAATTTCATGTAATATGTACATAAACAAGAGATATATGTACATAACAAAAGAAATTATATAAATATACCATCAATTATGATTTTTTTTAACCATATATTTTATTACAAGTTAGAGAAATTCTACAACTTTAAAATAAGCCTGTATTAGAATTCTATTGGAAGCTTTTGACCATTGGGAGCGTCTTCCGTTGGTGTGGTTGGAGATTCATGTTTTTGGAGTGGGCGATCGAGTGATGTGGATTTTGTTGGAGCCATTATTGGAAGAGGATTGAACTAGCTCGATGCTATTCGGAGGTGGCGGAGCTTCTAGAGGACAAGGTTTGTGGAAAACGGAGGAATGGCTGGCCAAGGGATTGGTGACAAGGAGTCTTGGCCAGAGAGTTTTAGCGAAGGTGGCGATGTGCGAGTTTCGGTTACGTGCCAGACTAAAGGGCGATATTATGGCTTACAACATGGAACAAGGATTCTTGTTATTCCAATTTTAGGAGGCAGGGGAGCGGGATATCGTCCTGGCCAGCCAAGGGTGGTCACCAATCAAGCACTGGCAATGGAACTGTGGCGGTCGTGATTATACCTATCCCCACTTCAATCTGGTTTGCCCTAGTTTGGGTGAGGTTGCCCCAGCTTCCAGTGGAGCTCTGGGGTTGGCAGTGCTCCAAAGCATTACTTGCTTGTCCAGAGAACTTATGGTTGTGGATGAGTGCATGATGAAGTGGAGGAGGGTGGGCTTTGCTTGGATCTACATTCATATTGATCTCTCTCGATCGCTACGACCTGGGGTGTTGATCAATGGTCCGGATGGCAACCGATGGCAAAGGTTCATTTACGAGAACCTCGGCAACATGTGCTTCCAATGCTGCTTCTTTCATGGTTCAGGGGAGTCTTGTCCTGGAAGTGAGGATGGTCAACTGGTGGGGCTCTGACCATCCAATATGCTCAAAGCTGAAGAGGGGGCGATGGCGGATGTCTCAGGTGGGCAATGCTTGGGATCCTGACTTATGGCAGTCAGCAATGGCTGCCATAGCCAGAGAAGATGGGTGGCTCTGAGAAGAAAGTGGATGATCATGGAGATGATGGTTCGAGCTTAAGCCGACCAAGGAAGGAACTGGCATGTTTGGGTGGTGGGCAAACTAACACCTTGCCAGAGGCCACAGGTGGTCCAAGTTGACGAAAATTGCTCAGCGACGATCTCCCCTTCGACCATCGGTTGCCCCTGGTGAGGGAGACTCTGCTGCTGGATCAGGAATAGTGGGCCATTTAGGCCATTGGAGTTGGGGTCGACTACTTTGGGCCTAGGCGAGGAGGAAGACGGGCCTAGGAGAGAGGGGGCCATGGGCTTCAGCCAATCCAAGCACACCAGGTCTCCAATTCCTTTAATGCGTCGAGCAGGAATTAGGCCTAGTTCAACTAGATCCAACACTACTAGGCCTAGCAAGAGGATAGGTAGGAAGAATAGAGCCTTAGCCAAGGAGTCGAGCCCTCTTGTGACCAAGGACCTAATGCTGGTTAGCAATGGATATCAGGGAACATTTATCTTCAAAGCGGGTGGCTGAGGGAGGAGGTTACTGCATCTCTTCAGGAGGCATCGCGGGACATCGATGTCCAGGGAGAGGTGGGACCGCCTACATAGGAGCCAGAGATGATGGTGGAGCCTCATGAGTCACGAGGATGTTGTTGGATGGCTTAAACATGCCATCCAGGGGCAGGGGATGCGTCCCAATGATGATCACACCATCGAATGATATTGTTGTGGATCAAGCTGAGGGGAGTACAAGAGTGGACCCCCCTCCATACCAGGTGTCATCATGAGAATTTTGATTTGAAATTTTTAGGGGGTAGGGAAACCTACGTTCCAGACTTTCTTTGGCAGATTGATCCAACATCATTGTCTTGCATTTGCATCCTGCTTGAGACCCGACTTTCTAGGAGGAGCCTGGACTGGGGTAGGAGGCGGCTACAATTGATGTGGAGCACCTATGCTATTGGGTCCAGAGGCTTGTCAGGGGATGTTGGTGATGTGGAGACGTGGTTCTATAAGGATCGATGCTTTTCACTAGCAGCAAGTTACCATGGTCATCTCTGAGCAGACTGGCAGCTCTTGGCTCCTATCTAGTATGTATGCGAGCACCGAGTATAGGGAGAGGAGGAGGCTTCGATATAAGATCTCCAAGCTACTATCCCAGGGCATCCCTTCCCTTGTTGTTGATGACTTCATTGCATTGCGGGATCCTATGAGAAGATGGAAGGCAGGCAATTTATGAACAATATTGACTCCAAGGAGTTTCGAAAGTTTATGGATGATACTAGTCTGATTGATCTTGGTTACTCTAGCTTTGCTTCACCTGTTGTAACAACTAGTCTGGCATTATCAGAGCTTGGGAGAGAATTGATCGGGCACTTGGTACTACTGACTGGATGCAGCGGTTTCCTAGGCACCATGTTCAGCACCTCTCGAGGATAATGTCGAATCACTACTTGCTCCTGATTACCATTGACAGTACATGTCTGCCCAGACCACCATTCTGCTTGGAGAAGTTTTAGACTTATCCGAGATCTTGGGATCTGATTAAAGTGGTTTGAAGGATGCCAATTCATAGGGATGCGAGATACTGGATGACCCGGAGATTGGAACTGGCCAGGAGTAAACTTCTTCGATTGAACCAGACTAAGGTTGGTGATATCTTCAGACAGGTTGAGGAGGTGGAGGCCGATATTGCTAATCATCAGAAGCGAGAGGATTAGGAGGGGGTCTCCAAGAGGCCGACCTGGAGAGGCTTCATCATAGTCTTTCATCTTACCATGCTTTACTGAGATAGCAGGAGACATGTGGAGGCAGAAATCTAGGGTTCAGTGAATCAAGGAGGATGACCATATTACCATATTCTTCCACCAATCTATTATGATCCAGAGGTCAGCCAATCGTATCAGGTAGCTGAGAGAGGATGATGGTACGTTGGTGTGTGACGACGATCATATCAAAAGGTAGATTTTTCAGTATTTTAGGTCAAAGTGGACCCTTCCCTTGGGGGAGGATATCCCTCTCCAGGGATCCCATCCGGTGGACAATCTCTGACTAGGAGAATTCAGACCTGACTAACCCTGTATTTTCCATGAAGGTGCAAGAAGCCCTTTGGTACCTTAGGAAGGACAAAGTCCCGGGTCCAGATGGGTTCCCTCCCCTATTCTTCTATCGATACTGGTCCATTATTGGGGGTAAGGTGATTGAGGCAGTGCAGGCAATCTTTCTTTGTGGTATCCTTACTAAGTAAAACAAAATCATGATTACTCTTATTCCAAAGAAACCATATGCTTCTATGCCTAGCCCCTTTGATCGATCAGTCTTTGTACCATCCTCTACAAAATCTATGCGAGGGTTCTGGTTAAGCAGCTATAGCTGATTGTGCCTCGTCTTATCTGTCCTGAGCAAGGTGCCTTTATTGGTGGTCACTGCATCACTGATAATGTTCTACTTGTCTAGTTCATGCATGACCACAGGCATGCCTCATCGTGGAGAAATCTCATGGCGATCAAGCTGGATATAAAGCAAGCTTATGATCAGATGAGTTGGCACTTTCTTCGAAAGACTTTTCATGATTTTGGATTTCAGGACAGGTGGTTCAGTTGGATCATGGACTATGTCGAAGCCCCTAGCTTCATCATCTTGGTTAATGGTGTGCCGACTGAGTACTTTCGCTTTATTAGGTTTCAAAAATACAGCGAAAGATCGGATTTCAAAATTTTAAATCTAAAAATCCTAGCCAATCGAAATCCTAGAAAGGACTTTTTTGATTATATTAATTAATAGAATAAAATATTTTAGAAATAGAATAATACCTGTAATGCTAATATCCTTTTCTTTCTACTAGGCACACAAGTGTATGCCCTCCAGAGGTGGTCCACATAGGAACCGAACCAAAAAAGCACTCCTCTTGCTTGCTTGACTCCTTTCGGTAGCCTTTCTTCCTTCTGCAGCCTTTTCTCCCTTCTAGGACCTTCTCCCTTCTGAAGAGTAGCTTAGTACCTCTCCAAAAATTCTCTTACTATTCTATTATTCTTTCAAATTTTGAAAACTCTCTTACTATTCTATTATCCTTTCAAATTCTCTATCTAAGTCCTTATCTTAAAATTGTAGACTTATCTTAAAATAATAGACTTATCCATAATAAGAGAAAGAAGAGAATTATCAGGACAAATTTTGGATACCTTGGTTTCAATCACTGAAGCCTTTAAATAAGAAGAGAGTAGGTGCCTGATACATCTTTCCATCAGCTCCTTATCTGATATTTAATATATCAAATAAGATTCTTTAATCAGAAAGAGTCCCTTGGTAGAAAGATGCAAAGTAAAACACCGTTTCACTAATTATCAGCGCCAAGAGTTACTTATCGCAACTCTTCAGGAAAATCTGATAATTAATTCTTAATTTTAGATTTAAGACATGGTCTCATATCCCAATAGGCATATCAAGTAGGGAGCTTATCTAGAAAAAAATGATTAATAGGCAGAAGGACTCCATCCATGCGCAATATACATGAAGCATCGTGTCCCTTCATTATTCACGCCCTTCTTACATCAATTGACCGGCCAATTTCAATCAATTTAGGATTCCAATGGATAGGATAGGGGCTAAGCTTTATCACATAAAAGGTAATTAATTTGTAAAAGGACTCTTGGTCCTTCCATACCTCTTTATTTATGTGCATGCCAATATGGTGCCAAGAGTCCCATGCCCTTGGGACTCTTGGTTTAATTAATGGATAAAGGCATGGGACTCTTGGTTTAATTAATAGATAAGGCTGATAAATCAGGATAAATCTTAGTTTGGCTGCTCCACTTAAAACTCAACCCAATTTAAATTCCATTCAAATTGGTTAATCCAAATAGTAAGTATTTAGACCCAATCTAATTAGGTTAAGAGTTATGCTTGCCAACATATGTTAATATGTTAATTAACTAGCCAATTAGGATCCTATGACCCTAATACAAATGACTTTCTTGATCAATTCCTTAAAGTGTGTGACCCTTTTGGCTCCTCATCTAGCCAGCAGTAGGTCTAGGTTCATGTCAATTTTGTTTAATTAGAAATCAACTAATTTAATTAGATCAAATCGAGCTAATCCTAGCTGCCAATTTGAACCATCTTTCAAATTGACTCATGAATTCAATTAATTTGATTCATGATAACCTATAAGACATGATTGACGTCTAGCAATATATCATGCCTATCCAGAAAATAAAAATTTGATAGAAATTATCAAAATATCCTTCAATGGTAAGTTACCATGTAATTCAATCCTTTGATCTTTTTTTATCATGAATAAGTAATGGGTATGAAAAATTGTTAAACCCTCATACTTTTTTCATTCGAATATCAATTCACTAATGAAGACTCGACCAATGAAAAATTATAATTTTTTTTTTAATTTCATCTTGCTTTGATCAAAGATTCCGGAGTCATCATTCGATGAGATTACAATGGATAAATACTTTCCTTACTATGAGTGATCGATTCCTTGTTGACCTACTCATAACCTTTATACGCAATTCACTATATCTATGAACATCCCGTATATGACTACTAAGTCATGAATGAGTATGAACCAAAATATGGATTCATGTTTATAAGATACCATGGTGGTATCAGGTCTAAGGATTACTTACATAACTTTTACTAAGAGAATCATCTTTTAAGACTTCCATATGATATTCTCATGATGGATCAATTTAGTGAACTCATACCCTGATGAGCACCTACATCCTTGTATTAATGTCCCTACACAAGTGGTTGTGAGATCAACTACTCTCTCCATCGAGCATACATAGGACGTGCCAATCTTTCCGAAAATATCGATCCCGACTTGATGATCCTATGACTAGAAATATTTTAAATTAGGATTTATTAGATTTTAGTTCTCACTATTATGATCTCTATCATAATCCTAAAATCATTGTCCTAATTTATGGGATTCATCATAATCTCAAACAATAAAGTATAAGACATCATATGATGAAATAAAATATCTTTTTTATTAATATCATATATGAGTCTGGAGATTTTTATAGATAAGTCCGTATTTTATAAAAAATATGATTGACTTTGAAGGCACTATTCTTTTATGCTCGATGGTCGATCTTTGTCAAGGTTGCTGTCTATCTTTTTATCTGTTCATTTATGTGCTGATGCTTTCTCCTGTGCTTTGAGGGATGCGATCCAGGGATCATTACTAGAGCCTTACTGGTCGTCCCCTAGAGCCCAACCTCTCTCTCATCTTCTCTTTGCGGGCATTTGCCTTTTTATCGGGCGGGCTTCACTTTAGAATGCGAGATGTTTCACCATAATCATTGAGTCCTATTATCGTGGATCTGGCTAGTTGGTGAATTTGCAGAAGTCCACCATTATTTTCAACCCCAGAATGAAGCCCCAGATGAAGCAGGCGATCCTTACCAAATTGGAGATTTCTGAGTAGGCTGGGACCTTTACCTACCTTGGTGTTCCTATGACTAGTGGGAGGCTTCAGCGGATGGAGTGTAGGCCCTTGGTGCAGTGGGTTTGTATTATCTTAAGGGTTAACAGGCCTTTACTTTTTCCATGATAGGTAGGTTCACTCTTGTTGCCACTCGATCACCGTGGCATGTAGCTGGTGCCAAACTCGGACTGCGCTCCTGTCGCTCAGGATCCTGCTCGGATGCCCAGACCTGTAAAACAGAGTTAGAGACTCGGGCCAGGGATCCTAGCAGGGGCACTCCGACACTCAAGTCAGTGGCGATCCAGGAAAACTGATCCTCCTGGTCGAGCCCCCAAGGTGGGCTCCACGCTAGGAGGAGAATTTATGAGGTGAGAGAGTGCAAGTGGGCCGAGAATAGTGTGGGAGTGGCAGCGAAGGAGAGCTCGAAATGAGTGGCTGTGTTTATCTAGACCCCTCATGGGGGTTTCGCGATAGCCTCGAGCTGTGGTCTTCCTGTGCGCTGCCCCCTTCTTGCTCGTTGGACCTCACTCGACTGAATCTTAGCTTGAGTTTTTAGCTTGAAATTATCTTGTTTGAATTTGGGAGATCCCTTTTAGCTAGGGGCATTGCGTGCCGCTTACCTCGGGATCTCCCCATGCTTACGGGCGCATGGGACGATGTTTCATACCGTGAATGGGTTGCCTTTCCATTTTGATGGTATGGAAGCTACCATTTGCTCTGACATTCTTTCTGGTCGCTCCCTTTGGATAACTTAGCAGGACCTCGATCAAAGGGCCGTCGCCTCTTGGATCCGGATTTGCTGGTTGACTTTCCTTTTTGGAGGGTGCAGACGGTTGGTGGAGAGTGCAGAGCCTCGATCGAGGGATTCTTTTCATTTTAGTATAAGTGACAGCTAGGACCATCATCGCAACCTGGTAGGCATCTTTTCATGGTCCTCGGGTGTCGGGCCACCATCCAGGGAGAGCAGTGACTGCCTTTGACTAAAGATCTCTTCATCCGAGGTAGAGCCGATCTGGAGGGGCGGAGCTCGACTTCGGTCACGGCGTCTTGACCTGGAGGGAGCGCAGCCAGGCAAAGGAGAGGCAGAGCTCGACTTCGGCCACGGCATCTCGACCCGGAGGGAGCACAGCCGGGTGAATGAGAGGCGGAGCTCGACTTTGACCGTGGCGTCTCGACCCGGAGGGGCGCAGCCGGGCGAAGGAGAGGCAGAGCTTGACTTCGGTCGCGGTGTCTCGACCCGGAGGGAGCACAGTCGGGCGAAGGAGGCGAAGCTCGACTTCGGCCATGGCATCTCGACCCGGATGAAGCGCAGCCGGGCGAAGGAGAGGCAGAGCTCGACTTCGGCCATGGCATCTCGACCCGGAGGAAGCACAGCCGGGCAAAGGAGAGGCGGAGCTCGACTTCGATCATGGTGTCTCGACCTGGAGGGAGCGTAGCCGGGCGAAGGAGAGGCAGAGCTCGACTTCGACCGCGGCATGTCGACCCGGAGGGAGCGTAGGCGGGCGAAGGAGTTCGGGCAGAGGCATCCCACATGGCAGCTTTGTCCAACGTGGCGTCTAACAGGGGTCCGATGTCAGTGATCCCGTCCTGCCATATCATTTTCCCCCCACTCCCAAGGCCCGATGGTGCGCGGCGCTCAGGGCGAAGGGAGTAAATACGGTGCTAACGTGGAAAGGCAGGAATTCGATATAATAATGACCATGATCGCCGGTGCTTCGTGAGACGGTTCTCCAGGCCAATACGGAGGAGCCACGTGGACACATCCGAGGAGCACTTATTACTGGCACAGAATTCAGAGCGATCGCGGTCGAAGTGAGGCATCCCATTCGTCGATGGCTGACATGTGGCATAGATCCGTCGGTGGAGTTACTATAACGGTACAGTTAGGCATCTGGTCACTTCAAAATAAAGGCAGATTTTTTCCAAAATACCTCCTCTTTCAAATCTTGCATGCCCGCCATTGTACCAAAGCCCCCTCTTCTCCCCCGGCCAACCTAGACTCCCCCAGTTAGCCAGGTTCGTCTCTTTCTTCCTCCACCTTCCAGCAGGGTAGGACTTCCCTCTAAGGTTAGGGTCTTCTCGGACGTTGTCCGTCTTCTCCCTCTTCTCATCCAGCCTTTATCTTCTTCGTCTTCTAGATGTCTCGCTTCGGCCCCAACTTCCGTCCCCTAACCGATCAGAGTGAGACGGGGCCTTCTCGGTCGAGACTGCCTTCTTCCTCCAATGAGGAGGAGGAAGAGATATGCTTCGAGTTTAGTAGGAGGCGCCCCCCCACTAGGATCGTCATTAGGGAGCCCAGAGCCAGCCCTCCTCCTCCTCCACCCAAACCCATCCCTGAACCTTCTCGGTCGACAGGTCCTGGCAGGGTCATTTCGACGATCTTTGCTGAGGAACTGGCGACCATCCGGGAGACTTATGGTGTCCCGGAATCTGTCCGACTCTCGGTCCCTCGACCAGGAAAATGGGTCACCTCCAGTAGCCCAGGCCGGATCGCCCTCTATGAGAAAACTCTCGCAGGGGGACTTCAATTTCCCTTCCATCCTTTCTTTCTTTCCGTGCTGAGCAATTACTGCCTTGTTCCTGCCCAGCTCATCCCAAATGCTGTAAAGACCATCTTTTGCTTCATTGTCCTCTGTCACTTCTACGAGATCGTGGCCTGTTTTTCTTTGTTCAGGGTATTCTTTACCTTGAAACGCCACCCTTCTAAGGGGTGGTGGTCCATCTCTTCCCGCCCGAAGGGCATTAAATTTGAACTGCCCTCTTCCATCAAAGGATGAAAGAGTAAATATTTCTTTGCCTCGGTCGAGGGGGTCGACTGGGTTTGGAGTGATCCAGATTGGTCCCCTAACCGAAATTCAACGGTCGAAGCAGCTGACCGAGAGGTCTTCGAGTAGCTTCGCACCATCTAGATTCCTTCCCTCGAGGTCCTGCTATCAGAGCAGAACCTCTTCGAGACCGAGGTCAGCCCAATGAGAGAGTTGGGTGAGTTCGGCTCCAACTTTTTCTCCTTGTGCTTTTTCTTTTGTCTCCCTGAGCTTGGAGCTGACATCCTCTCTTCTTTGTGCAGGCATGAAGTTCTCGTTGGATGACCTCCTCATGATCACCAAGAAGAGAGGTCCATCGACGGCGGTCGGCGAGTCCCCCTCGAAGAAGGCTCGCGATAAAAGCAGCGCGGTGGCTGCACCCACCGCGCCGATTGAGCCGAGCGGGAGAGGGGCCGAGACCGTCCCTGAGTAGGGGAGGAGGGCGGTCGAGCCAAAGCCCGAGCTGGGTCAAAGGGTCGTTGAGCCCGTCTGCGAGCAGCCGAGGCGACACGAACTTGTCTCGATTCAAGAGCCCAAAGTGGTCGTCCGAGCCAGGGCCGCCACCGCCGCCGTCGCTGCTATAATGTCTCCTCCTCTAGAGATCATCGACATCGAGGAGGAGGAGCAAGCAAGAACAGAGCTAGTGCCGGGAGCGCCGGCCGAAGAGGTGCCGAGCTCCCATCATGCCCCCGACGCTTCTTCAACCGGCGAAGTGGGCGACTCCGCGTTTGGGGCGAGAGGAAGGAGAGGGGCTACCGTCGGGTCCCCTTCAGACTGGCACCGAGTGTCTCCCTGGTCCGGGACCAGGGCCTGGCTGAGTGCATGATGGACTTCGCGGTCCAGTCATGCGACCGACGGGAGAAGGCCGGGAAACTCCTAGGGGATGCAATGAGCAGCACCTTTCCCCAGCCCTTCTCAGTAAACACTTGTCTTCATTTTGCTTTATCTTTTTCTCTTTATGTTTGTTGCTGATATCTTCCTTGGTGCAGCTCGGCACCGAGCTCCTGCTCATCAGGGACTGCTGCAAAAACTGGATGAAGAAGGATAGGCAGCAGGCAGGAGAGCTCGAGTCCCTGAAGGCCGATGTGAGGCAGAAAAATGATGAGGCCTGGGAGCTCAGCATGAAGAATAAGGAGCTCTGAGGGAAGATTACAAGTGCCGAAAGGCACATAAAGGAGCTCAAGGAGAGCTTGGACCGGGAGAGGAGCCGGTCAAAAAGCAGGGCAGAGGAGCTCAAAGCCAAGGAGTCGAGGCTGAATGAGCTCAATGTCGAAGCTGCCCAGCAGAAGGGGCGAGCCCAATCTCTCCAGGCCGAGTTGGAGGCGGCGAGGGAGGGGCGTCTGCTACCGAGAGAAGGGTCGTCGCCACTAAGAAGAAGGCAGCCATGGCAGCCGAGTCGGCAGAGGCAGCGAAGAAGGAGGCCACAGAGATGGTCGGCCAGGTCGAGGCCACCAAGAAGGGAGCCGCGAAGGTCGTGGCAAGGTACAAAGCTTCTCCGGACTTCACCGCCGAGTTCCATAAGATGACAGTGGACTCGTTCTACAAGGGCTTCATGTTTCTCCACTCCAGGGTAGAGGGCTTCGTCTCGGATAAGGGGTATATTTTCCTCGAATACCCTGGAGCTTTGGGCGAGGAACCAGCCCCAGACCCGGGCACCACTGAGGAGCCGGCCGTCGCCACCAACCCAACTTTGCCAGTGATGGTAGCCGATGCCGAAGCCACGCCGCCAGAGGCTCCAGAGGATGGCACCCCACCCGTACACCATCCCGGGAAGGCACCGGCCGAGTAGGGTAGGGGTCCTTGTTATTATTTTCTTTCTTTTTTGCCTTCGGTCTGGGCTACCCGACATGTCGGGGCCCAGAGGCAATTGTACCAATTGACTTGTTATCCATGAAAGTACATCTTCAGTCACTCTGGCTTGTGTCTCCTTTCTTTTTCTTCTTCTTCTTCTTTTTTTTTATTTTTTCTTCATCCTTCACTGCCGAGTCCCGAACATGCGAGGGAGTCAGAAAGAGGTCCTCGACTTGCTAAGTCATTCCCACCTCATGAGTGAGGTGGCCAAATGTTTTCGAGTGCTTTGCTTGGTGAGATCCGTTCGATCTTGGCTGGGATCAACTCTAGGTAGGCACAGAAGGGCCGACCTCGAAGGTTGCACTTGTTGGAAACGTCAGGTGAATGAGGGGCTCTGGTCTTTAGAAGTTTTCGGGCTTGAGTGCCAGAGAGCTGGGCTCCGGACTTGAGAGATGCACTGTGAGCCAAGCGGTAGATGGTGGACTACTGGATAGTTCCATTAACATCTCTGGACTGTGAGCACGGTGTCGGGCTTTAGGAGTTTCCGGGCTTTTGTGTCGAATATCTTAAGTCTCCGATCTTTGGTGCCGGACCGGAGTCCGGGCTTGGGTGCCGGGCGTCTTAGGTCACCGATCCTTGGTGTCGGACCAGAGTCCGGGCTTAGGTGCCGGGCATCTTAGGTCACCGGTCTTTGGTGCTAGACCAGAGTCTGGGCTTTGGTGCTAGACCGGAGTCCGGGCTTCGGTGCCGGAGAGCTGGACTCCGGGCTTGAACTTGCCAGACCTAGGGCCAGGCAGAGATATCCCTGCAAGGCAAAAATGATTTGCACAAAGAGGATCTTTATTATTATTGAGAAAGGGCCTTGCACTACTGATAGTATATTCTCAGGTTGCAGGCATTCCACGTCCACGGGAATCTAGCACCGTCCAAATCCGCTAGGTAGTAGGCTCCATGGGGAAGAGCTTCGACCACCTTGTAAGGACCCTCCCAGTTCGATAAGAGTTTCCCGCACTCCCGGGGTTGAGAGGCCTCAGCTCGGCACAACACTAGGTCGCCCGAGTGGAAGAACTTTGGCCTCACCTACGCATTGTAGTACTGGGCCACTCGCTGTCGGAAGCCACCATCCAAAGTCATGCCTTGTCCCTGGTTTCCTCGAGGAGGTCCAAGTTGAGGAGAAGGCGCGCTGGATTTTCTGCTTCGTCATACTGCTATATCCATAGTGTGGGCATGCCAAGCTCAACTACGACTACGGCCTCTGCGCCGAAGACAAGACTGAAAGGCATCTCGTCCGTGGCCATCCTAGGTATTGTGTGGTAGGCCCAAAGAATGCTAGGGAGTTCTTCTGCCCATCTACCCTTGGTCCAGTCCAGCCTAGTTCTGAGTCCTTGGAGGATGGTCCGGTTGGTCACCTCGACCTCCCCGCTGGTCTGGGGATGGGCCACCGAGGTGAAGCAGTGTTGGATGCCGAACTCGGCACAGAACTCTTCGAACTCCCGGTTGTCGAACTACCTCCCATTGTCAGTGATGATGCTGTGGGGTAGCCCAAAGTGGCAGATGATCGACTTCTAGAAGAACTGGTGGACCTTGGCTTCCGTGATCCATGCCAGTGGCTCTGCTTTTATCTACTTGGTAAAGTAGTCAATGGTCACTATTAGAAATTTCCGCTGCCCTGATGCAGGGAGAAACGGACCTAGGATATCCATTCCTCATTGGGCGAACGACCAAGGGGCGGAGAGCTGGGAGAGCGGCGTCACTGGTTGATGTTGTATGTGGGTGTGGAGCTAGCACCGGTCACACCTCCTCACGAAGTCAACGACGTCCTCCCTCATAGTCTCCCAGTAGTACCCTTGGCGGAGGGCCTTGTATGCAAGTGTCCTTCCTCTAACATGATTTCTGCAAAGTCCTTCGTGTATCTCTTGGAGCACAAAGGCCACCTCTGTGGGTCTCAGGCACTTCAAGAGCGGATATGAGTAGGATCGATGGTATAGCTGCCCTTCCATGAGGACGAACCACGAGGACTTCTTCTTGATAAGGCCGGCCTCTGTGCGGTCTTCTGGTAGGATGCCATCATTGATGTATCTGATGTACCTATCCATCCAGCTCGGCTCCAGGGTGACTTGCTGAACCTCTGCGGGAGCTTCGTTGCTTGGATTTTTGAGGTATTCGATGTAGGCGCGCCCCAGTGACGAGTGCAGCAAGGTCGCAAGTCTTGATAGCATATCGGCACGAGCGTTCTCTCCTCGGGGGATGTGAGAAATGCTGAAGCGTTGAAAGCCTATCGTGCTTGAGCGGACCCGCTCCAGGTTTTCATCATCTGGGGATCTCTGGCTTTATACTCTCCGGAGACCTGTCCGACCATCAGCTGGGAGTTTGTGAAGACCTTCAGGCTTTGCACACCCAGCTCGTGGGAGACCCTGAGGCCTGCGAGGAGTGCCTCATACTCTGCCTGGTTATCTGTGGCGACGAATTTGAAACAAAGTGCACATTTGGCTACAACTCTATCGCTATTAGCGAGGATGAGGCCTGCTCCGCCACCGCCCGCATTTGATGCGCCGTCGACATGTAGGGTCAAAGTCTCCTCCTCGGCTTTGGGCTCCATTTTATGCTCCGGGATTGTTTGCTCCGGCTCTTCGGCAAGCCTCGCGCACTCGACCAGGAAATTGACCAGCACCTGGGCCTTTTGAGATGACCTTGGTCGGTATGTGATGTCGAACTCGCTGAGCTTCAGTGCCCACTTGGCCAAACGTCTGGATGTGTCGAGGTGACTGAGCACAGCCCTCAGGGGCTGGTCCGTCAGGACCACGATCGTATGTGCTTGGAAGTATGGCCTGAGATGCTGAGTAGACATGATAAGAGCAAAAATTAGATTTTTGGATCGGGTGTACCTGATCTCGATATCCCGGAGGATCTTGCTGACGTGGTACACCAGCTTCTGGGTTCCGTCTTGATCCTTGCAGATGAGAACCAAACTGATGGCACCCGGGGAGACCACCAGGTACAGCAGGAGCTCCTCTTCTGCCTCCGGCCTAGAGAGTAGTGGTGGTGATGCCAAGAAGTCTTTAAGCTCTTCAAAGGCTGCTTTGCATTCTTCTATCCAGGTGAAGTTGTGCATCTTGCGCAGCACCTTGAAAAAAGGAAGGCAGCGGTCCGCCGACCTCGAGATGAACCGGCTCAATGCGGCGATCCGACCCGTTAGGCGCTGGATCTGCTTCTTCGAGGTCGGATGCTCCATGTCGATGATCGCTTGGACCTTCTCCGGGTTTGCTTTGATTCCTCTCTAGGTTACCATGAAGCCAAGGAATTTCCCTGCTGCTACTCTGAAGGTGCACTTCGTCGGGTTCAGTTTCATCTTGTGCTTCCGAAGGTTGTGGAAGGCTTTCATGAGGTTGACGACATGATCTGACCTCAGCTTGCTCATGACGAGCATGTCATCCACATAAACCTGCATGTTCTTGCCGATCTAGATCTTAAAGATCCGATTGACCAGCCACTGGTACATGGCACCAGCATTCTTCAAGTCGAACGACATCATCTGGTAGCGGTACATCCCTCGGTCGGTGATGAAGGTAATGTGCTTCTCGTCCTCCGGGTGCATCCGAATCTGGTTGTATTCAGAGAATGCATCCATAAAGGAGAGCAAGCGGTGCCCCGAGGTGGCGTCCACTAACTGGTCAGTCTTCGATAGAGGGAAGCTATCCTTTGGACAGGCTCGGTTGAGATCGGTGTAGTCTACACAGATCCTTCACTTCCCGTTATTCTTCTTAACCATAACCATATTCGCCAGTCAGCTCAGATATTGCATTTCCCGGACAAATCCGGCTGCGAGAAGTTTATCCACCTCCTCGTTGATCGTCCTTTGCCTCTCCGGGACAAAACTCATTTTCTTCTACCGGACGGGGTGATATTTTGGGTCGATGCTCAGTTTGTGAGTGATGATTTCAGGTGGGATCCCAAGCATATCAACCATCGTCCAAGCGAACACATCTGCATTCGCCCGAAGAAACTCTAGCAGGGGGCTCACTTATCATCTTGCAGTTGCGCCCCGATCTACACTGCCTTCGTCGGGTCGACTTCGAGTGGGTACGACAACAGGTGTTCAACCGGACTGCCTCTAGGCTCTTGTGACCTTTGGTCGAGGTCGTCTGCACCGAGGTTGTCCTCGAAAACCTTGGCCCCGGGAATGGTTTGGAGACAATACTGGATTGGTTGAGGTGCCCCCCTCATCTCCCCGACACCATAGGGGGTTGGAAATTGCACCAACAACCGTTTTGTGGAAATGACCGCATCAAGCAGGTTAAGCCCAGGTTGGCCAAGGATCACGTTGTAAGCTGAGGGGAGCCTAACAACCGTGAAGGTCATCATGATGGTGCTCTGTCGAGGTGGAGTCCCGATAGTAACGGGGAAAGTGATCTCTCCCTCGACTCCTACAGAGTCACCTGTGAAACCGACGAGGGGTGTGTGCATAGGTCTAAGCTGGGCAGAGAATAGATTCATCCTAGAGAAAGCATCGTAAAAAAGGACATCAGTCAAGCTTCCACTATCGACCATAATCTGTTTTACAGGATACTTTGCGATCGTCATTTCGACAACTACGATATCATTGTTTACATTTTCACCCCCCCTCCCTCGCAAAGGGAAGTACATTTACAGAACTTTCTCCCCCTAGGCCTTCTTGGAAGCGCACTAGACTCCCCAGCATATCATCCCCACCAGCTTCTCGGTAGGGCAGTTGTCGACTGTAGGGACCGGAGGGAGAGCGGCGAGCGCTTGAGGTTCCGCTAGGAGCCTGCCCCCCACAAACCTTCTGAGGTAGCCCCTCTTTATAAGGTCTTCAATCTCCTTCTTGAGGTGTCGGCATTCCTCGGTGTCGTGGTCATGGTCGCGGTGAAACTGGCAGTATTTCGTCCTGTCACGACCGGTAGACGGTTTCAGTGGAGGTGGGCACTTCAGGTAGCGCTCACCCTCGATCTCCATAAGGATCTTCATCCTCGGGATGAGAAGAGGCGTGAATCTTTCTTTCGGGATGGGGTCTCTCCTCGGCTTCGGTCTCTGGTGGAAGTTCGGTGCAGCCGATCCGGGCTTCCTCGTTTCGGGCATCTCCCCAGGGGCTGACATTTTCAGAGGCTTCCCGTCCAGCTCTCTCCTCGTGTGATCCACCTCCTCGGCGCGGATGTACTTCCAGACTCAGAGGAGCTCAGAGTACATCTTGGGGGGTTTCTTATCGAAAGAGTAGGTCAGGCGGGAAATCCTGAGCCCTCTCTTTAGTGCCAGCATTGCAACTAGCTCATCAAGGTTGTATATCTCCAGTGCGGCAATCTTGAAGTAGGCCACGTAGTCCCATAGGAGCTCGTGATCTTGCTGCCTAATGGAGAAGAGGTTGTTTGCCTCTCGTGGCATCTTCCGGCAGGCATCGAAGTGAGCCACGGACTTTCGTCCCAGCTGAGCGAAACAATTGAGCTCTCTGACTCAAGGTGGATGAACCATACCCGAGCTGCCTTCCAGAGAGTGGCAAGAAAGGTGACGCAAAGGAGGGCGTTGGTCACGCCCTAGACTCTCATGAGGGCCTTGTAGCTCTCGAGGTGGTCCAGGGGGTCGGTGGTCCCGTCGCAAGGATCCACCTACGGCATGCTGAACCGGCTCGGAACCGGCTCCTCTTGGATCTCTCGGGAGAAAGGGGGATGGGCGTCGTAGCCCGCCGGCTCGCTAGTGGAGCCCTGCAGATTTGCAAACTGGCGGGATAACTCCACCAACTTGCACTCCTGTTCCTTCAGGCACTTCCCCGCCATGCACCTGATGGCCCCATCAGTTGAACCTTCTGTGGAGGCCGACTGGAGAGGAGGTGACATGCGAGGTGGGTCATGAAGGGGAATCTTGCGTCTTTAACCTCGGCGGGGTCTGGCTGTGGCCTGCTCAAGTGTCGAGGACTGGCTCTCCCGGTCGGTAGACCCGATCCGCTGTCTCTTCGTCGGGGTCCGGTGGCTTCCCCGGTAATCGATGGTGGCCCGCGGCTACGAAGGCCTTCCTTGGAAGGAACACAGGCTATCGCGGGGTGCGGCAGCATGGGCCGCGGGAGTCCTGGCTACTGATGGGTGGCTAAGGACCGGTGCTGGTGCTGGAGCTGGCGCACTGCCACAGTGAGAAACTGCATCTGCTAGACGAGTGCGGTCAGCTGAGCATCCACCGAAGGTGGTTGAGGTAGAGCGGGAAGCTCCCTTTCTGGACTGTGCGGGTCCTCACGAGAGGGGGGATCTCCCGCACGGCTAGTGGAGGCTTCTCTCGCTCGCATTGTCACCATCCTCTCAGGGGGCCGATTGCAAGGGGATTGGGTTGGATCAGAAGGCGTCCTGCCCCCCCTTCTTGGTGAGCCAATCTGTTGCCGCTCGATCACCGTGGCTTATAACTGGTGCCGAACTCGGCTGCGCTCCTATTGCTCGGGATCCTGCTCGAACGCCCAGACCTGCAAAACAGAGTTAGAGACCCTGGCCGGGGATCCCGACAGGGGTACTTCGATGCTCAAGTCAGTGGCGATCCAGAAAAATAGATCCTCCTAGTCGAGCCCCCAGGGTGGACTCCACATTAGGAGGAGAATTTATGAAGTGAGAGAGTACGAGAGGGCCGAGAACAGAGTGTGGGAGTGGCAGCGGATGAGAGCTTGAGCTGAGTAGTTGTGTCCGTCTAGACCCCTCCTGGGGGTTTCATGGTAGCCTCGAGCTATAGTCTTCCTATGCGCTGCCCCCTTCTTGCTCGTTGGACCTCACTCAACTAAATCTTAGCTTGAGTTTTCAACTTGAACTTACCTTGTTTGAATCTAGAAGACCCCTTTTAGCTAGGGGCGTTGTGCGCCACTTACCTCAGGATCTCCCCATGCTTACGGGCATGTGCGGCGATGTTTCATGCTATGGATGGGTTGCCTTTTCATTTTGATGGTATGGAAGCTACTGTTTGCTCTGACATTCTTTCTGGTCGCTTCCTTTTGGGTAACTTAGCAGGACCTCGATCAAAGGGCAGCCGCCTCCTGGATCCGAATCTACTGATTGACTTCTCCTTTTGGAGGGTGCAGACGGTTGGTGGAGAGCCAGCCTCGATCAGAGGATTCTTTCCATTTTGGCGTAAGTGGCAGCTGGGACCATCATCGGGACCTGGCAGGCATCTTTTCGCGGTCCTCGGGCATCGGGCCGCCATCCAGGAAGAGCGGCGACTGCCTTTGACTGAAGATCTCTTCATTCAAGGTAGAGCCGATCTGGGATCCGGGCAGAGGCATCCCACGTGGCAGCTTTGTCCGACATGGCATCTGACAGGGATCCCACGTCAGCGATCCCGTCCCACCATATCAACTCTTATTAGATCTGTCTTGAGTTCCATCCCTATTTACCTCCTAGTGAATATTGTGCTACCTAGCTATTGCCTCAAGGAGATGGAGCAGCTCTTCCAGAACTTCCTTTAGAGTTCTAGACACGATAATCATGGGCTTTACCTGGTATCTTGGGACATTATTTGCCGGCCAATTAGGGATGGAGGCCTTGGAATCTAGTCACTTTTGGTTAGGAGGGAGGTGTTGATTGCCAAGCATGCAATGAAATATCTTCTTCAGTCTGACTATTTATGGAGCAAGATGATGAGAGCTTGCTATGGTGCCTGGAGCCAGGGATCCCAGATTCTAATCATAAGATTTGTGCCTGTGGCCCTGCTATGGTGGCCCAGGTCAGATGTTTGATTAAGGATGGGTCCACGATTGATATGAGTCAGGATGCGTGGATATCTACCATACCTTTATCCATGTGGCTGACTTTTGTTAGCTTGGAGGTGGTTAACAACCTTCAGTTTCTGACTTGTTGGCCGACGATGGTAGGACTTGGAGAGCTTAAGAGGTCACCAGACTTTTCGAGAGCTAGCTAGCTAATCGAATTCTCACCATCCCGATTCCAACCCATTGCTTCCAGGATCTGAAGATCGGGGCCACTCTTGCTGCCCTAAGATTCTTTCTAGCACCTTATCTGATATGTATATGACACCTTCAGATACAAGGATTATGGCTGCCCGGATTTGGAGATTGCCTATTCATCCAAGAGTACACCTTTTTCTTTGGAAGGTGGCTTGGGATCACTTTCCCATGAGGGTGTTGCTTAGGCATAGAGATATGAACTTGCCAATGATTTGCCTAATTTGTGATTTAGAGGATGAGTCCACTAAGCATGCTATCATGTGCTGTCCTAGGATGAGGTTGATTTAGAGGATGGCTAGGAGTTGGCCTTGGAAAGAGGATGATGGGTCTTGGTTACGTTCTTTCCTCAACATGCTCCAGTAGTGTTCGATCAAGGTTGGTGGCCAATATGCCTACATCGCCTATCAGATTTGGTTGTCCAATAATAGCTTGGTCTTTGAGGCTATGCTCATTCTCGCATACCGATTTTTTCAGAAAGCCATGTTTATGACTATAGAGTATCACCACTTTGACATTGCTATGTCCCTTGCGATCTCGAATTCCTGAAACTCCTATGCTATCTCGGTAGCAGCCCGGAGGACTATCTACATTTCCTGAGAGCCCCCTCCTCTAGGCTTTATTAAAGTGAACTTTGATGGCAACATTTGTGGTGCTTTGAGCAGTGGTAGGTTTGCCATCCGGGATGCTAAGGATAGATTGCTGGTAGTGGAGGGTTCCTTCTCCATGAGCCTTCGATTCCAGAAGCTGAGCTCAGATCTACATGGGCAGGCATTATCCTAGGACATTAACTTCTTAAAATACCATTCACTTCTTAAAAAACCTTCCAGCCATTCACTTCTTAAAAAACCAAATTATCATAAAAAATAACATATTTTTATTTTCTATTATGTGATTTCTTTACTAATACTATATCAACTAGTACTATTGATAATTAATTTATATATATGATATTGCTCTCCTACTATCTTCCAACAGAACGAAATATAATATTTTTTTAAATAAAAGGAAAATAAAAGCAATAACTTATTTTTTCTATAATGTTATATTTCTAACATAAGAGCATCTAACATCATTCAAGTCAGAATCTACAAATATAATATGATTTGACTCAATATTCTTTATACTCCTATTAGGATAGTAGAATCTGTATTCATTTAGAATTATCTAGATAAATAAATTAAATAATATATTATTTTAAATCTAAAATTTATTTATGATGGAGTATTAATGATTAGTATTGCAGAACAGTCCCGATATAAAATTGAATAGTATAGGACTTCTTACCAACCTTTAACTCAAAAGATATCTTACATAACTATCTTACCAAAAAAAATATCCAAAATATAGATAGCAGTTCTTAGGGCCTCACACTAGAGATATTATAAAAAAATTATGTACACTCATCACACTTCAAACCATATCCATCAAAGTATGATTTTGTCTCTCAATCATACCATTTTATTTAGAAATTTCAGGTATAATGTATTAAATAATTATCCCATATTTATAAAAATATTTGATGATACTATTTGTTTATTATGTATAGAATCCTAGAATATAATTGATACACCATATCAATACTCTCATCCATCATTTAAAAATATCCAAATTTTTGAATAAAATAAGATAAAATTATTAATTATTTTTTATATGGTTTTAAGTTTACTAAACTATATAGTAAGAAAATTAAAAATATAATAAGTAACAAATGTATTAAAGACATAGATATCAAAATACTTAATTTATGTGCAATACTCTACAATTTCATAATATAAGTCCCGATGCCATCATGCCATCATACATCACATTAATTTATTTGTCTATCAACTATCCAGACTCTCTTTTTATAAGATTCTACATACCTTGTACAAATGAGATTAAAAATTATATATACCATCATCATTCTTAGGTAAAACACCAAGAATTGAATTATTATTATTATTATTTTTTATAGGCAAAATGATTCTCTTTCTACCACTTTTATAAATAGCTTTTATACTAGAGTATTCTTATAAGTTATCCAAAATAAAGGATCATTACATAATATCCATAATCCATCATACTTGATGATAGCACAATTTCTATATTTATATTTTATAATCTCAATCAGAGTTATAACAAGAGCATTAACTCTATAAAATATAAATATATTAACTACTAAACAATCTTTATGTAGTTAATCAATAGAAAAATATAGACAATATATATATACTAGAAAATTTTTATAAATATTATTTTAATAAGAGCCCTTGATCCAATGCTATAAAATATTTTTTAAAAAAAAGTGACCCGCATAAGGTATCTCTCTTTAATATATAATGCTATTCAATATCTTCTAAATATCTTATAGAAAGATCTTGTAAATCTCAATGAATGGGTCACTTTGATGGTCACCATCCATCGAAATTCATAAACATTTCAATCAGCGATCAAGTAATGATCTCTAAGATAGCATAAGATAAATAAATGATTAATCAAGATCATACACAGATACAACATGTTAGAGGTATAAATAACAAATAAATAAATGACTTTATATATAATAAACTATTTTTAATAAGAGCATAATGTGTATTATCATAAAATCCTCTTTAGGTAGAGAATATGATAAACTTTTGAGCTCTAATCATAAGGTCAATATAATGAAAATATAAAGTCTTTGAAAATATGTTCCTTTTGGACAAACAAATTTTCTAGCTGCAACCCATACCATCCAAAACCCAATAAACAAACCGAAGCAATTCCAGCCGCCCAATGCTTTCGTCAGACAATCTCAACCATCATTTCCTCCTTACATAATAGACTCCATCCCTCCCTCCCCACAATTTGAATAAGAAATAGAATGCCCCATCCACTGGGAGAGAGAGATTGATCAGAGATGGAAATGGCTTCCAAGAACCCGTCGAAAACCATCAAGGTGACTGCGTACATCTCGAAGGTGCAGCTTGAGTCCTCCGGCACCGTCGGCTTCTCCGAGCCCTGCCCTTGCTGCGGCAACAGGAAGCGCCGCTGCCTCCAACCCCTTGCCCGCTCCAGAAAGAAGCTCCTTGTCTTTGAGCCCGCCTCCATCTCTATCCCCACCTCCTCCCCCTCCCCCTCCCGCACCCGTCCCGTCCTCCTTCGCTCAGAGTCGTCCCCCGTCCCCTCCTCCTCCCATCGCGCCGACCTCTCGCTAACGCCCTCGCCTCCCCCGCCCTTTGCCTTCCTCTAGCTCCCACTCCATCCCCTCCGCATCGCCTCTCCTGCTGCCCCTCCCATTGTTGAATCGCCCGTCGAGGCCTTCCACTCCCCTCCACCGATCGTCGTCCCTCCCTTCGTGCACCTGTGCTCGGATCCTGTCCCTCCGATGTCGCCACCATCATTCTTAGTGCCCGCACCGTCGAACCATCCCGATCCAATTCCAGTGAGAGCACTCCACCAGCAATAGCTATGATGATTACCTGCCCTGCATCCAGCAATAAGAGGGTAATTCTTTTCCCCTCTTTCTTTTATTTATTCTTCATTCTTTTTTATTTGATCTCCATCCGACAAATAGTTTGATATGCGGTATATCATCCAAGATGATTTATTATTTTCTCCTGATTTTTGAAGAATTTCTGGTGCAAAATTATGATAACACACCACCCTTTGATTTTTATTACTGCTACAATTTTGATTATTTTAGTTCTATTAGAGGCATAGATGTTGAAGGGTATCTTGGTAATTTTAAGATCCAGGATCACAACGGAGGGACATCGTCGGACAAGAGCATGGTGAAGTGGCGGAAGAGGAAGGTTATGAGTGTGACTGTTAATTGTGAATGCGATGTTGTCCGGGAGGTTGTCCTCTTCCAGCAGCAGAGAGAGATCCTCCTCTCATCCGTTGATGGGGAGATTCAAGAATCATACGATGATTGGCTTTTGTTCCAAAGAATTCAATTCTTGCACCCTGAAACAACTCGCCGTCACCCCTATTATCGGGCTTGGATATCTTTTATGGGTACGAAGAATTGATCATTGTAGAATACAAGCAATGCTACGTGTTGTGAATCGTATAAAAATATCTTCCATATGCAATTGTGCATGTATCTGATACTAGGCTTGGTGAAATAAAATGATACCTGTGCTTTACATGACCTATGAAATGCCAATATTTTTTTCTTACCCATTATACCATTATTGTCTATGAAATGCCAATATTTTTCATAGGTCATATAAAGCACGAGTACCATTTTATTTAAAAAAGCCCAGTATCAAAATATCATAACACGTAGCACTGCGATCAATTCTTCACACCCACAAAAGATAACCAAGCCCAATAATAGGGATGACGGCGAGTTGTTTCAGGGTGCAAGAATTGAATTCTTTGATCGTATGATTCCTGAATCTCCCTGGATGAGAGGAGGATCCTCTGCTGGAAGAGGACCACCTCCCGGATGATACCGCATTCGGGATTAACAGTCACACTCGTAACCCCGGATGATACCGCATTCGCAACTAACAGTCACACTCGTAACCTGCCTCTTCCGTTGCTCCGCCAAGTTCCCCTCCGACGAAGCCCCTCCATCGTGATACTGGACCTTAAAATTAAAATTATCAAGATACCTTTCTTCAAAAATCAGGAGAAAACAATAATTCATCCCGGATGATACACCACATATCAAACTATCTATTGGATGGAGATCGGATTAAAAAAAATGAAGAATAAATAAAAGAAGAGGGATACCACATATCAAACTATTTATGGATGGAGATCGGATTAAAAAAGAATGAAGAATAAATAAAAGAAGAGGGAAAAAGAATTACCCTCTTATTCTGCACGACGGAACGGTCTGACAGCGCGAGCACCAAGAACAACGGCGGCGACATCGGAGGTTGCACTAAGGGAGGGACGGCGGTTGGCGGAGGGGAGTGGAAGGCCTCGGCGGGCGTTTCAACAAAGTGAGGGGCAGCAGGAGAGGCGATGCAGCCGAGCGGGGCGGAGGGGAAGGAGTGGGAGCGGAGGAAGGCAGAGAGCGGGGGAGGCGAGGGCATTAGCGAGAGCCGGCGCGGCGGGAGGAGGAGGGGACGGGGGGCAACTCGGAGAGGAGGAGGACGGGGCGAGTGGAGGAGGGGACGGAGATGGAGGCGGTGGCGGGCTCGAAGACGAGGAGCTTTTTTTAGGAGCCGGCGGGTGGTTGGAGACAGCGGCGTTTCCTATTGCCGCAGTAGGGGGAGGACTCGGAGAAATTGATGGTGCCGGAGGAGGACTCAAGCCACACCTCCGACATGTATGCGGTCACCTAGACGGCTTCCGGCGAGTTCTTGGAAGCCGTCTCCATCTTTCTCTGTGGATGGGGCGTTATATTTCTTGGTCAGATAGTGGGGAGGGAGGGAGGGAGGGAGTCTATTATTTAGAGAGAAGACGGCGGTCGAGATTGTCTGACTACAGCATCGGGCGGCTGAAATTGCTCCGGTATGTTTACGGGTTTTGGATGGTAGGAAAAGTCTTTCAGCACCGCGTGCGGGGCAAAAAAATCCAGCGTGGCATGCACCATATTTTTTTATTAATTCAAATATATCTATCATGGCATAACAGACGGGAGTTAAACATGACTAGTATTAATTATTATTCAATTTTTATTTGAAATTTTCGTTCAGACCAAAATATCCTTCCATCCGGTCTCTTTTCTGCAGGGTGTCATAGGTTTTGAACTAGGATGTCGTAGCTTTTGAACTAGGATGTCGTTATACTGTTTAAGGATTTAATTTATATTTTTCTGTAGGGGTGTCGTAGGTTTTGAACTAGGATGTCGTAGCTTTTAAACTAGGATATCGTAATAGTGTTTCAGATTTTAATTTATATTTTTCTGCAGAGATGTCGTAGGTTTTGAACTAGAATATCGTAATACTGTTTCAGGTTTTAATTTATATTTTTCTGCAGGGATGTCGTAGGTTTTGAACTAGGGTGTCGTAGCTTTTGAACTAGGATGTCGTTTCGGGTTTTAATTTATATTTTTCTGCAGGGATGTCGTAGGTTTTGAACTAGGATGTCATAAGTTTTAAACTAGGATGTCGTAATACTGTTTTAAGTCATTTTTGAACCAAGATATCGTAGTTTTTGAACTAGGATGTCGTAGGTTTTGAACTAGGATGTCGTAATACTGTTTTAAGTCATTTTTTGAACCAGGATGTCATAGATTTTGAACTGGGATGTCGTAGTTTTTAAACTAGGATGTCGTAAGAGTATTTTGGTATGGACGAAAATTTCAATTAATACTAGTCATCTCAGCTTTTGTCCCATCATGCTACAGTGAATATTTTTGGATCAATAGGAGCGTGCGGTGCAGGCTACGCTAGATTTGCTGCACCGCACGCGGTGCACAAAGAATTACTCTTGGATGTATGGGTTGCTTGGACCTGTCAATGTAATGTGGGCTGATCCAGCCCAGTCTGGCCCTAATCACATGGGTTGACATTATATGGACCAGGCTAGGCTCACTTATATAAATGGATTATAAAAATTCAGTCAATCTAATTCTATATGGGTCGTGGGCTAGGATCGGGCTAGCCACTTGCACTTCCCTCTTCCCAAATCATCTTCCCTTCAATCAAAAATCTCTTCTCTTTTCAGTCATGAAAATTGACGAGCTCGAGCAGGCGATGGGATCCATCGTAAAGACGGCGGAATCATCAAAGATCCTATAGCTGGATGAGTCCATGATGAACTAGACCACAGCAGGGAGGTGATCTAGCGGCTTGCATATGAAGGAACTAGTGCAGAAGTGAGACAATGTTAATGTCGAGGCCATCTCCATCTTTGTTGTCATCAAGGATGGCGAGCGGTAGCTTTAAACTCATCCAGGTCTTAAACAATAGATGTGGTGATAGAGGCGGAAGAGGACCTAGCCTGGCGAGCCCGTCTGGCAAGCCAACATCCTCACTGATGGCCTGACACCTGTCTCTGACCGTTTGAAGTTCCGTTGAGAGAAAATAAAAAAAAAAAAAAGATTGAGGGCTCACCGTCTAATATTGTGTTCTGCTTGTCGTATATTGCAGCTGCTTCTCTCCTCCTCTGCCTCCTTGTCATCGCAGCACCGGATATTCTTTTCTCCTCTACCAAATTGCAAAGCTCTACTAAGTCTTAGATGAATCACTGAATCAGAATAAAAAAGTGAGATCACCGGAAAAATAAACATGAGAATTTAATATTTAATTTATGTAAAAAATTTTTTGATCCATGGACTGATCCGGTCCTAATCCTGTTAAGTCCATGAACTACAGGAGCTAGATTAAAAAAATCTAATTACATAAATAGACTAAATTTTTTCAATCCAATCCATTATAGAGTCAAATGGGTTGGCCTATGGCTTAACCCATTTTGACGGCTCCAGAGTTGCTTCTCTCTGTAATACTCGCAGGATTTAACTCAAGCGATTGGACGGCTTAGTTAATCACCCAATGACCTGCAGGTATTCAACTAAAGTCCAATCATGTACTAATAAATAATGTCCAAAACAGCTTCCATATTATCTGGAGCCCGTAACGATTTTAATAATTCAGGGACTTATCAGCCAGGCACCAATATACAATTTCTCCTTGAAATGTTTGAAGATCGAGTTCATGCAAAAAATCTCTAACCTACCTAGGTTTCAAATACTAATATATAATATATTTTCCAACTTCTTATCATGGCTAGTTCCTACTTGAAAAGGGCATAGAGGGAATTAGAAAGTCGTTTGTAATTTTGTATTATTTTTATTATTCGGCTGGATGATAGATAAACATAGCTTTTATCAAAGAGTTGGGCTCATTCTAGTTCTGATCAAAACCAAGGAAAAGGTGTGCTCTTTGATCAGGCATCTCCAATATATAAGGATGGTAATCGATTGGACATATATGAATCGATCATATACAAATCAGGTCAGAAAAGTTTCAACATAAATTCGATCTATTTATTAAACAAATTGTAATTTAAAACTGAACCTGATCCATTTAATAAACAAGTAATTCGATCCGATCCATTTATTAAACGAATAACCTGCTAACATGATCTGACTCAACCTATTTAATATATTTAATAATTGAATAACTTGTTTATCTGACAAATCTTACCAAACTTGTTTAATAAATAGATAACCTGTTTATCTAACCCAATTCGATCCAACCCGACCCGTATATCAAATAGATTAAACGAGTCGACCAGTTTATAATCCAAACCCGTTTATTCTAAATTCAAACCCGTATATGATGGATCAAATGGGTCATAAATTATCATCCCATCAATATATCACAACTCAATATCTTATTAAGAAAAGCTAACTAAAAATATTATTTAAATTTTTTAATTTTATATAAATATCAAAATTTTCTCAGCAAATAATCAATATAAAATTAAATATTAAACTTAGGATCTAAATCCATTCAACTCTATCTACATGAATGATGAACTGAATCTATTTTGATACCATTTATAACAATCTATCCAAAAAAAAAAACCAAAGCACATTTTTTAAATTTTTTTTAATTCCATTTAATATTCAAGAATTTTCTGATGAATAGCAGGATTAAACATATGCTTGTACAAATTCTCATGCAATAAAAACTTCATCGGCTTCGCTTCTTCAAAACTTCTGGGCATTTGGGCTGTTATCTATACTCCCTGTTTTCTTCCGTAAATTAATCAGACGGCAGGTACCCATCTTTCCTCAAAAATTAATCAAGACCTTTGGATGATGATGCGAATCGGGACTAAAGTCCCCCAAGGCAGGCCAGGTCCGCATGACTACAGATCAATTAAGATTTTAATCAAGAAAACTGTTAACAAATCAAGAACCTGTTTCAACAAGTTTTGTAGGTTTCATGGTTCACTGCCATTACCAGAACGTTTTTGCTTCACAAATTTTAAAAAGAATGCACCTCTTTATAGAGTTTATTAAACACCATAGCAAGTACAATAACAAATAAAACACCCCTGGCAATCAAACAATGTAGCCCCTAATCATGTTCTAGCGTTGGCAAAATTGTAACGATACATATAATTTAAGCCACATTCCCACCCAAATAAAAAGCAAAGTCATGGTATCGTTTTATATTATACCCTCAACAAAACAAGTTCCGTGAAATGAGAAAAAGCAGCAGATCCCGAAGAGAAGGCTTTTACCATACAAACAAGACACAAAAAGTCTCCAGCAATTTAGAAGCTCAGTTGGTAGCCTACTGCAAATCCAAAATACTGACACTTCTCCAACGTCAACTGTATGATAACCTCAAATTGCACCTGCATGAACTTATGAAAGTTCTCCATGGCCAATACTTACTTCTGCCTGTATACTCTCTGCAGGTATTTTCTCTAGCAGGAACATCCTCCTGATTGCTGTTCCGTCTGCGAGGCACTGACAGTGGGCTTCAAGTTGACATCAACCATGTCTTCCTGTTTGGTCGAAGAAAGAGTCTCCATTCCTGGTAAGGCTGCAGCAATCTTGCGGAAGAGAGGCTGCAATTATTCATTTTTCTTTCAACATTACTAACCGGTAAGTGGTGTTGAAATGAACATAGCAGATATGACTCACCTTGATGTTGAATCCTGCTTTTGCACTGGTTTCTATGAACATGACCCCAAATTCACGGGCCTTGGCTTCTCCTTCTTCAATAGAAACTTGCCTGTTATCAGGGGCAGAAAACATAGTTGCTTACAACTGTAATGGAATTATAGCTGAAGAAAATGCAGGTAAAATCACATAATACAGGTTAAAGCGAATCACCTAGAAAAAGGACTTCCTAAAAAAATTAATAATCTGATCATAAGTTGTTTTCGGTTGAATGAGACAGCTGAAATGACAGCATCAGAGTGAACTCAAAAAAGTTAAATAACTTTGTAGTTGCTGGAACTACTGTATGTTAAGAAATTAAGTCCATAAGTGGCAGCTAACGGTTAGACATGTCAGTGAATTTTCAATGAAATGACTCTGCACGCAATTCTATTACCACATGTCAGTCAGTACATGACCCTACATAATTATTTCTTTGCTATAATTTTTATGAAAATAATTTTTAAATATAGAATACATATTAAAATTAGGGGTGGAACCCTAGCAGACTTGCCAAGCCAACACAAAGTTAGCGGGTTTGGTTGGGCATAATCCAGCTTGGATCACAAAAAGCTTAAGACACATGACCCATTTATTAAATGTTCTAGTTTGTGTCTAAGTGTGTCCAGCCAGGTCAAATATCTGATTTCAGACAACCTGATCTGACTTGTTTAGTACTTGTCTAATGTCAGGTTCATTATTGCTTGTCTAGTGTCAGGTTCAGGATCAGATTTACTGACCTTTTAACAGAATTCCTGTGCCCTAGGCAGATAAAAACCTGATCCAACCCAACCGATTGCTAATCCTAACCAAAATGTACAGGGAGGCTACCAATTAATGGTATATACTTTGTTTATAAACGTATTCAATATGAAATGCGGAATTACCAGGTCATCAATGGTTTGGTGCTTTTTTTTAATTTTGCTACAGATTCGTATACAACTATGTCACGCAAACTAAGAATACTAGAGTGGAGCAAACCGTTGACTGCAAGAAATTCAATCACATATTACCAATGCAAAAATACTTCACCAAAGAAAAAGAAAAAGATTGAGGATAAAGTAATGAAAGGAATCAAGAAGGCACCATGCTTGCAACCATGTTCCAACTCATATGGAGCTATTGCCATGACATAACAAGTGCATGATTCCATATGATCGAAGGCATTCTTTCAAAAGAACATCTCATCAAAAATATGAGTTAAATTAAATAAAAGGAAAACAACCATGTAATCAGCTATGCAAGCACCTTTACATGTTATATGCCCACCAGAAAATGCACATAGAGGTATATACCACTAAAAAACTATATTCACATCCTCTCTAGCACTTGTTGAACTAGTGGACTCAGTAAAAAACATGAATCAATCAAAAGAAAAAAAAAATTTGATGAGCCAGGTTATCACAATTCCATGGTTGCTTTTAAAGCTAGCAACTTCACACATCAACACAAACGATGAAGCAGATGCAAAGAACTAAAAAAATAATAGAAAAGTTGAGTGAGGCAACTTTAACCTGTTAAAATAGTGAAGCCAAAACCAAGGAATAGTTGAGAGGTTTCAGGGTTATCACCTTTTGTCAACAAGATCCGTCTTGTTTCCTACTAGGACAATGATAACATCACTTCCTCGTTCTGTGCGTACTTCCTCAATCCATTTTGACGTGTTTAAAAATGATTGCCGATCTGCATAAAAAACACATAACTGTGTATCTAGATTAACATCTTACTTAAAAAGGACAGGTGAAGAGGACTTGTTATGCTATGATTGTCAATGGCTTGACAATATATTTGAATATGTTGCGTTTCAGCCCATATCTGTGAGTAATTGATTAATATTGTCTTTAAAATAGTTAAAAACAGATGAATATTCTTTCTTAGTGTTCCTGGCTATGGCGGTTGTTTTATCCAATGCCTTCTGAGGGGTGTGTTTGACTAACCATTCTTGTAAATGTACCCAGCTTTTGATTTTACCTTATTCATAAAAAGTAATGTAAAAGATAGAAAACAACCTGCAGTCATAGAGGGAGTAACCCCAACCTTCTAGCTATGATGTGGGCAAAATGTTTGAAGATATCATTTAGACATCATAAACTTATAGAAAACTTTTATGAAATTCTGGTTGCCCAAAAATTGTAGGACTTAAGGCACACTCCAGATTGGTAACATCATACTAGTCACCAGCACAGTTTACTCTAGCTCATCCTGGTCCTCCCCATACTCTTGACAAAGCCATCTCTTTTATAGTGACATTAAGATACCTTTTGTTTCAGTGCATGCATGTAAATTTAATCAATTGGCAGGTAATGTAAAAATGAACTCTGATATATAAAGGGAAACACATTTGCTTATGTTAGTCATGGTGTCTTATTTATGTGCATCAAGGAGATAGATGAAAAGTATGATAACTATTATGTTTTAATTACCGATATCAGAACACATATTATCCTTTCTTCGGAGAGACCCAATCAAGGATTTTACTAAGATTTCTTTGGATAAGGAACATCAGGTACTGTAATTCATAAAGGGATTGGTTTGAATGCAAATGCATCACTTAGCCATCCAAGGACATGAAAATGTTGTTCTTGATTATTTAATTTCTAAATATGTATGAAGGCCTCAGCAATTGTAACATAAATAATTGCTATTACCTTTAACCATAACAATGCAAATTTCTGAATGCACTCTTACCAGACTGATATTAACAAAAAAAAATATCAAGAATCCCTTATTCAAAACACAATGAAGCATAAAGCCAATGAGAGCAATGTAACAACAAAATTGATGATGATGATAACCATTAGAAAGATAGGTAGATAGATAGATAAATTCTTGCAGCATCATCTGAAATACATGACAACTGTTGAAAGAAAAAATACGAGTAACACTTACTGGCTACATCATAAACAATTACTGCAACAGAAGAATCTCTGATGTAGCTTGGAATAAGACTCCTAAATCTCTCCTGTCCAGCAGTATCCCTGCAGATTAGATGACAATAAAACAATGTTATATAGACCACAGAGTTCACTCCTGTTTGTCTTATAATCACTTTGAAATGGAGAGACTAAAATAGACATTTCCATATACAGATAAAAGTGAGAATAGTTGCTTAAAAAGGAAAGCAAGAATATTCCATATCTAAGAATATAAGCTATTAGAAACTTGAATTTGTTCTCTCAAATATATGAGAAGAGACAGCAACTCCAGCCAGAGGAACAGTAAGTTTCCTTCAATGCAGGTTAAAAAATGGGATGTTAAAAATAGTGAAATGGGTAGCATATCACTCATAACTAGAGTGGGCAATGATAAGTATACATACATATGTGCAAACATACATGTACATATATATATATATATATATAGCAAATATGAAATTTGTCTAGCCCTGCCAAAGAATTGGACACTAGAATATGCGATGGCAGATAAATATTGTTCGTTTGCCTCATTATATAAACCAAAACTTTTATTTACAAACTTTTATTTACATTTAGATCTTTAATGCAATAACAGAGAAATTACATGTCCATAAACATATGGTCACTAGCAGTCCCATAAACTGAGTTGCCCCATGAACTAACTTGGGGAATCAACATTTTTATGTGGAACAATAACATCAAGAAAATCTGAAGATATGCAAAATTGTTTGATCTACATCCTCATCATCATTGGTTCTTTACATGCTCCATCCTAAGTAAATGCAACCTTTCTCAAAGCCTTAATGACAATTTCCACCCAACTTTTCTTAGCTATAATCCTTCCATATTCTTATCCTGCAGCATAAATCCGAGTTCTCCTTGAATTCTTCGTTGTACATGATAATCCCAGAAGAAGAAGAAGAATCTGAATTGGTTCTGCATCACATTATCCTTCAGCAAATCATATATACATCTCAATATTATTCGTAAAACTCATCCTATTTGGCTAATTCCTTCATCTTGGTTATGTTTTAAACCTTGTAGCATTCCCAACCTACCTTATTCCCAAATTTAATATTTTATGTTTTGTCATTTAATGTTTTGATCATGCTAAGCTCCAAAAGCCATATTCACATCACTCCCCCTACCCATACTTAGTCAATGTCAATATTTCTGTTTCTATTTAATTGTAATTGATAAAAATAATCATTTGGCTGGATGTCTTGGATTACCATTTGTATTGACATATCATTGCCTCAGAAATACTCTATTATCTCGAGTAATTTTTGAAAGCTAACCCACCAAAAATATTCTTGAAATCTAGTATCCAATCTCATGGTCTTTCATCAATAAAACCAAATGACTGGCAAATAACATACCACATGGGACTTTCTTAAAGAAAAGAGTTGATAGAGAGCAAAGATTATTTCAATCATGTAGTGAATTAAAAATGTTGCAACAAGATTTTTGACCATAACAGCAAAAATAATGTCCATGGAGTTGCACATTTTCATATCATTAGTAATAATGATGCTGCAATATAGAGAAAAGAATACAGAAGAGAACATAAAAGAGAAGAATAAACAAAAGATACAAGATGCTAGATAGAAATTTTTTGAACTTCAACGGAATAGGAAGCTGCTTATATAAAGGACCTGACCCCTGATTACAGCACTCCCCCAATTGGAAGCAAAAGATAAGGAGAACCCAAAAGGAACTTTTTTAACTTAGAAAACAGTTTTTATTAGGTTACAAAATTAGATCCTCATGAGGTCCCATATTCAAAGTCGACTAAATAACTATAGCAGAAATATGTCCAACAACTCTACAACCAAACAGCTCAACCTATAACAAGCAAAGAACTTCTTGACACTATTTCTAGTCACTGCAGCATTCTAAATATGAAGGGCTACAACAATAGAAAATAAAATAACGGTCGCTTGGCTAGGAGGCTGATAATCATAATTGAACGAGTCTTCCACGGAACCAAAGCCAAGGATTTCCACTTGGAAACCTTCTTCAACTAGCACCTGGGGAATGCTTGCCTAAGTACTGACACCTGCTTTTTGGGAAAGGAAAATATTGCCCACAAACTTATAAACTATTTTTTTTATTTTGATAAATCAGTATAATAAATTAATACCAATAGAAAGGAAGTAGCAAACAGAATAATAGGCCTTGTATTTGGGAAAGACATGAAGTAAGAACAGAGAAGGAACAAAAGGGCAAGGCCCATGCGACCATTAGAAATACTAGGTCAGATCATCTAGCAAATGCCACTAAAAAGCAATTTCTGACTAATAAGATCATGTTTCTATCAAAATCTACCTTTGCACAATTTTTTCTCACACTGCATTTATGTTTCATGCAAGACCAGTGCAGTTCACATTCATCATGCATGAAATGCCATTTTCTATCCTCTCCAAAAATAAAATAAAATAAAACACATTTTGTGCCTGTTTCCCTTAAACTGTAAGAAGGTAATCCAAGTTAAGTTAAATTTAATTTTGCCATCAGAAAGCAAGAGAATCAGACACATTACCAAAGCTGCAAGCGAACTGTGCGATCTTCAAGGTACATTGTCTTTGACAGAAAATCAATTCCAATTGTAGCCTGCAAAGTATTTGTGGAGTGTGGAAATAAGAAAACACAGGTACTGGATACTTTCAACTTTTATAGATATTTATGCACCAATTAATCCTATGAATTGACACTCACACCAAATTGAGGCGATGACATAAATGTTGTCTTCAAAAGGTATATAGGAAACATTCAAACATTCTTTGGGAAGGACTCCAAGGTTAACAAAAAGAAGAACAGTCCAAAAATTGCAAGCTCTTGGAACAAAAATTGCTGCTTCTCTCAGCTTAGGTTTTGGGAAAGCGAACAAGCAAATATCATCTCTTTCCAAAAGCAATGCTAGATAACATATATCATGGATGCTTAGAAGAAGTATAAGGTAATTTTTGTTATGGGAACTAGAGCTCTAGACAGAAGTCAGAAAACTGAACTCATAATGATATCAAATTAATTATAAATTACTGCAAAAAAATGAACGACACATTTGCATCTAGTCTAACTGCTTTAAGAATTCGCCTCAACAACAATACTTCTTTTTTAGTAATATAATTATGCTATCATGTATCAACAAAAATGTAAACCAGAAAACCTTTGTCCCAACATTTCAGTAAAAAATTCCTCAAACAGTGTAGCAGACAACCAAAATGAAACATCTTTCAGGAATAATCTATCTCGCCTTCCATCAAAACTCCACTGACATTTTCCAATAACAAAAAAGAGGAAAACCAAAAAAATTCTGACGCTTGAGCAAGGAAAACAAGTAAAGACTGCAATTACCCATCATAGAATTCTGGCAGGCTTAAGGCAAAAACATGGCAGCCATTATAAGTGGCTGGTCATGTGTATCCCAATTCATTAAAGCTACTACATCTTTCTCTTCTTTTCATTTAAAGAATGAGCCACTATTCACTAAATGCACCGTAGCTCTTACTGAGATTTTCAGAAAACAAAGTGCAATATGTGTCCTAGTGCTGCTATGAAAGTAGTAAATAACCTCAACAACAGTTTACATGTATTGTAATCAGAAGGAGATTTTCTTTTTCAGATTGTTTGTGTAAAAGTAATGAAGTCTAATTATATGCTAATTTCCTCATTTGGATTCCATGATCATTTGCTTGTAAATTTAGGGTTGAGAATTCGCTATTTGATTATGGACCTTCAAAATTTACAATTTGCCCTTCTGTTTTCAAAAGCACTTTCCAAATTCACTTATTCTGTGAATGCAGATATTAACCTGATGAAGATTGCATTGTTCTGATAGTAAAGCAACGCATCTTGCTGATCTACATTCAAGTTGATGCTAGAATATAGATGTATGTTGTAAGACCAAAAGAGCAGTTACATTTCTAATGATTGTTTTTAACATATTAAAGAGAGACCATCCAAGAGGGAAACAATGCTCTATTGATTCAGATCTATCCATTCTAACAGAGTAAAAATCAGAGAAGTTTGGCCCAAAATTTCAGTCATCAGGTCCCAAATGAAGAAAAGACAGCAAAACTGTAAGATCTAGAAGCACAACAATGATGCCTAGTTGAGCTGGTAAGTCATTAGGTGTTAGCATAGACATGGGTTCATTCCCTCCCTCAACCCAATTTTGGCCAAGCTTCCTCCCATCCTGGTTCTCTCAAAAATATACAAGATCTAGAAGGAATGCATAGAGAAGATTCTTGAAATCTATTGAGAAAGAAATTTTCAGAAAGCTTAAGCATTGAGGATGATTCTGAAACCTCAAATGTCTATGATCACATATAACAATAAGATGACCCATTCTCTCTGCATTTGATGGATCCATCATCATGCTTGATCTAGTGATTGTGTACTGTTGCCACCTACATCGCCGTAGCCTGCAGCTTTAGCATGGCTCCGGACGTCGGCCTCGTCAACTGGAATCCAGCACGCTTGCCCGGACCTACAAAAGAGAGGAGACCCGGCCAAGGATCCCGGCGGGGGCACTCCGACAGTCAAGTCAGTGGACGATCCTCCTCCTCTGTGGATTCCTGCGAGGTCTCCACATTCGGAGAAATTTAAAGTAAAGAGAACAGTGAAGTTATAGCAGAGAAGGAGGGCTGGAGCAGTGGTGGCTGTCTGTTGAGACTCTTCCAACGAGTTCTCCGATAGCCTTAGAGAGCTCTTGACTCGCTCGCTCCCCCTCTGACTATTTTTCCTTACCTTCCTCGAGAGCCCCCAGGATGTCCTTTTAGATCACGGATTCTATCTGTTACCCACCTTGGGTTCTCCCCCTTATAGGAATGCTCGAAGGTCAACGACTAGCAGCGCCCGTGGGTCACGCTCCGGTGCCCCCTCCCTTCCTGGTAGGGAGTTACGTCGCGGACTCTGTCCTCCCGGAAGGTTGCCATACTTGGAAAAATTTGGCAAAGCCTCGATCGGGGATAGCCGCTCCCAGGTTTGAGTTCTCTGGCATGGCTTTCTTCTTCCGGGTGGTGCAAATGGTCAGCTGGGGAATGCAGCGTCTTGATTAGAGCACTCTTTCCTAACCGGTGTAAACAACGACAGGAGAGATCTTGGTGCTCTGGGGGGACGCCCCTCTGTAGGTCGGCACACTCCCCCTTCGTAGGCCTTGGGCAGCATACCGCCATCCAATGGATGTAGTGGCACCACCTTCTCTCCGCCCTGGGGGCTTTTGAGGCACGGTCACCCTTGGCCATCAGGACAGTATCGAACTGGCAAACTTTTCACCAAAGGGCACTCAGCTCGAGGAGAGGGAGCTCGATTTCGTCCGAGATGGGCTCGACCTCGGGGGAGCTGCCCGGTGGAGGAGCTCGACTTCATCCAAGATGGCCTCGACCTTAGGGGAGCCGCCCGACGAGGAGCTTGAGAAGAGGGAGCTCGACTTCGACCGAGGTGGGCTCGACCTCGGGAGAGCGCCCGGTGGAGGAGCTTGAAAAGAGGGAGCTCAACTTCGGTCGAGGTGGGCTCGACCTCGGGAGAGCCGCCCGGCGGAGGAGCTCGAGGAGAGGAGCTCGACTTTGGTCGAGGTGGGCTTGACCTCGGGGAGCCGCCCGGCGGATGAGCTCGATGAGAGGGAGCTTGACTTCGGCCAAGGTGGGCTCAACCTCGGGGGAGCCGCTCGATAGAAGAGTTCGAGGAGAGGGAGCTCGACTTCGACCGCGGTGGGCTCGACCTCGAGAGAGCCGCCTGGCGGAGGAGCTCAAGGAAAGGGGCCAACATGGCAACAACTGCCAGCGTGGCCGCCAACTGGATCTGAGGGGGACTCCACGTCAGCGATCCTGCCACATCATTTGCCCCCCCCCCCACTCCCAAGTCCCGATGGAGCATCTCGTTCGGGACGAAGGAGTAAATGCGAAGCTGACATGGAAAGGCAAAAATCTAGTACCTTTAATGCCACGATCGCCGTCACCTTACGAGTTGGGCCTTGAGGCCAATGTGGGGATGCCACATCAGCGAGTCGAGGAAGTATAATGACCATTGCATGACCAGAGGTGGTTTTCGATGAGCCGAAGCATCGTTTCTGGTTGATCTTGACACACGACGCCCATCCAACGGGGGAGGTACCGAAAGGATGCATGGTTGCTATCGGGCCATTTTTGAAAAGAGAGGGAACTTTCCGCAAATCAGCTCTTTCGAACTCTTCACGCTTGCCGACGAATCAGAGACTCCCTTCCCCTGGCTGTCCTTTTCCTTCAAGGCAACCAGGTTAGTCTTCCTTTACCTTCACCTTCTTCTCTATCTCCGGTCAGACCGATCTTCCCAGCCTATAGTCTCTGTGTCCCTTCTCTTCTCTCAGGTAAACTGAGTCTTCCCTTAGGTTCTCCAGGTCTTCTGCTTCCGTCATTCCTTCTTCTACCCTAGATGGCTCCATCGGGCCGAATCCTTCACTCCCCCAGCAACCTTATGAGGCAGGGCCCTCTTGGTCGAGGACCCCATCCTCTGATGAGGAGGATGAGGTTCCTCTCCAAATCCGCAGGAACCTTCGTCCCACTGGTATAGTCATAGGAAGACCCAGGGTACCCCCTACCACCTCTTCCGCTCCTATGTCTGCTCCTGCACCCACGGCCCCATCCATATCTTCCTGTTCGACCAGGCCCTCCAGTATCGCTTCGACGATGACCGAAGAGGACCTTTCTGTGATCCGGGACATTTACGAGATTCCGGACTCCATCCGGCTCTCGGTCCCGCGACCAGGGGAACGGGTCACCTCCAGTGGCCCAGGTCAGATCACCCTCTACGAGGAATTCTTCACAGGGGGCCTTCGCCTACCTTTCCACCCTTTCTTCCTTTTGTACTCAGTCATTATCGTCTTGTCCCTGCTCAGTTGGCCCCAAATGCAGTTAGGGTCATCAACTGTTTCATTGTCTTTTGTCACTTCCATGGGATTGTTGCACATTTCTCCTTGTTCAGAATCTTCTTCATCCTGAAGTGCCACCCGACCTAGGACGGGTGGTGGTTTGTCTCATTGTCCAAAGGGCATAAGCTTCGAACTCCCCTCTTCCATCAAAGGGTGGAAGAGCAGATATTTTTTTACTTATGTTGAAGGAGTTGACTGGGTCTGGAGTGATCTGGACCAGACTCCGAACCGGAACTCCCAGGTCGAGGCTGCTGATCGGGAAGTATACGACCAACTTATTTCCGACCAGATCCCCTCCCTTGAGGTTCTGCTATCAGAGCAGAACCTATTCGAAGCTAGGGTCAGCCCAATCCGGAAGTTGGGTGAGTTCAAAACGACTCTTCTTCTCCTTCTGCGGGTCTTTTTTGATCCGAGGCTGAACTTAATTTCTTTCTTCCTATAGGCATGAAGTTTTCCGTGGAACAGCTCCTAGAGTCTACTCAGAAGAGAGCGCATCGGTAGGGCCCAGGGAGACCCACCGAAGAGGGCCCGGACTGAGCCCAACCAAAGGCCTGGGCCTGCTGCAGCCTCCGGCCCAGAGGGGAGGGCGGCCGCCTGGCCTCCGATTCATCAAGGCGGCAGACAGCTCCCAGCTGAGGAATCTGGAGCGAGCACACGGACTCAACCCGCCGCTGCCACCGCGGTCCAACCTCCAGAAGTTATCGAGATGGATGCGAGGAGAGAGGAGGGGAGGGAGCGACCACCAGTGGCGCCATCGGCCACGACGGCAAGCTCACCCGAACAACCGAGATGTATTCAACGACCCCTCCCTCAAACATGGCGGCAAACCCGGCACCGCCGAAGACCGTCGTCCGAAGGGTGTCGATCGAAGTGACGCCGAACTCCACGGTCACCCAGGACCAAGCAATGGCCGAGCGCATGATGGACTTCGCAGTCCAGTCACACGATCACCGTGAAAGGGGAGGTAGGCCACTGTCGGACGCCATTCTCGGCATCTTTCCCCAACTTTTCATGGTAAGTCCCTTTTTCTCTTTTCTTCTCTCCTCTTCTTCTTCTATTTTTTTTTTAACTAACACTTTCATCGGCGCAGGTCAGGACGGACCTCCTCCTCATCCGCGACTACTGCAAGTAATGGGCGAGGAGAGAGGATTTGAAAGAGCAAGAGTTCGCGGCACTGGCAACCGAGGCCAAGGAAAAGAACGAGGGCCTAGGCCATAAGGAGAGGAACAGGGCCCTCCAGGCTAAGGTGGCCGACGCCGAGAGGCAAATCAAGGATCTCGAAGCATCCTTGGCCCGGGAAAAGAAATGGGCCAGTCGTCTAGTGGAGGGGCTCAAAGCCGAGGCGGCCCGAGCAAAGGAGCGGTCTCAGACCCTCCAAGCACAGCTGGAGGCAGTGCAGGCACGGGCATCGGCGGCTGAGGAGAAGGCCGCTGGGGCGGTGGCCTTGATGGAGGCCGCTAAGGAGGACACCAAAGCGGTGCCCAAGTTCAAGGCCTCGATAGAATATGCTAATGAAGTCCGGGAGGCGGCCACGGACTCATTCATCAAGGGCTACGGGTTCTGCCAGTTCCGGGTGGCCCAACTCTTCCCAGAGCTAGCACTGGATGAGCTTGCACTTCCAGAAGCTCCAGGCAAAAATTAAGAGGAGGCCGCAGCCAAAGCAAAGGAGGCAGAGCCTGCAGCCAGCATGGAAGCAGCCCCTCCGACGGAGGTCCAGAAGATGCCGGTGCATCCCACCATCGTCCCAGGAAGGAGCCGACGAAGCAACAGCCTTCAGGATAAGGACCTCTTTTTAGTTTACTTTTTGCTCCTTGTATTTCCCTTTGTTCTCGCCCGGCCTGTCGGGGGTTCTCTGATGATGTAGTTTTCCGGTCCAGTTTCAATGAAACTTTACTTCATTTTATCAGACTTTGCATCCTCATACTTCTAGTTTTCTCAATTCCTCTTTTGCAATTGCTCATGCGCATATTCCTGCAGCGGTGTTTTATCTTAACGTACCAGGCTTTCAGTCCTTCTTGACAGAGTTCCGAGTGTAGTAGGCAGCCATGAAGAGAAGTCAGGAACTTCGCTATGCCGGAAGCCCGGTTGCGGGACTTCGTGCGCTTTCTCAGAGCTGGTTGTGCACTCTGGGTTCTTTCTGGCCAAGTCGGGAGTCGGTGAATCGCTCGAGGAGGCCTGAGTGGCCTCGAGAGAGACCATGTTCGGGTGCCCTGGACGCCACCGAGCTGGGGAGCCGAGCTTGGTAAGTCCTGAAGACGTCTCCGTCGAACCGGGACTTGAGCAGATTAAGTGCGGGGCTTCTGGAGTTTCCCAGCTTCAAGGTACGGGGCTTCTGAAATTTCTCGGCTTCGAGGTGCACGGCTTCTGGAGTTTCCCGGCTTCGAGGTGCGAGGTTTTAGGAGTTTCCCGGCTTCGAGGTGCGGGGCTTCTACAGGGCTTCTGGAGTTTCCCGGCTTCGAGGTACGGGGCTTCTGAAGTTTCCCAGCTTCAATCGCGAGACCTGGGGTCAGGCAGTAGTATTCCTGCAAGGCAAAAACAACTTTGCATCGAAAGGAATTCTTTTATTAGTGAGAGGAAGCCTTACATTATTGGTAGTACATCCTCAAATTATTGGCGTTCCAAGTTCGTGGGAACCGAGTGCCATCAAGCTCGACGAGGTAGTAGGCTCCATGGGGAAGGGCTTCAACCACTTTGTAAGGACCTTCCCAGTTCGGAGAGAGCTTGCCACATTCCTAGGGCTAGGGGCTTCGGCCCGCTGCAGTACCAAATCGTCCGGACGGAAGGTCTTTGGCTTTACCAGAGAGTTGTAGTACCGGGCCACACGCTGCTGGTAGGCCGCCATCCGGAGTCAAGCCTTGTCCCTCGTTTCTTCAAGGAAATCCAAGTTGAGAAGAAGGCAAGCTGGGTTTTCAACCTCATCGTATTGCTCTACCCGCAACATGGGCAGACCCAGCTCTACCGGGATCACTGCTTCGGCACCGAAGACAAGGTTGAAGGGCGTCTCGTCCATGGCCGTTCGGGGTGTTATGTGGTAGGCCCAGAGGACACTAGAGAGTTCTTCGGCCCACCTCCCTTTGGCCTGATCTAGCATGGCTTGGAGCCCTTGGAGGATGATCCGGTTGGTCATCTCGGCCTTTCCGTTGGTCTGAGGGTAAGCCACCAGGTGAAGCGATGAAGAATATTGAGGCCGGTGCAGAACTCTTCGAACTTCCGGTTATCGAACTGTCGTCCGTTGTCAGTGATGATAGTGTAAGGGAGCCCGAAGCGGCAAATGATTGATTGCCAAAAGAACTGACTGACCTTGGCTTCAGTGATCTGTACTAGCGGTTCGGCCTCGACCCACTTAGTAAAGTAGTCGATGGCTACTATCAAGAATCTGCGCTGCACTGATGCAGGAAGAAAGGGACCAAAGATGTCCATCCCCCACTGAGCAAACAGCCAGGGGTCGGAGAGCTGGGAGAGTGGCACGGCCGGCTGACGCTGTATGCAGGCGTGGCACTGGCAGCGATCACACTTCTTCACGAAGTTGGCTGCGTCCTCCCTCATAGTCTCCTAGTAATACCCTTGGCGGAGGGCTTTGTAGGCTAACGTCCTGCCCCCCACATGATTCCCGCAGAGGCTCTCGTATATCTCTTGGAGTACAAAAACGGAGTCTGAGGGTCTCAAACACTTCAGAATTGGATAAGAGTAGGACCTGCAATAGAGTTGCCCGTCCATCAGCACAAAGCGCGCAGCCTTCTTTTTGACAAAGCCGACCTTTGCACAATCTGCGGGCAAGGTACCGTCGGTGATGTATCTAATGTATCGGTCCATCCAATTGGGTTCCGAGATGACTTGCTAGACTTTCTCGAATGCCTCGTAACTTGGAGCCTGGAGGTACTCGACGTAGGCACGCCCTAGCGATGAGTTCGGCAGGTTCGCGAGCCTGAAGACGGCATCGACACGAGCATTCTTCCCATGAGGAATATGGGAGATGCTGAAGAGCCAGAAGCTGGCCGTGTTCAAGCGTAGCTGCTCCAAGTACTTCGACATTTGAGGGTCTCGGGCCTCGAATTCTCCTGAGACCTGTCCAGCTACTAGTTGAGAGTTGGTGAAGACCTTCAGGTTAAGTACACCCAGTTTGCGGGACTCAATCCCGCAAGGAGTGCCTCATACTCCACCTGGTTGTTGGAGGTCGTGAACTGGAAGCGGAGTGCGCACTCGGCCACGACCCAATCGCCATTGGCAAGAATAAGGCCTGCTCCGCTCCCCCCGAGTTAGATGCGCCGTCCACGTGGAGGTCCCAAACCTCCTCCTCGGCTTCAGGCTCTGTTAAGCGCTCCAGAAAGGTCTCCTCCGGCTCCTCGCCCATGCCTGTGCACTCGACCAGGAAATCGGCCAACATCTATGCTTTCTGGGATGACCTCGGTCGGTAAGCGATGTCAAACTCGCTGATCTTTAGAGCCCACTTGAACAGATGCCCGGACATGTCAGGGCAGCTAAGTATGGCCCTCAGCGGTTGGCCGTTAGGATCATGATCGGGTGCGCTTGAAAATACGGTCTGAGACACTGAGCAGATATTATGAGTGCAAAAATTAATTTCTCGGAGCAGGTGTACCTGATCTCCACATCTCGGAGGAGCTTGTTGGCATAGTACACCGATCTCTAAGCTCCATCTCCGTCTGTGCGGACAAGGACCGAACTGATGGTCCCTGGAATAATCGCCAGGTACAGCAGGAGCTCCTCTCCATCCTCCGGCCTAGAGAGCAGCGGTGGTGATGCCAAGAACTTCTTCAACTCTTCGAAAGCTTCCCAGCACTCCCTCGTCCAAGTGAAGTCATGTACCTTGCACGGTGCCTTGAAAAAAGGTAAGCAATGGTCAGCAGATCGTGAGATGAACCGACTTAGGGCTGCGATCCGTCCTGTGAGACATTGGACTTGCTTCTTCGAGATGGGATGTTCCATGTCGATAATCGCTTGGACCTTTTCAGGATTTACTTTGATCCCCCTCTGGGTGACCATGAAACCCAGGAACTTTCCAGCTACCACGCCGAAAGCGCACTTCGCCGGATTCAGCTTCATTTGATGTAGGCGAAGGTTCTGGAAGGCCTCCGCCAAGTCTGCGACGTGGTCCGACCTTGGCTTGCTCATGACGAGCACGTCGTTCACGTAAACTTGCATGTTGCGACCGATCTGGTCCTTGAAGACTTTGTTGACCAGCCGTTAGTATGTGGTGCCAACATTCTTCAGGCCGAACGGCATCATCCGATAGCAGTACGTCCCCCGGTCCGTGATGAAGGCAGTGTGCTCCTCATCCTCTGGATGCATCTAGATTTGATTGTACCTGGAGAATACATCCATAAAGGTGAGCAAGTGATGTCCCGAGGTGGCGTTAACCAGTTAATCGATCTTCGAAACGAAGAAGTTGTCCTTTAAGCAGGCTCGGTTGAAGTCGGTATAATCTACACAGATCCTCCATTTTCCGTTGTTTTTCTTGACCATGACCACGTTCGTCAGCCAGCTAGGATACTGCACTTCGTGAACGAATCCAGCAACGAGGAGCTTCTCCACCTCCTCGTTGATTGCCCGTTACCTCTCCGGGGCAAAGCACCTCTTCTTCTGCCGGACCAACGGCACTTCGGGTCGATGTTCAACCTATGAATGATGATGTCGGGGAGAATCCCCGGCATGTCGGCCGCAGTCCAGGCGAACATGTCCGCATTCGCCCGGAGGAAATTCAACAGGCAGGCCCGCTCCTCTTCTTGCAGCTGGGCCCCCATCTGCACTATCTTCGACAGATCTGTGCCGAGGGGATACATCAACAAACATTCAACCGGGCCGCCCCTGGGGTCTTGCGCCCTCTGATCAAGGTCATCAATGCTGGATCTTCCTCGTCACTTCTAGCCCCTGGGACAGCTTGCAAACAATGTTGGATCGGCTGAGATACCCCCCTCATCTCCCCTACACCATAAGGAGTGGGAAACTGCACCAATAGTTGCTTCGTGGAGATGACCACATCGAGCAAGTTGAGCCGTGGGCTGCCAAGGATCACGTTATAGGCTGAAGGGAGCCTAACAACCGTGAAGGTCATCATGATCGTACTCTACCGAGATGGTGATCCGGCAATAACGGAAAGAGTGATCTCCCCTTCAACCCCTATAGAGTCCCCAGTAAAGTCGACAAGGGAGGTGTGTACCGACTTCAGTTGGGCGGATGATAAATTCATCTTAGAGAAGATATCGTAAAAAAGGATATCAGTCGAACTTCCACTATCGATCATAATTTGCCTTACAAGATGCCTGGCAATCGTCATCTCGACAACCACGACATCATTATTTATATTTTCGTTTCCAATTCCCTCTTCCCTCATAAAGGGGAGTACATTCTCTGAGCCTCCCCCTCCCGAGCCCTCTTAGAAGCGCGCTCTATTCTCAGCATATCATACCCATAGGCTTCTCGGTGGATCGGTTGTCGACTAGAGGGATAGGAGGAAAAGCTGCAAGCGCTTGAAGTTCTGCCGGGTCTTGCCCCCCACGAACTTCCCGAGGTAGCCCCTTGTTATCATATCTTCAATCTCCCTTTTGAGGTGGTGGCATTCCTCGATGTCGTGGCCATGGTCGCGGTGAAACTGACAGTACTTTGTCTTATCGTGACCGTTGGATGACCTCAATGGGGGAGGGCGGTGTAGGTAGTGCTCGCCCTCAATTTTCATAAGAATTTTTGATCTCGGACAAGGAGAAGAGTATATCTTTCTTCTGGGATGGGGCCGTTCTTCGGCTTCGGCCCTGGTTGAAAGTTCGGGGTCGGTCCGGGCCTCCGTGTCCCGGATGCCTCTCTCGGAGGCTGCATTTTCAGTAGCTTCCCATCCAACTCTCTTCTGATGCGGTCCGCCTCCTTGGCATGGATGTACTTGTGGACGCGGAGGATATTGGAGTACGTCTTCGGCGGCTTCTTGTCCAAGGAGTAGGTTAGGCGAGAGATCCTGAGCCCTCTCTTCGGCGCCAGCATGGCGACGGGCTCATCCAGGTTGTATATCTCTAGTGCGGCAACCTTGAACTGGGTCACATAGTCCCGCAATGACTCATGGCCCTGTTGCCTGACGGAGAAAAGATTGTCTACCTCTCATGGCACCTTCCGATAAGCATCGAAGTGGACCACAAACCTCCTTTTCAATTATGCAAAGGAGTTGATCTTTCATGCTCGAGGCAGGTGAACCAGACTCGAGCGACCTTCCAAAGAGTGGCTGGGAAGGCAATGCAAAGAAAGGCGTCGGTTGTCCCTTGGACTCTCATGAGAGCCTTGTAGCTCTCCAAGTGGTATAGGGGGTCAGTGGTTCCATCGTAGGGATCCACCTGAGGCATGCGGAACCAACCCGGAATCGGCTCCTCTTGGATTTCTCGGAAAAAAGGGGGATGGGCGTCATGGCCTGTTGGCTCACAAGAGGAGCCCTGCAGGTTTGCAAACTGACGAGACAGTTCCATCAGCTTACGCTCTTGTTCCTCCAGGCACTTTTCAGCCATTCGCCTGATGGCCTCGTCGATGGAACCTTCCACCGAGATCGTCAAGGAGATGAAGAGGACAGCTGAGGAGGGTCGCGATGGGGAGCATTGCCTCGATGGCTTCGACGGCTTAATAGTGGCGCACTCGAAGACCGGAGACCGACTCTCTCGGTCAACTGATCCAGTCCACTGTCTCTTCGCTGGGGTCCGTTGACTTCCCCGGGGATCAGTCGCGACCCGTGATTGCAACGGCCTTCCTTGGAAGGAGCGCAAGCTATCGCGGGGTACGGCGGCTTTGGTCGCAGGGGTCTCTGATTGCTATTGGGTGGCTAGGGATCGATGCTGATGTTGCAACTGCTGCACTGTCGCAGTTAGAATCTGCATCTGCTGGGCAAGCGCGGCAAGCTGGACGTTTGCCGGGGGTGATTGTGGTAGAGCGGGAAGTTCCCTCTTCGGGCTGTATGGTCCCCCGTGAGAAGGGGATCTCTCGCACGGCTAGTGGAGATCTCCCGCGCATGCGTCACCACCATGCTTTGGGTGGAGCTATTTGCAGAGGGATTTGCTTGGATCGAACTGTCATGCCCCCTACCTGGCACGCCAATCTGTTGCCACCTACACCACCGTGGCCTGCAGCTCTGGCATGGCTCTGGACGTTGACCTCGTCAACCGGAATCCAGCACACATACCCGGACTTGCAAAAGTGAGGAGACCCGAGCCGGGGATCCCGGTGGGGGCACTCCGACGGTCAAGTCAATGGACGATCTAAGAAAATAGATCCTCCTCTGTGGATCCCTGTGAGGTCTCCACGTTCGGAGGAATTTAAAGTAAAGAGAAGAGTGGAAGTTATAGCAGAGAAGGAGAGCTGGAGCGATGGTGGCTGTATCCATTGAGACTCTTCTGATGAGCTCTCCGGTAGCTTTAGAGAGCTCTTGACTCGCTCGGTCCCCCTCTGGCTATTTTTCCTTACCTTCCTCGAGAGCCCCCAAGACGTCCTTTTTAGATCACGAATTCTCTCCGTTACCCACCTGGGTTTTCACCCTTCTGGGGGTGCTCGAAGGTCATGACTGGCAGCACCCCGTGGGTCGCGCTCCGATGCCCCCTCCCTTCTTGGTAGGGAGTTACGTCGTGGACTATACCTCCCGGAAGGTTACCACACTTCGAAAATTTGGCAAAGCCTCGATCCGGGGATAGCCGCTCCCAAGTTTGAATTCTCTGGCATAGCTTTCTTCTTCCGAGTGATGCAAACGATTGGCTGGGGAATGCAGCGTCTTGATTAGAGCACTCTTTCCTAACCGGTGTAAACAACAACGAGAGAAATCTTGGTGCTACAGGGGATGCCCCTCTGTAGGTCGGCGCACTCCCCCTTCGTAGGCCTTGGGCGGCGTGCCACAGTCTAATGGGTGTAGTGGCGCCACCTTCTCTCTGCCCTGGGGGCTTTTGAGGCGTGGTCACCCTTGGCCATCGGGACAGTATCGAACTGGCAAACCTTTTCACCGAAAGGCACTCAGCTCGAGGAGAGGGAGCTCGACTTCGTCCGATGTGGGTTCGACCTCGGGGGAGCGCTCGACGGAGGAGCCCGAGGAGAGGGAGCTCGACTTCGACCGAGATGGGCTCGACCTCGAGGGTGTCGTCCGGTGGAGGAGCTCGAGGAGAGGGAGCTCGACTTCGACCGAGGTGGGCTCGATCTCGGAGAAGCCGCCCGGCGGAGGAGCTGGAGGAGAGGGAGCTCGACTTCGACCGAGGTGGGCTCGATCTCGGGAGAGCCGCCCGGTAGAGGAGCTCGAGAAAGGGAGCTCGAGATCGAGCCGAGAGGAGCTCGAGAAGAGGGAGCTCGACTTCGACCGATATGGGCTCGACCTCAGGGGAGCCGTCCGGCGAAAGAGCTCGAGAAAAGGGGCCGACGTGGCAACATCTGCCAGCATCACTGCCAATTGGATCTGGGAGACTCCAAGTCAGCGATCCTGCCATATCATGTACAACCAACAAGATCATTTGCCATAAACGAATGATTTCGCACAACACAGTGCTACAATGGATATTAGAATTCGAAAATGAGTGGAAATAGAGGCGAAATCTATGCAACAGTATAGCTTTCACTTGATGAAACTTTTATAAGAGGTATAGGTTTAAATTTTATCCTGCAAATTGTTTTTATATTAACAAAATATCATATCATGCTTGTGTAGTCTCCAAGATAAAAATGGTTTAGATGAAGAAGGTTATTCAGTAGCAACATGCATTCAACTTGAATAAACAGATCTAGGATTGATTTTAGTGACATGTAGTGCATTAGGCATTAAAATGTACGCCCATATCTAATATTATTACAATATATCGCTACGGATGCTTAAAAACCTCATCAGGAATGAATTTGGTCTCCAACGGACAAGAGAAGCAACAAGTACCCTTCATTGTGAAGCATAGCCATACAAGTTTCGTATAAATCCCATTAAACTATTGGGACATGTTTTGGTTACATATCAACTCGCATCACCCAACACCAAGGTACGTCGATCCAGTTGTAGTTCCTATATGTGATCAATGAAATTAAACAAAATATACAAGTCTAGGAAAGTCTAGGAAATATAAGATATTTAGGCCAATACAGATCTCATGGAGCAGAAGTTTACAGAACCGACTTCTTTTATTCTCTTCTTCTAAAATATCGATCTGAACTCCGCAGTCACTCGCCATTTCAACAAAAGAGACTTAATACTGATCCAAAAAAACTACCTTCGTATATCCGAATTCCTTCTCCGCACCCAGACCACAAATCAAAATTCTACAAACCCAAGATCCACCAATCAAACACGTTGCGCCCTCCAAATCAATACAATTTTTTACCAAACTACGAACCGATCAAGCAAAAATCGCATCAAAATTCAAAAATCCAAAGCCAGAGAAAAAAAACTGGGAAAGAAAATCATGGAGGGATAGATCACCTGGTAGGTGGTATCGAATTTGTCGTACATGAATCGGGTGATGATGCTGGTCTTCCCGACCGATTGATCTCCCAAGAAAACCAGCTTATACTTCGCCAAAGCCGACACCACCGCCATCAGGATTTCCCCCTCTCACTTTCTCTCTCTAGATCTTCGATGGCGAGAAAGAGGAGAAAGAACGGATCCACCGATTCAGAAGACGAGGTCAAAAGTGTCGACAAAGAATGAGATCGGCTGGAATCCCCGCTCTATATATTCCGCCAGGAGCCCGCGGAAGTTAGACGATTGGCAAGTGCCCGCCAAACGCGGGCCGCATTAGCTGTGTTGATTCAATCAGCGAACACCGGATTTATTCCGCTTGCAAGCTAGCGAACGGGTGTGAGCTCGACGTCATCTCTTTTAACGTGGCGAGATCTGATAGTGGAAGTTCAGTACGCGGTGTGTGATCCAACGCGCGAATCGTCCCGGCCACACTCGCGGAGGCGATCGGGCGGTCGGGCACCATTCGGAAAGAAAACGCGTCGATCGAACGACGTTGGGACCGCACAATAGATTCGATGCATTGAAAAGGCCATCAGAACCGTCAAACGGGGGACCGTCGATATCGGATTTCCAGCCGTCGGATCAAATGAATCCGAGTTGATATTCGGACACGGGCCGAGCAATTGCGCCTTGGGCTTGGGTTCTGATATTCCAGACCCGGCCCATCCAACCTTTGGACATGAAATGCACGTAATACTCGAGAAAGTATCGAGGTCTGATCGTGTCCTCGTTTCGTTATAAGTGACACCTACTTTTTAATTGTTCCACTTCTTTTATTTCTCACCTTGCAAGAAAAAATTATTAGATGGATCTGGTCCATCATAGGCCTCGGATAAATTGAATCTCTTTTTCATCCGCTTTATTCTTTTTATGTGAAACTGTAGCATGCGCTCCTATAATTTTATCCTAGGTCCTCGGGGGACCTGGGTCATGTAAAAATTTCTTCCAATTGGATAAAAGAGGTTACGATAGAGGTGATGATCTATCCAAATGGCACTAATAGGATATTTTTCAAGGAAAGAGTTTCAATCTTTTTTTACCCTCCGAAAACCAAACAAATATATCTTGATTTGTAATTTCTAGAGGATTCGATGAGGCCAGTCCTTTAATTGACCATTACTCTATATTTGCCTCTTACATGATGTCCAATTTTAAAACTAATTATATCTTTATTATACATGATTATGCTAAAGCATGTATAATATATATTATATATAACTAAAGTAGTAGTATCTCGATTCAATGGCTGCCAAGGATCAAATTTTTCTAGTCCTTTTTTTCATTCAAAATTATACTTTCTATATAACCTACCATATCTATAAAAGCAAAGAAGTCTGGCTTAGTTTTTAAAAAAAATTTGCTCCAAAACTTGTACCATATTTCTCTGACTTAGTTTTGGAGAGAATTTTTCAAACATCAAAATTGTAAAATAAATTTTAAATAGATTTAAAATAATACATATAATAGATTTAATAGATAATAATTTTTATTAAATAAATTTTAAATCATACCGAATATCAAAATTGTTATACCCCGTGCATCGTACGGGCTAGCATCTAGTTATGGATGAAAAGTTTTACATCAATGGTTATTGAAGAAGAAGGTATCTCGAATGTGGCCGACCTGCCAGATTGACATCAATCCGAAATATTTTCATAATATCCTTATGCTGACATTTTTGATAAGGATTGTGCTTGATATGTTATCCTATTCATCTACGGTCAAAGATACATCAAGTTCTTCAATGATAGCTCACAAAGTCTTGATAAGGTAGAAGATGGCGAGGATCATGCAGAAGATTTTACCTAATATACATAAGTGATACTCCCAAATTCCTTGATAAGGTAAAATACATCGGGTATATCTTATCCAATAGGGCATGGCTAACCATCCGATCCTTCTCCTTATAACACCTCAGCCCCCGTAGAAAAGGTATGGATGACCAACGTATCTCATCAAATAAAATAAAAAATAATGGTCAAATCTCACCTAATCATGCAAAAAGATATTGGCATATCATGTCCAAGAAGGTAGGTGTAACCATCCGATTCTCTCTTCTTCTCATGATGCTTCAGCCGATGTCCATAAATAAGGGCCAAAAGATATCCCAAGGTATGCTCTCATCTCCCTTGTTCTCACTCCTTTCATGTCCTTTGATTTTTGACTTGAACTTGAGTGCTGGAGGATCTCCACTGAAGTCAACTTTAGTCAGGAACTTCTTTTACAGGTTCTACTGCCGCTACCTAGTAACCACCATTGTCTTCTAGCTAATCAATCCGATTCGAGTCAAAAATCAGTAGTAATATATAGCACCTAAAGTAACCATAAAATGATCATAGAAGTCAAGAGAGAGGAATAAATTTGGATATAGATTAAATATAAAAGAGCAAACAAACAAAAAGATTGAGTATTGATTGTAAGAGTTTTTTCTAATTATGAGCTACCATTAATTATTATTTTTATTTTTTAAAAAAATGGACTGATTATATGATCCATGTTGATTGATATATTTATAAGCTTAATATTGTTAGTGATCCTTGTATTGGGCTATGAGCACCTTATATTGGTTAGCACGGTTGGGGTGGCACAGTATACGCCCTAGTCCAACTTTGGCCTGTGTAGGAGGGCCTGTTAGGGTTTGTTTATAAATAAACTAGGTTCTCTCTCCACTTTCAGTATGTATCGTGAAATTAGTTCTCATGGCTTGCCTCATTGAATAGTCACCTAAAAAGAGAGCTAGAGAAAAGGACTTGGTTTTTGATGTTCATGTGAGTATATATGATCAAAAATTTGGGAATCAATGGAGCAAATAGATATTCCTCCAAGTTTTGATTATTATTTTGGTATTCTAACAATCATGAATAGAATCTTGATATAAAAAATCTCTTACATGTGATAATAGAGCGAGCTATGCATGATTTAGAACCTATTTATATTTTATTTTCTTAATTATTAAGATTAAAAAAAGGAAATCAAGGAGGAAGAGACACTGTGCCTTCTTCTATATATATGTATCGTGATATATCATCCACAATACATCATTCGCGATACCTTGTCCGCGATATATATATGTAACGCGATACATTATCCATGATATATTTATGTATCGCGATACATCATCCATGATACATATATATATCACGATTCATCATCCGTGATATCCATGATATATATATATCATGATACATCGTTCACGATACATATATGTATCATGATTCATCGTCCATGATACATATTGTTGCCGCTCTCGTCGCCGCGCCCGTGCCACGGATCAGCCGATCCTTCCTGACCGCCTGGCGAGGGAGCCTCCCTTCCTGCGGAGAACCTGCAACAAAGGGGTTAGAAGACCCCGGCCGGGGATCCCGGTGAGGGGGCTCCGACGGTCAAGTCAGTAGACGACGAGAAGGAACAGACTCTCCCACCCGGGCCCTCGAAAGGGTCCCAGATTCAGAGAGTTAATTGGTGAAGGAAATGCTCTAGGGACCGGAATCTCGGCTGGGCCTGCTTGTCGAACTCACGCCCAGTGTTCCCCTCTCGGGATCTCTGGTTTTTCTCTCGGTGCAAGGCCTTGTGCCCGTGCTTCCTCCTTGTCCCCAGGCTAGTTTGGCTTACCTTGTCGTCCCCAGATTCTTCCTTCTTTATCCCCTTCCGTCGCGCGCTTGTCTTTTTCTGCCTCGGGAACCCTCCTCCCCCGTCCTCTTCTCTTTTTCCTTTTTGGTGAAGGGTGCCAGGCGGCTTTCCGACCTCGTCCACCGGGCCCAGCAGGGAAAAGGCAAAGACAGAAGAGAAAAAGGGGGAGGGCGGCGCTGGCAGAGCGGCTGGTCGTCAGGCCTCGGGCTTCGTGAGAACGCTCTCTTTCCCGAGCGTGGGCGCCATCCGTTTATGGGGCCTGTTCCGTCAGGATCGGGTCTCTCGGCTGCGGGACCTATCGGACCGATGCAAGTGACGTTCCGCGTGCCGCCGCCCTCCGTACGGGACGCCGTCTGGGGTTGGTACGGCCCAAGGGATGGCCTCGGGACCTATCTCCTTCCCCGGGGGCCTCTCCGTACGAGCGGTCTGACCTCGGCTGAGTTGGACCCGTCTCCGGGGGCCAACTGGCGAGGGGCGAAGGATCTGCCGACCTCGGCTTAGGTGGACCCCTCTTGGGTGGACACCTGGAGAGGTGGCAGGAGGTCGCCTGACTTCGGCCGAGGTGGACCCGTCTCCGGGTAGCCACCTGGCGAAGGGCGAAGGATCAGCCGACCTCGGCTTAGGTGGACCCCTCCTGGGTGGACACCTGGAGAGGTGGCAGGAGGTCGCCCGGCTTCGGCCGAGGTGGGCCCATCTCCGGGTGGCCACCTGGCGCAGGGCGAAATATCTGCCGACCTCGGCTTCGGCGGACCCCTCCTGGTGGACACCTGGCGAGGCGGCAGGGGGCCGCCCGACCTCGGCCGACCTCACTCGGGCGGACCCCTCCGGGCCCGGGCGCCAATGAGGTGGTAGAGGAACTCCGGGCCGAGCTCGACCTCGGCGAGGGCGGTTTGCTTCAGACAGTCGTCGGGTGGTGCGGTACGCCGATCCTAGCTTTGTCGACGTGGCGCTGACTCCGGCGGGGAAACTTACACGTGGCTTGCTCTCATTCGGCGATACCTGAGCCTGGCCACGTCACTGTCACGGCTGTAACAGTTGCCCCCCAGCCCGCCGTTCCGTCGGGGAACCGTAGAACGGAACGTCGGGATTAAATACGGACATGACGTGGGGAGGCGAAGATCTTGCATCATAATTGCCACGATCCTCGCTCGTCGTGGCTCGATGCGGCTGAAGACCTATGGGGAGCCGCCACGCGTCGTCCACTTGCCCGTAATCAATGTGTCGCTTCGGGGCAGAGGCCGTTACTCTGCTAACGAGGCGTCGGTGTCGGGCGTGCGCCCACGTGGTGACCATCCAGTGGTCGGAGGCGGAATGATGGGTACGGCTGCCATCGGCTGAGTTTGAAAGGGAGGGGACTTTCCAGAACGAGGCCTTTTCCCTTGCTTCGTGGGCGGTTTGCTGCAGGCTAACAACTTCTGCTGCCCGCGCTCGTCTGTGCATTTTCGGTGAGTGCCTTCTTCTCCTTCTCTAGCCCTCCTCCTTCCTTCTCACTTCTTTTCCGATTTTTCTGTTCTTTTCTTTTCCATGGCGCGCCGTCGCCATGTCTCTTCCAACCCGGACGAGGCCGGTCCATCCCGGCCGAGGACTCCATCTTCTTCTTCCTCAGGTGAGGAGGTGATTCCGGAGGAGGTCCGCCGGCGTTTGCAACCCGGGGGGATCACCATCGGCATCCCCAGGGGGATCCGGCCCCCTCCGGTTGCACCTGCCGTGCCTCTCCGTTCCCTTCCTGCCTTGCCTTCTCTTCCTGCTCCGCCATCTCTTCCCGCCGGTCCCTCCGGTCATGCTTCTACCATGACCGAAGGCGACCTTTCTCTGCTCCGGGATGCCTATGGCATCCCGGGGTCTATCCGTCTCTTTGCTCCGCGGTCTGGGGAGCGCGTCACCATGAGTGGCCCCGGCCGTATTGCTTTCTACGAAGACTTCCTCCTCGGGGGTCTTCGTTTTCCTCTGCACCCTTTCTTTCTTTCCTTCCTCAGCTTTTCACGGTAAGTGCGAGCTTCCTCTTCTTCCTTGTTTCAACCTCGAGGCCTTCTGCCTCCGCTCTGACGTACGTCATTTTTGCCACTGCAAATCGGGAACGACGTCCTCTTACTGAGGAATTACCTTGTAGGGAACGCCAAGAGGGACTCCGATCGGGAGCTGAAGCTCGGCAAGCTCGCGGCCGACGTGAAGGATCTGATGGAGAAGGGGGCCGAGCTGCGAGCCGAGAAGCAAGCCCTCCAGTCCGACCTGACGCGTTCCGAGGAGCGGAACAAGGAGTTGGAGGCCTCCTTGTCGGAGGAGCGGACCTCCAACCAGCGCCGAACCGAGGAGGAGGCGGCGGAGAAGGCCCGCCTGCAGGCCCACTCCCAATGGCTGGAGCGCCAGCTGGAGGAGGCCCGGCGAGAGGTGGCCGCGGCGAAGGACCGGAGCGCCTACGTCAACGGGCTCCTGGAGGCGGCCAAACGAGAAGCGCAAGAGGCCGTCCCCAAGTTCCGGGCTTCCGATGAGTTCACGTCGGAGGTCCGGGAGGCCGCCGTGGACTCCTTCCTGAAGGGGTTCCGGATGTGCCGGGAGAAGGTGGGGGCTTTCTTCCCCCAGCTGGACCTGAGCGGGGTCGTCGGCGGCGGCAAGAAGCTAGGGGGCGAGAGCAGGGCTCCCGGCACGGCCAAAGCGACACCTGCGGCGCCGTCGACCAGCGATGCCGCGGCCCCGGAACAGCCCCAGGAGCCGGCCACTGCAGAAGTTGAAGAAGAAGCAGCGCCCGCGCCTCCGGCAGATGGCTCCGAACCCGCACCCCAGTGACCCGGCACTGTCTTTTTGGTTCATCCCTGTAGTTTTTGTTTTTTTTTTTGGGAGTCCCGGCCTGTCGGGGCTCCCAGCTTGTAGCGACCACTTATATCAATGAAGATCTGATTTTTATCGAAACCTCGGTTGTTGCTTCGTCTCACATTTCTCTTCTTTTCTTTCTGAGATGTCGGTCGGGAACACTTGAAGTAACTGCAGGCCCGATCCTTCCATTGCTCAAATCGAAGGATGGGGCCCGTTGAGTCACGTTGCAGCAAGGCAAACCTTAAGCAGGTCCGATTTTGGGTTGCCTTCATGCCTGGGCGAACAACACGGTTTCCGCACCGTCTTCCAGGCCGAAACCCGGGATCTCCAAACTAAGCTTGGTGCCGCAGGCTTTCTCAAACCTCGCGCGGCTCGCTGAGCTATACTCCGGGCTTGCGCGGGTGAACTGGGAACGGTGCCACCTTCCGGGCCGAGGCCCAGGATCTTCTGGGCTGGGCTCGATGCCGCGGGCTTTCTCAAGCCTTGCGTGGCCCGCTGAGCTGTGCTCCGGGCTTGCATGGGCGAACTGGGTTCGGCGCCACCTTCCACGCCGAGGCCCAGGATCTTCCGGACTGAGCTCGATGCCGCAGGCTTTCTCAAGCCTTGCACGGCCTGCTGAGCTGTGCTCCGGGCTTGCATGGGCGAACTGGGTTCGGTGCCACCTTCCAGGCCGAGGCCCAGGATCTTCCGGACTGAGCTCGATGCTGCAGGCTTTCTCAAGCCTTGCGCGGCCTGCTGAGCTGTGCTCCGGGCTTGCGTGGGCGAACTGGGTTCGGCGCCACCTTCCAGGCCGAGGCCCAGGATCTTCTGGACTGAGCTCGATGCCGCAGGCTTTCTCAAGCCTTGCGCGGCCTGCTGAGCTGTGCTCCGGGCTTGCGTGGGCGAACTGGGTTCGGCGCCACCTTCCAGGACGAGGCCCAGGATCTTCCGGACTGAGCTCGATGCCGCAAGCTTTCTCAAGCCTTGCGCGGCCTGCTGAGCTGTGCTCCGGGCTCGCGTGGGCGAACTGGGTTCGGCGCCACCTTCCAGGCCGAGGCCCAGGATCTTCCGGACTGAGCTCGATGCCGCAGGCCTTCTTGTTGAAGTTAGAGGGGAGTGTTTGAAGTGGGGGAGCTTTGTTACAGAAACTGGGAGCCTTACATCACTGGTAGTACATTCTCAGGTTCGAGGAGTTCCATGTCCGGGGGAACCTGGCACCTCCCAATTCTTCCAAGTAATATGCCCCATGAGGGAGGGCTTCTGCTACCCGATATGGGCCTTCCCAGTTGGGTGAAAGCTTGCCGCATTCCCGTGGCTGGGAGGCTTCTGCGCGTTGGAGGACCAGGTCCCCAGGACGAAAAACCTTCGGCCGCACTCGGGAGTTGTAATATCTGGCTACTCGTTGCCGGTATGCCACCATTCGGATCCGGGCATTGTCCCTCGTCTCCTCGAGAAGGTCTAGGTTGAGCATCATCCTGGCCGGGTTTTCTGTCTCGTCGTATTGCTCCACGCGCAGCGTGGGTAGGCTGAGCTCGATCGGGATGACCGCCTCGGCTCCGAAGACAAGGTTGAATGGAGTTTCGTCGGTTGCCGTTCTTGGGGTGGTGTGGTATGCCCAAAGGACGCTGGGAAGCTCGTCGACCCACCTGCCCTTGGCTTGGTCCAGCCGCGTGCGGAGGCCCTGAAGAATGGTCCTGTTCGTGACTTCGGCTTCCCCGTTGGTCTGAGGGTGCGCCACCGAGGTGAAGCGATGCTTGATGCCGAGGTCGCTGCAGAAATCTTCGAACTCCCGACAGTCGAACTGGCGTCCGTTATCGGTGACCACGGTGTGGGGGAGGCCGAAGCGGCAGACGATGGACTTCCAAAAGAACTTGGCGACGTTTGCCTCGGTGATTCTTGCCAAGGGCTCGGCCTCGACCCACTTTGTGAAGTAGTCGATAGCCACTATCAAAAACTTCCGCTGGCCGGACGCTGGCGGGAATGGGCCTAAGAGGTCCATCCCCCACTGGGCGAACAGCCAGGGGGCTGAGAGCTGAGAGATCGGGTTGGAGGGTTGCCGCTGCACCGTGGCGTGACGCTGGCACCGGTCGTACTTCTTCACAAAGTTGGCAGCGTCTTCCTTCATTGTCTCCCAGAAGTAGCCCTGACGGAGGGCCTTGTACGCCAATGCCCTGCCCCCCACGTGGTTCCCGCAGATGCCCTCGTGAATCTCCTGGAGCACAAGCTTGGCTTCTGCGGGTCCTACGCACTTGAGGAGGGGGTAGGAGTAGGATCTTCGATACAATTGCCCGTCCATCAGGACAAATCGCATGGCTTTTTTCCTGATGAGGCGAGCCGCCTGTCGGTCCTCCGGCAGGGTGCCGCCGACGATGTACGCAGCGTACTTGTCCATCCAGCTGGGCTCCTGGCTGACCTGATGGACCTCCACCGGTGCTTCGAGGCTTGGGACCTCAAGGCGCTCCACATGAGCGCGCCCCAGCATCGCGTCCGGCAGGGTCGCCAACCGGGAGAGGGCATCCGCACGGGCGTTCTCCCCGCGGGGGATATGGAAAATGTTGAAGCGCCAGAACTTGGACGCGCCCGCTTTGACGAGCTCCAAATACTTCGCCATCTGGGGGTCGTGTGCGACGTACTCCCCGGACACCTGCCCCGCCACGAGCTGGGAGTCGGTGAAAGCTCTGAGGTTGGTCACGCCCAGCTCGCGGGAGACCCTCAGTCCGGCGAGAAGCGCCTCGTACTCCGCCTGGTTATTTATCGTGGGGAATTGGAAACGGAGTGCGCACTCCGCGACGACCCCGTCGCCATTGGCAAGGATGAGCCCAGCTCCGCTTCCGCCGGAGTTTGAGGCTCCGTCTACATGGAGGATCCAAGGGTCCTCTCCGGGCTCGTCGGTGCCGACCTCCATCGACCGGGCCGGGGGGCCCTTCTCGGACTCCTTGCCCAAGCCTGCGCACTCGACCAAGAAATCGGCCAGCACCTGCGCCTTCATGGCCGACCTCGGTCGGTATGTAATGTCGAACTCGCTGAGTTTCAGTGCCCACTTGGCCAATCGTCCCGAGGTATCGGGTCGGCTGAGCACCGCTTTCAGCGATTGATCCGTCAAGACGGCGATGGGATGCGCTTGAAAATAGGGCCTGAGATGCTGGGCAGACACTATTAGCGCAAAAACGAGTTTCTCGGGCCGGGAATACCTGAGCTCCGCGTCCCGGAGAAGTTTGCTGGTATAGTACACCGGCCGCTGGAGCCCCTGGTCGTCGGTTCGGACCAAGACAGAGCTGACGGCCTCCGGGGTAACCGCCAAGTAGAGGGTAAGCTCCTCCCCCTCCTCGGGTCTGGACAGTAAAGGTGGCGACGCGAGCGTCTTCTTCAGCTCCTCGAAGGCCTGCTGGCACTCCTCGGTCCAAGCAAAGCCATTCATCTTTCTCAGCACCTTGAAGAAGGGACGGCAACGGTCCGCCGACCTGGAAATAAAATGGCTAAGGGCCGCAACCTGGCCGGTCAGTTGCTGCACTTGCTTCTTGGAGGCTGGCTGCTCCATGTCCAGGATGGCCTGGACCTTCTCCGGGTTGGCCTCGATTCCTCTTTGGGTCACCATAAACCCTAGGAACTTCCCGGCGGAGAAGCCGAAGGCGCACTTCGCCGGGTTCAGCTTCATCTGATGGCTCCGGAGGTTGCCGAACGTCTCCGTCAAGTCAGCCACGTGGTCCGAATCAAGTTTGCTCATTACCAGCATGTCGTCCACGTACACCTGCATGTTGCGGCCTATCTGGTCTTTGAAGATTTTACTGACCAGACGTTGATACGTCGCCCCCGCGTTCTTGAGGCCGAAGGGCATCATCCTGTAACAAAAAGTCCCGCGGTCAGTAATGAAGGCGGTGTGCTCTTCGTCCTCCGGGTTCATCCGGATCTGGTTATATCCAGAGAAGGCATCCATGAATGACAGGAGGCGATGCCCCGAGGTGGTGTCGACCAGCTGGTCGATCTTCGGCAGAGGGAAGCTGTCCTTCGGGCAAGCTCGATTGAGGTCGGTGTAGTCCACACAGATCCTCCACTTACCACTACTCTTCTTTACCATGACCACGTTTGCTAACCAGCTGGGGTATTGGACTTCTCGGACAAAATCGGCGGCGAGGAGCTTTTCTACCTCCTCGTTGATCGCCTTCTGTCTCTCCATGGCGAAGCTTCTCTTCTTCTGGCGGACCGGGCGGCAACCTGGGTCCACGTTCAGGCTGTGCATGATGATCTCGGGCGGGATGCCTGGCATGTCGGCCGCCGACCAGGCGAACACGTCAGCGTTGGCACGGAGGAACTCCAGCAGGCGGGTTCGCTCTTCCTCGGGGAGCTGGGCCCCGACTTGCACCGTCTTCAGGGGGTCCGAACCGAGGGAAAAGTTAGCAGGCGCTCTACGGGCCCTCCCCTGGGTTCCTTCTCTCTCAGGTCGAGATCCTCGATATCGTGGGCGAGCTCTGCGCTCCTGGTGCCTGGGACTGTCTGGAGGCAGAGCGGGACCGGCTGGATCGTCCCCTTCATTTCCCGAGCCCGGAAGGTGTGGGGAACTGCACCAGCAGCCTCCTCGTGGAGATGGTGGCGTCCAGTTGGTTGAGCCCAGGATGCCCGAGAATGGCGTTGTAAGGCGAAGGGAGCTTGACGACAGTGAATGTTATCATGACGGTCGCCTGCCGAGGCGGGGATCCGGCGGTGACCGGGAGAGTGATCTCTCCTTCGACCCCCACGGAGTCCCCTGTAAAACCTACCAGTGGGATGTGCACTGGTTTCAGCTGGTCGGGAGACAAGTTCATCCGAGAGAAAGCATCGTAAAAAAGTACGTCGGCCGAGCTTCCACTATCCACCATGATTCGATGTACAGGATGCTTCGCGATGGTCATCTCGACCACCACGGCATCATTGTTTACATTGTCATTAATTTCCCTCCCTTTGGGAGGGATTACATTCTCCGGGACTTCCCGGGCTCTCTTCTCTGCTCGGCCGGACCCGCGTGAGATCATGCCCACGGGCTTCTCCGTTGGGCGGTTGTCGATCGCGGGGACAGGAGGTAAGGCCGCGAGCGGCCGCCCTTCAGAGGGGACCCCGTTCTTGATGAACTTCCTGAGGTAACCCCTCCCGATCAGCTCCTCAATCTCCCGCTTCAGATGGCGACACTCCTCCGTGTCATGTCCGTGCTCGCGGTGGAACTGGCAGTACTTTGATTTGTCTCGGGCGGCTCTCGGGTTCTGAGGTGGAGGTCGGCGGAGGTAGCGCTCGCCCTCGATTTCCATGAGGATCTTCGTTCGAGGTGCGAGGAGAGGGGTGTACCTCCGCTCGGGAGTGGCTTCGCCCCTCGGCTTCGGATTTGGGCGGAGGTCGGCAGATGGCCCGGGCCTCCGAGCTCCCGGGGCATCCCTCGGGAGCGGCTTCTTTGGAGTCTTCCCGTCCAGCTCTCGACGGGTGCGGTCGGCCTCCTCCGCTCGGATGTACTTGTGGACGCGGAGGAGGAGCTCGGAATACGTCCTGGGCGGCTTCTTGTCCAGGGAATAGGTAAGGCGGGACGTCTTGAGTCCGCGCTTTAAGGCCAGCATGGCGACGGGCTCGTCCAAGCTGTAGATTTCCAGGGCTGCGGTCTTGAACCGGGTGATGTAGTCCCGGAGCAGCTCCTGGTCCTGCTGGCGGATGGAAAAGAGGCTGTCCACCTCTCTAGGCACCTTTCGACAAGCGTCGAAGTGCGCCACGAACTTTCCTTCCAGTTGATGGAAGGAGCAGATGGATCCGGGCTCGAGGCGGGTGAACCAGACTCGAGCGGCCTTCCGAAGGGTTGCCGGGAAGGCGATGCACAGGAGGGCGTCGGTGGTGCCCTAGACCCTCATGAGAGCTTTATAGCTCTCCAAATGGTCCAGGGGGTCGGTGGTCCCGTCGTAGGGGTTCACTTGCGGCATGCGGAACCGTTTCGGGATCGGTTCTGCCTGGATTTCTTCAGAGAAAGGGGGGCGGGAGTCATAGCCCGCCGGGTCAGCTGACGGGTTCTGCAGGTCGGCGAACCGTCGGGCAAACTCCGCCAACTTGCGCTCGTGCTCTTCTAGGCGCCTCTCGGCCTGGCGCCTGACGGCTTCGTCGGTGGAGTCTTCCACCGAGACTGCAGGTGAAGGGGGCGCCGATCGGTCTCGGCGGGAGGTCTGGCCCCGGCGTCGCTTGCTGCGATGCGCCGTTTCGGCCCCATCGGCCGGGGATCGACTCTCGTGATCCTTCGAACCGGAATAGTTTCTCTTTGCGGGATCTTGGTGGCTCCCCCGGGGGTCGGAGATGGCCCTCGGGTGGGACGGCCTGCCCTGGATTGAGCGCAGGCTCCCACGCTGCCCCGCGGCTCGGGCCGCGGGGGTCCCTGGCTGCGGCTGAGTGGCTAGGGACCGTTGCTGATGCTGAAGCTGTCGGACCGCTGAGGTCAAGGTCTGCAGCTGCTGGACGATGGCCGCAAGGGATCCGTCCGCGCGGGCAGGCTGCTATGGAAGAGGAGGGGGAGCTGGAAGCTCCTGTTCGGGGGTGTGGCCCCCTGGAGGGGAGTGGGCTTCTCCCACATGGCTGGTGGACGCCTCGCGACCACAAGTGACCACCATTGCTGGAGAGCGTGACACCTGCAGAAAGCTGGTTCCCACTAGGGGTTAGTGTCCTGCCCCCCTTCCTGGCGCGCCAATCTGTTGCCGCTCTCGTCGCCGCGCCCGTGCCACGGATCAGCCGATCCTTCCTGACCGCCTGGCGAGGGAGCCTCCCTTCCTGCGGAGAACCTGCAACAAAGGGGTTAGAAGACCCCGGCCGGGGATCCCGGCGAGGGGGCTCCGACGGTCAAGTCAGTAGACGACGAGAAGGAACAGACTCTCCCACCCGGGCCCTCGAAAGGGTCCCAGATTCAGAGAGTTAATTGGTGAAGGAAATGCTCTAGGGACCGGAATCTCGGCTGGGCCTGCTTGTCGAACTCACGCCCAGTGTTCCCCTCTCGGGATCTCTGGTTTTTCTCTCGGTGCAAGGCCTTGTGCCCGTGCTTCCTCCTTGTCCCCAGGCTAGTTTGGCTTACCTTGTCGTCCCCAGATTCTTCCTTCTTTATCCCCTTCCGTCGCGCGCTTATCTTTTTCTGCCTCGGGAACCCTCCTCCCCCGTCCTCTTCTCTTTTCCCTTTTTGGTGAAGGGTGCCAGGCGGCTTTCCGACCTCGTCCGCCGGGCCCAGCAGGGAAAAGGCAAAGACAGAAGAGAAAAAGGGGGAGGGCGGCGCTGGCAGAGCGGCTGGTCGTCAGGCCTCGGGCTTCGTGAGAACGCTCTCTTTCCCGAGCGTGGGCGCCATCCGTTTATGGGGCCTGTTCCGTCAGGATCGGGTCTCTCGGCTGCGGGACCTGTCGGGCCGATGCAAGTGACGTTCCGCGTGCCGCCGCCCTCCGTACGGGATGCCGTCTGGGGTCGGTATGGCCCGAGGGATGGCCTCGGGACCTGTCTCCTTCCCCGGGGGCCTCTCCGTACGAGCGGTCTGACCTCGGCTGAGTTGGACCCGTCTCCAGGGGCCAACTGGCGAGGGGCGAAGGATCTGCCGACCTCGGCTTAGGTGGACCCCTCCTGGGTGGACACCTGGAGAGGTGGCAGGAGGTCGCCTGACTTCGGCCGAGGTGGACCCGTCTCCGGGTATCCACCTGGCGAAGGGCGAAGGATCAGCCGACCTCGGCTTAGGTGGACCCCTCCTGGGTGGACACCTGGAGAGGTGGCAGGAGGTCGCCCGGCTTCGGCCGAGGTGGGCCCGTCTCCGGGTGGCCACCTGGCGCAGGGCGAAAGATCTGCCGACCTCGGCTTCGGCGGACCCCTCCTGGTGGACACCTGGCGAGGCGGCAGGGGGCCGCCCGACCTCGGCCGACCTCACTCGGGCGGACCCCTCCGGGCCCGGGCGCCAATGAGGTGGTAGAGGAACTCCGGGCCGAGCTCGACCTCGGCGAGGGCGGTTTGCTTCAGACAGTCGTCGGGTGGTGCGGTACGCCGATCCTAGCTTTGTCGACGTGGCGCTGACTCCGGCGGGGAAACTTACACGTGGCTTGCTCTCATTCGGCGATACCTGAGCCTGGCCACGTCACTGTCACGGCTGTAACACATATATATATCGCGAAACATCGTTCACGATACATACATATATATATATATATATATATATATATATATATATATATATATATATATATCATGATACATCGTTCACGATACATATATGTATCATGATTCATCGTCCATGATACATATATATATCGCGAAACATCGTTCACGATACATATATATATATATATATATCGTGATTCATCGTCCACGATACATCATCCACGATACATATATGTATCGCGATACATCGTCCACGATACATATATGTATCGCAATACATCGTCCACGATACATATATGTATCGCGATACATCATCCACGATACATATATCTATCGAGATACATCGTCCACGATACATATATGTATCGCGATACATTTTGTACGATATATAATATTAGTTTCATTAAAATGTATAAATATTTTAATATTAAAAATATAAGTTTATAATTTAAAAAACTTACGAACTCTTGTTTGACTCGTGGTAACCCTTGGATCCAGATGTATGGAAAACAGACAGAGCTACTCGTGCAACTCTACCAATATCAGAATATATCTGCAAAATCAAATAGATAATTTCTTATATCCTAAAAGTATTGTATATATATATATATAATGTACAATATAAACCAAATATTTTAATAAACTTGCTTCAAAGAAATTAGAAGATATATGTCCCCTCTCGGAGAACCAATAATGAACCAACTCTACCCACTGATGAGAGGGTACATCAGGAGGATAAGAACTAACTACCTGCTCCTCTATCATACCCGGTAACTTGTACTTCATCTTCAATTGTGCTTTATATTCTTTTCATTTCTGGTTGAGAGAATTCAGTATAAAATTATTAGCGGATGGAGGGAGTATAAACTTGGACTGTAAAAGAAAATAATTAGTAAGTTAAGTAAATATTAGAAATAATCGTGCAGACACTAAAAAAAATAAAGAAATATAAAATCCACCAAGCCTCCATTAATACCATGTTGATACAAAATATTGTTACTGAAAGAATATAAAATATAGTATAATATATCAACTATGCAGGATAACCAAGAATTTAATACCAATTTTTTACCTGCACAACTCGTAGAATCTCAACTTTATACATCATAAGCATATAATTCCACTTTCCATAACTCAGTGGACAAAGCTGATGCCTCCGTGCAACTGTCCATAAAAATGAACTAATAAGCTAGCAGCTTTTTTAATTGGCTACCCTAGCTGATTGCACTCAATGACTATCTTATCACTCTCACGCATCTGCCAGACATCCCGTACTACTGTGGACCCATGCGTACGTGTAACCCTCCTAGATCCGTCTACATAAAAATAGTAAATAGATAAAAATAAACTATAGTAAAATGTGTAATAAAATTTTATATAACCAAGAATAATAAAAATAAAGTATCATGAATGTATAGCTCATCATCTGCTACATCAACGGAAGGATCATGTACCCCGAGGATGATGGACCTATAGTAGACTGATGTGCCGAAGGACTGGATACAACGTCCAGTACTGACAAAGGACCGGACACAACCCGCACCGAAGAAGTACTAGCCTCAGCTTGCTGTGCAGAAGCAAAAGTGCCAGCCTCTGTTAATGAGTGCTAGAACTGCAACCAACAAATCGTCACGAGCGCGGCATAATATCACTTATCATTTATATCAGAGTCATAATTAATGAAAGTAAATATAAATTTAACATAATAATTACTATAAATTATATATATTATAAATTTAATACCAATAAGAATCAAGCATTAGCATTTTCTTCAAATTCCGTCCTAACCAAGGATACTATAGCATGTACGTCATCAACTGCTACAAAATTGAATGGCATGGAATGCGTATAAGTATCATTATCTGCATCATCTTCCAGCTATTTTTTTATATCATATAAATCCCTAAGTTTTGTTTTAATAATAATAACACAATCTGTCTTTTGCATCTTGTACAAAAAATATTTAACGAGCTTGAGAAAAAAAAATAAATGGATCATCCTTCAATAAGACACCAGTAGTATCAACCTTGTAAAATTTACAAGTGTAAATCCATTTACATCTTTTTCAAATCTCTTGATGAGTTTATATCTACCCAATCATATCTAAATAATATGACTTTAAAGATTCCATAGTAATCTAACTCATATATATCTTTAAGTGCACCATAATAAGTTTTTCCATTAACTTCCACCATAACATCACTATTCTGTATTTTTCTAAATTTCTCACGATCTTTAGTATGAAATTTAAAACTATTGATTATGAAACTATTATATCTAATGACAACTTTATTAGGTCCTCGAGCCAGGACAATTAATCATCTGAATAATTTTTCTCCATCATTGTTGATACCTAAAAAATAATAAGAAATATTAACAAGTTATTCAATGGTTAATCTATCCATATATTTTTAGACATATGTCAAATCTATTTTAAAAGCCATGTAGGAAATAACACGACTAACCATCGCTACTCAATCCTTGGATTAGGTCGAGTACTATGATTAGCTTGTCACTGAGATATTAAAAACTCGCTGCATAAAATTTATATTTATTAATATAGAATAAAAAATAAGATATGATATTTAAACTTGAAATGCTTTATATATACTAACCTCCAATAGTCCGATATTATTTCACTATGAAGTAACACATAACGATGTGCTTGTGTAATAAATTTTTAATCTAATACAATACTTTTACTTTTTTTCATTAGTCTACCAACAGTAGAAAACTTAAACAATTTTGCATTATGATGGGGACATTGGCAAAAGAAAAGATTTCAAGACTGACTCTTTGTGGTTTTGCAGTTAATTTTTCAGGATCATCTTGAAACCTATGGAAGAAAGCCTACTAAATAATTACTTTTGATCAACAATTAGAAGCATCATTGACCACATGTTGTTAGAAAGTTAGAACTATAATTGGTTAGGCCACCTACCTCTCTTGGCCGATTCCTTGGCTCCTTGGGTCTATAAATAGGACCCCAAGCCCCTTCTTGAAAGCATGCTATGATTGAATGAAAGAGAGTTCTAGCTTGGTTCCATTCTTTTTCCATGTTCTTGTTTTCTTGCTTCTTGTGTAGAGAGGATGAGAGGCCCTAGTCTAGTTTTCTTTCCTTGTTCCCTAGCTTAAGATCTAGGTCACTCCTTGAGGGAGAGGGTGAGAGGCCTATTTTCCATTTCAAAGAAGCCCTATCAAGGCTCTTAAAGTGCACTCCAAGAGGGAGAGGGTGTGAGACCCATAGTTTGCTGTCAAGCTCCAATCCATCTCCAAATTCTCTTCTCCTTACTTTTCTTTGTTCAATTTCATGTTTCCTCTTGCTTCCATGCCTTATATCATTTTTTTTGCAGGTTCTCTCGACTAATTTGAAGTCAAGGATGAAGGTTTTTGGCCATGATTCAAGTGGGAGGTAAGTCCTCGAGTTTAGAGTATGCTAGTCTTACAATCTAGTCCTCAATCCTATGAGTAGTGAGAGCTTCCTTTCCATCAAATATTTTAGCATTCATTGTTAGTAGGAGAACCACTTCTTAGCCCTTTGGATCTGAGATTTGAAGGTGTTTGACCTAGTAGGAATGGTTTCCTAGCCATGAGATCCATCTTATATTAATTTGAATGTGATATGCATGTGGGTGTTTAATTTTTGATCAACTAGTCTCTTGCTTGGAAAAAGATTCTCTCTTATGATTAATTTTCATGCTTTAAATTCATTGCTTATCATGGATAACTAACCTTTTAAAGCACATCATCATCCATTCATTTCATTCAACTTCTCGTCCCACATCACATTGTCTACGAAATCACTATACCGTTGAGGTCTATTAAATACAGTCTCTATTCCTTGAAGATATCTTGAACAAAATATCAAACATTCTTCAGCAATATATCCTTCCACAATTAAATTCTCAGGATAGGCTCTGTTTCGTACATATTCTTTCAATTGTATAAGATACCTACAACATTTAAAAAAAAATTTACACATCATTATGATGCTACTTTTATTAAAAATTATATAAAGATTAAAAATTGATAATAATACCTCTCAATAAGATACACCATCTATAGTGTACCAGTCCATCAAGCTTGACTCCGAAGCTAAGTGAATGAGTAGATGTACCGTAATAGTAAAAAATCCAAGTAGAAAAATCTTCTCCATCTGACAAAGTATAATCGTAACATCAGACTCCAACTGATCAAGCTCTCCAAGATCAATAACTTTTGAACATAATGCCTTAAAGAATAATGATAACCAAATTATAACTGAAAGAATTTATTTAAGCATTGATGATTTTGATGAAAGGAAAACTAGTAGCGAGCATGCTTTGTATTTTAAAACTTTTTCAAAATAACATGCAGCGGAAGCATGATAAAATGATTAACATTTAATCTAAGTATGCTTTAAAACATTTCTATGCTACTTGTCCCAAGATCTTGCATGAATGATTAATATAAATAGTGAAATCATGAATTCATGCTATGAACATTTCAAAGCAACATATCTATATATGTAAAACCATACCTTGTATGAAATGGAGACGCTCTTCGCTACGAAAGATCCAGGAGCAGGAGGAAGAACTCTGCCTAGCCGCACACGTGTCCGGCCTCTACAGGTGGTTCATACCAGGGCTCTTTCAAAATCTACTTCCACTCCAAGTGCTAGCTTGTTGTGGAACGATTTGATCGGGACTCCTTTTCTTCTTTCGATGCCGGACTCTCCGAATGAATGAAGAAGCTCAAGAGATGGAGAATGAGTGGTTGGAACCCTTCCCAAACACTCAATCCTAAGACCTAGATCTCTAGGTACAAAAATGCACACTTTTCTCCAAAAACCTTACACCTAAAAACTAGAACTTTTTCCTAGTTTCTTCCCTTTCTTCCCTTTGATTTTTCCAGCATTTATTTGCTGAATTTTTTCTTATTTTCGTCCTCCCATTTCAGCCCCTTAAGTAGATGGAGAGGGAGAGGGATAGTGGGGAGTTATAGGTGTGGTAATGGGTAGTTATGGAGAGTTATGGTCATGGGAAGTTACATAACTTCCCAAAAATGAATTTAAACTTATTTAAATTCAGATTAAATGTATTAATTGATTTTAATTCATAACTAAAATCAATTGGGTCAAGTGTGCATACATTGGGTTCAACCCGATTGGATCCAAACCCATTTTGAACCAAATCCTATTTGATTTGTTCCATATTTTTATAGCTCAATCAAATTGGGCTATCAAGTAATCACATTACTTAATTCACCTCCATGCATCACCAACTATTAGTGAAAATTTCATGTCACAACTTTTTGTGACATCAAGTGTCTACACTTGCGAAATCAACAAGTGTCGACACTTACACAAGTGTCGACACTTTCAAGAATATCAAGTGTTGACACTTGGATAAAGAAAAACCCTTTTTCTCTGTGAGTCCACAAACGATTCCCAATCGTTCTCCAATCACTAGATCAAGTAGAAACCCCTATGGTGTGTGACCCCATAGGTTCGAACACTAAGCCGGTAGCACTGGAACATTTCCAATACCAGTCAAAGTCGCCATCTAGCAATGACACCCGATGCCGGATAGGTCGAAGTTGCAGAGCAACAATCAAGAACCAGGAGATATGGAAACCTTGTAATTAATCTCTTTGACCTCAATGCTCAGGAAGACTTAGGATTTAACTGCCCAACCCATAAAGTCCATCAACAATGTGTATCAATCTCACAAGTCCTGTAATACTTTACAGTGACTACCCTGGCCAAGGTTTTGCTAAATTGAAACACAGTAAGATATCTGCTCCAAACACTTTGAAGGGGTCAATCCCATCTTGATCCGATCTCCGCTACACGAGTACTTAACTGTACCCAGAAACCTTCCGTCCTTGGATTAGAAATCCAGATAGTCCAGTACCAAAGTACAATGAGTTGCTCGCAAGCTACCATGACGATCTCATGTCTGAGGGATAACTACGTCCATATCAAAACTCTAGGCAGAAAAAGTACAGACGGGTCACGTTCGATGAAATGTCAAACACAACATCTGCATGCCATACCAGTGTCTCTACACTCCTTGTTTAAGAGGACAACCAACGATTATGGCACACAACGACCTATACTTGATATACTATCATCCTGAAATAAGTGTATCATTTGGTCACAAATAATTTTAGGACTATATGATATATCCTCTCTATATCACATACAAATAGTCCTAAGGACTTCATCACTGAAGAACTCATTACAGAAAGATGAAATAGTAATGAACTGCCAAAATAAACATTTTATTCAATAATATAATTCATATATAATTACATCAAATGTATAATTGTTTACAGTAGAAATTGGCTTTGGGACACATTTCCCAACAACTCCCACTTGGACTAAAGCCAATCAGAACAGTATCGTATACCCATCTTCCATTTACAATTATTGAGTTCTTGAATTCCAACGGCTTTAGTAAAGGGGTCAGCCAGGTTCTCCTTTCTGTCAATCTTCAGAAGGTCGATATCACCTCGTTCCACGATTTCTCGCACAAGATGAAATCGGCGCAGAATATGCTTGGTACGCTGATGGGACTTCGGCTCTTTGGCTTGAGCAATGGCTCCAGTGCTGTCACAGTACACTGGAACAGGACCATCCAGGGAAGGTGCCACTCCTAACTCGCCAAGAAATTTTCGCAACCAAACAGCTTCCTTTGCTGCATCAGATGCTGCAATATATTCCACTTCGCATACAGAGTCTGCTACAGTGTGCTGCTTGGAACTCTTCCAGCAGATAGCTCCACCATTCAGGATAAAAATAAAACCAGATACACTCTTGCTATCATCCCTATCTGACTGGAAACTGGAGTCAGTATACCCCACAAGTTTCAAGTCAGGTCCTCCAAAAAGAAGCCACTGGTCCTTGGTATTTCGCAAATACTTCAGGATGGTCTTTGCAACCTTCCAGTGTGCTTCACCTGGGTCAGACTGGTATCGACTCACTATTCCTAATAAGTATGCCACGTCTGGTCTAGTACATGTCATGGCGTACATGATGGACCCTACTACCGAAGCATAAGGAATCCTACTCATACGCTCTCTTTCCTCAGGAGTTGTCGGACAATCCTTCTTGGAAAGAGAAATTCCATGGCCTATTGGAAGATAGCCTTTCTTGGATTTCTCCATGCTAAACCTTTTCAGCACGGTATCAATGTACGTAGACTGGGACAAACCCAGAAGCTTCCTTGATCTATCCCTATAGATCTTCATACCTAGTATGAAAGAAGCTTCACCCAGGTCTTTCATAGAAAACTGGGACGACAACCAGACCTTTATTCCCTGTAATGCAGGGATGTCATTCCCGATTAAGAGAATATCATCCACATACAGTACAAGAAATACAACAACAGAACCATTTGCCCACTTATATATGCAGGGTTCTTCTTTGTTCCTAACAAAACCATACGTCTTGATACACTTATTAAAACGCATGTTCCAACTCCGAGACGCCTGCTTTAGTCCATAGATGGACCTACTAAGCTTACATACCTTAGATTCATCTGTGGATGTGAACCCTTCAGGTTGCATCATATACACCTCCTCATCTAGCTCACCATTCAGGAAAGCTGTTCGGACATCCATTTGCCAGATTTCATAATCCAGATATGCAGCTAAGGCAAGCATAATCCGAATAGACTTGAGCATTGCCACAGGGGAAAATGTCTCGTCATAGTCAATACCATAACGTTGACGATAACCCTTGGCAACAAGACGGGCTTTATAGGTCTCTACCTGCCCATCTGCGCCCCGTTTCCTTTTGAAGACCCATTTGCACCCAATGGGTTTTACCCCTTCAGGTGGATCAACCAAAGTCCATACTTTGTTGATTTCCATGGACTCCATTTCAGATTTCATGGCTCCTAGCCACAACTCAGAATCAGACCTCTGCATCGCGTCCATATAGGTGATTGGATCCTCGTTGTTCTTATCGAGCTCAACGGGATCACCGTCTCGGACCAGAAAATCATAGTATCTGTCCGGTTGATGCGGTACTCTACCAGATCTCCTTAATGACTGGTCAATAGGCTCAACGTTTGATGTTATCATAACGGGTTCTGTAGCAGTCCTTGAGTGATTTGGTTCTTCTATCTGTTGAACTTCAGTAAGCTCAACATTGGCAGCTTGAGCACCTTCAGTAAAGTACTTCCTTTCCAAAAAGGTAGCTCTAAGACTGATGAACAATTTTTGTTCCCCAGGCATATAGAAGAAATAACCCTTAGACTCTTTAGGATACCCAACAAAGAGGCACCTGTCAGACTTAGGTCCAAGTTTATCTATTTCCAAACGCTTGACATAAGTCGGACATCCCCAAACCCGAAGGTGTGATAGACTCGGCTTATGCCCATTCCATATTTCATATGGAGTTTTGTTAACAGACTTACTCGGAACTCTATTTAGAAGATAGCATGCTGACTCCAAAGCATACCCCCAAAAGGAAGTTGACAGAGTTGCAAATCCCATCATGGATCTGACCATGTCTAACAGAGTCCGATTCCTCCTTTCAGACACACTATTTAACTGAGGCGTCCCAGGAGGTGTCCATTGAGAAAGAATCACATTCTCTTCAAGATAAGTCAGAAACTCCCCAGAAAGATATTCTCCACCTCGATCTGATCGAAGGATTTTAATAAGCTTCCCGGTTTGTTTTTCAACTTCATTACGATACCGTTTGAACATCTCAAACGATTCAGATTTATGTCTCAACAAAAAGACATAACCGTACCTTGAGAGGTCGTCCGTAAATGTAATGAAATATTTATACCCACCCTTGCCATCGACATTCATTGGTCCACATACATCAGTATGTACTAGACTCAAAATGTCATCGGCTCGTACACCTTTTCCAGTAAAAGGTGACTTGGTCATCTTATCAAGTAAACAAGATTCACAGGTTGGCAGTGATTCACAATCACTAATGTTTAGGAGACCTTCTCTCACTAACCTGTTGATTCTATTCTTGTTTATATGACCTAGCCTATAATGCCAGAGATAAGCATCATTGACATTATCTAATCTAGGGCGTTTGCAAGAAATGTACATTACACCAACAGGCTGTGATAAAACATAAATGCCATTCTTAATATGTCCAGTCATAACCACAATATCATTCATAATGACTTTGCAAAAATCACTCTTGATTAATAGTTCATAACCATTACTGGCCAACTGGCCTACAGAGATAATATTTACAAGGAATGATGGACAATAGTGACAATCACTAAGAACAACTTTACAAGACTCGAAAAACAGATTGACAATTCCCAATGCCAGGACTGGAGCTTGACTTCCATTCCCCACATTCAGAAATCTCTCGCCATTCTCGAATCTTCTACTAACTTGTAGTCCCTGCAACGTATTGCAAATATGATAAGGACTACCAGTATCTAATATCCAGTTAGTAGTATCACAAATAGAAAAACAACAAGGATTTATCATATAAATACCTTGTCCAGCAACCTTTTGCTGCTTCTTCTTCTTCGGCCTGTTCGGGTCAAGTGTAGCTAGGTAAGCGGAACAATTCCTCTTCCAATGACCCGGCTTCTTGCAGTAGAAGCATTCTGCCTGACTCTGGTCAGCCTTCTTCTTAATCTGACTGGGCCCAGCACTTTGCACCATTCTATTTTTATTCTTTTTCTTTTTCCCTTTCTTAAAGGGGTGACACCTTGCCGCACTGCCTCCCACTAAATTCACCAAGCTCTTTTGGAGCTGGTGATCCTTTTCATAAGTCTGTAGTAACCCCATCAACCCATGGTAGTTGACTACAGGCCTTGTTAATCTAAAGTGATCTAGAAAAGGTAAGTAGGAGGGAGGCAAAGAATTCAAAATCGCATCTTTCCCAAGCTACTTGTGGAAAGGATATCCGAGTTTGGCCAAGCGCTCGATCATCTCAATCATGTACAATACATGATCAGTGACCGAGGACCCTTCAGTCATTCGAGCGTTGAAGATGGTAGAGGAAACCCTGTACCTTTCAACGTCGTCTGGAGCACCAAAAGATTCCTTCAACTTTTGAAGGATTTCCTCCGATTGGGCCTCCTCGAATCTGCGACTGAACTCGTCGTTCATAGCCGCCAACATAATGCACCGCACCGTAGTACGGTCAGAGACCTACTTTTGATAAGCATCTCTGACTGCAGTATGTGCGGTGGGGGCTGGCCCCTCAGGTACCGGATTCGTTAATACATAAAGGATCCGTTTATGCTCGAGAACAATTCTCAGTCTTCGATACCAGCTATCGAAGTTGGGTCCCATGAGCTTGTCATTATTTAATAATGACCGGAGTGACAGATTAGTAGACATTATCTGAAAAAGAAAACCAAGACTATTTAGTATATGAATTATTTAAAACTTAAAGACATGGACTTTTATCTAAAATCTCCTCCCACTATTTTATTCAGACTGGTAGCCTCTACCTCCAATCCGAAGAATAACACTTATCCCTTAGTGGATACCAGAATCCAATAGACAATACATGAGCCCGACTATGGTCGGCCAACCCATGTTCATCTAAAGGTAGGTTCATAACCAATTGTTTCTCCAAACAACTCCTAGTAATTTATTTTGCCCTAGGAACACTTCAATCGACCTTTGGGCTACCTGCTAAAGAAGGTCCCACTTAGGTCCAACCATTAACATGACTGATCTTAATGCTTCTAGCTAACAAATGATCAAGCCCGACTTTGGCCGGCTAACCTGACCACCTGTTTAAGAAAGTTGCATTATGTCATCATATAATGAATGACAATTCCAATAGTATGATGACCACCCGATCTATGGATCTGCCGATAATCACCCCACTACTGGACTCATTACCAAACATCTTAATGGAAGGCTAAGACAAAAAATTATCATATAATTTTCATCTTTTTAAGGACCTAATAATTTAGAGGTTTTATACATGTTATGACAGAAGAGAAAGGATAAGTCATGGATTTTCTTCACTAACTTCATATGTTAATGAAAGGGTTACATGAACCACAAAATCCATGGGCACCTAAATCAGTCAAGCTGATTAACCTTATTGGCATGGACTAACTCGAATCAATAAGCTAACTAATCAAAACTGGTTGACCATATTGGCCAGGTAAGTGAGATCAAGGTTATGGGTTAAGCCATTAACCATCTTTCCTTAGACACCAATATCATTGGCCAGGAAAGAGGTAGCCCCAAAAACCATAGATCAAAAGCCATACTTACCTTAGACACCAATTGGTTCACCAATTTTGATTAGACTAGCCTAAGGAATCGGGTCCTACCACGAAGCCAAGATTAAGTCCATTTAGATGTATGGACCAATCAATCTAACTATTAGATAGATACTAGAGAAGAACCTTAACTCAACATTTGATTAAGTTAATTCTCTATTAAGTCCTATTCATCTAAACTTAGGTCTAACCCAATTAGGACCTAATTCAAGCTAACCCATTTAAACCAAAGTTATGAATATGACTTAGATCTTAAAATCATATCCTTAGATCATTTAGTCACTTAGATTTACTTAATTCATAATTAAGTTAATCATACAACAGATTGAAACATTTTCAAAAAACTTTATAAAACATTTTTACAAGAAAATCCAATTTTTAAATTTCTGTTCACTGTGAAGTGTCGACACTTCAGTAGCAAGTGTCGACACTAGGTGTCGACACTACTCTGAGACGGGTCGACACACAGAGAATCGATTTCTGTGTTTTTGTTCATGAGTCGACACCTAGAAGGCCAAGTGTCGACACATAGACACCCAAGTGTCGACACTAGGTAAACCAAGTGTCGACACTTGATCAAATCCGAGCACAGAAATGCTGAAATCCAAACTTTGTCTTTTCTAAACTTGAATTTTATGTTAAACTATTTAACATAGCAATCATAAACTAACTTTAGAACATTTCTAAAACATTTTATGACTTCAAATTTAGAACATAATAAAGATCAAAACATTTTAATCTTAACTTTTTTCTTTTCTTTTTCTTCTTCATGAGTCCTTCACAATGGCACCCCTACACGCCATAGGAGATCCCTTTGAATGGGAAGTGAGGGTCTTGCAGCCCTACTTCTCTTCTATGACCGGACGGCCTAGTGAGGCACTCAATCCGAGTACTTGCAAGAAATTAAACTGATTTTATAATATTTATACTAAACATTCATGCTAAAATAACCTGGTTGCTCTGATACCAATTGAAAGGAAAACTAGTAGCGAGCATGCTTTGTATTTTAAAACTTTTTCAAAATAACATGCAGCGGAAGCATGATAAAATGATTAACATTTAATCTAAGCATGCTTTAAACCTTTTCTATGCTACTTGTCCCAAGATCTTGCATGAATGATTAATATAAATAGTGAAATCATGAATTCATGCTATGAACATTTCAAAGCAACATATCTATATATGTAAAACCATACCTTGTATGAAATGGAGACGCTCTCCGCTGTGAAAGATTCAGGAGCAGGAGGAAGAACTCTGCCTAGCCGCACATGTGTCCGGCCTCTACAGGTGGTTCACACCAGGGCTCTTTCAAAATCTACTTACACTCCAAGTGCTAGCTTGTTGTGGAACGATTTGATCGGGACTCCTTTTCTTCTTTCGATGCCGGACTCTCCAAATGAATGAAGAAGCTCAAGAGGTGAAGAATGAGTGGTTGGAACCCTTCCCAAACACTCAATCCTAAGACCTAGATCTCTAGGTACAAAAATGCACACTTTTCTCCAAAAACCTCACACCTAAAAACTAGAACTTTTTCCTAGTTTCTTCCCTTTCTTCCCTTTGATTTTTCCAGCATTTATTTGCTGAATTTTTTCTTATTTTCGTCCTCCCATTTCAGCCCCTTAAGTAGATGGAGAGGGAGAGGGATAGTGGGGAGTTATAGGTGTGGTAATGGGTAGTTATGGGGAGTTATGGTCATGGAAAGTTACATAACTCCCCAAAAATGAATTTAAACTTATTTAAATTCAGATTAAATGTATTAATTGATTTTAATTCATAACTAAAATCAATTGGGTCAAGTGTGCATACATTGGGTTCAACCCGATTGGATCCAAACCCATTTTGAACCAAATCCTATTTGATTTGTTCCAGATTTTTATAGCTCAATCAAATTGGGCTATCAAGTAATCACATTACTTAATTCACCTCCATGCATCACCAACTGTTAGTGAAAATTTCATGTCAATATTTTTTGTGACATCAAGTGTCTACACTTGCGAAATCAACAAGTGTCGACACTTACACAAGTGTCGACACTTTCAAGAATATCAAGTGTTGACACTTGGATAAAGAAAAACCCTTTTTCTCTGTGAGTCCACGAACGATTCCCAATCGTTCTCCGATCACTAGATCAAGTAGAAACCCCTATGGTGTGTGACCCCATAGGTTCGAACACTAAGCCGGTAGCACTGGAACATTTCCAATACCAGTCAAAGTCGCCATCTAGCAATGACACCCGACGTCCGGATAGGTCGAAGTTGCAGAGCAACAATCAAAAACCAGGAGATATGGAAACCTTGTAATTAATCCCTTTGACCTCAATGCTCAGGAAGACTTAGGGTTTAACTGCCCAACCCATAAAGTCCATCAACAATGTGTCTCAATCTCACAAGTCCTGTAACACTTTACAGTGACTACCCTGGCCAAGGTTTTGCTAAATTGAAACACAGTAAGATATCTGCTCCAAACACTTTGGAGGGGTCAATCACATCTTGATCCGATCACCGCTACACGAGTACTTAACTGTACCCAGAAACCTTCCATCCCTGGATTAGAAATCCAGATAGTCCAGTACCAAAGTACAATGAGTTGCTCGCAAGCTACCATGACGATCTCATGTATGAGGGATAACTACGTCCATATCAAAACTCTAGGCAGAAAAAGTACAGATGGGTCACGTTCGATGAAATGTCAAACACAACATCTACATGCCATACCAGTGTCTCTACACTCCTTGGTTAAGGGACAACCAACGACTATGGCACACAACGACCTATACTTGATATACTATCATCCTGAAATAAGTGCATCATTTGGTCGCGAACAATTTTATGACTATATGATATATCCTCTCTATATCACATACAAATAGTCCTAAGGACTTTATCACTGAAGAACTCATTACAGTAAGATGAAATAGTGATAAACTGCCAGAATAAACATTTTATTCAATAATATAATTTATATATAATTACATCAAATGTACAACTGTTTATAGTAGAAATTGGCTTTGGGACACATTTCCCAACACTTGAAGCTATTGAAAAAATATCTTGCATTAATATTTGACCATCATGACTTTTGAGATTAGAAATTTTTTGATATTTAAGATCCTTGAAATATTTGATGTATATCCATCAGGTACTTTAATATTTTTCAATACTATCAAAAAATTATCTTTTTCTCGAACAGACATTGTATAAAATGCAGAAGACAAATAAATTCTATCATTAGCAAACATTTTGGGATGAAGCTCCTGTCGGACATTCAATTTTTGTAAATCTAATCGTGCCTTCATATTATTTTTGGTATTTCTATTAGGATTCAACAATGTTCCAAGTAGATTATCACAAATATTATTCTCTATATGCATGAAATCAAGATTATGCCGAATAAGATTATATTCCCAATAAGGTAAGTCAAAAAAGATACTTCTTTTCTTCCATAAATATTTGATTGACTGATTTGTAGATGCTATCTATATGTCTTCCTTATTTTCATTTTCAAAAAAATTATCCGGATCTTCACCTATGCATTCATAGTACTAGTAGTCACTTCTTCTACCAATCCTTTTTATCATCCCTTCCTTTTTTTTAAAAGACTTTAAGAATTTACTATATATGTAACTAATGCAATCCATTTATCTAGGAACATTAGTTTCAGAAGATGAAATAGGTGCAAATCTCATTTCTATGGCACCATCAAATAAATCTTTCTGAAAATAAAATGGATGATTTGGTTCTAATCATCGACGATATCCCATATAACAAAAAAAAATTTCATGTTTTAACCTGTTACGGCCGTTACGATGACATGGCATGTCTCAGATTTTGTTGGGCGTGATTCGAGCCACGTGGAGTTTTTTCAGCAAAGTCGGATGCGGATCCGCCTCGACCGAGGTCGAGGTCGGTCCAGGCCTTCTGCTGCTCCGCCAGGTGTCCACCCAGGAGGGGTCCACCTCAGCCGAAGTCGGCGGCTCCCCCCTGCTCCCTCGCCAGGTGGCACCCCGAGACGGTCCCACCTCGGCCAAGGTCGAGCCGGGCTCCTTCGCTCCTTCGCCAGGTGGCGCCCGGAGACGGGACCACCTCGGTCGAAGTCAAGAGACCTTCTGCCACTCCGCCAGGTGTCCACCCAGGAGGGGTCCACCTCGGCCGAAGTCAGCGGCTCCCCCCTGCTCCCTCGCCAGGTGGCACCCCGAGACGGTCCCACCATGGCCAAGGTCGAGCCGGGCTCCTTCGTTCCTTCGCCAGGTGGTGCCCGGAGACGGGACCACCTCGATCGAAGTCGAGCGACCTTCTACCGCTCCGCCAGGTGTCCACCCAGGAGGGGTCCACCTCGGTCGAAGCCGGCGCCCCCCCTGCTCCCTCGCCAGGTGGCACCCTGAGACGGTCCCATCTCGGCCAAGGTCGAGCCGGGCTCCTTCGCTCCTTCGCCAGGTGGCGCCCGGAGACGGGACCACCTCGACCGAAGTCGAGCGACCTTCTGCCACTCCGCCAGGTATCCACCCAGGAGGGGTCCACCTCGACCGAAGCCGGCGGCCCCCCCTGCTCCCTTGCCAGGTGGCACCCCGAGACGATTCCACCTCGGCCAGGGTCGAGCCGGGCTCCTTCGCTCCTTCGCCAGATGGCGCCCGGAGACAGGACCACCTCGGCCGAAGTCGAGCGACCTCCTACCGCTCCGCCAGGTGTCCACCTCGGCCGAAGCCAGCGGCCCCCCGTGCTCCCTCGCCAGGTGGCACCCTGAGACGGTCCCACCTCGGTCGAGGTCGGGCCGGGCTCCTTCGCTTCTTCGCCAGGTGGCGCCCGGAGATGGGTCCACCTCGGCCGAAGCCGAGCGACCTTCTGCCGCTCCGCCAGGTGTCCACCCGGGAGGGGTCCACCTCGGTCAAGGCAAGCCAGCCTGTGCAGAGAAGTTTCCGAAGAGCGGGAGCGCGAGCTCCGAGGTTGCCCCTCGAGCCGTGCGCACCGCACTCCAAGAAAGGCGTCCAATACGGTCGGCGGTGACATGCGAAACATCACTTACATCGGCCCGATAGGTTCCGCAGTCGAGAGGCGAGGCCCTGACAAAACAGGACCCGATAAAGGGCAGCGTCGGTGCCTGGGAAGGAGAGTGCTCACGCTCGGCCCGAGGTCTGGTCGGCGGTCTGACCGGCGCCCCCTCCCCTACTTTTTCCTCGCTAGGCCCGGTAAGCAAGGCCAGGAAGCCGCCTGGCTCTTTGATCCAGAAGAAAAAAGGGGAAGAGACGGGGGGGGAGGTGAAAGAGACGAAGGAGCCTCCTAGGGATGGAAAATGAGAAGGCAACAGGAGGAGATAAAAGGAAGGAGAGAATAGACGACAATGTAAGCAAGAAACAAAGGTTGGGAAAGGAGACTCCGCCCCAAGAGCAGGATCCAAGGTCCCGAGAGGGGGCCCTTTGGCATGAGCTCGACGGAGGAACCCGACCGGGTTTCTATTCTTTCTGGAACCTTTCTTGCTAGCACGATCCCTAAGCCCGGGACTCCTTCGGGGGCCAGTCTCAGAGACTCTGTTCCCTCTCGCCGTCTACTAACTTGACCGTCGGAGCTCCCTCGCCGGGATCCCTGGCCAGGATTTCTGACCTTGCCTTGCAGGTTTGATCAAGCCAGGAGACCCCATGGGCGAGACGGTCTAGTCGGATCGGCGGCTCCGAAGCCATAGGCGCGGCGGCGAGATCGGCAATAGATTGGCGCGCCAGGAAGGGGGGCAGGACAACACCCGTAGTGGGAGCTAGCTTTCGGTGAACGAAGCGCGCTCCGACCATGGTGGTCACTCATGGACGCGAGGCGTCCACCAGCCAAGTAGGGGAGGTCCCCTCCCCTCAGGGGCCCCACAGCCCGGAGAGGGAGCTCCCTGCTCCCCCTCCTCTTCCACCACAGCCGACCTCGGCAGATGGACCTCTCGCGGCCGTCATCCAGCAGCTGCAGACCTTGACTACGGTGGTTCGGCAGCTACAACATCAGCAGCGCTCCCTGGCCACGCAGCCTCAGCCAGGGACCCCCGCGGCTCGAGCCGCGGGACCACGCGGGAGCCTGCGCTCCATCCAAGGCAGGCCATCCCAACCGCGGGCAGCCTCCAACCCCCGCGGGAGACACCAAACTCCCGCGAAAAGAAATTACTCCGGTTCGGCGGATCACGAGAGTAGATCCCCGGCCGATGAAGCCGAGACAGTACATCGCAGCAAGCGACGCCGAGGCAAGACCCTGCACCGAGACCGATCGACGCCCCCTTCACCAGTGGCCTCGGTGGAAGATTCCACCGACGAGGCCATCAGGCGCCAGGCTGAGAGGCACCTGGAGGAGCACGAGCGCAAATTGGCGAAGTTCGCCCGCCGATTTGCCGACCTGCAGAACTCCTCGACGGACCCGGCGGGCTACGACTCCTGTCCCCTTTTTCCGAAGAAATCCAGGTGGAGCCGATTCCGAGCCGGTTTCGCATGCCGCAGGTGGACCCCTACGACGGGACCACCGATTCTCTGGACCATCTGGAGAGATACAAGGCTCTCATGAGGGTCCAGGGGACCACGGACGCTCTTTTGTGCATCGCCTTCCCCGCTACCCTCCGGAAGGCTGCTCGAGTCTGGTTCACCCGCCTCGAGCCCGGATCCATCTGCTCCTTACATCAGTTGGGAGGAAAGTTTATGACGCACTTCGACGCTTGTCAGAAGGTGCCAAGAGAGGTAGACAGCCTCTTCTCTATCAGCCAGCAGGACCAGGAGCCGCTTCGGGACTACGTCACCCATTTCAAGACTGCCGCCCTGGATATCTACAGCTTGGACGAGCCCGTTGCCATGCTAGCCTTAAAGCGCGGGCTCAAGACATCCCGCCTGACCTACTCCCTGGACAAAAAACTCCCCAAGACGTACTCCGAGCTCCTCCTCCGTGTCCACAAGTACATCCGGGCGGAGGAGGCCGATCGCACCAGCCGAGAGCTGGATGGGAGGACCTTGAAGAAGTCGACCCTGAGAGACGTCCTGGGGGCCCGACGGCCTGGGTCGTCTGCCGACCCTCGTCCAAATCCGAAGCTGAAGGGCGAGGCCACCTCGGAGCGAAGGTTCACTCATCTCCTCGCTCCCCGAACGAAGATCCTCATGGAAATTGAGGGCGAGCACTACCTCCACCGACCTCCTCCTCAGAACCCAAGAAGCACCCGCGACAAGTCGAAGTATTGCCAGTTCCACCGCGAGCATGGCCACGACACCAAGTGTCGTAATCTGAGGCAGGAAATCGAGGAGTTGATCAAAAGAGGCTACCTCAGGAAGTTCGTGAGGAACGAAGCCCCGGTGGAGGGACAGCCGCTCGCGGCCTTACCCCCGGTTTCCGCGATCGACAACCGTCCGACGGAGAAGCCAGTGGGCATGATCTCTTGTGGAATCGGGCGGGCGGCAAAGAGAGCCCGGGAGTTCGGGAACCCCGAGGATGTATCCCCTTCTGAGAAGGGGAGTGAAAACAAGAATGTAAATAACGATGCTGTGGTGGTCGAGATGACCATCGTGAAGTATCCTGTACATCGAATTATGGTAGATAGTGGAAGCTCTGCTGACGTGCTTTTTTATGATGCTTTCTCCCGAATGAATATATCCCATGATCAGCTGAGGCCGGTTTACACCCCCTGGTAGGCTTTACCGGGGACTCGGTGGGGGTCGAAGGGGAGATCACTCTCCAAGTCACCGCTGGATCCCCACCTCGGCAGACCACAGTCATGTTGACGTTCACCGTCGTCAAGCTCCCTTCGCCTTACAACGCGATCCTCGGGCGTCCGGGGCTCAACCAGCTGGATGCCATGATTTCCACGAAGCGGTTGCTAGTGCAATTCCCCACGGCCTCTGGGCTTGGAGTGATGAGGGGTTCGACCCAGCCAATTCAGCATTGCCTGCAGACGATCCCAGGTGCCCGGGGCGCCGAGCTCATCCCCGACGTCGACGACCTCGACCTAAGGAAGAAGGAACCCAGGGGAGGACCCGTAGAGCGCCTGTTGACTTATCCCCTTGGTTCGGACCCTCTGAAGACAGTGCCGGTGGGGGCCCACTCCCGGAGGAGGAACGGACCCGCCTGCTGGAGTTCCTCCGCATGAACACTGACGTGTTTGCCTGGTCCGCGGCCAACATGCCGGGCATTCCCCCCGAGGTCATTATGCACAGGCTGAACGTGGACCCGAGGTGCCGCCCGGTCCGCCAGAAGAAGAGGAGCTTCGCCGCGGAGAGGCAGAGGGCCATCAAAGAAGAGGTGGAGAAACTCCTCGTCGCTGGCTTCGTGCGGGAAGTTCAGTATCCCAGCTGGCTGGCGAATGTGGTCATGGTGAAGAAGAGCAGTAGTAAGTGGAGGATCTGTGTGGACTACACCGACCTCAACCGAGCCTGCCCAAAGGACAGCTTCCCTCTTCCAAAGATTGATCAGTTGGTCGACACCACCTCGGGGCATCGCCTCCTATCTTTCATGGACGCTTTCTCCGAGTACAACCAGATCCGAATGAACCCGGAGGACGAGGAGCACACCGCCTTCATCACCGACCGCAGAACTTTCTGTTACAGGATGATGCCGTTTGGCCTTAAGAACGCCGGGGCCACGTACCAGCGACTGGTCAACAAAGTCTTTAAGGACCAGATCGGCCGCAACATGCAGGTGTACGTAGATGACATGCTGGTAATGAGCAAGCCCCTCTCGGATCATGTTGCCGACCTTGCGGAGACCTTCGACAACCTCCAACTTCATCAGATGAAGCTGAACCCGGTGAAGTGCGCTTTCGACATCTCCGCCGGGAAGTTCCTGGGGTTCATGGTAACCCAGAGAGAGATTGAAGCCAACCCGGAGAAGGTCCAGGCCATCCTGGACATGGAGAGCCCGCCTCCAAGAAGCAAGTGCAGTGACTCACCGGTCGGATAGCCGCCCTGAGCCGGTTCATCTCCAGGTCGGCCGACCGCTGCTGACCCTTTTTCAAAGTGCTGAGGAAGATGAACGACTTCGCCTGGATCGAGTAGTGACAGGAGGCCTTTGAAGAGATAAAGAAGATGCTTACATCGCCCCCACTACTTTCTAGGCCCGAAGAGGGAGAGGAACTCATCCTCTACCTGGCGGTCACCCCGAAGGCCGTCAGCTCGGTCCTGGTTCGGACCGACGACCAGGAAGTCCAGCGGCCGGTGTACTACACCAGCAAACTTCTCTGCGATGCGGAGCTCAGGTATTCCCGGCCCGAAAAGCTCGTTTTTGCGTTAATAGTGTCTGCTCAGCATCTCAGGCCCTATTTCCAAGCGCATCCCATTGCCATCCTTACAGATCAACCGCTGAAAGCGATACTCAGCCGACCCGACACATCGGGGCGATTGGCGAAGTGGGCACTCAAGCTCAGCGAATTCGATATCGCTTACAGGCCGAGGTCGGCCATGAAAGCGCAAGTACTGGCCGACTTCTTGGTCGAGTGCGCGGGCCTAGGCAAGGAGCCAGAGGGGGACTCCCCGCACCAGCAGTTGAAATCGGGACCCAAGGAACCCGAGGAGGATGCCTGGATCCTTCACGTGGATGGAGTCTCGAACTCCGGCGGGAGCGAAGTCGGACTCATTCTCGCCAACGACGGTGGGGTCGTCGCCGAATGCGCACTCCATTTCCAGTTCATCGCAACCAACAACCAGGCGGAATACGAGGCACTCCTCGCCGGGCTGAGAGTCTCTCGCGAGCTGGGCATAGCCAATCTCAAAGCCTTCACTGACTCCTAGCTGGTGGCCAGACAGATCTCCGGAGAATATGCTGCACACGACCCTCAAATGGCGAAGTATTTGGAGCTTGTCAAAACGAGCGCAACCGGATTCCAGCGCTTCAGCATCTTCCATATCCCCCGCGGGGAAAATGCCCGTGCGGACGCTCTCTCCCGGCTGGCGACCCTACCGGACTCGATGCTGGGTCGCGCTCATGTAGAGCATCTCAAGGCCCCGAGCTACGAGATCCCAGTGGAGGTCCAACAGGTTAGCCGTGGCCCAGCTATATGGACAAGTATGTCGAGTACATAACCGACGGTACCTTGCCGGAGGACCGTGCGGTGGCCCGCCTTATCAAAAAGAATGCCGCGCGGTTCGTCCTGATGGATGGGCAACTGTATCGGAGGTCTTACTCCTATCCCCTCCTCAAGTGCCTGAGACCCGCGGAGGCCGCACTCGTGCTCCAGGAAATTCATGAGGGCATCTGCGGGAACCACGTGGGGAGCAGAACGCTAGCCTATAAGGCTCTCCATCAAGGCTATTTCTGGAAGACGATGAAGGAGGACGCCACCGATTTCGTGAAAAAGTGTGATCGGTGCCAACGGCACGCCGTGGTGCAGCGGCAGCCCTCCACTCTAATCTCCCAGCTCTCAGCTCCATGGCCGTTCGCCCAATGGGGAATGGACCTCCTAGGACCATTTCCACCGGCGTCCGGACAGCGGAAAGTTCCTGATCGTGGCCATCGACTACTTCACGAAGTGGGTTGAGGCCAAACCCTTGGCGCGGATCACCGAGGCAAACGTCGCCAAGTTCTTCTGGAAGTCAATCATCTGCCATTTCGGCCTCCCCCACACCGTGATCACCGATAACGGGCGTCAGTTCGATTGCCGAGAGTTTGAAGAATTCTGCAGCGACCTCGGCATCCACCATCGCTTCACCTCGGTGGCTCACCCACAGACGAATGGAGAAGTCGAGGTCACAAATAGGACCATTCTGCAAGGCCTCCGAATGAGGCTGGATCAGGCCAAGGGCAGGTGGGCAGAAGAGCTCCCGAGCATCCTGTGGGCGTACCACACCACCTCGAGAATGACCACCGACTAGACCTCCTTCAATCTCGTCTTCGGAGCCGAAGCGGTTATCCCGATTGAGCTCAGTCTACCCACCCTACGTGTGGAGCAATACGACCAAGCGAAAAACCCCGCCAGGATAATGCTCAACCTGGACCTTCTTGAGGAGATAAGGGACAAGGGCCGAGTCCGGATGGCGGCGTACAGGCAGCGAGTGGCCAAGTACTACAACTCCCGGGTACGGTCAAAGTCCTTTCGCCCTGGAGACCTGGTGCTCCGGCGCGTGAAGCTTCTCAGCCTCGAGAGTGCGGGAAGCTCTCCCCGAACTGGGAAGGCCCATACAGGGTAGCGAAAGTCCTCCCTCACGGGGCCTATTACCTGGAGGAATTGGGGGGATCCAGATTCCCTCGGACGTGGAACGCCTCGAACCTAAGGATGTATTATCAATAATGTAAGGTTCCTCCAACTCCTGCAATAAAATTATTTTGCTTCAAATGTTTTTTCTCGCCTCGTAGGAAAACGGGCGCATGGCTCTGAGTTCGGCAAACACGGCTGTGGCTGGAGACCAGAGAAAGCGAGAAGTCCCGGACCTTGGCCTGGAAGGCGGGGCAAAGCCCAGCTCGCCCACGCGATCATGGAGAACAGCTCGGCAAGCCGTGCAAGGCTTGAACAAAGCCTGCGGCCCCGGGGTTCAGTCCGGAAGTCCCGGACTTCGGTCTGGAAGGTGGGGCAGAGCCCAGCTCGCCCACGCGATCACGAAGAACAGCTCGACAAGCCGTGCAAGGCTTAAACAAAGCCTGCGGCCCCGGGGTTCAGTCCGGAAGTCCCGGACTTCGGTCTGGAAGGCGGGGCAGAGCCCAGCTCGCCCACGCGATCACAGAGAACAGCTCGGCAAGCCGCACAAGGCTTGAACAAAGCCTGCGGCCCCGGGGTTCAGTCCGGAAGTCCCGGACTTCGGTCTGGAAGGCGGGGCAGAGCCCAGCTCGCCCACGCGATCACGGAGAATAGCTCGGCCAGCCGTGCAAGGCTTGAACAAAGCCTGCAGCCCCGGGGTTCAGTCCGGAAATCCCGGACTTCGGTCTAGAAGGCGGGGCAGAGCCCAGCTCGCCCACGCGATCACGGAGGACAGCTCGGCAAGCCGCGCAAGGCTTGAACAAAGCCTGCGGCCCCGGGGTTCAGTCCGGAAGTCCTAGACTTCGGTATGGAAGGCGGGGCAGAGCCAGGCTCGCCTACGCGATCACGAAGGACGGCCCGGCAAGCCCGAAGGGCACGCACAAGGCCAGCTCTGCTGTCGCCCAATCCGGAAGCTCCGAACTTTGATCTGAATGCTGGATGGGACCCGGTCCACCCGCGAACTCAGCCCGGAGCAAGCTGCAGGACCTTGTCTGGGCACTCGAAACCAACACCTCGACAAGACAAAAAAAAAAGAGAGAAGAAGAAGGAAAAAGAGAAAAGGAAGACGAGGTCGGGACTTAGCAAAATCTAAATTTTCATTGATTCAAAAAAGGAAAGTTACAACGAAGGAGTCCCGACAGGCCGGGAGTCCTCAAAAACAAAAAAAGAAGAAAGAGAATACAGCTGGAGGCCTAGTTTGGCGCGGTGGCGGGATCTTCAGGCTGGGGCGCGCTCTCCGTCCTCGCCATTGGTGGCTGCTGGCTCGAAGGGCCGCTTTGGAGCTGCAGCCGTGTCGCCCGCTGCAACTGGAGCCTCGCCGGTGGGTCCTTGCCTTCTGCCCCCATGCATCACCCCACTGAGGTCGAGCTCGGGATAGAAGGACCCCACCTTTTCCCGGCACACCTGGAACCCCTTCAGAGAGGAGTCCACGACGGCCTCCCGGACCTCCGAGACGTACTCGTCGGAGGCCCGGAATCTCGGGACGGCCTCCTACGCCTCCCGCTTCGAAGCCTCCAGGAGCCCGTTAATATAGGCGCTCCGTTCCTTGACCGCACTCGCCTCCCGCCGGGCCTCCTCCAGCTGGCGCTCCAGCGACTAGGAATGAGCTCGGAGGCGAGCCCTCTCCGTCGCGTCCTCCTCCATGCACCGCTAGTTGGAGATCCTCTCCTCGGACAGAGAGGACTCCAGGTCCTTGACGCGCCCCTCGGCACGTGCCAGGTCCGATTGAAGGGCCTGGTTGCTCCCCCGCAGCTCGACCCCCTTTTCCATGAGGTCCTTCACGTCGACCGTGAGCTTGCCGAGCTTCTCCTCCTTCTCGGCGTCCTTCTTGGCATACCCTGCGAGGAAGTTCCTCAACAGGAGCACGTCGGTCCCGATCTGCACGGAAAGGGGAGTGGGTTAGTAAAGAGTTAACTGGAATTGAAAAGGAGCGGGGTCTGAGCTCGGACTTATCGTGAAGAGCTGCGGGAGGATCCCGAGCAGAGCATCGACATAGTCCCGGCCGTCCCAAAGTCAGCGGTCCCGGGAGGTGCAAGCGAACTCCATCACCTTCTCCGCGAGCCCCTGGTCGCGGATCATGGAGCACCGGTTAGTGATTGTCGGCGGTGGGGCGGTCAGATCGGCGGCAGGGACAATCGACCCCCCATGTGGGACTGCCACCGGCGGGGCAGCTAGAGTCGCGGGCGGCGGCGTCGGGGCAGCAGCGATGATGGGGCCTGCCCGGGGGGGAACCGCTGTCGATGGGCCTCCCTCTTCGGCAGCCCCATCAGGGCGGACGACTGGAGCATCGATGACCCGGGCCCGAGGCGGCCTGGGCAGGGGAGCTGCAACTGCTGGACCAGGCGCGGGCACCGGCACGACCTCCTGGCTCGCCTCGGTGCGGCGGCTCCAAAGCCACAGGTGCGGCGGCGAGATCGGCAACATAACCAAATTGAATAAGTCAAATCTGCACAACAAGGGCATGCAACCCGTCCCTTTGTACTCCAACCTGATAAATTGGTATATGTTGAAAAATCATTAATAGTCCATAACAAAGCTGCCCGTAGTTTAAATATTTTACCATTGGAAGCATCAATTTCATCGACACCTTCCCACAACTATTTCAATTCCTCTATTAAAGGTTGTAGAAAAACATCAATATCATTTCCTGGACCCTTATCACCAGGAATAATCATTGACAAGATAAGTGAGAATTATTTCATGTACAACCATGGTAGCATATTGTATGGTATTAGAACAACTAGCCAAGTACTATATGTAGAATTTAGAGTCCAAAAAGGATTGAAGCCATCTGAAGCTAAACCTAATTGAACATTACGAATATCAAAGGCAAAATCAGAATGCCTAGCATTAAATACTTTTCATGCTAAACTATCTGCTGGATGTCTCAACATTCCATCCTTCGTATGCCCTTATTAATGAAGATATTTTCAATGATGAATAAAGCCTTCTCAATCAAGGAATAAGAGGAAAGTAATATAATACCTTCACTGGTATTTTTGTACGCCACAGTGTTTCTATTCCATTCATTATGTCATCCTCATTTCCTTCATAAGTTATCCATCACGAAGATCACATATATTGCATGACTCTCGATCAGCATTTTCACCATGATATAACATACAGTCTTTCGAACAACTATAAATCTTTTGATATCCAAGATCCAACTTGTTAACAACTTTCTTTGCTTCATAATAAGATGATGGTAAACTATTGCCTTTTAGAAATGCATCCTTTAATAACTTGAGAAGCATGGTAAAACTCTTTTTGGACCATTCATTCATATATTTATATGAAACAAATGTATAAGAAAAGAGATTTTAGAAAATTTCAAACAATCCGGATATAATTGTTCATCTGCTTCTTTCATTAAATTATGATACCGTGATGACTCAGAAGTTGATGATTACATCTGTTTCTCAATATATGTTTGTTCAATGAATGTAGAACTTTTACATTTCTAATTATTTCATGTGTATCAATTGAACTTCCAAAGTTTTGAACATCATATCGAAAAGCATCTATGATCAAACCCGTTATATCATCATCTTCTATAGGATTCTCTTGCACATTACTAGATCCAAGATCAGACGAGAGTTGATGACTAAATACTAGCAACATAAGTTCTCCATGAAAAACCCACTCAATATAACCTCTTACAAAACCATTCCATATCAAATGTTCTTCAACGGTTTGTAGATCTAAATAGGAACTGTTAACACATCGTCAGCATGGACATAAAATCTTTTTATTCAATCTCCTTCTGTCCATACCAAATTTAATGAAATCATGAACTTCATCTAAATATTCTATAGTATTTTTCGATTTATTTATCCAGCTTTTATCCATTTTAGGATAAAATGATCCAACTTTCAAGTTATCTAAATACAAAAAAATTCTTAAGTCAATAACAATGCACCAAGTAATTTTTTTTTAAAATTATATGAAAAATAACATAGGTTAACTAATAAATGCATCCTATCACCAACTAATAGATAAAGATAGGTTCTATCCCATTCAAGAATTGCATTAATTATATAAGTTATTTACAGTAATCAAATGATATGTAATAAGAGCTCCCGAAAAATTTTAGCAATATTTCCCTTTAGTCTCCCCATATGACTAAAGATGTATGAGGAGAACTAAAAGAAAATGTTGTCCAAAATATATATCGAACTCTATCCATATCGTTTGATTACTATAAGTACCTATAAAATTATTTGTAATTCTTAAACTATCCAAACTGGATAATCAATTGACAACTGTACATAATTCTCTCACTTGTACAAAATAAAATAAATGTATGGATGCTATAGAATATGTATATTAATCAATTGACGAGTCTATATTTCTATGCAATGCAAGTTTTATAAAAAATATTTAAAAAAGCAGAATTGATCATAGCAAAGCTATACATGGTATTGAAATAAAAGATTTATAATAATGAAAAAAATAAATCAAATATCAAGATTTATAGCATCATTCTTGCATGTAATGTTTTAAAAGCTAAGGGCTTGGATAATGAAGACAATGTTGAGAAGAATGAGGAGCATAAGAGCAGCAAGCAAAAGTTATCTGGTCACCCAAATGAGGGTATCAAATACATGTTTAATTTTTATGCTAGAAATAAAACATAACATGCTGATCATTTATTCAGAGAGATGCAAAAATTATTAAATTATTTTTAAAATATACTAAAAAGTGTCACGATTCTTATCTTATAAATAACGAAAATTTATAGCACCATTAGCCCAACTCTTCTCCGAGTCTTATTTAACCATGTGGCCCAACCCATAACTGACTTCAAGTCCCGAGCCCTCGCCAGCCATGTGGTCATTCAAACAAATGGAAGCAAAGGTGAAACACCTCAGAACACTCATGAGCAGTGATTTCGGTTTTGCTCGTAACTTTGCGATCGCCGGCATAGATGATTCA